>JAOEGL010000002.1:143282289-144547789 GCA_034509955.1 Urosaurus nigricauda | reverse complement strand
TCTGACAGACTCTTCGTTTGTTATTCCACCTTGAAGCTGGGGCTGTCTGTTTCCCCCCAATGCTTCTCAAAACGGGTCGTTTCTGTAATCCACCTTGCCTACAAACTTTCTGGGAAGACTCTGCCTGCCTGAACTCAGGCTCATTCCACCAGGATGGTGGCAGCCTCTTTTGCCTTTCTCTCCGGCATTCCTCTGGAGGACATTTGTCAGGCTGCAGTCTGGTCACAACCTCCTACCTTTATCAAGCACTATAGACTTGATACCAGACACAGACATAAGGCAGCCTTTTGCAAAACAGTATTTCTTTCCAATATTTCTCAGATTGGTTGTTAAATCAAGAAAAACACACATCCCTTAAATTAAAATATTGTTTATTAGCTTTATTCAGGACACTCCCTCCTCCTGCACAATACAAGCTAATCAGTCTGACCCATTTGTGTGCTTTGCAGACCATGAAACAGGAGGACAGGTTGCCTACCTGTAACTGTAGTTCTTTGCATGGTCATCTGTGAATCCACATAAATCCAGCCCGTCCTCCCCTCAGCCGTGTTCTGCTTCTGGTCTGCTCCATTGTGGTGGACTTAGAACTGGGTAAGAGCGGGAAGACAGGGGCCTTATATAGAGGATGGGTGGAGCTACTGCCAAAAAGTCTTCCCTAGCTATTTCAGCGGTTCTGGTATCGACTGCATAGGGGAGAAAACCCATTTGTGTGGATTTGCAGATGACCACTCGAAGAACTACAGTTACAGGTAGGCAACCTGTACTTATATGTACATGTGTTTTAATTAATATTTTGGAAACGAATAAAAATTATATTGACAAAAAAAAACAACAAAACAAAACATCCCACAAAACAACACACACATACACAGTATCACAGGTAGTGAATATTATACCAGGATAACAGACCAGAAAACTTGGTAGGGATGGGGGGAGTTCCCTTTAATTACCAGAATATGAACAATGTACAAAGAAGTTGCTTTTTGTTTTTAACTTTTTACAAAAAATTAACAAAGTGTATATTTACATTGGGTACTATAGCAACCACTGCTTCCCAGGCTGCCTGTTGTGTCTAATCTCTTTCAACCCCATGACAGTCCATTTCTTTTCCCCAAATTTCCCAACAATCTGTAGTCTGTTCAAGTCCAGGGTCATGGACAGTCCTTCAGTGTGGCATGGATAGTCTTGTACTTCTGTTTCAGTTCTTCAAGCTTTGAAGCTGAAAAAGTGAAACATAAGCTAGCATTGGAAATCATGGAAGAAAGTGTGGGGGGTATTCTGGAGCATGTGCCCTATTTTACTTAGAGGCTCATCCTCTTTTGTCCCATGGAAAAGGGGACCCTGGAAACTTGATTGCTCCAACTTCCAGCTGCCACTCCCAAGGCTAACAGCTGATTTATGCTATGCTTAACAATCTCTTCCTCTTTTTGGATTTGACAATAGATTCCATTGTATCTTCCCTCCAATTTCCCTCCTCTTTCTTATAAGGGCAGGGAAGATAATAACTAGGAGAGAATCCCTTTCATAAGCCACATCATGACTGCTCTTAGCAATCGAGTGAGAAAGGGAAATCAGTCATTAGTACTTCAGGAAGGGGAGTTTGGCAACTATTCCAATCACAAGAGGAAAGTGAAATGCTAGAGACAAAGCTCCATACCAGAGGTGCAGCCACGCACACAGTATAAACACTCTTTGGGCACAGAACTTACATAATGAAGATTTGGCACTGCTGCTCCAAACCACCTTTTCCTCATGCCACCGTTTCACTGTCTCCATAATGCACCCAGAGGTTTCTGTAACCTGGGCCACAGCTTGCAACTCCTGGTGGCAAGAGTACACAAAACAAAGGAGCCTCATTAGCCACGCTATCCTACTAATTTTGCATCCTCAGCACTACTAGCCCTTTAGTTCTTCATGCTCTGAACTTCTGAATTTGAAAAAACATAAGGTAGTGAAAAGAGAGGAGGCCCAGGAGACCCATGCCACAGCATTTTTGATCAGATTTCAAAATTGATTTCGCCTGGTGGTGGTAGTAATCTGTTAATCTGTTGTAACAAGCAAACTAGATTATTTTTGAACTATGACAGATTTTATTGTGGCATAAACTTAAAAGGACTAGAATTCACTTCCTCTCCTCTTTCCCCCCACCTCAAACAAGTACAGAGAGACAGCATTAACAGAATTATGCATCTAATTCTGTTAGCCTTTAAGATGCCACAAGACCAAGCTGCCTTTTCTGGTCTTATATGCAGGCATGCACACACACATATCACTATGAGAACCAAATGCATCTGATGAAGTATACTTAAGTCTACAAAAGCTCATGCTGCCAACTTCTTTCTTTCAGTTAGTCTCAAAGGTGCTACAAGATCTCTCTACATAAGCATAACCATTACTACATTACTATTTCACCCTGGGTCCCATTTTGCGAGACTGGCAAAATATAAACCAAATTAACAAACACACATACAGAGATATTCACTTTGGGCCCTATGTTCTAATGAGTTGGGAAACCAATATCTGGGCTTTACCACTTCAGATGCCGGTTGGGGTATTGCATGACAGAATACTCTTCCAGGTAAAACGGTCACTCTGTGTAGAAATCCCCACATCAGGAAGAAGGATTCTACAGAGCCTTCTTCCCTTGATCGCTTCCTATGTGCAAGGATTACAGTGGTCCCCCGGGTTATGAAGGTAATCCGTTCCGGGATCCCTTTCGTAACCCGGAAGTCTTCGTAACCCGGGGGACCCCTTTATTTATTGCGCAGCGCAGCAATTTAAAGGGGCTGGGTTGTTGTTTTTTTTCTCGCAACCCGGTTTTTTTTCTGGAGACCGGGGCCGTTTTTCCGGTCCCGGCTTTTTCGTATCCCAGGGCATTCGTAACCCGGGGGACCACTGTATTGTGTATGGAATCCAAATTGCCCTATGAAGTGGCACAGGCCAGGCACATGTTGAATGACAAAAAAAAAAAAAAAAATAGAGCTAGGGCTCTTACAACTACACATATAGCACTATGATCTCACTTTAACTGCCATGGTTCCATCCTATGGAATCATGGGACTGGCAGTCTGTTTAGTCAGAGACACAACAGGAATTCTCTGGTTGAGGATTCTGAATGCCCCTCCCTAAACTGCAAATCCCAGGATTCCATAGGATGTTGTTATGGCAGTTAAAGTCAAATCACAGTGCTATAATTATGTAGTGTAAATAGGTCACTGGGGAGACAAAGAGTGCAGAGCCAACTGGGTGGCTGCCAGAAAACCAAATGGTAGCATGTTCTAGCAGAAAAATAATGAACCTTTTGTCCTCCAGACATTTTGACTTGCAACTCCCATTAAGCCTACCCAAGATGGCCATTGATAAAGGATTCTGTGAATTAAGTTCTAAACATAAAAAAGGCCACAGAATCCCCACACCTGCACAAGCATTTCCTGCATCTACTGTCACACTCATGACTTCTCCAAACATAGAGCCAGCCAGAATCCTCTAATGAGCAAGAGGGCATTTCCTAATCTTATGGCACTGCTCCTGGACTCTTAAACCTGAACACCTTCTTCCTTGATTCCAGTCTCACCTGCATGCAGAGTGTCAAGCGTTCGTGCACTGCTTGGAAGAGGGGTCCGCAGGGGCTCAGCATGGGAGTCGGACGCTCACAATGCTTCTGCAGCTCATTCTCATACACTTGTTCAAAGGCCAGCAATAGCTGGCTGAAGTCGGAAGCAATCAGCTTGAGAGTCTGCAGAGCTGTGGCACTGTCAGGGAATTTATCTGAAGCACCCAGGTCCTCCTGCAGGAAGGGACACTGAAAAAGATCCTAGTTTTGTGACTTAAAAATATTAGTTGCACCCATGGAGCCAAGGCAATGTTTTGCCTGAGCCTCCTCACCCCATTCTCTCACCAGGAAAGAAAACAGTTAATGTTTAAAAATCACCTCCGTGCCTGACAGCAAACATCAACCCTCTTGTTACCAGTATGACTCAGAAAGTGGTCTGAACTTAACTTGGATTTCTCTCACATTCTTTGGCAGGATAGGGGCATGGGAGTCAAGTGTTAAGGTCCTTGCTTTGACAAGTCAGGTAGTAGTGTGAGGGAAGTTCTGTCCTTTCCCCCCTCTAGGCAGTAGGAAGTACAAATGAGAAAAAGGACAAAGCCAGAACAGAAGGGAAGCCAGGGGTCAGGGACTCAACAATGCACTCACAGAGACAAGATAGGGCAAGTTAAGAGTAAAGACAGCAGGAAGCAGAGGCCTCCTGAACATCTGGAGAACATCTAATAAGGACTGAACTAATGCCAGGCATCGTGGGAAACACAAATGTGGCAAAACCCCTGGAGAAAACCCTTCTAGCTATTTTTACAATTTTCATGCTAAATTCACACTACTTGGTGCTCTTTCACTAGTAAAGTGTAATCAATCACTGAATTACAGAACCATGATATGCTATAAAACCATCCAGACCATTGCCCAATCAGCAAATCAAGTGTACTAACCCATCAACATCCCACAACGAATTTGCGCAGTCTAAAACATGGGGTGCCACAGACAGTTGTTGCCAATGTAATGTACCAGCAGAGTAAGGCATTTCCAGTTGACCCAGGGAGTACATTGCAAAACCCTCCCTTTGCTTGATAAACCTGTCTGAGCATCACTTACCTGGGCTTTCAGATCTTTCAGGGCTGCCACTGTGTCTTCCAGTTCCTTCAATTTATCTATAAGTGTCTTCTCATGGGAAGCTGCTGATAGGGGGGACCTTAAGAGACATACATAGGTAGGAAGGTTGTATATTAGGCTCTTGGATTGTGCCACTGCTTTTATAAGAAAGGAAGAGATGGGACTATACTGTTTTCAGTTCAGAATTGAGTTCCACCTTCCAGCTTAGCCTGATATGATTTGAGTTCTTCCTGCTCCAAATTTCTGTCTTTGATTAAGCACACATAGCCTTAATCTAGCTCTAGAAACAGCTCTGTCCAAGGACTTCTGGGTTCTTTTCCTTTTCTTCTGGCAGAAGAAGCTGGGCACAAAACCCAAGAACCTCACCTTTTATGCAAAGCTTTTTCACTGTTCAGGAGGAGCTTGATGTCTGAGGTCCAGGGGTAACACTGTGGGTTCAGCACAGCCTGCAGATCAGAGCTGGAGAAAACCTGTTTCATGAATTCTTCATTCTTCCAGGCTCTCTCTGTCCCTCTGTCCTCCTCAGTGCTGGAAGACACAGAAAAGGAAGCTAGGGAACTATCTGCAGATTGAAGAGGTTGCATGATCCAATGGTGTCTAGGCAGATTTGAGAACTCAGTGGGGCTGTGGCTGGGCTGTTATTACTATCTACAAAGTAATGTGTTTCTGACCATTACCACAGACACCCACTTACTATCTAAGTGTCTCCCAACATGCCCCAAATATTTCACTCCTCTTTCCTCCCCCCCCCCCCCCAAATATATACTGAATTCTAGACCCCTAAACTTCTAACACCAATTTGCTCAGGACACTAATGTAATTTTTGCATTTAATTCAAATTTTATAACCAGCTGGCATTTGAGAAGCATAAAATTCCACACCTTGTGCCAACTAGACCAATTTAATCTTGCTCAGCATGGTGGACAATAAAGCCAAGAACTCAGTAGAAAGGCTATTAAGTCCATCTAGCACAACTGCTAGAAGAGCCAGTTGGTGATCTCCTTCATGTCTGAATAAACGTCCTCACCTGGAACAAATGCTGGAGTCAGATATTGAGTCAGATATGGCAAAATCACCCCCCGTTGGAATCACAGCCACTAGTTGTTTCAGGAAACAGAGCTGCTTCTGGGCAGAGGCCTCTCCCTGTGGAGAAAGATAAAAATACAAGACAAGCTACACTATGGCAGGCATAGAGTCTATCTATGCCAGTATCATATCCCTGACAGGGTTCAGTAATCAGTATTCAGAAGAGCATGGCCTCTCAATTTGAAACATGTTAAAGCAGAAGAACACTATGAAAGTAAAAGGTAATAGAAAGGAAATACTTTGAATAAAAATTGAAAGAAGAGGGTTTTTTTCCCATGCTGTAACTACATTTTTTAAATAGTTAAAAACTGATACAGGTTGTGTCTCCCTTACCCAAAATGCTTGGGACTAAAAGTGTTTTGGATTTTGAATTTTTTGCATTTTGGAAAACTTGTATTTGCATGTAAGTATATATATATATTTGCATAATGTATAATACATCTGCATAATGAACTATTTTGGAGATAGCGCCCAAGACTAAACACAAAATTCAATTATACACATATCCTGAAGGGAATTTTATACAATATGTTAAATAATTTTGTTCATGAAAACCAAAGTTTGTGTACACTGAACCATCAGAAAGCAAAAGCGTCACTATCTTGGCTACCCATGAAAAATGTTTTGGTTTTGGTAAAAGATTTATAAGATCTGAAGAGAAACCAGAGTACACAAAGAAATTGTGTATGCAAAGAAATGGAAAAATTCAGAAATATCAGAGGTTGAAGATTGGTATATAAAGCTACTTGATATGTTTAAAATGGATAAGTTGATGACATATTTAGGAAATAAGACAAGTAAACTTTTTGAAGATAATTGGGAAAAAGTTAGAGTACTATGGTTGGGGAAGAATTCAAAAAGGGATGGAATGAAACTTGAAGTAGACAGTAGTAGTGGAATAGAATACTTTAAGGTAAACTGATAATACAAAAATTAAATTCCATATGGAAGATTCCGCAAGGTGAGGTAACAGAAATGTTAAAACAAACTAAAATGGGAAAATTAAGAGGGATAAGCAAAAAAACATAACATAAATAGCAACCGAGAAACCTGGATTAAGGAAGTCTTGTTTTAGGCATGTATGTATTCTATGATTGTATTGTTGTGTTAGATTTGTGGGTTTATGTATGAATGAAGGGACGATGGTTATTTGTGTATTGTTTTATATATTTACATTTAATAAAAAAAGTACACAAAAATGTTTTGGTTTTTGGAGTATTTCAGAATTCCAGATAAGGGAGACTCAACCTGTAGTAAGAAAAGAGTATGTTTTCATGCTATAACCTCAAGTTTTTAAATAGTTAAAATTTATGTTGTGAGGGAGAGAAGAGGAGCTGTTAACCATAGCCAGGCCAGGTAAGTCTCACAGGTGAAATTCCAAGATGGTAGCTTTAATGTGGTCCAGAGAGGAGGAACATTCCCAGGATACAGTCTGGTAATGGAATAAGTTGTTCTGGGAGGTGATAAGAGCCCCCATTCCATTGACATCCTCACTTTCACCCCCAGTACATACCTTGATAAGATCCAGGTCATCAGCTTGGCAAAGCATCAGCTCATAGCCCAGATTCGCCATTGCTGTCAGGACAGAAGGCAGTTTTAGCCACAAACATTTTCCACTCAAGTTTGTTGCAATGTGAGCATATGCCTACTTTCCCCCTCCAAACCAAGATCTGCTCCACAGCACCAGTTTTAAACACCATCCCACACTTTGGGCATGCTAAACAAATGTTGGTATCTCACTTCAGGCCACCAGGGCAACAAATGTAAAAGACCAAACAGGAGCATGAGTTTTGCAGCTGAGATACAGATCCCATCCTCTGTAGCAGCCCCACAGCAGATGCCATGGGAAATACCAATACCCACAGAACAGGCCATAGTGTGTAAATAATGGGAACTTTGGTTTTTGTTGCTGTTGTTGTTGTTTTGTAATAGGTATAGTACTTTGAACATATGAGACAACATGACTTCTTGGAAAAGATGGCAAAGCTTGGTAAAGTTGAAGGCAACCATTATGGGGATACTTAATCATGGAAACCACAGCAAGATCTGTGCAGGGCCGTTAATAACAGGGTCTCTTGAAGGTCTCTCATTTACAGGATTGCCATAAGTCAAAGCTGACTGAACAACACAAACAGCAACAACAAATAATTCTAGAGTGCTGTGCACTACCTTATCTGCAGATTTCCCATGTCCTGGTGCCCTCCAGACATGCTGGACTACAGCTCGTACCATCTCCAGCTGGCTGAATCAATGATCATGCTGACAGGGAATGATGAGTGTTGTAGTTCATCATATCCAGAGGGTGCCAGACCAAGAGAAGGCTGTCTTGATGTATTGTGGCAGTGAAGCCTCACCACTGGAAATGACACACAACTACTGCTTGGAGAGCAGACAGACTGATGGACAGAACATGCAGAGACTAGAGTACTCACCTTCTCTCTCTGACAACACTCATCTACACTTTACATTAGTTGTACTTTAAAATAGTATGCTTTAAACACTTTCAAGTCATTTCTGACTTATGGTAACTCCAAAGTGAATCTATGACAGGGTTTGTCAAGTTTCTTTGGAGGGGTTTGTCATTGCCATCTTCTGAGGCTGAGAGAGTGTGACTTGCCAACAAACCTACACTGAAATAATTCAGTTCACAAAGTCATATTTCAGCTCCATAAACCCCATGATCACAATTGCAGCTGCCCAGACACCTGCAAGCATTCTACTGTTGTATTTATCCCTTCTGTCCCTCTGTCCTATGAACTGTAGCATTTTATTTATAAAAAGAATATGAGATACAGCCTACTATGCTGACATGACCAATTGCTCTGAACAGTTTATATCTGAATTTCTCCAGTCTTGCATAACTTTAAAAAACCCCACTTTAATTGGTTCAATACACTTCCACGTCTGTTATAATGACCTCACCAAGGTTGGCTCCATCAAGTGCCAAGGTGGATCAGACGCTGGAGCTGCAGAGCAGGAGGTCCAACCATCTGGCCCGCTTCACTGAGGACACTGAACCAAAACTTCAAAACAAGAATACCACATGGTCTTCTACCTTGACGAGGACTAGAGCCTGGAAAAGTTCCTTTTTTCTAAAGTTCTTTTCTAAAGTACTATTATCAGAATATCCTGACCAGTACAGCTAGTTGATGACTAGGTATTCTGCAAGTTGTTTTCCAAAAAAGGGAGCCCTTCCAGGTTCTACAGAACAGTCTTGGAAGTAGTTTCATTGTGTCCTGTTCCTGCAGTCCCTCTTTAAACTGTTGCACTGAAATATTTGTTTTAAACCTTGACAGTATCCATAGACTTTACATCAAAGTCTATGTTACTAGGTTTTTAAACTCCAATATCCCTATACACTCACCCTGAGCCAGCATGGTGTAGTGGTTTAAAGCACTGGACTATGACTCTGAAGACCAGGATTTGAATCCCTGCTCAGCCACAGAAACTGTGTAGCCTTGGGCAAGTCATACTCTCTCAGCCCTAGAGAAAGGCAAGGGCAAACTCCATCTGAACAAATTCTGCCAAGAAAACCCTCTGACAGGATTGCTGTAAGTTGTGAAGGCACACAACAGCAATGAATTTTCCCAAGGAATGAGAGGCAATTTAAGTAGGTTCCTCTTTCTTTAAAATAAATAAATAATTAAAATGCAGTAGAGGCTAAAACCCATATGCTCTTTCTGCCTTTATTGATAGTACAGAAAAATGCCTATCTGCTGCAATTTTTTGATCAAGCATAACAACTTGACAGAGGCCACCTAGTTAGTTCATGGCTGATTAGAACTGAACCATGGAGTTTCCAGTTCAAAATGCTATATGTTATATTATGGATCCTACAATGCTATGGTCCATCATTTGATTTGAAATAGTTGCTTCTTCCATTATGTTTAGATCAATACTTTGAAGAAAATATATTTACCACTGACAAGATGAATGCCTCTTTATCTTCAGCATCCTTTTTGCATCTGCATCTACACTACATTTTAAATGCTATAGCTCCATCCTATGGAATCCTGGGGTTTACAGTTTTACAATATTTTTAGCCTTCTCTGCCAAAGAATGCTGGTGCCTCACAAACCCACAAATCCTAAGATTCTGTAGGATGGAACCATGGCAGTTAAAGTGGTGTCAAACTTCATTATTCCTGAAGTACAGATGCACCCTTTGTCCGGTCACCAGAATGTAATGGAGGATCACTAAGGCAACATTAGATTCTGTCATCATTTGTGAACAAGCATGACTAATGTGCATCCCAAAATTCTAAACAAGCATTAAATGTGGTTCTGCATATGCAAATCTCCTTGCAACCTGAGATTAATTTTTTTTAAGCTTTGACAAATGCAGTGGCCAGGGATAGACCACGGCTCACGGATGGAGCACTGCTTTCCTTGCAGAGAGTCTCTGATTCAGTCCCTACTTTAAAAATGGATCAGATGGACACAAGTGATGGGAAAGGATCTGGAGAGAACAAACATTACTGGGCTAAATGGTCCAATATTTTGATCTAATATAAGGTAGCTCTGCCCTGAACACTTGCACTGAAGAAAACAATACATAGCTAGAGAAATAAGGGAATCAGATTGGGAATCTCTAGATCTCCAGATGTTTTACAGAACAACTCTCACATTCCTGTCTGTCATGCTGGGTAAGGTTGACAGAATCTGTAGGGCCAAAAAATTTCCCATTTTTGACCAAAAAGTCTGACTAAGAAAAAGCAATTTAGTATTCAGAGACAGAGGGTCAGTGCAGATGACCCTAAAGAGGCAGCTTGACTTTGATTACAGGATCAGGGGCCACGGAAACCACACGCCGTGGCCCTGACCTGGTGTTTTTCGGGCTTAAAAAGAAGTGGCAAAATGCTGCTCCTTTTTGGGGCAGAAAAAGGGTGACTTTTCCATCGCGGCTTTTTGGCGTTCCTGCAGCATATAAATGCCACACCGCCGGAGTGCTGTAATGTTGTCTGCCATGTGGGTGGGTGGGCAGCATGAAATCGGCTTGGGGGCGTCGTTGGGGTGTGTCATCTAAACACCACACCCTCCCACTGCCCTCAAGCCAGTGTATTGTGCAGGTCTGTTTTGCCCTATACTCTCTCACACATGCAAAGGGATCTTGTAGCACCATTGAGACTGACAGAGCAAAAGAAGTTACAGTATAGCATAAGCTTTCATAGAGGAACTTATTTTGCTCATTTACTCTCAAAGGTGCTTCAAGGTCCTTTTGAATGCTGCAATTTAGTAGGTTTATTAAGCAAAGTGATCACTTGCTTGCTCTAAACTTTAGCCCTTTCTTTTACATCCCCATTTATCTCAGGGTAAGCAACAGTGGCAGGGAAAGAAGTAATTTTTGCCTCATGACCCTCCTAGCACTAATATGTTCCAAGCAACCTAGAAATTCCAAGTCTGAATTACCTTTATTTCAAGCTGTTTTTCAGCCATTTTTTCCCACTGAGAGTGGAAAACAAGGGAATTCAGCTAATCCTTTGCAGTTTGGTAGGTTTTGGTAGAGGTTCAGGATGGATCTTTCACGTGAC
Organism: Urosaurus nigricauda; assembly: GCA_034509955.1. NCBI lineage: Eukaryota > Metazoa > Chordata > Lepidosauria > Squamata > Phrynosomatidae > Urosaurus > Urosaurus nigricauda. Next base: position 144,536,504 of record JAOEGL010000002.1, on the reverse strand, counting down.
TTATTTTTGTTTATGTTGGGGGTGTCTGGGAGAGAACTGTGGGTCATACCTCTCTCACCCCCAGTCAGCCTCTTTTTTGAATTGCATCAGTGCTTTCAAAGCACCCATTTAGGAATCTTACTCTGTTTTAGGCCTCTTGCTCTGATACAGATAAACTCAGCATACACTACATTCAACTCATACAATCATGAGAATAGCCTTGGAGGAAGGGATATTTTAAAAAGGGTTCCAAAAGTAGATAAAAAGATCTATCAATTACATACTGGAAGAAGATGCACTAGACTTCAACTGCCACAGACACGTTTGTAGAAAATTATATAGAATTTTCTAGCTGTAATTGTCAAAAAAGAGAATAGGTGGCACAGGAAAGCTTGCCCACAAAAAAGAGTTTTATGCATCTTATCAAATTATACAGATTTAGGTATAATCTGAGTTCCATGCTATGCATACATACACCAATCTAAAATAGGGTTTCAAGCAAGGAAATCAGCACTTCATCTTGAAAATCTAAATTACACAGATTTGTTAATATCCCAGTGCTTAACTCAAGCCTGCATCAAGGCCAAGACTTTAGATTAATCAAGAATCTGGCAGCAGACACCAGAGTCAGCACGGAATATGACAAGTTCACTGCACAGAACCATGGACTGATGAAGTGCCAACTGGCTTACAAACCAGTCCCTTGAAGCTGAGCAATTGCTTTGCAATGAATCTATATACACTGTGGCAGAACTGCAAAAACAAAACCGTGAAAAATCTCCCTAAATTTAAGCAAAAGCAGAATATAACGATGCCTTTTATATACACTAAGGATGTGGGGTTTTTTATCCAAAACTTTTTGTAAGCAGCCTTGAGTCCGAGCTTTGAGTAAAAGAATTGGTATAAACAAACCAGTATCAACACAGTATGTAGGACTTCAGGATCAGATTCCCCTGTTGGTAATGGAAACCCACTACATGACCTTGGGGAAAACACACACTCTCAGCCCCAGAAAATTCTGCGATAGGTTCTCCTATGAGTCATCATAAACTGGAAATGATTTAGTTACAGGCAACAATGCACTACTGCTCTATTTTCCATCTACATTGTGCAAAACACCTTGTGAATTTTTGGCTCACTCTGGAGAAAGTGATTCTTCTTGGTTGCTGTGGGAATCATATGACTTTTCAGATGTTGTTAAACTACAACTACCAACAACTCTAGCTAATAGATCCAGTGGAGAGGAATGATGGGAACCAGAGTCCAACAACATCTGCAGGGCCACACAATTATCACTCCTATTCTAGCCAGTGTAATCCAAAGTTCATGAAAGACACTTCTGTAGCAGACCCAAATGCTTAAACATGGGATCCAAATGCTTAAACAAATCGCCCCAAATATTTCAAATAGTAATAAAGCAGCCAGAAAGCCAGCGTGGTGTAATAGTTAAGGGTTTTGGACTGGGACTTGTAAGACCCAAATTCAGGTCCTCAGCCATTAAGTTTAGAGGGTGTCTGTGGGTCAGTTACGTTCTCTTAGGGCTGGAATAGACCAGCAACTTTAGCTGTCTTCAAGCCGGCTGGAGGGCATACTGTTTACATGCATCATGTCCCCAGGTCACCTGGAAGTCACGCTGGCAACTTTGGGGTGACTTGAAGTCATGGTGTTTAGATGCCACATATCCTCAAGCCAGCTGGAAGCTGCAACAGGGCGGCTTCAATTTGCCCCAATCTGCTCTTTGCTGCTCTGATTTGGGCCGATTCTGGCCAGACTGGGGCCACAGCCTGAGGTTGTTGCAGCCCTAACCCAGCTCTCTCAGGGCAGATTTGAGGCGGTCTGTTTCACCTGATTTCTGAGGGTGCTGAAGAATACCTTGGCCTTGTATTTTTAAAATGAATGCAACTCCTCCACTTTTTTGAAACATCTTTGCTTTCTCAAGAATAAGATAGGCCACTTTAAAGTCCAAGCATGGGCATCAGATACTATAGATACTATAAATAGATCCTATTTATGCTTCAAGTGTTTCCTAAGCACGAAGTGCTATTTAATATAATCGCAAACATGTTGATTCACAGCTGAAATCTTTTTACTAGCCAGCAAGTCATACTTAATCAGTACAATATATACAAAGATATAAAGCAAGGTTTTCTGTAATTTCTTGAAAACTCTTGAGGCAACTTTACCAGGAAGAGTTCACAAAGCCACAGAAGAAGATACACTCATCTAACCTCAAAATGCCATCACCCAGTTGGAAGATGAGATGAAACCTAGTTCAGGTCAACCAGCTTTATCTATCCATCTGGGTATAAAGCCAGTTCCACATTCCACTGCGAGAGTCTTAGCATGACCATAAACGGAAAACTGAAGGAGGTTATGCAGACAGAAATGCGAGGAAATATCAGAGCTTGAAAAGTTACTTTTGGTGGCTATAACTCTCAGGATCCCAGGAGATTCTAGGACTAGTCCAAAAAAAGTGTTACAACCTCTGGACAGCTGTTTCCTTGGAGCTCTATGGAACAAGCTAAGAAAGATGTAATTGAAGATCAGAGCTTGCAAATGTTATTGTCAGCGCTTACATATTAACAGCATTACAGTTCAACAGTATTTGCAAGGCCATAGAGGGTTAATGCCATGAAAGAAATTCCACTGACTGACAATACAATGTTAAAAACATAGAATTTGTTAAATGTATTAATTTATCAAATTGTTAACTTTTATAAAACCATTAACTTTTATAAAATCACAAAAAGTAGCCATTACTTAATTAAAACAAAAAAGCTGATTACCAATAAAAATGCCAATGTTCTCTAATTATTACCGTACATAATGGCTTTCTAAATAATTGCTAAGATTTTTAATAAATTAAGACGCAAATGAATTATAAGAAATCATTTCCAAGCTCTGTCTAGGATACAACTAACTGAAGGTCATTATCTTCCCCATCTATGGTCAATAGAGTTAAGATTAGCCCCCAACCCAAAGGCATCTCCATATTTTTCCATATACAGTCACCCCTTCTAATGCGAAGATCTCAGATTCGCACCCTTGAATATAAGCAAAGAGGTGACCTCCATTATTTGCAATGGTGTGTGTGCCCTTGCTGTGCGCAAGGGGGCATGCTCCATTCAAGCCTATGAGGCTTGAATAAGCGCAAGCCTTCATTTTTGCGGAGGGTCCAGAACGGATCTCATGAGAAAACAGAGGGCCAACTGTAGTAGTAAACAGCATCATTCATTTATATAGGAGAAACTGCAGGGTTCTGGCTGAAACAAATGATCCCCACCATACTTACCATGTGGCTTGGGTCAGTGTAACCCACTGACAGGGATATAAAAGCTAAGAATACAATCTGAGTGTGTGTGCAGAGCACACATTTTTATGTGTCTGTGGGGAGTACCTTGATTATGTATTCCATCTGTTGGGAATACCTGTCAGGGGGTTGAACTGGATGGTCCTTGAGGTCTCTTCCAACTCTATGATACTAAAGAATGAAACTGTGGACAGTGAAGAAAGCTGAAAGGAAAAGAATCAATTCATTTGCAATGTGGTCCTGAAGACAGTTCTATGGGTACCATGGACTGCCAAAAAGACAAATGAATGGGTTTTAAAACAAATCAAGCCTGAATGCTCACTAGAAGTGAAGAAGATTAAATCCAGGGAGTCATATTTTGGACACATCCTAAGAAGATGTGATTCGCTGGAAAATGCTTGGTAAAGTAGAAAATGGTAGGATAAGATGGAGACCACACTACAGGTGGATTGATTCAACCAAGGATATCATAGCCCAGTGTTTGCAAGATCTGAGCAGCTGATGATTGAAGCTCTTTGAGGCTCCTCTTTCATAGGGTTTGCCATATGTCAAAGTTAATTTGACAGCATATAACAAAAACAGAGACCCATTGCAACCCCCATCCCCATAGGCATTCTACATGTAGACAGAAGCATTTCAAGTGTTTCCCAAGAAATCACAGTGAACGACACTGATTATGTATGTATTTGTCTGTTCAACTTGAGTACAAAACATACCTTTTATTTTTAAATCTGATTCTGATTCCTTGAGAGATGAGAATTGCTCCTGGAGGGGTGGATACACACTGCAAGGGAGAACAAAATGGGGGTCACTGCTTTACTGCAGCATTCTTCCTTATTTCATAACAGAGATTTACCCCATATATTGGCTGCAGCAATACAGCTAGAACAAGAGAGCCAGACAATTCTTCCCTACCAGCCCACAAATCAGAATTAACCACAATAACTGGCGATGCAGTACAGGGGAAAATATCTGTCTGGGCTTGAGAATAGCCAACGTTATGTAAGACAACATTCCCAAACTTGGTGCCCCCATGGAATGTCTTGCAACACCTCTACTGGTTGCCAGTCTGTTTCTGAGTACTGTTCAAAGTGTGGGTTATACCTATAACACCCTTATACAGCCTGGATTCAGATATCTAAAGGATCATATGTTCCTATATCAGTCTGTCTGAGCTCTGAGAAATTCAAGGGAGGCACTTCTTTTGATCCCACCACCTTCACACATTTAGTGGGAAACCAAGAGACAGCCTTCCCTGGGGCTGCTTCCATATTATAGAACTCCACTTCCAAAGACACTAGGCTGGCTACTTCTTTGCTACCATTTCGTAAGCAGGTAAAGACCTTGCTATTCCAGTGGTTCTAAGGACTGATCGTTTTAAACATGAAATGTTTCTATGTGTTTGTGCTGTACTACTTTCATTCTTGGTTTTAATTCTACAGACAGTTCAATATTATTTAACTTTCTAGATGTTTTCAGCTACATGTATTTTTAACTTTTATTTCTTTTTAACTTGTAAACTACCTTGAGTCCCACCGGGGGAGCGGGGGGGGGGGGAGGAAAGATACAGGCAACATATAATAGTTAGGGAAATAGGTAGCAATTCTCACCATGCCTAGCCAACAGCACCACTAGAGATGATGGGCATTGAAGTCCAACATATCTAGAAAGTATCATGCTTGGGAAGCCTGATGTAACAGATTACAGTGAACCCTTAATATCTGCTAGGGCTTGGTTTCAGGAACCCCATGGATACCAAAATCTGTGGATGCTCAAGTCCCATTAAATACAACGGCATAGTAAAATGGTGTTCCTTATATAAAGTGGCAAAATCAAGGTTTGCTTTTTGGAATTTATATGTTTTTAAAATATTTTCAAGCCATGAATGCTTGAATAAATGGATAAAAAAATCCATGGATATGGAGGGCTGTATTTTTATTTAATACAGCTATCCACGATAAATCATGATTGTTTATTACTATTCATTTATAATGTCCACAACAAAACTGTAAACAAGTTATGCCCTACAGATGGATTTGTAGTCTAATTCTTTGAAAAACAAACAAAATAGGAAATGGGAATAGGCACAATAGGGAAGTAGCAGTGAAGAGAAAAACACCAACAGCAGAAAGACAAGGGAAACTGTTTTGTTCAGGAGCTCAGAGCCTATTTCCTTAGGAAAACCACTACTGGGCTGTTAGTGTGCTGTGCTCCACCTTGTGACTGGTCTTAAGGTCAAAAGTGGAGGAGAAAGAATTCAAAGGGCTGAATTTGGCAATTACAAATGCGTTCCCAACAACATGGAATTTAGTTGTCGTTGATCAGACCTATCTGTCCATCTGTGTATAAAATCTGTTCTGGACTTCTTCAAACTAATGTGACTGAAAACAGAATACAGGGAGAAGCTAGGCAGAGAGGGGCTGCCTGAGCTCTCTGTACTTCTCATATAATTCTCCAGTACAGAGTAAATGAGCTGTCACTCTCTATCCCTCCTGACTCTTCAGTATCCCTTTTTGTTTTCATTCTCACTTAAACCTCATGTATCTCTCTCTCTCTCCTCTCATTCCTTCTAGGGATAGAAAGAATATTCAGAACTTGTCATAAAACATGTTTTAATGGTGTGAAGATGGATGAAAAGAATCTTGGACTAGTGAGAACCTTTGCAGTTTGGGAGCAAATCTGTGCAAAATTTCCATGTGACATACAAATCATATTTTTATGCAGAAGTATTGTTTCCTGCACAGAAAATGCTGCAATCGGGGACTTATTTGAACAGAAAACAGCATTTTCTGCACAGAACGCAGCTTCTTCTGCACAAGAAATGATATTACAGGAAATAATATTTCTGCACAGAAACATAATTTTCTCGCACAAAAAATGATGTTTTCTGTGTAAAACAACCACATGTAAATTTTGTGCAGTCTCAGTCCTGAATCACAAATATGCTTCAAAAGTAGCATTGAAGACTTTTCACAGCAGGAAGAAAGTTCTTAACATTACTTGTAGCATCCTTTGTGAAGAAACTTAATGAAGAATTACACCCCTAATACCTTCTTCATGCTTAACGTCCTACTTCATTTTGCAAGTCCATAAGTGTCTCTAGATGCCCAGTTACCCTTAAAACATGGAACATGGTTGAAAGACAATCTGGGCTACCAATACTCTCTCCCACATTCCCAACTCATGGACCAAGACACAGAACATTTCCTGCTGGATTTCATCTGCAAGGGCCGGTACAAACGTTAACACCAGTACATGGAGTTCACAACTCTTCTCTGCATTTGTAAGCTACTTCCTGCATGGCTTGATCTGTATGGCAGACCTCCAAAGCAAGGCCACACAATCCTGAGAGATAATCAGACCGAAGGAATGTGATTTATTTATTTTTTTCAAATTCCAGGTCTGCTCTGTGCCACCATCCATCTCTAGCTTTCAAATAGATAAAATAAAAATAATATAGAAAAATAAGTTTTAAAACAAAGAGCAGCTATAGATTCAAGCTATAATTTTTCAGTAGGAACAGGAGGCATTAGTATTGGTATGCTAGTTCAGTCTGTACAGGAAACAGAGAGAGAAAGGAGGTCACAGTGGCAGGAAGGATCTAACTGTGAAGGACATTACCAGATGCAAATCCATTCCAATATGTCCAGGCGAAGGGGTGAAGGAGTACACAGCAACTTCTGTATGTCTTTAGCCTCTGACAAGTAGACACCCTCAAGGGCAGGGCAGCCCAGCTCCTATAGGATGATGAGAAGAAAGAGCAAGTCATTTTTCCATTCACCTAAGCCATTATCTCCAAATTATCCGTGTGTCTTATAATGCAGACTCAGATACCTGTTTTCTCATGGCATACTCTCACACACCTATTCAGGAAAAGAACACTACTTCCAGCTCCTGGTGGTAATATCCTTAGCAGATATCACCCCAACATAAAAGTGGAAACATGTCAAAGATCTTCAGACCCAAATTCCTCAGCTGAGGTACTATCCTGTTCAGTTTTTACTTAACCCTATTCAGGTCCTTTCAACTCCTACTATGTTTACCCCCCGATTCAGATTATCTTAATGCTGTGGCAGTCTGTTTACTTTTTATGTTCAAAGGTATGGGATAAGCCATTCTCTAGACTCAACTGGAGATATTTGTAGCCAGGGTCAGCCTTGCATATTTTCAACACTTTTTAGCTACATCATTTTTCCTTAACTCAGAATTTTGCATTACTGAAAGCCAACATGTTCCGCATAACAACTATAAATCAAGCAGTCCATTGGAGGAAATGTGCGCCACGCGCTAGATGGGTCATCATTTTAGAAGGTACGTATAGCAAAACAAAACAAAACAAAAAAGCCCCATCATATAATTGTGTTAAAGAACACATAATTCATCCAGGCCTCCTGCGTGCATTTCACTGAGAGAACCAGCTCTCTTGCAAAGCTTCTGTTTGTTACAAAAGAGCTTGGGAAAGAGATCTTTCCAGTGGATGGTGACCCAAATTTACAAGGGAAGGAAAATATAGAAGGAACAACGTAATTCTGCAGAAAAGTTTCATGCAGATGTTAACTCCTTTGGAGTTCATGTATTTACTAAAGGGCTCAGTGGAACAGATATATTAGATAAATTCAGCTAGACTGGTACTAACAACACAAGAAATCTCCTCACATATGTCCATGGGCTGTGGAATTGAGAACATCAGCAACCAGACAGCAAGATCAGGTCTGCATCCAAGAGAGCTCTGAAATATCAGATTAGTTACCTTTATTCCATTAATACTGACCTGAGGGAGTTATTTTTAGTATGCTAACTGATAAAGGCAACAGGAAAATGGAAACAATTTATACTTCTCTCTGTATCTATTTGGTTAAAGGGAGAGAAGTTTTTGTTTAAATGTATTTAGAATGGGAAGGTGGATTTATTATATGGAGTTCACTTTCAGGAAATGCATTGCTGGTACTGATACATCTCCAGAGAAAGTTAGCTGCATTAGTCTGTTTCAGTACAAAAAGAGGAAAGGAAAAAGGATTTTGTGATACATTTTAGATTAATTTCAGATAAAACTACCCGTAAACATTAGACTGTTAACTGAGAGTGTGAAAGTCATGGAAAAGATGCTAAGGAAAAAATAATACAACTCTTTCCCATGTGTAGTGAACCTATTAAACTGGGAGTCTCCTAATTTCATCTCTGCAATAGGCTACACCTACACTGCAGAATTAATGCTGTTTGACACTGCTTTAACTATCATGACTCAATTCTATTGAAATTCTGGGATTTGTAGTTTTGTGAACTATTTAGTCTTTTCTGTCAAACAACAAACTACAAATCCCAGGATTCCATAGGAAGGAGCTATGATGGTGTCAAGCTGCTGCAGTGTGGCAGCAGCCAAAGACTCTCTAATAATGCAACTCTATGAAAGCTTATTTAGAAGACAGTCTTGTTGAGTCTGCTGCAAGCCTATGAACACTTCTTTGCATTTTTGAAGCTATTTAAGGTGGTCATCTGACAGATCTCTTCCGGCAGGCCGTTCCACAATCTGGGAACAACAGCCAAGAAGGTCCTCTGGGCAGTTGTAGACAATCTTGTTTTTATTGGTTGTAACGGATTTCTCCCAGAAGACCTGAGTGTGCGGGGAGGATTATATGGGAGGAGGTAGTATCGGAGACAGGTTGGACCCAAGCCATTTAGGGCTTTAAAGGTAATAACCAACACCTTGTACTGGGACCGGAAACTGATGGTCAGCCAGTGAAGAGATCTTAGGACTGGAGTAATATGGTCTCTTCTAGGTGTGCCTGAGACCAGTCTCGCTGCCATATTTTGAACTAATTGAAGTTTCCGGACAAAGCACGAGGGTAGCCCCATGTAGAGTGCATTACAGAAATCCAGATGTGAGGTTACCAGCATGTGTACTATGGTCCCAAGGTCCCTGACTTCCAGGAAATAGCGCAGCTGGTGTACCAGCTGAAGCTGGTAACAGGCACTTCTGACCATCGCATCCACCTGATTTGTCATGTGAAGTGACAGATCTAGGAGCACCGCCAGACTGTGAACACTGTCCTTTGAGGAGAGTGTGACCCCTTCCAGGACTGGAGGTTGTATCCTGATATCTGGATTCGGAGCCGATACCATAATCCGTTTTGTCTGGATTCAGCTTCAGTTTGTTTTCCCTCATCCAGTCCATTACTGCCTTAAGACAGTCATTGAGAGGAGAGATGCCATCTGAAGTCAAAGCTGATGATCAAGACATGGAGAAATATATCTGGGTGTCATCAGCGTACTGATAACACCCCGCCCCATGCCTCTGGATAATCTCTCCCAGCGGCTTCATGTATATGTTGAAAAGCATCGGGGACAGGATGGCACCTTGCAGGATGCCACAATTAAGCTCTTTTCTTGTAAAGCGACTGTCCCTGAGCACCACCCTCTAGGAATCTCTAGGTCTTCCAGTGTGAGTCTATGGTCAACATCCTCCAGAAGTCATGCTGGAGGGCCTAGAGATTCCCAGAGAGAACACTTCCCTAGACATTTGTAGGTCCTTTGGCTCAATTCTGTGGTCAACTTCCCCTAATCCCGGTGAATATGGAGGGCACACTGTAAACAAATATACTATCAGAATATATACATACAAACTTATACTTACATTCAACAGAAGCAAAAGAGAGGAAGCCAAAGGCTAACCTCCTCTGAACAAATCTTGCCAGGAAAATCCTGTGATAGGTTCACATTAGGATTGCCATAAATCGGAAATAACTTGAAGACACACAACACAGTGACAGGAAAGCATTTGTGTAATAGAGCAGCAAGCCAGTCTAGGGGATGCAGAAGCGGCAGAGTGACATAGGCACTGCAGAAATAATCCAGTTTGAGACTGCTTTAACTGCCCTGGCTCAATGTTAGGGAATCCTGGGTACTGTCGTTTTGGGAAACATTTAGCCTTCTTTGTCAGAGCTCTAGTGCCAAACTACAGTTTCCAGGATTCCAGGAGCCATGGCAGTTAGAGTGGTCTCGAAGTGGATTATTTTGGCAGTGTGTTTTGAACCATAATCACTTGTCTTTCAACAAAAGGGAATGACCAGGAAGAGCCACAGGTTCTTCACCTCTTCTCACCCACATCTGTTACCTAATGGTAGACCCAGCCCTAAACACCTAAAAAGCATGATAGAAGTGCTTATTAGACTGTCTCCTTCATTACATAGGCACACCCTTGTCTTTAAGTCCAGAATCAGTCCCGCTTGAACTTGTTATCTAGGCATCAAGACAGTAGCCCTTCCTTTCATTTGTGCCCAGCATGAAATATTCAAAATATAGTACTGCCTTTGCAAGCTTCTGTAACGTTTTGTTTAGTGCTTACTGAAAGTACAGTGGGCCCTTGGTATTCGCTGCAGTTCAGTTCCAGGACCCTCTGTGGATACCAAAATCCATGGATGCCCGGGTCCCATTAAATGTAACAGTGTAGTGAAATGATGTCCCTTATACAGAATATCAAAATCAAGGTTTGCTTTTTGGAATTTATATCTTTTTTTGGACATTTCAAGCTGTGGATAGTGGAGTTTGTGGATAAAAAATATTTGGATACAGAGGGCCCACTGTATTCCCCAGTTGTAGGTTTTGTTTTGTTTTTCTCAGCCAGCCACAATGCGGTGCATGTTGAGTTTATTTATGTGTGTATGTATATGTGTGTGTGTGTGTGTATATATATATATATATATATATATATAAAATGCACTTTTATACTGTTTCAATGAAATAATTCCAATTGTTTTTCAAAACTGATTTGGTTTTAAGGTTTTAACCAGTTTTATCTGTGACCTGCCTTGGGTCCTGTTCCAAGAGAAAGGTGGCATATAAAATAAATAAATTATAAAAATAAACAAATAATCTTTCCTTCCTCCTTACCCACTACATTAAGTCTATTAAATATTCCAGCAATAAATAAATAAATAATAATAACCAAATCCCGAGGCACCTTAAAAATGAACAAACCTATAGCATTATGAGCTCCTGTGGTGTACTGCATGCAATGAAGGAGCCTATTATAGACCACAAAAGCCTCTGTTATAATAAACATGATAATCTTTATATTGCCACAGGACTTTAAGTAGTTTTCCTTGCTTTTCATGGGTAAACAGAGGTTCCAATTTGCCAGGTGCCACTGACCCACTGGTAAGACTTTAAAAATAAAGCTGGGGCTGTGTTTACCTGTTTTGAATTGTTTTGCAACCCAATGCTGGAAAGAAGAAACTGATTTTCCAGTGGTTTGTTTCTTCCACAAACAAAAAAGCTAAGAAACAGAGCAGCGAGGAGCCTTGAAAAAGTACAAAGGCAAAGTAGTTTATTTTAGCTTTCCTGGGGTTCATCTACACTGTAGACATAATGCAGTTTGACACTTTAACTCCCACGTCTCCATCCTACAGAATTCTGGGATCTGTAGTTTTGCAAGGCACCAGCCCTCTTTAGCAGAGGACACTAAAGACCTTGCAAAACTGCAAATCCCAGGATTACACAGGAGGGAGGGCGAGCACTTAAAGTGGTGTCAAACCCCTTCTTGGGAGTAAACTCCACAGAATAAAGTAGGGGTGCATCTTGTTGTTGTTGTTCTTGTATGACTTCAAGTTGGGTCTGACTTAGGGCAACCCTATCATATATTTTCTTGGCAAGTTTCTTCAGAGGGCCTTTTCCATTGACATCCTCTGAGGCTGAGAAAGTGTGACCTGCCCAAGGTAACCCAGTGGATTTCTATAGCCGAGCCAGGATTCAAAACCTGGTGTCCAGACTCATAGTCTACGCTCAAATTGCATGTACACTGTAGAAACAAATTAGTTTGATGTAGAAATAATGAAGTTTGGCACTCATGTCTCCATCGTCCTACAGAATCCTGGTATTTGTAATTTTATGAGACACCAGCCCTCTTTAGAAGAGACTAAAGACCTAGCAAAACTACAAACCACAGGATAATATTATTCCCTAATAATTATTCTAGGATTCCATAGGAATTTACTTTTATTTGCATGCTGTCCAAAAAGGATGGATTTACAAGGCTTAAAGTTGTGTCCAACTGAATTATTTCTACAGTGATTCTGTTATTCTTATCATTGACTTCATTTACATGCCACCTTTCTCCCAAGATGGGATCCAAGGCCAGTTCCACAGAGGATTTCATTTCATTCATTTCATTTCAATTTCATTTATATACTGCTTTTCTCCCAAGATGGGACTCAAGGCATCTTCCAAAGATGGTGCTACAAGGCTTAAAGTGATATCAAACGGCATTATTTCTACAGTGCAGATGCAGCCCTGGGCTGAAATAACCCAGTTTGACACCACTTTACCCTCCATGGCCCAATGCTATGGAATTCTGGGAACTGTAGTTTTGTGAGACAGTTAGCCTTCTCTGGCTGCATCCACACTGCAGAAATAATCTGATTTGACACCACTTTAACAGCTACAGCCCAATGCTATGTTTGATCCAGTTTGACACCTCTTTAACCACCATGGCCCAATGCTATGGAATTCTGGGAATTGTAGTTTTGAGAGACATTTAGCTTTCTCTGGCTATATCCATGCCACAGAAATAATCCGATTTGACACTACTTTAGTGCTTGTGGGAATTCTGGCAATGGTAGTTCATTTCTATTATTGTGCTATTCGAGCACAGCTCTGGAATCCCAGAATTACATAGCATTTGAGCCATGAAAGTGGTATCAAATCGGATTATTTACGCAATGTGGAGGCAGCCAGAGAAGGCTGTCTCACAAAACTACAGTTCCCAAAATTGCATAGCACTGAGGCAAGGCAGTTAAAGTGGTGTCAAACTGGACTATTTCTGCAGTGCGGGGGAGGTAGCCTTGGATGCCAATCCATTTCTTCAGTTGCACTAAGTAGCCAAAACCTTTCCTGCCTGCAAACTTCAACCTTTAATAATAAATTCTCCTGTGGAGAAGGAACATAAATGAAAAAGAAAAAGAAAGTGTAAAAGGAAGGAAGACTGATGAGACAGAAGGTAAAAGTTGGAAGGGATAAAGAAAAGGTTTAAGATAACAAAGAATGATTAATAAGTAGATGGCAACAGAAAGAGGTTTGTATAAAGCAAGGGGAAGATAGGGGTAAAAATTCCTTTTGGCAGTTTATTTACTTATCTATTTATTTATTTTTTACTTATTCTATTTTAGTGTCACTAGTATTAGAATCATAGAGTTGGAAAAGACCACAAGGGCCATCCAGTCCAACCCCCTTCTGCCATGCAGGAACTCCCAATCAAAGCATCCCCGACAGAAGGCCTCCAGCCTCTGCTTAAAGACCTCCAAGGATGGAGACTCCACCACACTCCAAGGGAGTGTGTTCCACTGTTGAACAGCCCTTACTGTCAGGAAGTTCCTCCTAATGTTGAGGTGGAATCACTTCTCCTGTAGCTTGCATCCATTGTTCCAGGTCCTGTTCTCTGAAGCAGCAGAAAACAAGCTTGCTCCCTCCTCCATATGACATCCTTTCAAATATTTGAACAGGGCTATCATATCACCTCTTAACCTTCTCTTCTCCAGGCTAAACATCCCCAGTTCTCTAAGGTGGTCCTCATAAGGCATGGTTTCCAGTCCCTTCACCATCTTAGTTGCCCTCCTTTGGACCTGCTCCAGTTTCTCCACATCCTTTTTGAATTGTGGTGCCCAGAACTGGACACAGTATTCCAGGTGGGGCCTGACCAAAGCAGAATAGAGCGGCACTATTACTTCCCTTGATCTAGACACTATACTTCTATTGATTCTACTAGTATTACTATAGACTATACGTATAAGACTTTAAGTAGCATGAAGAAAATTAAAAGTCCAATTAATAGATAAGTGAGTCAAAGGTACTATATGAGACAAGAGATAGAAAGAGGATACAGTGGTCCCCCGGCTGTTCCGGATTACTTTTCGTAACCCGGAAATTTTCGTAACCCGGGGGACTGCTTTATTTGCCGGACCACGCGGCAAATTTAAAGGGGGCCGCGTGGTTTTTTTTTTTTTTTTTTGGATCCCAGGGTTTTATTCGTAAGCCAGGGCCGTTTTTGCGGCCCCGGCTCTTTCGTACCCCGGGGTTTTCATACCCCAGGGTATTCGTAACCCAGGGGACCACTGTATGTTTTGGTTGTTGTTTTTCCTTTTTCACAGGGGAGGAAGACATTTTTAGTAATATATACTGTATTTTGGAAAATAATAACATAAAATGTTTTACACTATTAAGACAGACTTCTTTATCACACTAGTGGGCAATCAGGATTTAAACAAGAGCTATGTTTATCGCAGTGACAGGACATTTTCTGTTTAACTCTCATTTAATGTGTGATAAAGCAGATATAGTAAAGGAAGAATTAGAAGGGATTAGAATTAGGGGGAAAAATATAAAATTTAAAAATGTTTTTAGAAAAGTAAAGAAGAGGACCTGAAAATAAATAAAAAGAAAGAACGAACTAGAACGGATTAGAATTAGGAAAAAATAAGTAAATAGAAAATTTAATATTTTTTTTAGAAAAGTAAAGAAGAGGACCTGAAATTAAATAAATATAAAAGTAGAATTAGAATGGATTAGAATTAGGAGAAAAAAAGATAGAAAATTTAATATTTTTTTTTAGAAAAGTAAAGAAGAGGACCTGAAAATAAATAAAAATAAAGGAAGAATTAGAAGGGATTAGAACTAGGGGAAAAAATATATAATTTAATATATACATTTTTAGAAAAGTAAAGAAGAGGACCTGAAAATAAATAAATAAATGGGAATACAAAATGAGAAAGGAAGAAATAATATTAATAATAATAATATAACAATATAATAATAATAAGGAGGAGGAACATAAGCTAAAGGAAGAAAAATCCATACAAAAATGCAGATATGAACTATATTATTATTATTAATTATTATTATTATAAATTTTATAATGTTATAATATTCTGTATTAGAATATATAAAGATGATGATATGTAAAGGAAAAAAAATGTAAAAGAAAAAAAAGGAACAAGCTGATGCAAAGGTTGATTGAATCTAGATAATCAATAATCAATCAATAATAGTAAGGGATGGTGCAGGGCAGCCTCCAGAAGGGACTATCCATCTACTGTACCTGCAGCCGCTCATAGAGAGCAGCAAAGGAAGCCGCCGCCATTTTGTCGTTGGGAGTTGAGCCGCTCTTATTGGCTGGCTCCAGGGCCAATAGGAGGAAAGTAAAAATCGTCCCCCCCCCCCCGCTTCAAATAGAATGGTCGAGCCCGGAGGGTGGATTTAGGCTTATTAATGCTGCCCTGGAATTTCAGTTGGGCTGTACCAAGTCAGAGGGAGGGGTTTTTTCTCTGGTGACTGTACTCCCCTTAGGCTCATTCAAAAAGGGCGGGAGAAACCAATTCCAGGAAGTAAAATAAAGCAGCATTCCCATAATAATGTACCTCATATAATAACTCATAATATATGAGACTATAACTCATAATATGAGACTATATAACTGATATTAGAAAGAAGATGGCAACATGAGCTTTCATAGACTTAAATCTACTTCCTCAGATGCATTTGGAAGCAGGCTCAAGTCTAATATTTTTATTAGACTATATAATATTTTATATATATATATATATATATATATATATGAAAGCTCATGCTGCCATGAGAAAGGTCCACCAAAACACACTGCAGAAATAATAATCCAGTTTGAGACTTTTTTAAAACTGCCCTGGCTCAATAATAGGGAATTCTGGGAGCTGTAGTTTTGTGAAAGACATTGGGCCTTCTCTTTCAGAGAGAGAGAGCTCTGGTGCCCACAATAAACTACAACTCCCAGGATTCCTTAGCACTGAGCCAGGGCATTTAAAAGCAGTCTCAAACTGAGTTATTTTTGCAGTGTGTTTTGGGCCAGAGGAGGCTAAAAATGTCTCACAAAACTACAGTTCCCAGGATTCCCTAGTATTGAGCCAGGGCAGTTGTTAAAGTGGTCTCAAACTGGATTATTTATAGCTGCAGTGTGTTTTTGGACCTAAAAGTCTGTTTCTTCCTCCAAATGCATTTGGAAGTAGGCTCAAGTCTAATATGAAAGCTATAATCCAGTTTGAGGCTGCTTTAACTGGCCTGGCTCAGTGCTAGGGAATCTTGGGAATTGTAGTTTATTGGGGCACCAGAGCTCTCTCTGAGAGAGAAGGCTAAATGTCTCACAAAAACTATAGTTCCCAGGATTCCTTAGTATTGAGCCAGGGAAGTTAAAGTGGTCTCAAACTGGATTATAGCTGCAGTGTGTTTTGGATCTGAAGTCTGCTTCCTCTAAATGCATTTGGAAGCAGGCTCAAGTCTAATGCTGCCACGAGAAAGGTCCAAAAGCCAAAACAAACTACAGTTCCCAGAATTCCACAGCACTGAGCCAGTGCAGTTAAAGCGGTCTCAAACTGGATTATTTCTGCAGTGTGTTCTGGGCCTAAGTGTCAAAGGTGCTACAAGATCTGTACTGATTTTGCAGACTAACATGGCTATATATTTGGATTCTCCTTCATAATCTCTGACTTGTCATTTTTTAAAAAAAATATAACTTTTCATGCTTTCATAGAGGATAAAAAAAGCAAACTTAACTGAGTTGACAATATTTATTTGATTGTTGTGCTTTGTACAACTTCCATTCTATACAGAAATAATTTCTGCTAGTTTATTTATCTCAGGTATATTACATTACATATCTTGCCTTTTTGTCAGACCTTTCTTTATTTATCTATTTACTTAAAATTGTTTCTGACTTATGGCGACCCAAAGTCTTATTTGGTGGCCCTAACTGTCACTCTGCAAACCTTTCTGAAGTTCAAAACACACTGCAGAAATAATTCAGTTTGAGACCACTTTAACTGCCCTGGCTCAATGCTAGGCCATTCTGGGAACTGTAGTTTTGTGAGACATGTAGCCTTCTCTGTCAGAGAGCTCTGGCACCACAGGAAACTACAATTCCCAGGATTCCCTGGTACAGACCCACAGCAGTTAAAGCAGTCCCAAACTGGAATAATTCTGTAGTGTTTTTTGGATCTGAGAGCCATTGGAGTTTATCATACGATGGAATTTGGGGGTATAATGCAATGGCAATCCGAACGCAATCATGGGGTTTCACGTTATTGCGAATGAGTGTATCTCACGCAATTTCGGGCAAAAGGGAAGTCATTCCGAACACAATCATGGGTTTTACATTATTTCATAATAAAGCATCTCACACAATTTCGGGCAATGGGGGGTCAATATCGGGAAATGGAAAGTCAATCTGAACGCATTCCGAACGCAATTAGAATTCACGTAAATTTGCTAAACTAGCGAATTTACGTGAATTCGAATTGGCTCCATTTGAAATTGGGAGAAATTCGTCCCATGTGATAAACTCCTTTGTGGCTGAAGAGTGAGGTATAAATAAAAAAAAAAATAAGGCGAACCTATTATGGGTTTCCTTGGCAAGATTTGTTCGGTCTAACAAAAGGATATACGGTATCTACTTTGTTATTATCGTGTTTTTTGCTGTCAGCTGCCAAAATAACTTGGCTTGCCTGAGCTATTTTCCTGATTTAAGTGGAGAGGAGTTTTCAATTGTGATTCAGGCAGCAAAATGTCTTGGGCTGGCCATACTTAAGTACCAACAGCCAGTTGCATCAGCCATATACCTTGGAGCCTGAGACATTGGAGGGCTCAGTTGTCCTTTTGGTATCTTTTGCCTAGAGACCACCAGAAAGGGAAACAACAAAAGCAGACTAGCTAAGTCAACAAAATAAAAATGCCACCACGTACGTTTTTCATTTCATGCACACATTACATAATAATAAAAACTATTATTATTATTATTATTATTATTATTATTTTGTAGCCTGCCCAATCACTAGGAATCTGGGCGGGTTACAACAGATTAAAATACATGAAATACAGTAAAATACAGAATTATCCCTTCCCACCCACCCCCTTCCCAAGTTAAATGCACTTAAATCATCTCAATTAAAACAGTAAAAATACAATGGTGTTAAAATTAGGGGACAGGCTTGGTAAACAGGGCAATAAGATCATGTCAACGGTTGTGCTATGTAGGGAGAGAAGTCAGGTTGGGAAGGCCTGCCGGAAGAGATCCGTCTAAGTCTTAAGGGCCTTCTTGAAGGCTGCAAGAGTGGAAATATGGCGGATCTACTCCAGCAGGTCAATCCATAGCT
The DNA here is from genome assembly GCA_034509955.1 of Urosaurus nigricauda. NCBI lineage: Eukaryota > Metazoa > Chordata > Lepidosauria > Squamata > Phrynosomatidae > Urosaurus > Urosaurus nigricauda. The sequence goes on along the minus strand of JAOEGL010000002.1, from coordinate 144,518,051 downwards.
TTGGAGCAGCAGTAGAAAAGGTTAAAAGGATCCCTTAAACACACATACACTATAAAAAAAACCACCCTGGTAAGCTCATATTGTTGTTAGCTGCCCTTGAGTTGGTGGATGAGACATCAAGAATCCCTCTCCTCCACTGCCTTGCTCAGATCCTGCAAGCCCTTGCCCATAGCCCCCCTGATTGATTCTATCCATCTGGTTTGTAGTCTTCCTCTCTTTCTTCTACCCTCCACCTTTCCTAGCATTATTGTGTCTTCTCATTGTGTGGCCAAAGGAAGATAGTCTCAACTTGATCATTTGCTTCTAAGGAGAGCCTCGGTTCGATCCGTTCAAGAACCTATTTGCCATTACATATGGGCTTGTTCCCACTTTCAGAGAATTTGGTGCCTGATCCAAATTGATTAATCGACGCAAAAATAGTTCCTGGTTCCCACTATATTTGCACTAATTCTACCAATTTGGATCAGGCACCCTTGCCTATCCTAGCCCCGACTGTCCCTGGTCCAGCCTCCTTACCGGCTTCTTCTGGCCTCCTACCATTCTCTGTGGCTGGGGAAACCTCCCTGGCTTCTCTGTCACCTCCTTCCTAGCTTTTCCCCATTCCCTGCACCTGGGGAAGGCGGGAAGAAGGTTGCGGGAAGGTCGCTGATCCCCGTCACTGGTGGCGGAATCAAATCCACCTCGCCTAGTTCCCACTTGGGCAGGGCGGATTCGAATCCGCCTGTGGTTCCCACTGGGATGAATCAATTTATTTGAGAATAAATTGATTTATCCCCCCCAAAAACCCAGCGTCTTTTTGACGGGGGTTAAATGAGTCAAAACCATGACCCCCCCTTTCCAAATCTCTTCCACGATTCGAATTAAGTGGGAACCATGGTGGTTTAAACCAAATCATTTCAAATCACAATCCAGTTTAAGTCACAGTGGGAACAACCCCTTCAACTGCAATGTGTAGTAACCCTTATTTGCAGTCCAGGGCACATAATGCCCACTATTCCCCAGCAGAGGGTGCCCCTGATTCATCACATCTGCAGTTCCTTCTGTTTTCTGCTTGCTCTGTTCAATGGAGGATTTAAGGATATGGCTCAGCACTGTGAAATTTCAGGACACTTATCAGTAAAGCCTCCATAGTAATTTACCTGGCTTGTCTATATTTGGAACCGGAGAGAAGCTGTTGTGGCACGTATCTTGACAATTAAAAGAATTTTTAAAAAAAGCATTCTGCAGGGGAGACTGTGTGGGACCAGATTACGAGAAATAATATTGCAGGGTTTGGGACAAGAGGAGGCAGAGGTTCGAATCAGTTTCTCCAGCAACCTCTACTCGAAGAAATGATTGATGATATCACCCAAACTTGAAATGGGCTACCATGATCATGCCTTCACATAAGTCTCAAGCAACTAGGGGTAATTGATTTGGAAAGCTGGCTTTGAGAGGGAAGACAGATATTCAAGCAATGCAGTGTGTCATACAACTTTCAGAATCCATATTAGAGTAAAATCAGGGCATTATTATTACTATTACGTCAGCTCAAATGCTTGAAATCTTTCACCTTTTTAAAAATCTTGAGTTAAAAAAAATCAGGTATAAATAAAGGATCAATCTTAATATGGATTGTAGAATCTTGTTATGGCCAACACAAGTTGTTGTTGTGTGCCTTCAAGCCATATTCAACCTATGGAGACCCTATTATAGGGTTGTGGGGTTCTTTTTGGCAAGATTTGTTGAGGGTTTTTTTTTTTTTTTTTTGCCTTCTTCTAATGCTGAGAGAGTGTAACTTTTCCAGGGTTAACCCAGTGGGTTTTCATGGCTGAGCAGGGATTCAAACCCTAGTCTCCAGGTCCAACACTCAAACCACTATACCATGCTGGCTATCTGGACAACACAAAACTAACTACAGTAGTTTATTTTATTTTTATGGTTCCAATCCATTTCTCCAGTATCCCAAATCTTCCCTGCCTGTAAATTTCACCTGAACTTGAACTTCAGCAAAAACCCAAATTTGCAAATTTTGTGATTTTGTGTGTGTGTGTGTGTGTGTGTGTGTGCAAAAATGTGTTGCAGGAATACAAGAGTTGGAGTTGTAACCCTACCTGTGCCAAATACCTTTCTATACATGATGAACCTGTTGTCAGGGCAATTCTACCTTGCCAAAACTTTGTTTTGCAAAATACAGTCCTCCCTCCGTTTTCACGGAATTTCAGTCCACGGCCTTGGTCCTTCACGGACTAGCAAGTAAGGAGGGTTAAAATGGAGCGCACAGCCATTCAAGCCAATGGGGCTAGAATATGTGTGAATTTCCATTTTCGTGGGGGTAGGTAGGTGGGTCTCAGAACGGATCTTCTGGGAAAATGGAGGGACGACTGTAATTGCAAAATTAAATGTACAGAAACACCAGTATAAAGTGTGGCCTATTAAAAAAAAACTAACATTGAAATTTAACATTCTGGCCAAAGGGCTAAATAAGCTCTTACAATCACATTAAAGCAATATACTGTATCAAATAGGAGAATATTGCACTACTCTCTTATATTGCTGCTATTCTACTTATACTGCTATGGTTGCCTCCAGTGGAATCCTGGGATTTGCAGTTTAGGGAAAGGCATTAATAGTGGAGTAGCAGCATTGTAAGAGTGTAGTGCATTATTCTCCATAGGAAAAAAAATATAGTCTAAAATATAAGTACTAAAGACTGAGGTCTCAATTTCTAATCTCACAGAGGTGATGTCGCACTCAAGTAACTCAGACTCTCTGCTGTGAATTATCTTTTGTCAATAATAATACAAAGACGTATTAAACTGTCTAACACTGGAGTAACTCTAATTAACTTTCCTCTTACATTCTCTAGGATCTGTGCCTCTCCTTCTTACGCAGAATTGTCAGCTGCTCAGGAAAAAGATAAAATCGTCCAAGTCTGCTCCCATGCATTTAATAGAAGTTTTATCTTGTTTACGGAAAGAGGGCTTCTCACACTAGCAATGAGAAGATCTGTACTGCAAAATTAATGCAGTTTGACACTGCTTTAGTGTCATGGCTCCATGCTATAGAATCCTGGGATTTGTAGTTTGTTGTGGCACCAGAGCTCTCTGACAGAGAAGGCTAACTACCTCACAAAACTACAAATCTCACAATTCCAAAGTATTGAGCCATGGCAGTTAAAGTAGTGTCAAACTGCATTATTTCTGCAGCACAGATGCAGCTTGTGCTGCTGTTTAAACTTTTTTCTTCTTAACAGATCTTCTGCACTCAGTAAGGAAGGAAAAAAAGACAGAAGAAGTGGTGGGTAAACAAGGGAGAACAGTAAAATTCCTGTATCTGAAGCCCCCCCCCCCCTAAAAGTGAATGAATGTGGCAGCAAGATGGCATGCTATATGTATGCCTCCTCTGCGTGAAAAGACAGCATGGGGATTATAGATTTATTTCTATACTTATACTGTGGAAAGTTTTACCTATTCCTTTCTATAGAACATGCTCCTATTAAATATACAAGAGCTGAAGTCAGGTCAACATTTGGCCACCCTATACTGCCAGCGCTCCATATCCATAGATTCTTTATCCACAGATTCAAGCACCCATGGCTTTAAAATATTGCAAAAAGATAAAAAAAATAAAAATAAAATGCAAATCTTGATTTTGCTATTTCAGATAAGGGACACCATTTTATGATACCATTGTATATAACAGGACTTGAGCATCTGCGGATTTTGGAATCCACAGGGGATCCTGAAACTAAACCCCAGAGGATACCAAGGGTCCACTATACCTATTTTCATGGAGATTCTTCACTTGATCATGTGTCAAATGGCCTGGTTCATTAAGATCTTCCTCTGTCTGCAACTGAGGCAACTTTTCTGGCTAATGTAACCATCTCTAGCTCACATATTTCAGGCCAAGCTTTTGTTGCTGAGCAACTTGTAAAATGTAGGACCAAACCGACATTATGGAGAGGTGAAAGTGTAATGGACAAAGCTGGAAAGGAAGGGAGGGGAGTTTTCTCCAAGTGCCGTACTAGAGAGGAAATGAAAAAGCTGAATAGCTTGGGAATGACTCTCAGTCTAGACGGACTGCTTGGCAAGGGTCACCTGTGACTCAAAAAGTGTCTGGGATAAATAAGGAATGGCAAAGAATATTAATGGAGGGAGGGAGTAGTGCCACTCAATAACTCTCTCCCTGTTTCATGAAGAGCGAGTAGCTGAAGAACACAGAGGAGGTTATTTGTGCCAAGAGTGGTCACCATTTGGCATAGGGTGCTGTGCCTTGTACTAACAGCTGCCCTTCATACAAATACATTGTGCTCAGCTTTGTGAGATGTTCTCTTTCACCTCACCGAGTTTCTCATCCAGGGGTAAATACTACAGGTTGTCCAGTAGGTGAGATGGACTTGGCTGATAGGGGGCAGAGAGAGGGGAGACTAAGGATTTTATCACACAAGGCTGGAAAAGTGGAATTTTAACAGGATAAAAGCCTCTTCAGCTGGTACCTTTCACACAACATTGTGCCCATCCTGATGCTGCCTTACATTTCATTTTTTGCCGTAGTGCACTTTTTCATTGCTGGGCAAAACCGATCAATGGGCTCTCCATCTCGCTACTATTCCATGTCTGTCTTGTGCGATAGGTCTTGAAATGGCTTGAAGGCACACAACGACAACAACAAATGTTCTAGGATAATATAGCAAAAGTTAAATTCACCCCATATCAGCACAAACACATGCATATTGGCTGTCTTGAGTCTTGCTACATTTTCCACAAGCAGGGTAAGGTTACCACGTTCAGTTTTACTACAACACTTTGATTCAGCAGTATTTTTCAGGCAGTAGTGGTTGCTGGTGTATCATCTCGAGGATACAGGAAGAGTTCAGCCCCAAAGACAGACTGAGATATGTGTCTTTTGTTATTGTATTCCAACAGTGTATCCCCCCCCCCTTGAATTTTCCAGACAGTTTGTAATAATAAATAGTTCTTGGTCAAGCACCAGACTGTCTCTGGTTTTTCTGCTGTTCCCATAACACAACAGGCTAAAAGTCATGGCTGTCATAGATTGAAATAGACATGTATATTGGCCTTATTGCTTTCAGCACAATTTACTTCCAAGTAAACTGGCTTAGGGGGTTACATGTCTTAAGTTTTATATGTGTTTTTTCAGAGGTCCCACAGAGTTCAAGATGAATTAAATCAGAGTAAGACTGCTTAACCTTTTGTATTTATTATTCATACTTATATCCTGCCACACAGCTTTTTAACAAATCCCATAGGGCGGCTTATGCTATATCGAATCAATAAAATATGAAAAAGAGGAGGAGGAGGAGGAAGAAAACCATGACAGCGACAGAATTCACCATGAAGCAGTCTGAAGAAATGTATTGGAGAAAAGTTAAATTGTATGTGGCCAATAAAGTAAAGCAGTTTTACTAATATCCTCCTCCTATCCTCCTCATCCTCATCCTTTAACTTCTTGTTCTTTTTTTAATATACAATGGGCCCATCCTATACATGGGGGATTTGTTCCAGACCCTCCACCCCTGCGTATGGGAAAAACCCACCTATGCTGGAATCCTATGGATTCCTATGGTGGCATGCACACCCCTGTGGCACCCACACCATTTTGTCTGCTGGGGTTTGCCATCTGCATGAGCTCAAGTCCGCGGATGGCAAGCCCACATATGGTGCAGGCAGACTGTATATATATATATATATATATATATAGATGTTAAGCAAATCATCGACTTCACACACAACATACAAAACAGAGGGGAAAAAAGAAGAAAATAGAGTGAAAGAAAAATATCAGTATACCCATAAAGAAATACACACACATGCACATACATCAAAAATTAAAACTAGACTAAGATTAAACATCATATTAAAAAGTATACCAAAAATCTAAACAAGACCAGTAAACACAAACTAACTACAGTTATTTCCTAAACACTAAGGGGCTGAGCAGACGGGTGGCTAAATGCCACCTATTTTTGCCCCAGATGGAGGCCGTGACAACCATGGCCTCCGGAGCGACCAAAAAGAACCCGCTTCTGGGTGTATTCTTTTGCATCCTGGAAGGGACACCATAGGCGCGCTTGTGCACCATGATGATGCCCCTTGCGCGTAGTGCTGTTTGGGTGCTGCAGGCGATGAGCCTCATCATGGTCTGTGTCGTGTAAATGGGTGCATGCCAAGATTGACCTGGGCGGCATGGTGAGGGCTCAGAGCATCTGGAGGTTCAGCTCTCACCACGCCTACAGGCCAGCACAAAGTGCTGGTCTGTAGAGCCCCTAAGTAACTAAACTAAAACACAAAAGATCCCCCCATTCCAAACTCCAATAAAAACACATCCCCTCCAAAAAAGATACATCAATCTACCATTACAGAGGTAAATAAATAAACTTACTAAGGTCATCTTCTAAAAGATAAGATGATTGTTTATTTTAAAGTTTAGAAAGCATTTATGGACTTTATGAGCAATAAGGATTCTAACAATATTTACTAATAACCAAACTCACAAATTTTTGCATTGTTAGAATCCTTATTGCTCACAAAGTCCATAAATGCTTTCTAAACTTTTTTTTAAAAAAATCAATCATTTTATTTTTTAGAACCCATGTTATTTTGGTAGTGTGGGCCATCTTGGCGACCTTAACCATCCATTCTTCTATTGTTAGTGCTTCTGTCCATTTCCATGCTTGAGCAAATAATATTCTTACTGCTGCTAATGTTTATCTAAGAAGTAATCCATATTCACTATCCAGTTCTTTATGCATCAGTATTACTAATATCCTCTGAGGATCTGCCATGCTTCACTTGGGAGAAGGAACTACATAAGAGCCGGCACAACTACCAAAAAGGCCCTGCCCTTTACCAGCCATCCATTTGACCATCATTGTTAGTACTTGTGGCTCAACACTAGCTCTGCCTGGTAGCCATAGTGTATAGGAAGACTTGTGCGAAGAAAGATGTAACCAGTGTTATTTAATCTCAAACCATACAGAACTTTGAAAAATTAATGCCAAAATGGATTGTAAGCCACTGGTGTTAAAATTTAAAGTGAAAATGGATTTTGAGTCAGTGATGTTTTACTGGTTCATATGTGCGGAACAAACCTTCACTGCCATTATGCCAAGACCAGAGATAAGTTACTACTATGCAGATGGAACAGATTATGGTTTCTGTTTGTATAGTACTCATGTAAGGACAAGAATGGAAACCACACTGAAAAAAAAAAATACAGTTAGCCCTCTATATCTATAAATATAACCATCCACAGCTCAAAAATATTCTAATAATAATAATAATAATAATAAATCTTATTTGTTGTTGTTTACTACCTTCAAGTCAATCTCAACTCATGGCAACTCTGTGGTGAGTCTCCAAGACTCCCTATCATTCACTACTCTTCTTAGTTCCTGCAAATTCATACCCGTGACTTCTGTAATAGAGTACATCCATCTAACATGTGGTCTTTGTCTCATTCTACCTCCTTTTCTAGCATTCTTGTCCTTTCCAGTGAGTCATGTCTTCTCATGACATGGCCAAAGTACAACAGCCTTAGTTTAATCATATTGGTTTCCACTGAGATATCAGGCTTGAACTGTTTTAGGTTCCATTTGTTTGTCTTTTTGACTGCCCATGGTATCTTCAGCACTCTTCTCTAGCACCACATCTCAGATGAACTGGTTTTCCTCTTCTCCGCTTTCTTAAATGTCCAGCTCTATCATCCATACATGGTAATAAGGAATACAATGGCTTGTATGAGTCTACATTTTGTGCTTAGTTGTATATCTTTGCTCTTTAGGATCTTTTCTAGTTCTTTCATAGCTGCCCTCCCCATTCTTTGTCATCCTCTGATTTCTTGACTGTAGTCTTTGGAGTTTATCGCATTCCTGGCCCTGGAACGTTCCAAGACCAGAATGCAAGGGGCCAGGAATGAGTGGGGGGCAAGTGGGAGATGCACTTTACTGCACACACTGAACCGTTCTCAAAAATTGCCTCCCTGGGACGGATTTTGGGACGGAATGGGAACGGACTCTACTAACTCTTTTGTTAGGCAGAGAGCATTGACAGTATTTGACAGGACTGGGAAGATCCAGTTCCAGTTCCCTCAAAGTTGTGGAACTCAATGAGCAACTCTAAGCCAATCACTCTCTTGCAGCTTGATCTACCTCACAGGGTTGTGAGGAAGATACAGGGGAGGAGGAAGAAAGACATATACATGCTGCCCTGTGCTCATTGGAGGAAAAGTGGAATGATGCAGAACTTCTCCTTGGAAGACTTGGACTCTCCAGCAACCTATTACTCATCCCCCTGCAATTGTGTGAGTCTCTAATCCAGGAGGGACCTGAGCCCCAAATCAAAGGCCCCATTCACACTACAAAAATAATCTGGGATGAATCAGGGTTGAAACCTTGGTGTTTGCACACATCCCGTATGCATTCGATGCACTGGAGGGTGGCGGGGGGGGGGGGCTGGCTTAATCTGGGATATTCAATACCATTTCCCCCCCAGGTTTTACTGAAAGATTGACATTGATCCGCATTGTCGGCAGTGTGAATATGCTTCCAAATCGCTTTAGATCACTCTATAATTAAAGATGGGAGGTGGCTCCATTTTAATGTGAAACACTGGCATGTCTGAATAACACAAGGATTAAAATGACTAGTAGAGATTCACAAACCCAAAATGTAATGGGAACAACAAATATATATCAGCACAGCAATCTGCATATCCTTGGGACAAAAAAGAAAAAAAGAGCGTGAATGCCATCAAAGAAAGCAGTTGTGGTGCCACCCAGTCCAAAAGAAGTGAGCTTTGCACCAAAGTTGGTGGCAGAATCAAACTCTCAAAATCACTGACAATTGAAGAGACCTCCAAGAGCACAGGACAAAATCTTCGTGCCCTGAAGAAGCCCCCAGCTGAAGCAGAGATTAAGAACGGGAAGGGAGCAATGCAAGAACCAAACAAAATCCTAGAGGGTAAAGATACACGTACAACTGAACACTAAAGTGAGACTAGTCCAAGCCATTGTATTCATCATCACTATGTGTGGATGGATAGTGAAGAAAGCAGGCAGGAAGGAAATCAGCTCATTTGAGATGTAGTGTTGGAGAAGAGTGCTGAGGATACCATGGTTGGCCAAGAAGAAAAACAAATGGGTCGTTGAACAGAACAAGCCTGAACTCTCCCTGGAAGCCAAAGGGTCGTTTTCATGGAGAGATTCATATCTGTGAATCAGTTCAAAATCGATTCACCGTTCCCACTATGCTTTAAGGCAAAGAATCTCTCCATGGCATTTAAATCCAGTTTGAAGTTCCCATTCGCCACCATTCTGGGTCAAAATGGAAGCACCTCCATTTCCTGAATAGTGGCTGAGCAATCCGAATTGATCTGATAGCGCATTCACACTATTGGAGATATGGATCTTTGTCGTTCTTAAAAAAAAAAAAAGAACCGTTAAGGGGCTTTTCGGTGCCTCCTCCCCCAAACTGTACCAAGTTTGGTGCAAACCAAACTGGGTTATTTCATAGTGTGAATGAGCCCCAAGATGATCAAATTGAGGCTGTTGTACTTTGGCCATGTGATGAGAAGGCATGACTCCTTTAAAAAAGACAATAATGCTAGGGAAGGTACCAGGTAGCAGAAAACGTGGAAGGCTGCACGCTAGATGGCTAGACTCAAGAAGGGAGGCCACTGGCCTGAGCCTGCAGAACCTGAGCAAAAAGGCTGAGAATAGGGGGTCTTGGAGAAGTCTCATTCACTGGGTCACCATGAGTCAAAGTCAACTGGAAGGCAGCTAACAACAACAACAACAACAGCAACAACGAAGGCAGCTAACAATAACAACAAGTCTTGAGAAAATCAAACAAGTCAGTTTTAGTACAGCAGTTATTCACCGAGGTGTATTTCTCATTTCCTGCTCTTGTCTGAGCGTTTATCCTGGTCTATTGTGACTTTTTATTTTCCTTTATTTTTAGACTGTGTCACTGTATTTTACACTACACAGTTATATCACTTTGATTCCAGTTAACTGCCAGGGCAACATCCTAAGGAATCCTGGAATTTGCAGTTTTTTTTGGGGGGGGGGTCTCACTTAGAATCCTAATCCAGAGAATCCCTTTATGCCTCTAACCAAACTATAAAGCCCAGTGATTCCATAGAATGCAACCAAGGCAATTAAAGTGAAATCACTGTGCTATAACTGTGTAGTGTGTGAATGGGTCTTAATACCCTTTTCCGGAGCCCAGCGGTCTTTTGCCCTGATCTGTTGTTCTTGGTGGAGGCGAGATTCCCTTGGCTTCTGAGGCCTTATTTCTCCATCCCAGCATGAGAAGAAGTCTAAGCTAGGAGTCCCGACTGTCCCATGCTGAGCCTAGGGCGGTGCCTTGTGTGCCATGAATTTATTTGGACAAAATTACATAAAATATTTTTTAAGCAGCTTTTTCAAGGGGTGTCGTAATGGGAACCAGCCGCCTGTGCTGAGAGAAAGATGGTTTCTATCAGAAGAAGGGGGCCAGGTTGAATGAAAAACAGGAAGGCAGGAGGAAGGGAACTGGCTTGGAAGAAGAAATGATAATAAACTTAAGCACTTTATTAATCATTCTCTCTAGCTTTCTCCTTTCTGTGGCTGTGTCACTATATGTAAGAGAGACATTCCTCTAAAGGACTAGGATCATATGTTCCTTATGTACTGAAGGGTGTCTTTCAGAAAACATGGGAGAAAATCTCAGCAGAGAGACATTGGGTTTGTCAGAGAAATAGGTCCTATCATGGCAGGGGCTTACAACAAAATGTTGCAGTGTTAGGCCTCACCCTCATGAGGATTTTTCAGATCTGAGGAAAAGTTCTGGAATCAAGAAAGGCATGCTGAGAAGCCTAATCCAACCATTCCTTTTCAGAATACATACTATGAACTGCCAAATGCTTGAACAGGTCAATTTCCTCTCGTCCTCTGTCCTCTGTTTTTCTTTTTCGGATTTGATATCAACTAGCACACAAATACTCTTGACTCAGCCTATTCTCAGCTATAGCCTTGGTTGACAGATGCATAGGATCTGCTTGACGTCTGGATTTTGTTAGATCCCTTTCTTAATGACCCCCCACGTCATCCAGATTCTATAAACTGAGAAATTCTTACCAGACAGATCTGTGGATTTTTAAATTTTTATTTTAATTCAAAAACCTGTGCACTTCTTCAGGCCTAATATGTCTCTGAAGTATGTAAAAGCCAGTACCTTGTGCCTTTTCCTTCCACACTGGCAAACAGCCACGTGAATATACTGCTAGAGGAAACGATAGCCATGAATTGATACATTCTTAATAACACTTTGGTAGATTGCCAGTTAATAGACTTAAATGGTACCTGCTTATTAACAGCACAGACCGGCATTGGAAGCATGAGAGTAGCTCCAAACAAATTAGATGTTTTAAAAACAGCAAGTTTTGAGAAGGGCTGTAAATTAAGGCACGCACGAAAAAAGCCTCCACTAAAAGTAGTAAAACTTACTTCTGAGTAAACATACATAGGACTGTACTCCATGTATGGGCTTTAATCTAAAATTCTGCTTCTAGGCAATCCTTTTTTAAAAAAGAAAAGCTGGCTTCTGTGTCAAAATTTGCATAATTTATCTTACCTTCCATAATTTATTACATAGTTTTAAAAATAATTTACTTAAGAATTAGCAATGCCCAACTAATCTGTCTTTAAAAAAATTCTTCTAGGACCTTTAAAAAAAAAAAGTTCATTTCCCCAACCCAGTGAGAATCTTATTTAGCTCTCTTGTCTCTGAAAATCAGCAAAAACTGCCTGTTGAAACAGAAGGACTAGAAACTTGGTTTTTAAAAGATGAACAAAGTTATAACTTCTCAGTATTTGCCTTCTGGAGGCTTGGACAAAAAAAAAACATGCACTCTGCGGGCATGATCTGAAGTTTACTCTTTAACTAAAGGGTTAGGACTAGATGATTACTCTTTAATGTTTGTATTTTAATAAACATTTCCTTATTGCAACACCATGATTTTAATGGTTTCTGCCCATGAAGCAACTTTAACCACTGAAATACAAGCAGTGATTTGTATTATATGCATTATTATTCAAGATCAATCTTAATCCTGGTTGATAGTCCAGGCTCTGTGCCTTCCTGATGATGAGAAGAAACCCTTTAGAAATTATATAAGGAACTGTTGTCAGCCTTGTTGCCATCTCCTCTATGCATCCATTAATGAAGCCTTGCTCTACTATAAACGAAGCCTATATATGCAAGAACCAGCTCTGTCAACGTGCTGCTGGCTCATTTTGAGTGATGTTTCTGAACTTATCAGAGGAATGAGAAACACAAGGATGACAGTGCTGTTTTTTGGTTCCCAGTATAAAAAGTTCAGGGCTTGGTGGGACTTGACAATGTCAAGTAGGCGATACTCACCCATGTGCAAGAGGGATGTATAATTTGGGGCACTCCATAGGATATTTTGACAGCCCTAGTTTGTTGTCATTTTGTCACAAGTTTTGTTATTACTGTCGGAACCATTTATGGTACTAAATTGCATGATGAACCTTTCTAACCCCTATCACAGAAAAGCTTTTACCCTAGCCAGGTTAAATGTTTTACCATCAGCACTACCGAAGGGCAGATACAGTAAAATTCCAGTTGATGAACGACTATGTCCCTGCAACACAGGAAATGTAGAAACTGTTAATCATGTACTGTTCCACTGTCCCTTTTGCTGTGATTCTCATAAAGACCTGATCACTCCTATTATTTTTTTAAAAAACCAGGGAGATCTCAAACTTTTTATTTAGAATATTTGTTATCTGATAGGAATTCTTATATCTCTCATAAAGTAGCACAATTCTGCGCATCTGCTATCACTTGCAGGAAAAGAATAATAAACCAAAGATAGCAGAATTGTTTTAGGATATGTCTCTAAACATGTGCTTACCTTTGTTTTTAATAATCTGGATACAATTTGTCCCTTATTTTATTATCGTTTTTGAAATTAATTTTACCAAATGGAAATGCTTTGTATTGCTATTCATTTTTTCTTAGCAGGTTTTTATACCTGTTTTTTTAAAACTAAAACAGTTTTTTTATTTTTTTAATATGCTATTCTATTTTTATGCTGTGTGATTTATTATTGTTAATTGTTTCTGTTTTGTTTGGTGGATTTGCTGGTCATTGACCGTAATGATTGGTGATTGATTGGTTATTACTGTCTTGATATGCCATACTTCACAGCATTCCACATTATGCAATACAAAAAGGCTTTGGATTGCACAGCACTTGATGTTGTTCCATACATGATTTTTTCCTGGAAGAGGTCATGTAAGATTTGGCACAGTTGACAACTAATTTTGGAGCACACAACCCTAGTTCCTTATTGTTTTATGTGTGTGTGTGTGTGGGGGGGAGGGGCGTGCGCACACATACACACATGCTATATTATTATTATTATTATTATTATTAACCTTTATTTATATAGCGCTGTAAATTTACACAGTGCTATACATACAATCTTATAAGTTAGACGGTTCCCTGCCCTCAGGCTTACAATCTAAGAGAGACAACAACAAAGAGAAGGGAAAGGTGGTGGGAAAGGGGATGAGGTCCAGTGGTTCTTCTCTCCCTCTGGGGCCTGGACCAAAGCAGATGGACTGCAGGGAGGGCTAGGGTTCTTAATACATAGTTATAAGGAGGCATCCTGGGGCAGATGGCACAGTCCTGGGAACGCTTCCCTAAACAATATAGTCTTTAACTCAGTTTTGAAACTGGTTAGGGAAGTGATGAGGCGGACATGTGGGGGAAGAAGGTTCCAGGAGCGAGGGGTAGCAAGTGAGAAGGGACGAATCCGGGACGGGGCAGTGGAGATCCTCGGCTGGGACAGGAGACCTTGACTACCAGAACGGAGGGTTCGAGAAGGAGTGTGAGGAGAAAGAAGTTCAGACAAGTAAGGAAGGGCCAGTCCGTGGAGGGCTTTGAAAGTCAACAACAAAAGCTTGTACTGGATGCGGAAGGGGAAGGGGGATCCAGTGAAGGGAGGATAAGAGGGGAGAAACATGGTCAAAGTGGCGAGCGGATGTGATAATACGTGCATCTGAATTCTGGACAGAGATTAGAGGATGGAGGTGAGAGAGAGGAAGCCCTGTCAGAAGAAGGTTACAATAATCAAGTCGTGAGACCACAAGGGCATGGACCAGAGTCTTGGCAGTGGAGGCTGAGGGGAAAGGACGGATTTTAGCAATGTTGTAAAGAGAGAATCTACAGGTCTTGGCAGTGGCCTGAATCTGGGGAGTAAACGTGATGTACCATGTTGGACAGTTATTGTTGTTAACCGCCTTCGAGTCAACCCCAACTCATGGTAATCCTGTGGATGAGAAAGACCCCTTGTTCTCTACTGCTCTTCTCAGGTTCTGAGACGTACATCTGTGACCTCCCTGACTGAATCTAGCTAACTGGTGTGTGGTCTTCCTCTATTTCTACTGCCCTTCCCTAACATTATTGTCTTGTCCAACGATTCATGCCTTCTCATGATGTGACCAAAATACAACAGCCTTGGTTTCATTGTCTTGGCTTCCAGTGAGAGTTCAGGTTTGATCTACTGAAAGGACCATTTGTTTGTCTTTTTGGCACCCTCAACACTCTTCTCCAGTGCCACAATGTCAGTTGATTTTCTTCGTATCTGCTTTTTTCATTGTCCAGCTCTCGCGTCTATACATGGAGATAGAGAATACAATGGCTTGGACTATTTTAACTTTAGTGCTCATTTGTATATTTTTGCACTTTAGATGCAGTTGAGCAGTACGCTCTGAGTGTAAAAAGCTTCAGGCCAAATGGTATTCATTACCACTGTGTAGAGCAGTGCTTCTCAGGCTATCTGATGTAGGGGACTGACAATTATTATTTTTCACAACATGCCATGGACTGGTACCATATTTGTGCTCATTGGTCACAACTGTTTCCTTCTTTCCTGCAAGCCCTCCATGCATCCAGTGGCCCAGGGACAGCATCAGCCTATGGACTTTAGGTGACCCAAAGTTTATCTTGGGTGAGCAAAGGCCTGGTTTTATGTTTGTGATTGCCATCAGGGAGTCATCATACATTCGTGCACATTGTTTGAAAGTGATGATAATGAATGTAAAGAGTAATTAATTATTTTGAAAGTGATAGTTCATTGATCATCCAGATAAATGATAGGAGTTAGTTCTAAGCTTAGTCTGACTGTATTAGGATATATAAATATTAGGTGCTTATTTAGTTGAGTGACTAAGCCCTGTTTTAAAGCTTTGCGCAGGAAAGGAACTGTGAATGTGGAGGCAACTTGAGCATCACATTGGCAACTAGGGCTGGAGAGAGATGAAGATTCTCAAGGGCCAAACCAGACAGTATCTTCAATTTATAAAGAGTAATAATTAGTTCTTGGCATATTGGTGGTAGGAAAGAGTGACACAGAAATGTCCTTGAATGTAGAACTGCTCTTGTTTGACCCCAGTGTCATGTCACCATGGCCAGTACGGCACTGAAAAGGCTACTTTCTCTTCCCAACTGTGTGCATAGCTTTTTCTGGACATAACCACAGTCCGGGTGCATATAATGTGTTTACCAGTTTGAATGCCACAGTTGTGAACCATGGAAGAGTTCTCCTATTATTTGCCCTCAGTCAACACTGACTGGAAACACATGTTACTTCAGCCTAGTTGTGGCAAAGCTAAAGGGGACAGGTTTATTAAAGGAAAAGTGAAGGTGTCATGGTTAGGGTGAGAGAGAAAGAAGCCAATATTAGTTACAAAGAAAACTGATATATTTAGCCTGTCTGGAGAATCTGCATCAATGCTGTATCCTGCAGTGCCTCATAAACTTGGGGCACACCTAACTAGAATTGTAGGGAAGGTGTCTACACTTTACCACATCTGGCTGGGAACAAAAAACAAAAATTTGGAAACACGGACAACACACAGGCGTGCCCCATTTTTCCAACATCTCCATCAGCCACGTCTAGTAGAGACTGTCATTTTGTTGGTTACTTCCCACTAGAGGAGGCCTATTTGATCAATTGTAGAATGGTGAGTCAGCCATTCATTAGATAAATCCCACTGGTTCAATGAGTCTACTTTAGTCAAGACTAACAACAGGATTAAGGCCAGCATTTTTAATGAGTTACTTAAACATCCCCTGTTTTGGATCATGAAGGTATAGATAAGTCCAATTTGATAGCTTCACTCTTTTTTGCTATTGTAGTTGTAACTTTTTTAGTTACTTTGCAGTTCCAAGGGTGTGGCCTCAGTAACTGCTGAAGGAGGAATGCATCCACACTGTAGAAATAATGCAGTTTGATACCACTTTAAGTGCACCATCCTATAGAATCCTGAGATCCATAATTTTACAAGGTCTTTAACCTTCTAAGCCAAAGAGAGCTGGTGTCTCACTACAAATCCCAGGATTCTGTAGGAGGGAACCATGGCAGTTAAAGTGGTGTCAAACTGCATTATTTCTTCACTGTAGATACACCTGAGGAATCTCATGTGGTTCAACTGCTGTCTAATGCTGTGTCTTCTTCTCCTGCCTCTTTTGAGGTGATGGTGGATTAAAGAATAGTGTGTTTTGAATTAGAGGCCAACACCTGGTTGCATTCAGGTGTGGTTTTTAAAATGTTACTAAAAGTAACTCAATCCTGTAGCACCTCTGATGGTATCGTAACTAAGAAAAAACAGTTTCTAGCATAAGCTTTCATGGACTGTATTCTTCTTGATCAGATACTGTCTCCAAAGTGCTACGGGATTCCCATATATCTGTTCTATGCTGAAATAGACTAAAGACGGCTATGACTTTAAAAGGAACTAATTCATCCAGCATCAGCAAGACGTTGGGCAAGTCACACTCTCTCAGACTCAAGAGGATAGCAATGGCAAACTCCCTCTGAAGAAACTTGCCAAGAAAACCCTATCGTACCCCACTCTCTTCCATTCCAGTATTCTCTGAAGATGCCAGCCACAGATGCTGGTGAAACGTCAGGAGGAAACTCTTTTTGAACATGGCCACACGGCCCGAAAAGCCCACAAAAAACTATAGATGCTGGTCATGAAAGTCTTCGACTTCACAAACCTTATCATAGGTTCACCTTAGGGTCACCATAAGTCAAAAATGATTTGGAGGCACACAGCAGCAAAATTCAGTTACCTATGGAAACTGGAATGCCAGGGGTTACCCTTACAAAAAGTGAAAAACAAGGAGTTTTCCAGATTCCCACCTAAATATTTAGGTGGAAAAAAAGATTCCACCTAAACTTTAGGAGGAACGTCCTGACAGTAACAGCTGTTCAACAGCAGAAGATGCTGTCTTGGAGAGTGGTGGAGTCTCCTTCTTTGGAATTTTTTAAACAGAGACTAAATGGCCATCTGTAGGTAGTGCTTTGACTGTGTATTCCTGCATGGCAGGGGGTTGGAGTGGATAGTCCTTGGGGTTTCTTCCAACTCTAAGATTCTATGATTCTAACATTGAGCCCGAACAGACAGGACAAAATAAAACTGCTTTGGGTCACTTTGGAGGTATGCTGTTTAAATGACACATGCATCTTAAGAGCCAGAAGCTGTGCCAAAGCTGCGCTCCACTTCTTAAGACTGGTGCATGGCTTTAACGTGGCTTCCGGCCTCTTAGGACGCATGCCTAATTTAAACAGCATACCTCCAAAGTGACCCTAAGCAGCTTTATTCTGGCCTGTCTGTTCGGGCCCATTGTGACTATATTGGTAACTATTGGTAAGAGTCTTACTGGAATGCTAACACTAACTTATTACTTTTCAAACGAGGTTACAAAATCTGTCATAAGCTTTTTTTTCCCAGAGGAATTTCCCTTCTTAGGGACATAACTTTCTCGATTTCTCACCTTTTCCCTTTCATCTTTCCAGGCAGACATGTCAATGGAAAGGTATAAGGGAGAAAATGAGATGATGTCTGAGAGGAAGCCAAAGTGCAAAGCTGAGGGCAAGTCTTAATTGCTGCACTAATTGAAGCCCCGGCAGTTGCCCAAGAACGCTGGCTTCATTCATTCCTTTATTAAATCTACGCCTTGATTCCCACTGCAAAAGTTTCAAAAGGTGTAATATTGCAAGAAAAGATACAAAATGGCCTCATAGAAAAAAAAATCAATACCAAACTTAAACGAGATTGTCACAAACTTAAGAATGATATTCTTAAACTTAAGAATGAGATTGTCATTCTTGAACAAGAGGACCTTTTCAGTTATCGCTCCCAGATTATGGATCAGTGTGCCTGACGAAATCCATCATATTACCACCCTAAACAGCTTCAAGAAAGCTGTTAAGACAGATCTCTTCCAGCAGGCCTTTCCTGAATAAATTCCCAGCCACTAAAATAAGGAAATCCAGCTATGACTTGCTACAATCAATGTCCACTGCTTATTGTCATTATAATATTTAGATTGCCTTCTTATTTTATAATATTTTAACATGTTTTAATTCCAATCTGTTTAATTGTACTTTAAGGGGTGTTGGGGGTGAATTGTTGGGGTATGTATATTTTTAAATGTTGTAAGCCTTTAACGGTTGCGTTTCATCGAGGGGCGGGATATAAATAAAAACATTATTATTATTTATTATTTAAACAATGTAGCACAGAAAATAAATATAAGTGCAAACAATGAAACAATGTACTGTAAAAGCAACATTGCATTGAATGTCTTTTTATATTGGTAATTAGTTTGTGTGTTGGATTGTGGCTCCGGACACCATGGTTTGATTCCCAACTCAACCATGAAATCCACTAGGTGACCTTGGGCAAGTAGCATGCTCTTAGCCTCAGAAGAAGGTGTTAGGAATCCTCTTTCTTAAGGGAATTATAATTAGCTCAAATATGCAGAGAGGAAGATCCTAACAGTCTTATGCCAAGATCGGGTCCTGATATTGTCTACCAGAGGTCCGCCGACAAACCCCAAGAGACGTGACACTAGTCCAAATAAGTCCAATAAAATACACAGTTTATTAGGGGGCATAAATATCACGCAGCAAGGGGGGGCATACACACACACACACACGTTCAATGCTAGAGAAAAGAGAGGGGTAAGAGTGGGAGTTAGGTCTGAGAGAAAGACTACCATAGAAGTCTTCTCCTGGAAATATCTACCATAGAAGTTTTTTCCTGGAAGCTGGATCGAGATGGATGATGATGATGGACACAACCACCAGGATGAGGGGAGATTGGCAGCGGAAGCTATAGGCAGAAGTCAAACTGTCATGGACCAGCCTGTCCTCCAAGAATAGCATCGGGGAGCGATTCAAAATGGGAACCTTATATAGTGCTGAACATATCCAGAGGCTATGTATCTCTGCTAGACAAAGGTGTTGATTGCCTGGGCTTTCTTAAGCCAAGAGCAAATAATCTGTGTACAATGCACTTAGGTTTGGGACACAATTTGGAGGGGAAGCCGGCTTAATGGCTGAGTGGTTAAGTCAATCACTGGCTCATCGAGGGTGAAGCCAAGGCTATTGTCTTTACTCGGAGGGCAGTGGCAAAACTGGTCTGGCGACTCCTTACTTCCTCTAGAGGGCTGCTTACTATGAACTCAATTCCTCCAAGCGGGGCCTGCCTATGTGATTTTCTCGCTTGGGACTTATGGAAGGCCTTGGAATGGATCAAGCAGGGGTCATGATACAGTCCACATGTCTCCCAAAATTTTATATCAAATGTAGGTATCGTAACAAAGGCAATGGCAAACTTCTTCTGAACAAATCTTGCTGAGAAAACCCTATGATAGCCTTGGGATCAGCGTAAGTTGGAAACGACTTGAAGGCACACAAGAAGAACAACATAGGGCAATCATCAAATATCCTGAACACCACAAAAACAGCCACTATAATATTCAGACTCTTTGTAAAATAAATGCAGCTTTGCTTGGAGCCCAAAAGGTGCTAGCGTCAGGTTCAAGCCAAGATTCTTTTGGGAAAAGACATTCTGTCAGTGTGGGGCTACTACAGAAAAGACACATTCTTCAGCTGATACATACCTCAGCTGCTCTTAGAAGAAGGCATAAAGAAGGAAATCTTGATGCCAATCTCAGGATAAAGTAATGGGTGGGGAGAGAGGACAGAATCGCAGAGGAAAAAGGTTTCAAAGGTTAAAAGCAAAATTAAAAGCTTGAATCTGGCAAAGAAACACATTTTGGCAACTACTGTAATCCCATACCCTTCAAATGTTCCAGTTTGGCAGGAACAGTCTATTGTGCCACTTTTTCAGATGCACTTAAAATACCCCAGTTTCTCCCACTTCTCCCCTTTGTCCCCATCTCACTTCAGTTCCTGCACACTGAGTTTAAAGTGAAAAAGTAGCTTGGACTCACTTAACTCAGCAGGGAAAGAGAGGAGGAGGACAGAATCTTGCCCTTCCCAGTAGTCTCTGCTAGAGACTTTACTAGTCTGTATGTTTTTTCTCATTAATAACTTTTGTCATCTTGATCACACTGATGTTATTTGGCTATGTGCATCCCAGTTTTTGTGAAATGTTGTGATGTATGCAGTCCAGGCAAGACAGCACCAAATATTTTATATACATACATACATACATACATATTTGTCCCCATCACTAGCTCTACACTAATAGCAGTTTTTGAACTGTCTTCAGGGGGCTGCCCAGCGTACAGCACATTACAGTAGTCTAACCTTGGAGGTTAGCAGAGCATTGACCAGGCTATTTTCAACCTTTTAAATATGAACACTTGAACTTCCAGTGTTAGTGGTGGATCCAGGGGATCCAAAAGGCATTATCCAGGGAAAGTCATGTGATCGCAGCTAAGATTGTCACACACATTGTGATTAGAAAGGGCTTATTCCAGGAATAACCAAGGAATAACTAGCAACAAATCATTCATAGGTTTTCCCCTTGAATTATTTATTGCTTGTTATTCCTGGGAAAATCCTGTCTAATCACAACATCATGCTGATCTTGGCTGTGATTGTGCAACTTTCCCTGGATAATGCCTTTTGAACCCCCTGATGTCCCCCGTGTGATAAAGTCCCAGAAGTAGCCTGATGATGAATATTAACTACTTCAGAGGAAGCATCCAGAGCTGACTTCACTCCCTAGGACTGGAAAAAGGAGCTAAGATAGCTAACTGTTATCTTAAACTGGAACTTGCCCTGGAAGCCAAGATGATGAAATTGAGACAGTGGTACTTTGGCCACAGCATTGGAAGATACAACTCATTAGAAAAGTTGATAATGCTAAGAAAGGCAGAAGGTAGAAGAAAGAGAGGGAGATCATTTGCCAGATGAACAGACTCAACCAGGGAGGCCACGGGCACAAATCTACAGGACCTGAGCAGAGCAGTGGAGGATAGGGAGGGCTTGGAGATGTCTCATCCACAGGATCACTATGAGTTGGGGCTGATTCGAGGGCAATTAACAACAACCTGATAAAGAAAAGGTTAAGAACGACTGCTCTCCCATGTAAAAGCTCCCTGCAAGTTAAATCTCTCGCTTTTCCTAACTGGTGAGTAATTTTAAAACAGCCTGTTCTGAATAGTGATAGGTGTTTATTTTCTTCTTGTGAGGGAACTTTGGGAAAAAAAACATGGCACCTTATCTGCAAACTGAAATGGTACTCGGATGGACTACACCGTCCACTTTGTAGTGTCAGGAACAATAAGGTTACTTAGGGCTCATTCATGCTCACAATTAAACTGGTTTCCAATTTACATAGATTCAGGATTGCGGAATTGATTTGAATAACAATGAAGTTCTCACTATGTTTTCCATTACCAAATGCTTTCATTTCCATTTAATATGATTCATGTTCACACTTATATTTGCACCGCTACAAAATGCATTCTCAAAATCGGACGTGATCAATTCATCCTGGTTCTTTTTCTTTTTTTTTTAAGTCAATCATATAATGCATATGATTTCCGGTGACAAAAGCACTCGGAGGTGTGGACGCCCATTCAGCCTTTGCTATTTCCAGTCGTTTGCCTTGCAGTCTACTGGCAAGGGTCATGGATCCTGTGTCCATAGCTGTTTTTGCAAGCAATGTTGTCATGTTTGCAAACCACTTTCCTCATCTGCCGCTGGATCAGGGATGCCCATCTGCGAAGACTTGTTGCTTTGGGGGCTGCTTCGAGGGCACCCTTGGGTGTGAGAGTTCAAAAATAGAGAAGGAGATGACATGTCCAGAACAATAAGATAATGCAAAGCATGATATAATTTTTCTATGTAAATTTACTGTTGTGCTTTCTCAGGACTCTTTCATACAAGGCTAAATTGGAAGTATAATTTAAGGTCAATTCGAATGCAATCATGGGTTTTACGTTATTGCAAATTAACTCTTCACATGCAAATTCGGGCAGGAGGGAAGCCAATTCGAATGCAATCATGGGTTTTACCTTATTCCAAATTAAAGCTTCGCATGCAAATTCGGGCAGGAGGGGGTTAATTTCGGGTAATAGGAAGTAATTCTGAACGGAGCAGGGGTTCATGTAAATTCGCTAAACAAGCGAATTTACATGAATCCGCATTGGCTCCATTCAGAGTTGGGAGAAATTCCTCCCGTTTGAAAGAGTCCTCAGAAATTGAGACCAAGTCTCGCTGCATATTCCACACACAGCTAGTTTTCACTGAAAACCATTTGCTGTTGCACATCTCTGAGTGTGCTTGGTCTCACTTCCTGAGAGAGCACAATAATAAAGATGCTCAGGCTTATTAAAAAGCCTTTTATTCAGAAGTGAACACGTTGCATCAGCTCCAGCCGGTTTGGCTAACAGTCAGGGATCATGGGAGCTATAGTTTCTAATAATATTGGTATGGCTACAAGTTTCCACTGCTAAATGAACGGAAGGAAAGGGGCCTGTTTGGGGATGTTCATGAGATGCATAGTTTTGCTAGGAAAACTGTCAACTCATAGACAGTGTTCCAGCCTTTGGGAGAAAAATATATTTCTTGGCTCCACTTCTATTTTTTCATTTTTATTTTTTATTTTTTTGGTTGCTAATGAGAGGCTTCAGGAGTACCTTGTACTCATTTTGTTATGAACTAGTTAAATTCTGGGCCTTATACTCACTGGAGCTAATATTAGAAGTATCCCTAACATACAGATTAGAAGTAACAAGTTATAACTGATGTATTTACAGTACTTGTAACTTGTTGCTTTTAGAGGTGTGAAAAAATCATTTCTTTGGGGCAACAAATTACTTTTGTAAAGATGGCACACAAAAATAACAATGACCAGGAATTTAAGTTACTTCATTTTATTTTATTTAGAGTATTTATACCCTGCCCTCCACCACAAAAGTTCTTTAATAGTGTAGTTAGTAAATTTAAAAGATTATTGTAGACAAATGTTTTAGGAGATACGGTGCTGATTCTCTTACAGGTTAAATCTCCCTTATCTGAAATGCTTGAGACCAGAGGTGTTTTGGATTTTGTTTTTTTAAATACCTGTATACCTGTATACATATACATACATAATGGGATATCTTGGAGATGGGACCCAAGTCCAAATACAAACTTCATTTATGTTTTCATGTACACCTTGTACACACAACGTGAAGGAAATTTTATACAATATTTTAATAATTTTGTGCAGGAAAAGAAGTTTGTGTACACTGAACTATCAGAAAGCAAAGGTGGAACTGTCTTAGCCACCCTTGAAAAATGTTTGGTTTTTTTTGGAATTTCCTGATAAAGAGAGTCATAAACTGACCAAAAAAGGAGGTAGGGGAGCTAATTCAAGAGAGTATTTGCAAGCTGCCCAAATCCCTGGACGTTATCACATGGGAGGAATTTCTCTCAATTTTGAAAGAAATGAAAGTGGGGCCAGTTTGGAATTCAGTGAATTCAACAAATTTACATGATTGCGTATTGACGCCACATCGCATTCGGAACTGCCCAAAATTGCCTCCCAGTGGCTGAAATGGCATGTGATAATTTCTCACATAATAATGTGAAACCCCATGATTGCGTTCGGAAGGACTTCCCTTTGCCCGAAAATGCATGTGATCAGCTTTCGTTCAATGACGCGAAACCCCATGATTGTGTTCAGATTGCCATTGGATTATACTTCCAATTCCCGCCATGTGATAAACTCCCCTGACTCCAGCAGGACCCTGGCCTATATCCTGAAGCCAGTAAAAATCCTTGCCACTCTAGGAACGGGATGCTGGTGCCTGTAGTCACTGACTTGGCACCGTGCAGCCAGTGAGAGATGGGCCAGCTAAGCTTGGGGGAAGTGGGAGAGGAGAGGGAGCGAGGTCTCCTTTTCGACAGGAGCAGCTCATGGCTTTTGGACAGTAGTTGGCTGTGTGTACGGGCACAGAAGCACCATTCATTGGAGTGAGGCCTCGGAGCCTGGCCAGGTGCTCTGAAACAAACTCCCCTGTATGAGGTGGGCTGCATCCTGTGACTGGCATGAATTTCCAAAGCCCCCCTTGGTACTGCCAGAGCCTTTGCTCCAGTCAAAGCTGTGCTACCCCTCCTCCCTCTTCCTTCCCCATTGCCAGAGAGTTGTGGGGATGAAGAATATATAAAACCTCTCACTGTATGAGAAGAATATATGCAACCAAGTGGGAATCCCAGTCTGGAGAGCAGCAAGCTTGCAGTCAGGAAAGCAGTGAAAGGATGAAGCTCCTTCTCCTTGCTCTCTTGGCCTTGGCCTTATTGGCTCCTCCTGGCTGGGCTGCCAGGAAAAAACCCAAAAGCCTGACCAAGGGCTTGAGTCCCCTCTCCTCTCCAGCTCCCCTAAAGGTGCCAGCCCAGCCAGCGAAGAGCCAAAACCAGCTCACAGCCAGTGAGCTCATCCCAGGAAAAGGTGTGGCAGTGGAAGGTGAGTTGGGGCAAGCGGGTAGGAGAAAAAGTTAAGTGTGTTTGCTGGACTTTTTTCAGGAAAGGGCTTAAAAAGGGGACGGAATGGAATATAGAACAAAGCAGGGGGAAATAGATCTGGTAGCACATTTGAGACTGACCGAAAGAAAGAAGTTGGAGCATGAGCTTTCGTAGACTTAAATCTGCTTCCTCAGATGTATTTATAGACTTAAGTAGACTTAAGTCAATGAAAGTTTATGCTACCACCTTCTTTCTTTCAGTTAGGGGCTGTACATATGGGTGGTGGGATGGCACCCCTTTTTGCCCTGGATTGAGGCTGCAACAACTGCATGCTATGTCCTTCACAGGGAGAAAAAAGGGGCTTCTTTTTGCTCCCTGGAAGGGGCATCATAGCCATGATAGAGTGGCATGATGATGCCCCTTCTGCGCAGTGTCGTTTGGGTGCTGTGCAAGGGTCACTGTTTGGGTGCTGTGCAACAGCCCTGGTGGCGCAGTGGTTAAATGCCTGTACTGCAGTCACTCACTCAAAACCAGAAGGTGGCGAGTTCAAGACCAGCAAAGGGCTGAAGCTCGACTCAGGCTTGCATCCTTCTGAGGTCGCTAAAATGAGTACCCAGATTGTTGGGGGGCAAATAGCTTACAATTGTAAACCGCTTAGACACTCCTTAAGGGTATGAAGCGGTATATAAATGAAGCTGTTTTTTGTTTTTTTGTTTTTTTGTTTTTGTCACGCCACGATACCATGCGCCATGTAGAAAGGTGTGCGGCATCATGGCACAATGTGGGTGGAGTCATGGCATCCAGCGTGCACATGCTACGCCATGACTCTGCCCACAGGCCGGTACAAACTGTATTTCCCCTTAGTCTCTAAGATGCTACAAGTTCTGTCTACATACTAATTCTACAGATTAACACGGCTATATATTTGAAAGCTGGGGAAAGTTACTGGTTTTGGACTACAGCTCCCAGATTCTCCTGGCTGGCACAGACACTGGTGGATTCCAGGGACTGTAGTCCCCAAATTTACTTTTCCAAGCAGTAACAGTAAGAAAAGTAACAGGGAGGTGAGATGGATGGGTTTGTGAACTACAGTTGTCCCTCTGTATCTGTGGATTCTGCATCTATGGATTCAGCCATCCATAGCTTGAAAATATTGGTTGTTGTTGTGTGCCTTCAGTTCTTATGATGATCCTCTTAGATGACCCTATCATTGGGCTTTCTTAGCAAGATTTGTTCAGCGGAGGTTTGCCATTGTCTTCCCTGAGGCTGACAGCAAGTGACTTGCCCAAGGTCACCCAGTGGATTTCATGGCTGAGCTGGGAATTGAACCCTGGTCTCCAGAGTCATAGTCTGATGCTCAAACTACTACACCACGCTGTCTCTCTTTGAAAATATCCCTCCTACCAAAAAATTCCAAAAAGCAAACCTTGGTTTTGCCACTTTATATGAGGCAAAATTATACTGTTTTACTATGCCATTGTCTATAACAGAACTTGAACATCCATGGGTTTGTGTATCCATGGGGGAAACCAAACCCTAGCAGATACCAAGGGTCTACTGAAACTGTTTCACTATCCTCTGTGCCATCCAAGCAGCTCCAAATCCCAACCTGCCCTTCCTCAGATATGACAGCCTGCCTGGTCCATGCTTCCTCCTCTCTCAACCCTAAGAGCTAGAGTTGCCACCCATCCAAAATATTAAAGGCTCAGGTAGGATTTTACTCCTTCAGCTGGCCACCACCAGTTTGCTGTAAACAGAGCCAGAGGAACATTTCAACCAAGTTCCTTTTGTGGTGAGCATGGCTGCATGAGACATCATAATGCACACAGTGTCATGGAGTGGTGAGAATTGTGTGCATTGTAGAGTGTGCGCTCTAAATGTTATGGGTTGTAAGTATATGAGCACTGTGCTCCATAGAAGTGAGTTGAGCCATTTGAGAAGGACCTGCGGCAGAAGCACATGCATGTATTTGCTTTTCAGTGATTGCAATGGCCCAAAAGAAAGCCCAGTTTACTCTGAGGATCAGAAAAGAAACTTTGGGTGTCCTGATTGATTCCTTGGGCCATCAGTTGAACAACTTTAGGTAAAAGAATGGAAATTTTCTATTTTCAATACATATTTATCATGAAGCTGAGATCGTACTCCACTTTTCATGGTTGCCTTCACAATACATGAACTTGCCATCATTCATGATTCACTTTTTAATGGAGAAGATGGGTGATTTTATCTTCAAACCATTGTTCATTGTGGTCTGCATTGTTCTCTCAGGTTTTTTTTCCACCTGACTTGATTTGTGATGTTGGTATTTATTGGGAGAAGGGAGTGATACCAAAACAGTGTTGTTCATGACAGCCAATGTTCTTCCAAAGCTCTGAAATACTGCTGTGCAGTAAGATGCTATGGTCACTCTTCTTTAGGGTCCAGCTGCAAGGGAGTCACAATCGGCATGGGACCGCAGCAACTGGACACCGTGGTCCTGAAGCTGGGCACTGCCATGGTCCTGAACGGACCGCCAGCAAAAGCCCTGGTGGTGCAGTGGTTAAATGCCTGTACTGCAGCTACTCACTCAAAACCATAAAGTTGCAAGTTCAATACCAGCAAAAGGGCTTAAGCTCGACTCAGGCTTGCATCCTTCCGAGGTCACTAAAATGAGTACCCAGATTGTTGGGGGCAAGTAGCTTACAGTTGTAAAATGCTTAGACACTGCTTAGGCAGTATGAAGCGGTACATAAATGAAGCTATTTGTATCTGTTTTTTGTTTTGAGTGGCATTTTGCTGTTCCTTTTCTTGCTGGGTTCATACTGCTTTAAGTAGCCTTGGCACAACTTCTGGCCACATTGGGGGCATGCATTGTTTTCATGCCATGCCCTTGAGGAAGCCAGAAGCTGCACTTTTTGAGCCAAAGTGCAATAGACAAAGTATTATTGTGTGGCTTCTTGGGACTCCTGTGAATTTAATTAAAGATTTCCTGTTTTCAGGAATAATGGAAACATTATTGATTCCTGTTTATCATGATTAATGATGAAGGAACAGCCTATTAATGGGCCCATGGATACTGGTGCAATCCTACCCACACTTACTAGAGAGTAAGATAAGTGGGTGAAAATTACTGCAGAATAAACATGTTTCAGACTCCACTGTTGTGATAGTGTTTAACACAGAAGATATCTTCAATTACATGTTTCCTGCTCATTTAAACAGCCAAATATATCTGGCTGTTTTTTGCTATTCCCAAAAAAATATGTGTTGGGGGGGTGAGGAGAGGAACAAGAATATCAGTAATTAAAACCTGTGTGCCAAATGGGAGGAGAAATCAACACTAGTTCTATTAAGAAAGGTTGTTCAAGGATCAATAACATATTTATCATAATCTCCCAAATGTGATCAACAGAAAGCAATAAAATAGGCATGATTTTCAGGTAACAATGGCAAGATTGTTTGCTAAATGGAACATGCTTGTGAGCAAAGATTATAAAAAAAAATATGTTTGCTGTGGTAAAGAGCAATACTAGACAATGTGGTGTGCTATTAAAGGGCAATTTGGAACCCCTGTCTTATTTTTGTTTTCATTTAATGAAAGAAAAGCTGTACCTTAGCAGTACATGAAGAATTTGTTTTAAAAAATCAGAACTAAAGAGCTGGAGAAGTGGTGACTAAATGAATGAAGCCACATTTCCCCATCCAAGCACAATCTAGACATGCTAAGCTACAGTCCCCATCATGGTCATCCATCATGGCCAATGGCCGGCTTTAGTTTGGTTGATGGGAATTGTAGTCCATAGCCTCTGGAAGTTACTGTTTGTAGGACAAACCCATTAAACAAAACCACACCATATAACTTATATGTTGTGTTAGCCAGGATTGTCCTAGCCAGAATGCAGTGGCTCCATTCAGAGAACAGAAGAGAGAAACCTTGTGTTATTGGTTTTGTTGTGTGCCTTCAAGTCATTTCTGACTTATGGTGACCCTAACATCAACTTTGGCAGAATTTGTTCAAATTTACCCAAGGTCGCCCAGTGGGCTTCCATGACTGGGAGGGATTTGAACCCTGATCTCCAAGCATCTTAGTCCAACACTCAGACCACTACACCACACCGGGTTATGTTGACCTTTCTTTCTTACAGACATGGCCTTCTGCTGGTCACTTACTTCACTATCCCTTTCACAGGTCCTAACTTTCCCAAGCAGTAGGAAGATGACAATATAGCCTCTGTCACATTATCAGCTTTCTTATGCAGGAGGAGAACTCCGGAGGTTAATGGCAATGTTGGTTTATTTACATTGTGTACAATATGAGGTTTTCCATATGTAAGCAAACAACTATCTGAAGAACAGCTCCTTCCCTTTCACCTTGAAACCCCAGATTTCTGTGGCCTTCTCTGTGTATCTTCCAATCACTCCTTTTTCTTACTCTGGTACTGTACATACATTCACTCAAACTTGTATTGTACCTGTATTAGTACAATCACCCAGTAACCTCAGATGGAAGAAGAAGGTGGCTGGCCATTAAGCTTTCTGTGACCTGTTATAGCCTGGATATTAAACTGAATACCAAAGTTAGGCCTGTCTACGCCATTGTATTTCCCATCACTATGTATGAATGTGAGAGCTGGACAGTGAAGAAAATCAATATAACGAAAATCAATTTGTTTCAGATGTGGTGTTGGATAAGAGTGCTGAGGATACTGTGGACAGCCGAAAAGACAAACAAATGGGTCACAGAACAGATAAATCCTGAACTCTCCCTGGAAGCCAAGATGACTAAACTGAGGTTGTCATACTCTGGCAACAACATGACAAAAGATGACTCAGTAAAACAGACAAGAATGCTAGGAAAGGTGGAAAGCAGTAGAAAGAGAGGAAGACTATATACCAGATGGATAAACTCAATGGGTCTGGGCCTGCAGGGCCTGAGCAGGGCAGTTAAGGACAGGGAACTTGAAGGCATCTCATTCATGGGGTTGCCATGAGTCGAGGCTGATTTGAGGGCAGGAAACAATAAATGCTGGCCACATGATTGCCGGAGTTGTCTACGGATAATGCTGGTTCTTTGGCTTAGTAACAGAGATGAGCACTATCCCCTACAGTCAGTTATGACTAGACATTCACGTCAAAGGAAACAATAAATAGCCTGGGTTTAGATACCAGTTCCCATCTGCCTGGTGTGGTAAATGCTTTATGCAGGTGATCTTCTGCTTTGTGCTCATGGACACTACCTAGGTGAGTGATGGTGACCATCTAGGTGGATTATTCTGGGCTCTGGAAAGGGTACTTTTTATTAATACAACTCCCAGAGTGAGCACAACTGATGCATGAGCTAAACCTGCTTCTTCCTACTAATGACTGCAATTACTGAGAAGCAAATAATCTTTGCTCAGTTAAATGTATCCTAGGGCAGTCTCCTTCAATCTGGGCCTCTCCAGATTTTTTGGGACTATGAACATTACCACATGAGCCCCATTCTCACCACAATTATGTCAGTTAAAAAATAAAACAAAACATACAGCTTTGAAATAGAGGGGCTGCTTCTGCCATCACACTCTTTTTTGGATTCCCCCTTATCTCTGCCTGCTTGCCCTATTCCCACCCAGCATATACTTTTATTTTCACTTTTTCGTACCATTCTGGAGTTCTGCTGCTGTGATGTAAGTTTAAAAATAAAATAAAATAAATAGAATGGAGGGAAAAAAGGCAACCACCTTGCTTGGGAATAGCAAGGGAGGACAGCAGGAGAGGAGAAGACACTGACACCACGTGACTGCCAATATTACAACTGCCCTGGCAATGAACTAGCATGATTCTAAGTTCATTGATGGGTTTACTGCATCAATGAAAAAGGACACACTAATCGTACTTGGGAGACGCAGGATCTACAGGTCAGAAGCATCGTCATACTATAAGTTGTTTCCCTCCCACAGTTTAAGAACCACATGTACTAATATCTTACAGCTCCAGTCATTCCTGTTTGCCATGAAATGATGGGAATTGCAATCTAGCACATATGGGAGGAGGGGCATCAGGCCGGAGAAGACTGTTTTTCCCAGCTAGTTTTTGCATCACGAAAGTGGTGCTGTGATAGGAACTGACCTTGATACAGATCAAGGTGAGTGTTCATAAGAAAATAACACAGATATCCTGGTTTTCTCTTTCCTGATTGATTTCTACAGAGACCACCAAGTCTGCAGCAGGTGCAGGAAGTGTGACAACAGAAAAAGAGTTGCAGCAAAAAGGAAGAAAATTTTCAGTTCTGAAGAACAGCGTCTTGAGGAGGAAGGAGCCAGCTGTTCATCACCATCTGGACAGCCAAAGTCTGGGAAAGGGAGTTGTGACCAAGAAGGAGGAACTAGCCCAAGCTGGGAAGAAGGTATTGGGCACTAAGAAAAATGAGGCCAACAGTACCACCGTCAGAACAGAAGTCACTGGCTCTGATACAAACGTCAGCCTAAGCCACGCAGGGGGTAAGTCCTCCCAAAGAAATATGAACAAGGGTGGGGATAAGGGAATAGGGGCAGGCCTGTCAGCAGGTAAATGGCAGTACTGCCATTTTTAAAGTTTGTCTTCCAGGTTTAGGGCCCAGCTCAAACAATCTCACATTCAGGAGGGAATCCATTAGACACAGCGGGTGTAGCTTCTGAGTAACTGCTCTGAAGCTCTTGCTACTGATGTAAAGAGATGATGTGGGATTCATTCATATGGATTACAAGGGCATGACTCTCTCTCTCTCTCTCTCTCTCAAATGGATTTGGTTTTATCTGGAAACAGTGTCTGATAATGACAAGCTGTCATTTTAAATTTCACTGGGGATGCAAAAAACTAGGAACTGCCCTCTAACTACTTACAAATAACAAGTCAGCTCCAATCTATGGAGAACCTCTCATAGCATTTTGTTGTGTGTGCACAAGATTTGTTCAGAGAGGGTTTGCCTTCCTCTGAGGCTGAGAGAGTATGACTTGCCCAAGGTCACCCAGTGCGTTTCCATGGAGGAATGTCTCTGGTCTCCCAGTGTCCTAGTCCAGTGCTCAAACTATTATACTATGCTAGTTCTCTGAAACACATTAACTTATTATCTTCAGTATCTTGGATCTTGGTCTCTTTCTGCTGTGATTTTGAATTTCCCAACACAGCCCAATGCATTGCTCAAAGATCTCAGTGGGACATATAAAATGACAGATATCCCAATGAGTCCCAGATGTCCCATGCTAGACTCAGTGCTGGTGAACCCCATGAGGGCACCAAGCTCTAGCATTTGTCCAAAGGTGTCAGGTGTGGATACTGGGCTTTACTACAGGCATAATGGAAAATGTGTCTCAGCAATGGGAATCCCCATATTGCGTGATGTCACAGGTGGCCACAGCACAGGAGGTTGCTTTAGAATTGCATTGGTTTGACCTGGCAAAAGAGCAGGATCCAAGCTAACTGGTTGGCCAATAAAGGTTTATTTTCCTTGGTTCTTCACTCTACAGAGAGGGCTTTATCATAATTATCTTTAACATGGCGAATTTTAGGATGCACTGGCTGTACCAGGCTTGTTTGTGAGTTGCATTTACATGCTGCCTTTCCTCCAAGGAACCCAAGGTAGTGTGCATGATCCTCTTCTTCATGTTTAGTCTCACAGCAATCCAGTGAAGTAAGTTACACTTAGAGACAAGTAAGTTTCATGGCCATGTGAGGATGTGACTCTTGGTCTCAAGTGAGGATTTGAATCTAGGAAGTTCCATACCTTTCAACTGTCCCAAGTCCTTTTCTCCTAACTTTTGTACTTTTCCTCAATAATATCTTTTGCCATCTTGACTACACTTGGAGGTTGCTCTGCCACATGTGTCCATGTTTCCGTCTGTGAAATGTGGGAGGGTATGCTGTCCTCGTCCAACATTCTGACCATCCCATCCCATCCCCTCTGACTGTCAATCTATGGGGCAGCAGAAAAGGTTTGCATAGCAAGCCCTCTTTGCATAAACAGGACCTTTTCAAGAACTATGCTCTACTTGTGCCAGAGAACCTCTGGTTCACTGTGTTCCATGCTGTCTATTTATCAGGTGCTGGGCTCCATGTTAACAGGGGTGTCCAGTGGCTACCTTAGCAGGGGTGTCCAGTGGGTACCTTAGGCAGCTATACTTTTCATTGTGCATATCCTATTCTTGCAGATTTGAGCCATCATGCAGAGAAAACGCAGGTGAAGGGAGATGTTGCTTCCCACAGGACAAAGGCACGAAAAGAACATGGTGCAGTCGCACACCGGAATGCAACTCATTCACAGAAAGGAAAAGTGCCAAGCACTTGGCACAGAAATGAAAGCCAAGAACATTCTAGTCCTGCTCCCAAAAATGTTCCTCAAAAAAACAAAAAAGAGTCCAAATTCCTCCACAGAAATGTCACCCGGACCTTGTTGCCAAAGGAGAACCTTTTCTCCCACAAAAACACTAGCAAGCTATCATCAGGGAAGGAGCATCACATCCGCCACAGAAATAACAGCCACACACTGATGCAGAAGGAGCATAACAATCCTGCAAGGAACATCACTCAGGCACAGCGGGCAAAAGAGGCTAGGTTTCTCCACATTAATGTCAGCCGGGACCTGCCAGGGAAAGACAATGGCACACCTTTCATGAACACTAGTGGTGCATTGCCAGAACTAAAGCAGGGCATCTTCCAGAGGAATATCAGCCGGGCACAGGCATATAAGAAGCCCATTGTCCTTCACAGAAATGCCAGCCAGGTATTACCAGAGAAAAAACCTGGCACTGTGCACAGGAATATGAGCTGGGTTCAAGCTAGGAAGGCTGCCGTTCCTTCCCAGAAGAATGCCAGCTGGGTGGTGCCACAGGAACGGCTCAGGCCTTATCTTAGGAATGCCAGCCAGGCACAGCCAAGGAACAGACACAGCACCCACCAAAGGAATATCACCTGGGCAGAGGTTAGAAAAGAGACCGGATATCCTCACAAAAATGCCAGCTGGGACTTGCTGAAGACAGAGTCCAATGCCCCCCAGAGAAATCTCAGCCAGGAACTGGGAGGGACAAAGCATGGAGCTCCCCACAGGATTGGTGGCCACACAGGGGCAAGGAATGTATCTGGTGCCCCTTTGAGGAATACCTCCCGAACAGAGACTGTAGTGAAAGAACATGGACCATCTCATCGGAAGGGCATCCGAGTTGGAGCAGTCACACCGAGATGGCGGCTCACAGTACCAACAGGAAGGGGTGAACCCATAATGCCGTCCTTGCCAATGACCTGCCTGCTTTCTGAACATGCCATTGCTTGTGGCAATGCCCGCCTTAAACATGTGCCCAAACTGAATGACTCCGTGCTCAAAACCCTGTACCTGGCAGGTGACTCCTTGAGGGAGTGAAGGGGATCTCCAACCCACCCTTGCAGCCAGCTTCCCTTTCCCAAACTTGTTCCTGGTTTATATACTCTGCTGGCCCCATTAAGAGTGCAATCCTGTGCAGGTCTAGGGAGAAATAATACATAGAAATTTCAACAGCACTTAGTCCTAAATCAAGTTGTAACAGACACTATCCATATCCAAATACCACTCTGGGGTCCTCTCTGCACCTGCAGAATTCACATACTAGGTTGGGAGTGGGAATCGTGCAGCTCTTCAGATGTTGCTGGGCTACAGTTCCCTGCACTCCTCCTTACCATTGGCTATCCTGGCTAGAGCTGCTATGACTTGCAGCACACACACACACACAAAGAAAACATCTGGAGAGCCACATGATTGCCATCCCTGTTAGATCTGGATCAGGCTGAAACCAAAGCTGCAAATACCGTATATGCTCCACTATAAGTCAACCTCATGTACAAACTGAGGGCAGGTTTTAGGGCCCAAATTATAGATTTTGATATGAAAGGTGGATAAGTAAAGGGTGAAGCTTAGGGGCATGTAACAAAAGATCTAAATGGATGAAACAAAGGAAAACAATGCCAAAGAACTTAGAAAATTTCAGCAGGCATAGCTTTTTGTGCTCATACTAAAGGATGGATGGATCAGAAAACAGAGGTGGTTCAGTGCTCCCAGGACAGATTACACTCATGCTTTTCACCAGCAGATGGTTCCTTTTTAAAATAAGAGTTAAAGTACAGTACTTATGTTGACCCGTGGATGGGTTGTCTCAGTTTTTTGGGGTCAATTTTTTGACTAAAATATTTAGACTTATACATGAGTATACACAGTATATTTTAGAGAGATAGCCATGTTAATCTGGAACATCAGTATGCAAGAGATCTTGGAGCACTTTTGAATCTAACTGAGCAAAAGAAGTTATAGCATAAACTTTCATAAACTTGATCTACTGCATTTGATGAAGTTGTCTAAGGCGGTGTACAGTCCAGGCAAAAGGGCTAGCAGCTGGGTGGAGTGCGGGTGTAGTGGTTGCACCCCGACTCCACCCCCAAACCGCTGTCATGCCACCTACCCGCCCAGATGGTGGGCAATGTAGGTGTGCTCCTGCAGTGCAGCGTTTATACATGCTGAACTGAAGAAAAGGAGCAAAAACACCAGCACAGGTCAAGAGCAGCTTTTTGCTGGTTCGAAAAGAAGCAGCATTTTGCTACTGTTTTATGAGCCAGCAAACTGCCAGATCAGGTCCACAGTGTGCGGTTGCTGCGCCCCCGATCTGGTGCTCAAAGGGGCACTGGCAAGCTGCCCCAAAGGGGCCATCTGTTCAGCCCCTATGTTTAGGATAACTTATGCTACAACGTCTTTCACTCAGCTAGTCTCAAAGGTGCTACAAGATCCCTTTGCTTACTGCAAATATCTGCTAGCTGTTAAGAACCCTTGTGGAGAATTCTGACTGTTCTGTTAGAGTCTTAAGGTGGGAGCTACCCCTGCTTTTTGTAGGACTGGCATATTTTCTGCTGTCTTTGCCCATGAGCTTTGGGGTAAATAAAACCCAGCTAGAGCTGAAGTTCTCAAAAACTAATCAAACAGCAATACTTTCCTTTGCCAAGTAATGAAATACAGAGAGATTCTTTGGAATAACCTATGCACTGTATTATTAATTCTAAAGTAACCTGCCTAAACCTGATGCCTTCCAGATTTGCTGGACCATAATAATAATAATAATAATAATAATAATAATAATAATTTTTATTTGTATTTCCCGCCTCTCCCTACGGATCGAGGCGGGATTCCAACAATATAAAATACAATACTTATTAAAATACTAGCCATACAACACAACACAATTAAAATAGCATTCAATTCCTTATCCAAGCTGTTGCTGTTAATCAGGCTATCCATTATCTGGTCAGTCGAAGCATAACAGCTTGGTGGTCAGAGAAGATCAGAGGAATAGGCTCGCCGGAAGATATCCGTCTTAAGTGCTTTTTAAAAAGCATCTAGGGTAGTGATAAGATGGATCTCCTCCAGCAATTCGTTCCACAGTTTCGGAGCTATGATCGAAAAAGCTCTATTTGTTGTAGACAGCAGTCTTGCATTCCTTACTTCTAGTAAGTTCTTTCCTGATGTTCTGAGGGTGCGGGGCGGATTGTACAGGGAGAGGCATTCCTTCAAGTAACTTGGACCCAAGCCGTATAGGGCTTTATAGGTGACAACCAACACTTTGTATTGCGCCCGGAAGCTGATTGGCCGCCAGTGCAATGATTTTAATATCGGGGTAATATGTTCCATTCTAGATGCCCCGGTAAGGAATCTGGCTGCTGCGTTCTGGATTAATTGAAACTATAGCCTCAATGATTCCCTTGGCTGTACTTGCTGGGGATGATGGGAGCTGTAGCTCAGCTTTTTCAAGCAGGAATTTGAATAAGGGCAAAACAGGCAAGGAGAAAGCATTAAAATCCCATCTCAGACGGATATTCTATGTTGTCTAGTCTGCAAGGTCCCTTCCAGGTCTATGATTTTGTCATGAGCCCAGAAACTAGTGTGAAGAAGCCCAGGGCCTAGTTTTGATCCTCAGCATGACAAGTGGGAGTGATGGGACTTGTAGTCCAACATTTATTTTAGAAGACCATGGAAGTTGAAAGCACACACAAGTCCAAAACTGGGTTTTTGTGTTGCCATTGCCAATATGAAACCCTCATTCTACCCTCTTTTTCCTTGTAACTATATCCACTTTGGTGATGCTCCTCTTCAGCCTCTTTTCCCCTTCCTCATTTTATGCTTTCCAGAGAATGAGATCACCAACATCCCAGCTGGGATTTTCTTGGGTTTGCCTAATCTCGAATGGCTGGATCTCAGCAAGAACAAGCTGGATTCTGCAGGCCTGCACCCAGAAGCGTTTAAGGTTAGCGGGAAGGACTGCTATGTCAGTGGAGATAACTGTGGTGGGGAGGAGAAGGAGAAGGAGAAAGAATTGAACTTGGGGCCAGTGACATCAAAGAGGATGACTTTTTTCTTAAAATCACTCATAAACAGGAAAAGCCAAGGGCTAAACCCGGTTTTGGATAGAACTGCAAAAGTCATACACAGGTGAATTTTGCAGCAGTATAGGCTTGTATGTTGCACTTTTTCTCTATCATCACACTACACTTTTATAGTGCAGTTATTCCACTTTAACCACTAAATTCCTCCTGTGGAATCCCGAGATTTGCAGTTCAAGGTGGGGTGTTTAGCAGTCTCAGCCAGGGAACTCTTGGGCCTCATTAAACTACAAACCCTAGAATACCATAGAAGGCAGCCATAGCAGTGGGAAAAATATCATCATCATCATCATCATCATCATCATCATCATGTAGTGTGATGTTGACTGTCTCTCTGCTATGCCATTTAGTTTTCTCTCCTCTTCTTCCCTCTCTGTTCAACCCCATCTCTCTTTCTCTATGCAACCTCACCTCCTTCTTTGTCCCTTCTGTTCTCTGTGCCACCTTATCTCTCTCTATTCAGTTTATCAGACGACGGAAACTGGAAGTATAATCTAATGGCAATACGAACACAATAGTGGGGTTTCACATTATTGAGTATTAAAGTATCTCACACAATTTCGGGCAAAAGGGAAGTCATTCCGAACGCAATCATGGGTTTTACGTTATTTCGTATTAAAGCATCTCATGCAATTTCGAGCAATGGGGGGTCATTTTCGGGTAATGGGAAGTCACTCTGAATGCATTCCAAACGCAATGGGAATTCATGTGAATTAACTAAACTAGCGAATTCACGTCAATTCGAATTGGCTCCATTCGCAATAAACAGAAATTCCTCCCATCTGATAAGGTCTCCCTTTATCTTGCTCTGCAGGACCACATCTCTTTCCCTTTTTTTCTCCTTCCCCCCTTGCTCATTCTATCACTCCATCTTCATAGGCCACATGGAATTAGGTGACATCTGTAGCTCATACACTTCAGGTTCCACAAACCAGGTCTCTAAACAAAACATGCACTGTGCTGTGGCTCTTATTATCTAGCTTATCTGGAGGATAGTAATAGTTGACTAATTTTAAATGCTTATCAGAATTAATCACCACAAGACATTACCATATCTTCCGACTCTTCTGATTTGCC
This sequence comes from Urosaurus nigricauda, assembly GCA_034509955.1. Lineage (NCBI taxonomy): Eukaryota > Metazoa > Chordata > Lepidosauria > Squamata > Phrynosomatidae > Urosaurus > Urosaurus nigricauda. Next base: position 144,479,787 of record JAOEGL010000002.1, on the reverse strand, counting down.
AAGGATGATCCCAGTTTATCATCCCACTTTTTCAGCTACTTTAAAATGTTCCAGGTTCTCTCTCCTCCTTCTCCCTTTGTCCTCAACTTGCAGGTGCTGCAAAACTGACTTTGTTGTTGTTGTTGTCTGCCTTCAAGTTGTTTCTAACTTAGATGAACGTATCATGGGGTTTTCTTGACAAGATTTGTTCAGAGGAGGTTTGTTTATGCCTTCCCCTAAGGCTGAGAGAATGTGACTTGCTCAAGGTCACACTGTGGGTTTCATGGCTGAGCTGAGAATCGGACACTAATCTCCAGAGTCATAGTCCAACACTCAAACCAATGTGCCATGCTGGCTCTCAAACGGACTTTAGTCTGCAAAGGTACAGCAGTTTGCCTTCCATTAACTCAGCAGAGGGGGAGAAGAGAGAAGAGGTCAGAGTCTTGTCCTTCCCAATAGGCTCAGGCAAAATCAAACTGCTGCAACCTCTTCTAGCTTGTCTGTTCTTCTTCATTAATAACTTTTGCCATCTTGACCACGCTGTGCTATTGCCTTGACCACATGTGTTTGAGTTTTCGTATGAAATGGAGGCTATATAAAACAATAATATCTGAATAAATGCTAAGGCTTATCGGTATTAATCATGGCCCCATTTTTATCACTGTACCATCTTCTCCCTATGCAGAACCTCACCAAGCTGAAGCGTCTGAATCTAGATGGGAACCAGCTGACCACAGTCCCAGCCTTACCTAGTTCACTACAGGAACTCAAGATGAACGACAATCACTTAGAAGGCCTTCAGAGGCACAACTTCCGAGGTATGTAAACACTCTTCTTTTTTAAGCCCCATTCCTGGGAGTATTTGTGATTTCTGCACATGCTCTGATGGCCTTGTTCCTAGGTGCCAGGACTTTTCTATACACAAGGTGGCACCCTATTAATTCAGCTTCCTCACAGCAGGTACAACTCTGCCATAACCAGGTCATGGGCTATATCTTGTGTTTCCTATAGCAGAACACACAACATAAAGAACAGCTATTCTTTATACGTGTTGTCAAATTTGTCACAAACTTCTTACACGTGAGGGTATTTCCTTCTTGTTGAGAATTAAATTAAATTAGCCCGGAAGCGCTAAACAGATTATTTCTTCAGAGATCAGTTACCTGATTACTTTTGATGCAATATTTGTTTTTAATTTCTTGCAATATGATATTGTTTTCATTACTAGAAGATGTTCCTTCCCCTAAAAAACAGCCTACCGCACTAAAAATACATCTTCATTGTTATTGTTATGCCTTCAAGTAATTTCTGGTGTATGGCAACCCTCAGGTGAATGACTTGGACAAAGAAATAGAGTAAATATCAAATTTGCAGATTACACCAGATTAGGAGGGGTATATAATAATGCAGAGGAGAGGATCAAATTTCAAAATGACCTTAACAGATTAGAAAGCTGAGCCAAAACTAATAAAATGAACTTCAGCAAGGAGAAATGTAAGGTCATTGTACTTAGGCTGAAAAAAAAATGAAATGCATAGATATAGGATGGGGGATACCTGGGTTAATGAGACTACGTGTGAAAGAGATCTAGGAGTCCTAGGAGACCACAAGCTGAACATGAGTCAACATGTAATTCAGTAGCTAAAAAGGCCAAAGTGATTGTAGGCTGCATCAATAGAAGTATTGTGTCTAGATCGAGGGAAGTAATAGTGCCACTCTATTCCACTTTGGTCAGGCCTCACCAGGAATACTGCATCCGGTTCTGGGCCCCATAATTCAAAAAGGATGTTGAGAAACTGGACCATGTCCAGAGGAGGGTGACCAAAATGGTGAAGGGTCTGGAAATCATGCCCTATGAGGAGAGACTTTGGGAGCTGAGTATGTTTAGCTGGAGAAGAGATGGTTAAGAGGTGAGATGATAGCCTGGTTTAAGAATTTGAAGGGGTATCATGTTGAGGATGGAGCAAGCTTGTTTTCTGCTGCTCCAGAGAACAGAACTCAGAGCAATGGATTCAAACTACAGGAAAAGAGATTCCACCTCAACATTAGGAAGAACTTCCTGACAGTAAGGGCTGTTCGACAGTGGAACTCATTCCCTTGGAGAGTGATGGAGTCTCCTTCTTTGGAGGTTTTTAAACAGAGGCTGGATAGCCATCTGTCAGGGATGCTTTGATTGTGAGTTCCTGCATGGCAAGGGGTTGGACTGGATGGCCCTTGAGGTCTCTTCCAACTCTATGATTCTATCATCCTGTGGTTCTATGAAGCTATCACAGGGTTTTCATGGCATGATCTTGGTATCCTTGCCTTCCTCTGAGGCTGTGAGAGTATGACTTGCTCAAAATCACCCAGTGGCTTTCCATGACCAAGTGGAGATTCAAACCCTGGTCTCCAGTGCTCTACGCCATACTGGCTCCCAAAGTACATCTAGTTACTCTATAGCTATACTGAAAGAAAGAAGTTGGTAGTGTGAGTTTTTGTAGACTTGAGCCTACTCCTCAGATGCATGTTAACAGAAAAGGTGCATCTGAGAAAGTAGGTTTAAGACTATGGTGTTTATCACACGAGGGAATTCCCATGCAGAAATGGGGGGTTAAATTAATAAATTGAAAAAAACCCACCAAAGCAGGTTGATTTTCACATGACGTCATTGTTAAAGTGGTGTTAACCCGAACAGAAAGTAGGCAAAAGCCTTTCCTTTACTTTTGGAAAATTCTGAAAATACAAAGGAGTGGTTTTTGTGTATTTTCCTTTCAGGTTAACACCACTTTAACAACAACGTGTGTGAAAATCAACCTGACTTTGCCGATTTTTTCCCAGTTTTTAAATCCCATTTTTGCACAGGATTTCCCCTGTGTGATAAATCCCTATAAAAGCTCATGCTACCAGCTTCTTTCTTCCAGTTAGTCTCAAAGGTGTTATACTGATTTTCCAATTAACACTGCTATGTCTTTGAACACTATAGCTTTGGTGGTCCTTTCAATGTCTCCACTCTGCTCTCCACACACCCTCTACACATGTGGCACACAATTCAGTCCAACTTTACTCAATGCAGGTATTATTTACTTACTTATTTATTTAATGTGCCAACTTTCATCTAAATTGGACCCACCAAGGTGACTCACAAAGCTACTTAAAAACAGTACGGTTGTAAAAGCACAATTAAAAACATCACATTAATATAACAAGTTAAAAATATGAGATAATTTAAAAAATACTAAGTCAAAAATATAAAGCCATTAACAACATAGCAAAGGAAACACCCCCCAGTAAGAAGCCTCCCTGGGTGCTGTTATGTATTTAAAGCCGGTTTTTTGCTCCTGGTAGAAAAGCATTATGTTCTTTCCACACTCAACGGCTTAATGTAAATCATATGTTAGTCTAGTAGTCTTTTTTTCTTCTGTATCTACGGCAGAAATGGGCACCACGCTCCCATAACCCCTCGCCATTGGCTATAAGGGCCAGGGTTGATGAGATTTATAGGCCAAAAAACATCTGGAGGATCACAGCTGCCCCAGTCGATGATGTAGGAGGATGGATGGATGTGTGTGGGTTGTTTCCCGAGCAGCTTGTTAGCAGCTGATAAATGGTGTGTAAACAGGAAGCTGAATATACACACTGGGCTAGCTGTGAGCAAGCCCTGTTCTGGATACACTCAACAGAGACCCTTTGTTTCTAATCCTCCCTCTGAGGATGTACTGGTGGCCACTGGAAGGAAATGTGAAAACTGGGCTGATTTGCACAAGAGTGGGTCATTAGCAAGGCCTGGGTTTTTTAGTCAATTTCTTTGTTGGTCTAAGCTGGGACACAAATTAGAGGATGTTTGGAATAACAGGGAGACTAGGGTTTGATTCCCACCTCAGCTGTGAAACCCACTGGGTGATTGTGGGCAAGTCACACTCTCTTGGCCTCAGGGGAAGGCAATGGCAAACCTCCTCTGAACAAATCTTGCCAAGAAAACCCCATGACAGGCTCACCTTATGGTCACCATGAGTCAGAAATGACTTGAAGGCACACAACACACACACACCTTTCCCCCACTTTATAAGTGGCCTTGCTCATACGTCTTTCCTTGAACGACAGAAATTCAAGAAGTGAAGCTTTCTCTATCTTTTTGCCAAGTCTCTGAATTTCAATCAAAAAATTAAGGGCATCAGAACAAGACTGGCAAGGAGGTGGTGGACTCTATATGCCCTACTTGGGGCATATAGAGTGGCGTAGTGGTTTAAGTATTGGGCTGTGGCTCTGGAGACCAGGGTTCAATTTCCGCTCGGCCATGAAACCCAGTGGGTGACCTTAAGCAAGTTTCATGCTCTTGGCCTCAGGGAAAGGCAATGGCAAACCTCCTCTAAACAAGTCTTGTCAATAAAACCCCACAATAGGTTCACCTGAGGGTTGCCATATGTCAGAAATTACTTGATGGAACACAATAACAACAACAACTTGGGTCAACCCAAAACAAAGCAGCACCCCAAGTCAAAAGCTGGTCATGTTATTCTGTTTCCTGAGGCAGACCTATGTGCCACTACAATGGCAAATGAACTTGGAAAAGTTACTCCCGAATCTCCCAGGATAGAGCGTTATGGGAGTTATATTCCAAAAACATTAACTTTCCCAGGCTCTAGACAAGTCAACTAACCAATCATTTGTTGGCCTTTCTTGTTATGCCACATTGTCTCACTCTCTACCTAATGGCAAAGCCAGCCCTCTCTGCCCTGTCTTTTCCACCATGATTTCAGCACTGAGTCATGATTTCAGGACTGAGTCACGTCATAATGTTTTGTTTTGTTTTTATTTACATGCTGCCTTTCTCCCATTAAAATGATTTAAAATTATTTCATTTAAACAGTATAAAGTGACATTGAAAACACAAAAGTTAAAAACATAAATAACACAGCATGCACCCCAAGGAGAAGCTTCCCTGGCATGATTACACATTAAAAAGCCTGCTTGAACAAAAATGTCTTTGCCTGCCAGTGAAAGGAATAGAGAGAGGAGGCCAGCCTAGCCTCACAGGGAAGGGAGTCCCAGAAGGTGGGACCAACCACCAAGAAGTGAACCTGCAATGTTGGTAGGACTGAGAGAAAGTCTTCTCTTGAAGATCTTAGAACTCTGGCCGATTCATATTGGGGAAAACAGTTAAATGGTCAAATAGTTTATACCTAAGCTATAAAGGGCTTTATGGGTCATGACTAGCACTTTGAACTGGGCCCAGAAACAAACCAGTAGCCAGTGAAACTGTTTCAACGTGGGAGTTAATGTATTGGCCCCAGTCAGCATTCTGGCTGCCACTTTTTGAACCTGTTGAAGTTTCCAAACAGTTTCCAAAGAAAACTCCACTTAGAGTGCATTACAGTAGTCCAAATGGGATGCATTCAAGGTATATATCACTGTAGCTAGATCTAGCATCTCAAGGAATGGGTGCAGCTGGTGCACTAGTTTTAGCTGTGCTAATCCATTCCTGACCACTGCTGAAACCTGGGCATCCAAGCTCAGAATTAAGTTCAGGAGAACACCCAAATTGCAAGCCTGAGATTTCAGGGGATAGGTAGCCTCATTCCCCACAGAGTCGCTATTCCGTGATCTGCCTTACAACTGACCAGGAGCAGGATTAAGTTTCAGTTTTTTTGCCCTCATAGTTCTGTATGAGACAGTTTCCTTGGAACCAGATGAGAACGAGAGATAGAGCTGGATGTCATCTGCATATTGGTAAAACTGTCCTCCAAAACTCTCACAGATGACGTCTCACAGTAGTTTCATGGAAATGTTAAGCAGCACTGGGAACAACACAGCACTCGGAGGGCTAATGGCTAGGGCATGAAACAAGAGTCCCCCAGCACCATTTTCTGAGTTTGCCCCTCCAAGAAGAACAAGATTCATGGCATAACAATGCTTCCAAGCCCCATCCCAGAGAGTTGGCCCATAAGTCATGGTTGATGGTATCAAAAGCAACTGAGAGGTCCAGCAGAACCAACAGCAACAGACTTACCATTTCCCTGCATAGGTCATCCACCAAGGTGACCAAAGCTGTCTCCATCCCATCACCAGGCCAGAAGCCAGATTGAAATGGATCTAGATAATCCACTTCATCCAAAAATACCCTAGAGCTGGAAGGCCACCATATGTTTCAAAACCTTAATAATAGAGTTGGAGGACCTCATTTTCCATCTTCACACATGAACCTTCCACCCCATGTCTGGTGGAAGTTGTCTGGGGGATGTTGATGGATGTCTTCCTCATCTCTGCCCTGTCTTGACTTCTCCATAGGCCTCTTCAAGCTGCTCACCCTGGAGCTGGAAGGAAACCAACTGCATGATGGGAACGTGCTCCCTACTGCCTTCAAACCCCTGGGAAGACTCATCTATTTGCGACTGGACCGGAACCGCTTTCGGGCAATCCCATCAGGTTTGCCTGCATCCTTGCAGGTAAGATGGTGGTAATGGTGGGCAAGATCTAGCTAGTTCCCTTAGAGTCAACAGGTTAAAATGGTGATCCCTGGCAGATCAAGGACATATTTTCAGCTCTAAAATACCTGAGTGTGAGCATGAAATTAATGTTGGATGGATATTAAGGCTACCAAATGGCTACTAGTCATAAGGGACTATAAATTGCAGAGGAAGCATATCTTTGATACATAGTGTAAATAAGGTGAAATGTCCATTCAAGCTGTTCTCTAGCTACTGATGCATTTTGAGCAGGGGTAGGCAATTGCAGTGCTCCAGATGTTTGGAGGAAGGCTGTAACTCCAATCAGCCCTTACCAGTGTAGCCAGTTATGGGAGCTGCAGCCCATAACATCCAGAGGATGACAGTTACTCATTCTCCCTCTAAATGTATAATTTGTTTGGTTTGGCCAACCATGGTGACCATATGTCCCCTCTCTGCTTCCCCCCTTTTTAAAAAACAAACAAAGGACAGCCCATTTTACAACAGGTCACTCGAAGGTTTTCTTCTGTTTAAGGGTGATTCAATCCACGTCTGGTTTAAAGATAAAGTATGATGAGAAGGGTCTTGGAATTGCCCATCAATGGTTAGGACTTTGGGAACATAGTACACTGATGCACCATTAATGCTCTTCTCCAGTGTCATGAAATGCCCTGTGTTTCTATTTTGGTGTGCAATTAATGCTCTTCTCAAATGCCATGAAATGCCCTGTGCTTCTGTTACATTGGTGTACCATTAATGTGCTTCTCCACTGCCATGAAATGATCTGTTTCTATTTAAAATTATAGTAATTATTTCTAAATTTGCAGCTGAACATATAAATGAGTACATGTCGCTTTAATACACATCTCTGTCTTCTTTTGTCCTCTTTTCTGGAGAAGCATTTCATCTCTCTCCCCCTTTCAGACAGTTTGCAAGTGAACATCCTGTGCACAGAGGGCAAAGGCTATTGCCTTCATGTCCTGTTTCTCAGAGGCACTTGGTTGATCTTCTGTGGGCTAGGATAGCCCTTTGGTCTCGTTCAGCAGGGGCTTCCTTTAATGTTCCTGCCTTTACTCTCTCCTTTAAAAACTACTCTGGCTCCATCCTTATTTATCTTTTGAGTTGTGTGAGAGATGATGGAGACAATATGCTACATTTTTCAGAGCTTCACAGTGTGATTTTGTGGACTTCAAAGCCCAGAATCCCCATTTTGGCTAAATCCTCCAATAACTTACAGTATACTCCAGAGAAGCGGCATTTCTATATTGAGTGCTATACACACCCCACATCTGTCACAACCTATGCATGGGTCAAGACAGAGAAACATGGATCAAGACAGAGAAAGAGTGGTGGTCAGGATGCAGTGAATGGGGGTGGGGGAAGCTGGAGGCCATCTTAAGAAGGCAGATTTAAAGGATTCTTCCTCTGTTCCCACTTTTTAGGAGCTGCACCTTGATTCCAACCGCATTGAGGAAGTAACTGAGAGCATTCTTAACAAAACCCTGAATCTCACAGTGCTGGTTTTGAGCAACAACAAACTCCAGGAAGACCGTATTGCTCCACGTGCCTGGATAGACCTCCCGTGAGTAGTTCCAGTATTTTTGGCACTAGGGATGGAACCGAGGACTGCTGTCTCTTGGCTGGCTAAGATTGCCACAACTCTCCTCACCTCAACTCATGAGTTTCTTGTATGCCTTTAAAAGGGGTGTTATAACAAACAGAAATTCAGAAGTTAATTCTGTGAATGTAAATGCCGATGCAGTTACCCCGATGAAACCCTCCTTCTCCACAGCAGGGTCTAGAGGCTCTGCCAGGCTGAAAAAGAATGCTGCCTAGAACTACAATAACATCCCAAATCCATAAAACCATGATATCTTTGGGGCTTTTTAAATTGGCAGGAAAGTGTGACATGAAGTTGCCTTTTCCTTAATGCTTAGCAGCTAGACTGCAAGCCCCAGGTGTGCATTTAAAAGGTACAGGGCCGCTAGACTGAGGGGTTTGGGAATGACTTATCTGAGGTCTTTTCTGTAGCTCAGCAGCTACATGGGAAGCTGTCAAAACGCTACAAACACAGGCGGAGCAGCTACATGGGCGGCAATGAACGCGGCTTTTAGCCACGCTTTAAAAATTTTTTTCCTTGCTGGCTGCGAATTGCGCAATTGAGCAATTGCGCAGGTACACAATACAGCGACATTATCATTGCCTGCTGGGAACTGCACAATTGCGCATTTGCGCAATTCGCAGCCCGCAAGGAAATTTTTTTTTAAAGTTCAGCGGTTTATCACTGCGGTTCCTCTGCCTTTTTAAACTGTGTAAAATAGCATTTTCATGGCACACTTTCCCTTTTTCTCATCTAAAGGCTGGCTTTCATGCAGCCTTCATCACACCTCTTTTTGCCAATCTAAAATGGGCCTTTATATTTTGTGCCTTTTGGCTGGTCCAATAAAGGTACAATTAGTATCAACGTTTTTTTTATCCACAGATTCAACAATCCACAGCTTTAAAATATTTTATAAATTCCAAAATACAAACCTTGATTTTGCCATTTTATATAAAGAGCGTCATTTCATTACACCATTGTATTTAATGGGACTACAGCATCCACAGGTTTTGGTAACCATAGGGGGTCCTGGAACCAAACCTCAACAGATACCAAGGGTCCAATGTATCACTGTTTTGTGGATTTTGGATGTACTTTGCTATATAACTAACACAACTATCCCTGGATATGTTTACCCCCTAGAAGGACATATTTTTCTAGTCATTATAATTTATTTCTTTTCTGGAGTCTGACTGACCCTTCCTCTTGAAAGGTTATGTGACCTTTCAGTGCCTTTCAAGAGACATAGGACTCTTTCACATGGGAGGAATTTCTCCCAACTTCAAATGGAGCCAATGCGAATTCACATGAATTCGCTAGTTTAGCGAATTCACGTGAATCCCCATTGCATTCAGAAGGCGTTCGGAATGACTTCCTATTACCCGAAAATAACCCCACCTTGCCCGAAATTGCGTGAGAAGCTTTAATTCGCAATAACGTGAAACCCATGATTGCATTCGGAGTGACTTCCTTTTGCCCGAAATTGCGTGAGAAGCTCTAATTCGCAATAACGTGAAACCCCATGATTGCCTTTCGATTGCCCTTGGATTATACTTCCAATTTCCCACGTCTGAAAGAGTCCATAGGCAGTCTGTCAGGACACTGATACTAAATGGGCAACAAACCCAGCCCCCCTGAGGACTCCTGAACCACTGAGCATTCTGTAGAAGAGAGACTTTTTGCTTGACTTAGAGCCAGTGTAATGTAGTGGTTTGAATGTCAGACTAGGACTCTGGAAAACCAGGGTTCAAATCCACTCTTGGCCATGGAAACATACTTGGTGACTTTGGGCAAGTCACAATCTTTCAGTCTAAAAGGAAGAGAAAGGGATACCCCCTTTGAGCAGATCTTGCCCAGAAAACCTTGTGAGAGGTTTGGTTTGTTGCTGTGTGCCTTCAAACTGTTTTTGTCTTATGGCGACTCTAAAACGCCTATCATGGGGTTTTCTTAGTAAGTTTCTTCATGGAGGTAGATGGGTTTGCTATTGCCTTCCCCTGAAGCTGAGAGAGTTTGACTTGCCCAAGGTCACCCAGTGGGTTTCATGGCTGAGCTGGGATCTGGACCTTAGTCTCCAGAGTCTCAGTCCAACACTGAAAACACCATGCCACACTTTGCCTTAGGGCTGCCATAAGTCAAAAGTCACTTTAAGGCACACAACAGGAACAAAATTTAAGGTAAGAAACATGGAACCTGCTGTAATTCTCCTCCTCTTCCCAGCTCCATATTTCCCTATGGTTGCTTCACCTTTCCTAACACATTTTTCTTTTTAAAAGCCATTAAATGGTGGTGAGTGACCATAGTTCAGGAATCTTGAGGAAGGGTTTTATGTTTTTTTCCTCCCTTTTGCCTTTACAGGAAGTTGGAGGCACTGGATCTGTCCCACAACCGTTTGGCACAAGTGCCCTCGTTCCTGCCCCGGCACCTGAAGCAGCTTACCCTGCATCACAACTGCATAGAACGTATCCCTGGCTATGTCTTTGCCCACATGAAGCCAGGCCTGGAATTCCTGCATCTCTCACACAATGTCTTGCAGGATGATGGTATCCATGCAGTCTCCTTCTTGGGGCTCTACCGCTCGCTGGCGGAACTGCTCTTGGACCATAACCAGCTCCAGTCCATTCCTCGTGGCATCTTGAACTTAAAGGGCCTTCAGGTTCTGCGACTGAGCCACAATCGCATCAGGTAAAAAGAAATGTCTGCCTACTCTGGCTGAGGAATGATTGCAGTTCTGTGGTAGAGCACATGCCTTGCATTTTACTCCAAGGCTACACTACACTAATCTGTATAGAGGAAGAAGCCTAAATAACTTGAAAGCACCAGATCCTGTCCTATCTTGGAAGCTAAGTAGGGTCAGGCCTGATTGGTACTTTGATGGGGACTGCCAAGCAAAACCAGGGGCTGTAGGCTGTATTGGAGTTTATCACATGGAAGGAATTTATCTCAATTGCAAATGGATCCAATTCGCAATTACGTGAATTCACTAGTTTAGTGAATCTACATGAAATCTGATTGTGTTCATAATGCGTTCAGAATGACTTCCCATTTCCCGAAAATGACCCCCCATTGCCCGAAATTGTGTGAGATACTCTAATACGCAATTACGTGAAACCCCATGATTGTGTTCGGAATGACTTCCCATTGCCCGAAATTGCGTGAGATATACTCATTCGCAATAACGTGAAACCCCATGATTGCGTTTGGATTGCCATTGCATTATACCCCCAAATTCCATCGTATGATAAACTCCATTGAGAAGAAGGCAGTGTTAAACCACTTCTGAGTATTCCTTAACTAAGAAAACCATTTGAAATTCATGGGGTCACCATAAGTCAACAGGTGACTTGAACACACACATACACACAGAGGAAACCTGTGGCCTTACATACATACACAAACACACACACATGCCGAATCACCCTGAAGGCACCAGATTTTGTCTGGTCTTAGCAACTAGGCAGGTCAAGCATGGTTAGTACTTGAATGGGGGACCATGAACGAATTTTAGAGGAAAGCAGTGGTAGCATGGCACAGTGATTTGAGTACTTTGGAGACCAGGGCTCTATTCCTAGCTCAGCCATGAAACACTGGGTGATCTTGGGCAAATCACACTCTTTCAGCTTCAGAGGATGGCAAAAGCAAACCCTTTTCAGAGGAACTTGCTATGAAAACCCCATTATAGATTCACCTTAGGGTTGGAAATAACTTGAAGGCACAAAACAACAACAACAACAACGGCAAAATCACCTCTAAGTACTCTTTGCCTAAGAAAACTCTGTGAAATTCATGGAGTCAACAAAAATAAACAGATAACTTGAAGGCACATATGCTTACATGCAGATTGAAAAAGACAGTCCTTCTGGGGATTGTTCTTCTTGTTAGTTGCTCTTGAGTCCGTTCCGACTCATGGCAACCTTGTGGATGAAACATCTCCAAGAATCCCTATCCTCCACTACCCTGTCCAGATCTTGCAAGCCCTTCCCCACAACACCCTGATTGAGTCTATCCATTTGGTTTGCGGTCTTCCTCTCTTTCTTCTACCCTTTACCTTGCCTAGCATTGTTGTTTTTTCCAGCGATCAGTGCCTTCTCATTCTGTGGCCAAAGTATGATAGTCTCAACTTGATCATCTTTGCTTCCAAGGAGACCCCTGGTCTGATCTGTTCAAGAACACATTTGTTTGTCTTCTTGGTTGTCCATGGTATCCTATGTACTCTTCTCCAGCACCATATTTCACATGAGTTGATTTTCTTTCTGTCTGCTTCCTTCACTATCCAGCTCTCACATTTGTTCATGGTGATGGGGAATACAATGGCCTCAGTGATTATGACTTCAGTGCTCAGTTTTATATCTTTGTTATTCAGTAGCTTTTCCAGTTTTTTTATAGCTGCCCTTCCCATTCCTAGGCCCGATACATATGGGCACTAAAGGGTGCCTGGGCAGCGCAAATAGAATTAGGAAGGGCGCAGCACTTGCACCCTTCCTAACCCTAGTATGTACGAATGCCGCCATTTTAAAATAGCAGTGTCCATATGGGCACACCATGATGTTGTCATGGCACGTGCAGTGTTTACATAACACTGCACGAGCCTGACAACATTGCGCCGCTCTTTTTTGTGCCTGGTCCTTTAGATGGCCATGCCAAGGATCCTGAAGGGAAAGGGGCTGCGGCAGCCCATTTCTCCCCTCTCCAGTGCCAGGGAGAGCGGGGTGCAGGGGGCGCCCAGGGCACCTGCTGCACCCCGCTTTCAGGCCGTGGAGAAGAAGCAGTTCGCTGCTTCTCTGTGGCCTGGGGAAGCGGTGGGAGTAGGCCTCTGTAAAGCCCCCTAGTCTTCTTATTTCTTGACTGCTGTCTCCATTCTAGTCAATGTTTGATCCTAGATATGGGAATACTATTTCAGTTTCCTCGTTGTCTAGATTTGTGTATTTCTTCTGTGGTCTTTATTTTTTGTTTTCTTTATGCTCAGCATCAGACCTGCTTTTGCACTTTCATCTTTAACCTTCCTTATTAACTCTTCCAATTCCTGAATGTCTTCTGCTAATATTACGGTGTCATCTGCATATCTTAGGTTGTTAATGTTGCTTCCTCCTATATTCACTCATCCTTTTTCTGATTCTAATTCTGCTTTTCTTATGATGTTTTCAGCATATAAGTACCCTTCTGGGGATACTATGGGAATAATGCAGTTTGCAAACAATGCTTTTCTTCCTTTTTATGTAACCCCACCACCAGCAGCTAATATGGCTACTCTGACCTGGCTTTCTGGAGCTACATGACATGGTTATTGTGGAGGGGGGGGGGGGGCCTGAGGTACCACCTCTTGCTCTAAGTGAGATTTCTGTAAATGTCCTTCTTCTCTCTCCTTGGGCAGAAACATTCCCCTGAACTCTGTCTGTGACACTCGTGTGGCGGAGGACTCCAACATTGTGTCAATGCACCTGGAGAACAACTTGATTGACCGCCGCCGTATCCCACCCACAGCCTTCTCCTGCATCAAAGCCTATCACAGTGTGGTACTACGGCCACAGGAGAACGAAGAGGAAGACTACTAAGGAGACACTCCTACCAGCTCCTTCCCAAGAGCTGTGAGGGGCTTGGAAAACTATGGGAGAACAAAAAAGTCCCACCTATCCTGGGGGTGGTTGTAGGGGAGGAGGCTCTTGCTCTTCGTGAAGTTACAGTGTTAGGAGGGGTAAGGAATGATGTACCTCCCCAAAACTCTCTTCTCTATGGGTGCATCTAACCCTGTAGAAACAACGCAGTTTGACACCACTTTAAATGCTACAGCTCCAACCTATAGAATCCTGGTATTTGTAGTTTTATGATGAGTTTCACCTTCTCTGTGAAAGAGTGCTGGTGCCTCACAAAACTACAAATCCCAAGTTTCTGTAAGATGGCAGTTGAAGTGGTGTCAAGCTGCATTATTTCTGCAGTGAAGATGCAACATCCAACTGTTGTTTCATATTCCTTCCTTCTTTGAAAGGTATACCTTTGGGGGCCAGTCTTGTAAACTGCTAGTTTTCTTGTAATGAGAGAGTGTGGTAAACCCATGGTGGTTCTGTCTTATTTGCCTGCTTTAACAAATATATTAATGTGGCAGATCAGGCAAGCCCCAGGCAATATTGATGCTCTGTAAAACCACACAGATTTTCTCTCCCAACTTCTTAAGCTCCCTATCCTTCACCCTACCCAAGGCCCCATCTTATTGCAACAATGCTACACAACACAGATTGCTGTCACCTTTGCTCCCTACATTCCAATGACAAACTGATCCTTAGGTTCCCCGCTCCCTCAAAACAGGCAGGGATGGTGATAGCAAGTAGCAACCAGGTACAGTATTAAAGACAAGTGCCTTTGCCTAGCAAAAGCCTCTAGAGAGGGAATAAATTACCATGCCTAAAGAGGATGCTTATGGAACACTTAAAAGTGTGTAGAGAGATCTTGTAGCACCTTTGAGACTAACTGAAATTGGCAGCATGAACTTTTGTAGACTGAAGTCTACTTCCTCAGATGCATTTAAACCTAAGTCTAAGCTCATGCTGTCAACTTCTTTCTTTCAGTCTCAAAGATGCTACAAGATCTCTCTACATACTGATTCTACAGATTAACACAGCTTATATTTTGTTTTCTACCACTTAAAAGTGTGTATTATGTGTGTCTTCAAGTTGCCTGTTGACTTATGGCGACCTCATGAATTTCATAGGGTTTTCTTAGGCAAGGAGTACTCAGTCAGAGGTGCTTTTCCCAGTTAGCCCTACTCTCTGCAGCTGCTCATTATCCTGTAGCTGTAGCATATATATCCTCCTGTTTTCCTATTTACTTACAAAGAGTGGTTTTCTTATTTCCTTATAAATCCATATATTGAACAATGTGTTCACTCAGGTATTCATCTCCCATTCCATTAAAAAAGCTATGTGACTGTTGTTTCACACTCCCACACACATTGGAGTTTATCACATGGGAGGAATTTCTCTCAATTGCGAATGGAGCCAATTCGCAATTACGTGAATTCGCTAGTTTAGCGAATTTACGTGAAATCTGATTGCGTTTGGAATGCGTTTAGAATGACTTCCCATTTCCTGAAAATGACCCCCCCCCCCCCACTGCCTGAAATTGCGTGAGATACTCTAATACGCAGTTACGGGAAACCCCATGATTGCGTTCGGAATGACTTCCCATTGCCTGAAATTGTGTGAGATACAATCATTTGCAATAATGTGAAACCCCATCATTGCATTTGGATTGCCACTGCATTATACCCCCAAATTCCGTCGTATGATAAACTCCATTAATCCATGCACAACTATTTAGCCATAGACTACCATGCATATGCTCCTCCCATGACACATTTCCATATCATCCAATTCTTCCAGTTTGGCAGAGAAAGTCCCAAGTACAGTGATCCTGTATCATCCAACTTTCTTCAGCTGCTTTTAAAATGTCCCTCTCTCCTCCTCCCACTTTTCCTCATTTTACTACCATTGCTACAATCATAATTCAAAGTGCAAAAATACAGTGGGCACTTAGTTTGAGGGTTTGCTTCCAGGACCCCCTGTGGATACCAAAATCCGTAGGCGATCAAGTCCCATTAAATACAATGGCATAATAAAATCATGTCACCTGTATAAAATGGCAATATTTTCCAGCTGTGGATGCCTGAATCCATGGATAAAGAATCTGTGCATATGGAGGGCCGACTGTAGTTTTCACTTAACTCGGCAGGGAGAAGAAGAGAGGAGGGGGTAGAATCTTGCCCTTCCCAGTAGGCTCAGGCAAAAGCAAATGGCTGAAGCCTCTTGTAGCTTGTCTGTTCTTCCTTACTGATAATATTTGCAACTTGACCACACTCTCATGTTTCTTGACCCCATATGTCCTTGTCGTCATCTGTGAAGTCTTGAAGACTATATATTTCCCACATGTAGCTGTGGGTATATCTAGTTAATCCATTCCATATCTAACCACCCATCTGCAAGTACAGATGTACACTGGGTGGGAAGAAAGCATCACTATTTAGCCATTACATGGGATTGGGGGAAGTGTATTCTGAAGCAGTCATGGAGAAATTATGGCCTGAATACTGGTGGTAGTCCCAACTAGTGAAAATTCACTGCATGAACAGGATATACAAAAGTGTTGTACCTTCATCCTTCAACATTTGCTTCAACTCCAGATTGGTACTATCAGTAGAATTCAAGATGATGTATCTCTTGAATAAGAGTTAATCAGCTCAAAATTGCATCCAAAGGTGACACGAATTTACTGGTATTGTGTAAGGTGCAGAAATTCAATACAAGATTCGGACTGCCAGTGATGTTGCTTCTACTCCTTTCCTTGGAAGCCAGTGTGATATAGTGTTTGAATGTTAGACTAGAATTCTGGGAGACTGGGGTCAAATCCCCGCTTGGTCATGGAAACCCGCTTAGATGATCTTGGATAGACCACGCTCTCTTAGCTTCAGAGGAAGGCAATGGCAAATCTCCTCTGACTAAATCTTAAGAGTCAAGTATAGTAATATTATGGTCTGAGTGTTGGGCTAGGATGCTAGGGTTCAAGTCCCCCTTCATCCATGGATACCACAATGGGTAACCCTGGATAAATCACATTCTCTCAACTTCAGAGAAAGGCAACCCCCCTCTAATCAAACCATGCTTAGAAATCCTGTGAAAGGGTTGCTTTAGACTTAGGGTTCTGAAATGACTTAAAAATACACAGAGGAGTTTATCACATGGGAGGAATTTCTCTCAATTGCGAATGGAGCCAATTCGCAGTTATGTGAATTCGCTAGTTTAATTACGTGAAATCTGATTGCGTTTGGAATGCATTCAGAATGACTTCCCATTGCCCGAAAATGACCCCCCCATTGCCCGAAATTGTGTGAGATACTCTAATACGCAATTATGTGAAACCCCATGATTGCATTCAGAATGA
Organism: Urosaurus nigricauda; assembly: GCA_034509955.1. Taxonomy (NCBI): domain Eukaryota; kingdom Metazoa; phylum Chordata; class Lepidosauria; order Squamata; family Phrynosomatidae; genus Urosaurus; species Urosaurus nigricauda. The sequence goes on along the minus strand of JAOEGL010000002.1, from coordinate 144,462,861 downwards.
CTTCCCATTGCCCGAAACTGCGTGAGATACACTCATACGCAATAACGTGAAACCCCATGATTGCATTTGGATTGCTATTGCACTATACCCCCAAATTCCGTTGTATGATAAACTCCAGAAACAACAACTCATTTTCTTATTCCACTGTAATCATTCACCAGACTGAACTCAAGATTCTGCCACCTCATTGCTATTTCCACCACCTGATTCTGTTCCATATGCAAAGTGAGATTGAATTAGAAGGTGACACAATTCTGGATGATGATACTTTATTTGAGAAATAAAAACCCAGAAGCCTGGTCAACAATCACCAATAAATTGTCATTAGTTAAACAGCACATATTTGGTCAAAACTATGTTATGGAGGAAATTTGTGGGATTGTGAAAGGTCCAGAAGAGAAGAAAAAAAGATATTGAGTTGAACTGAGGCTATAATATGGTAAAGAACAGGAACAAGGCTTAGAAAACCTACCTTTTGGACATCAAGTCCCAGAATCTTACCTGGTTTCTGGTCATATCGGTTACAGGATTCTGGGACTTACAGTGTTCCCTCCAAAGTAAATTTTCCAAATAAAGACTTGCTCTTTTCCATCCTGGGTGTTATTCAGACATTGTTGTTTTTAGCACATATTTCCGCCAGTTCTGTTGTTCACACGTCACTATTGTGAATAATGATGGATTGAACAATGTGGATATATTCAAAACAAGTTCAAGGCATGACATGTTTCATCCCTGTTTATCCTGGGTCTGTTTGAATCGGTTATTCACACAGCAGACAGTGCAAATCTTTTCGGAAAACTTGGGGGGGGGGAAGCGAGATTGATTATCTTGGGTTAAGTGGGGTTTTGGGCAGCCCCAAAATGTGATTGGATGCATTCCAAATGCATCTGAACAACAAAGATTCAATCCAGATTCTACCAGGATCATTTTCACCATCTGGATACCTCAGTTTCATAATGCAAATCTCTTTCTTGAAGGTACTATTAGCAGCAGAGGGAAAGAAATTTATCCATGTACTTGTAATTAGTTTTCAGAGAATATGATGTCCAGATAAGAGCTTGTCTTAAAGCCTCAGAGCTGCAGCGAGGACAATAGTTTCATTTACATATTTGTGTTAATAATTTCCCTTCATTTACATTGTCACATCACTGAATATCAATCATTCTGCATTGCTCTGATCACTTACTCATATTCAAACTTTGTTTATCCAGTAAATGCCTTTAATGTATCTGATGTTCTGTTACCCTCCACCCCTGTATTTCTTAATGGACCTTATGAACTCTTCTACTAGTTTTATATGCAACTGTTCTGCTTTTTCAATTTGTTAAATTTGTTTTTAAACCCTTTTCAGTAAAAAAAATTCTTAACTTAGTTTCTTCTTTAACTCATTTATGAAATATTATGGTTGATTCTAAGAGTAATAAGGATATATCTCAAAGCTTAAATAAACACTGACTGATTTGAGAGAGGAAACTGCGAGTTTAAAGAATCTCATAAAATATGAAGCAGTAACTTTTTTTCTTGACTCAAGTTTCTGTAATTAGGGTTCCCAGATCTCAAAGAATTTCAGTTTTCAAGAAAACAGATTCCACCTAAACGTTAGGAAGAATGTTTTCACTATATAAGAAGTTTAACAGTTGAACAGATTGCATTAGAGGCCAGTGGACTCTCCATCTTTGGAGGCCTTTAAACAGAGGTTAGATGGAGATATTTCAGGAGCACTTTAGCAGTGGAGTTTATCACATGGGAGGAATTTCTCCCAATTTTGAATGGAGCCAATTCAAATTCATGTAAATTTGCTAGTTTAGCGAATTTACGTGAATTCTAACTGCATTCGGAATGCGCTCAGAATGACTTCCCATTTCCCGAAAATGACCCCCATTGCCCGAAATTGCGTGAGATACACTCGTACGCAATTACGTGAAACCCCATGATTGCGTTCGGATTGTCATTGCATTACATACCCAAACTCCGTCGTATGATAAACTCCATTGTCTTCCTGCATGGCAAGGGGTTGAATTAGATGGTCCTTGTAGCTCCTTCCAACTTCACGATTTTATGATTCAGGGCCTGGCCCCTTTTCTCCAGTCTTCATGGTGAAGGAAAGGAATCTGTCTATATCTCACTTGACTCCTCAGCAACCACTGGCCATCCGACGATCCACAGACAGCATGCCGAGCCACTTCCATCTCACAGTGCCCCTGATTTGAACCTCTGCTTCTGGAACTGGTACAGTATTACTCTCTGCAGTCCCTAAAGTTGCTATCTGCTACCATCTTTTAAACCATTAGTTCATGTGTGTGTAAGTGTGCTTTTCTGTGACTGGTTATTCCCTGTTATCTACAAATAAAACTAATTTGGATCTTGAATTCTGGAGTTCTGTTTCTCAGAACCGGTATACACAGGGTTTTAGTTACCCCAAACCCTCTCAGCAGCTTTAATTGAACTATTAAAATTTCCTTATTAAATATTGATTGTGGGTGCCCTTTGGGATCCTGGCATTTTAGGGAACACATCTCCAGGCCTGGCAACCCTACCTGTAACACTTCTTGGAGAGTTAAAAGCAAGACAGCACAGCTGCATCTCATGAACAATGAAGATGCTTCAGTGTAAAAGCCTGAAAAAGAAAAAAAGTTTCTTTGTAAATTTATTAAACAACAACACCACCACCACCAGTGAAGAACTATGGGGCTTCCAGCTCTTCTGCACAAGCTGTTCCAAACACTTCAAGTGTGCACTGCAAAGGAAAATTGGAATACTGTATGTTAAAAATATGTCAGAGCTGAAGGATGGCTTTGCTGACACTCTTGAAAGAGATTAACTGCAACTGTTTCTACTTGCCAGAAAGAGAGTAGGGGTAGTGGTGGAGATATACTGTATTCCAGCCATGCATTTCAATCCTGATTTCAATTTCAATGCAAAAGACCAAACATTCTGTACTGCAGAAAATGCTGTCATTAAAAATATTCAAATGTCTAGGTTTTTGCAAAATGTCAAATGAACAACTTCATTTGGGATTTTGGCTGCATAACCAACAGCTGAATGTTGTGTTGCGGTACTGGGTCCTCTTTCTGGTGTTATTTAACTATCTGATGTGCCATGCAGTAAAAAAGGAGTTTCTTTCTTTTAAAAATATTTTTCCACAGAGCTCTTGAATTTAATAACTCAGCCAATTAACAGATTTTTTTTTTTACAAAATATGGTAGTCCTGTGCTTGTTGTTGATTTTCAAACCTTTCTCACATATATGCTTTCACCTGCAATCTGATCAGTCCAATTTTCTTACACCTTTGGGTCAATATGAGAAGACTGTGATGAGCTCAATCTCCTGATATCTTTTTCTTTGGGAAGTTAAGAGGGTTAGGGAAGGTTTGGCTTAAGTTCATACTTCTAGAGAACTAGGGGGGCTTAACTATTTTCACCATGATATAAATCTTTCCAACATCACCCAAATATAACCTGCCTTCCCCTTATCTCACCATCTAATAAACTCTATCTCTATATATCTGACCCAACATAATGCATTGGTTTGAATGTTGGACTAGGACCAGAGGACCAGGGCCTGAATTCCTGCTCAGTCATGGTAACCCACTGGGTACATCTTCCAACTGCGCTAATTTGGCATGGACAGTTTGAGTCCGTGGCATCACTAGAGTTGGTGTCACCCGGTCCAGTAACTCATGATCTCACCTCCCCACTGACCTCCTCCCATACCACACCATACAGAATCCTTATTAATATATTTTGTACTAACGGTACTCATAAATCCCAATTGCCATATATCATGGAATGTAATGGAAATAGTTGTGACATAAACATAAATTGCTTTAAAATGAGTTCAAAGTGCGAAAGTAGTTTGCATTCAATTAACTTGTGGGAGCGGGAGAGAGAAGAAGGCAGAATTTTGTCCTGCCCAGTAGATTCAGGCAAAAGCAACCCCCCCTTGCTTCCCTATTCTTCCTCATGAATAACCTTTGCCATCTTGACCACACTGAGGTTGCTTGACCACATGTGCCCCATTTTTAATCTTTGAAATGTTGCAGGTCATGAGGGTACCCTTGGGCAAGTCACACTATCTCAGCCTTAAGAGAAGGCAATGGCAGGGTGACCAGGCATTCTCCTTTTCCAGGATATGTCCTATGTTTCAACTTTCTGTCCAGGAGGAATTTCACAATGTCTTCCAGTTTGAACATCCCTAAGAAGCATGTATGTTTCTATGACTGTTTCTAGCTTTTATTTGATCATGTCCTCAGTTTTCTCTTGAATGTCCTACATTTTGTGTTGCCTTGTCCTTTCTGGTTAGGACATCTGGTCACCTTGGGCAATGGCAAATCTCCTCCAAAGAAATCTTGTCAAGAAAAGCCCATGATATAATTGGAAAGTGACTTGAAGGCACAGAACAATAACAAATCTATGTTGAACCCCTGTATCCACCAACAAGAGCCAGGCACAAAAGTAGGCTCAGGATGAAAGAATTCTCAGGAATTTGTCCTGAGTATCAAAACTGAACAGCACTCACTGTCTTTTTATTAGAGAGACCCCCCCCCCTTCCCTCACTTGTGGTTGCCCTGAGCATTTTTAAAATTTCAGCAGTATAATCTGAGTGATGGAGCAAGGGAGGATGGATTACATTGCTGTTGCAATTGTTAAACTATTGGAAGTCAGAAATCCTTGTGGATCTGCTACAAATCATCCTGTGTTTCACCAGCGGATCCAGATCGGCTTTCTACAAAGTGACCTTCTTGCTTCTCTGGCAAGCATTTTTATCAAAAGGCAGAAGGTAGAAAGTGCAACTTTAGCTTCTCGGCTAACAAGCTAAAGGCACATTTTTGGGGCCTTTTGACCACACACTTTTTTGTTCTGCTTGCACTGGGAATGGCTTGTTGATGGGGGCAGGGAGCTCAGTGACGCAGCCTCCAAAGCTGGTTCCAATTTGCAAGGCGCAGGGTTGGCTTGTTGGGATGGGGTGGGGGGAAAAAGGACTGGATGGAGCACAGCAAGTCCCAGCCAAAGCCAACATTTGCTGCTGCCCCCCCTGACCTTCTCAAAAACAGGAAGTGCCTTTGTTATGATCCAGATCAGAGGGAGATTGTAGCTGCAAGCTGGGCATTAACTGTTCCCGGCTCTTGACGGGTCCCTCATGGGGGCCTGGCTTTGGCGAAGGGAGGGATAGAAGCAAAGTCAGTGCAGAGAATGTCGGGTTTTTTTGGGACTGTGTGAATATTGACCTACTAGCTGAAAGCATCACAGACTTAGAACAATCACTAAAGAAAGTCCAGGAAGAAAGTGCAAAGGCAGGCCTCATGTTAAACATAAAGAAAACAAAAATAATGACCATGGCTGTTGTTGTCATCATTGTGTGCCTTCAAGTGGTTTCCTACTTATGGTGATCCTACGGCCATATCATAGAGAGCCAGTGTGGCGTAGTTGTTTGAGCATTAGACTGGGAGACCAGGGTTGACTCCCGGCTTGACCATGGAAACCCACTGGGAGAGTCACACACTCTCAGCCTGAGAGGATGGATCAGCCAATCCCCTTCTGAACATATCTTGCTAAGAAAACCCCATGATAGGGTTACCTTAGGGTCACCATAGTTCAGAAACGACTTGAAGGCACACAAAGGATTTTCTTGGCAAGATTTGTTCAGAGGAAGTTTGTCATCACCATGCTCTGAGGCTGAGAGAGTGTGACTTGCCCAAGGTCACCTAGTGGGCTTCCATGGTCGAGCTGGGATTCAAGCCCTGGTCTCCAGAGTCCGAGTCCAGAACTGAAAGTACTACACCACACTGGCTCCATGATGGAGATTCTACATAGATTCAACCTAGACAATGAGGAAATCAAAATAGTTAAAGATTTCCCATATCTTGGCTCAAATGGGACGAGCAGTGAGGAAAGAACTATACTTCTTAAAGTGCGAAGATATACAGCTGAAGTTAGAATCATCCAAACCATTTTATTCCCCATTACCATGTACAGACGTGAGAGCTGGACAGTAAAGAATGCAGATAGGAAGAAAATTAATTCATTTGAGATGTGGCACTGGAGAAGAGTGATGAGGATACTGTGGATGACCAAAAAAGTCCTAGAACATATCAAGCCTGAACTCTGCCCCGAATGGCAAGACGACTACGGTAAATTGAGGCTGTTGTACTTCAGCTGTTAGAATAGATGCTGGGGAAGGGCAGTAGAAAGAGAGGAAGTCCCTCCCTCCCATAATGGTGAGAAATCAATTCTTTTGTGGAGTTACTGTGACTTTTAAACTGAAGTTTGTTTTCACTGGGCTAGGACTTCACAACATGGTGGAGAAGGAATATTTTATGGTACAAGTGTTGGCTCAGTTTGTGCCTTGTTCTGATTCCTTGTGTTAAATGCCTGTACTGCAGCCACTCACTCAAAACCATGAGGTTTGCGAGTTTAATACCAGCAAAAGGGCTCAAGCTCGACTCAGGCTTGCATCCTTCCGAGGTCACTAAAATGAATACCCAGATTGTTGGGGGCAAGTAGCTTACAGTTGTAAACCACTTAAACACTGCTTAGGTGGTATGAAGCTGTTTGTTTGTTTCTGTGCAGTCTTTTTTTTACACTTTTCCTCCAAAAGTCTCCAAAATGTGAAAAATCTCACTGCCGTTGATCTTTTTTAACAGGGTATCTCTCACAAAGGATGATAACATCTGGGGATATTCTTTCATGCTTACCCTCCAATGTGCAGGATTCATCTTTTGGTATATTGATAGAAACACTTGAAAAGCGATGTTACGTGCATTACCATGCAAGGCTTTCCATAGGCAGAGCAGGTCCTGTGGTAAGGAAAAGAAAAAAAGAAAAAAAGAAGAAGAAGCATGCCTTGTCATTTAATAATAAGAGAAAAATACGTGAGTTGAGGGAACTATTATTTCGAAACTGGGCAGCAATGAGTTTAATTGTGTACACTAGTGTATACGATTATCCATATATACATTCATCCTGCACACACCATTTTTAAATCACTCCCCCCAAAACATTTTTTTTTTAAAAAAAATAAGTTGTAGTATTTTTCTGGGGATACAGTGAAGGGAAGCACATAGTATTGATGTCACAGGCACTAGCTGGTGCACAGTTTGCACGGCTGTTTTTTCTCTGTTCTGAAACTGGACTACACAATATACTTGTGTTAATTGCACTGCATGCGGCTGAGCCCTAATTTATGTTTTATTTCAAAGTTAGCACTCAGGAACCCAATATAAATAAGGCTCATCACACAAGGAGGGAGGCTCAGACATTCCTCCTTAAGCCCCTCATCTCAATAGTGTTTCCAAATTGAAAACTGAAGACGGCTCTTATACTTTTAATGGTTGTGTAGAAGAGGGAATTTCAGCAGGTGTTACCTGGTGATGTGACATGTAACCTAGTGAAATTCCCTCTTTCACACAACCATTAAAGGTACAGGAGCCTTCTCCTGTTTTCCATTTGGGAACCCTACTAAAGGAGGGCAACTAAGATGGTGAAGGGTCTGGAAACCATGCCCTATGAAGAACGCCTTAGGGAACTGGGGATGTTCAGCCTGGAGAAGAGAAGGTTAAGAGGTGATATGATAGCCCTGTTTAAATATTTGAAGGGATGTCATATTGAGGAGGGAGCAAGCTTGTTTTCTGCTGCTGCAGAGACTAGGACGCGGAACAATGGATATAAATTGCAGGAAAAGAGATTCCACCTCAACATTAGGAGGAACTTCCTGACAGTAAGGGCTGTTCGACAGTGGAACACACTCCCTCGGAGCGTAGTGGAGTCTCCTTCCTTGGAGGTCTTTAAGCAGAGGCTGGATGGCCATCTGTCAGGGATGCTTTGATTTGGAGGTCCTGCATGGCAGGGGGTTGGACTAGATGGCCCTTGTGGTCTCTTCCAACTCAATGATTCAATGATTCTATGATTCTATCTATGGGTGCTTTAAAAATGAAATTCTACAGTGCCAAATTTAAATAAAAGTTAACCTCCTCCACCCATGCACCATGGTCTCCATTTGAACTGGCTCTACTTTGCAGTAAGCAAGAGAAACCTAACTTCAAGCTACCCATTTAACATAGTCTGTAGTTTAACCTTAAGAAAAGCTGAAGAACATTTCCCTCCTTTTCATGTATCTTACTCCATGAAAGAAAAGCGTTATTTTTACTTGAACGCAATGAGGGCACTTACCAAACCACACCAGATTACATTTGTCTTTCCTCAATTTATATCAAATATTTCTATACCACTTTCCCAAATAGTTCAAAGAAATTCAGAGATTAATTACAAAGGAGGCAGAGGGAAGAGAGAGAGAAAAGAAACAGAAACAATAATCCTCTTGGGGGAGACCCCTCCCAGCTTTAGGTGCTTTTGATATATGGCTTAAATTAGCTTTTCATTTAAATCAATCTGTAATGGGCATGTAAAAATGAAATTGGCAAGAATGTAGGCTCAGTTTCCTCCTGTTCCGTGCCTCATTCTTCATTAACATATGGCACGAATGAGGCTCAAGGATTTTTTTTTTTGTAACAACAGCTTGTATAACAGTTTTGGACTCACACAGCTGAAGTTTCATAATGTGCCCCACCACCCCATTCCATGGCAAGGCAAGACACAGTCCTCCAAAGGTTGTCGGACTGCATCTCTCATCATCCCTAGTCAGCACAACTAATGGTGCTGTGCTCCAGCAACATCTGGAGACCCGTATGTTCCCCAGCCCTCTTGTTTTGGACAGATATTAGGACTGTGAGCAATTTGTATCTTGGTTGCATCTGTGGGTTGTTGGACCTTGACAGGCCCTACCTTCAACTCATTATGTCATCTACATCTTCTTTGTTACTGCCTTGTTCCATCTCAACTGCTTCTACCTTTCTTCTATTATCCACTCTTCCATTTTTTCTGCTTGACATGAACAACTATTTCTTCAATATGATGGTCTCCAGATGTCTTGAAGTCTGAGCACTCTGAGCTGTCAAAGTAATAATAATAATAATAATAATAATAATAATAATGTTTTTATTTATACCCCGCTCTTCAGCCAAGACTATCAGAGCGACTTACAATTTGTTAAACAAACAGCTTCATTTACAATTGTAAGCTATTTGCCCCCAACAATCTGGGTACTCATTTTAGTGACCTCGGAAGGATGCAAGCCTGAGTCAAGCTTCAGCCCTTTGCTGGTCTTGAACTCGCCACCTTCTGGTTTTGAGTGAGTGGCTGCAGTACAGGCATTTAACCACTGCGCCACCAGGGCTGATCCCCACACCTGCTCAGGCTGATGGAATTGAAAAGTCCAGAACATCCAGAGGACACAAAGTTGAGGAAGCCTGGTATATGCCCTTCCTTGTCATGAGCTATTACCTTAGAAGTGCCAAGTGACAGATGAAGAGCTCTCCGGTAACAAGTCCCCTAGTGGTAAATGCTGTTAACAGGCATATGTACACACATATGTGCGCATACCCACACATATGCACACACTTTCAAATCGCCTGTCAATTTATGGTGACCCCATGATTTTTGCAGGGTTTCTTTAGACAAGGAATAATCAGAGGTGGTTTTATCAGTTCTTTCCTCTGAAATATAGCCTACTGCATCTGGTATTCATTAGCCATCTCCCATCCAAGTACTAACCACAGCTGACCCTGCTCAGTTTCTAAGATTAGACAGGATCTTGTGCCTTTAGGGTATTTAGGCCTTTGGTAACAGACTTAACAGCTTCCAATAAAATGATGGATACCAGATTCTTATGAACAAAACTACTGTGTCTATATTTAGGCTGCAACAATACTACTGCTATAGATACCCAGGCCTTGAACAACAACATCTTTTCCTCACCAGACTTTCTCTAGATATGTTGCCTACAATGCTCATCATCTCCAGCTAATAGGGTTATGGTATGTGTGATATATGTGGCAGGGTGTGTGTGGGGAGGGGAGATAGGAATTGTAGCCATACTCATACAGAAGGCACTGGGTACCAGGAAGCCTGATCTATAATACAATGCAGCACAGTGTGGCAATGTTAATAAATCAAACAGCCTCTTCCCACATCCCACAAAGTCCTGAAAAGACAGCCTCTCCTCTGAATGCTAACTCTCCATTTTCAGACAGCATTGCAGTGTACCCTTTACCACAGGAGAAATCGGTAAAATAGCTATGTTCGTCTGAAATATCAGTATACAAAGGGATCTTGTAGCGTACAAGTGAGTGCAAAAGTTAAAATCATAGTAGCCATTGTATTCTCCATTACCACGTACAGATGTGAGAACTGGACAGTGAAGAAAGCAAATAGAAGAAAATCAACTAATTTGAGATGTGGGGCTGGAGACGAATTTTGAGGATACTATGGACAATCAAAAAGACAACCAAATGAATCTGAGAACAGATCAAGCCAGTAATCTCTCTGGAAGCCAACTGATGCTGTCATACTTTGGTCATCTCATGAGAAGACATGGCTCACTAGATGAAACAATAATACTAGGAAAGGTGGAGGGAAGTGGAAAGAGAGGAAGGCAGCATGTGAGATGGATCAACTCTATTAAAGAGCTCATGGATTTGAATTTATATGAACTAAGCAGAGCAGTGGAGGACAGGGGTCTTGAAGCTGTCTTAAACACAGAGTCACCATGAGTTAGGATCTGAGTGTGTCTAAGGTGGCTGAGATGGGTAGCAACTGATGATAATTTTGTTTGTTTTTGTTTTTAGAATATTAGTATATTATTTTAGTACTATATTTTAGCATTTTATAATGTAGCATTTTATCATCCATGTTTGATTTTATATTTACTGATTTATTTTGTTTACAGTATTTATACCCTGCTCTTCAGCCCAAAAGGCTCTCAGAGCAGCTTACACATGGTTATTCAGGTGGTTCCTTGCCCTCAGGCTTACAGTCTAAAAAGACATGACACAAAAGGAGAAGGGAATCATGGTGGGGAAGGGGATAAAGTTCTTCTCTCCCTCTGAGGCCTGGACCATGGCAAATGGACTGGAGGGAGGGCCCTTCTTCTTGCTCTGGCTAGGCCTGATGGAGTTGGGTCTGCCTTTTCACTCCCTCTGTTGTACTGCCCTTTGGTGGAAAGGGTGTTATAAATAAATGTAGTTGTTGTTGCTGCTGTTGTCATCATCATCATCTTGAAGGTGGTTAACAACCTTTATATACTTATATAAAAGTATAAGCTTTTGTGAACTTCCTCAGATGCAAGGAGTATAGAAAGTACAGAAAATCACGGGTGACTCGATGGATCCATACATTGGGATAACTAGCTAAAGTGTATGATGGATCCTCCCCTCTAGGGCCTATTGCTGAAGGAGCAAGCTTCTTTTTTTCCTTTTCCTTTATTCTTTCTCCCTCTCCCTCCCCTCCCCACTTCCTTTAATGCCCGCCTTCCCTTCCTGCCACGTGCCACGGTGCCCGACATGCCCAGCCAAGGCCCTGTCTGCCCCTATTAGCTTCAATGACACACGTTGCTGCTGCTGTTGCTTCTCCCTCCTTTCCTCCCTGTCTGGGCTTCCAGCCCATTTGGTCCCTTAGGGCAAAGAGTGCTGGCACCGCATAGAGGGCTTGTGCCAGCACCTGCCCTTTCTGCCTCTCTTTTCGCCATGAAAGAGAAGCTGCAGCACTGACTAGTTCACCTGCTGGCCAACAAGCCCCAAAGGACCACCCTATAAGAGAGAGAAAGAACATGCTAAGGGTTATGCATGAGGGGCATGTGGGTGGTGGGTGAGAGGAAGAAGGTGATCCTATGAGACTCTGGGACACTGAAACTAGGGTTGGGGAATACATTTTAGAAGAGGCCCTCAACTCTACCTCCTGGGTATAATAGGGCCCGAAAAGAGAGAGCAAAATAAAACTGCTTCCTTCTGGTCACTTTGGAGGTATGCTGTTTAAATGATGCATGTGTCCTAAGGGGCCAGAAGCTGTGCCAAAGCTGTGCTCCAGTCCTTAGGACTGGACCATGGCTTTGGCACGGTTTCTGGCTTCTTAGGACACTTGCATCATTTAAACAGCATACCTCCAAAGCGACCGAAAGGAAGCAGCTTTATTTTGGCCTGTTTGGGCCCATAGTTGATGATTTAGGCTGCACCCACACTGCAGAAATAATCCAGTTTGCCTCCACTTTAACTGCCACGGCTCCATGCTATGGAATTCTGGGAGCTGTTGTTTTTTAAGCCTTCCCTGTCAGAGAGCTCTGGTGCTTCAACAAACTACATTTCTCAGAATTCAGCAGCACTAAGCCATGGCAGTAAAAGTGATGTCAACCTGGGCTGTTTCTGCAGTGTGTCTGCAACCTTAGAAAAATAAATGCAGTCAAATACTTTTTAATATGGTAATCGGGGTCAGAATAGTACAGTATATGCAAGAAAATGGAAAGAAGAAAAAATCCTGGATACTTATGATTGTTGGTGGAAAATGTGTGACTATATGGAAATGGATAAATTTGATTGGAAATTGATAAAATTTGATTAGAAATGGACGAATGGCTAGATATAAGTCAGAGTGGTAAATAATGCTAGATTATTTAAAGTTGAATTGGGAACCTACAACAATCTGTTTAAATGGTTAATAAGGATTTAAGGGATTAAAATAAGAGTACATTAATAGCTCAAAAATAATAAAAAGAGTGAAATATAAAGATTAGACAAATACATCCAAAAGTAGAGATTTGGAAGTCTTTTTCATGTTAGGTTCCCATCCCTCTTCTTCTCTTGTTTGTTCATTTGTTGTTCTTTGCTGCCTTTGTATAGCTGTTAGGGCTATTTTTATGACATAATTGTTAACAAAAACATATATAATAAAAAAAGAAATGGGGCTTGGGCAGAATGGCAGTCTTGCTGCAGCTGTGGAGGGCTGACGTGACCCATTTTGGGCAAACCGCCTTCATCTCACCGTGTCTGATCTTTGCAAAGAATTCGGCCTCAGGTGAACCTTGATCTGATCCTCCCAGGCCATTCCTCTGTTTTGAAGCAAAGAGTGTTCTCTCAGGATGATTTAGCACAGACTAGTTAGGACTTTACTGTGAAGAGATCTTGTGCCCTCTCCTTTTATAACTGGGATAGCCTATGACATCTTTCTGCCGGAGGCAGAGGAGCAAATGGTACCCTACATCCACCCAAAATAATGTGCAGAGTACCAAAAAACCCAGACACGTTAGTTGGGTCAATGAGGCAGAAAATCCTTCAAGCACTTCTCCCTACCCCCTCAGTAAAAATACAGTACCAACAAATGGAATAAATAACAATTATTCGCCCTTTCATGACCCCCAAATCGGCCACATGAGGTGGCTGCATTAATTTACTTAATGGTAGGGCTAGTCATACTCTGTAATCTTCACACACTGGTAGATCTAAGAGGTGTTACCCAAAACATCAGAGTCCCGGGGGGCAACCACAACCAACATTTAATAGAAACATTATAATAGTTCAAGTAAAGCCACAGAGAGAACTTTGGACAATAAAAAGCAGGGATCATAGAGGTGTTACCCAAAATGCCATGATCCCAGAGGGCACCCACAAACAATATTTAATAGTGAAATGTTAATAGCTCAAGTAAAGTTGCTGAGAGTGCTTTGGACAACTAAAAGCAGGTATCAAGCCTGTGTATATCGGCTCCAAGGAACAGAACTCTGGAACTCAAGGTCCAAATGTAATTTTAATGTGGATCAAAGGGATCTGAGGTGGCCAGTGGTTACTGAGGAGTCAGGTGAGGTATAGACAGAGTGTCTGTCTCAAAACAGGAGCAAATTGAAGGTACCTTGGCGGGAATATTGATAGGACAGAACATATCTGGGTGCAGAATTTGGGATTAAAATGAAGTTCCCAGGAGGAAAGAATGGAACTGGAAATCTGTAAACGACTGAACAATCACTGCAAATGTCCCTGGACAATGAGGTTTTGCTTCCAGAAGGAATTATACTTGGATTTCTGTTTGTGTGCAAGCCACAGGTCTATCAGCCACCATTACTTCCATTACTGAAGGGAGTATGCAAATTCTGATCTTAATTGATCTATTCTGGCTAAATGCTTTTAGCTTTCCCCCTGCTGAAGATCTCCTTATATCATAGCTAGTTCCTTGCACTGGGGTGCCCTCTTGGCTACTTGCCTAAAACATTCCTTTAACAAAAAACTGAAATTAGCTTATTATCTCATAATAAATATGTCAGGATGTTGTAAGAACAGAGCAAAAAATCAATTTTCTCTTTTCTTTTTATTCAAGGAAATAATAATAACAACAACAATAATAACAATATTTATTTGTATCCCGTCTCTCCCTGTATTGGATCAAGGCAGGGAAATAAATTTCACACAAAGGTGCAAAATGAGATATCTGGCTCAGAGCCAGACTACATGATAATATTAACTGTGTGTAAACAACTTAAGTAGATAGCATTTGAAGAAAAGGTAAATAATCACCACAGGCTGGAGGAGCAAGATAGGCATCAGGGCATATAGAGGAGAGAGCCTTTTAACCCATCCCGTTGCATTCCTGACAAAAAAACTGATCCTCTCCTAAGGTGCGATTAGCCTCATGGAGGAAGCCATCATTAAGATGAAAAGGAGATTCCCCCCTCTGCCCCAGACTTGTGAATCATATTTTAGGGAAAATAATTTTAATGTATCTTTCAACATTTCACACATGAAAACTGGGATATGGGTGGCCAAGCAACATCAGAAGTGATCAAAAATGACAAAAGTTATTAATGAAGAAGGACGTATAAGCCAGGAGAGGCTGCAACAGTATGCTTTTGCCTGAGTCTACTGGGAAGGGCAAAATTTGACCTCCTCCTCTCTTTGCTTAACAGTAGGGCTGGCCCTAGTCACAATTCACAGGTAAGTTCTCTCATGGGGCCACCACAGACAAGCCCTACTGATATGAATATGAGAAGCTTTACCGCCCAATGAAAGAGCAAATAATTTGCCTACTAGAGGCTCCCATGGCTAACCCTTGCTGCTTCACAGTAACAGCTGGAGCTCAAATGAAAACTCATGTGAATTGAAAAGAAAGCAAATGTGAAAGCCAAAACTCGAATGGAACATCTCTTCCCAATTCACAGCAGCTGGAGTCACAATAAGAGATGACCTAACGTGGAATGCCTCTGTTCCTTATCAAGAAAGACAGCTCAGGATATTATGCAAGTCTATGTCTTTGGAATATTTAGTATCTGGGAACAGTTCAAAGTGGACCTAGTCTTCCTTCTTCCCCCCTCAACCATAATTATTTGGTGTGTAAGGGACAGACGTCATGTTCAAGTGGAAGATTCATACCTACTCTCACACGCAAAGACACACATGCAAGGTACAGCAACAACAATCGCAACCACTGCCTCAATGAAGGAATGAAAAGGGAGGAGCATCTGTGATATTATACTCAAAAAGGATGTCGGTGTGAAGGAGGTGGGCTTGTTCCTTCTCTCCTAACCCCCCTGTTAATGTCCTTTAAGGTGGGCATCACTGTTGGCAGTGCCACAGCCACAGGGTGGAGGCTGTGGAAACCTGCTGAGAATAATTTTAAGGATTGTTTTTCAAAATTGCATCCCGCAACATCCTAAATGCTTTGAGTGGCTTGTTGGCAGCTGCAAAATGGAATGACAGAGAATAAATTGGGACTGTCCCGGCCAAATTAGACAGTTGGAAGGTTTGCCATCGTGGTGTATGTGCCTGGCAGAAAGAATGGGCAGAAAGCCACCGATGAGTGAGAAAAGAAGAGGGAATGGGGAGAAGATTTTAAGCGTGTTTATGTGTGTGTGTATATATGAGTATATAAGAATGTATATGAATAGTGAGACTTGGTGAGGAAGTAATGGGAGGAAGGTTGTCTATATACAAACAGGAAGATGCCTCTCTGACAGCATGTGGGGAGAGAGGAGGAGATTTGGGCACTGGCTACACTGACTTTCATTAGAAGCCTCACCCAGTGCCAACTTTGTGGTCCCTGTGCCACATGCAGCAAAAAGACTACCCAAAAAGACTGCATTAGGCAAACAATCCGTGACAGAGGAAAAAAAGTTATCTTCCTTAATCCATCCGCTAGGGCTGTTTCTATGCTATGCAGGTGTTCTTCTCACAATAAGGGATGCTATTTTTTTTTTAAAAAAATTTCTGCCACAGGGCAAAACTAAAACTTGCAAGGAACACAGCTGCTGTCCCTGTGTAGCCTTTCCTCAGTGGACAGAAAAGGGCATAATCTGAATGGAAAACAGGACATAATTTGAATGGAAAACAACAGGCAGGCAAAGAGCACCTTCTCTCCCATCTGCAGACCATACATTCCAGTTAGCTGCCTCCTGAAGCTAGGCTTTCTTTAGTTTCCTTTTTTAAAAAAAAAATGTCCAGAGAAAGATGCATGTGACTGTCATTAGCATGTATGTTGGTCTTGAAAGTTATGAACAGCTGAGCATGTGGTATCCTCCAGATGATCTGGAAGATCTGGATTACAGTCCCCACAATCCTTGTTAACCGTACTGGGGTGAGGTTTACAGGAGCTGTAGTCTAAAACACCTGGAAGGGAATAGGTTTCCTGTTCCATAGTCAATACAGTATTTTGATATTGTTGCAACATATAGAAGAGGTGTGCAAGTAGCAGCAGCGGCATCATTAGGGGGTGTGTGGGGTATGTGGACCACACCGGGTGACACCCTAAATTGGGGTGATACCACTGCTCCCCAAATATCTGCCTTTGGTCAGAAACGGACTGTGGCCTTTGCCTACATCCCTTTAAAATGCTGGGGCGATGGTGTGAGTGGAGTAAGGTTCAGTGGGAGGAGAAAGGAGAGCCATATGATTTTTAAATTTTAATTTTTTTTAAAAAAATATATTTTTATTTTAAAGTTCTTTTTAAATTTTCTTATCCAATTTTAACTTTAACCACATGAAACTATGTGCATGTAAATATATTTAGGCTGTAGATTATATTGCAAATTAAACATATACTTTTAATTTTGCTAGTTGTTTATTTATTAGTGTTACATAGTTTTTGTGGGGTTTTTTGGGCTATGTGGCCATGTTCTAGAAGAGTTTCTTCCTGATGTTTCACCAGCATCTGTGGCTGGCATCTTCAGAAAAGATTTCTCTGAGGCTGTCAGCCACAGATGCTGGTGAAACGTCAGGAAGAAACTCTTCTAGAACATGGCCACATACCCCGAAAACCCCACAAAAAACTATGGATGCCGCCCATGAAAGCCTTTGACTCCATATTACTGTTACATTTAGTGATATACAGAAATTACAATTTATGAATAACTTTTGTACAAAAAAATTTACTACTGATTCTGTATGGTGTGGTATGGGAGGAGGTCAATGGGGTGTGTGTGACACCATGAGCTACCACACTGAATGACGCCAACCCTAGTGATACCACTATGTAGAGGATAGTAGCTGCTGTTTTTAGCTGCCCTCGAGTCAATTCCAACTCATGGTGACCCTGTGGATGAGACATTTCCAAGTATCCCACAAGGTTTATCACACAAGGGGGGCAAACAGGATTTAAATGAGAATTAAACAGGAATTAAGCAAGAAATGCCTTATGTTTAACATAGGACATTTCCTGTTTAATTCCTGTTTAAATCCTGTTTGCCGCCTGTTTGCCCCCTAGTGTGATAAGTCTTCTACTGCTCTGCTCAGGTCCTGCAAGCCCATGCCTGTAACCCCCCCTGATTGAGTCTATCCATCTGGTTTGTGGTCTTCCCCTCTTTCTTCTCCATTTCCTAGCTTTATTGTCTTTTCGAGTGATCCATGCCTTCTCTTTATATGGCTGAATATGATAGCCTCAACTTGATCATCTTGGCTTCCAAGGATAGGTCTGGTCTGATTTGTTCAAGGACCCATTTGTTTGTCTTCTTGGCTGTCCATGGTATCATAAGTACTCTTCTCCAGCACCACATCTCAGATGAGTTGATTTTGTTTCTGTCTGCTTCCTCCATTGTCCAGCTCTCACATCCATACATTGTAATGTTAAATACAATGGCCTGAACAATTATTTTATGCTCAGTTGTATGTCTTTACTCTTCAGGATCTTTTCTAGTTCTTTCAAAGCTGCCCTTCCCATTCCTAGTGTTCTTATTACATCTTGACTACTGTCACGATTCTGGTCTATGCTTGATCCTAGGTATGGGAATTCTTTAACTATTTCAATTTACTCATTGTCTAGATTGCATTTATGTATTTCTTCTGTGGTCATGATTTTTGCTTTCAGCATTAAACCTGACTTTGCACTTTCATCTGTAACCTTCCTTATTAATTGTTCCAAGTCTGTGCTGTTTTCCACTAATATTATGGTGTCATCTGCGTATCTTAGATTGTTGATGTTTCTTCCTCCTGTCTTCACTCCTCCTCCTTCTGATTCTAACTCTGCTTTTCTTATGATGTTTTCAGCATATAAATTGAATGAATTGGTAACAGAATGTAGTCTTGCCTGACCCCTTTGCCTATTGGGACCTACTCTGTTTTTACAAATTCTGTTCTGATGGTGGTCTCTTGTATTTAGTACAGATTCCTCATCAAGACTATCAAATGTACTGGCTTCCCATGTCTCTGCTATAGTCTAGGAAACACAAGCTGATTTTTTTCTGGAATTCTTTGGTATGTTCCATGAGCCATTGCATGCTTGTGATGTGGTCCCTGGTGGTTCTTCCTTTGCTGAATCTGGGATTTCTCTGTTCATGTATGGTTGGAGTTTGTGCTGCATAATTTTGGGCATGATTTTGCTTGCGTGTCAGATTAGTGCTATACTGTCCTATAGTTGCTGCAGTCTTTTGTATCTCCCTTTTGTGGATTGGTATTTATATTGATAATTTCCAGTCTGTTGGCCACCTCTTTGTTTTTCATATTTGTTGTCATATTTTAGTTAACACCAGAGTGGCTTCTATCTGTGTGCATTTTAAGGATGTAAAAGCTCCCTTCTTGAATGGGTGAATATGCCTCCTCTCTATATTTTCAAATATATCAGTGAGCCCATGAGGATTAGAAACTTTGCCACTTTTATTTTTGAAATATTTTTAAAGTGAGCCTCTCAGCACTTTGTATGTTTGTGGCCCTTAAGCTGTTTTCAGGGTGTAACTAAGAACTACCGACAAGAAGTTGTTAAACTATCAACATATGAGACTAACATCTACATCTCGCCTTGCCTTCTCAGCTGTAGCTCCAAAGTTGAGGAACGACCTGCCGGAGGAGATCCATCTGATACCAACATTAGAGGCGTTCAAAAAAGCGCTGAAGATGGATCTCTTCCAGCGGGCATATCCACCCGATCTTATTTAATTCCCCCTGTATTGGAACTACCCCTGAAGTTACAGGTTTTATGATGTAATATGTTTTTAATGTGACATTGTTTTCATTGTGATTTTATTGTACTGTATTTTATCATGTTGTAAGCCCGCCTCGATCCGTAGGGAGAGGTGGGAGATATAAATAAATTATTATTATTATTATTATTATTAACTCCCGACCACCCCAGGCCAACATAGCCACGAGTTAGGAATGCTGGAACTTGCAATCCAAAATCATCTGGAGGCCCATATGATTACCGCCTCTGGCATATGAATTTATGAGCATGAAGAATGAGAGAGGACAAATAGTAGTGATCATGAGTATGAGTTCATCACAGTTTTTGCCTAGACAGCCCTAATTTTAAAAGGACAAGGAATATTTTTCCCCTAACAATATCCAGGAACCGTAGTCCAGTTAATGTTTCATCTGAACAAGAAGTGGTGCCCCTTTGCCAGAACATACACCATTTAATGGAAATATTTAGTGTTTCAGAGAACATATAGTTTATTCCGAGGAAGCACTTGTATTTATCACTGGCTCACTGATTCTACATATTGAGTAACTTGTTTGTTATAAATGAAGGTGAGAAACATGTGGCTCTCCAGTTGTTGTTGACTGCAGTCCCATCAGCCTCAGCTAGGACAACCAATGGTGAGGGAAGAGGTCCAATAACATCTGGAAGGCCACATATTCCACCTCTGTTATAAGCATTTAAAACAGCACCTCTGTGTACTTTATTAAATAGTGGTTTGAGTGTTGGACTGAAACTCTGGAGATCAGGGTTCAATTCCCAGCTTAGTCATGAAACCTACTGGGTGACCTTGAGCAAGTCACATGCTCTCAGCTTCAGGAGAAGGCAATGACAAACCTTCTCTGGACAAATTGTGACCACATGATAGGTTTGCCTTAGGGTTGCTGTAAGCTGAAAATGACTTGAAGGCACACAGCAACAACAGCAACAACAACAACAACAACATCAAAGCTCCGCAGAACATTAAGGGAACTTTCTCCTGAGACAATATACACTGGATCAAGCTGAGCATAGGAGTCAGTATGCATGGCAAAAGCACAATCCCCTTTGCTTAAAAGGTCGGGGAAGCACTGTCGTTCATAACACTGCTACAGGGATTTGTGAAGCATAAAATTTACTGCATTAAAATACCATACACTTTGCTGGGCTGTGTGTGTGTTTCAAATTGCCTTGGAGGGTGATGGGCTTTGCATCTTTGGAGGTCTGAAAATAAGGTTGAATGAGCATCTTTCAGGCATGCTTTAGTCATATATTATTGAACAGCAGGCCCTTGTGGTCCCTTCCTATTCTATAGATTCTATCATTCCAACTCTGTATACAAGATCAGCTTTACAATTACAAACCTTGCTGAGAAGCTTGCCTCCTCCCTTCACTGAAATTTGAAAATGCAACAAACTGGGTAATAACAAGAGTGCTGGGGAGCATATGCAAAGTTACCTTTCAGCCCCATTGACTAATAATTCCATCCAGTATCCACACTTCTGGGATTGAGGAGCAGGGCTTGTATTCCAGGAAGGCCTGACATCCATCATTTGTCTTCTGGGGAGAATTTAAGCCACTGTCCTGGCATACAGTCAGAATTTGTACAGAACTTTGGCCCAAGTCCACAAAACAACGTACTCGAAGAAGTAGGTTTTTAAGGTGAGATTTCTGAAAGTGGGAAAGGAACTTGGTCTGCTGGTTTGAAAGAGAGAAGCTGTTCCACAGTTTAAGCAAAACTCACGCAGACAGGAGTGGCATCAAGGCCATTTTCTCTGTCTGTTGCCTTTCACTGTGAGTAAAGTAAAATCTAAGCCAGATAGTTTCTCACTTGTCTGTATAAAATTAAATTTCTAGCTATGGGGCTGGCTGGCTAGAATAACTGCAGATGGGGAGAAATGGGGAGGAGGCTTGGAAAAGGTTAACTTCCTAATTAATCCATATCTCCCAGCCAAAAGCAAAGCAATACAAGAGAGGGATGCCAACTTCTAGAAACATTCATCAGCTCCGAGACTTTGCCACCCGCCAAAGGTCCAAAATGGAACATGGAAAATGTGTCTAGGCTGTCTGCCTTGCCTGGACAAATGGCCCCTGGGATCATAAATGCTTCCAGTGCTAATTCTTTCTTCTACACTATGTGGCAAAGAAGGTAAGGAGGAGGCATGGTGGAGATGCTTCTCCCGGTTCCAATTGCATAACCTCCAAGTATCCCGATTTTGCAGGCACAGTCCTGATTAATCCTCTACTGTCCCACATTTTTAGCTGCTTTTGACATGTTCTAGTTTCTCTCTCTTTTCTGTCTTAATCCTAACATTCTGTCCATTGCTGTAAATTGGCTTCAACATAAAAGTAGTTTGCATTCAATTACTCAGAGGGGAGAGAGGAGGAGGCAGAGTTTTACCCTTTCATGTAGTCTCAGGCAAAAGCAATCTGCTGCAGCCTCTCCTAGTCTGTGTGTTCTTTCTCATTAATAACTTTTGCCATCTCAACCATACTCTGATGTCTCTTGGCCATACATGTCCTGGTTTTCATCTGTGAAATGCTGGGGGGGGGGTGTGTGAGGGGGGTAAGCAAGATTCCAAATCTTGCCAAGAAAACTCCAGGATAGGCTCACCTTAAGGTGCCAAATACTTCTGTTGTGCCACCCTTAAAAACCCAGGAAACACAAGAGTTACATTGTCTGGTATGGGGGAAATCCATTCAGCGGAGAATAAGACAATACTGTTTTGAGTGCCAGTTGAATAACATCATGATAGCTTTGTTTTATCAGCTCTAACAACTTAGGGGCTGTACCGACAGCCCTGAGGGGATAGCATGCAGCCACCCCTTTCACAGACAGATCGGGGTCGTGGCAACCACACACTGTGGCCCCAATCTTGGCTTTGCAGGGCGCAATAGATGTGGTGGTGCGGCTTTACGGTGCTCCTTCGGCGCTGCATCATGCGGGCGCAGTGCCGGAAGAGCGCCATGATGCCACACGAAGTGCAGTGCAGTGCATGGTATCACACTGCCCTGGGGGCAGAGCCGGGGCATGTGTCATGTAGATGCTATGCTCCAACTCTGTCCCTAACCTGGCCTTTAAGGCTGGTGTGCACAGGGCCTTAGTCAATGAACAGGCACTTTTGCTGCCTGAGTGAAATACAATTCCAGCACCATACTTCCACATACAGAACCAAACAAACTGATAGTTTAGTCTTACTTCAACAATGGCAATGAGAGGACATCCTTCACTACACCTGAGAACTGCAAGCAAATTTCGGGGGGGGGGGGGGGGGGGTTAGCACAGGGCAAACAAAGCAACACAACAATTAAGCCCTGAAGCAATTGGTGCCTGTGTTTAGTGCACCTTCCTGCTAGTCATGTGCTGCCTGAGGCAGCTGCCTCGCCCTGCCTAATGGGTGAACCAAGCCTGACAAGGATATTGAAGAAGATGCTGAGAACAACTGGATAACTGCCTGGAAGTTGGAAGGAAGTAAAGAGTCAAAGGGTTATCCAAAATAATTCGTTATGGTTATAGTTCCAGCTTCCCCACAATGTTTAGTAGCTATTACAGTTATTTATTTATCAAAATATTCAAATTTTCAGCCCTATTTTCTTTTTTTTTCTGCCCTATATTCAAAGATCAATGTGATCTGTGAAGAATAGTTGTTCTTGTTATATGTATTTGTATCCCACTCTTTTCCAAGAGTGGCTTCACAAGATCAAAAACAGTACAATTAAAAACACAGAAAAAAGTACACAAAAAAGAATTAAATTATTACAGTATTATAACAGATAGTTATTAAAAGAATAAAACATGTGTGTGTGTGTGTGTGTGTGTGTATACCAAATTTTTAAAATGGTCCAACATCCCAAGCTGTGCTTATAACAATTCCTTAAAAGCCTGTATGAACAGATAGGTCTTCACCTGCCGGTGGAAGACCATCAAGGAGGGAGCCATTCTGATCTCCCTGGGCAGGGAGCTCCAGAGTCCAGGGGCAGCCACTAAGAAGGCCCTTTCTTGCATCCCCACCAACATGCTTGTGATGGTGTTGGGACCGAGAGAAGTGCCTCTCCAGAGGATCTCAGAGTCTGGGACAGTACATACAAGGAGATGTGGTCTGCCAAATAGTGTTGATCTGAGCCATGTTGTTGTTGTATGCCTTTGAGTTGTTTCCGACTTGTGGCAACTCTAAGGTGAACATATCTTGGGGTTTTCTTGGCAATTTTATTTAGAGGGGGTTTGCTATTGCCATCCTTTGAAGCTGAGAGAATGTGACTTGCCCAGGTTCACCCAGTGGGTTTCATGGCCAAGTGGAGAATTCAACCAAGCGGAGAATTTAATTAATCCAGAGTCATAGCCCAAGGCTCAAACCATTATACCACCCTGGCTCAAGTATAGCTACAGCTTTCGAAAGCAACACTGTATTTTTGCTTTTTTCAAAAGCAACTAAATACATTACAGTAAGTTTAACAAACTTTCCAAACTATCCAAATGGTACAAACCACTTGCCTGTGGAACAACCAATTACCTTCCAGTCCATCTTGTCATCACTTTAACATTTACCCCAGTGCTTGAACCAGCACTTGAACTATGTGATATTCCTTCTCCACTGCTGGAGGTTAATATAGAGAGGAATAATAAAAAGTGACATGAATCACAGTGACAGTGTGAAATGATTAGAATTATTTCTCATGAA
Organism: Urosaurus nigricauda; assembly: GCA_034509955.1. Taxonomy (NCBI): domain Eukaryota; kingdom Metazoa; phylum Chordata; class Lepidosauria; order Squamata; family Phrynosomatidae; genus Urosaurus; species Urosaurus nigricauda. The sequence goes on along the minus strand of JAOEGL010000002.1, from coordinate 144,438,932 downwards.
ATAACCACCATAATGTTATGTAGTTTATAACTTCATTGCTTTGGACAAGAATTTCAGGTTGAGTCTCCCTTATCTGAAATGTTTGGTACTAGAAGTGCTTAGGATTTAGAATTTTTTTTTATTTTGGACTATGTGGAGCCAGCATGGTGCAGTGGTTCTGAGCATCGGACTACAGTTTTGGAGGACAGGGTTTGAATCCTCACTTGGTCATGAAACCCACTGAGTGACCATGGGCAAGTCGCATTCTCTCAGCCTCAGAGGATGGCAATGGCAAACACCCTCTTAAGAAACATGCTAAGAAAACCCTGGGATAGGGTCACCTTTGAGTCACCATAAGTTGGAAAGAACTTGGAAAGAACTTGGAAATACACAGCAACAAATATCATAAGATATCTTGGAAGTGAGTCCAACAAAGAATAACTATATTTAGAGGAAGGCAATAGCAAACCACCTGTTCATGTTCCTTGCTTCGGAAAACCTGTATGAAATTGATGGGGTCCCCATAAGTCAACAGGTGACTTGAAGGGACATGCGTGCACACAAATTCATGCACACACACTGACCTCTGAGCACTCAAAGCAAGGTTAGATTAAGTAGGGCCAAATAGACAAGAATTACTTATAGAAAGCTAGTTTGCTCAGGTGCTCTGGTTGAACCATCCTTCTGTTGCTCTCCTTTGACTTTATTCCTGCCAAGCAGAAAGTTTTGGTCTCTGAATGGCCTTGCCAAGCAACTGATACCCTGCTGCTGCTGACTTGCTGGGGCCAGGGGCAGGGAGAGGGAGGATTGAGGTAATGCCATTTCCAAGGCATGTGAGGCTTGCAGCTGTAAAAACAGTGCCGCTTGCTAAGCTAGCCAGAAATGAGAGTTGGGGGAAGGAGAGATGCTAGAAGTTTTGCAAAAAAGAAAAGAAACGAAAAGTCTTTTCAGAGTTGCACGGCCTTCGCTTTGCTATATTCTTGGGCACTTTAGCCATGTCCATATCCAAAGACCCCCAGGACTCTTCTTGCTCTTCCCCGCACCCGCAACAAATTGTGTATTATATAACTGGGTGGCAGCACCCCACCCACCTTCTTGCAATCACCTGCAGGCAGCTCAAAGGGTGCACCCTGTTCTCCATGGCCTGCAGGTACACTGCCTCACCCTGGGCCCTAATCCCATCAGCCTCAGCTGCTCGGCCAGGTAGAACAGGTTGTGTTCTACCTGGCCGAGCAGGCAGTAGTAGTTGTTGTGGTAGCAAAGCTGTCTCTGTGTGCACATGCCCATGTTTTTTTTTTGTCACTCTCCTCAATCCCAATCTCCTTGGAACTCCACTTATATTTTCTCAGGCCTATCACAGACAGCAGATGTGGAGGCAAATTATTTGTTACAGTCAGCTGTCGGTATCCACAGATTTATTTTTTTTTTATCCATGGATTCAGGTGTCCATGGTTTGGAAATATTTTAAAAATCTATAGATCCCAAAAATCAAACCTTCATTTTGCCATTTCTCTAAGGGGCATCGTTTTGTTATGCCATTGTATTTAATGGGACTTGAGCATCCTCGGATTTTGTTATCCATGGGGGATTCTGGAACCAACCCTCAGCTGATAACAAGGGGCCACTGTTTTATTAATATGCAAGGGGATTTTGTAGCACCTTTGAGACTAACTGGAAGAAAGCAGTTGATAGCATGACCTTTTGTAGACTTGAGCTTAGTTCCTCTGAGGACGTTTTTCAGATGACAGTTGACAAAGAAAGAAGGTTAGATCAGGAAAGCGGCTGGAAAGGTTCCTTTGCTTTTTACTGCAACTCCCCAAATTCTTCACTAGCCATGCTGTCTGGGGGTATGAGAAGTTAACAGACGAAACAAAATCCCAAAATCCAGGAGGGTAGAGTTAGATGGCACAATCTGTCCCTTATTTTCTAAGTACCTCTTTTTTTCACAGTTTTGCCATCTGAACTGAGCTTCTTTTTCATGTTTCCCTTTTCCCTGAGTGTAGGAACAACCATCTTTGACTGAGCAGAAGTTTTCTAATTAACTATGTATCTCCCAAGTTCATAGGATCTCAATATGGTGACTTGAAGGCACATACACACTCATCAGATGCACTCTAGTAACATATATATTTTATAACCAAGAGAGGCAGCCAGCGGGAGGAATGCTTTTTCCCTCCTAGGGTTGCAAATGCAAATGTACATTTGAAATCCATCCCCCAAATAATAATAAAAAAAACTCATTCGGAATTGAAAATATTCAAAAGCAAGCCGAGGAATTCAAATTAAACACATCTTACATAACTATACACACTGGGAATATTTTAGAGAAAGTTTCTATTTTACTTTCAAAGCAACTTGAGAAGAAGCAGGGAGAAAGGGTGCCAGAAATGCAAACCTTGACCTTAATTTTTTTTAAAACATTCATTTCACATCTTATGAGGATGACTGGCATTGTCTCTCATTCAGAATTAAAACTGAACACCCACATCTTCTTTCAGAAAGATTTACCTTTAAAATGTAGGGGAGTCAGAGGTACTCTTACTTGGGAAAGGATGTCCCAGTATGAGACTATTTGCCACTTTCTACAGTGCAGAAGATTCCAGCTCTAATCCACTGTGATGCCTGCCTGGGTATGTTGATAGTAATAGTGGGTTAAAATTAAAGATGATTCATGAACCAGGGTAAGAGGGAAGAGGCCTAAATAAGCTGAAAGCACCAGGTCCTATTTGATCTTGAAAGCTAAGCAGAGTCAGTCCTGGTTAGCATTTGGATGGGGACCACCAAGGAATACCAGGTGCTACAATCCCTATTTCAGATGAAGGAGCTGTCAAAACCACTTCTAACTATTCCTTTTCTAGAGAAAACTATGAAATTCATGGAGTCACCATAAGTCTACAAGTGACTTTCTCCCATCACAGCGACTTGGCAGTCATGATCTGTTTTCTCTACTGCCAAATGCAACCTTCTGGGAGAGAGAGTGGATATGAATGATCATAGCTGTCAATAGCCCCCTGAGGCCAGCTGCTATGTGAATGTGCACAGAGAGGACAACTTTGGGAAGGTGTTGTCTGCCACAATTGCTGCGAGGGCAGAAAGAAGAATAACAGAATCACTCCCACCACGTAAATATCTGGGAAGCAGAACTGCAGTGGAAGGGACCTACTGCACAAGGCAGTGATGGGATAGCAGTGAGAGTGAGAGCCTATTGATGGGTTTTGCCCACTAATGAAAAGGTGCACTAGTAATGAATGGAAATCAAAGCAGCAGCGGGACAGATATGAAGTCGTGTGATAAGTACCAATGAAATATGTTTTTAGAATGTTAAAATTCTGCTTTTCCAGCCTCACATGATAAAGTCCTTACAGGAAGGTATATACACATATGATCCATGGTGAAACACCTTTCATCATTATAAGCCATTCTGAGAGCCTTTAGGGCTGAAGGGTGGGGTATAAATACCGTATATACTCGACTATAAGTCGATCTCATGTATAAGTCAAGGGTAGGTTTTGGGGCCAAAACTATGGATTTTCATATGACCCGTGGATAGGTCTAGGGTAAAACTGAGGGGCAAGGATCTAAGGGATGGAGCAAGGAAAACAATGACAACGAATTTACAAGATACAAGCTGGCGTAACTGTTTGTGTTCACATTAAAGCCTGAATAGATGAGAGAGAACAGGAGGGTCAGTGCTTCCAGGACAGATATCACTGTTGCCTTTCACCAGGGGATAATTCATTTTTCATAAGAGTTAAAATAGAGTATACACATTGACCTGTGGATAAGTCGACTCAGGTATTTTGGGTCAATTTTTTGACTAAAATTTCTACACTTATACAGGAGTATATACAGTACTATAAATCATCATCATCATCATCATCATCTGGGTCCAGGAGTTTCCACTGAAAGGACAATTATTCTGATCTGAGACAAATGATCTTCCTATCATGAGTAGACTTATGGATTGGGGTGTGAGCCCCCTTATAGGGAGATACCCTTTTCCAGGGTCACATTCAACAGAATGAGCAGGACACCCTCCAAACACATCAAGGCTTACACCACATTTTTACGTAAAGTGAATATGCGCTGCAAACTAAAAAGAAAGTCTCCTGTAGAAAAAGAATGGTGTCTTGGAGGCCATTTGAACACAGTGAAGTAATGCCATCTCAAAGGCTGTTGAGTCCAGAATCTAAAGTTACCAAGTGTTAATAGTGACACTCAGATATTCCAAAGGCTGACATTTCTCATAAAACCTTGACATTCACTCAAAGCTTTGAAAAACTCCACATGGATTTGCAAAACTGCCATGTTCAATTTAGAAATGCTGATTTTCCAGGGCACGTAAACCATTTCAGGGTGAGCAATTCTTTCCAAATTCATTTCAGGCCTTGCCTCGTCTACCCCTCTATCCCCCATAGAAGAGTATGCCCATCTACCAATTTTCCTCTGCCAGGTGTCCTTCATGGCTCCCCTGGGGGTTGCCAACCAAAGTGAGGGCCACCCACAGCTGTCTCCAAAGCCTCCCCCCCCCCCAACGAGGCATGTATGAGTCAGTGGTGGGGCAGCCCAGAATCAAAGGCAGAAAGACCCCAGGCCAGGGCTTGAGCAAATGCAATCTGAAGCACATCTGGAGGCGATTACTATAAAGGTCTTATTGGGGGCAAGAGGGATGCCAACCCTCCTTTTTTGGTGCCTCTCAGTCCCATTCCCCCCTTGTCCTCTTTCTCCTAGCAAAGGCTAAAATTCTCCATCTCCCAGCTCTTCTAACTGCCATGGGATTGTCATCATGGTGACAATCTTACTCTTGAAGGGCATACCTCCACTTTAAAAAAAAATTGCTACTGTACTGTGGTTTGGGACCACCAGAGGCTTACATCATTTAGGCCTGCCCTCCCTTTGTTTGTTTGTTATGGGGAACCAGACAAGCATCCAGGATGACAGTCAGTGCTAGAGTTTTAAGGCATGATTTCCATGAAAGAGAGCCATTAAAGTGTAGTTGTTTGAGCATTGGATTGGGACTCCAGGAGACCAGGATTTGAGTCCTTAGTCAGCCATGGCAACCTACTGTGCAAATCACATTGTGGGTGCATCTACACTGTCAAAATAATGCAGTTTGACACCACTTTAACTGCCATGGCTCCATCCAACAGAATCATGGGATTTGTGGTTTTGCCAGTTTCTTCCTCTGAAACCGTAGCCTTTTACTGACAGCCCAAAAAGGGCTGTCTGTAGGTGCCCAGAGAAGTGCCGGACTAGGGCCTGGACTGCCTCACCAGCAGCCCTTGTGTCCCCAATCCACTGCTTCCCCAGGCCACAGAGAAGCGGCAAATCTGTGGTGCCTTTCCCCTTGCTATCTTTGGCATGGCTGTATGAAGGCTGTGCCAAGGACGTGGAAGCCAAGGAGGAGCTTCATTTTGGATCTCCTTCTTGCGCTGCAGAAAGGGTGCCATAGGCACCCTCCTGCGGTGCGGAGGCGTAAGGCATGTGCCGCTTCATGTGGACGCAGTGCGTGCCTTACAGCCCCGGCACACCACGTGTGTTGACAGTGCCATCCAAAATGGTGCCGTCCATATGTGCTAGGGTTACCCTGCTGTGCGGATGCACTGCACTGAGGCAACCCTAGCACATGCCGAGGCCAGTGCAAAGCTCCCGTCTGTATTGGGCCCTAGCCTGAAATCTAGTACTTGGTATTCATTGACACTCTCCCATTGAAGTACTAAGCAAGGCTGATGCTGCTTAGCTTCCAAGATCAGACAGAAATGGGCTTCTTGACAGTACAGTATTTAGCTTCAGAAGAAAGCAATAGCAAACTTCTGAATAGATCATGCCAAGAAAACCCCAGGCAGAGTGACCAGGGGTCTTCCTTTTCCAGGACATGTCATACATTTCAACCTTTTGTCCAGGAAAAATTCCCAAATGTCTTCCACTTTGAGCATGACTAAGAGGCATTAATTTATATTTCTATGCGTGTTTCTAGCTTTTATTTTGTAACGTCATACATTTTTCTTGAATATCCCAAATTTTGCAGTGCCTTGTTCTCCTTTGGGGTTAATGCATCTGATCACCCTTTTTGAAGGCACATTAACAGCAGTTCAGATGGATAGTGCTACCCTGTAAGGAAGCCTAAAGGGTAATTCACACATTATTTTTTTAGCAATGGAACCCCATCAATCTGCATCAATGAGCACCTCTGCGAGTTCGGTTGTTCACATGTACACACATTTGAATAAATATGGAGTCAACAATGTGGAGATATTCAGAATCCCTTTTTTGGTACCCAGTGTTTTATTCCTGGTCTATTCGCACCAGTTATTCATACTACCGACAATGCAGATATTTTTCAAAAACTCAGGGAAAACCCCAATATCAATTATCCTGGATTATTTTTTATTTATTATTTTGGCAGCCCCACTGAAACATTTGGGTGAATTGGGTGCATTTGAGATGTGTGTGAACAATGGAGATTTAATCCAGTTTCATCCTGGATTAGTTTCCCAGTGTGAATAACTCCTTAGTTCACCAAAAGGAAATGGCATGCTCTTGGCACTCCCATACTTGCACCAAGGCTCCTGTTCAAAACTAGCCTCAAAACAAAATAAAAAGAACAACAACACAGCCCCTCTTTTGTCACTGCAGTAATGCATTCTGCCTTTGGCTGCCTTTGGATCAAAATCCTCAGCAGGTCTAGAATTCAGCAGCCAGGCTGTTGACTATAGGCAACATATAGGTCCAGTTACCTGTGTATTTCCAAGCAGAATTCAAACTGCTTCATATATTACCTTTAAAGCTTTTTATAGCTTGGCTTCGGATTATGTGAAAGTTGTTTCCTCCTATGAGTTTTTCAGAGTTTAAGAATCCTCAAGAGAGTACTATCTTTCAGTCTGGCAATAAAAGAGTGAAGACTTTAGACCTTATTAGATGTCGGAAATTAGAAGTATAATCCAATTTAGACCTGAATAAGCATTATCCTGTTCATAGAGGAGTTTATCAGACGACAAAAATTGGAAGTATAATCCAATGGCAATTTGAACGCAATCATGGGGTTTCACATTATTACGAATTAAAGTATCTCACGCAATTTCGGGCAAAAGGGCAGTCATTCCGAATGCAATAATGAGTTTTACGTTATTGCGAATTAAAGCATCTCACCCAATTTCGGGCAATGGGGGGGGGTCATTTTTGGTTAATGGGAAGTCATTCTGAACACATTCCGAATGCAATTGGAATTAATGTAAATTCTCTAAACTAGTGAATTCACGTGAATTTGAATTGGCTCCATTCGAAATAAAGAGAAATTCATCCTGTCTGATAAGGTCCATAGCCTCTTTTACCGCTTGAACCTGTTTCAACACCAGGGCTATGCCCTGAAGAATGTGAAAAGGTATACAATCTCATCTGTATTTGCATTTCCTTCTAATCACAGATGATTTATTGGATGCTGCCCAAATTTTTTTCAGGCAAATTCATGCATATTCTGCGCTTGGACACTGAATCTAGTAAAATTAACTAAAGTTGGGCATGTGTTTTGTGTGGGGGGGAAGCAGAATCTATGTTTGCAAAAAAATGTAATTTTATATTAAATTACAGTTATTGTTATTATATATAGCATCATCAATATCTTTTTTATTTTATTGAAAATTTTTATTATTAAAACAAACATATCACATAAACAACATACAACATACATTTCATCTACATACATTCAAAATCTATTAATATCTTATAATAAGAAAAGACAATAAAGAAAATAAAGCATAAGATGAATTTACCATATATATCATTGCTATTTCAAATATCTTCTGTGTCCTCTCCTATTCACTTCTATTCAATTTTTAATATAATTATTCACCATTTCTTTCCTAATAGAACTTTCCGTTACTTATTAAATACCTTCCAATCAATTTCTAATTTTTCTTCCTATCCTTTTTTTTCTTTCTTCCTTCTTTCTTTTCTTGTCCCTCTTTTCATTTCAATCTTCCTTCCTTCCTTTTCCTTCTTCCATGTTCTCTCTCTCTCTCCTATCCTCTATTTCTTGTTTATATCTTCTACTATACCTTCTAATTTCATACCCCTCTCATAGCTTCTCTCACATACTCTTACCCTCTCTACGGTACTTACTTTACTTTCCACAAAAGTAAAATTCAGCATCAACAATATCAACAACACTTTCCAAAGAACAAAAGAATAAGCCCCTGCTCTGAGAGGATCACACCTTGACATCTGAGGAAGGAGAGAAAACAGAAGATAGGGAAGGATTCTGATCTCTGACTTATTGTAAGAAGGAATTAATTAGAAGAAACTAATTATTTGTAACTAGCTACTGGCAAACTAGTTGCCTGCCTCCAAGAATAATGAACATATAAATATCCTGACTCCACCAGAAACTAACTTTCTGCTTAAAATTATCAGCCCTCGAACCTCTTGGCCTCAAATGTCGGAACATAATTATTACTGGTAGTATATATTACAGACTTCCTACTGACTTCCTCTAAATGAGGAACGGAAACCAGTGGCGGCGTAGTAAAATACTGATGTACGGACCGTCATTAACCTAGTCGCCATCGCCACACTTCCAAGGAAACTTTTTTAAAAAATGTGGCCAGCTGTATTTCTCCATATTCTTTATCTCTCTCTCTGTTTTTAATATGTGTGCATGGGCACACATACACACAGATTGCTATTATGATGTATAATCCTGTTGTCCGGTGTGCATGCGGGTGCGGGTGTATCTGTACATAATATCCAGTCATAGCAAATTAGGAGCATCATCTGACAATCAGAATAGTGATTTGGCAAAGACCACTCTATGTAGGACTTTGGCTGGAGAAAACCAAACCCTCCGACATTCCATGGCCAAACAAGATCAGAGTATGGTCAGTATGGCAAAAGTTATTTATGAGGGACAAAGCACAAACTAGGAGAGGCTGTAGTAGCTGTTTACTTTTGCCTGATTCTACTGGGACAAGTCGGAGTCCTTCCCCCTCTCCTTTACCCCACCCTGCTGAGTTAATTGAGTTCAAACTACTTTTGCACTTGGAACTCAGTTTGCAGCAACAGAAGTAACCTGGGGACAAAGACAAAGCAGGTGGGAAAATGGCATGGCAGAGAATTAACTGGAACTCTCTCTGCCAAATTGGTATACCTGGATGGTACAGAGAAACAGAAAGAAAGGGTGCACTCCTCCTTCTTCTTGAAGTTATTAGGGGGAACCGAGGCTAAAATCAGAGGTGACAGGAAAACAGCGAAATACCCACATAACTTGTATAATTGGCTATGAATTTTAATCTAGGGACTTTATCAGACGACGGAAATTGGAAGTATAATCTAATGGCAATCCGAATGCAATCATGGGGTTTCACGTTATTGCATATTAAAGTATCTCACGCAATTTCGGGCAAAAGGGAAGTCATTCCGAACGCAATCATGGGTTTTACGTTATTTTGTATTAAAGCATCTCACGCAATTTCAGGCAATGGGCGGTCATTTTCAGGTAATGGGAAGGCATTCTGAACGCATTCCGAACGCAATTGGAATTCATGTAAATTTGCTAAACTAGAAAATTCATGTGAATTCGAATTGGCTCCAATTGGCTCCATTCGTAATAAAGAGAAATTCCTCCCGTCTGATAAACTCAGAAATCTGTTGAAATAGAGCTGCTCCGAAATTGTTCATCCATAGCTACAAATCTCTTCCGTCTTCAAGATCTATGATAAATGTGTACATTTGTATAAGTCCTCCTCTTATACTAGGCTCCTGTTCACTTATTTCTTTAAAATAGACTTCCTCAGTTATCTTTCAGCTCCAAATTTTTACTCAAGAAAAGGCTGTTGTTAAGTCAAGTGAACTTTGGCCTTTGTTGACCCTATGACTGAGTAGTTCCAGTCATGAACTGCCTTGTTTAGGTCTTGCAAACTCAGGATCGTGGCTTCCTTGAATGAGTCAATCCATCTGTAGTGTAGCCTTCCTTCTTTTCTGCTACCTCCCACTTTAACAAACATTATCATCTTTTCCAGTGAATCACATCATCTCATGTACCTAGCCAAAGTGCAACGGCCTCCGTTTAGTCATCACTGCAATCCACTTGTAGTTTGGTCTCCCTCTTTTGCGAAGAAAATGACACATACATATTAAAATAGATCACAATTGAAAAATGTTCATAACTCTCTGGGTGGCAAGGGATATTCAAAGAAGCTGTGTGTGCACAGAGTGCAGAATGCAAACATGCATCTGAAGGTTAAAAATATGTAATAGGAGAACTGATATTTGTTCTTTTAGCAGCAAATTCAAGTGGGTGCCAAAGTGGTTTAGTTGTTTGTTAACTAGTTGTTAGCTAGTTGTTGTAAGACATCTAAGTTCAGGTTCCCCACTCAGATGTGGAACTGACTGTATGACCATAGGTCAGTCACATCCTCAGAACCTGACCTACCTCGCAAGGTTGTTGGTGTGATGATAAAGTGAGGAGGAACAATATACACTGGACTGTGTAGATTGACTATACATCCATTTGGGACAGATATGAACATCATTTAGTATGTTCCAGATCTATCTACCTGTACCTGGGAAAAATATTGGTAAGAACAGGCAACTGCTTAGAAAAAGGTCTATGGAGTTTATCAGACGGGAGGAATTTCTCTTTATTTCGAATGGATCCAATTGGAGCCAATTTGAATTCACGTGAATTCACTAGTTTAGCTAATTTACATGAATTCCAATTGCATTCAGAATGCATTCAGAATGACTTCCTATTGTCCAAAAATGACTCGCCATTGCCCGAAATTGCATGAGATGCTTTAATACAAAATAACATAAAACCCATGATTGCATTCGGAATGACTTCCCTTTTGCCCGAAATTGCATGAGATACTTTAATACACAATAACGTGAAACCCCATGATTGTGTTCGGAATGACTTCCCTTTTGCCCGAAATTGCATGAGATACTTTAATACACAATAACGTGAAACCCCATGATTGCATTCGGAATGACTTCCCTTTTGCCCGAAATTGCATGAGATACTTTAATACACAATAACGTGAAACCCCATGATTGTGTTCGGATTGCCATTAGATTATACTTCCAGTTTCTGTCATCTGATAAACTCCTCTATGAACAGGATAATGCTTATTCAGGTCTGTTTGTCTGTGTCTTCTGGGTGACCTATTTATGGGCAAAACCTCTCAAAGCACATACATCTCTCCTGAACATGATAATTTCTCACAATATCTTCTTTTGTGATAATCAACATTCTCCATAAACTTTTTAAAACTATGCATTTCAGTTGTCCTAGGATTACTGTGATCTTATGGCAATAAACAATTTAAACTATAGTAGATGTACAGTATTTTTCTCTGTCTCCCTTATCACTTTCCTGTCCAAGATAATAAGTTTATGACAATATACAGATGTGAGAGCAACTAAGAATATGTGAATCTATGTAGATTAGGGTAGACCTCTTGAAACACCCTTAAACAGCATAGCCAATACTGAAGGACGATGAGAGATGCCACATCTGGCAGGCCATTGACTCTCTCTCTTTTTGATTTAGATGGAGGGCCTTTGCCACCAAAGAGATGTTCAGACACAGTTTTGAGCACTGAGGACCAGGATTCAAATCCCTGCTCAGCCATGGAAACCCACTGGGTGAGCTTGGGTAAGTCACATTTTCTCAGCCTCAGAGGAAGACAACGACACCTCTGAACAAATCTTGCCAAGAAAACCCCTTGCCAAGAAAACCTACCTTAGGCTCTCCAAAACCAGAAACGATTTGAAAACACACAGCAACAAAGTGTATGTGACTTGCTGTGCTGTGCACACACAGTGAGAAAGTTACATAAGTGATTTTGTCCCTTAGAGGGAGGTGGTGTATGTGTATTAGAGAGATGGCTGGCTGGATTTATGCAGGTTTAAGTGCCTCTGATGAAATTCATCTTGTATAAGAAAAGAATACAGAATTGCCAGAATCTCTCCTGCCAATACAGATAAGCTGGATTTGTCTGCTATACACTGGACTCACCCTTATTTTCTAAGCAGTGAGAAGTTCCAGCAGAGAAGTCCTTATCCAGGCTTCTTCTTCTGAAAAAAATAGTCACCTTAGACAAAAAGATGCTGGGGTGCCATCTTGTTTTTTTGAAGAAAAATGATAACTGATGGCTATATCTTTTCATGTATTTACATATAGCATCTAAAGATTGCCCATGGATCTCATCTGGTAGGCCATTCCATAGTCTGGGAGCGATAGCTGAAAAAGTCCTCTGGGCAGTTGTGGATAACTTGGTTTTTATTGGTTGTAACAGATTTTTCCCAGAGGACCCGAGTGTGACTTCCTCCTCCCATTTCACACCATATAGAATCCTTAGTAAAAACAAATTGCACCAATGTTACTCATAAGTCATAATTCACATACTAATGCTAATAGTCCAGCTCAGAAGAGCAGTGTGCATGGCCCTGTGTCAAGAAACAGTTGTTTTGTTCTCATGGTAATCAATTATATCGCCTGAAGTTTTCCGAAGAGAAGGATGTGGCTGTATGGACCCAGATACCACTTTTGTCCAACTTTAAGCATAAAAAGGGAGATCCGAGGGGGAAGGGGAAAAAAGGAACGTGGCAGGCTCCTGATGAAGAAGCCAGTGGCGCTTCAAAAGCTTGCAACATTTCTACTATTGATTGATCCAATAAGGGTGTCATGATTTTGGATGCTACTGTACTTTATTTCAGCATGAGCTTTCATGGATATAAACCCACTTCTTCAGATGCAGTATAAAGTGAAATTCAGGCTGAAATGGGAAAACAGTAAATCTTTCTGCTTTCCCTGAGTACAAAACTCTCCCTGAGTACAAAACTGTTTCCCTGAATACAAAAATCTCTTTGGGATTATTTTTGTTACACATCCAGTAGTGAGGACTCTAGTATTAAAGTATGTATTAATGTATGCCTTTACCTTAAATGGTTGAGCTCTTGTAGCACCTTCGAGACTAATGGAAAGAAATTGCCAGCATGAGCTTTCGTAGACTTAAGTCTACGTAGACTTAAGTTTATGAAAGCACATGCTGCCACTTTCTTTCTTTGAGTTAGTCTCAAAGATGCTACGAGATCTCTTCCCATACTGATTTTACAGATCAACATGACTATATCTTTGAATTGTACTAGTTAAATGGTCAGATAAAAGAGGGAATTTCAGCAAGTGTCATTTGTCACCTTGGTGTGTAGCAGGGTAACATAAGAGTCACAGCAGGGCAGAGTGCGCAGAGCCTACACGGCTCTGTCACCCAACACTTTGTCATAACTCTGTCTTCCTGTTCTTGTATCTGATTGCCAAACCAACATCGTCTCTCCTATCCTTCTGAGGTGAGGATGTGGGCTCATACAAACAAGCACACAGTCATTTCTGGCCCTGAACTGTGTTCTTGAACTCTCCCCTTCCCTATGGGAGCTGGTCCCAGCTGGGTTGGGACATCAGCTGCAGGAATGTAGGCTGGATGGGTTGTGATGCCAGCAGGAACATTCCTGATGAGATCTTTGATCGCCACAGGGGTTTTGCCTGATCCCCCTGGAATCTTAACTCCTACACAGGGAGTTACTTATGAATCTTGCCTCTATTTTTCTCCCTTTCTTACTGGCTACCCATGAATTTTTCTCATGGTTTCTTTTGCTATTTTGGAACATAAATTAGGGTTGGCAGAAGAAAAACTGGAGACTGATCCTGTACTTTTAATGGTTGTTTAGAAGAGGGAATGTCTGCAGGTGTTTCTTGTTCAGCAGGTGTTGCTCCACCTGTCGAAATTCCCTTTTCTATACATTGAAGGAACAGATATTGGCTCCAGTTTTCCCTCTGGCAACCCTATTAAAGAATCAAGTCTGGATTTTTTTTTAAGGCCCATCGCCTATACCTGATGGTGGGCCTTAAGTGACACCCAGACTTGATTCTCTTACAGGGTTGCTAGAATTAAAACTGGAGGCCCATCTATACTTTATGGTAGAGAGCCAGCATGGTGTAGTGGTTTGAGCATTGGACTAGGACTCTAGACAACAGGGTTTGAATCTTGGCTCAGTAATGTAGATTCACTGGGTGACCTTGGGCAAATCACATTTTCTCACCCTCAGAGGATGGCAATGGCAAACCTTCTCTGAAGAACTGTGTCAGGAAAACCCCAGCATAGGATTACCTTAGGGTTGCCATAAATCAGGAGCGATTTGAAGACACACAATAACAATAAATATCTGATGGTAGCAGCCATTTTTTGTCTCTAGCATCATGTCTGCCCTGCCTGCATATAAAGAGATTTGAGCTAATTTTAACACTAAGAGGGGTTCAAAAGTGGTTGGAGCTCAATCTCACTCCACACCATTTCCTTACCTTCTTATAGTTCATTACTTCAACTGTCATGCCCAGCCTGAAGGACAATTCAGAGGACTCAGAGGATGAGCCAGAGCCTCTGGGACCTGAGCCTGCAACTGGGAAGCCTGAGGCTGGCCCTAGCTCTGCTGTAGCAAGGTCTGCGGCCCCCAGGAGTGTAGCAGCCAAGTTTGCCTGGGGCTGAGGCTGTTGACATAGAGGAGGATCTGGGAAGTGTGTCTACCTTCAGGGAGCGTCAAGCTGAAAGAGAAAGCCTTTTAAGATCACTGAGGCTTTATCAAAAAAAGCCTTCGTAATCAGGCACACCTGAATGCCTGCTGCCTGCCTATTTAGGCAGCTAGAGCATGTGTGTCTCCTTGCCAGTGATTATCTGACTTTCCCGGAGGAGACTTTGTCTCTGGTTGCTGTGGCTTCTTGAACCAAACCTTTGCTTCTTAGACTGCTGATCTTGATTATCTGGAACCCTTGACCTGGGACTGCCTGATCGACCTGCCTATCTGATACCTTGAATCTCGGACTATCTGATAATTCTTTTGGTAATCCTTCTACTGATACTGCCTTTAATCTCCAATATTGTGTTGTTTGTACTGACTCTCTATTTGGGGGTGTGTTTGTTGGGAACTAGGCTGCCCTATCAGCCATTTGGCTGCTTTTGTGGACATCAACTACTTTTCACTCCTCTCCAGGCCAGATCAGCCCTACCATTAAGCAGTGTAAGGCAACAGATTTTGATGTCATGAGAAGGAAATCAAATTGTTAAGTTGTTTACTGTGTTTTTGTTTTCTAATGCTGAGAATGGGGAGAGCTACTTGGAAGTCTTTCTGTCTCGTGCTAAAATACTATATAGATTTGGATACTTTATGTACCTTGATTTCTTCAGATTGTGGAGGAACAATTTGCTGTCCATCACAACAAAATGTCTTGAACCAACCCAACCCCAGATGCATGACCGAGGAATTCATCATAGTGGATTGCTACCCTGCCACAGTTGCACTTGTTTAAGAATGAATCACAGAATCGTAGGACCTTATCACACTAGACGAATCCTGCTCAGAAAGGGGATTTAAAAGTAGAAAAACCCCACAAATGTGGGACGTTTTTCAGATGACATTTCTTCCAAACAGCAATAATGTGAAAATAAAGTGAACAGAAAGTGGACACAACCAACACCTTTTTACTTTAAGGAACCTCCTGAAAGTAAAAAGTTAGCAATTTTGTCCAATTTCCATTTGCTTTATTTCCACATTATTGCTGTTTTGTGCAAATGCATCTGAAAAACTTCCTGCATTTGCATTTTCCCCCATATCTGAGTGGAATTCATCTAGTGTGAAAAGGCTCATAGAATCATAGAGTTGGAAGAGACCACAAGGACCATCCAGTCCAATCCCCTGCCATGCAGGAACACAGAATCAAAGCATTCTCAACAGAGAGCTATCCAGCTTCTGTCAAAAAACCTCCCAAGAAGGAGATTACACCACACTCCAAGGGAGTGTATTCCACTCTCAAACAAATGGAAGCATATCAGTTTGGCATTATTTCCTATCATGCTGTTCCCCACAATAGTGCTTTTACGATCTATGACCAAATGATCTATTTCCTGTGCTGCCAAACACTGTTATAGAAATAATAGAATCACAGAGTTGGAAGAGACAACAAAGGGCCCTCCAGTCCAACCCCCTGCCATGCAGGAACTCCCAATCAAAGCATCCCCAACAGATGGTCATCCAGCCTCTGCTTAAAGACCTCCAAAGAAGGAGACTCCACCACCCTCCGAGGGAGTGTGTTCCATTGTCTAACAGCCCTTACTTGTCAGGAAGTTTCTCCTAATGTTGAGGTGGAATCTACTTTCCTGAAGCTTGCATCCATTGTTCCAGATCCTGTTCTCTGGAGCAGCAGAAAACAAGTTTTTTCCTTCCTCAATATGACATCCCTTCAAATATTTAAACAAAGCTATCATATCAACTCTTAGCCTTCTCTTCTCCAGGCTAAACATCCCCAGCTCCCTAAGGCGTTCCTCATGGGGCATGGCTTCCAGACCCTTCACCATTTTAGTCGCCCTCCTTTGGACATGCTCCAGTTTCTCCGCATCCTTTATAAATTGTGGTGCCCAGAACTGGACACAATATTGACCAAAGCAGAATAGAGTGGCACTATTGCTTCCCTTGATCTAGACGCTATACTTCTATTGATGCAGCCTAAAATTGCATTGGCCTTTTTAGCTGCTGCATCGCACTGTTGACTCATGTTCAACTTGTGGTCTACTTGGACTCCTAGATCTCTTTCACATGTGGTTTCATTCAGCCAGGTGTCCCCCATCTTATATCTGTACATTTCATTTTTTGGTCCTAAGTGCAGTACCTTACATTTCTCTGTGTTGAATTTCATTTTGTTAGCTTTGGCCCAGCTTTCTAGTCTATTCAGGTCATTTTGAATTTTGATCCTGTCCTTTAGGGTATTAGCTACTCCTCCTAATTTGGTGTCACCTGCAAATTTGATAAGTAGGCCCTCAATACTGTCATCCAAGTCATTAATAAAGATATTGAATAGCACTGGGCCCAGGAAAGAACCCTGTGGCACCCCACTTGTCACTTCTCTCCAGGATGAAAAGGAACCATTGTTGAGCACCCTTTGGGTTCGGTCAGTCAACCATGTAACAGTTACCTTGTCTAGCCCACATTTTACAAGCTTGTTTTCAGGAATGTCATGGGGAACTTTGTCAAAGGCCTTACTGAAATCAAGATATACTATATCCACAGCATTCCCTTCATCCACCAAGCTGGTAATTTTATCAAAAAAAGAGATCAGAATTGTCTGACATGACTTGTTTTTCTGAAACCCATGTTGACTTTTTGTGATTATGGAATTATCTTCTAGATATTCACAGACTCTCTGTTTAATGATCTGCTCCAGAATCTTTCCTGGAATTGCTGTCAGACTAACTGGGCGATAATTGTTGGGATCCTCTCCCCCCCCCCCCCCTTTTTGAAGATGGGGACGTTTGCCCTCCTCCAGTCTGCTGGGACTTTTCCTGTTCTCCAGGAGTTATCAAAGATTATTGCCAATGGTTCCGATATTACATTTGCCAGTTCTTTTAATACCCTTGGATGTAGTTCATCTGGTCCTGGAGACTTGTATTCATTTAGATTAACTAGGTATTCCTGTACTATCTCTTTACTTATTCTGTGCTGAAATTCTCCTATTCTGTCCCCTGCTCCACTTTACTCAGGTTGAACACCCTTTGCCTTTTCTGAGAAGACTGAAGCAAAGAAGGTGTTGAGTAATTCTGCCTTTTCTCTGTCCCCTGTGAGCATTTTGCCATCTTCTCCACACAGAGGCCCTATCATTTCCTCCTTCTTCCTTTTGCTGTGGACATACCCATAAAAAGCCCTTTTTATTGTTCTTAACCTCTCTAGCAAGCCTGACTTGTCTTTGGGAGGAAGAGGAGAAATGAGCGATCATGGCTGCCAACCACCTTGTGACGCTGGCTGCTGAATGTTCTATTCTTTCTCCAGCCTGAAACATTTCCATGTTTCTGGAGAAGGGAGGGATAAGCAATTGCAGCCCACTGTTAATATAGTTGTTGTTGTTATTATTATTATTTATACGCCACTTTTCAGCCAAAAGGCACTGTTGTGTGGATGTGTACATAGAAGTCATCTTAGGGAAGAAGTTGGCAGCACAATCTCTGTGAGGGGAAGGAGGAAAGGAGACCGAAACATGCCCACTACCACCATGTGACTGCCTGAGAAGCAGAACTGCAGTGCAAGGCACATATCGCACAAAGGCAGTCATGGGATAGCAATAAGATTGAGAGACTATTGATGGGTTTTGCCCATCAATGAAAACGTGCACTACAGCAAAAAATGGTATGCAAGGCAGCAGCAGGACAGACACCACGTTGGGTGCTAAGTACCAATGAAAGACATTTTTATCCTTTTAAAAATACAGTTTTCTAGCTTCATGTGGAAAAGGCCTGTAAGTGAGCCATATTGGGAGAAAGGTGACTCAAGCTCCCTTCATGCTCCCTATTGGTGTTAAAATTAAGCACACCTGACATTCTTCTCTTTTAAGAGCTTTGGTGGTGCAGTGGTTAAATGCCTGTACTGCAGCCACTCACAAAACCACAAGGTTGTGAGTTCAATACCAGCTAAGGGCTCAGGCTTGACTCAGGCTTACATCCTCCTGAGGTTGCTAAAATGAGCAGCTTGTTGAGAGCAGTTAGCTTACACATTGTAAACTACTTAGGAAATGTATAAGTGCATTGATAAATGGTATAGAAATGTACTTGCTGTTGCTATTGCTATAAGGGATAAACCTACCAAAAAAACCCCCACCATCCTGGCTGCTTCAGTCACATCCAGATGGTCCTCACTAGAATGGTTATAGAAGGCCATCACAATTAGTACCAAGAATAATCATGTAAACTATGACATCTAGGAGGGTTAGAAACTAGGATGAATAGAGACTTGTTTTGTTGTTGTTGTTGTTGTTGTAAGTGTGGAGTGTGAAAGGGCTCCAGCTATTTAATTCTCATGTGTACTGGCAGATGGCCCGAGAAAGATGATCTGTACATGTCTGGAGGCACTAAGCAGAGGTAAGAGCTTTGCTTGGGGTTTGTTGTTAACTGCTCTTGAGTTGATTTCGATGCATGGTGACCCTGTGGATGAGACATCTTCAAGATTCTCTATCCTCCACTGTTCTGCTCAGTCCCATGATCTCCTTAATAGAGTCCACCCATCTAACATGCAGTCTTATTCTCCTTCTACATCCCTCCGTCTTTCCTGGCAACATTGTCTTTACCAATGAGTCATTCCTTCTCATGACATGAACTAAATACAACAACCTCAACTTTATAATTTTGGCTTCCAGGGAGATTTCTGCCTTCACCTACCTATCTTTTTGTTTGTCTTTTTGGCTGTTCATAGTATCCTCAGCACTCTTCTCCAGCACCACATTTTGAATGAATTTATTTTTCTCTTATCTGCTTTTTTCACTGTCCAGCTCTCGCATCTGTACATGGTCATAGGGAAAACAATGGCTTGTACAATTCTAACCTTCATACTCAGTTGTATATCTTTATCTAGTTCTTTCATAGCTGCCCTTCCTATTCCAAGTCTTCTTCTGATCACTTGACTACAGCCCCCATTCTGATCAATGTTTGACTCAAGGTATGGAAACTCTTTTAGTAGGAATCCCTTAGGAGTTTATCAGATGACGGAAACTGGAAGTATAACATAATGGCAATCCAAATGCAATCATGGGGCTTCATGTTATTGTGTATTAAAGCATCTCACGCAATTTCGGGCAATGAGTAGTTATTTTCAGGCAATGGGAAGTCATTCTGAACGCATCCCAAATGCAATTGGAATTCATGTAAATTCGCTAAACTATCGAATTCATGTGAATTCGAATTGGCTCCAATTGGCTCCATTCAAAATAAAGAGAAATTCCTCCCGTCTGATAAACTCCTTAGTATCTTCCTTTGTCCAATTTCTCTTACCCCCAATTTTTCCATTATCTTTGTTTTCCTGCCCCTCCCTTCCACCCTCATGCTTATTTAAAACTTTCTTTTTCCTCACTAACCACTATCCATTTACCATACAGGAGGACCTTTGAATTGTTGAAGAAGTTCTGGGCTCTGAAGGTGGAAACAGCGCTTGAAGTTATTTTCAACTTTACTCTCCCAGGTCTGCTCCCTGCATTGTCTCTAAAGAAGATTAGGGAACACATAGTTTCTTTAAAAAGTACTGCTGGCTAGTGCAATTACTGTAATCTAAAATTCAAAAAGAACCCAGAGGTACACATTCTTGGGCTGCTGCCACACTGCAGAATTAATGCAATCTGACACTGTTTTAACTGTCATCCTATGGAATCCTGGGATTGTGGCACCAGAGCTCCCTGACAGAGAAGGCTAAATAGATCACAAAACTACAACTCCCAAAATTCCATAGAATTGAACCATGAGAGATAAAGTGGTCTCATGATGCTTTATTTCTGCAGTACAGATACAGCCTTAGGTGTCCCCTTAGCGTTCATGCCATATTTTAGGTGGCTTAGAATGCATTCACACTACAAACTGACAGCACTGTGGTTTCACTTAGGTGTAGCCTATGGAGTCGTGGGATTTGTAGTTTAGGGATGGGTATTTTAAAATCCTCAGCTAGAGAGCTCTAGTGCCACCACTGCCTTGAAAAAACAAAGAGGAATTCACATCACTCTCGCACTATGAGATCTTACTTCCTTTTTTTTTCCTTTGGAATTCCTGAGATGTTTTGTCTGAGCAGGAATCTCTAAATTCAACTCAAAATTTCACTGCAGGCAAAATGCAATGGTACTACTAAAGCACTGCATATTACTCAGTCGGTGCCCATGTGTGTCTGTCTGTCTGTGTAGATTGGGGTTCGGTTGGGATTGTAGTTACCACTTGACCAGAAACTGGACTTTATCATACGATGGAATTTGGGGGTATAATGCAATGGCAATCCGAATGTAATCACGGGGTTTCACATTATTGCGAATGACTGTATCTCATGCAATTTCAGGCAATGGGGGGTCATTTTCAGGAAATGAGAAGTCATTCTGAACGCATTCCGAACGCAATCAGATTCCACATAAATTTGCTAAACTAGTGAATTCACGTAATTGCGAATTGGCTCTATTCGCAATTGAGAGAAATTCCTCCCATGTGATAAAGTCCTTAGAGAGGATTTATCTTCTGTACCTGGAGGCAGGAAGTGGTTTGAGTGACTACTATGACTGAAGATCAGGGTTTGATTCTCCACTTGACCATTAAACCCACTGGGTGACTTTGGGCAAATCACACTCTCTCATCTTCAGGGGAAGGCAATGACAAGCTTTCTCTGAACCAATTGTGTCAAGAAAATCCCGTGAAAGGGGTCGCCATAAGTAGGAAAACTTGAAAGCACACAACAACAACAACCTTGAGTTAGCACTGTTACAGTAAGATTAGATTCGGCCCCCTGGCATGGAGTCCTAAAGTCCCATGGTTGTAACGGCCTTCGGAGTTTGGTTTCAGACCCTCAATGAACTATTCCCTACCAACCAGCCTGATCAGTTTTGTTCCATGTATATCTCAGCAAAAGCACTACATTCTTTGCATTCCAGGAGTGCAAAAACCAACCCCTCCTCTCCCCTTTTTTTCTTGGTAATTAACTTCACCGACTTCCTCTGAATTTGTTCTCTTTTTTAGGGGGGTTGGGGGAGTTCACAGATGATAACTGTCATTTTGCAAAGATTGTCTGCTAGAACTACATTCCTAAAAGGACAGGAGAAGGAGCAAGGGTGTAGCTCCCATTGTGACAATGATCTAGATTGGCAAAAAGAAGTGTGTTCATGGCTGCATGAAAGTCTAGCTTTTAGATGAGAAGAAGGGAAAGTGTGCCATGAAAACGCTTTTTTTGTGTGTTTTAGGGGAGAAGAAGCACCTTTAAAAAGGTGCTGGCTTTCCCAGCTTCTTTTTTAAAAACTGCAGAACAGCACAGCTCCATTAAAGGCTGTGGTGCAGCTGCTAAGCATTAAGGAAAAGGCAAATTCATGTCACACTTTCCTGCCAATCTAGAAAGCCCCAATGAAGAAGCGCTCTGTTGGATCAAGTTAATAGTCACTTTAATCCAGCATCCCATACTCTTCACCAGGTGCATATGTCCAGGGAACATCAGAGCATTGTCACGATGGCAAAAGTTATGAATGAGGAAGAAGACACAAGCTAGAGGAGGCTGCGGCACTTTGCTTTTGCCTGAACCTTCTGGGAAGGGTAAATTTTCCCCCCTCCTCTCCCCTCTTCCCTTTGGAGTTAATTGAGTACAAATTATTTTTGCACTTTGAACTTGCACCAATGAAAATAAGCTGAAGACAAAGGGGGAAAGTGGGAGGAGGAGGGAGAAACCAGGACATTTCAAAAGCAGCTGAAAAAGTGGAAGGACAGAAGATTAATCGTGATTGTTCCTTCCCAAACTGGAACATTTCGAGGTTATGGCATCCTGTTTTCAACAGTAATAAATACGATATTTTGGAGAAAGCACCAAGCAGGACTTGAAAACTCCCAAACTGTTGCACCCTCTTGAACTGGAGGTCCCATTAAGCCACCAGGCTTACTCCTTGCTGTCTTTCTTCATCAATGTCTCTAATCCTCCTTTAAAGGCAGCTAAGGCAGTGGAGTTTACCATGTCTTGTGGCAGCAAGCAAATCCCACAATCTAATTTTGTGTGATTTCTTTTAAAGAAAAATCTCTTTAAGGCTGTAAATCCCTCACACCATCCAGTCACATTCTCCTGTCAGGGATACTGTGATGCAGCCCCTCGAGACAGTCAAAGAAATGTAGGCGGGATCCTCTGCAGACTGCTTGGACGGTATGAAGCGGTATATAAATGAAGCTGCTTTTGCTACTGCTGTTGCTGTGGAGTTTAGCACACTAGGGAAATCTCACGGGAAAATGGGAGTTAAATGAGATTCGAATTTAAACAAAACTTGTAAATTCGGGTAGTTTATCACACTAGGCGACTGCCCAAGTGAAATAACACAAAGTTAATTCAAACGCAAAGCAGAGAAAAATGGCAGCTTTTTACTTTTGCGTTATTCCAAAAGTAGAAAGCTGCTGGTTTTCTCCGCTTTGCATTCAGATTGACTTAACATTATTTCAAGTTAACAGTGACGGCATGTGATAAACTTTAGGCATTTCTAGGTTTTCTCTTATTTAAATCTAGTTTAACTCCCATTTTCCTGTGGGATTTCCCCAGTGTGATAAACTCCAATGTCAGTTCATGGGAGGCAGAGCTCAGAAAAGAGGGGTCCTGTTGAGTTCATCCCTTGTTTGTGGTACTCCCATAGATTGGCTGGATGGCCACAGTAGGAATAAAATGCTAGGCCTTTGTTCTGGTCCAGCAGCACTTATCTTATGTTCTTAAACGCATTGGGTTTGCATTTCCTTATGAAAATATTCATTTCACCCCACTTCATACTGGCAAAGTGGTAAAGCACACCTTCCCGCATAAATCCATGTATTTCTCAGGTTTGGGATGTGTTTCATTGAAGAAGAAGAAGAAAAAAATTGCAATCAAAACTATGGGTGCACGTGGAGAGAAAAGCCATACCGTTATAAATGTATATATTTGGAAACATATTATTGGAGAGGGAACAAAATTTCACAGTTTAGAGGGAATACAGTAATATATATATATATATATATCCAGAAATGTGCAGAAAGGGGAGGCATGCCTCACAACTTGCTTAGGAACTGGGAGGAGATGACAATGTTAGTGGGACTCTGATGAACTTAGCAAAACAATATGACTAATTTCCATATCTTCACCCCTCAATGGAACGTATTTCCAGTGCCATGGATACTTAGGCTCAGGGCTTAAATACCCTAAAAGCTTCAGACCCCCCTCTGATCTTGGAAGCTAAGCAAGGTCTGCCTGGGTTTGTATTTGGGTGGAAGAGGGTCAGCAAATACTAGGTTTTATAGGTTCTATTTTGGAGAAAGGATCTGGCAAAACCACCTCTGAGTATAACCTGCTTAAGAAAAATCTATGAAATTTATGGGATTGCCATAAATTGACAGACTACTTGAAGGAGCATACACAGCTGAGCCAGAACTACCATGGTTGACAGTCAGCTAGCTCCCGTCCCTCCAGGTCTTCTCAGTTTCTTCTGCATTTAGTTCAAATCCTCACAACAGCAGCAGGGTGGGGAGCATATCCTCTAACATTTTTACAAAGGAAAATGAGGACAAACATGGTCAAGCAACATCAGAATATGGCAAAGTTTACAAATGAGTAAGACCAGAGAAGCCAGGAGTGAGTCTACAGGAAGAGTAAGATCCAACCTGTTCCTCTCCCCCACTAATGAATTGAGCATAAATAATACTTGGACCTTGAACTCAGTTTGTAGCAATTGAGGTAAGCTGAGAATGAAGTAGGAGGAGGAGAGAGGAACTGGGGCATTTTAAAAGCAGCTGAAGAGTAGTAAGACAGAGGATTGAGACTGATGGAGGGTATAGTGGAGTGCGTTTTCTCAATAACAATAAAATGATGTGAGTTGTGCTATTGTATTGTAAAGTATTTGGGGATGGCTTATGGGACCATTAGAATCCATTAGCTCTGCAAAACCTGGAGTAGCTGGTTTGCTAGTATGGATCAACACAGCTGCCTGAATATTTTTACTCTCTTTGGGAACTGTGGCTATGCAAAGTATGGTGACAGCTGGGGTTCAAGCATAAACCATCTGGTACCCTTGCAATGTTTTCAACTACAAGTCCCCAAAGTCCCAGACAGCATATCTAACAGTTGAGGATTATGGGAGTTGTAGTCAAAAACATCTGGTAAGCACCAAGTTGTCTACCTCTGTCTGTATTTTAAAACTTCTCACTACATCTCTTTATATAGCTCCTCCACCTGCAGTGGTTCTCTTTACTTTCTACATCATACCTATTCAAATACTGCAGAGCCTCATATTCATATTTCATACCATGTATATTTTGTGTATTACATAGCCTCAGAAGAAGCATTTTGAACAGATTGCTTGGACAAGTCTGCTGGACTGTGTGCATTTCAACATAAAAATACCACCGTTTGTCTTCTATCTCTTCAGAATGACGTACGCATTCAACACATCTCCAGATCCAGCTGATTAGCAAAAGTGGCCAGATTTACCATCAAATCAGGAAAAAGCCTGTAAGGTATGTTTAAAATATCAGATACATATTTAAATACACAACACAAACAGATCTGTACATATGGGCAAGTGAGGGCATGCTTGTGGAAGGTAAAATCAAAGCATTTGGTGCTCAAGGTAGCTTACTCATAGAAAGGAACTTAATGATAAATTAAGTGACCAGCCAGTGATATGAAAGGTTCTGGCAACTGTGTGCTTCTTTGTTGTGCAATACCAGTTTTATTGATTTATCTTCACATAAATCCAGCCAACCAGCTGTCTCTCTGACTAACTATTTCTGAGGGATAAAATTGCTTTTGTAACCTTCTCTCCAAGTCAATCCCATCATCAGACAAATCTAAGCAGCCCTCCTAGTCCTAGGTTCATGTGATAGCCCTCTCTATCTATGGTTTCTAAATTCACTCATTCAAGCTTGAAAATGAAGACTGAAGAGTCTGACGGCTTGAAAATATATGTATTCTTTCAAATTCCCAACAGCGAACCTTGATTTTGCCATTTTATATAAGGGACACCATTTTACTGCATCATTGTATACAAGGGGGATTGAGCATCCATGGATTTTGGTATCTATGGGGGGTCCTGGAACCAAACCCCAGCAGATACCAAGCGCACACTGTATTTTGTCGTTTCATATTACATGGGGTAAGGCAGGCTTGCCCAACCTCGTCTCCTTCTGGCTGAGGGGTCATGGGAATTATAGTTCAGCATATGGAGGGTGCAAAACTGGAGAAGGATGAGGTAGGCAATTGTGTGAAGGACAGTAAAGGAACATATTACATTAGAGGACTTGCAAAAAAGCCATTCAACCAGACTGAGGATGTCAGTGTCCCACATGACAGGCCTGGATCAGGGGTGGGAGCCCAGTTGCCTTCCTCTTTAGCTTGTGAGGTGGCTTGAGTCATCAGAAGCTATTTCCTCAACATGCATATTGAAAGGTCATTTATATGCCTACATACATAAATCTACCCTTGTGCTTTGTGTAGGTTGTTTTGGGAAGTCCTGTCTCCAACCTGGGCCCTTCCAGACATCATTGGATCAATCATACTTTACAACTGTCTGAATTTGGCAGGGGGAGTCCCTATTAATCCTCTGTTTCCCCACTTTTTATACTGCTTTTGAAATATTCCTCCAACTCCCCTCCCCTAGCTTGTCTGTTCTTCCTCATTAATAACTTTCCCCATCTTGACCATACTCTGATGTCCACATGTGTCCTGGTTTTCATCTCTGAAATGCTGAAGGGTATGGATTACAGGTCCTATCAGCTCTAAGTATTGGCTATACTGATTGAAGCTGTATACCAAAATATCTAGAGGGCATCATGTTGGAGAATGTTAGATAAGACTAGCTTATTTTTTTCTCCCCCTTGCTTTTCTCCCCCTGTTATTCAGTTTTTGCTCTTTCACTCTACACAAGGGGAACTCTTGGTCTTTCATATATTCTGAAGTGCAAAAAACATGTGGTGGGTGGAAGGTTCGTCACCTTTGCAATATAACAAGGCACAGTGAGAGAATCACCCACAGTGTGGCTTGTTTAACCAAACACCAGCCATAATGCTATATATATGATGGGACATTGGACAATGTTGGAAATTGGAAGTATAATCTAATGGCAATCCGAATGCAATCATGGGGTTTCACGTTATTGCGAATTAAAGTATCTCACGCAATTTCGGGCAAAAGGGAAGTCATTCCAAATGCAATCATGGATTTTACCTTATTGCGAATTAAAGCATCTCATGCAATTTCGGGCAATGGGGGGGGGGGTCATTTTTGGGTAACGGGAAGTCATTCTGAACGCATTCCGAATGCAATAGGAATTCACGTGAATTCGCTAAACTAGTGAATTCACGTGAATTCGAATTGGCTCCATTCGCAATAAAGAGAAATTCATCCCGTCTGATAAGGTCCATTGAGACATTTTGAGAGTGAGCATGGTGTATTGGTTGGAGTGTTGGACTACAACTTTGGAGATGAGGGCTTGATTCCTTGCTTAGCCATGGAAACCCTCTGAATGACTTTGGGCAAGTCACACTCTTTCAGTCTCAGAGAAAGACAAAGGGAAACCCCCTCTAAACAAATTTTGCCAAGAACACTCTGTGATAGGTTCACCTCAGGGTTGCCACAAGTCAGAATTAACTTGAAGGCACACAACAACAACAACAACAACAACTGAAGCATTTTGCTTTCTGTGGATGCAATCTAGGAAGAGGGTCACCTTCACAAGTTTTGTTTGGAATGAACAGGAGCAGCACAGCTAGGGTGATGGGGTGGAATGCCTCCCTCGGAAATGAGAACCAGTGTGGCATAGTGGTTTCAGTGGTTATAACTCTGGAGACTGGGGTTTAATTCCATGATTGGCCACGATTCCCTGCTCGGCCACGAAACCTTGGACAAATCACACTCTCTCAGCCTCAGGGAAAGGCAACGGCAAACTTCCTTTGAACAAATCTAGCCAAGAAAACCCCATGATAGTTCTCCTTAAGATGATCATAACTCGGAAATGACTTGAAGTCACATAACAGCAGAGAAGAAGATGCCAGCCACAGCTGCTGACGAAACATCAGGAATAAACTGTTCTAGAACATGGCCTCATAGTCCAAAAAACCCACAAAAAAAAATGACAATTTTTTTCCCTTTCTTTCATGTTTACTACTGACCAGTTTCTCCCAGTTAGGGAAACAAATATTTTGCATGGCTGAAAACCAACACAAAAGTCATCCTCTGTGGCGACACCAAAGACTCAGACTCCATCTCCTCAACATTCTTCTAACCTGCTCCTGTGACTACTCTGATCTATTGTGGAAGATTGTTATTTTGGACCAAAAAAGTGTAGGTGTGTAGGTAAAACTTATGATCTTTGTGGTTGTTGGGTGTTTTTTCCCCTTTCTGTCTCTTTATTTTTCCCCTCTCCCCTTTGGCAGGTGGTTGATGGAAACCACATGACAGTTCTGCCCCTGAAGTCAATTTTCTGTAGTGTGTGTGTGTGTAGAGACAGCTCCATACCTCATTGAAACCAGCTTGCCTCCAAGGGAAGTCAACCCCTCTCAGTTCCCTCCAGTAGAGTACAGTCTCCTCCAGTCCTGTGAAGGGCTTGACACACATACACACATGCACACAGCTTCAGCCTGCTGGCAGAAAGGGGGGAAAAGGAATTCAAGGAACAGCAAAAACAAGGGACTTTAAAGGCAACAGGAGGGACCTGGTGACTTGGTTGGGGGAACCATTCTGCCCCAGGTTGAGCTACGCAGGACAAGAGTCTGACCCAGAAGGTACATTTTCTTTTCCTCTTCTCGTTCTGCTTTCCTCCCCTCCTTCTCCTCCTCAGTGCATTTTACAAAATCCTCCTCTTGAATGAACTGCCTTTGCGGTGGACGGATTATGTTCAAGGGACCACACAGAGATCCCAGATGTGGGAAGGGAACCCAGGAGTTTGAATTTCGAGACTCTTTGCTATCACTAAACCTTATTTCCAAATGTTTCCTTGCTTTAACCATCACTGTATATGCCCATCAGCTTACACTCTTTACATCTCACCCTGGCACACACTGGCTGTTATCTTCATTTCATTTGGCTGTTATCTTCCTTCCCTCTAACTTTTAAAGACCCCAGCTCCCCCATAACCACTGCTTCCTTTCTTGAAAATAAGGTAATCTTGGGCACTTTGGCTTTAAATCTGTAATGCAAATGCCTGCCTGTACATGTACAGTACTATATCGGTCTAATATTCATTCTTTTCTTTGAGTTTCTTTTCTTTTGGATAGACAACAGATGCTTTAATAAATCTCTCACACACAGAGACATGTCTCTGGGTGTTTTTTATGGTGCAACTGTGGCTGTCACTTTGCTTAAATTCTGTTCCTCTTTTCCCGCAAACTGATGAGAATTGGGCTGTTAACAGCTTGCTCTTAAACTCTCTTGTTCTCAGGTTTCCAACTTGGTACTTTCATCTGCTTGGCAGCTGCCTAACACTGTGAGAACAAGAAAACGGGGCATTTGGATTTGCTTTCTCACTCCTCGGAATAATCCTCAGGGTTTCCAGGCTGCGCCTCTGGCTTTATTCTCCTTGGAAGAGAACTTTATAGGTATATATAAAGCTAGAGCTGTTTTCTGAACTCAGCTATAACTTGCGGTCAGTTGTTACTCTTGTTCCAGGACCATTTTTCCCATACATTTTTTTTTGAAGGAAGGGGAAATCATCCCATTTTGTCTTTTCTATGGGAAAAGTCAGAGGGGGTCATATCATGGGTTTGGTTTTGTCTGACTTTAATGGTGGTGGCAGGAGAGGCAAGATCAGATTGATCCAAGGGCTGACAGCACTTGGGAATTCTTTTACACATGCCGAATAAGAGATGGTTTGAGGAGAGAGCAGATTGTGCCACTTTTTAGAGGTGTGTGTATGATATTTCTTTTCTGCCTGAGACCCCATCATTTCTGAGATCTGCCCTGGTAATAGGTCTCATCTTTTCCTCTGTGTACATATTTGCCAGGACAAATATAAATGTATGAACTGGCTGAGTGATTACAGTCAATTCTCATAAATGCCACTTCTGAAAATGTGGCGAATGCATCTAATATGTTAAGTGTATCCATGGCAGTTTGCGCTCAAGGAAAGCTGGAACTGTTTTGTGTGCAGAAAGACAAAATTCATACCTTTGTGGTTTGTTATTGTGTTACTTCA
Source organism: Urosaurus nigricauda (assembly GCA_034509955.1). Lineage (NCBI taxonomy): Eukaryota > Metazoa > Chordata > Lepidosauria > Squamata > Phrynosomatidae > Urosaurus > Urosaurus nigricauda. Next base: position 144,409,231 of record JAOEGL010000002.1, on the reverse strand, counting down.
AGTTGTTGTTGATGTATGGCGAGACTAAGGCAAACTTTTCATGGAGTTTCTTGAGCAAGATTTGACTGTGTGTGTGTTGGGGGGGGGTTTGCCTTTGCTTCCTTTGAGGCTGAGAGAGTGTGACTTGCCCAAGGTTTCCCAGTGGGTTTCTATGGTCAAGTGGGGATTCAAGCCCTGGTCTTACAATGTCCTAGTGGCTTAGCCCAATGCTCAGACCATTGTACCATGTTGGCTTTCTAACAGGGATTCTCACAAGGATTTGGTCTTAGAATCCTCATGATTATATTGTACCTTTCCCCCCTTGGCTTAGGGTTATGTGAATGTCTCTGCCCCCCCCCCATTACTTTAGCACTTTATGGGGTTCAGAGCTTAGAAATGCTTTTTTGTGGAGGATGGTATTACCAGTAGCCATGTAAGCTGGAAATTGTAGTTCAGGAGCCTTTCCAAACTCTGATTGAGATGCAAATTCAGGCTGAGATTGTCAGGAAGCTGAATCCCACAAGCTATTTCTGTGCTCCTGTGGTGTTGTGGTATACACTCAGCCTGGCTCACTGACTCCAGCCAGCCCCCTCAATTTCAGCTGGGCACCACAAAAGATTGTCATAAGAAAGGCCTCACTGGCAGGGCTTGGGGACAAGTACTTTTGTGGGACTGTTGTTGTTGCTGTAGTGTATGCCTTCAAGTCTTTTCTGAGTTATGGTGAACCTAAGGTGACCGTATCATGGGATTTTCTGGGGCTGAGTGTGGTCACTCAGTGGGTTTCATGGCTGAGCAAGGAATTGCACCCTGGTCTTCAGAGTCCTAGGAGTTTATCATATGACGGAATTTGGGGGTATAATGCAATGGCAATCCGAACGCAATCGTGGGGTTTCACGTAATTGCGTATGAGAGTATCTCACGCAATTTCGGGCAATGGAAAGTCATTCCGAATGCAATCATGGGGTTTCATGTAATTGTGTATTAGAGTATCTCATGCAATTTTGGGCAATGGGGGGGGGGTCATTTTCTGGAAATGGGAAGTCATTCTGAACATAATCAGATTTCATGTAAATTTGCTAAACTAGCAAATTCACGTAATTGCGAATTGGCTTCATTCACAATTGAGAGAAATTCCTCCCATGTGATAAACTCCCTGGTCCAATGCTCAAGGCACTACCTCATGATGGCTCTTTCTATTTGGGACTACAGTGCCCAGATTCCCCCTCTTACATCATGGTAAGTGGCCATATGAATTGAGTCTAGGAGTTGTAGTACAAAAAACAGAACAAGCTCTGGTTCAGACCAGGGCTATATATCTAATATATCATCCAGATTGCTGTGGCAAGTTGACAAGTAGATCAGAAAGTCAGCGACTCCAATTCCCTCAGACATGCATCCATCAGCGTCTCCTATTCGGAGATAAACTGCCTCTTGACATAGAGGCTTCGCACTTGGGTCTTATGGCTCACAGCCAGCAGTAGACCCCTCTCCCCCTTTGTGTTTTTCTAAACCCTTTCTAAAGCCATCTAAGCTGCCCCTATATCATGTAGGGACAACTTCCTCCAATGAATCATGGGGCTATTTTTGTTTTAAAAAGGACTTTGTTTTGATTTGTCTGCTCTGAACCCACTGTCTACCCACTTTATTGTCTTTTGACCCAGTACCACTCCTTTCCTTCCTCATCCCAAACCGCTAGATCCCACATCCTTTCAGTAGTTTTTGAAGTTTTCTCAGAAGCATTTCTTCTTTTACCCTGCTGTTGAAAAAGGGATGGTACAACCGTTTTGCTAGAGAAGGAATCTGGAAGCATATACAGCCAGCGCTCCCATATCCATTGGGTTTTTTAATCTATAGATCTGCAGTTTAGGAGGTACCATCTGGAACTACATGAGGCAACTTAAGCTGCCCTTCTGAAAAAGGGAGTTTATGTCCCCCAAATTTCCTCATTTAAGTAAAGGACAAAGAGCTAATAATAGGAAATGGGGATGTAGGACTAGCTGTAAACATTTTTCTGCCTGAACTAGAAACATAGAAACAGGTCGAGGGGGATAGCACTCAAAAACTGCCATGTTATACAGTGGGCCCTTGGTATCCACTGGAGTTTGGTCTCAGGAACCCTCGTGGATACCAAAATCTATGGATGCACAAGTCCCATTAAATACAATGGCACAGTAAAATGGTCTGCCTTATATAAAAGACAAAATCAAAATTTTGGAATTTATATATTTTTAAAAATATTTTCAAATTGTGGATGCTTCAACCCAGGGATAAAAATTAGTAGATACGGAGGGCTGAATGTATCCCATCTGTGAATCTTCTTGGAGACCCCTTGTCTCTTATTAGATTAATTCTGGGAAGACTGGAATCTCTGCCTGTGGTCTCCCAGGCCCAGCACTGCATTTCTCAAAAAAGCCTAGTTATTGGTTAGAGATGGAATATGGAACTCTCCTGCCCAGTATTTGTCCAGAATGAGCATGAAACCTGAGCATGGAAGTCTGGAAGAGTTTTTCATTCATAGCCAGGATAAATGTTTGCAAACCTGGACAGCAAATCCAGCAACGTCTCAAGAAGCATCCTATATTCCCACCCTTGGAAGCGGTTATATGGAGAGGCCCCAAGGGGATTGGAAAGCATTGCTCCTGCCAGTTTAAGCAAAAGTCTCCCCAGTCCTTTCAAGAAGAAGAGATACTAGAGGCAAGAGAGGGAGACTGGTTTACTCAAGGTTTAGACAGAAGGAGAAATGTCCCATTTAAAAGTGTTTGATATGAGAGCGCCGGCAAGTCTCCTGGAGAAATGGTGGGCAGAGTTTTACAAGGGCAGAATGCTGAAGTGGGCCAGCAATATGAGAGTGGAAGGAAAGTCTCCCAAGGTTCTCCTTCCAACAGTGCCAAAGAAGGTCCAGCAGGCCTGGGTAGGAAGGAGTGGGGATAAAATACACACATGCCCACATTCACACACACACACATCCCCCCTTGTCCACATCCCTGTGCAGCCAGCTCCTGCTTTCAGACCTTGTGGTTTCCTTGGCAAGCTGGCTGCTGAGCTGGCAGTCATGGCCCAAGGCTTGCCATACCAGCTTGGCTTTGCACAGACCCAGTTGCTGAAGCCACACAGGCTCCTCCCAGCCATGGCACGTGGCATTTGGGCACCACCTTTTCGTCTGCTTCTCTCCTTCATCCTTTCTGTCCAGATTAATTTTTAGCTGAAATGCTTTTTATCCCTTCATTAGATTAGCTGGAATTTTTTGCTTTGCCAGGGTACTTGTCCTCACATTCCACCTCTTTCTCCATCACACAGGTGCCTGCATTCAAGTTACCCATCACAGTGCTCAAGATACCTAACTGTAACCCATCATTCGCTGCACGGTGATGGGATCTATAGTCTTCTTCCGAAATGCACAATGCTTTGAAAATCCTCTCTTCCTTTAAAGAGGAACCAGTTTGCCGGGGTTAATCTGACACATCGTGATGATGTTGACTCCCAGGGTTCATACTTCCTGCTCCGGTGACCAGTGAACCTTTGACTTCTTTTATCACACATGGAGCCCAACAACCTCTCTCACCCATAGCAGGAAATACCATGGTGGTTGGGTGGGAACAGATATCTGGCCAATAAAATAAGGTGGAGAATCTTTGGCTTGCCAGTTATTTTGCATTTTTGGTTATTATTTGCCATCAGGTCAACCTCAATTTACAGCAACATAGGACTCTTTCACGCGGGAGGAATTTCTCTTTATTGCGAATAAAGCCAATTCGAATTCATGTGAATTTGCTAGTTTAGCAAATTCACGTGCATTCCTATTGCATTTGGAATGCATTCAGATTGACTTCACATTACCCGAAAATGACCCCCCCCTTGCCCGAAATTGCGTGAGAAGCTTTAATTCACAATAACATAAAACCCATGATTGCGTTTGGATTGCCATTGGATTATACTTCCAATTTCCGACGTCTGAAAAGGTCCCCAATTGAGGGACCTCCAAGAGACCTCAGTCCTCAACTGACCTTCTCAGGTTTTGCTATTGCTTTCTTGGTTGAACAAATCCTGTAGTGAAGTCTCCTTCTTTTCCTATTTGCCTTCCAGTTTATCATTTTTTTCAAATGAGTCAAGATATCTCATGATATGTCCAAAGTACAACAGTCTCTGTTTAGAAATCTTCACTTCTAATGAGGTTTCAGGCTTGATTTGCTCTAAACCTATTCATTCATCTTTCATAGCAGTCCATGGTATCTGTAGAACTTTCCTCCAGCATTGTATAATGGAAATGAGTTGCTTTTCTTCCTGTCAGCTTTTTTCCTGTCCAAGTTTCACAACCATACATCTTTTGCACGTCAGTTCCCAGAATCCCTTCTTATTGGGTTGGGGCTGATAGAAATGTAGGTCATAAAACAAATAAACAAACAAAAACTGGGGTTGTGGAAAGGTTTCCCATCCCTATAATACAAAGATCCTGCTTCCATGTGCATATATGCATGTGATTTTATTATTTTTTTCTAATGGACTTTAGATCGGTTACTAATATGAGAATGCTTCTGCTTCTATTAAGAAATCTAAAAAGGAGGAAGTTGTTATCATTGTTGTGTGCCTTCCAGTTGTTTCTGACTTATGGTGACCCTAAGGCCTATCATGGATTTTTTGGCAGGTTTCTTCAGAGGAGGGTTACCATTGCCATTCTCTGAGGCTGAGAGAGTGTGACTTGCCCAAGGCCAACCAGTGAGTTTTCAAGGCCGAGTGGGGATTCAAACCCTGATGTCTAGAATCATAGACCAATGCTTAAACCACTACACCATGCTGGAGCGGGAGGGAAAAAAAGGGAGAAAAAAGGGAATGTGGCAGCATATTTAAAGACAAAATAATAATAATAATAATAATAATAATAAAATTTATATATATCCCGCCCCATCTGCACTCAGGCAATTGGAGTGGCTAATTGTTTTTATTTTAGCATGAGCTTTCATGTATGCAAACCCACTTCTTCAGATGCAGTACATTAAAGCCTCAGGTATAAACCTTTTTCATATACTTGTGGGAGTGGAATAGAATCATAGAATCATAGAGTTGGAAGAGACCACAAGGGCCATCGAGTCCAACTCCCTGTCATGCAGGAACTCTCAATCAAAGCATCCCTGACAGATGATCATCCAGCCTCTGCTTAAAGACCTTTAAGGAAGGAGACTCCACCACCCTCCGAGGGAGTGTGTTCCACTGTTGAACAGCCGTTACTGTCAGGAAGTTCCTCCTAATGTTGAGGTGGAAACTCTTCTTCTGCAATTTATATCCATTGTTCCGCGTCCTAGTCTCTGGAGCAGCAGAAAACAAGCTTGCTGCCTCCTCAATATGACAGCCCTTCAATTTAAACAGGGCTATCATATCTCCTCTTAACCTTCTCTTCTCCAGGCTAAACATCCCCAGTTCCCTAAGGCGGTCCTCATAGGGCATGGTTTCTAGACCCTGATCCCGAAAGATGCAGATCATGACCCTTGTTATTCATAGAACCACACAGAATAGCTCTCAGGCACTGAGTGGTTGCATGTTGTTTGTTTGCACGTTTATCTGTTGTGTACAGTGTTGTCCCATTGGCTTTGCCATTAAAAATAAACCTCAGTCCCTGAATGGATGCTTGGTAGGGACAGCAGCCAAATTAATTTTGTGTCAGAATTGGCTGGGAAGTAAAGACTCAAGTTCTGATACCTCACATTGGGTGGGGAGATGCAATTTGCTGAGCTGGAGCACTGATGACTTGGAGTTTGGGCTCTGACATTGGATTCATGAAAAGCAAAATCTGGCACAGTCCCCCGTGTCAGTCACAGGGGAGGAGTCTGTAACAGAAATAGCTGTGTGGAGCTTCATGATGATGATTTGGGGGGGAACAGAAAGAATTCCAGAATGTGAGCGTGATCTGGGCTGGCCCAGGACTTTTTTAGCTACAGAAAATTGAAGCGGTACCCATTGTGCAAAGGCACTCTTATTAACGTGGTGCACTGAGAAGTACTCATGAGCAAGTCTTGTAAAAATACATCCATGGAAACGTGGCCACAGAGCACTGATAGGGCTGGTGCAGGCGAACTCCTATGCAGATGGTGCTGAGCTGAAATAAAAACCAGTGAAACCCGAAGAGTTCTTCATGGCACCTGTCAGAATAGATTGTGTCTCTGCTCCGTCTTTATCCTCTTTAATGGATTTTCTCTGAAAGGAAACTGAGGGAAACACATGTGGTGTTCATTATAGATGGGAGATGTTGTTGTTGGCCTCTGCTCCCCTTGCTAAGGAGGCTGTTGTTGTTGTTGCTGCTGTTGTGGTTGTGTGCCTTCAAGTCATTTCTGACATGATGGCAACCCTAAGGCAAACCTAACATGGGATTTTCTTGGCAAGTTCCTTCAGAGGGAGTTTGTCATCCTGTGAGCTGAGAAAGTGTGACTTTGTTACCCCGAAACCTAGGGTCCTGGAAGTGCCCCCACAAATTGTATTCAATTGGAAAATTAACTCTAGCCAGGGCTTTCAGCCGATGAACATAAGTTCTGAACCCAAATAACAACAGAGGTAGGTTCCAGATTGGTTTAGTTTATTTATAGAAAGGGGAATCAACACAGCCACAAAGCAATCTTTCTCTCAAACATGCAAGAACTAAGATATAAAACATAGTAGCAGACTGCAAATTAAAGGATTTGCAGTGGACAATACATACCAGTTCCAGAAGCTTAAATCACAGTTCTAAAGCTCTCTAGCAGCAGAGAATACTAAATATCCCTTACCAAGCTACAATTCCTAAGATGCCATAGGAAGGAGCCGTAACAGTTAAAAGTGGCATCCAAGTGTTATAACTGGGTATTTTTTTTTAACTCACTGTTGTTGCTGTTGTTTTTGTTTGGCTTCAAGTCATTTGTAACATATGGCGCCCCTATCATGAGGTATTCCTGGCAAGATTTATTCAGAAGAGGTTGGCCACTGCCATCCTCTGAGGTTGATGTGTGTGTAAGTTTCGCAAGGTCACCCAGTGGGTTTCATGGCCAAGCTGGGAATTGAACCCTGGTCTCCGGAGTTGCAACACTCAAAGCACTACACCACTTTAGCTCTCTTCTCAACTTCACTCTTAGGCAGCTGAATTCTGGAGAAGCTCAGTTTGCTGTTCCTTATTAATCCCCAAGCAGCTGAGCTTTTGCAAGGAGCTTCTGTTTTGGTCATGTGGCTTTCTTTTTGCAGATCTATAAGCTATAAATTAGCAGTTGGGGTGGGGTGGGAGTGGGGAGAATAAACAAATCCAAATTAGACACAATACTGATCAAGAACCAGTGTGGCGTAGTGGTTTGAGTGCTGGATTATGACTCTGGAGACCAGGGTTCAAATCCTGCTTGGTCATGAAACCCACTGAGTAATGAGGATATCATGAACAGCCAAAAAGTCAAACAGGTCCTTAAACAGATCAAGCCTGAACTCTCCCTGGAAGTCAAGAAGATGAAACTGAGGCTGTCGTATTTTGGCACATTATGAGAAGGCATAAGTAACTACAGATGACAGCAGTACTAGGGAAGGTAGAAGGTAGTAAAAAATGAGAATAGACTCAATCAGGGATATTATGGGCCTGAATCTGCAGGACCTAAGCAGAGTGCTAGAGGTCTTAGACTTGTCTCACTCACAGGATAGCCATAAGTCAGAGTGAAGCAGAGCAGTTAACAACTACAACACATGTCTTTAAGTCATCCTCTCGTAAGTAATCATGCTTTCCTAGCCTAGTGTGATAAACTCCTCAGGCAAGGAATACTAATAGGTAGTTTTTCCCGTTCCTTCCTCTGAAATATAGCCCACAGTACTTGTGATTCCTTGGTGGTCTCCTATCCCAAGTACCAGTCAGGGCTGCTGAACTTCCAAGATCAGATGGGATCTGGTGCCTTTAGGTTATTTAGGCTCAATTTCCAGGTAGCGATGAGGATAAGAAAAGATTCAGAGTAGCTCACAGCTTGAAATGTGTATTAAACTTAAAGCTGCCTGCTAGCAGCCATAATGCTCTTAAGAGCAAATATAGCAGTATTGGTCTAGACATGCTTTTTCTACAGTGTAACATCTTGTTGCCAGACCTGAGTGGTTGGCAGCTGCCACGGCCATGGAAAACACCTGAGCCAGGAAAATCATATTGCTGCTCAGACAAGACCCTAATCCAGACAGGAAACCCTTTAGAGCCCAATGGCCAGCCTGGATGGGTGGAACACATCACCTAATAACCAGGCCAGCAAGTACAGTAGTTGGTTCCAAAGCTGCAGTTCTGATCATCACCGCAAGGGACAGTTCCAGACGGCTGCCTCTGTACAATTTGCAGTGGCAATCTGTTACAGTCAAAAACTCAGAAAACATCCAGCAGTAGCCATATTGCCCATGTAGCAAATCCAGTCCAAAATCGACCAAACAGTGATACCTTTATTGGCCAACCAAAAGGCACAATATACATGTTGCAAGCTTTCAAAGTGCCACTGGCTTCAGCATAAGGCAAGGTGTTAAAAACCATACAGGAGGGGAAAAAAATTGAAGATGTTAGTCATACCGGTAGGCTTGCATTTTGCGGTTTCTGTTCTCAGTTCAGATGGTATGGAGCGGTATTACTTGCAGGCTTACACTTCTTCCTTCTGGCCATGTGGCTGCTGGGAGATTCTCAAAGTCCAGGAAATTTAACATCCATTTGCAACACACAAAAAGATACTTCCTTTGCAATCCAATATGTCTCCATCCTTGTGAGGCCACAGGCCCCTCTGTTAGGCAGAGGACACTGGCTTTCTCAAGAAGGTTCTTCATGCTTTTGCATCAGTAAAATTTTAGGTGGTGTTGAGGTAAAACATGCCAATCCCAGTCCCAATTTAAGGAAAAAATGTTTTACCTTTGTTGGAGGTAGAAACATCAAATGGTAAGGTCCCAGTCCACTATCTCTCTCTTAAAATTTCCCTGTTGTGGCTATAATGTGGTATTTTAAAATCCAGAAAACATCCAGGGGTAGCCGATATGCTGTAAGTGCCATTAGGCATTGAAGTATCCAAGTCTTTCACTACAGATCTCAAGTCTGTACCTTCAAATCACAGGTCGAATCTCAAGTCCTTGGAAAGGTACTTTCAAGTCAAATTTCAAGTCTGGGAGCCAACTTTTAACCCCTCCTCCCCAAAAAAGAAAAAAGGAGGTGGCGCTGGTGTGTGTGCAGGCTAATGTCCTCCTTTTCCAGGACATGTCTTACATTTCAGCCTTCTGCCCTTGAGGAATTTCAAAATATCCTTCATTTTGACCACAACTAAGAAGTATTAATAAGTGTTATTAGCTTTTATTTGGTAATGCCCTACCTTAGATGGTGACTTGACCTCCTTTATGGTTAGGACATCTGGTCACCCTGTCTCTGTGTGTGGTGGGATGGATTTCAGTAACTTGCACCAAGTTAGAGAGGAAATTCTCAGAAGGGAACAGCAACTGTGTTAAGCAATGGGTTTGAGGTGGCAGGATCCTCCCTTCTAAAGCTTCTCAGTAGCTTCAGAAGGTTCCTCCAATGTGCAGCAGAGATAGACTGCTGAGAAGACCTCAAGCCCATTGCCTGTTTCTGCATTTGCTGTTTCTGGATGAAGTTGGATCAGCAAGTTGGTTGCTAAAAATGTACAACCTCAAGTTGAGTTGCATGTTTTATTTGAATCCAAGTCAAGTCACTGAAGTGACTTGAGTCCAAGTTAAGACCGAGTCAATTGACTCGAGTCTACATCACTGCCATAAGGGCTGGAATGGTGGGACTGTTTGGTGGAAAGAATCTTTATGGATGTAAAGGAAGAAGCAGGGATTTGCCTTGCTGTAGGGTAGGGATGGGCAAAATGAAGCCCTCAGGCCATATATGGCCAACCAGGGGTCAAAAAATTTTTTAGCAACATTTCTCTCTCAAACTTTGTCGGGGCATTAAAAAGCCATTTAGGGCCCTTAGGGGACATTTCCACCACATGACCCCAGGCAAATTTAGGCTCAATTTTATAAAAAGCCCAGGAAGCCCCCCAAACATGGTGAAAGTGCCCTCGTGTTCCCCCGAAATTTGGGAGCAAAAATTTTTTGCGTGTGTGTGGGAGTAGATAGAAGGAGTGGCCCTCCAAGGTCTTCTGTGGGGCTAATGCAGCCCCCTAGCCTTCTGTTGTTCTACCCCCTTCTGCTGTACGGAGAAGTTACCATCTAGAAAGAATATAGAGTCTATAGAAACTAAACATTTTTAATTGTAAGAGATGTATGGTCGAATATTGTTGTGGGGGAGAGTAACCACACTATCTAAAGAAGGGACGCAAAGCAAACTCTGGGAAAAGGCCAAATACTTGTGGCAACCACCAAAGGAAATAAGCGTAAGGCGAAGGTGTGTGTCTATTTTGCAGGTACATGCATCCCTCCAGATGATGTTAGATTGCAACTCACATCAGTCATAGGACTCTTTCAAACGGGGAGGAATTTCTCCCAACTCCGAATGGAGCCAATGCGGATTCATGTAAATTCGCTTGTTTAGCGAATTTACATGAACCCCTGCTCCGTTCGGAATTACTTCCCATTACCCGAAATTAACCCCCTCCTGCCCGAATTTGCATGCGAAGCTAATAATTCGCAATAAAACCCATGATTGCATTCGAATTGGCTTCCCTCCTGCCCGAATTTGCATGTGAAGAGTTAATTTGCAATAACATAAAACCCATGATTGCATTCGAATTGACCTTAAATTATCCTTCCAATTTAGCCTTGTATGAAAGAGTCCATAGCTAGCACAGCCAATGGGAAGGAGCAAAGGCATGTGGCATTTGCCTGCATCCTTTTAAAATGCTGAAGAGATGTTGTGAGTGGAGTGAGGCTCAGTGGGAGGAGAAAGGAGATGTAAAAGGTATTTAAAAAAACCACAACAATTCTTTAAAAACCTCAGATCTCTCAAAAAGAGAACAGTGGCTGTGGACCCCCAGATCTGGAAACATACTTTCAAGCCAGTGCCTTATCTTGGTTAAACGATAGGATAAAACTGAATGAGACATGGCTCCTAAACTTAGGTATGGGGTGCATGCGTACCTTTGGTATGATGAGTCTAAACTCCACCAAGACTTCGAGTGCCACATACTGAGAAAGAGTCTGGCTCAAGGTAAAAACACTCTTCTATTGAGCGATGCCAGGATTGGTATCTGCCCAGGCGGCCCTGTTAAGTAGATACAAGACAGCCAAAACTTGGCTGAGATATGATGATATTACAAAAAGGAATACAGATAATGGAAACAGAAATAAAAGATTTAAAAGATCTACAACTTATAGAATAAAAAACACACTGGTTCTTATACCACAGAGATATTGCATATTAGAAGACAAACCCAAACAGATTGCCAGGTTATATAAAACACTTCAAGAAAGAAAATTGGGGCAAGAAACAATCAAGAACCACATGCTAAGATGGGCCAAAGATATGGGAAAGGTGATCTAGTTAGATGGTTGGATACAAGCTAGACAATATACCGATAAATTCACCAAATGCCAGAATGTTAGAGAGGACTTCTTTCAAATGGAAACCAGGTGGCATTAACTTTGGCCAGGTTGGCCAAAATTAATAAAAACTTCAGCCCCATTTGTTGGAAATGCCAAAATAATATTCGTTCCTGGATCCATGTGGTGGAGAAATTCTGGAAAACACTGCACAAAATAATCTGTAAGATCTTGAGTATAACTTTTGAATGTACTCCAGAACTGTACTTTCTTAATATGCTACAAAAGTTTACTTATAAAGGATAGGTCAATTATTTATGGTATCAAAGGCAAGAATAATGCTTGCACAAAAATGGAAATCCGAAGAGACACCTTCAATAGACAGTTGGATGCTTAAAACGTTGGAAGTTTCTGAACTAGATAGGACATCACATGCAATTGTTGGGGACGCTAATGAAAAACAAAAGAAATGATGGCAGGTTTTTTTAAAAAAACATACTATGAAGAAACCTGAAGTGGTACAAATATAGAAAATTAAGAATAGAATTTTGAACTAGAGGCACAGTGGAATCAATTTCTTAAGGATGCTCAATACACCAAAGAATTTGAGACATACCTTGATTGATCAGAGAAAGAAGTGGTTAAACTTAATTTAATATCTCACAGGATTTAGACAATGTACTTGGAAGATGTAGTCCTTAAGTTGAGCAGATAAATCTTAATAGTTTAATTTTTTAATTTTTAATTTTTTGCAAAAATGTAAACCAATACAATATGCAATATGGGAAAGGGATGGTGAGTATAGGGGATTTGAGCTACTAATAGGTAACAATATTTGTTATCCTTTTCTTTTAAATGATAAAAGAAAAAAAAAACCTCATATCTTACCATATTTTCACTTTAGCTACATGCAACTATCTACTTTTAAATACATTTAGGTTGTGGGTATGATATTGTAATTTAAAAGTATAATTTTAATGTTGCTAGTTGTTTATGTCACAATGATTGCTATTACATTCAGTGATATATGGGGATTACGACTTATGAGTAACATTAGTACAAAAAACATTACTGTGGATTCTGTATGGTATGGTATGGGAGGAAGCCAATGGGGGTGATTGGGGTTGACACCATGAGTTACCGTACTGAGTAACACCAATCCTGTGATAGCTTCACTTCTGGGTTGCCATGAGTCAGAAATGACTTGAAGGCACACAACAACAACAAACACGTGCCTTTTAAAAATTGCTGTAGGGACTAAATTCAGAGAAGCCAAGAGTAAATTACCTCTGAGTGTTAACTTGGCTCAGAAAACCCAATGACAGAGTTGCCTTTGAGAGTTACCTTGAAGGCACATAATGACAGCAGTTCACTTGCACAGCTCCCCTTTCATTTTGATGAGACTTATGGAGGAGAAGCTCCTAAGACATTGTGTTCCATGTTAATTAATGGGATAGGACTGGGCTGCCATTTAGCATTTGTGCACCAGGAACCCAAATGTCTTGGACCAGCCTAGCAATGGGTGCCCTGTTCTTCCTACTCCTACCTTGCCATCTCTCTTTCGCTCTGTCTCTCTCAAATACTGTACACACACATATGCACAGCTCAGATTCTGTTGGACAGTCCTGCTGCTGTTTCATCTTTGCCTGGTGATGCACGAGTGAACCCAGCTGCCAGGGAGGAGGGAGAGTTTTCCACCAGGCCGGCGTCTGCTCTCAAACTGGAACCGAGAACTGGGTGTGACCCTGCTTCTAATCGCAAACACTTGGGTCCTGGGATATAAAGGCTGCTATTGTGGGCTCCAGGGGAGCTGTGGGTTTGGAAGGGATGTGAAGCGCTTCGGCAGAGATGCTCGCCTCCTGTAATTGTTGGCTGCGGCCTATGCGGAGAGCGGCTTTTACGGGAATCCGCTCTTCTCTTTTACAAGGAAAATCATCATTCGTATATCCTAGGCTAGCCCAAGAGAGTGAGCCTGCCAGGAGGAATTGTCACTTTTTCTTCTGGCCTTGCTCCTGTGCCTACCAAAAGCAGCCTGAAATTGAAATTAAACTAAAATCAAATAAAGCAGCTGTAGTTAGTGGTTTAATTAAACATTGGACTTCGACTCTGGAGACCAGGGTTCAGTTCCCCATCGGGCCATGGAAACCCACTGGGTCAGCTTGGGCAAGTCACACACTCACAGTCCTAGAAAACTCCATGTTTGCTGTACCAGTAATTTTCAAACTACTTGGAGGTAAACAACAACAAGCAAAAGCATTTTCTAGGCTGGATATTGAAAGAGAGGAGAAAGCATTTTTTTTACTTTTCACTGCTGCTGTTCACAGCACAAAAGCAAAGCTCGTGGAAATATGTAACAGAAAGAAGAGAACTTCCAGGTGCCAGATGGGAGTATCTTAACTGAGACCAGCTTCAGATGGGGTCCTTTCTAAGGAGTACTTTTAAGTGAAACCAAATTACAGACTTGAGTATCTTCAGACTGTTTCAGAATAACATGCGTGTGTGTGTGTGTTACATACGCATTCTTGTAAAGAGAAGGTTTTCCCCCCCTAAAATCCTCCAGAACTTGAATGTCCTCACATAATTTCTGGAGAGTAGTTTGAGCACTGCAGATCAGTGTTCAGTTCCCCGCTCAGCCATGGCAGTTCCCTGGGTGACCTTGTCACACACTCTCAGCCCCAGAAAACCCTCTGATAGATTTGCCTTAGGATTGCCGTAAGTCAGAAATGACTTGAAGGCACACAACAGCAACAAATTAAAATAGCATAGTACAACAAGGGATGGCCAAAGACGATTACTGCCTGTGGTTAACAACTCAGATGATGTTCATCCTGGTGGTTGCTTTATCAGTGGAGAGGAGAATCTCCTCCAGGGCACCACTCACACTATGAAATAACCTGGTTTGGAAACCGGGTTATTTCTCTGTCATTCAATCTTGCACCAGTTGTACTCGGTGCAGTTTGCAGGGGGGCAACCAAAAAGCCCATTTAAACCGGTGCATTTGGCACCGGATCCCTTAGCGGTTCTTTTTTTAAGAATCGCAATGATCCACATTTCTGATAGTGTGAATGCTCTATTGAATCAATTTGGATCACACAGCCACTGTTCAGGAAATGAAGCTGCCTTTATTTTGATCCAGAATGGTGGTGAACTTCAGACCAGATTTAAATGCCATGGAGAGATTCACTGCCTTAAAATGTAGTGGGAGCAGTGAATCAATTTTGAATCAATTCACAGATGTGAATCTCTCCATGCAAAAAATGTGAATGTGATTGGCCCCATAGTTTCAGTCTGAGATGTCAAGAAGCTGTCAAAGGTGTGCAGTTCCAAGAAGCTGTCCAATATGTACCTCCCCAAAGGAGAAGTTAATTTTGGGGACTTTGGACATCTCCTTTTAACATTAAGACTAGAACCCAGATTAGATTCACTGCTCCACTAACATGGTTTCACCTACACAGATAGGGAAACAAATAAGAGCTTATAGATGACACCATTTTAAACTTCACTTGAAATCTGTCAGTTGAGGTGGTTGCAGGCAGGACTTTTATCTATGTTTCTCATGTAGTTCATGTGGGTCCAGTCTGATAGAAGGAAATTTGACTCATTTAAGATGTGTTGGAGAAGACTTCAGTGGACTTCTAAAATGGCAAATGAATGGGTGCTAGAACAAATCAAGCCTGAACTCTCCTTGGAAACCAAGATGACTAAACTGAGGCTGTTGTACTTTGGCCACATCACGAGAGGAGAGGACTTACTAGAAAAATTAATAATGCTTGGCAAGGTAGAAGGCAGTAGGAAAATAGGAAGACCACATTCCAGATGGATAGATACAATAAAAGAAGCCACAGCTTCCCTGAGTTTGCAAGACCTGAACAAGGCTGTTGATGACATGGTGAGGACAAGCCATACAAAATGTAGGGCATTCAAGAAAAGTTTAAGACGTTACCAAATAAAAGCCAAAAACCACTAATGTAAATATAAATGAATTCCATATGGTTTATTTACAGCTATATTACGCATACTGCATTTTATTTTGTACTCAACCATATTTTTCTGATGAACTTACCTTCATTAAAATGCATTGTTGGTTTGCAGTATTATAGAACTCCGAGCAAAACATATGCTTACCATTGTACTTTACTAGCAACAAACTGAATCTACATTTAAATTGCTTTACTTATTGCTTTCACATGTAGCTTTCCCCTTTGCTCTCTCATCTCTCCTGCTTCTTTCTCAACCCAGATCTCACACTTTCACTGCTCCTTGGTGCTGTTGACCTGCTTCAACAACCCAAATCCTCATTTCCTTTCCAACCTTCCCCAGAAACACACACACAAACAAAACCACCACATGGTCAATGACAGTTTTCTCACCCCTTCCCCTCTCCTCATATTCTGTGTTGCTCAAGTTAGTGTCTCTGCAGCCTGCAACCTTGCCAATTCATCCCCCTTTCCTTTGCTTCTCCGATGCAGGCATCATTTTTTTCTGTATTCATTAGGATGTATTGTTGCAGGCTAAACATTTTAATCATATTTATTGCTTGGCGAAAATTGACAAGCCTTTTGCAGCTGCTGGGCAGTAATAAATCTATTGAAGTACCTCTTGCTTGCCTGCTGAGGCACCAGAAGACACAAGGACAGGTTTTATGGCTCAAAATAGACAACATCTTGGAGTTCCTCCCAGACCACTGGACAGTAGGCTGAAATGTAGGACATGTCCAGGAAAAGGAGGGCCTCTGGTCACCCTGCCACAGTCTCACCCCTCTGTGCCTTTTCGGATTTTCTAAGGAAAGCGCCAGCTCAGTTTCCAACCCACAGGCTCTTTGGAACAATAGTTTTCTGACAGTGTTATGAGGAAACCTTGGTCTTTCTGTGAAACATTATTTTGATACATTATCTCAGTGAGTCATAATGAGAAAGCAAGAAACTGTGGACAGGCTCAAAGAGTGACTTGTTCATCAGCATCCTCTGCAGTGGTTTGTCCATGGCTTGCTGTGATGCCTGAATATGGCCGTTGTGTTGAACATCAAAATATAAAGCTATGAGCTGTTAAAGGAGGGGGGGGGGGCGAATAGATTCCACTAAATTTGTACATGATAAGGGAGTGGCAATGTAATATTTCTCTGTACAGTGATTTTATTTGACATATTTGCAATAGAATCATAGAATCATAGAATCATAGAGTTGGAAGAGACCACTAGGGCCATCCAGTCCAACCCCCTGCTATGCAGGAAATCCAAATCAAAGCACCCCTGACAGATGGCCATCCAGCCTCTGTTTAAAGACCTCCAAGGAAGGAGACTCTATCACCTTCCGAGGAAGTGCGTTCCACTGTCGAACAGCCCTTACTGTCAGGAAGTTCTTCCTAATGTTCAGGTGGAATCTCTTTTCCTGTATCTTGCATCCATTGTTCCGGGTCCTGTTCTCTGGAGCAGCAGAAAACAAGCTTGCTCCCTCCTCAATATGACATCCTTTCAAATATTTAAACAGGGCTATCATATCACCTCTTAACCTTCTTTTCTCCAGGCTAAACATCCCCAGCTCCCTAAGTCGTTCCTCATAGGGCATGGTTTCCAGACCCTTCACCATTTTTGTCGCCCTCCTTTGGACACACTCCAGTTTCTCAATGTCCTTTCTGAATTGTGGCGCCCAGAACTGGACACAATATTCTAGGTGGGGCCTGACCAAAGCAGAATACAGTGGCACTATTACTTCTCTTGATCTAGACACTATACTTCTATTAATGCAGCCCAAAATAGCATTGGCCTTTTTAGCTGCCGCATCACACTGTTGACTCATGTTCAACTTGTGGTCTACTTGGACTCCTAGATCCCTTTCACACGTAGTTTCATTCAGCCAGGTGTCACCCATCCTATATCTGTGCATTTTATTTTTCCGCCCTAAGTGCAATACCTTACATTTCTCTGTATTGAATTTCATTTTGTTAGCTTTGGCCCAGCTTTCTAGTCTATTCAGGTCATTTTGAATCTTGATCCTGTCCTCTGGGGTATTAGCTATTCCCCCTAATTTGGTGTCATCTGCAAATTTGATAAGTATGCTCCCAATTCTGTCATCCAGGTCATTGATAAAGATGTTGAATAGCACTGGGCCGAGGACAGAGCCCTGTGGGACCCCACTGGTCACTTCTCTCCAGGATGAAAAGGAGCCATTGTTGAGCACCCTTTGGGTTCGGCCATTCAACCAATTACAGATCCATTTAACAGTTCCTTTGTCTAGCCCACATTTTACAAGCTTGTTTGCAAGAATGTCATGGGGAACCTTGTCAAAGGCCTTACTGAAATCAAGATATACTATATCCACAGCATTCCCTTCATCTACCAAGCTGGTAATTTTATCAAAGAAAGAGATTAGATTTGTCTGGCATGACTTGTTTCTCTGAAACCCGTGTTGAGTTTTTGTGATTATGGCATTACCATCTAGATGTTCACAGACTCTCTGTTTAATGATCTGCTCCAGAATCTTTCCTAGAACTGATGTCAGACTAACTGGACGATAATTGTTGGGATCCTCTTTTTTCCCCTTTTTGAAGATGGGGACAACGTTTGCCCTTCGCCAGTCTGCTGGGATCTCTCCTGTTCTCCAGGAGTTTTCAAATATGATTGCCAATGGCTCTGATATTACTTTTGCCAGTTCTTTTAATACCCTTGGATGGAGTTCATCTGGTCCCGGAGACTTAAATTCATTTAGATTAACAAGGTGTTCCTCTACTATCTCTTTACTTATTCTGTGCTGAATTTCCCCAATTCTGTTCTCTGCTCCATTATCCTCAGGTTGAGCACCCTTTGCCTTTTCTGAGAAGACTGAGGCAAAGAAGGTGTTGAGTAATTCTGCCTTTTCTCTGTCCCCTGTTAGCATTTTGCCATCTTCTCCACGCAGTGGCCCTACCGTTTCCTTCTTCTTCCTCTTGCTGCGGACATATCCAAAAAAGCCCTTTTTATTGTTCTTAACCTCTCTAGCAAGCCTGAGTTCATTCTGCGCTTTAGCTTTTCTGACTTTACCCCTACACATGCCTGCTATTTCTTTGAATTCCTTTTTCGTGATTTCCCCCTTTTTCCATTTCTTATACATGTTCCGTTTCAAACTTAGCTCGGTTGAAAGTTCCTTAGTCATCCATCCTGGTTTCTTGAGACACCTCCCGTTTTTCTTTCTCACTGGAACTGTTTGAAATTGTGCCTTCAGTATCTCCCTTTTGAGAAAGTCCCATCCGTCCTGAACTCCTTTATCTTTTAGTATTTCTGACCATGGAATCGCCCTCAATACTTCTCTAAGTTTACTGAAATCCGCTCTCCTAAAGTCTAGGATGCGTGTCTGACTCTGCCTGGCTTCTCCTTTCCACTGTATTACAAACTCCAGGAGAACATGGTCACTTCCACCTAATGATCCCACCACTTGCACCCCATTAACCAAGTCCTCCTTGTTGGTTAGGATCAGATCTAAAATAGCTGACCCCCTTGTTGCCTCTTCCACCTTTTGGACCATGAAATTGTCTTCCAGGCAAGTGAGGAATTTGCTAGACCTTGAGGATTTTGCTGAGTTAGACTTCCAGCAAATATCAGGATAGTTGAAGTCGCCTATCACTACTACATCTCTCTTTTCTGACTGTGTGGTCATCTGTTCTAGAAAGATATCATCCAATTCCTCAGTCTGACTTGGGGGTCTGTAGTAGACTCCCACCGTAACACCCTTGTTGTTTCCCTCCCCTTTAATTCTTATCCAGATGCTCTCCACCTGGCTTCCATGATTGATGTCCAGGATCTCTTCACTGGTGTAAATATCTCTGACATATAGTGCTATTCCTCCTCCTTTCCTGTTTGGCCTATTTCTCTTAATAAGGTTATACCCCTCTATTTCCACATTCCAATCATGAGACTCATCCCACCAGGTTTCAGTGATGCCTATTATATCATATTTGCCTTGTTGTACTAGGAGTTCGAGTTCCTCTTGCTTATTTCCCATGCTCTGTGCATTAGTGTAGAGACATCGCAGACCATGGTTCCCTTTTACTTGCTGCCTGTGCAAGTTTTTTTGCCTCCCACTGTTGGGTCCTTGCACTGTTTGCCTTGTTTCCTCTATGTCAGTTTGACTATTTACGCCATCCCTTTTGCGTTCCTTAATATTGTCTCCCTTCCCCTCGGAACTCAGTTTAAAGCTCTCCTGATCAAGTTGTTGAGACTGTTGGCAAAAACATTTCTTCCAACTGGCGCGAGATGCAACCCGTCTGTTGCAAGAAGTCCCTCCTCATGGAACCGCAGCCCATGATCCAAGAATCCAAATCCTTCTCGGCGGCACCATCTGCGAAGCCAGTTGTTCACCTCTGCTATTTTCCTCTCCCTTCCTGGACCATGCCCTTCAACTGGCAGAAGAGACGAGATGACAACCTGTACATCCATTCCTTTCAGCTTCCTACCAAGCGCCTCGTAATCCCTTTTGATGTTCTGAATGCTGTGTCTTGCAGTATCATTAGTTCCCACGTGGACCAAAAGGAAGGGGTATTGGTCAGTAGGCTTGACCAGTCTTGTCAGCCTCTCTGTCACATCCCGGATCTTTGCACCTGGAAGACAGCACACCTCTCGAGACATCTTGTCAGGCCTACAAATCACTGCTTCTGTACCCCTCAGCAAGGAGTCCCCCACTACGACCACACGCCTCCTCCGAGGCTTAGCAGCGACTGTTCCCTCGGGTGGGACTCTCAGGCTCCCTTGCTCTGTCCCTGAAGTCTGTCCATGCTGCTCTTCTTCATCCTCCTTGATAAGGGAAAGAGCTTCGAATCGATTCTCTAGCTGCAAGCTCCCCGAACAATTCCTTCTTGGTTTACTACTCTTTGTGACATTCCTCCAGCTGTCTGCCTCCTCTGTTTGGCAAGTGACCTCTTCCACCCTAGCATCTTCCTCTGCATGGTACTCATCCAAGATGGTTAGTTCTATTGTGTCCAGGAAATCCTCTTGTTCCCTAATCTGCTGAAGTGTAGCTACTCTGGACTCCAGCTGCTGCACTTTCTCCTCCAAGAGTGCTACCAACTTGCACTTGGTGCATGTGAAGTTCTCCTCTACTGTAGGCAAGAAGAGAAACATCCCACAAGAGTTGCAGGTGACTGTGGCAGATCCCTCGTTGTCCATACTGCAAAGTCTTTAGTAATAAATATAACAGTCAATCTACTGGGAATACTTCTTTAGGGGTAAGTACTGGCTGCTATCTTACACTTAAAGGGAAGGTTCTGTTTCAATATCTGATTCTAACCTAATGCCACTTGAGCAGAGTTGTTCAGTTAAAGAAAACTAAAATTCTGGCCGGACTGTTGGGTCATGTTCATTCACGTAAGCCCTCAGAGCTTGTAAAAGTTTCTTTTTGGACTACAGCTGCCAATGACCATGCTGGCTGGTAGATTCTGGGAACTGTAATTCCCTGAATTTAATGTAATTTATAAATCCGGGGGTGGGGGGGGTTATTTCCCCTCATGGGATGGCTTTGGCCCCATTACAGCTTCTTAGCCTGACTTATCTCACAGGATTTGATAAGTATGCCCCCAATTCTGTCATCCAAGTCATTATTCAATATCTTTATTAATGACTTGGATGACAGAATTGGGGGCATACTTATCAAATTTGCAGATGACACCAAATTAGGAGGAGTAGCCAATACTCCAGAAGACAGGATTGAAATTCAGAATGACCTGAATAGACTAGAAAGCTGGGCCAACGCTAACAAAATGAAATTCAATGCGGAGAAATGTAAGGTTCTGCACCTAGGGAGGAAAAATGAAATGCACAGATATAGGATGGGGGACATCTGGCTGAATGAAACTATGTGTGAAAAGGATCTAGGAGTCCAAGTAGACCATAAGTTGAACATGAGTCAGCAGTGTGATGCAGCAGCTAAAAAGGCCAATGCTATTTTAGGTTGCATCAATAGAAGTATAGTGTCTAGATCAAAGGAAGTAATAGTGCCTCTCTATTCTGCTTTGGTGAGGCCCCACCTGGAATACTGTGTCCAGTTCTGGGCACCACAATTCAAAAAGGATGTGGAGAAACTGGAGCGGGTCCAAAGGAGGGCAACTAAGATGGTGAAGGGTCTGGAAACCATGCCCTATGAGGAACGACTTAGAGAGCTGGGGATGTTTAGCCTGGAGAAGAGAAGGTTAAGAGGTGATATGATAGCCCTGTTCAAATATTTGAAGGGATGTCATATTGAGGAGGGAGCAGGCTTGTTTTCTGCTGCTCCAGAGACCAGAACGCGGAGCAATGGATGCAAGCTGCAGGAAAAGAGATTCCACCTCAACATTAGGAGGAACTTCCTGACAGTAAGGGCTGTTCGACGGTGGAACACACTCCCTCGGAGTGTGGTAGAGTCTCCATCCTTGGAGGTCTTTAAGCAGAGGCTGGATAGCCATCTGTCGGGGATGCTTTGACTGGGAGTTCCTGCATGGCAGGGGGTTGGACTGGATGGCCCTTGTGGTCTCTTCCAACTCTATGATTCTATGATTCTATGATTCTATGATTGATGTAAGGATAAATGTTGGAAGGAGATATCCATGTGCATCATTATGACCTCAAGGATAAAGTATATTGTTTAAAGGTAATTTAAATATATATACATAAAATTATACCAATCGTTGTCTTTCATCTACAGTTTCTCTCCAGTCCAACTCTATGCTTGGCTTGCCTGGCTTCTCCACTCTAGATATATTTCTTTAAGGCAAAAGTAAGGCCTGCCAGCATAACTTCTGTATCTGACATTGTGAACCATTTCTTGGTAAATTACGTACTCTAAGGCTGCAGTCCTTATATGCACTTGCCATGATATTCTTCCTGTTGAGTCTGAGTAAACATGCACATTATTCCATAGGCGGCCTTCTAAGATAGAAACCTCCTCAACCTGGCTTGAACTAAGTGGATGATTTCTGACAGAACCAAAGTTGGGAAAGGGGCTTGGTGTTTGTCTTTGTTTTTTTGTGTGTGTGTTTTTGTAGGGGGGACTATAGCTTCCAGAATTTTCCAATCAACTTGGATAGTTGGGGATGCTGGGAACTGTATTTTTTTTTAAAGCGTTAACTCTTCTCAACTCTGGCAAAAGCTGGGTGCAATATCAAGGGAATTTTGCCTGTTGTATTAATTCCTCACCCGTTTGGCTTTCAAATCTTGTCTGGATCTGGCTAAGGAGGTTGTTTTAATTCCCTGGGTTGGTGGAAAGGGAGGTTGGGATGCTATGCTTACATCTGTTAGAGGATCCCCAAGAACAAGTTCCAAACAGGAAAAGGATTAGGAAATCCCACTGATATTAGGAAATCCAGAGCTACTCCTGGAAGGTCATAGTTCACCTTCTCTTCTGGGTGTTTAAATCCAGTGAGAGCCTGCAATGGGCCAGATTCTGATTTGAGCATTTTTATTTGTATTTTTGGCTGATGATTTTTAAATACCGGCAATAATCAGAAATGTTATATTTACAAACAATAACTCTTCCTTACAGTCTGAGAAGTTACCTTGCTTTTCAGTTGTGTTATGGGATGACCCCCACATATTTGCAGGGGTTAGATTCTAAGATCCTCGTG
Source organism: Urosaurus nigricauda (assembly GCA_034509955.1). Taxonomy (NCBI): domain Eukaryota; kingdom Metazoa; phylum Chordata; class Lepidosauria; order Squamata; family Phrynosomatidae; genus Urosaurus; species Urosaurus nigricauda. The sequence goes on along the minus strand of JAOEGL010000002.1, from coordinate 144,386,248 downwards.
GAGACCTGAAACCATGGATAATAGGAAGCCCTATTTTCTTGCCCAGTTAGATGAATTATTTCCAGCACAAGCATACCATGGAATCATACTGGAGGAACTAGGAATGCCTAGAGAGAGCACTTCTCTAGGCATTTCTAGGTGCTTAACCCCAGTCTATGATATACCTGAGCCAGGTGTTGACCTGGCCTTTCTAGGTCCTTCAGCACAATTCTGTTCAGCTGGAAGATGACTATAGAATTGCTCTAGAAGATCTAGAAAATTCTTAAGAGAATATATATTTTTCAGAGGTGGATAATTGAAACCATGGATGCCAAATCTGTGGATCATACTGTATTGTGTTTCAGCAATTATGAATGTTTACACTTGAGGAAGTCTTTACATTAAACCACTTTTATTTATAGTTGAGCTAAAAAGTCTGCTTTGCCCTTCTCCTGGCTCCGCAAGCTGGGAGGGACTATTTGGAACTCATTACATGAGACAACTTTAAGCTGCTTTTCTGAAAGGGTGTGTTTATATCCCCAGCATCTCCCCATTTAAGTAAAGGCTGAAGAGCTAATAAGAGGGAATAGGGATGTAGGACTTGCTGTAGACATTCTTCTGCCTGCACTAGAAACACAGACAAAAGTCAAGGAGAACAGCAAAAGTCAAAAATGGCCATATTATACAGCATGTTTTATTCATATATAGAGTAGAAAATTCCAAGGGAATCTCCTCTCCTCCCTGGCACTACAAATTAAATAAGTAATTATTTGTTGTCCTCTTTACACACAACATTTGCTAAGTTCCTGCCTCCTCAGCATTTCACCCATCATCTGCTGCCTGTGTGGCTGAGCATAAAGAAAACAAAAACAATGACTACAGAGGAACTACTTACCTTCAACCTACACGATGAGGAAATAGAAATAGTAAAAAATGTTCCTGTACCTTAGATCAAACATCAATCAGGAAGGAGATTGCAGTCAAGAAATCAGAAGAAGACTAGGAATGGGAAGGGCAGCTAAGAAAGAACTAGACAGGACCCTAAAGAGTAAAGATACACAACTGAGCACTAACGTTATAATTGTACAAGCCCTTATATTTTTCGTCACCGTGAATGCACGCGAGAGCTGGGCAGCGAAGAAAGTGGATAAGAAGAAAATCAACTTCTTTGAGATGTTGCGCTGGAGAAGAGTACTGAGGATACTGTGAACAGCCCAAAAGATAAGCAGATGGGTCTCTGATCCAATAAAGTCTGAACTCTTTCTGGAAGGCAATAGGATCAAATTGAGGCTGTCGTACTTTCATTACATCATGAGAAGTCACAATTCATTAGAAAAGACAATAATGCAAGGAAAGGGGGAGAGGAGCAGAAAGAGAAGAAGACCACACACCAGCTGGAGAGGGTGATCTCTATTGTGCTGTTAGGGATGTCACAGGTATGAATTTACAGGACTTGAGCAGATCAGTGGAGGACAAGAAGGCTTGGAGATGTCTCATCCACAGGGTCACCATGAATCGGAGTCGATTCCAAGGCAGTTAACAAAACATGTGGCTCTGGAGCATGTAGATTGTGCAAGTCATGTACTGCTATTCCATAATGACCCCCTGTTAGTCTGGTAACTCTAAAAGAGAGGAGAGCACCTTTTAGCAGAGAGGTGTGTTTTTGGTCCTGTGACATCAATAGGATACCAAAGGTTCAGAAACTTTTTATTTAACTTTGGGGGCAGGGGGCTATCAAATGGTGCCAGACATCTTTTATGTACAGGTGTCTTTATACATGAATGGACCTGCATGTAAACAAGAGGTATGACCTTTTATATATACAATCGCCCCCTTCTAACACGTGGATCTGGGACCGCACCCTTAAATATCTATGGAGGGCCAACCTCCGCTGTTTCCAATGGTGCACAGTCCTGACAGGATACCTTTGGTATCCATTGTGGTTTGGTTTCAGAAGCCCTGCGGATACCAAAATCTGTGGATGCTCAAGTCTCATTAAATACAATGGACAGTAAAATGGTGGCCCTTATATAAAATGGCAAAATCAAGGTTTGCTTTTTGGAATTTATATTTTTCTGGAATATTTTCAAACCTTGAAATGCTTGAATCTGTGGATAACAAAATCCATGGGTATGGAGGGCCAACTGTCCTTGGTAATAACACTCAGTTAAGCTTTTCCAGTCTGGTTGATTTGTGTAGCCCTCTCAGTGTCTACCACCTTAAACATCTCAAACAAGTTGAAGGCCCATGACTCCCAACACCTGTCACTTTTCTTTTGTGCAATATTTAACATTGTTGTCTGCTAAAGACGCCAGTGAACTCAGAAAGGTAGCACAATGTATCTTGTCCCATTTGGTTGGCTTAATAAAATTATAACCATGATGTATAGTTTGGGGTGGTTTTTTGTTTTGTTTTATGTCTTTTACTGCAGGGCAAATAAACTACCCCAGGATACATTTTCTGCATTGCTTCATCTCACAAAGTTTAGTGTAGCTAACTTTCTGGCTGCTCTAAATTTTGGACTCTGTTATAATAAATGAATTTATTTATACCTTGCTTTTTGTGAGAACAATCAAAGCGGCTTACATAGATACAAATACAAATACAAATATACACCGTATCCCTCCCCCCCAAAAACAGAATTAAACAGTAATATAATTAAAATTTCAACATTTGTTAAAATCACAATAGTACAATTGACAATAGTGGTGGGCAGAGATATCGTGACTGCACATATGCAGATAGTTTGGGGTTCTTATGTGGCCAGGAGCTGTTCTGGGAAGGCCTACCAGAAGAGATCCGTCTTAAGAGCTTTCTTGAAGCTTTCTAGGTTGGATATTAGACAGATCACATCCAGCAAGCCATTCCATAAGGTGGGAGCAACCACAGAAAAAGTCCTCTGGGAGGTTGTGACTAACCTAGTCCTCACTAGTTGTAATAGATTCCTCCGAGAGGATCTGAGTGTACGGGGCGCATTATATGAAGAGAGGCAATTCCTCAGATAGGTCGGGCCAAAGACATGTAGGGTTTTAAAGGTGATCACCAACACCTTGTAATGTGCCCGGAAACTAATAGGCAGCCAGTGGAGTGACTTCAATATTGGGGTAATATGGTCACTCCTAGTTATTCCTGTAATCAGCCTGGCTGCCATATTCTGTACCATTTGGAGTTTCCGGACTAGGCACAAGGGTAGCCCCATGTAGAGCACGGTCGCAAGGTTACCAGTGCATATACTACGGTTTCAAGGTTTCCCCGTTCCAGGAAAGGGCACAGTTGGTGTATCAGCCGAAGCTGATAACAGGTGCTCTTGACTCCTTCATTCACTTGATTCCTCATGTGAAGCGACAGATCAAGAAGCATCCCCAAACTGTGAACACAGTCCTTCGATAAATAAAACTAATTTATTTCAGCCTCAGGTTTTGTGATGTAGTGGTTTGAGTGTTGGACTACAACTCTGAAGACCAGGGTTTGATTCCCTGCTCAGCTATGAAACCTGCTGGGTGAAGTCAGGCTCAGAGGAAGACAATGGCAAACCTCCTCCGAACAAATTTTGCCAAGAAAACCCTAGGATAGGTTTGCCTTAGGGTCGTCATCAGTTGGCAACAACTTGAAGGCACACGACAACAATAACAACAACAACAAAAACAACAGGGTCGCCACAAGCCTCTTCCCCCCATTTCCTCTCCATTTCTTATACCAGGCTGGCAAAGTGTGCCTTTCTACAGCCATTTTTGTGGGCCCCATAGTCAAAACTTTATGTGGTCCAAAAATGCCCCCAAATACACTTGAGAGTTTAGAAAGTGTTTCCACCATATTTGCAGGCACCGAGTCCCCTGTGGTCAAAAACAAACAATTTTTTGAATTTTTTTTACAAAAATGCCCCACAATGCCTTTTAGGAGACCTAGATTGCATTTCCATGACAATCCCCCCCCCGCCCAAATTTAGGCTCAAGAGCGGCCTTTTCTTAAGAATGAAGTAAACAAGAAATTACTTCTATTTGCTTCCTGTCATTAAAAAAAGCTTCTCTGAAGAGCAGCCTCATTTGCTTTTTAAAAAAATTCTGTTGTTTTAAGATTCACAATTTGCATCTGATATTTAGAACGTATTAGTTTAGCTTCATTGCAAAACAAAAATGGCAAATGGACATCAGATAGAAGGAGACATGTGGTCACATAATCCAAAATGTCATTGATTCTAAATGCAAAGAAGATAGTGGTGCATAATATCTTCACACTGGTATTACCAAAAGTAGCCACTTTTCTTTTAACAACCTCCAGATGAGAAAGCAACATAAGGAACAAATCTCCTTGCTCCTTCATGGACCAAATCTTGTGCTCCTTCAACATTTTGAGGAAGTGTTTATTACCCTTCTATTTACAAGTCCTAGAAATCATGTCTGAAATACTCGATTTTCCATCTCCCCCAATCACAATGCTGCTGCTTGTGTAAAGTGTTAGGAAATCTTCCATCTATAACAGAAGATGGAATGAACTGAAATCTCAAGAGGGTATAAGCTTTCCTTTGTGGGAACTTGCTTAAAGTTATTAAATAATCTGTCAGGCTGGGTTGATTCCTAAGTCATGTTATGGCAGGGAACAATCCTAAATGAAAACATAGATGATAAATTGCAATGACTATACACTTCCTTTAGTCTGTTCTTGAATTCTAGTTTGGCTGGCAAGAGACCTCTTAGCTCTATAAATATGGTTTTCTGGAAAAGTAATAAAAATGCCCATATCAGTGTCTAGTGCAAATTTTCAGAGCTGGTTATATTGGATGTAGTTGGCTTTGAAGTGGCCCAAGACATTTTGGTTCCTGAAACAGAGCCCAAATGGCATTCGTTGTAAGACAAACATTTAAAAAAAAAATCTTGGGGCACCATTCAAACATCAGTGCTTGTCTTCATCTATTTCCCTAATTCAGGGTTGGGAATTGCATAGACCATCAGATGTTGTTGGACTGCAAGTCCCAACATTCCTCACCACTAACTGCTGTTTAGGGGCTGCTATGAGTTGCAGTTCAATAACATCTGGAGGCCACATGATTCCACTCCACCTTGAGTCATGCTGCCTGCAGCAGCTTTCTCCATCCTGAATTTAGCACCGAATTTGATCTGACAGATATCTCGATTTTTGCATAGACATGAGTTTATGTGCTTGAATACACCCAGAAACACACACACAGTTGGGCTTTTATTTGTATCAGGTAAACGGATGTTTCAGTTAAGAAGAAGGAAAAATATTGAAGGTACAATTTTTAGGGGTACCTGGTATTGGCATTTAATACTGAAATCAATTAAAGTTCATTGTTCATAAAGCTTGCACTGAAACAGAATGTCTAAAAGAGATTTAGAATGAGTAATACTAGTAGTGGTTTGAATGTTGGTCTAGGACTTTGGGAGACCAGGGTTCAGCTCTCCATTCAGCCACTGAAACCCAGTGGGTGACCGTGGGCAATTCACACTCTCTCAGCCTCAGAGAAAAGCAATGACAAATCTTCTCTGCATAAAACTTGCCAAGAAAAAACTAGGCTAAGGCTGCCATAAATCAGAGTCAATCTGAAAGCAGGTAACAACTGATAGCCAGCATAGTGATTTGAGTACTGGACAAGGACTCTAGGGAGTTTATCATACGACGCAATTTGGGGGTCTAATGCAATAGCAATCCGAATGCAATCATGGGGTTTCACATTATTGCGAATGAGTGTATCTTATGTAATTTTGGGCAATGGGAAGTCATTCCGAACGCAATCATGGGGTTTCACATAATTGTGTATTAGAGTATCTCACACAATTACGGGCAATGGGGGGGGGGTCATTTTCTGGAAATGGGAAGTCATTCTGAACGCATTCCGAAAGCAATCAGATTTCATGTAAATTCGCTAAACTAGCAAATTCACGTAATTGTGAATTGGCTCCATTTGCAATTCAGAGAAATTCCTCCTATGTGATAAACTCCTAGGAACTCAGATTTCGAATCTCCACTTAGCCACGAAAATCCACTTGGTTACTCTGGGCATATCACCCTCTCTGATCCTCAGAGGAAGGCAAAAACAACCCTTTTCTGGATAAATAATGCCAAGAAAGCTCCCTGATGGGTTAACTTTAGAGTTGCCATAAACTGGGAATGACTTGAAGGGACACAACAACATCATCATCAACAACAAAAATAAGACCATTGGTGTGCCGCATTACCCTCCAAAATTCCTGTTGAACTATATATGCAGTATTTGGTTTTCTACAGAGGAACATTCAATTTGGCGAGCCTCCACCTTCATCTGAAATTCTGCACACTGATATAGCACATCATTTGAACTTGCACGGGTGTTTCTTTTTTAGTCTTAATTGCCAATGATTGTGTGTAAAAGCGTGATCATTTGATCATGACTGAAACTTGTAGTGTGCATGGTGAGATGTGCTTTAACCCAGAGATTTGGTGGGATGGAATGTATGTAAAAGAACCACATTATCTGAAATGCATTACTTCAGGGGTCATGACAACTTTGTTTTATTTTTTTTAAAATGTTTTCAGTGTTAACATTAATAATTTCAATGGGTGACATTTGCTTGTTCAATTCCAAGAGGTTACATTTACATTTGGTTCCCAAAAGTTATTTTTGAAAAATCAGGTGTTTTGTTTTTTGTTTTTTTTTGGGGGGGGGGGAAATGAGGGCCTATTGTTGTACATTTTTCTACTTTAAAAATGAATATATGTTTTTAAAAATTATTAGTACCAATAATGCATTACCAATGTGTTAGCAATAGTTGATTGCTTGCTGAGTATTCAAAGTAATAATAATAATAAATCACATTAATTCATTCCAAAAATGGTTAAAGTAATGACTAGGTAAATGCATTTTAAATAACATTTCCATGAGCTGTTTGAGTCCTTTCCTCTCCTGCTATGATCTTTATAAAATCTCCCTTCTCCTTTCCACCAGACTAACAGTAAATTTTTTTTGGGGGGGGGGGCGCTGAAATTGAATAGGACACATACAGCATGTGAACAAAAGAGTCAGTTCGTTTCCAGCACCATAATCCTAATCCTGATCTAACACATCCCAGGTCATTCATTACTGTTAGTTTATTACTATGTTTGCAAAGTAAGGCTGGACATTGCTCCGATTATCTGGTTCTACTGCCATTGCAAACTGGCTGCCATCACCGCCAAGGAAAGCAGTTTTCAAGTTTAAAAAGGTAGCTTTGTTTTAAACAAACACATTAATTAATTACATGCCAAAACAAAACTTTAATGGGATAAACATGCAAGGTGCTGCAGGGCAAGGGAGAAGATGACTCAGCCTCCTAAATCATGGCAAAATCTTTGGAGAAGAAATAGGTGTTGCACTTGAGTCATTACATCTCAACTTGAAACACATCAAATTTGAAAATTTCTGTACACCTGAGGTAAGGTGTATAAAATATATGAGTGGAGCCATACAGTCTGTGGAAATTCCACACAAATGTTGAAAATCTATCTAGTTAAATCTGCAGGTGTTTCCCATCTCTCTTTCTCGTTGTGGTATGTTTCCTGTGTTTCCAGATATTTCACATTAGTGAGACCTTTAACAAATCTGCTTTAAAAATTGATGCAGATATTATTGAGGGTTTGCGCCACCTTTAGAGCTTGTTCAATAATATGCTTCGTTTGCGGCTTCACCATGATCCTCTATTTTGCCAGTGGATTGGCCTTTTGGAATATTTTTTAGACTGAATGTCAATGCAGCCAGTTGCAGGGTGAAACATTTGTTGTTGTTACCTTCACGTTGATCTTGATCCATGGTGACACTAGAAGACATCTCCAGAAACCTAGATGATTGAAAACCCTCCAACATTTTGCAGATGAAAACTGGGACAGGTGACTTGACCACACTGTCAACATGGCAAAAGTTATTAGTGGAGTTTATCAGACGGGAGGAATTTCTCTCAATTTCGAATGAAGCCAATTCGAATTCACGTGAATTCGCTAGTTTAGCAAATTCACGTGAAACCTCATTGCGTTTGGAAGGCGTTCGGAATGACTTTGTATTAGCCAAAAATGACCCCCTATTGCCCGAAATTGTGTGAGATGCTTTAATTCGCAATAACGTGAAACCCATGATTGCATTCGAATTGACTTCTCTTTTTCCCGAAATTGCGTGAGATGATTTAATACGCAATATCGTGAAACCCCATGATTGCGTTCAGATTGCCATTAGATTATACTTCCAATTTCCATGGTCTGATAAACTCCTACGAGAAAGAATGCATGAGCTAGGAGAGGCTGCAGCTGCTTGCTTTTTTGTGAGTTGACTGGGAAGAACCAGATTTGGTCCCTTACTCCTTTCTCTCTCCGGCTCGGTTAATGGAATACAAACTACTTTTACACTTTGAACTCAGCTTGCAGTAACTGAAGTGATGGTAAAAATAGCAAATGGGAGAAGGAGAGAGGAATTTTAAAAGCAGTTGAAAAAGTGGGAGGACGGAACATTAATCAGGACCTTTCCTACCAGATCCAGACAATGGGAGGGTATGTGATTGGGTCTTGATTCATTTGTCTAAGGCTACATCTATACTGCAGAATTAATGCAGTTTGACACCACTTTAACTGCCATAGGTCAATGCTATGAAATTCTGGGATTTGTAAGTTTGTAAGAAATTTAGCTGCCTCTGGAGTTTATCATACGACGGAATTTGGGGGTATAGTCCAATAGCAATCTGAATGCAATCATGGGGTTTCACGTTATTGCATATGAGTGTATCTCATGCAATTTCAGGCAAAATGGAAGTCATTCCAAACGCAATCATGGGTTTTACGTTATTGCGTATTAGAGTATCTCACTCAATTTTGGGCAATGGGGGGTCATTTTCGGGCAATGGGAAGTCATTCTGAATGCATTCCGAATGCAATTAGAATTCACGTAAATTTGCTAAACTAGCGAATTTACATGAATTCAAATTGGCTCCATTTGAAATTGAGAGAAATTCCTCCTGTGTTATAAACTCCTCCGTCAGAGAGCTCTGGTGCCACAACAAAGTAAAAATCCCAGGATTCCATAGCATTGAGCTGTGACAGTTAAAGCAGTGTGTCAACCTGCATTCTTATAGTGTGGTAGCAGTCTTGAGTCTTATACAGCAGGAGCACCCCACAGACAGATGAGTGAGAAGCCAGCCACCTAGGTTTCACCCTTTCATCCTGCTTCCGACAGCAACCAAGTCAGTGCTGTTTATAGTTACATACGTTTATAGATACCCGGGGGAGGGGGGAATACAGTAACGTTGCTTGGCTTCTGGTAGTAAGCATGTGTCCTGTAATTGAACAAAGCCGAGATGAGCCGGGCTGTAATTTGGCAGTTATTTTGGCTTGCCTCTTCCAGGCCTGTAGTGGTCACAGGGAGACCCATCCCTTGATCCTCACTGTCTCCTCTCTGGGCTACTCTGAGTGCTTTGTTGGGCCTGTATTTGATGCTGGGAGGGGACTAAGAACCTGCTGAAAATGTAGTTGGCATGTTCTCTCCCCACGTCCCGCTCTTTGCTATTTCCCTCAGGACTTCAGATGTGGAAAGTTGTAGTAAGTCATAGCCTTCCAGATGGCAACGCCTGAAAAAGTGAGATCATGGTGACTTGGCTCTATGGCCCCCCACCCATCTCTTACTGTAAGGAAGCAGGGATCATGTGAGCTGATGTCATACAGTGAGAGTACTTAACATAGGAGGGTTATGAATACTCCAAAGGCACCGGATCCTATCTGATCTTGGAAGATAAGCAGGGTCAGCTCTGGTTAGTACATGACTGGGAGATTGCTGACAAATACCAGGTGCTGTAAGCCATATTTCAGAGAAAGGACCTGGAAAAACCACTTCTGAGGATCCCCTGCCTAAGAAAATCCTATGAAATTCATAGGGTTGCCATATGTTGGTAACAAATTGAAGGCATATACATACACACACAACCAATGCAGATTCCCTCCATCTTGGAAGGAAGGGTTGCCACATCCCAATTTGAGAACTCCAATTTATAGCCAGAGCTGGGTAGATCCTGGCGGTTATTCAGACGTTATTTTTATTAGTGTGACTATGTGAATAATCTCACTGACACATTCTAGTTTTGTTGTTCACACTATTTTTTAAAAATTTGGAACCGCATCTATGAGCATCTGTGAATTCTGTTGTTCACACGTGTTACCACTGTACATAAAAATGGAATCTAGGGATTTTATCACACAGGAGCCAAGTGCCCTTATCCTGCGAATAAATGGCCATTAAATCCCATGAATATCCCACAAGAGTGGGATTGTTTTTAAATGACGTCAAGCAACATCACCACTATCTCGGTATTATCCCATGAATAAAGCAGCAATATCACGCCACTTTTCATGCTGGGATAATGGCAACATCATGTGACGACACTCCTGCTCTTGCGGGATATTTACAGATTTAATGGCCATTTATTCATGGGATGTGGGCACTTGCTTCCCCTGTGATAAAGATCTTTGATATGGATTTATTTGAAACTTATTCAAGGCATATAGAGTTTTATCCCAGTGTATCCCAGGTGTATTCACATTGGTTATTCACACAGTCGAGAATCTGAATTTTTTAAGGAAAACTCAGAAAACCTCCTGAGATGGATTAAGTGGGGTTTGTGGCAGCAAAAAAACTTACTCAGGTACATTCGAAATGCATGTGAACAAGAAAAATTCAACCCACATTCTACGGGGATTATTTTCACCACCTGAATAACCCCCTGGGCACACCCAGATAAACCCTGTCAGATAATAATAATAATAATAATAATAATAATAATAAAATTTTATTTGTATTTCCCGCCTTTCCCTACAGATAGATTATATAGATTATATAGGCAGAGTTGCAGCGGAAAGCAGGGAGATGAGAAAGACAAAAGACCCCAGCAGACCTGAGAAAGGCTAAAAATATTACTTTTAGTGGCATGTGTGAAAATGATCAGTAAAACAGCAGAATGATTGTGGGTGTTTCCAGATATATGGCACCTCTCAGTACCCATCACAAGAGGCCATGCAGTTATTCTGTCTTTCTCTCCTTCACAGCAGGTATTTGAGAAGACATTTTGCTGCCTTAGGCAAATGCAAGATGACACCCCACTTCTGAACTGATTAGAACAGCAGTTCATTTTTCTTCAAATCTAAGTGGTCGGTGCCCACTAATGCAACATCAGGGTAGCTTTTTGTGAGGAGCAAGCTGCATGGTGCACAACTCTCTTCTCTACCACCATGCTGGCTTCAGCATTTGCTACCTGAGGCAATCTCAACCTATTTCACTCTCACGGTAGGGCTGGACCTCCACGCTCTCTCAGTTGTGCTTGATTCCCGCTATTGTGAATGATTGTATGGGAATTCCCTGTGAATTAAATGTTGCTCTCTACTGCTGCTGCGGCTATGGATTTTGCATGACATCATGTGAAAATACGCAGTGCAATTGCACAATTGTACTCCTCAAAATACTTCTCTTCCCCATGTAAATCTCCTAAGGCTGCTGCGAGAGAATGAGAGTGATGTAGTGGTTTCAGCATTGGACAAGAATTCTGAAGAGCAGGGTTTGGATACTGCTGGGTGACCTTGAGCAAGTCACAGTCTCTCATCCTCGGAGGATAACAGTGGCAAACTCTCTTTGAAGAAACATGCCAAGAAAAACCTATGATAGGGTAGTTTTAGGGTCACCATAAGTTGGAAATGACTTGAAGGTACAGAACAACAACAAATAAGGCTGCTTCCATACTGCAGAATTTATGCAGTGTGACTCCACATCAACTGCCATGTCTCCATCCTATGTAAACCTGGGATTTGTAGTGTGTTGTGGCACTAGAGGTCTCTGAGAGAGAAGGCTAAATATCTCACAAAACTGCAAACCCCAGGATCCGATAGTATTGAGCCACAGCAGTTAAAGTTGTGTCAAACTGCATTATTTCTGTAGTGTAGATGCAGCCAAGGAAGCTTTCTGTAAGAAAACAAGGCACATGCCAGCTTTAAATTTTTCCTGGAGCTCTTCTTTATAAACTTTAATGTGGAAGGGGGGATTTGGGTTGTGTGGCTCTTTGGTGTTCAAAGGTACTCATTTACTTTGGCTTGTGGACAAGCGGGACGTGGCAGATGCAGAGGACACATTTCCTTCCCTTGAAGAGCTCAGGAAAGATAAGGGGAGGCATTGTAGGTCCCAGCATCGGTTAAATAGGAAACACTGTCTCAATAAGCGCTTATAAATCTCCCACCAGCTCCCTGGTGTCTTGTTGCTTGTAGCTGTTCTGTCTTGGTGACTAGCAGTACCCCTGATGTTCGGACTCTGGCCACATTTTATTTCTTGTTGGCTTTGTGCATTTGGATTACTGATTTGGTGTAAGGACTTCTGGATTAGCCGATGACCTTGCTGTTGTTTCTCCCTTCATCTTGATGGATAACCTGTGACTGGATTGACTACCCTACAGTTCTTAGTCTTACAACCATCAGATTCGTAGGTCATTTGCTGACTGTAGCAATGGATCGCACTAGATGGGAATTGTAGTCCTCTCCAACACCAATTCTGTGACCCTATAAAAACTAAAGAGGGCTCTTGTTCCCTTAATGGATATGTAGAAGAGGGAATTTCAGCACACGCTGCATGTTACCTGGTTGTATGAAATGACCACTTGCTGAAATTCCCTTTCCTACACGACCATTAAAGGTACAAGAGCCCTTTCCAGCTATCCCTCTGGCAATCCTCTAACCAGTTGCACATCAGGACAAGGCTTCTTTGCCCTTCTACTCTTTCATACGAGGCTAAATTGGAAGTATAATTTAAGGTCAATTCGAATGCAATCATGGGTTTTATGTTATTGCAAATTAACTCTTCGCACGCAAATTCGGGCAAGAGGGAAGCCAATTCGAATGCAATCATGGGTTTTACCTTATTGCGAATTAAAGCTTCGCATGCAAATTCGGGCAGGAGGGGGTTATTTTCGGGTAATGGGAAGTAATTCCGAACGGAGCAGGGGTTCTTCCGAATGGAGCAGGGGTTCATGTAAATTCGCTAAACAAGCGAATTTACATGAATCCGCATTGGCTCCATTCGGAGTTGGGAGAAATTCCTCCCGTTTGAAAGAGTCCCTTGTCTATATTACTTATAAACCAGAAATTTCCCCCAGGTTTCGCTGTGTGCTTTTTACATCATTGCTGTTCTTGTGTGCCTTTAAGTCATTTCAGTCTTATGGTGACCCCAAGACAAACCTATCATGGGGTTATCCTGGCAAGATTTGTTCAGATGAGGTTTGCCATTGCCTTCCCCTGAGGCTGAGAGCATGTGACTTATCCAAGGTCACACAGTGGGATTCAGTGGGGAATCAAACCCTGGTCTCCAGATCAAAACCCAGAATCTGCTCTGGGCTGTTTACACAACACCCTGACCTGATTTGGGTTTCCACCCATTGTCCCACATTTAAAAAGCTTATGTTTTGCTCCAGGTTTTCCGGAAAGCCCAGAGCAAAATCACAGAATCACAGAACTCTACAGTTGGCCATCCATTCCAACCCCCCTGCCATGTACGAACACAGAATCAAAGCACCTCCAACAGATGGCCATCAAGCCTCTGCTTAAAAACTTCCAAAGAAGGAGACTCCACCACTCTCCAAGGGAGTGTGTTCCACGGTCGAGCAGGTCTTACTTTCAGGAAGTTCCTCCTAATGTTGAGCTGGAATCTCTTTTCCTGCAGTTTGAATCCACTGCTCGAAGTCCTAGTGTCTGGAACAGCAGAAAATAAGCTTGCTCCATCCTCAATATGACATCCCTTCAAATATTTAAACAAAGCTATCGTCAGTGGCATCCCTAGGGTTGGTGTCACCCAATGCGGTAATTCATGGTGTCAACCCCCCCCCCCCAATTGACCTCCTTCCATTTCACATTATACAGAATCCTTAGTAATGCTTTTTTGCATTACTGTTGCTTGTAAATCGCAATTCCCATATACCACTGAGTGTAACGCTAATAGTTGAGACAGAAACAACTAGCAAAATTAAAATTATACCTTCAAATTACAATATCATATGCACAACCTAAATGTATTTACATATATGTAGGGAAGATGTGATTAAAATGTGATGCTTTTAAAGATAATTTTAAGAGAATAATTTAAAAAAAAATCAGAAGAATTTTAATTTTTTAAATTAATATTTTGAAATGTTAATTTTTAAAAAAATTCTGGGGCCTCTTCTTTCTCCTCCCACTGAGCTTCACCCTACTCCCACCATTTCTTAAAGCATTTTAAAGGGAAGCAGGTGAATGCTGCAGCCTGTTTCTTCCCAAATGCAGATGTTTGAGGAGCAGTGGTGTCACACACACCCTTAGTGGGGTTACCTGGTGTGGTCCACACACTCCAAGCCCCTTTAGTGATGCCACTGGCTATCGTATCACCTCTTAACCTTCTTTTCACCAGGCTAAACATACCCAGCTCCCTAAGGAGTTTATCAGACGGGAGGAATTTCTCTTTATTGCGAATGGGGCCAATTGGAGCCAATTCGAATTCACGTGAATTTGCTAGTTTAGCGAATTCATGTGAATTCGTATTGTGTTTGGAATGCATTCAGAATGACTTCCCATTACCCAAAAATGACTGCCCATTGCCTGAAATTGCGTGAGATGCTTTAATTCACAATAACGTAAAACCCATGATTGTATTTGGATTGCCATGGGAATATACTTCCAATTTCCGACGTCTGATAAGGTCCCAAGTCTCTCCTGTGAGGCCAACCTTGCCATGTGTGCGAGTTGCTCTGAGATCAGAACGAGGTGCTTAGTGTTGACAACATGGCTGACTTCAGAGCAGCTTGTGCCTGCAGTGGTAATGCTGGCTGCCTTGCAGGCAACACGCGGTCACCTGTAATTTGCCAAAAAATCCCTAGCAGGATGGGATCCGGGGGGGGAATTCAGAGCCAGAATATTCCAGGGGCAGACCAGAGTATTCTATGAAATGTAGATGAGCCCCCTGTCATCAACAGTTACGTGCAACAGAGACATTCAGGAGGTAAAGCATTTCCTAGTCCAACCTGACAAGGGAGTTTATCGGACAGGAGGAATTTCTCTTTATTTCGAATGGAGCCAATTGGAGCCAATTCGAATTCACGTGAATTTGCTAGTTTAGCGAATTTACATGAATTCCAATTGCATTTGGAATGCATTCAGAATGACTTCCCATTGCCCGAAAATGACTGCCCATTGCCCGAAATTGCATGAGATACTCTAATACGCAATTACGTGAAACCCGTGATTGCATTCGGAATTACTTCCTTTTGCCTGAAATTGTGTGAGATACACTCATACGCAATAATGTAAAACCCCATGATTGCGTTTGGATTGCCATTGGATTATACTTCCAATTTCCGTTGTCTGATAAACTCTAAAGTCCAGTTTCTAAGGTTCTCTCTTCTACTTGACTGTCACCAACCCTGTCAATCCTTAGGAGCTGGTCATCGAAGGCATGCCTATCTTTCCCCATTTTTCATTATCGCTATCACCAAACACTGTTTTTTGGAAGCAAGCAGGATGCCTTGTAGTGTGCCACACGCCCTCTGATCCCAATCCCTACATGCAGTTTCGTGACTCATGAAAGAAAGGTTTCTATTTTAATTCTGAAATTACACTTTCTACATTTCTGAAATTACACCACGGCCCACGTAGAGTCTTTCTTTCTTTTACCCTGTTTCCTTAGATACATTACAGCTAACCTGGAGAAGAGTCTTATAAAACTTCCAATTTTTTAAATCTTTTAATATTTTTTTTGGTCACAATCTTGATTTGTTGGGGGCTGTTTTAATGACTGCAAACATTTTATGCATAGACATTTTCAGTTTATTTCCCCCCTACCTGGTGTGTATGAATTAAGGAAAAATTGGGATATTACCTATCTTTTGAAAGCATTAAATGGGCATTTCTTGATGTATCTTGCAGATTTTCTTTGTTATCAGCTCCCATGGGTGCACTTTCCGTATTGAAATCATTTCATCTTTTTTTGTTTAGAGATGTGAAGGCATGGGGAGAGGGACTGGAAACCTGGAAGCCTTTTTTTAATTGTTTTCGAAAATTGAAATTGGGGATTGGGGAGAGGAAAAAATTATACGTTTTCTTTTTGAATGAAGGATCAACAAAATGTTTAAAACAGTGTGTTCATATACAGTATTTAATTATTCAAAAGTATTTTGTATAACTATGTAAAAGGGAGTTATGTAAGATAACATACAGTATCTGATCACTGGAATTTCTGGACTTCCTTATCACACTACAGTGTTGCAGTGCTACTATTCCATTTCAACTGCCATGGCAACATCCTATAGAATCCTGGGATTTGTAGTTTAGGAAGGGGCCTTTAGAATCCTCAGCCAGAGAGCTCTTAGGCCTCACTGAATTACAAAACCTAGGATTCGACAGGACATTGCATGGCAGTTAAAGTGGAATATATCACTATAATTTCTATAGGAATGAACACTTTATAGCTGCTTGCTACTATGGAAGACTAGATGAGACAAAATAATTTTCTTGGTTCTGTTCTACTAAGTTGACAGTTTCTTCAGTTTTTATTGATTGGTTCTTTTGTCTGATCTTCATAAAGTAGCAAAACCAAAAGAATTTTTCCTTACAGCTCAAGAGTGGCTCCTTTTGTAACAAAAGATACACAATTTAAAAAGGGACCTCATCTTGTAACTATTGTTTGCACTTTTCAGATACCAAACATGATTATTTTTATGCCAAACAAAATGGTGTAATTGTTTCATATTATGTATATAGTACATTTTATGCACCCAAAGCACCTAAGTAATTTTCAGTCTGTAAAGGATGCTGAAATTTTTTTTTTGCTGGTACTCTAGACCAGTTATTTTTATTTATGACAAACATGACAGTGTCTGTGTCTCAGTGTGACTTTGATATACACTCAGGATTGGCTGTGTGTGTGTGTGTGTGTGTGTGTATAAATGTTATGAACAAAATTATTTCTTACTGTTGACAGGAAAGCAGATACTCCTCAAGTCCTCATCTCTCTTTCTCTTTCATGTCCTAGGAGTTTATCAGACGGGAGGAATTTATCTCTATTTCGAATGAAGCCAATTCGAATTCATGTGCATTTGCTAGTTTAGCGAATTCACATGAAATCCGATTGCATTCGGAGGGCGTTCGGAATGACTTTGTATTAGCTGAAAATGACCCTCCATTGCCTGAAATTGTGTGTGATGCTTTAATTCGCAATAACATTAAACCCATGATTGCATTCGAATTGACTTCCCTTTTGCCCGAAATTGCGTGAGATGATTTAATTCGCAATAATGTGAAACCCCAGGATTGCATTCGGATTGCCATTAGATTATACTTCCAATTTCCGTGGTCTGATAAACTCCCTAGTTCAACCACACAAACAGGACACTTTTTTTGTTTTAGACAGACCTTGGAGAAATTTCTTTCAACCTCATCTTCTGAAAGCTAGGTTTTTAGGAAGAAAACAGAACAGGACTCCGGTAGAAAAAACAGGACAGGACTGTTTTGTAGAAGGGGGAATTTGAGCAAGCGTGGCTGATCAGACCCTCTTCTGTACAACCAGCAAAGGTACAGGAGCCCTGTACACTTTGGACAAGAGTACTCCTTTGAAAAGTGTGTGCGTGTGTGTGTGTGTGTATGTATATATATATATATATACACATATATAGACTTCATTTGTTAGACTTTGTGGATATTGGGAACGGCATATTCTGTGCAGTTGTGGTTTATGCTTCATCTGTTTATGGTTATGTTCAATAACATTACCAGGGTCGCCTTTTGTAACACCATCAGGGTCCATCCCTTATGAAGAGGCAGTGATGTCCAAACTCTGGCCCTCCAAATGTATTGGACTTCAGCTCCCAAAATCCCAGACCATTAGCCAAGATGGCTGAGGCTTCTGGGAGCTGAAGTCCAAAACAGCTGGAGGTCCAGAGTTTGGACATCACTGTCCTTAGGCATACCTTCCCACAGTCCTGATTTGGCAGAGACAATCCAAATGAAACCTCTATCATTCCACTTTTAAAACTGTTTTTAAAATGTTGCAGTTTCTCTTTCTTCCTCCCACTGTTCCCCTTTGTCCTTGGCTTAGGGGTAGTTCAGACTACGTTATATACCGGTTAGCAAACCGGATTAAAATCAAGAAGTTCAGACTGAAAACGGTTTTAACACTACTGAATCCAGATCTTGCACACGTGTAGCAGGGCAAATCCCCCATAACCCGGTTTCTCCCAAAGTGGTATATTTACTGTTTCTTTTGGGAGAAACCAGTTCGCAGGGAATGTGAACTTGGCTCCGATCACGATCGGGTCAAGTTCAGGGGAGGGGAGAAGGCCAGCGGGTGGAACATGCCTCCTCTCCAGGCAAAATCGGGCACTCCTGCATTTTAAAAATATTTTTACTGTATTTTTAATTAATTATTTATTGTATTATTTTATTTTATTTTATAGTTATTTTATTTATTATTTATTTCATTGTATTTTATTGTATTTTATTTATTAGTAATTTTATTGTATTTTATTTTAGTATTTTTTATATTATTTTATTTTTTATTTTTTTATTTTTTCAATTTGACAGCTCATGCGCATTCTACGAGGCTCTTTTCTCCTGCGTTTTTATGAATGGAGCACTTTAAACCAGAGGGGAAACCCCAGTCCATATATGGATTGGGTATTACTTTCAATGTTTAAAGGGCCCCATTTGAATTACAATTTGCAAAACTTAATTGATTTGCTGCTGTAATTTACAAAGATTCCCTGGGATCTGTGTAATTATTTAGTTAGCTTCCTCCTTGTCTCCCAGTTGTGGTGCCAGGGCTTACCCTCCACTTTGCTCTGCATCCGCCTCTTGGCTAGAAGCAAGTAGGCTTTGTTAAATCTTGTTTATGCTATCTCCCTAAATCAGTGAGAAGGAATAAAATCCTTTCATTTCACCTTGATCTGGGAATAGCCCCTTTGGCTAAGATTTTGGTCTTAATTTCCAAACAGAAAATATGTTCTCGTGTGTGTGTGTGTGGTTGAATGACAAGCTGTGAGCAAATGTGGTTGGGACTTAATGCATAATACTTAATGACATCAACATGGGTCACCTCTATATCCCAGATTTTAGTCCAGAAACCTCAGGGCTTGGGATGATCCTAAACATGCAGCCCTACATGCACATGAAATGTACAGAGCTGTCCAGATTACAATATTGAAATTATTTACAGCCGTTGATATGCTATATGCTGCACAGAATGAAGACATGCCATGGTTCCCACCCAAGGGCTTACAGATGGGGGAAAAGAACAAGAATTTGCAGAGACTGCCAATACAGAGTGGAAAGACAAATGGCACATTGGGCAGCGGGGGTGAGGGATTAGTTAGTTATTATTTCCATGATTTATATCCCACCACTATGCCAAAAGGCACTGTGTGCTGTCATGCATCCACCCAAAATTTAATGCACAATAAAAAGAACATTTTATGTAACGAGACAACTTTATATTCAAACATGATTGTGCAGGACAGGGATGGAGAAACTGCCTGATTGGATTGTTGTTGTGTGCCTTCAAGTCATTTCCAATTTATAGCAGCCCTAAAGCAAGCCTACTGTGAAGTTTTCTTGGCAATATTTGTTCAGAAGGGGGCTGCCTTTGCCTTCCTGTGAGGCTGAGAGAATGTGACTTGCCCAAAGTCACCCAGAGGATTTCCATGGTCAAGCAGGGAATTGAACCCTGGCCTACAGAGATCTTGTAGCACCTTTGAGACTAAATTAAAGAAAGAAACTGGCAGCATGAGCTTTTGTAGACTTCAGTCTACTTCTTCAGATGCATTTGGTGGAATCATAGTTCAGCATTCCAACCATTACACCACACTGGCTCTCTAAACTGCCTGATATCAGATCAATTTATTTGGGCATCTAGCCTCACATAAATGAAGATGGAGAAGGGCGGTTTCCATTAATATCTGGAGGACCTACCTGATCCTTGTAACTGGAAATCCCTAAGTAGAAACTTGAGACTTTCAACATTTAAAGCCTGTGCTCTTGCCACAGAGTTGTTAAACTACTCTTTTGGACACCAGTTCTCAGAATCCTTGGTAGCCCATGCTGCAATCCAGAAAAAGTTGACTTTTCCAGATTCTAGTTCTACTCTTAAATCAAGTAGGATGATATATCCTGTGTCAGGAGGGAGACCAGCATGTTCAGATCCAACCATGTGGATGCGGCTTTCACTCCCTGGAGTCTGGTTAGATACCTTGGTCATCCTGATAGTGCAAAAAGTCCTTATCCTTCAGTGAAGGCATTTGGAAGAGAGAGAGAGAAATAATTCAGGCTGAAGGAGTTATGTCACAGGAAGAGTATGAAGAAGGGAAACAGACAGCAAGTTAAGGAGTGACGAAGTAGGGTATCTTGTTATTGCTACACTAATCCTTTACATTGTGGGAGTTCCTTCCTTTGCTTATTGATTATTGAACCAGACAATGTCATTGTGAACTCATTATACAATAGTGTATTCTATGTCGACCTCCCTTCTTCTTCAAATCTGTTGCATACACTTTGTTTGGTGACAACATGTGATTGCAACAACACCAGCCAGTCTAGCACAGAAGGGTGAGACACTTTGTCAAGTTTTGTAAGGGTTCTTGTGCCTTTAATTAAACATTTACTGTTTCCAGATTTAGCTAGTTTTATCATTTCCCGATGAGCATGAATATGGGGGATTCATGATGAATTGCCTATTAATTGTCCCTTGAACTCCCTCTTTGAATTAAAATGTGTGATCTACAAAAGAAGGAAGGGACAGAAGACTTTAATTAGTGGTTTCCTTGTATTTTTGTCTGTTAGTGTTTATAATGAAATAATGTTATTCCCAAAAACAAATGAACATGAAAAAATAATAATGCAAGGAAACAAAAATTGAACAAACCCATCAGCAGGTACAGTAACCATCATTGGGGTAAAGCATAGGCGGTTTATCACTAATCTCCTAGTCACAATCCACAGAAAGCAGTAATAAGGTATAATGTAGTATAGCCAGATGCAAAGGAGGACAGAGCCTCCAAAGGTTTAATGTATGCACTGAAGAGGGAATTTCACCATGTGTGGTTTGCATGAGAAGCTACACCAACTGAAATTTTGCTTTTTATGCAACTATTAAAGGAACAAGTACTACGTATTACCTTTTTTTTTTTTGTTCCCAGCCACCAAAAACAGGAATCTTTTAATTAATGCTGGAAAGGAACTATGTTGGACAGAATCTATTCCATGGGGAAGTTTATTGCTGGATTATGTAGCATAGTATTAGTTTTACTAATCTGATGCCTCCCATATATTTTGGACTGCAACTCCCAGCATACCTTGGGCATTGACCATGCTGTGCCAGAGGCTGATGGAAATTTATGTCCAAAACATCTGGAAGGATATAATCATGGGGAAGGGTAATATAGTACTACAGTGAGTACTGTGCTAAACATTTTCTTTCAATTCTAATTCCAGCCACTTATGGAGAAGCAATGATTCAGTAGTGCCAGTGGGTTGTAGTATGAAAAGAACCATAAATAGGGCAAGAGCATAATCTTTGCTTTTCGGTTACATTTCTATTTATTACTCTTTATTTATTGTATTTAATTATTTCTGTTATATACCTGCTATGCTTACAAACTCAAACGTCATTGACATTGAAAAAAAATAATACCGTTCCTTCTTTATCCCACACCCTTTTTTTATGTTATCATTATAAAGATAAATATTTTGATAGAGAGCCCAAAGAGATTGTGGATCAATTTGAAATTATATTAATTATGCTCCTGAAGTAAGGCGAGTGAAGGAGAAGAAAAGTTGTGGAAGAGGATGTTGCTAAGCACAAGAGTTAAAAACATGTTTTGTTACAGTGACAGGAACCAACAAGCTGCTTTAAGGATCTGACGACAGAAATAATGTGGTTGTAGTGAAAGAGTGAGAAACATTAGTTTAGCATCTGGAACTGACTAGAAGGGTCAGAAACAGCAGAAGACCAGGGAAGGCCACCAAGAGAGATGCTGCAGATGTTGCCGGCCAGATGTGAGGTTAGGTCACCCCAATATGGACTGAATCTTTTAAAAGCCCCTACAGAGAGGAAAAAGCTGCTTAGATGTGGGAGGAAAAGCAAAGCTGAAGATGCAAAGGAATTTTGTAGTATTTTGAAACTAACTGGGAGAAAGAAATTTGCAGGATGAGTTTTTGTAGACTCAGTCTGAATCCGCACTGCAGAAATAATCCAGTTTGACACCACTTTAGCTGCCGTGGCTTAGTGCTATGGCATGTGGGAACTATGGCATGGCTCAATGCTATTTAATTCTAGGAACTCCATGGCAGTTAAAGCATAGTTTGCTCCATCAGATGCATATCATTTATACTGAAGTCAAGTGTGGCTGTGAATAGTAATGCAAATGCTGGTTAAAAAATTACTGTGGAGAAGGTTGTAATTATGGCAAAATGCATAATGTAAGAGGCACAGAGAAGAACAAGTGCAACCCACCAATAAACTATGACTGCATCCACACTGCAGAAATAATCCAGTTTGACACCACTTTAATTGCCATGGGTCAGTGTTAGGGAATCCTGGGGCTTGTTGTTTTATGTTGCACTAGAGCTCTCTGACAGAAAAGACAAAATGCCTCACAAAACTACAATTCCCAGGATTCCATAGTATTACACCATGGCAGTTAAAGTGATGTCAAACTGGATTGTTTCTGAGGTGTGGCCTATGTTACAATAAACGGTGCTGTTTGAAATATGAAATGTCCAAATGAAACAGCATTTAATTAAAAAAAAAAAAAGAATTGCCTGCTACTGCAAGCATATAGTGGAAGCAGGAAACAATAATAGGTAGAAAATAGCAATAGAAAAGTTGTCCCAATTCCAGTGTGTCCCTAAAAGGGGGTATGAGAGAGAAATATTCCCTCACATGCAGTGTTTTCCACCAGAAAATACTGGAGTTGTAAGAACTGAAAGAATGGCCGATGGGAAGTCGAAGAACTTTTGAACATTTTTTTTTAAACAAAAGCTCAGGAACTAAACTTAATGGAGAAATTAACTAGACTATATCCAAGCTCAGAGAAATAGAAATTGTTTTGCAGTTTTGGATATAAATAAATAGACCACTAGAAAAAAAAATTATAACCTTCTTCCAACACGTTGTAATTTATGGAGAAGAACGATCAGGTTAATGTCATAGCTCAGAATGCAGATGGAGGACAAAGCTGCTAAATGTCAATACTGAATTGTTAAGGTTAGTTATTAGTGTGGTTTAATTTTGCTTTTATAGCCATTTCAATAAAGTTTTTAATTTTTTAAAAAAATCCACATAGAAGACAACTGTTGTCCCAATCTCAGGACTGAAATAAGAAAAGACACCTCAGTCAACATGCTTAGAAGGCTTCTCTTCCTCGTGCCCGGCTCCATCCCAAGTTTCATTTGCAACCAAAAAAAAAAAAAAAAAAAGGCAGAAAACCCCTTTTGTTCATGTTCTCATACGATTCTTGGCAGAGCCAGTTGGCATCCTCAGAGGTGCAGTGTTACAGCCGCTTGCTGGCCAGTTCCACCCCTGCCCTGGATGGAAAGGAGGAAAGCCAGCAACACAGCTGTATGTTCCAGGGCCTCACACCGCTCTGGTGAGCCAAGTCCTTGGACAAGGATTCAGGCTGTGAATCCAGACCCTCTGGGCAGGGATTCAAAAGCTCTTTGTTGCATAACCAGCTGCGGGCAGTGAGTACACTCTCTTTCATAGGAACCCCCACATGGCGGTGGGGTGGTACATTTTATCAAGGCCCAGAGGAGCCCTGAAGTCAAGAGAGGCCTCACCCAGGTTGCAGATCCCATTACTGTGAGGATGCAATACGCCTCCGGATATTTACAGAAATGTATTTTCTTGTTATCTGTGCTGGTAGCATGAGCTTTCATAGACTTGAGTCTACTTCCTCAGATGAATGGGGTGCAGGGAGTTAATAGACTCAGGTTTATGAAAACTGATGCTTCTCTCTTTCAGTTAGTTTCAAAGGTGCTACAAGATCCTTTTGCATCCTGATTTTCCAGACTAACACATGAATTCTTGTTATAGAATCATAGAATCATAGAGTTGGAAGAGACCACAAGGGCCATCCAGTCCAACCCCCTGCCATGCAGGAACTCCCAATCTTGTTACCTTGTCTAGCCCACATTTTGCAAGCTTGTTTGAAAGAATGTCATGGGGAACCTTGTCAAAGGCCTTACTGAAATCAAGGTATACTATATCCACAGCATTCCCTTCATCTACCAAGCTGGTAATTTTATCAAAAAAAGAGATCAGATTTGTCTGGCATGACTTGTTTCTCTCAAACCCATGTTGGCTTTTTGTGATTATGGCATTCCCTTCTAAATGTTCACAGACTCTCTGTTTATCTGCTCTAGAATCTTTCCTGGTATTGATGTCAGACTAACTGGACGATAATTGTTGGGATCCTCTTTTTTCCCTTTTTGAAGATTGGGACAACGTTTGCCCTCCTCCAGTCTGCTGGGACTTCTCCTGTTCTCCAGGAGTTCTCAAAGATTATTGCCAATGGCTCCGATATTACATTTGCCAGTTCTTTTAATACTCTAGGATGTAGTTCATCTGGTCCTGGAGACTTATATTCATTTAGGTTAACCAGGTATTCTTGTACTATCTCTTTACTTATTCTGTGCTGAAATTCCCACTGAGTCTGGGCCCTTGGACTCTAAAGGACCTCCATCACCGCAGTCTAAGGGCCTGCCATCAGAGACAGGCCTAAAACAGTGGAGGATAAAGAAAGGCAGCGGCCATTTTGTACTCCCTCTCAGTCAACTGACATCGGGAGCCATTCCGGCTTAGAATCATAGAATCATAGAATCATAGAGTTGGAAGAGACCACAAGGGCCATCCAGTCCAACCCCCTGCCATGCAGGAACTCCCAATCAAAGCATCCCCGGCAGATGGCCATCCAGCCTCTGCCTAAAGACCTCTAAGGAAGGAGACTCCACCACTCTCCGAGGGAGTGTGTTCCACTGTTGAACAGCCCTTACTGTCAGGAAGTTCCTCCTAATGTTGAAGTGGAATCTCTTTTCCTATGTATTTCCTATGTATTCTTATCTATGTATTTGTTGTCGCCATTTTGTGAGAGTAGCTGGTATAAATCAGAAGCAATGTTAAAACAATCTCAAACCATATTGTGAACTGGTGGGCCACCTGGCCAGGCCCCATCCTATGGTCCTTCTCTAGAATAGACAGTTAAAGTAGGACTTTGTATGACTGAGAGACAGAATTGGTTTCCTCTATTTGACAATGACTGTCATACCTGGAACAAGAATTCCTTGAGCATGGGGAGGATTGAGAGAAAGAGAAGGGAGTTTATCATATGACAGAATTTGGGGGTAATGCAATGGCAATCCAAACACAATCATGGGGTTTCACGTTATTGCGAATGAGTGTATCTCACGCAATTTCGGGCAATGGCAAGTCATTCTGATCGCAATCATGGGGTTTCACGTAATTGCGTATTAGAGTATCTCACACAATTTCGGGCAATGGGAAGTCATTCTGAACGCAATCATGGGGATTCACGTAATTGCGTATTAGAGTATCTCATGCAATTTCAGGCAGTGGGGGGTCATTTTCAGGAAATGGGAAGTCATTCTGAATGCATTCCAAACTCAATCAGATTTCACGTAAATTCACTAAACTAGCAAATTCACGTAATTGCGAATTGACTCCATTCAAAATTGAGAGAAATTCCTCCCATGTGATAAACTCCGGAGAGAGAGATCTGTTAGGAAACGCAGAAAAATACCAAAGGCAATGGAATCAAGTGCTTCTTTATCTTTTGATGGCATTCTGAGTAGTAGTAGTGGTATTTATTTCTTACCCGCCTCTCCTCATGGATTGAGGCAGGAAACAACAATAGACCAACAAATACATAACATCAGTTAAAAACACAACATCAGTTAAAAACACATTCAACATCTTTATGAATGACTTGGATGAAGGAATAGAAAGTATGCTGATTAAATTTGCAGATGATGCCAGACTAGATGATGCAAATTCCCTAGAGGACAGGTTTCAAATTCAAAATGATTTTGACAAATTAGAGGACTGGGCTAAAGCTAACAAGATGAATTTCAACTGGGAGAAATGTAAGATCCTACACCCAGGCAGAAAAAAAATGAAATACATAGATATAGGATGGGAGATACCTGGCTGGATAACAGTTCAATTGAAAGTCAGCAATGTGATGTGGCAACGAAGAAAGCCAACACAATACTTGGTTGCATCAACAGGAATATATTGTATAGATCAAGGAAAGTGCTAGTACCACTGTATTTTGCTTTGGTCAGGACTCATCTGGAATATCGTGTCCAGAGGATGGCGACCAAAATAGTGAAAGGCCTAGAAGTCTTGTTCCCCTCAACAACAGACCAACATACAGATTAACATATAAATCACTTCCTCCCAAACAAGGGTCACACACACATATATATATGTATATACATACACACACCAAATACTACCATGCCACCACCCTCTGAAAATGCCAAAGATGCAGGTGAAACGTCAGGAATAAATTCTTCCAGAATGTGGCTACATAGCTCGGAAAACCCACAGAAAACAATATTATTAAATGTGACACATAAGAAACGACCCCAGCAAATTTTCAGATAAATGTGTATAGTTCTATAGATTCTTTTGCACATTGCCTGTGGCAGAAACCCAACAACTCTAACTGCCAGCATTCTACAACGGGGCAAGTAGGGTTAAGCCACCTAGAAATCTTGTCTGTTGTTGAGCTGAATTTGTGAAAGCAATTGGTGAGATCCTATGTAAAATCATGTAAAACATAGTGCTTTGCATGCACAGCTCTGTGTTTCTCCAAACCCAGTGTTACTCCAGGGGAGGGATCAGGGAGGCAAACAGGCCAGGGAACAAAAATGGATTGCTGAATATCCAAACCATTGGTGATCCAATAGGGCAACCTCATTTCTCTTCCCTTAGTTGCAAAACTGCAGCCAGGATGGCTTCTACCTGGTCAAAACCAAAATTGGCTGTGGTAGCAGCTCCAAGGTTTGACAGCTCCCTTGGGCAGGAGTTGGACTCTGTATGGGGAGCTAGTGAATAGCTCCTTGTGCAACATCCAGAAACAAACTGTGGCTTACATGCATGTAAGCCACTAACAGAACTCTGGGGGACTAATTCATGATTTTGCAATAAAAAACAAAGTTGTACAGTTAATTGGCCCAATGTTTGCAGCTACATTGGCCCATTATAAAAAAAACCCAAAGCCACGGTGTTGCCTTGATAACTCCTTTATTAATGATTAAAATATTACAAGATAGTTACCAGACTTGTAGGTTTATTAAGATGGATGCATTAGCAAAGGCAGGTATGCTCGGGCTTGTTCTCATGTATATTTCCGGCTTTTCATTTATCCTTGGCACTGGACCTTATATCTAGGGTTCCCAGGTTGCCAGGCCTGGCCTTGACCCCTCCTCTCAGTCCTTAGAGGGTGACAAAAATCAGGATTTGCTTGAGTTGTACAATCAATACTCCACATTTGCAGCTTTTACTTTTGCGGATTTGATTATTACGTTCTCTCTAGGAATCTCTAGGTCCTCCACGCAACTCTGCCAGAGTTACACTGGAGAACCTAGTGATTCCTACTCTATAAAACCCATCTCTGGGCATTTGTAGGTCCTCCAGCATGATCCTGTGGTCACCTTCTGGCAGTTGTTGATCATAGAGATGTATTGGAGAGATTCCTAGAGACCTGTTCTCTCAGGTTAAAGTGTTGTTGTTGTTTTTAAATTTGCAGTTTTCCCAATTTCACAGGATAAAATCATAGAATCATAGAGTTGGAAGAGACCACAAGGGCCATCCAGTCCAACCCCCTGCCATGCAGGAACTCTCAATCAAAGTATTCAGAGAATTCCCAAGGAAATCAGTGGAGAGCAACAGTGGTATTGTATTCCAAATTACACCCAAAAGGTATCAAGTCCGTAGATCCAGAAGTATTTGCCCTTTGCAAGCATGGTTGGATCATGGAGTCTCTCTGTTGGATATATTGCCATTTTGACTTGACATCTTGATACCTTTTGGGTTTAATTTGGAATACAATACCACTGTTGCTCTCCACTGATTTCCCTGGGAATTCTCTGAATACTACTGGATCCAGTTATCTTTCTCCATCCCAATAGACACTATTGAGGAAGGCAGAAGCAAACCATGTGATGCTTTTATAAAAACCTGCGGTCATTAGTTTCATTAATCAACTCCAGTTTTAGAGTATCTTCCAAGATCCATGTTCTACCTGATATCAGTGCTGTTAGTTGTGTGTGTGGTTCCCCCCTCCAAATGTCTTGTCTCCTTGCAGATACTGTCAACTGTTTTCTGTACAAAGAAGTCAGAAAACATTATTCGTTTGGACTTCAGCTCTCATGTGTTTTTAAAAGCAAGATTTGCATAGGTGTTAAAAACAGAGCTCTGTGTGTGTTTCTATTCATTGCAGAGCATGGAAAGCTGAATTTCCAAGGAGATAAATATTTTGTTGTTTGTGTCAGACTTGTTGTTTATTATTTAGATGGCATGCTCTGAGCAACTGTGGTTGATGCTAAATGTATTCTGCTTAACATCACCAGGATCCATCTCTTCTAAGTTCAAAAGAAGATGGCCCTTAATCTCCGGTTTCGACCCGAAAATCTCCAAGCCTGGGACGTTCATTACTAAGTAACCCAATTTTTCAGGGTTATTTTTCCTATCTTTGTTCTGCAATTTCTTACCTCATCTCACTCCAAGCCATGTCTGTTACTGATATAATGAAGGAACTGAGAGTTAGGAGCACCTTTGTATATGGTTGGGGAAATGATGTAATTTAATAAACAACAACATTGCCTCTCTATTTTGACCCTTGCCAAGTGACTGAACCTCAGCCAGTGAGTGAGTTTTATGGCTGACCATTACTTCTGTATGGAGTTTATCATACGACGGAATTTGGGGGTATAATGCAATGGCAATCTGAACACAATCATGGGGTTTCACATTATTGTGAATGAGTGTATCTCATGCAATTTCGGGCAATGGGGGGTCATTTTTGGGAAATGGGAAGTCATTCTGAGTGCATTTCAAACACAATTATATTTCACGTAAATTCGCTAAACTCGTGAATTCACATAATTGCGAATTGGCTCCATTGGCAATTGAGAGAAATTCCTCCCATGTGATAAACTCCTTTGTAACAGATTTGATCAGTGCTTGGATTCATTCTGTAATCCATTCTGGATTACAACTCCCAGAGTTCTCTAGCCGGCATGACTATTGGCTGGGGGATTCTGGGAGTTGCAATAAAAAGATGTAATATTTCCAAGTACTGCTGACAATTAGGGTGGGCATGTGTCCCTTCACAGTAGCACCTGACATTCTCTTTCTTTCTCTCATTTTTTTTCTCCTCCTCCTTCCCCTCCCCATCTCTCCAGTCACAGCCTGGCAACTCTCACTATGGATCACCTCCTCCTCCTCCTCCTGATGCCTCTTCTGGGACTGGTGAGCTGTGATCGGCCATTTGTGCAGAGAGGCTTCTGGGACTTCTCCATGGATGATCCTAATGTCCAAGAAGAGGAAGAGGCTTCTGGAATCTTCCCAACTTCCGGAGGAGCTGAAACTGAGGATAGCTACCCTTTCTACCCAGGCCTCTGTCCATTTGGCTGCCATTGCCACCTAAGAGTGGTGCAGTGTTCTGACTTGAGTAAGTAAGTCAACATGTGGATGAAATGGCTGGAGGAGCGGGAAATAGTTGGAACAGCAGAACACAAGGGCTTCTCTGTCTATCAAATGTGTGGGACTAGCTATTTTGTCACCCAGTGTGCCAGGGACCAGTGTCATGTTTGTGCCCATTGGCTACAGTGATTTCTTTCTTTCTTGGAAATTCGGAGACCAACACTGGTCCAGCGACCACCACTTTGAATAGTACTGATCTAGGATTTGTTGTAGAGGCCTCAATTCAAGGTGTCTCAAGATAAACAGAGATGGTGAAAGAATTTAATGCATCAATCTAAAAACTAATTCAGAAGAACCATTTTGAAATGCACAAGAAGAATAGGACTAGATTAGACCAGTGGTTCTTAAACTTTCATCCTCTAGATCAGCGGTTCTCAACCTGTGGGTCATGACCCCTTTGGGGTTCGAACGACCCTTTCACAGGGGTCGCTTAAGACCAAAAAACAAGATACCACAATTTTATGGCTGGGGTCACCACAACATGAGGGACTATATTAAAGGATCGTGGCATTAGGAAGGTTGAGAACCACTGCTCTAGCTGTTTTAGCCTTCATTTTCCAGATGTGCCAGCTAGTATGACCAATTCAGGAGCCTTGGAGTGGTTAAATGCCATTCACAGCCACAAGGCCTTGAGTTCAATCCCAAGCAGGGCTACAGGGTCAACTCAGCCTTGCATCCTTCCATAGTTCACTAAAATGAATACCCAGCTTGTTGGGGGTAATTGGCTTACACACTGTAAACCGCTTAGGGAGTGCTTAAGTGGACTGATAAGTGGTATAGAAATGCACTTGCTATTGCTATTGCTATGGTATTTGGGGATTTGAAAGCCTAAATATTTGAAAAACGAGAGTTGGATAACCACTGAATCAGACTAAAGACCTAGCTGCTCCAGAACACTATTCATAAAGTAGCCAATCATACCTTCCAGCATATCACAGATGAAAACCAGGATATGTGTGTCCAAACAACTTCAGAATGTGGTCAAGGCATTTTTAATGTACAAGAGCATACATACTAGGAGAGGCTGCTGCAGTTTGCTTTTGCCTGAGCCTGTTGAGAAGGGCAAGAATCCACCCTCCCCTCTGGTCTTCCCCCTGCTGAGTTAACTGAGTGCAAACTACTTTTGCATTTTGAACTCTCTTTGTAGCGACTGATGTAAACTGAGGATACTGGTGGAAAGTGAGAGGAAGAGAGAGCAAACATAAAGACATTTTAAAACTGGTGAAAAGGCGGGAGGCCTTTTCTTGGAGCAGAATGTGGTACCCTAAAGCTCAGTCAGGTGAAACAAAATATTTATTTTCCTTCTTCCCAGCCATCCCCTCCAGCATGGCTGGTCGGGGGAGACAGTAATGAGGGGCATTTGGCAGCAAGAACAGAGCTAGCTGTTCTTCTATGCATTAGGGAGGCAATAGCCATTTTGGAGAGCAGGCTATAGTTGGCATCTGGGATTTGGAAGGCAAGGAAAGACAGGTGAACAGCCTGACCAGACTCCTTTTGGTAAGTCTTGTCTTGTCTCCTCTTGTCTGGCTGCCATCTCTCAGTGGATGCGGCATCGGTGCTTGAAGCTCAACATGTCTAAGACAGAGCTTCTCATCTTCCCACTTAAGCCCACCCTTCAATACTCCTTTTCTGTTTCTTTTGACGGCATTTCTATTCAACCGGTTCAGCGAGCCTGCAGTCTTGGCTTCATCTTTGATTTCTCTCTGTCATTTATTCCCCAGATTCAGGCCACTGCCAAGAACCTGTAGATTCTCTCTTTACAACATTGCCAAAATCCGTCCATTCCTCTTAGCCTCCACTGCCAAGACTCTGGTCCATGCCCTAGTGGTTTCACAACTAGATTATTGTAATCTTCTTCTGACAGGGCTTCCTCTCTCTCACCTCCATCCTTTAATCTCTATCCAGAATTCAGCTGCATGCATTATCGCGTCCACTCGCTGCTTTGACCATGTTTCTCCCCTCTTATCCTCCCTTCACTGGCTCCTTTCCCCTTCTGCATCCAGTACAAGCTTTTGTTATTGACTTTAAAAGCCCTCCACGGATTGGCCCCTTCTTACTTGTCTGAACTTCTTTCTCCTCACACTCCTTCTCGAACCCTCCGTTCTAGTAGTCAAGGTCTCCTGTCCCAGCTGAAGATTTCCACTGCTCTGTCCCAGATTTGTCCCTTCTCACTTGCTGCCCCTTACTCCTGGAACCTTCTTCCCCCACATGTGCGCCTTCTAACCACTTCTCTAACCAGTTTCAAAATTAAGTTAAAGACTATATTGTTTAGGGAAGTGTTCCCAGGATTGTGCCGTCTGCCCCAGGATGCCTCCTTTTAACTATGTATTAAGAAGCCGAGCCTTCCCTCCAGTCCATCTGGGAGGACAAGAACCACTGGACCTCATTCCCTTCCCATCCCCTTCCCCTTCTCCTTTTTTGTTGTCTCTTTTAGACTGTAAGCCTGAGGGCAGGGATCCGTCTAATTTACAGCACTATATAAATAAAATTGATGATGATGATGATGATGATGAAGAAGAAGATGATGATGATGATGATGATGATGATGATGATGATGATGACTCTATGCCAGTGTAACCACACTTGTGTTGGGGGTGGCAAAGAAGAAAAAATGGTGCAGTAGAGATGAAGGAACTATGACACCAGAGAAACTGACTGTTCAGAGCCAATAATTTTTGTCTGCCTTCCCTTGCCACTGCTGTGCAACATTGGAGAAAGTACTACTGTTCATGCAGGGTCTGTAACCACTCAGAGAAGTGGCAGGATGGGGCCAGGGCTGTCTCACCAGCAGCCCCAGAGGCCCCATCCTGCCACTTCTCCAGGCTACGGAGAAGCGGAAAACTGCCGCTTCTCCATGGCCTGAAAGCGGGGTGCAGCAGGCACCCTGGGTGCCCGCTGCACCCAACAGTGGTTCCAAGGGGAGAAAGGGATCCTTGGCATGACTGTGTAAAGGCCCTCCCACAGTGCTATGATGTCAGGCGCGTGCAGCGTTATCTAAATACTGTGTGCGCTATGACATTTTGATGGCACGCCCATAGGGATGCCGCCATTTTAAAATGGCGGCGCCCATACTCACTAGGGTTAGGGAGGGTGTAGATACTACTAGGAAAGGTGGAGGGAAGTAACTCACCCCAGATGGATAAAGTCACAAGCCTAGATTTGCAGGAACTAAGCAGAGCAGTTGAAAATAGAGGGTCTTAAGGGGCTATTCAGACAGTGAAAAACAATCCAAGAAGAATCTGGGTTGAGTCTTTGTTGTACACTTGATTAGGTTGGGGGGGGTCTCCCAAAAAACCCACTTTAACCTGGCATAATTGGTACTGTTTTTAAGACATTTTAAAACTGGTGAAATACTTGGGATCAGCTGGAAGAGGGACTGTAAATTCTATGCAAAGTGAAGTTCTGACATCATTCTGTTTGAAAAATTATTCTGCAGCAACTTTTTGGACTTGCCTTGTAAACTCTGGTGCAGGAGTAAAAAAGGAGATGTAGATGGACTGTGTGAATTGCCTCATCACAGATATATTAGAGGTGTTCACTAACCATAAGATTAAGTTCTGACCCCTAGTACAGTATAGCAATATGGGAACAACCCAATTCATCTCAGGCCTGCTGAGCAGGTATATTTAGCAGACTGTGCAAAGACCATTTCCACATCAAGGCAGAGCTGCTATTAGAGCAGAACTAAATGTGATATAAATGTGGACCTGTAAAATTTGGCCTCTTTTCCATGGCAATGTCTGCAGCACTGCACAACTCCTAGCACGATGCTTCATGCCATGGTATATAGAGAGTGTGGAAAACCATTGTGTGACGGCATCAGACCACCCACTGCAGTGTTGAAGAAATGCCAAAGAAGAGGGTGCAATGAAGGATTGGTGGGTGGCAGCTGATTCTGCCCCCACTATTCTACATTTTGCATCTCTGCTGTAGGCAGGCCCAGCCTTAAATGTATTGGCAGTGCTCTATGCCCATCTATTGGCAATTATGCTAAATAACAGCCAGGAAGCTAAACAAAGATACTAGTCTCTTTTTAAAAATTTCCTGTTATAAAGTCACCTCCTAAATTTCTGTAAACAAAATGAGATGAAAAATTGACAAACTACTTTTTTAAAAATGTTGCCTATTCTTTGACATTGGAATCTGTGATACTTGATGATACTGTCACATACTTAGATGAAGTCAGCCTTGATTGTGGTTTTTGGCTAGTGCAATGGTTCCAAAACTTTGGTCCTCCAGAAGTTTTGAACTTTCTAGAATTCCCGACCATTGGCCAAGCTGACTTGGATTTGGGCTTCTTGGTACTGAAGTCCAAAATTACCTGGAGGACCAAAATTTGGGATTTACTGTGCTAGTGGGTTTGAGTTAGATAGGGCTGCTGAAAAAGAGAACAAGGCTCCTGCACTTTCATAATTGTACAGAAGAAAGAATTTCAGTGGCTGTAATTTGTTGGCGAGGCAGTATGGTCTAGGGGTTAGAGGGCTGAACTGGGACTGAAGAGATCCAAGTGCCAGTCCCTTCTGAGTCTTATAACTCCTTGAGTATCCTTGGCCCAAACAACTCACCCGCAGGTTAAACTAGCTGGAAGCGTTATTGTGAAGGTAAAATGAGGTGGTGGCAGGAGAAGCGCTTTTCTACACAGCCTTCGGTTTACGTAAGGAAAGGTAGGATATAAATGTAGCAAATAAGCACAACTAACAAATTGACCAAATTGAGGCTGGCATACTTTAGCCACATCATGAGACAAGACAATGATGCTGGGGAAGGTGGAAGGTAGCAGAAAGAGAGGAAGTCCACAGGCCAGATGGATTGACTCAATCAGAGAGGTCACGGTCTGGGCATGTAGGATCTGAGCCTCAACCTACAGGACCTAAGCAGAGTAGTGGAGGACAGCGGGTCTTAGAGCTGTCTCATCCATGGGGCTGCCGTGAGTTGATGTCTACTCAAGGGCAGTTAACCACGACAAATAAATAAGCTGCACATGCTGAAATTCCCTCTTCTACAGAACAGGGGCAGAAACTTTGGAAACATTTATACTACATCTACTTTCACTGCCAGCATGCTATGCAATTTGTAGTTTAGTTAGAGGCACCAATGGTGCTCCCTGACCAAGAAATCTAAATGCCTCTGCTGCCAATCTTAGGATTCCATAGGATGTTGCCATGGCAGTTACACTGGAATCATAGTGCTATAATTCTGTAGTGTAAATGGGGCCCCTGCTCTCTTTTGCATCTACCAACCTTGCCAGTCCTGGCTCAACTTTGCCCACAGCTTAGCACCTACCTGTCATGATTTCACCCACCCCATGTAACCAGCCCTAACCTTTATCTCCCTCTCCCTTTCCCTGTTCTATCCAGGTCTCAAGGAAGTGCCAAAGGAGATCTCGCCAGACACCACACTATTGGATCTGCAGAACAACCAGATTACTGAGTTGCGCAAAGACGATTTTAAGGGGCTCCAGCACCTGTATGTAGGTATCATAACAGCTGCATCCCATTTTCCCCTTGATAATTCCTACTTTCCTCCACAAATCCCTTTTTATGGAGGTACAGGATGGGCTTGAGTGAGAATTCACCCAAGCTCAGCCTAAATGTCTTTGGGGCTTTACAGACCGCCCCCAAAGGGTGGTCTGTAACCTCCTCTTTTTACTGCATACCTTTGCTGCAGCAACTAGACGGAGTGGCGATGGTACGCAGTAAAAAAGAAGCGCCGAAACGCAGCTCCTTTTTGCATTGCAATTGCGATGCAAAAAGGGGCCGCTGGTGCTTTAGTGACATCGCAGCTGCGCAGCGCCGTATAGATGCTGCGCAGCTGTGACATCATCAAAAAGTTGACAGGGGACATGAAGACACACACACATACATACATGTGCATCAGCACTGCAGAATCCAGGTTGATACCACTTTAACTGCCATGACTCAGTGCTGTGGAATTCTGGGAATTGTAGTTTTGTGAGACATTTAGCCTTCTTGGTCAGAGATCTAGTGCCACAGCAAACTGCACTTGCCAGAATTCCATGGCATTGAGCCATGGCAGTTAAAGTGGTGTCTACCTGGATTATTTCTGCAGTGTGGACGCAGCCAAAATTAAGACACGACAAGTCCAATTTGCCTACCTTGGCTGTGTCCTATGGAAACCTGAGATATATACAGTACCTGGATGAAGCAAAAGAGACATTCTGTGGCTGCGAATTCCAAATACCCTTCTCTAAAGTGCAAATACCATGATTCAGTGAGATGGAATCATGGAAAACAAAGTTGGATATTCTCACCATAACTGTGTAGTGTGAAAAGGCCCAAAGAAGCAAAGGAATGCCACCTTGGAACATGCATGGTTTTTAGTCACTAATCCTTTGCTTTCTCCCTCTCTCTCTTACGCACACCCGCCGCTTGCAATTTGGGGGTTGGGACATAGCTCCCTCTCCTCTTTCTAAAAGAGAAGTTACAAGTCTGTGGCCTTCTGAATGTTGCTGGTCTCCACTGTAGGCTTATTTTGTATTTATATCAAGCAGAGTGCAGCGTAGCCAGTGCAATATGAGATTGTGGTAGAAAACAGGAGAAAACACTCAGGATGCTCTTGCAAGGTAAAACAGAAAATTTTTCATTCATTGTTTCGGGAGATTCACCTTAGGATAGGAAAAAAGGGAAGGAGAGAAGCAAAAGAAGATTAGCAATTGAAGTAGAAGAGCCCCTAAAGCTAGCTCTCACGTGTGGATGTAAGCCACCCTGAGGTGGGAGCGTCATAGATGCTCCCTTCCCAGATACGCATTCTCTGAAGGTGCCAGCCACAGATACTGGCAAAATGTCAGGAATAAACTCTTCTAGAACATGGCCACATAGCCTGAAAAACCGACAAAAAACTATGGATGCCGGCCATGAAAGCCTTTGACTTCACATTGGAAACAAAGGACTAACTAACCTTTGGGAGAAGGGGAAAGTGACCAGCAGATAGCTGCTTGGCAGGCAGGAAAAAGGCTTGAATACAACTTTTTTTTAGATTTGGTGCAGGAGAAGAGTGCTGAGGATACCATGGACAGCTGAAAAGACAAACAAATGGGCCCTTGAACAGATCAAGCCAGAAATCTCTCTGGAAGCCAAGTTGAGGCTGTTGTACTTTGGCCACATCATGAGAAGGCATGAATCATTGAGAAAGGCAATAATGCTAGGAAAGGGGGAGCGAAATTGAAAGATAGGAATATAGATGGATAGACTCAATCAGGCCTCAGTGTGCAAGAGATAAGCAGAACGGTGGAGGACAGGGGGTCTCAGAGATGTCTCATGGTCCACTCGAGGGCAGTTGACAACAACAAAGAGAACAAAGAAAGAAACAAGGAGGTGAAACAAAAGGGCAAGCATGTTCTCTAGAGTTCCCTCTCACGAATCACTTTATGCAAGTGTTGATGCCTCTTTGCTTCCAACATCCTGTTCCTTTGAGCTCCATTCAACCTAGCCAATAGAGGCCAGTAATGTGAGTGGCAATTTTCAACATCAGCTGGAAGGCTTCTCTGCAGAATTTCCTTGACAAATTTGCTTGTGAGGCTGGAATAGGTAGGCTCTTGTTGTTATTATTGTTGGGTGCCTTCAAGGTGTCTCCAGCTTACGGTGACCCTAAGGCAAACCTATAATGCGGTTTTCTTGGCAAGATTTGTTCAGAGGAGGTTTGCCATTGCCCTCCCCTGAGGCTAAGAGAGTGTGACTTGCCCAAGATCACCCAGTGGGTTTCATGGCTGAGTGGGGAATCGAACCTTGGTCTCTAGAGTTGTAGTCTGATGTTCAGACCACTCAAACCACTATGCCCCACTGGCTCCCCCCAGTTAGGCTCTTATTACCTGTAAATCTATTACCAGTATATAAGGAGCTGTTTTATGCTGAGACAACCCAATGGGTCTGGGCTGGTCCAAATCTGCACTGCCCTCTCCTGGCCAACTCTTCCATGAGAAAATAAATTTTCTCCAAAGACGTATGCTGAAGAAGCTTCAATGTGTGTGTATGTGAGGGGGCATTTGCCATTTAAATGTAAATTCACCACCTACTTTACTTTTGAAGTTAAAAAAAAAAAAGAAATGAAAAGACAATAACTTCTAGTTCATGTTTTTTAAAAAGGATATTTCTGGTCTAAAAGAAGGATGAGGCAGAGGAATTCATTTACTGGGCAAATAGTGCTCTCTTTGGGGGATGTGATTTGCCTTTTTCATGGCAAACAGAGGAGTTTATTTTTCTCAATTTTGAATGGCGCCAATTCACAATTACGTGAGTTCACTAGTTCAGCGAATTTACATGAATTCCAATTGCATTCGGAATGCATTCAGAATGACTTCCCATTGCCCAAAAATGACTTCCCATTGCCTCAAATTGCGTGAGATACTCTAATACGCAATAACGTAAAACCCATGATTGCATTCGGAATGACTTCCCATTGCCAGAAATTGTGTGAGATACACTCCTTCGCAGTAATGTAAAACCCCATGATTGCGTTCAGATTGCCATTGGATTATACTTCCAGTTTCCATCATCTCATAAACTCCAGAGAGGGAAATTGGCAGCACTCTGCACATTGGAGGGCTACATTGGGGGCCATACATGGTCAAAAGCTTTTGTTCACTGTGCTCTAAAAACATTCCTTTCTGTAATGAGAGAAAGTTTATTTTTTTACACCCTGGTTTAGCTGTGGAGATAGGCTCATCTCCCTGTGCCAAGGCTCATCTCCCTGTGCCAGTGGATTCTAGCTAGGGTTGCCAGGTGAAATAATTCTAGCTAGGGTTGCCAGGACAGGCCTTCTGTATCTTTAAGCCTTGTGTAGAAAAGAGAATGTTTTTGGCATCCAAGCAGTCCCTCTTCTACACAACCATTAAGGGTGTGGGAGCCCTGTTCCTTATTTCACCTGGCAACCCCATTTCCATCCTTTGCATGTGTGCATTATGTGACCTTGCCTTCCTGTGGTTTCTACATCTGTGGCTATAGGCTCTGGTGCTGGTGAACAACAAGATCTCCAAGATCCATCCAAAGGCCTTCAGCCCCTTGCACAAGCTGCAGAAACTCTATATCTCCAAGAACCACCTAGTGGAGATCCCGCCAAATCTGCCCCCTTCCTTGGTTGAACTCCGCATCCATGATAACAAAATCAAGAAGGTCTCCAAGGATGTGTTCAATGGGATGAATAACATGAATTGCATTGGTGAGATACTCATTGTACTCATGCCTGCTCTGATACTGGCATACTGTCTGATACTGAGCATATTCCCTTCTATGACTTTTCCAAGTTAACCTGATAAGAATTTCTCAAGAAGTCAAAAGCTTGCACACTGTTTTTGACACATTCTGGTTGGTGCTAACAGAGGCATTGCCCAATAGTGCCTTATGCCAGGCCAGAATATTTTATCCACTTAGCCAAGCACTATCTGCTCTGACCAGATGGAAAGTGACAGTTTCCAAATAATAACACTACCTGTAACATATTCTATTTAATTTTGAAGTAATGAGGGCATAGTGATGGCAGGGTGTTTTTTTTTTTAAAGACTGGTAATATTAAGACTTTGTAATGAGTGAGAATGTAGTGTTGCTTTTCCTTGTTACTCTTTCGGGACTAAAATGCATTTTTCATGACGTAGCTTTTTTCTTTACAGAGATGGGTGGAAATCCTCTGGAAAACAGTGGATTTGAACCTGGTGCCTTTGATGGCCTAAAGCTGAACTACCTGAGAATCTCAGAAGCAAAGCTTACTGGTGTACCCAAAGGTAATATTTATAACTACCTGAGTTATATCTCCCCATAGCAATCCCTGGCCACAACTTCCTTCAGCTATTGATGCCTATCTTCCCGTAGCCATGGGCCTAGGGGTGACCCTCAAACACATTCCTTGTTTTATTATTTAATATGGGATCAAAACCAGTTATTGTTAAGAGTGGTTGCTGTAAATGCACAGTGCATTTCACCTAATTTTGTATTGGAACCAGGGCTCAAAGGGTGGAAGAACTGGGACTTTCTGGCTGGCAGGGACAGTGATGTCATCTGCCACCCTCTTTTCCCTCAGACTCCAGCTGCAAGCTTCATAGTAAGAGCTATGTGCAGAATTAATTTTCTCAGCAACAGTATACAGTTGGCCCTCCCCATCTGCAGATTTGACTTTTGCAGATCTGATTATTCATGGATTACTCTAAGAATATCTAGGTCCTGTGGTGCAACTCTTTGGCCAGCTTGCACCAAAAATTGCATGGGAAGATCTAGATATTTCAAAACAGAGCACCTCTCTAGGCATTTGTAGGTCTTCCAGCATGATTCGGTGGTCAGCATCCAT
The DNA here is from genome assembly GCA_034509955.1 of Urosaurus nigricauda. Taxonomy (NCBI): domain Eukaryota; kingdom Metazoa; phylum Chordata; class Lepidosauria; order Squamata; family Phrynosomatidae; genus Urosaurus; species Urosaurus nigricauda. Next base: position 144,346,197 of record JAOEGL010000002.1, on the reverse strand, counting down.
CAGACGTTGACCATAGAGCTGCACTGGAGGAGCTAGATTCGTTGAGAGGTTATTGTTTAAAAAATGTATTTTTTTATTTGTGGTTTTTCAATTTTCATGGGTGGTGGTGGTGGAGGTCCTGTGCCCCAAACCCCAGTGAATGTGATGGGCCCACTGTATTGTTTTGAGCAGTTTCAATTGTAATGAAAGATATTTTGGGCTGGTTTTGGTCTAAAAAAGTGAGACACATTAGTATTACAAAGGACCTGACCCTGATGCAGATGAGCATTTCTGGACTTGATTCGTTGACATGGATCATCACAACTGCCTGGATTTTTGGCTCTTCTTTGGAAACATGTATTTGGAGACTATACTGATCAGCACGTGCGTTTCAAAATGTACTACTGAACTATTATTACTACTGAAATATTATCCTCATGCCAGGTCTAGCTGATGCTCATATGAGAAGTAAAAAAAGAATTGGGTTCCAAACTCCAGGACCTATAGAGACTATCAGAAAGCTGGTCAGCATGGGAAAGGAAGCTGTGACTGGGAAAGGCTGGAAGGAGTTGGCCTCGTGGTTTTTGATGCAATATCAGTGAGAAACTGTGGTAGCATGTCTTCCTTTGAAGGTGGGATCAGCCTCAGCTTTGCAAAATTTCCAGGTGAAACAAGGTGTCGGGTTTCAACGTGGCATCCAACTTTTTATAAATGAAAACTAGAGTATATGTTGCCAAATGACATCAGAATGTGGTCTAGATAGTAAGAGCCATTTAGTGAAGAATAGCACACAAGCTAGAAGAGGCTGCAGCAGTTTCTTTTTGCCTGAATATACTGGGAAGGGAGATATTCTGCCTCCTCCTCTCTCCTTTTCTATTTTGAACTCAGTTTGCAGCAATTGAAGTCCGTTGAGGGTGAAAGTGGAAGGAGGAGAGAGAAACCAGGACATTTTAAAAGCAGCTGAAAAAGTGGGGCAACAAAGGAGTGCTTCTATACTTTTTTGTGTAGAAGAAGACATTTCAGCAAGTGTGGCTTGCATGACAAAAGCTGCCTACTGCATTCTTTCCATTACACAACTGTCTAGTGTAGTGGTTTGAATGTTGGACAACAACTTTGGAGGCCAGTGTTCTAATCCCAGTTTATCCGTGGAAACTCAATGGGTGGCCCTGGGCAAGTCATATGCTCTCAGCCTCAGGGGAAAGCAATGCCAAGTCTTCTCTGAAGTAATCTTGCCAAGAAAACATCGTGATAGCGCCATAAATTGGAAATAACTTGAAGACACACAACAACATCAACAACAATAGCATAAAAAAGATACAAGAGCCCAGTCCCTTATTTCACCTGGCAACCCTAATCCTCTGTACTGGCAACGGCCTTTTATCAGCTGCCAAAGATGCTTTGACAGCCTAGAGATGGGGCAGGTGTTTGTGCCTCAAAGAAGCCAGCATCCTTCCCCACCATTTGAGATCTGTTGAGGCAGCCCAGCTCCAAATTCACTCTTACGGTATCAGGAAGCTACTAGCTTCCATGAGAGTCAGGGCCTTTACTAATGGAAACTCCAAACTCTCTTCCCGTGGACTGAAACAACCTCTCCTTTGCTTTTGGCAGACAAAAGGTCCCTCTCCTTTTCAGCTGGCTGTGGTTGAATGAAGCACTGTCATACTGATTTATTGTCACTGCTGCACTGTTTTTCCATTTGTTTCCCCTATTTTTTTAAATTGCTGCTTTTATCATCACAGCACTGTGTTTTTAAAAGTGTTGTTGAAAAGCAGGTCCGAACTAAAAGCACTAATCTTGTGCCTCTTTTCCAACCAGATCTGCCTGAAACCCTAAACGAGCTGCATTTGGACCACAACAAGATCCAGGCCATTGAATTAGAGGACCTGATCCGCTATTCCAAAGTCTACAGGTAGTGAGAATTGCAAAGTCATTGTGTAATTGCTTTTGAGGATCTTGCCAGAGCTGTGTGGATGGATCAAACCCTGAGGTTTGAGGCAACTCATGTTACAGCCTTTATCAGCTCAATTGAAAGCAGCGAAGGGGCTCAGGCAACTTAAAGCAGGGATCCAGCCTTTGTATGTCGGTTCCAAAAAATAAAACTCCAGAGTGCGAGGTCCAACTTATTTTTTATTTATTAATCAGAAGGAACTCACCATCCACATGAAGACACTCACTCATGCACACATATCCGAGAACGAATGATAGAGAAGGCGATAGAGGACAGTGAATTTGAGGGGGTGCAGAAGGCAATACTATACTGATTCCAGAAGCGGAGCCCTGATCAGGGGACACACCGGGAAATGAAATGGCTTAGCAGCTGCTTGGGAATAATAATATGGGCATCAAGCTGAGTAGTCTAGTGAGATACGGACAAACAGGACGTCTGACCTCAAGCGAGACTGAAATGGTGGTGCCTAAGCAGGCCTATTTTTAATTCAAAACTATTCTGTGGCAGAATTCAGGATTAGAGTAGATTTTCCAGGAGAGAACTGGGAAGGGAAGTTGGGAATGGCCAGACCATCAGTGCAGATGTCCATGGACAAAGGGAGATATTCTTGGATTTCCGTTCACTTTTAAATACAAGCTTTATCACCCACAGTTGCTCATATCAGCAAAGGGATTATGCAGATTCCAATCCTGGTCAGTCTGTCCTCAGCTGCTTGCTCTTGTGCTTCCTAATACTGAGCCTCTCAGATCCTCAAATATGGGCCTGGATCTCCTTATATAATATGGCTGTTTTCCTACTCTAGAGGTGCCCTTGTGGCTTCAGATCTTAGACAATCCCTTTATATCAACTTAATACCAGAAAAGGGTGTGTGTGAAAGGATGATGGCGTAATACTTCAATCCCCAAAATTCCAGCACTGCAGTAATTTAAAGTGTCAGTTGAGCATTTAGAAACACAGTTTGAGGCATCCAAGGAAAAGGAGAAAGCAATAGTACCAAGCAAATGTGAAAACAGCAGATGAAAAAGTTCTAGGATGTGAACAGTTTTCAACGTCTCACTCTGCAATTGTACAATTGTCGACACTGAAGGAATAGTTCATTGGGAAGAATTCATATTTGGGGATGAGATCCTTATCCCCCCTCCACCTCAGCCAACCCTGTATATATACCATTGGTCAGCAGGCTGAACTTTGCTACCCACAAGAGAGAGGGGTCTAGAGAACAAAACTTTGAGGCAAGGCGAGCCCAAAACAGCTCATTCTTCCATCATTCTGGCTAAAGTTTTGAAGTAATGCCTTATACAACAATGACTGTAATGCTTTGGGGGTGGGGGTGGTAGTAACAACATTGCATCCTGGTACTTTTAAAAGGTAGCATCAGGGAAGATAGCACTATTAAATTTCCTCTATAAGTAATATTTGATTGTCACTCTAACATAATTGCTTTGAAGGGTTGTAGACGATTTGAAACCTTTTTTTTTTTAAAAAAAAAAATACAGTAGGCTTTAAAAAAGGAACGAAAAATCAGTGTATTTTCCAGGTGTTGGAAAAATATAAAAAGAGTTGCTAATAAATTTATTGCAGTTATTTGCCATCCAATCTTAGATTTATGGTAATTGTAAAAAAGGACACATCAGTTGTCCTGCTCAGGTCTTGCAAAGTCAGGGCTGTAGTTTCCTTGACTGACTCAATCCATCTGTAGTATGGATCAACTCTGGCTTTTCTTCGCTAACAAAGATTCAGAAAGGACTCATCCCATGCTTACTACAAGCGCATTGATGACTAAAAAGGCTGATCTGGGATAAACAAGTCCAGTGGATCAACTAAGCAATTAATTTTGAAAAGAATAACCCCACAGCTGGATTCTGGCCCCTTTTTCCAAGATTCTTATTCTTCCCCTTGGAGACCCTGAGAAGGTTCTTCAGATCCCGAAGGAGAGACTGAAACTCTGAAACATCTGGCAAATTCCTCACACCAAATCAAAATGAGACCTTGCCTTGTATTAGGACTGGCTTTTTCATAAGTGGGTCTATTGAAAGGAATATTTCTAGACCGATGCTCTTTACAGCAGGTTAAGTGGCTTCCATTGCCTGTTCATGATGAAGGCCAGTGATCAAGTATGTTGGTTGGAGGCATTTCTAACAGCAAATAAGTTACTAATCGTTGAGAGGAGTCAATGTGAGATGTGTCAAATATGAGGGAGAGCTAACTGCTGTGGGTACGTAATCGCAAGAAAGAGAAACTCATATAACCCCCTTTTATCTCACTCCTCAAAATCTAAATAGCATTCAGTGATACAGCAATGAAGTTGTCCATACTATCACTACACAATTCTTTAAAAAAAAAAATCAAACACAGCCCTCCATATCCACGGATTTTTTTATCCACGAATTCAAACATCCACAATTTGAATTTATTTTTTTAAAAAATCCAAAAAGCAAACCTTGATTTTGCCGTTTTATATAAGGGATACCATTTTACTACTCCATTTGATATAATGGGAATTGAACATCCACAGACTTTGGTATCCACAGGGGGTCCTAGACCCAAACCTCAGTGGATACTAAGGGCCTACTGCATAGTTGTATCTGGGATATATGCCATCCCTTTGTTCTGTGTATAGATATAAATCAGAGTTTTATTTCAGCAATCATCAATTTTATTTCAAGCATAACTTTGCCAACTTTGTTGTGATAAAATTCAACACCATGTTTTTGACCTGTTTCTACAATCCCTGTTAGCATTATGCCAACATCTGAAATTATCTCTCAAATTGTTATGGAGGCTTGGAGGTAAATTTGTATGGATACCAGGTCACTGTATTCTAAATGAATAAAGAAAATAGGTTTAGATGGTAAAGAAATGGTAATATTGAAATTAAAAGTTATCCAGAATCTAGGAACATCTTGCCACTTGCCTGCAAGTCATTCCTAGGAGCATGTTTGTTTGCTTCATATCTTCACTAGGGGTCACTATGTGCTCATATAACGAACATACCAGCTTTGTTTGCCAAAAGTTGGAAAATACCCTTGGGGAAAAAATAAAACCAGACAGTCCTGCAAAGCCCATTTTGAAAGATGGGAGAAAATGTGATATGCTTTTTAAATTGTTTTGTGTTTTAGTAGGTCCTGAATAATCCTAGGTTATTGATGTGCTGCTGTTTTACAGGACTAGTCTTGGTTGCTCCCCATATCCTCCAACATTTCACAGATGAAAACTGGCACAGATGTGGCCAAGCAATAGCAGAATGTGGTCAAAATGGCAAAAATTCTTAGTGAGGAAGAACACACAGGCTAGGAAAGACTGCAGCAGATTGCTTTTGCCTGAGCCTACTAGGAAGGCAAGAACTCTTGTGATTCTGGGATTCCACCCCCTCTTCTCCTCTTTGTCCCGGCTGAATTATTTGAATGCAAACACTTTTGCACTTTGAGCTCAGTTTGCAGCAGTTGAAGTAAACGCACCCATCTCTCCTCTACAGCTAGTCGAACATGCTGCCTACTATCTCTCAGTAGGCTAGGGCTTTTTAAAAAAAGTTTTCTACCACCATGTGGAGGATTGTTCAATCCACCCCCTCACCTGCTCTGCTTTGTTTCTATTCTCACTGCAAAGGAGAAGATTTTCTCTTTCTCTGAAGCTGGCATATAACCCATGCAAGCTGGCACAGGTGTTCTGTCCCTTCTCTGTGAGCCCATGGCATCCCCTGCGTGGAATTCCTGGTCAGCTCTAGCTGTCAGACAAGTTGTAAAATACAACCTGTGTACAGAGAAGCAAAGATTATGTGTGTGTTTGTGTATGCCTTCAAGCCACCTGTTGACTTATAGTGAGCCCATGCATAAGGTTTTTGTAGGCAAGGAATACTCAGAGGTGTTTCTGCTTGTTCTTTCTTCTGAAATATAGCCCACAGTACCCAGTATTCATTGGCGATCCTCCATCCGGAGCTAATCTTGCTTAGCTTCCAAGATCAGAAAGGATCCAGTGCCTTTAGGGTATTTTACCTCATTTTGATACACAAAGCTGATTGAAAAAGATTTTTTTTAAAAAAAGAATAATTTTAATGACACAATTAAATCCAAAATTCCTTTTTTAAATGCCATTCTAACCACACCGAGTAAAGTTTACCTATCTGTAGGAGGGAGGAGGCAATACCAGGATTTGGTATTTGGTGTTTTCTGTTCATGCATTTGGTGTTTTCTGTTCATGTGTATGTACTGGTCTTCAACTGGTCTAAAAACTCCTCAGCCAGGGTGAACTACTAGCCCAAGAAGAGGGTAGATATCCTGAAATATCTGGTGTTATTTCCCTCATCCTGACTAATGCTATCTGCTACAAGCCCAAAACAAAGAACAGAGAAGCAATAATGCACAAGTCTACCCATCAATTCATAGAACACAAAATATATATAAATGTGGAAAATTTGGTGGTGGGAGCCTAAGTATCTTTAGAAAAGAAGCTACAAAATTCTAGCCATTTTCTACCCCTAGCATTTGCATCTTCTGAATTCTACCCCTTTTGCTACACACCAGAATGACTAGTGTACACATAAGTGTAGCATGCAAATTGCTGCAGATTTTCGCACATTCACATCTGCATTCAATTGTCTTCACTTTTCTGTGCATATTCACATCTATTCACATCTATTTTCCCTCATCCAATTCCATGTGCAGTAGATGGATGGCCACACTAATAAAGCACATCCTCGCAGATACTCTCAGATACTCTGGTGAAAACCACAAAGCCTTTTTCTCCAGAGTTTAATGGATTCGTTCCCTTCCACCCTCCTCACCCTGGTGCAAAAGATACAAACCCCTGATGGTTGCATGTGGCTGGATCACATTTTAATTCACTGGAATGAGAAGCATATTAATTGTGTAGACATGCCCTAAAAATTGAGGCTGTTGTCCTTTGGACATGTCATGAAATGTCGTGACTCACTAGAAAAAGCTGATAATGCTCAGCAACATTGAAGGCGGGAGGAAAAGAGGATGACCAGAACATAGATGGATTAGCTCAGGCTGCATCTGCACTGCAGAAATAATGGAGTTTAACACTGCTTTAGCTGCCATGGATCCAGCCCAAGGAATTTTGGGAACTGTAGTTTTGTGAGACATTTAGCCTTCTCTGTCAGAGAGATCTGGTGCCACAACAAACTACAGTCCCTAGAATTCCATACCACTGAGCCTTGGCAGTTCAACATGGATTATTTCTGCAGTGCAGATGCAGCCTCAGTCATGGGAGCCATGGCAAGACTTGAGTTCCAAAGATCTACACTAAGCTGTTGATAACAGGGTGTCTTGGAGGAGGTCTCAATGATAGAGTTACCATAAATCAAAGCTGATTTAACAGCAGTTAACAACAAATAACCTAAGCTGGTCTTTCACCATAAGAAATTTTATATGACCATACCTCTGTACCCAATCCATAGATTCCCCCAAGGAGAGAGCAGGGATAAAACTGGGACAGGACTTTATTAGATATAGATGCAAGAATCTAGCAGGCCTATCCAGATTATTTTTAATTTATGAATTTTAAAGTCTTCATTTTTTAAAAAAAATGTATTGGTGTTCTATACTCGTTTTTTAAACTTTTGTCATTCCCCATCTCAGTCCAGAAATAACATCAATAACAGCAGCAATAATTAAATAGATATGAATGTGTAGCATATAGACATTTGTTTTGTTAACTGCCTTTGCATCAACCTCAACTGACGCCGACCCTGTGGATGAGACATCTCCAAGCCTTCCTATCCTCTGCTTTGCTTAAGTCCTGTAGATTCAGGCCCATGACCTCCCTAATTTGATTTATCCATCTGGCCTGTGGTCTTTCTGTCTTTCTACTGCCTTCTACCTTTCCTAATTCCTAGCATCATTGGTTTGTCAAATGATTCATGCTTTCTCATGATGTGACTTATGTACATCAGCCTCAGTTTTGTCATTTTGGCTTCCAGGGAGAGTTCAGGCTTGATTTATCCAAGGACCCATTTGTTTGTCTTTTTGGTTATCCACAGTATCCTCAGCACTCTTCTCCAGTACCACATCTTGAGTGCATTGATTTTCCTTTTTTAATCCACTTTCTTCACTGTCCAGCTCTCACATCCATACATGGTGATGGGGAATACAGTGAATTGGACAAGTCTAACTTTGGCGTTCAGTTGTATGGCTTTACTCTTTAGGATCTTGTCTAGTTCTTTCATCACTGCCCTTTCCATTCCTAGTCTTCTTCTTGTTTCTTGATTGCAGTCTCCATTCTGATAAATGTTTGATCCCGAGGACAGAACATGCTGTCTCAGAAATCCATCAATTTCTGGATGGCTTTTCTACTTCAGTTGTGATACATATCCCAGCCACAGGAGGGTGAAAGAACCATACTTGTGAGCCCTCAGTAACTTCATTTTCAATCATTCTCATTTCTTTTCTTCCTTGAAGCATTTTGATTTGGAAACTGGTTCAGAGAGAATCTGACCTCCTGTCCAAGAGCTTGTTCCTGTCATTAGTCACCCACATTGTCTAAAAAAAAAATATTCACAATGAAACAAAAAAACAGCAAGTTCCTCTGCTGCAAAGTGGGAGCTCCAAACTACTGGCTGCTATGAGAGTCCCTGGGCCAAAACAGACATGAGGCAGGAGATCCATTAATAGAAACGCTCAGAAATGGAAAAGCCTGCGAATAGAACTTGGAGGTTCAGATTGGGACTGCAGTGCTGGGAAAAGAGGGATGATACAGGTGGCCCTCCATATCCATGGATTCAATTCTTTAATTCTTTATTACGGCCATTTAGCCAGCATAAAAAAAATGAAATAAAATCAAATAAAATAGACACATCCATGGATTCGTGCTTGAAAACATTTTACAAATCTATACATTCCAAAAAGCAAACCTTGATTTTGCCATTTTGTATAAGCGATATCATTTTACTAGGCCACTGCATATAATGGGACTTGGGCATCCCTGGATTTGGTATCCAGGGTGGGATTCTGGAACCAAACCCCAGTGGATACCAAGGGTCCACTGTACCTCATCTTCTCTGTCAGTATTTCACAGATTATAACCAGGAAATTTGTGGCCAAGGAATATCAGTGTGTGGTCAAAAATTGCAACAGTTATTAGTGAAGAAGAATACATAAGCTGAGAGAGGCTGCAGCAGTTTGCTTTTGCCTGACACTTCTGGGAAGAGCAAAACTTCACTCCATTCTCTTCCCTCTCTGCTGCTGAGTTATTTGAGTGCAAACTACTTTGACAATGTGAAGTCAGTTTTCAGTAATTGAAATGAGCTATGGACAAAGGAGGAAAGGTCAGAAGGAGGGAGAAACTGGGACCTTTAAATAGCAACTGAGAAAGTGGGACAGCAGAGGAATAATTGGGACTGTGTTTGTTAAATCAGGATAGTTAGAGGGTTAAGACATTGCCTAGTTAAGACATTGCCAAGAGTTAAATTTGACCTGCAAGAAAAAACATAGTGCCCATACTAAATGTAACAAGTGAGAAACATCTTGCTTTTGTTTGTATGTAACAAGTGACGTTTTTCTAGTTGCTTTCATAATTTCTTTTAAAGGGTATTTTTTAGCAACATTTGGAATGTAAGTTCCAAACGCTGCTAAAAAAATACCCTTTAAAAGAAATTATGAAATTCGGTTCATTCATGTCCCATCTCATCTCGAGTTTGAACCTAACTACTGGAATTTAACATTTGCATCAGTTAAGAGTAGGGGTCCCACATCTCATGGCCTGAAGCGTCGCCTCCAGTCACCAGTGAGAGAAATCTCAAGGCAAGAGAGTTGCCTTGAAAAGTGTGCTATAATTTCCCCTCCTTTGTAAGACGTGGTGTTTCTGTGGTTGATGCTTAATATATCATATTTAATGTCATTAGCAGGGGCTGTCCCCTCTGGCTTCACCTTGGATTGAGTTTAGCTGCAGTCTTCATAGTGGTACATGGGGTGGGGTGAGACAGAAGCAGACAGGTTTTCCCAGCAACATTATATTCTTATGAACTATACTTCTAATCCAAAGTATTTTGAGGTAGTTTGGTCTTGACTGCATGATTAAGATATGTTAGCCTAACAAAATACCTTTTCTTGGTGGAGATGCAAACTAAGCACTGGTTTGCTGATACAGACGTTCATTGGGGTGGTCATAGTGAGAAACGGCCCTTCACAATTTACCACTGCACTGTTGACTAAGCCCCTGCTTGTCTTCTTCTCCTTCTTCCTTGAAGACTGGGTCTGGGACACAACAACATCCGGATGATTGAGAATGGGAGCCTGGCTTTCCTGCCGATCTTACGCGAGTTGCATCTGGATAATAACAAGCTCTCACGGGTCCCTCCTGGACTGCCGGACCTCAAGTTTTTGCAGGTACATGGGAATGTGGGGTGATAGGTTCCAGAACAGGAAAAAAGGAGGACTGACCCTTTTGTATGGCCTGTTTCAGAGGTTTGCAGAGTTGGATGTTTGAAAGCTAGTGTGGTGCGGGGGTTAGCATGTTGCAGTTTGGGAGATCCAGGCTCTTATTCCCTCTGAACCATGAAACTTGGTGAGTGGCTTTAGACTCACCTCACCAATACTGTTGCTGTGAGGATAAAGTGGAGACAAGGACAGCCATGTTTGCAGCTTTAAGCTCATATCCTGCTAAGTTAGGATATAATGTAACTAATAAGTTGGGAATCCAACAATAAATTGATATAGAACTCCCAGCCATCAAGATACTGAGAACTCACCAGCTTGGCTCTCACTTCAGCATAGCTGGATAGTCCTGTTTTCAGCTAACTTTTTAAAATTGTGGGGATGGAAACAGACGTCAGCTGGGCCTTTCTTCAAAAATGCAAGAATTGTGTAAGGTCACCCACAATATTGTTTCAGTCTACCAAAAGTGGATTAGAAGGGTGTGCACTACGTACATCTGTGTGAGATAGGAGGGCAAGGGAACTTAGCCAACTTGCTTCAGTTTCCACAATAAGAAAAGGTGGCTCGTGTGACCTGTATTAATTAAGGAAATTTGCATTATTTCTCTTTTGCATAACAACTGTGCGCCATTTTGTACAAAAGTATTTCTAATCTGGTAATTATAGGTTGGGGCAAGGGTTTCATATATAGCGCTCCTCTGAGTTTTCCAAAATCTTACTCAGCATCAGTAATTCCTCTCGCTTCTGAGACTGCATCAGGCATTGCTTGTATATTTTTAAGCACATCTTCAAAACTTCATGAGGGCTTGCAATTTTTTTTTAAAAAAAATACTAAAGCTGAAATTGGGACTCCCACCACCTACTACCCCGTTTTCCTGTTATCTCACGAAACTACAGCATGTATACACAGGCCTAAGCTTACTTCATGAAGCATTGCAGGCACTAAAATGTTATCAAAATAAAGCCCACTTCAGGGTTGCAGACTTCTTTGGAAGATGATTAAATCCAAGGCACTTATGTCCACCCACTAACCAAGTCTCATGTCTCCCTTCCACAGGTTGTGTACCTTCACTCCAACAACATCACCCACATTGGCGTTAATGACTTCTGTCCTGTTGGCTTTGGGGTGAAGCGTGCCTCGTACCATGGCATCAGCCTTTTTGCCAACCCAGTGCCCTACTGGGAAGTGCAACCAGCTACCTTCCGCTGCGCCACTGATCGCTTGGCTATTCAGTTTGGCAACTACAAAAAATAAATATATCTATATCTATATCTATAGGCGGGTTATGGGGGGAGGGAGGGGAAAATGAAAGCCGAAAAGAAAATCAATGGGGAAAATTGGAGGGGAGTGGGTGGGCAGGAGGAGAGTAAGGGTCTTGGGAGGTCAAAACCATTCTGTGGAAAAAGGAGTTGTGGGGGAGGGATCCATATATAGAAAGAACAGTCAGGACCTGTTAAAGAGAGCTGAAAGCCAGCTAATGCCCAGGAAAGAGAAACGGGGAGGGAGAATGACACACAGCAAAAGCACAAAGGCAAATAGGTACAGACCTGACCAGTGCATTTCAAATGCAGCGATTGTGATAAACAAACAAGGACCAGTTTTGTTATTGCTATGGGTACAGAAGCAACTCCTGCCCTGTGTGGGGCAGGGAATTAAAGTACTGGTTCCCAAACTTTAATCCTCCAGGTGTTTTGGACTTTAACTCCCAGAAGCTCTAGCCAGCCTAGCCAACATTCAGGAATTCTGGGAGCTGAAGTCCAAAACATCTGGAGGATCAAAGTTTGGGAAACGCTGGTATAGTGGATTCTGAGCCACAATGACTGTTTGCGTCAGCCATGCCCAGGGGCCACATGAGATCTTAGAATGACATGCATTTTGCCTTTGTTCAGGGTGACCCTTGAACTGCGCACCATCAGGTAGCATCTCTGGGCTTTTGTGATTTGGAACAGTCACCAAAGCTTCTGATGGCAGAGAACTTATGTTCTCTATGTGACAGATGGGCCTTGGGCTCTAACTTTCACCTCCATTTTGTCCTTGCCAGTGTCCCCTACTTGGGGTCCTTTCACACTACACAGTTATAGCACTATGATTCCCCTTTAACTGCCAGGGTTGCATCCTATGGGATCCTGGCACTTGAATTTTAGATAGAGGCATCAGAGGAAAATTCTCTGGTTGAGATTTCCAAGTGCCGCTCCCTAAATGGCAAATCACAGGATTCCAAGACGTATTCCTCACACGTTCTGTGTCATCAGACACTATAGGACATTAAGTCCATAGTAGGCACCCTGTGACCTTCCAGATGTGGCTTCACTGCAATTCCTATCAGCTCTTGCTAATATACTAAGTGTTTGGGGATGCTGCAAGTGCAGTCCAACCACATTTGGAAGGCCACAGTTTCCCCATTTTTTTTATCCATTAATTCACAAATTAATCAATTGTATATCCACATTCAAACTCATACCTGGGGTAATATGTATTTAGTAATGTAGAAATGGTTATAATGGTGTCTTTTTATCTGATACACATACTGAGACCTTCTCAGTCCCCATATTTAATGCTGACACTATTGTGTCATGCAAAATACCCATCTCCTCATACCCAAGTGAAGGTCATGCATATCCACAAAAATATAACATGGGGATTGGATTTGAATGGGTTGCACAGATTCAGGCAGTCATGCATATCCACAAAAATATAACATGGGGATTGGATTTGAATGGGTTGCACAGATTCAGGCAGTACCCAAATGGTTGCAGGCATACCAGCCATATCTTCATGGGGACATCCCCACAGTTCTTCTTGGCACCTTCCCTTCTTTTTGCTCAAAATTACCATGCTACGAAGTGGATCAGTCATATTGTATCGATGAAAGACAAGACACCATCCTTACTCCATCCTCCTATTCTGAGTAACTGCTCAGTGTAGGAAGTACATTTGGCCCTCCTTATTTACGGATTTGAGCATGCACGGCTTGAAAATATTCCCCAAAAGTATAAATTCCAAATAGCAAACCTTGATTTTCCATTTTATATATGGGACACCATTTTGTTGTGACATCATATTTAATGGGACTTGAGCATACACGGATTTTGTTATCCACGGAGGGTCCTGGACCCAAACCCCAGTGGATAACAAGAGCCCACTGCATCTTTTTATCTGTAGATCTACAACTTGCAAAATGAGCTTCTGTGTATCACTTAATGAGAGAGGAGAAAGAATGTCATCTTTAGGAATGTCTGTGTTAACAAGCTGATAACAGTGTTATACCAGTGATGCTTCCATCAAATCTTCCCCCAAGGAATCATGGGAATTGTAGTCTATCGAGGAGATGGAAAAACCTTGGCTACTGCTGACACCCCTCTTACAGTTGCCAAAATTCTCTGGAGAGAGGCAGCGCTATTAAACATGTTTTAGCTTGCAGTGTTGCTGTTTTCTGTCTTGGTAATAATATCTAGCATTTGAGTGATCTTCCATGCCCACTATTCTGCTTCTATTCCCATTTTATCGAAGAAGAAAAATGAGGCTGTACTTCTGGTTCATATATCTAGGGTAGGAAATGTGCAGCTTCTCAAGAGTGGCTAGACTGCAAATCCCAGCGACCAATGCTAAAGAATGTTGCAAACTGCAATCGAACTTAACTGGTTCTTATAACTTCCACGCCCTGCTACCCATATTGTCTGCTGGCACTTGAAAAAATGATAAATGTTGAGATATGGACAAGCTTGGTGTGGGCTTCTTGGCACTATGGAGGAAGGAGGGTGCGAAAGGGTTTCCTAGCTTCGGCCCAAATTTAAGGATACCCTCCTTCCTCCAGTCCAGCTCCAAACTCTCATGTTTTGGCAGGGTTGGCAGATTTTGTGGATCAGCCTATCCACTGAGAAGAGCCTCCCCAATCTTGACAGTCTGGTTAATGGCACCATGTCCACCTCCTAACCCTTCCGGCCCTGCATCAAGTCTAGGGCATGAGCCCTTGAGTGTGAACTCCAGTATGAGCCTTAAAATTGCTGTGATGATGACACAGAAAAGGTGTGTAGTGTTCGTTCACAGTTTCATTCCCTTTTACCCTTTCTCAGTGGTGCCTTCACTTACTGTGAGAGATAGGGGAGTCCTTTGCGGCTAAGCGATCCTAAAATATTTGAGCTGTCTTCCCAATTGCATTCATAACCCAGTTGCGTTAGTTGGAAAATGTAACTTTTTGCACTATGGTTTCCAGAATGCCATCACTAAGAATGGCCAGTGGGGATTCTGGGATCTGTAGTCCAAAATGTAACTTTCCCATGCTCTGCCTGAAAAAGAGTTGCCAAGTCTCATGAAGCTCAGCCCCCTGGAATTCAAGAGAGAAAATCTGGAAGTTAATGGATAGTACCTAGTAGATTGAGGGTGGCATTTGGTAAAATGAGGGTGAGAGCACCCCCTGAGGGTACCTGGTGGGTGAGAGAAAGAGCATGGCCGTGGCCAGTGCTCCAGGGTTGATGCCTGAATGACAAGGAAAGTGTAGGTGGAACAAGTAGCAGAAACTGTAAATTGAGCAGGGAGTTATTCCCCATACTCAATTCTGTCCTTCCTCCAGAGATCCAAGCGAAGGAGGTTTAAACCTTTGCTCTTCAGGTTAATACTGAGACACAGCAGCCCCAGGCCTAAGCTAGAGTACAAGACCCACTCCAAAACACTGACCATCATAGGTTTTGTCCCAAACAAGGTCTGGGTACGGAAGGAATTAATGTAAGAGATTATCTGACATCCCTGAGATACAAGGGAATACTGCCACATACCTTAGTAAACATAATTTGTATTCTTTTTTTATATAAAAAATAGATTGTTGTTAGACAAGTGAAGTTATATGTAAAGTCAAGATGCAGCACCCTCCAGAGAAGGAGGGAAAGGGAATAATATACATACAGACAGACATACTTATAGGGGTAGGCCCCATCAATGAAGGATCCTACGTCACAGCTAAACCTTCTGCATGGCTTCTAGATCTGTTTATGTCCCAGGAAAAGTTATACTGTGTACAAAGAAGTACAGATAACGCTTGATTGGAACGACAAGGGAATAATTTAGGAACGTGGAACTCCCAAGTTTTTGTTTCATTCCTGCCCCCTCCCCTTTATCTAGTCCAGAAATTGCATGGTGGGATCCTCTTTTATTAAAGGAGCCTTATTTTGATTCCATTTGCTGCTTCTAGGCACAGCCATTTAGTAGCAAATTACGCAGCACCTGGCCATCTCTGTGGCTTCATCCCTTTTGCATTTATGTTAACTAAGCTGCACCGTAGTGCCTTGAATTGCATTATGATGCTTTTTTTCAGAACCTGTCAGCAGATGGGTTTATGCCACCATTTTATACAAGACTTTCTGGTTAAATAGGAGGACACAATACTTGGGAAGGGCATGAATTAATAGTTAACCCAACTTTGTGTTTGTGTATGGTCAAAATTATTTGCATTCTAATAATGGCCTATCTAGGACAATACAAACAGTTTTAAAAGGACAATAGTACCTGTTTTCTGCAGAATCTTGTGGCTAGAGCCTTTCTCTGGTTGTGAATTTGACTTCTGTGCCTATGGCTTTCTATCTGGATGCAGGGATTGCCTTCATAAGTTTTTGCTCTCTTCAAAAAAATAAAAATAAAAGATATCTCTTTTGGGTTTTTAAAAAATGTTCTCTTAAACCATGTGCAATATTAACTTCTGTAAAGGTGTCCAATAAAGTTAGTGATAATTGCCAACATTTCAGTGTTTTGAATCATTTTGAGGGTGGGGGCAAATAGAGGGTAACCTTTCTTCCTGGAAACATTTGTTTTGGACTGGTTTGGGCACAGACTGGAGGATACCAAAGGCTGCAGTGCCTAGCACATTTTCATGTCAGGACCAGGCAAAGTGCAGCTTTCCAAATGCTGTTGGACTGCAGCCCCCAGCATTCCCCACCATTGGCAGAAATGATGAAAGCTGAAATCCAGTATCTGAAGGGCCACCCTGCTTTTGGCATATGCCTAAAATGTATGGCTGGTATAGTGGTTTGACCTTTGGACTGTGTCTGGAGACCACCATTTGAATCCCTGCTCAACCATGGAAATTGACTGGCTGACTTTGGATACTCTCTCAGTCTCAGAGGACAGCAATAGCAAACCCCCTCTGAAGAAACTTGCCAGGAAAACCCCCATGATAGGGTCTCCATTAGTCAGAAATGTTTTGAAAGTACACAAGAACAACAAATTAACTTTGGAATGTGAAGCGTATGACAACCAGGTGATTGCAAACACCTATCTCACATAGGTATACCCAGGGGCCTCCTTCCCACTACAGAATAAACTGGTTTGCAAACTGGTTCAAATTAGTTTAAATGGCCCTTGTTCGCACTAGTGCCGAATCATGGGAGTGGGTTAATTCGCAACAGGAAAATTCGATCAGCTCAAGTGTTGTGTAAATGACACTCCACTGTTGAACCAAACCACCGATTCGGATCGCAAACCGAATTGTTTGTAAGTGGGAATGGGGCCAGGGATTGGTTGTGGTTTCCTGTTAATATTCCTGTAAATATTCTCTTTTTTCTCTATTGTGTGAATTGCTGTTCTGTGCGCAATGTACATTTTTAATCAGATTTGAACCAACTACAAATATCTATAACTGCTTGTAGACATTACAAGGAGTTACAGCTAAAACACAACTTCTGTATACATGAAGAGATTGTGGAAGGTACCTTTTCACTACAACCAGCATCCGACAGCAAGGCTAACTCTTTCAAGCATCTCCTGTCTCAGATTGTTAAACTCTAGCTCTCTGAGAATTAAACCACTGAGAGGTTTTCAGTTCAAGGCTGGACAATTTTAGTGCCCAAGGTGGAGAATTCAAATGGTACTGTGTTCCCAAATTTTAATGTATCAGTAGACAAATCAGATGAGAGCCAGTGTGGTGTAGTGGTTGGAATGTTGAATTGTGACTTGAGACCAGGGTTTGATTCCCTCCTTGGCCATGAAACCCACTGGGTGACCTTGGGCAAGTCACATGCTCTCAGCTTCAGGGGAGGCACTGACAAACCTCTTCCGAACAAATCTTTTCAAGAAAACCCCATGATAGGTTCAGCTTATGGTCGCCATAAGTCAGAAACCACTTGAAGGCATACAACAATGGCAACAAAAGGAGATTTAGGTAGTGCGATTCACTATGCCTCCCTGTACTAAGGATGTGAGAGTCAGCATGGAAACTACGTGAAGGCCAACAACAACAACAGACAAAACCAGATATATCAAACCACAGTTAGAGAAGACTTCAGAGGCCTCCTACTCCCATGCACACAAATCCACTATTTTAGCATCACTTACCATCTGCTTAAAATTCTCTGAGGAACCTCTATCACCTTCTGAGGCATTTTGTCCTATTGGCAAATGGCTTTTAACATCAAGAATGACCTCCTAAGACATAGGACCTTATCAGACAGGAGGAATTTCTCTTTATTGTGAATGGAGCCAATTGGAGCCAATTCGAATTCACGTGAATTCTCTAGTTTAGTGAATTTACGTGAATTCCAATTGCATTCGGAATGCGTTCACAATGACTTCCCATTACCCAAAAATGACTGCCCATTGCTCAAAATCGCATGAGGTGCTTTAATTCACAATAACGTAAAACCCATGATTGTGTTCGGAATGACTTCCCCTTTGCCTGAAATTGCGTAAGATGCTTTAATTTGCAATAACGTGAAACACCATAATTGCGTTCGGATTGCCATTGGATTATACTTCCAATTTGCAACATCTGATAAGGTAATTAGCCAAAATGTTCTTGTAATTTGAACTGGGTTCTAGCTTCCGACGAAACAGAAAACAAATTTGATCCATCATTTGTCTTTCTTCATAACTTGATCACACACACACACACACACACACACACAGAGTCATATCTGTAGCTTTCTCGCAAGAGTACAGACTTTTTAAAAAAGCTGAACCATTATAAAACAATCTAAAGCTGCTGCCATACTGCAGAAATAATGCAGCTTGACACCACTTTAACTGCCATGACTCAGTGCTTTGGAATTCTGTGATTTGTAGTTTTGTGAGATATTTATTCCAATTCCCATGTATCAACCTCCACTTTGCCAGCAGCTGAAGATCATGAGTGTAGGAAAGGGTAACAGTTATGAAAAACAGTCAGGAGAAGACGACTCTAGATGGGGCTTTTAAGGATAGCTTCTGCCTAGAGTGATGGTAGAAGACAGTTGGCTTTAAAACACAGGAAAACATCAGAAGAGAGAACTGTGACATCTTCTTGGCTGTTTCCTGCTTCTGAATTAATAGCCAAAAGGGAGATACCAGGAGAAGCCAAAGTAAGTTTGCCAAAGAAAGAGCATCAGTCTCCAGGAACGAAGAGTCCATTGAATGGCAGCTCAGGGTCAATGTTCAACTGACTATCCTATCAGTGGCATTCAGGATCAGAGGGAAGATTTCAGATCTTATCTTTTGCCTCAGGCTAAGACACCCGTTCACTCCATGCATCTGAGGAAGCAGATCAAGTCTACGGAAAGCGAATGCTACAACACCCTTTGCACAGTTAATCTCAAAGGTGTTACAAGATCTCTTTGCATACTGATACTCCAAACTAACAACGGCTATGTCTCTGAAGAGCTTAGAAGAGTTACTCTGTCAGAATGCAACTCTTAGGCCCCATTCCCACTTACATTTAAACCGTTTTGTGATTCGCCTTCACTCCGTGTTGGTGAATCGATTCTAAAAGTCCATCGGTCCCACTATGAAAGCAAATCTTTTCATTATCCCCTTGTAATCGCTTCTTTTTTGGCACGATTGTCGTCCCAACTAGTTTGCACCACTTCAAAATGCATGTCAATCGTCTGTGCATCATTGGTGACGTAAGCAGCAGCCTGGCTTGGGAACTATATTTTTTTAAAAAAAAAAAAAATTGATAGAAGATTCAATTCATTGATTTTGCAACTACTTGCCTCGCTGAGCTGCTGTTGGCCTGATCACCCAGCTTGCTGCCCAAGTAATTGCGAGTATTTGCAAAATCAATGAATTGAATCTTCTCAGTTTTTTTCTAAAAAATCATGCACACATGTGTCACATCACCAGCACAAAGGCAGTGCTGGGGGTGCTGGGGGTGGATCTACCAAAAACTGAGGAGGGATGGTAAACACCCTCTGCCATTAGTCCTTCCCCTCCAGAATGATGCGATTCAGATCTGTTGTTCCCACTTGTTGAACATGCCTCAAAATTGATTTTTTTTTCCAAAAGACCTGCCAAAGAACTAGTATCAGGAAAGAGCGTTTTGTGTGTGTGTGTGTGTGTTTGCCTCACTTCTTCGCAACTGAAACTGATCACAATAGGATAGGAACCGGTTTCAAATGGGAACAACGGTTATATAACCCGATCGACAATTCGCTTTCAATCATAGTGGGTATGCAACCGTAGAATTTCCCACACTGCAATACTCCAAATTCCCAGCATCCCCATCCATCTTTTTTGATAACATATTCTCGGGTTTTTTTTTTTTTTTTTTAAGCTGCATAAATTATCCTGGTGTTGCTAGTCACAGAGTTTGGAAGCTCAAGGCGTCTAAGTCCCACTATCTGACAAAGCTTGGAAGAGTGACTTTTAAACTACACCTCTCAGAACCATCTGAGGGATTCTGGGAGTCATGGTATCCCCAAATTTCTTTTTCCAACCTCTGTCCCTGGACCATTGTAAATCTAATGGCGTCACTTTAAACTTTAGTAGGCACTGAAAATAAAGCGAAAAAGAGAAGCCTGGGATTCTCAGCAAGCATGCGACCGCCTTGTTCTGTACCATCTCTGTACTCCCACAGAACTGTACATCCACGCCACACAATGCTCTGGTGGTGATATAACTTGTGGGAAAACGTCCCCGATGTCAAACCCAGCACCTTCCCGTCTTCTGCCTCTTCATCCTTTCTCTCACTAAGCATCCACCATCCCACCATCCCAAATTCTGAAACTTGAGTTGCCATGGCAACATGACCCAGCTACTCAAGTCTCCATCTGCCTTAGGAGCTGTTTTAAATTTAGCTATGCATGTTTTTCTGCCTCCTCTTGACACAGACCAACAAACAGAGCAAGCAATGCATGAAGGCTAAGATACGGAGGGATGGGAAACCGCCCACCTTCTGGTTGTGCATTTGCAACTGAGCTGGGTCGAGCAACTTTTTAAACTGGTCCCCTAACTAGGCCTTGTATAGAAGCTGCTGGCTCTAGCAGGAGATAATGTTCTTTCCTGTGCTGTGAAAGGGCTTCCCCTGCTGGTTTCTGCATACTGTACTGAGCTGCTGTTAAGAGTGCAAGGGCAGACCAGGCTGCTTTTTGCTAGACAATTGGCAACCCTGCAACTCAGCTGCGCACAGAGACAATGCGTGCCCTAGATCAGTGCCTTCACCTGACTAAAGGTGTATCCAGACTGCATGGAAAGTCCCAGATTTTGTTCCCATTCTTTCCAATGTTATATTGAGTTAAAATAAACCGGCCCGGACGACTGGTATTAAAAAGTCTCTGACAGTATTGGGAGCTGACAGAAAATATTCTGGAATAAACAAAATGTGTATGGGTCTACAAAAATAAAAATAATAAAAGAATGGGAACAGAATTTTTTAATCAGTCTAGATGCACCCTGAGTCTGCATGCAGCAAAATGTCATATACAGTAGAACCATGTACTGTAAATTATTATTATTTGTATAAGATATGAATCCTACTCTGGTCCGGCTATTGTATTTGTCTTATGTTAGCATTATACTAGGGGGATTATTTTATGAGAATTTTAATACTGAAAATTTGAATGCTTTATATGTATTTTATCTCCTGTGATCTCGCCTTGATCTGTAAGGAGAGGTGGGAAATAGAAATATATTATTGTTGTTGTTGTTGTTGTTGTTATGTGCCTGGCTGTATGTAGATTGAGATGTCATATACAAACAGAGAGTGTGGTATAATGGTTTGAATACTGGAGACAAGAGTTCAAATCCCCACTGAGCCATGGAGATCCACCGGCTGATCTTAAAAAACAAACACTTTCTCAGACTCAGAGGAAGGCAATGGCAAAACTCCTTGGAATAAATCTTGCCAAGAAAACTCTAGGGTAGGGTCATCATAAGTCAGAGCTGACTTCAAGGCACATGAGAACAACAATTAAAAGATATATAGAAAGTTTTTAGCCTTCATGATCAATGGGGAAAAGGAGATGCAAGGAATCCAAAACGCTTCTGTATTTGAGGAACAGTATTGGGGAGGCAGCAACTTTTTTCCTACTCAGAGCACAAGAATATGGGTCAATTTATATCAAATTCAACTGCTCCTTATTTACCATCACCTCTCTTCCTGCTCCCATACTGTTATTTGATATAATAATTTACCAATCTACCTTTAAAATCCTCATTCGCCTCAAGCAAATATTTTTATTTGCTTGTTTAATTAATGTAGACACTGTGTCAACAAAAGATCAGCATATACTATAAGGGTCAAATAGTTCAGCTAAAGCTTTGATTAAGCTAAAGCTTTGATATTGTGAAGAGAAAATATATTGTAAACTGCCTTGTGAAGACAAGAAGTCTTGCAATATAACTGCAAGGAACCAGAGTGCTGTAGTGGTTTGAGTGTTGGACTAGGACTCTGGAGATCAAGAATCCCAGCTCAGCCATGGAAACCCACCAGTCAATCTTAGGCAAGTCTCAATCTCTCAGCTTCAAAGGAAGGCAAAACCACAAATTTTCCCTGAAGAATTCCTCCACAAGAAAACCCCACGATAGGCTTGCCTTAGGGTTGCCATAAGTCAGAAATGATTTGAATCATCCTCTGAGCTTCTCCCACTTTTATGAGTCAGATTCCATGACTCCATTAACAAATAGTAGGTGTTATCCAAAAAGGTTACCCAAAAACACTACTTTTGAATTTAACAGAGTCACATTGAGTGAGCTGTGGATTTGATAGTTTCATACATTATATATATATATATATATATATATATATATATACACACACACACTTATAGGTCCCCACAAACTACCCACCGTTAAATGTTGGGGGAATTGCTTAGCTCAGAGGAGGCCTGCAAGAGGTTAAGTAACCTAAGGGACTGTTTTCACCTAGTACTAACTGCAGGAGGACTCCAGGTTGATGAATAAAGAAAGTTTCTATTTAGAATTATGCAAGAGTGCAACCAAACACATGACAGAAATTCAAGCAGAAACACCATACAAGGCTAACCAAAACAGACGTATGGAAAATGGATAACTGAGACTTGGGATATAGAGGGGGTGATACTTACCAGTCCTGAAGAGGGATGTGGCTCAGACAGCATCTGAGGGTGATACAGTGAGTGGAAGAGGCTCTTCATGCACATAAGGCTATTGCTGTGACTGATATTTATACCTGATATCCTAGTCTCAAGGGGTACTTAATGTTCCCACATGAAGTACAAAAGTGTTTGATTTTTTTCCCATGGAACTGACAAACAGAACAATCCCAGTAGATGGTCTTAACTTTAGATTAACAAAACAGTGATTGGATGTAGGACAACTCCCAGATAGATGGATAGGGAAGCTCACTGGGAACACAGCATCGGGTATGTAGGAGAAATTGTCTTACTCACCTATGCCTCTGTCTCCAGACCCTGAGACAGGTCCAGTTATGGGCTTCGGGACACACTGAGTTATCAGCAAACCCATCTAACCTTTATCTTGATATCACCTGGGTCCTTCACATGTCTTTGAGTCAATGCACCCTTCCCATGGGAAAGCTTCATGGTGTTCCAAAAGTCATTGTGACTTCTTAAGAACATGCCTGGCTCTAGGTATGAAAAAATGTCAATATGAAGCCACATATACACCACCGGGGGGTTGGGTATGCTAAGATAGGTTAGAAGACATTTCTTCACACTAGTTTGACCAGGAATTCTTTGTCAAGTGAGTCCTTATTGAAGGACACCATATAGGCAAGATTGCATGGCCCATGTTTTGCATGTTTTGAATTTATTGTAAAATAATGTAGGCAACTTTGGTGTGTTTGGAAGCCAACTTAGCACCGCAATGTAGATTCTGTGATGGAAAGTGGGGAAGCAACATTTCCAGGTCATAGAAAACTAACAACAACAACACCAACAACAACAATAATAACAACAACATATCTCACCCCTTCTGCACTCAGGCAATCGGAGTGGCTTACAGCATTAAGAATGATACAAATCATATCCCCTGACCCTCCCTCCTTTAAAATAGAATTAAACATTTTACACTTTAATTTTAGCACTATTTATGTTAAAAGATAAATAGCAATTTAAACAATAGATAAAAACAAACAAACAGCAATAGACAAGCAAACAGCAAACGGGATCACGCCATTACTTTCTCACTTTGGTGGCTGAGCATCTCTTCAGGAAAGGCCTGCCAAAAGAAATCCATCTTAACAGCTTTTAAAAAGCTCTCTAAGGTGGTTATGTGATGGATCTCATCCGGCAGGCCATTCCATAGTCTGGGAGCAATAGCCGAAAAGGTCCTCTGGGCAGTTGTAGATAGCCTGGTTTTTATTGGTTGTAGCAGTTTTCCCCCAGAGGACCTAAGTATGTGGGGTGGATTACATGGAAGGAAGCAGTCCCAGATATATTTAGGGCTTTAAAGGTAATAACACCTTGTACTGGGGCTGGAAACTACTTCTCCCCCCCCCCTTAAAACAAGGCACATTGGGAGTGTATAATTTGTTTTTAAAGGAGAGTCATATTTCCTGTATGGGTGTGATTCTCCTTTAAAACTTAGTGCACACCCCTTTCCATGTTGTTTCAAGGGAGAAAAACCATTTAAAACTACTTCTACTTCCAAATTCATCAGCAGAGGTGACACACATAACCAGCAAATAAAATATTAGCCAGTCCTATAGTAGAAGGTGCTGGAATAGACGAAAGATTTCACTGGATAGTGTGAACACCAATAAATGCAAGGGCTGTGCTAATTGATGGCATCTCTCAGAACTATCATCATCTGAGATATTATGCAGATACAACCTGAGATGTTTTTGCCCATGAGCAAAGTCACAGGAAGACCAGATCAACATTGGCAGGTGAGGTTGCTATTAATTTTTCCCAATTGGAGGTACTTGCAACGGGAGGCCGAATTACTTACCCCATTCCTTATCATTCAAACATCCTTAAATACAAAGACTCTGGGTATGTAGAAGTGTCTTCCATGTGTTCAGTGGAGTTCACTCCCAACTAAGAACCTTATCAGATGTTGGAAATTGGAAGTATAATCCAATGGCAATCTGAACGCAATCATGGGGTTTCATGTTATTGCGAATTCAAGCATCTAACGCAATTTCGGGCAATGGGGGGGGGTCATTTTCGGGTAATGGAAAGTCATTCTGAATGCATTCTGAACACAATAGGAATTCACGTGAATTCGCTAAACTAGCGAATTCATGTGAATTCGAATTGGCTCCAATTGGCTCCATTCGCAATAAAGAGAAATTCCTCCCGTCTGATAAACTCCTAAGAGTCCACAGGATAGATTGCAGGCAACCTGTGTATCTTCTGGGAGGTTGCAACCACAATAGCTGTCTTTGTATTTGTAATTCCATGTATTACCATTTAGTACACTTCCAACTGATAACTCCTGAGTAGGCTCAGCTACATTGGATATTTTTTTTTCCAGATCATGTGGGGCGAGGGGGGACTCAGCCCCTCCAGCTTAGTCTTAAGGGAAGCTCAATCCTCCTCCCATTCTGGGGTCCATGTCAGTTAAGTTGCTACAGTGATAATCCCCATGGGCCTTTGTATGGCTTCTAGAACTCAAGCTTCAGGGCACATTGACCACTTCCCATTCCTTCCCAGCAGCCCAGACATACTTTCCAAAACCCCAGGAGCAGTCAATGAGGATTTGTGGAGACAACAGTCTGAGTGTTCCAGTTTTGATGAAGAACCCCCTGCCTGTTGAGCTTTGAGTAAAATCACCAGGCTCTTTGACAGAAAGAAGCCAACTTACTGGGCATTATTATTATTATTAGCTTTATTTATAAAGTGCCGTAAATGTACACGGCGCTGTACAAAAGCCAATAAAATCAAGAATATTGTGGATAGAAAGACTTCCTTTTGTTAGATACTGCTCTCTTGAAATTCCTCCTCATCTCATCTTTTGCCTTCTGGGTGAACTGAAGCCAAGTGGTTCAAGCCAGGACCATCTGCAAGGAAATGTTGGTCTACTTCCTTGGAACAGACAAACCTCATTTTGTTGGTGAAAGTCTGCACTTCTTGCGTTCCATCTCCTACTCTCTGCTGTTGGTCTTCCCAAACCATTGCCTGTAATGGTGGAACACCCACTGAGCTGGGTTCTCTTGTTTCCCAGCAAAATCTGCCGTTGGGTTTGTCCTTTTGTGATGCTCTGCAGAACCCTTGGCACATTGTTTTGTTTGTTGGGCTATTGGACAAAGAGAGAAGTTAGGGAAGTATTGGAGCTCCTATGCTGAATGGAGGTTCTAAACACTGTAGTCCCCAAAGTAAGTTTTCTAAACTCCACATCACTGCAATCTGTTTCATATTTGTCATATTGGGAATCCAGCAAAATGTTGTAGGTCTCAGAGGTATCCAGACTGCGTGGTGCACGGCTGTTATTGCTCACCTGCCACATATTTTTCTTCTTGCCCTAGTAGGATATGTTCTGCTGCATGGTGTTGTGCTGATCTTTATTGCATTCTTCCCTTGAAGTCTTTCAAGATGGGAGAGATATTTTGTGGCTTGATGCCATCTTCTTTGGTGCTGTTCAGCCAGAACCACATCTCAGCATTCACCATGGCATCTATGGTTGCCAGAATTACTTTCAACATGCTGGTACAACACAAATTTATGCACCCAAGTTAAGAGACAGGGGCACAGAACATCCATGGGGAATGTAGGCCATAGAATATGAAGAACCAAAGATCTTCAAGCCCTGCTGTAAGATCACTGCCTTGTCGTGGCAAAATCTCTCACTGAGTGCAGAAACAGAATACTGTATTCTCTCTTTAAAAAAAAAAAAGTTAATTTTTCTTAACAAAACAGCACATATCTTTAAAATAAACAAATTCATCTATACAGGAAGAATATTTTCTTGGTTTTTTTCATTATATATTTCAAATCACATTATTAATCACTGTCTTTGGAAAGAAAATTCCTTTAACTTCCAAAAGTCATCCCAATAGTTGGTCCTATGAACTTAAGACTTATTCATCAATGGCTTATATGACTTATTCATCAATGCATACAAAGAATTGTTCATCCATTTCCAATATGATAAAGTAGCTTTATGCAAAATGATTTCATAACCCCTATAACTTTTGTCTACTCAACTGCGTAGTTGAGTAGAATACTGTATTTTCAATGTAGAAATTAAATCATTTATGCTGCTAGATTTGAATAATTTTACAAAGGCCCTGCAAAGTCACATCGGTTGGCAGAGGAAGGAGGTTCTGCCACATTAGGTGATTGTCCCATCATCTGTTGCTGAAAAGCAAAAGGACTGAATGTTTCACCTGGGAGAAGTGAAATGAAGAAGGAAAGGTCTTTCCACTCATCATATCACTCAGAATATTCTGTCAAATGGGACAACAGAGCGGGATTTCCTCCCACAGGTTCTTTTGACATTTGAGCTGAGCTTTGCTTGTGAGATCTTGACTATTACAATGGGTTATGCCATAAATAGTTGTCAATACATCAGTCCATCAGTGGCCATATTCCATGGCTGCAATCAGAAAAAAAAAGGCAAGGAAACAAGAGTGTATCTTGTTTATATCTCCTCTCTCCTCCTCCCTTCTTCCCTTGAAGGCTATTAGATGGTAACAATCCTCCAATTTTGGCAAAGTCCTGTCCATTTTTCATTCACCGAACAACACTTAGTACCATTTATGCACTTAATAATCATTATTTATTTATCGCAAGCTTTACATCTTGTCCTTCTTGCTAAAAAGCTCCAGGTTACCTATTGGGTTAATTCCATTTTATCCTCATGCCAACCCTGAGAGGTAGGTTAGCCTGATAGAATATGATAGGCACTAAAAATCACATTACCCAGAGAGTGTAAGAGGGAAAAGATAACTTCTCCAGTCAAAGTCCAGTAATCACATCCACCATAGCAGTGATTTTTAATTGTTGGTCTTCCAGATATTTTGGCTTTCTGCTCCAAGAGTTCCCGTTAATATACTATGCACAGGTACTATGTACAGATGAAGGATAATAATTTTCATTGTGTGTGTATCTGTGCCTTCAAGTCGCCTATCAACTTATGGTGAAACTCATAAATTCCAAAGGGTTTTCTTAGGCAAAGAATCCTCAGACCTGATTTGCCAGTTCCTTCCTTTGAAATATAGGAGTTTATCAGACGGGAGGAATTTCTCTTTATTTCGCATGGAGCCAATTGGAGCCAATTCAAATCCATGTGAATTCGCTAGTTTAGCGAATTTACCTGAATTCCAATTGCGTTCGGAATGCGTTCAGAATGACTTTCCATTATTCAAAAATGACCCCCCCCCCCGTTGCCCGAAATTGCGTGAGATGCTTTAATACGCAATAACGTAAAACCCATGATTGCGTTCGGAATGACTTCCCTTTTGCCCGAAATTGCGTGAGATACTTTAATTCGCAGTAACGTGAAACCCCATGATTGTGTTCGGATTGCCATTAGATTATACTTCCAATTTCCATCGTCTGATAAACTTCATAGTCCTGGCATTCCACAGTGGTTACTCTTTTAAGCACTAACCAGGGTTAACCTGGCTTAGTTTCCAGGATTAGATGGGATCTGGTTTATCTTTATTAAAATGCCTTGTTAGCTTGCAATATACTTATAGAACTTTGAACGAAACAAATTTTCCATTCTGTTCCACACCTCCATCAGAAACAAACAAACAAACAAACAAACAAAACCACTACATGGACAGTGACGTTTTTTCTCAGCTTTTTGCAACAAATGTAGAACATGTCTGGGAAAAGAAGGGCTCTGGTCACTCTGCCCTAGATTCCTTTCCTTCAGATCCTTGACTCTCCTAGCCCTCTTTCCCTTCGCAGCAAGAGAAGATCAGTATGATACTCACTAATTGTTGCAAGCAAAGCAAAACAAACAGGTGTCAAGTTACACATGTAACTTGTATAACATAACTTGTGTACATAACTGTAAAACTGATATCCTCAGAATATCTTCAGAGGGGTCGGAATCCTGTGACCCACCAATGTTTTATTTGATATCCCACTTTTCCCTCAACATGGGTACCAAGGCAGCTTACCACAAGGTTAAAACAAAATACAATTGAAAACCTGATGACACAAAAGTTAAGAAAATTAAATGAAATATTATGCTAAAAACAATCAAATCCTTAGGTGAGACTAACTCTTGGTGCCCAGATGGTATGGCCTGCCTGCGTGGATATCCCTCCATACCAATTTAACTCAGAATAACACCAAGAGTATCTAGACAAAATGCAGGCCTGTGACTAACCCTGGAGTTTGTCAGACGATGGAATTTGGGGGTATAATGCAATGGCAATCCGAACGCAATCATGGGGTTTCACGTTGTTGCGTATGAGTGTATCTCACGCAATTTCGGGCAATGGGAAGTCTTTCCGAACGCAATCATGGGTTTTACGTTATTGCTTATTAGAGTTTCTCACGCAATTTTGGGCAATGGGAGATCATTTTTGGGCAATGGGAAGTCATTCTGAATGCATTCCGAATGCAATTAGAATTCAGGTAAATTCACTAAACTAGCAAATTTACATGAATTTGAATTGGCTCCATTCGCAATTGAGAGAAATTCCTCCCGTGTGATAAACTGTCATATTTTTTTTTCTCTTCTGTATAATTTCTAACACCTTTGCCTGATGCAGAAGCCAGTGGAGGTTCAAAAGCTTGCCACATGTATTTTGAGCATTTTGGTTGGCACAATAAAGGTACCACTGTTTTGTGGATTTTAGATGTTATTGTACTTTGCTATATCGCCAACACATCTACCCCTGGGTATCCCCTTGGGATTTGTTATACAGAAGAAAAGGGTAGCCAAATGTACTAGCCAGACACTCACTCTGGACTTCAAAAAAGCTGATTTCTTTTAGTAAGCTTAGGGAAATAGTGAGTGAAATCCCATGGTCAGAAATGCTCAAAGGCAAGTGAGTTCATAGTTCATGGGAGTTTCTGGAAGTTGGGATGTTGAAGGCCCAGTTCCAAACAATTCCAAGGAGGATGAAAAGTGGGAGGGCTTCTAAAGAAACCAGAGAGGTTGTACAAAGAACTTTCAGATGAGTTGGGATTTAAGAGACACGTATCGGAAATCGAAGAAGGAGGAAAGCATGAAAGAGGAATACAAATAAATAACCAATACTTTGGGGGGGGGGGGGTCAGAAAAAGCTAAAGCTCAGAATGAGCTCAGGCTCATTAGAGAAGTTAAAAATAATAAATGGGGTTTGGGGAGCTATGTTCAGAGTTAGAGGAAGAACAAGGAAATGATAAGGTCACTGTGTAAAGAAGATGGTGCAATGCTAACAGGACAGCAGAGGAGGACTTGTGTAGCGGCAATTCCCATAGATTTGGGGGAAACTGGCTTTTCTGATTCCCAGGCTATCCAGGGCCTTTTTCACAGTACAACAGGATAGGTCTTCAGTCCCAATTGCCAAATTTCTAGGAAGGGGCATTTTGAATTCTCTGCCAGAGTACAAATTTCATGATTGTTTAGACTGCACCCAGCGAATCATAGTGTTATAACTGAAATAGATAGTCATGTTAGTCTGGAAAATCAGTGTGCAAAGGGACAGAAAGAAGCTGGTAGCATGGGTTTTCATAGGAGTTTATCATACGATGGAATTTGGGGGTATAATGCAATGGCAATCCGAACGCAATCATGGGGTTTCACGTTATTGCGTATTAGAGTATCTCACGCAATTTTGGGCAATGGGAAGTCATTCCGAACGTAGTCATGGGGTTTCACATAATTGCGTATTAGAATATCTCACACAATTTGGGGCAATGGGGGGGGTCATTTTTGGGAAATGGGAAGTCATTCTGAATGCATTCCAAACACAGTCAGATTTCATGTAAATTCGCTAAACTAGCGAATTCATGTAATTGCGAATTGGCTCCATTCGCAATTGAAAGAAATTCCTCCCATGTGATAAACTCCATAGACTAGAGCCAACTTCCTCAGATGCATGACCCTTCTTTCTTTCAGTTAGTGTCAAAGGTGCTCCAAGGTGCTTTTTCTTAGTGTTATAACTGTGTAATGTGAAGTGTAAACAGGACAAGTCAAAACCTAATTTTTAGCCCAAACTATGCATGATGTTGTGTGCCTTTAAGTCGTTTCTGATACACAGCAGCTCTAAGATGACCCTATCATGGGGCTTTCTTGGCAAGTTTCTTCGGAGGGATTTGCCACTGCCAATCCTCTGGGGTTGAGAGAGTGTGACTTGCTCAAGGTCACCCAGTGGCTATCCATGGCACAGCCAGGATTCGAACCCTGACCTCCAGAGTCATAATCCAACACACTAAGCACTACACCATGGCGCTCAAACTCTATATGGCATGTAAAAGCAGCTCTTGGTAGTTTGATTTGCTGCAAGGTTTATCTGAGGCCTGCTCTTATGTACCTTCCAAAATTAAACCACATCACACAGACACAAACCTCCTCACAACAAAGTTCCATACCACTCCCGACAACTACTTTTGTGTCTGGCCTGTCACTAGTTTATCGATGAGGTGGACGCAGGACAAACTGGGGCACCACTGTACCTCTCTTTAGAGGGGCTTTGGTTTTTTAATGTACTCAGTAGCAAGTTATTTCAAAATGTATTTTCCTTAATAAGTAAAAATACAAGATAAGATACTTTGTGCTACTTTAGAAATGAAGAACTTCCACCCCGCTAAGAAAACGGAGAAACCTATGCAAGCAAAACCTGGAACAACATTATATATCCTGTTTTCACCGAAGTGGCAGAGAATAAAATTTATGGGGAGGGCTGTGCTTCCCTGTTCAGTCCCTACCTGCTGGCTTGTCTTCTGCGATCCTGAAGCATTTGTTGACAGATATGTCACTGAGTGAGATGCACGCTTGCATACACACACCAGTTGCCCTTTCTACTCTTCTTGGTCGGCCTAGTCTTGTCCCTGGTGCCAGAAAAAAATGTCTGAGGAAACCAGTGTGCTCTCCACCAGCTGGGAACATTGAAGAGCGGAAACCAGGGGACATCCATTATTCATGGTGTGAGTGAGTGCTGCTGACTGTGGACTCTCGGAGCGGGGATCATGCTTGCCCTGCCAGCTGGCCAATGATGCCCATTAGCTGATAGCTTTGCTCAGAAGAACCTTCTTGGCAAGGCCCAAAAAATTAATAATAAATCACCATGCTTTTGGGATTTGGGGAAGCACTCCTGTTTGAGCTTCCGCCAACTTTTTGGTGGGAGAGGCTGCAGAGCTGCCCTCTGTCCATCTACCGGATCGGTTTGTACCACGAGTTGTTTGCTAGGGCAGCGGCTTCAAGCGGATGCCATGCAAGGGGATCAGAAAGAGTGTCTTTTTTTCTTATACGACAGCCGAGCACCCAGATATGTGTCACCATTTCTGGAAGCTAGCTGCATGCCTCCCAAGTATCCCAGTTTGGCAGGAACAGGTCTGATTAATCCTCTGTCCTCCTGTTTTTTTCTAATGCTTTCAAAATGTACCTGTTTCTCTCCCTTCCTCTCCCTTCACCCTCCATCCTAGCTTACTGTAGTGGCTTCAGATGCGCAAAACTAGTTTATAGTCAGTTAACTTGGGGATGGGGGATGAGAAGAAGAGGACACTGTGTCTGCTGCCACACTGTGGAATGAATGCAGTTTGATACTGCGTGGGCTCCATCCCATGGAATCCTGGGATTTGTAGTTTTTTGTGGCACCAAAGCTCTCCGACTGCAAAGGCTAAATATCTCACAAGAGTACAATTCCCAGGCTTCCATAACATTGCACCACGACAGTTAAAGAAGTGTCAAGCGCCATTATTGCAATGCAAATGCAGTCGTGGATGCCACCTCAATCTTGCCCTTCCCAGGAGGCTCAGATAAAAGCAAACTGCTGCAGCCTCCACTAGCTTGTTTATTTTCCTTCGTTAACATTTGCCACCTTGATCACATTGTGATGTTGCTTGGACCCATGTTTTTTGTGCTGGCCAAGTGCCGTAATAAATATGTATGTATGTATATGCTTGGACCCATGTGCCCCAGTTTTCTTTGGTGAAATGTTGAAGGATATGTAGCTGGTTGGGAGGATTCAGAGTGTTTTAGGTCAAGTATACATACATAAAATAAATAAAATGCTGAGTTCCTGATTTTCTTTTTATCTGTCAGGCATTAGGCCTTGTCTGTGATAGCCACTAAGTAATGGAATGGCCTTCTTTTGCCTGTGTGACTCACTAGCTCTATCTTACAAAGGCTAAAGACTTTTTATTCCACAGGCATTGTACGAACTTCCCTCAGCAAGCTGTTCAACAGTGGAATAGGAAGTCTTTAAACACAGGTTGGATGGTCATCTCTTGGAGAGTTGTCTAGGATCCTGTGTCGCGTTGGTATCTGGTGCTGCTATTTCTAGGAATCTTTGGGAATTTTTAACAATGCAAACCTATATGGGAATACTCAGAAATAATTTCTGATACAGTGGATGAGAAAAAAAATATATATCGGAGGATAATGTTATATATGATAACCTCCTCCAGAATATTGCTAGCAAAACATCGGAAATCTAAAGAAGCACCAACAATAGAGGAATGGGTACTAAGCCTAGCAGGCATGTACTGTGTTTCCCTGAAAATAAGACAGTGTCTTATATTAATTTTTGCTCCCAAAGATGCACTGGATCTTATTTTCAGGGGATGTCTTATTTTTTTTCATGAAGAACAATTCCCATTTATTGCTGAACAAAAACAAAAAC
Organism: Urosaurus nigricauda; assembly: GCA_034509955.1. Taxonomy (NCBI): domain Eukaryota; kingdom Metazoa; phylum Chordata; class Lepidosauria; order Squamata; family Phrynosomatidae; genus Urosaurus; species Urosaurus nigricauda. The sequence goes on along the minus strand of JAOEGL010000002.1, from coordinate 144,312,965 downwards.
AAACAAACAAAAAACGGGCATGCTTCCAATCAAAAACTTTGCTAGATCTTACTTTCAGGGGAGGCCTTATATTTAGCAATTCAGCAAAACCTCTACTAGGTCTTATTTTCAGAGGATGTCTTATTTTAGGGGAAACAGGGTATGAACTTGATAAATGATCAGTGAGGTTGAATAACAAAGACATGAACCTTTTTGAGAAAGAACGGGCCCCTATCCTAGAATTCTGTAAGAGGAGATGGGAAGGTTAAGATACAAAATATTAAATACTGAGCTCAAGAGATGTAGCACTGTTAGAGACTGGGAAATCATGTGAAAGTCAGAAGCTGAGAATATAATCTTAATAAGTGCTTAATGAAGTCAGATGGATTTAAGAAGTATGGAGTGTGTGATTGTTGTGTCAGGATGTTTATATATGTTTATATGTGTTTTAGCATAATATTAAAATTAAAAATATTTAAAAAGGAAATAATTTCTGTCGAATTCAGCATGGTTCCTCCTATCGATTGCAGCCTCAATGTATTTTACTGTTTTGATCATTATGATCAGCGTCTGAGGCCCTGTTCTCTTCCCCATCACCGAAAGATGTCACAGTGGCAGATATCAAAGCAGGGCTTCTTCAGTGGTGGCCCCAAATTTATAGCTGCATGCCTCTGAAAATGCATGTGTCTCCCATCATCATCATTATTAATAAAAAAATTTTTTAAAAAAATCATGAATCATTTTAATTTTAATCTGTGTTTTATCAGTCGCCCTGCTTTGGATTACACCGCTATGATCTACATCAGCCACAGCCTCCCAGAATAGCTCCACGGCCATTTGTGGTGAGTGAACATTGCTGGACTTGCAGTTTGTGGCCAATAAAACACCACTCCCAAGAACACAGCCTGACCTTTGGTTTTGCTGCCACCTTGGTGCTGGAAGACAACAACAAAACACAGGATGCGGACGATAAAAGGTCTTGTTTTGCTTTAACCATTTTTTTTTATTAAGCATAAAAACAATCACAAACGTATTTGGCAGATATACTAAACACAAACAACAACAGCGAGCAATAACTGAACAAAGACAACTAAACTATTAAACAAAAATAAACTATTGACTCCTCCCCGCATCTGATGAATATATACAGTACCACTATTATTCTACTTCCTTATATATAATAATATATTTAAGCCGTGTTGTTGTTGTTGTTGTTGTGTGCGAGTTGTTTGCAAGTAGCAAGACATAATAATCATTTTTGGGGACTAGAATCCACTTGCATTTTACTCATTTATTTATTAAAATATTTCTGGTGGTGGTGGTGATGGTAGTGTGTGCCTTCAAGTCCTACATTTCCAATATTTATTTGGGGAGGTGCATGTTAAGCATCCAGAAGACTGCAATGAGCAGCTGGTCAAACTTATTTGCTCTAGTGGGCCACAAAATATGTAGGCAAACCAACACAGTTTAGTATCATAAAAAGGGAAATTGTGGTTTTTCGCACAACAAATGCTGTTTATTCGTGCCTCACAGAGATAGTTGGAGGGGCCTCAAACAGGACTGTAAACGTACACCTATATTGCAGACTTTTATCAGTTGTATACCTATATAATTCTACCACTATCCCATGTAAAACCTGACAATTATACCTGAGTGATGGTGTTGGAATTCTGTGCCAGAGAATCCTAGCATTCATCACAGAACTACAATTCCCAGAATATTTTGGTGAGAGGGCTTGATTATCCAGTCAGCATCTTTGGAAGAGTAACCTAGAAATTATATTATTCAAAGCATTGGAGCTGAGGATGATAATACTTGTTATAAAATCCTGCACTTTAGTTATCCCAACCAATGCATTGCAACTCCTTGCATTCTTTATTATTGAGCATGCTAGCTAGGACTGATGGGAGTTATAGTTCGATGACACCTGGAGGGCTGATTCCCATCTCTGCTGTACAGTATGCTCTATAACAGAGTTCTTCCTCAGCACATCTTACCATTTTGTCCTGTTTTAGTTTATCTTTCTGCGTGTCTGTGTAAAGTCACCTACCCAATTCAAACTATACATACGACTATACATGGATTTTTAAAAAAATATTTTTTAATTTAAGCAGTTTCTTTTGCCATCGGGAATACGCAGATTTTTTTTTTTTTTGTTACACAGAATGCCTCACTGGGCATCAGGAAAAGTCTGCTAAGAGTTTGTGGCGAGTTATAGCTCTTGTTCATTTGGAGCCTAGTCCCCACAGATGCTTGTTGTTGTTGTTGTTGTTGTTGTTGTTGTTGTGTGCCTTCAAGTCATTTCTGACTTATGGTGACCCAAAGACCAATCTATCATGGGGTTTTCTTGGCAAGGTGTGCTCAGAGGAGATTTGCTATTGCCTTACCCTAAGAATGTGTGACTTGACCAAGGTCACCAAGTGGTTCTCTATGGACCTTATCAGACGGGAGGAATTTCTCTTTATTTCGAATGGAGCCAATTGGAGCCAATTCGAATTCACATGAATTCGCTAGTTTAGCCAATTTAAGTGAGTTCCAACTGCATTCGGAATGCGTTCAGAATGACTTCCCAATACCTGAAAATGACCCCCCCTCATTGCCCGAAATTGCGTGAGATGCTTTAATTCACAATAATGTAAAAGCCATGATTGCGTTCGGAATGACTTCCCTTTTGTCCGAAATTGCGTGAGATACTTTAATTCGCAATAACGTGAAAGCCCATGATTGCATTCGGATTGCCATTAGATTATACTTCCAATTTCCAATGTCTGATAAGGTCCTAGGACTGAGCTGGCTTATTATATCTTGATAAATCTGTGTTTTCTTGGAGGTCCGCCGCAAGACATTGATTCGTTGAGGGTCTTTTCTAGGAAGGCTGACCCTTAAGCATCTAGACTGGCTAGTCCTTATTACATACATATTACTTGCCCTGGGAAACATGGCAGGATGAAAGAGGTGGGAATAATAAAGACGCTGACTATGGTCCACAATACACTGCAGAAATAATCCAGTTCGAGACTGCTTTAACTGTCCTGGCTCAATGCTAGGAAATTCTGGGACCTCTTGTTTTGTGAGACATTTAGCCTTCTCTGTCAGAGAGCTAAGGGCCATCTAGTCCAACCCCCTGCCATGTAGGAACACAGAATCAAAGCACTCCTGACAGATGGCCATCCAGCCTCTGTTTAAAGACCTCCAAAGGAGACTCCATTGAATCAGAGAATCAGAGAATCATAGAGTTGGAAGAGACCACAAGGGCCATCCAGTCCAACCCCATGCGTGCAGGAACTCTCAATCAAAGCACCCACAACAGATGGCCATCCAGCCATGGCATCGTGTTCAAAGTGCTTTTATCCAGTGAATAACCCGTTATTATCCTGCAATTGCACTAATGGTTTTCGCACAGCATCAAGGTGAAATGTGATTAAAAGTGCCATTCCCCTGTGAACAACCAGGCAGCAAATCATTCGCGGGATTTCACGCGATATCGCCGGGTTATATCACAGGATAACGGCTCTTGTGTTGATCTCATTTTAACTGTGTTTGAATGTCCAGCGCACGACTTTCCCAGGCGAATCGCTGTTGAAAATCCCAATTTCCCCCCATGTGATAAACTCCTAAGAGCTGTTTGACAGGGGAAGACACTCCCTCTGAGAGTCTGGCAGGCCATCTGTCGGGGATGCTTTGACGGAGAGTTCCTGCATGTGGCAGAATGGGGTTGGACTGGACGGCCCTTCTTGGGGGTCTCTTCCCAATCTAGGATTCCATTTGGATTGCTGTTACCCACCTTGATCCACCAAAACGGAGGAGGCTACAAATTATTATTATTATTATTATTATTAATTATTATTATTATTAATTATTATTATTATTATTATTATCATCATCCCATGCTCGAAAGGGATCTGGACATGCTTCCAGAGTGGAGGGCTGGGAAAGGAGGGCCATCTGGTTGGTACCCAGAGCCTAGCTGCGATGATGCCCGAGGGGAGCAGGAGCTGGTCCATCCATTCCTGCATCCCTGCCTCCATCCCTGCATCCCTGGCCCTGCTGTGATGATGATGGAGAGAGAGAGAGAGGTCGCTTGGAAGGTACCATCTCAGAGGGAAGAGGGGGGGTGGGGAGGAAGGAACCATGTGGCAGCTCCATCCTTATAGGGTGCCTTTCCATTTGGGGATGGAAGTGGAAGGGGGGGGAGGATGGAAAGATGGGGGTTGGAGGGAGGGGGGTGTTAGGAGGCTGCGGTTTCCTATTGGCTGTGGCTCTCCTTGCCTAGCTGCCCCCTCCCTCCCTCCCTCCCTCCCTGGGCTGAGATTTGCAGCTGGACCATCCTTGCAGGATGTAGGCGCTGCGATGTCAGGCGCAGCATCCCTGGGGCTGTAGACCACTGGCCTTGCCTTTCCCCCCCACCCCCCTCGGCCCTTACCCTCTGCCCCACTTCCCCCCTGAAAGAAGGGGCCAAGGAGAAGGAGAAGAAGAAGAGGTCCCCCTTCCCTTTCCCACCAGATCCCTTCCTATTTCCTCTGGGCCAAAAGACACACAGAAAGAGAGAGGAGAAGGGGGGGAGACACAAGCTGCTTCTCCTTGCAGAGGATCCCCCTAAAGGAAGATCCCACCCCATAGAGAACCCTCTTTGCCCCCCACCCCCCAAATCCATCTGAGAGTCTCTTCTGCCATCTAGCATGGCCTGGTGAGTACCTGATTCCCTCCTCAAGGGGAGATGCTTTCCTTTTTATTTGGGGGGGGGGGGTTTAAAAAAAGAGATGGAGATGGGGATGAAAGGGGGGGAGTTGCAAAGGATGAAGATGGGGATCAAAGGGGAGAGGAGGGGAAGCTGCAATCCAGTTTGTCCAAGGAGAGAAAGAGGGCTTGAAAGGATCCCCCCCACTTTTAAGGACCATCTCAGAGCTTGAAAGGGGGGGGAGGTTGAGGGGAAAGATCACCCCCACTTTTAAGGACCATCTTAGGGTTTGAAAAGGGAGGGGGTTGAGGGGAAAGTTCCCCCCACTTTTAAGGATCAAGACCCCCCCCCCCACTTTTAAGGACCATCTTAGGGCTTGAAAAGAGGGGGGGGGTCACTTTTAAGGACCATCTCAGAGCCTGAAGGGGGTTGAAGGGACCCCCCCCCACTCTTTTGTTGGATGGGGGGGTTAAATCCAGATTGCCTCCTCTTTCCTAGGCAATGCTTGTTTTATTTGGGGGGGGGGGAGGAGGAGAGAAGATTTCAAAAAGCATGCAAAACTTGGGGGGGGGGCTGGGACTGTGGTTGGGACAGCCAGCCCTTCCTGCAGAAGGTTGTGCTTTTCCTGCATGAATTTTTTTTTTTTTTGGGGGGGGGGTCTGATTTCATTGCAGGGAATGGTGGTGGTGGGGTCTTGAGGTGCTTTAAGAAGGAAAGGAGGAAGAAGATATGGATTAAAAAAAATTTTTTTAAAGGGGGGGGGATAGGGGTATTTGGGCATCCCACCCCCCCACCCCCTTTTGGAAAGGGGTGGGTGCCCCTCTTCTCCCCCGATCGCCTTCCCTTCTGCACACCTTGCAAAGGCAGGCTGCCTGCCGGCATCTCAAGGTGACAGCAGCGACGTAGTCCTGGCTGGAAAAGGAAGGAGGGAGGCAGGCAGGCAGGCAGGGCGCGCGCACACCCACGCGCGGGGACGCGCCCCAGGCAGGCCAGCCAAGTTGGGGAAGGGAGGGGCGCCGGTGACGTCACAAGGGAGGGAGGGAGGGAGGGGGTCTCCAAGCCAAGGGGGATCTCCCACTGCAGTGAAGGGGGGAGGGCAGGCAAGGGGATGAGGGTAGGGATGGTAGGGATGGGGATGGAGATGAAAAGGGAGATGGAGATAGGGATGGAGATGAAGATAGGGATGGGGATTGGTATGGGATGAGGATAGGGATGGTGGGGATGGGGATGGAGAGGGGGATGAAAATAGAGATGAAGTGTGGAGATGAAAGATGGAGATGGAGATGAGGACGAAGAAGGAGATGGGGATGAGGATGGAGAAGATGGAGATGAGGATGAGGATGAGGATGGAGATGAGGATGGAGATGAAGATGGGGATGAAAGATGGAGATGGAGATGAGGACGAAGAGGGAGATGGGGATGAGGATGGAGATGGAGATGAGGATGGGCATGATGAAGATGATGGGGAAGGAGATGGGGATGGAGATGAGGCTGAAGATGGAGATGGGGGTGAGGATGGATCATAGAATCATAGAATCATAGAATCATAGAGTTGGAAGAGACCACAAGGGCCATCCAGTCCAACCCCCTGCCATGCAGGAACTCCCAGTCAAAGCATCCCCGACAGATGGCTATCCAGCCTCTGCTTAAAGACCTCCAAGGATGGAGACTCTACCACACTCCGAGGGAGTGTGTTCCACCGTCGAACAGCCCTTACTGTCAGGAAGTTCCTCCTAATGTTGAGGTGGAATCTCTTTTCCTGCAGCTTGCATCCATTGCTCCGCGTTCTGGTCTCTGGAGCAGCAGAAAACAAGCCTGCTCCCTCCTCAATATGACATCCCTTCAAATATTTGAACAGGGCTATCATATCACCTCTTAACCTTCTCTTCTCCAGGCTAAACATCCCCAGCTCTCTAAGTCGTTCCTCATAGGGCATGGTTTCCAGACCCTTCACCATCTTAGTTGCCCTCCTTTGGACCCGCTCCAGTTTCTCCACATCCTTTTTGAATTGTGGTGCCCAGAACTGGACACAGTATTCCAGGTGGGGCCTCACCAAAGCAGAATAGAGTGGCACTATTACTTCCTTTGATCTAGACACTATACTTCTATTGATGCAACCTAAAATAGCATTGGCCTTTTTAGCTGCTGCATCACACTGCTGACTCATGTTCAACTTATGGTCTACTTGGACTCCTAGATCCCTTTCACACATAGTTTCATTCAGCCAGATGTCCCCCATCCTATATCTGTGCATTTCATTTTTCCGCCCTAAGTGCAGAACCTTACATTTCTCCGCATTGAATTTCATTTTGTTAGCGTTGGCCCAGCTTTCTAGTCTATTCAGGTCATTCTGAATTTCAATCCTGTCTTCTGGAGTATTGGCTACTCCTCCTAATTTGGTGTCATCTGCAAATTTGATAAGTATGCCCCCAATTCTGTCATCCAAGTCATTAATAAAGATATTGAATAGCACTGGGCCCAGGACAGAACCCTGTGGGACCCCACTGGTCACTTCTTTCCAGGATGAAAGGGAGCCATTGTTGAGCACCCTTTGAGTTCGGTCAGTCAACCAGTTACAAATCCATGTAATGGTTACCTTGTCTAGCCCACATTTTACGAGCTTGTTTGCAAGAATGTCATGGGGAACCTTGTCAAAGGCCTTACTGAAATCAAGATATACTATATCCACAGCATTCCCTTCATCTACCAAACTGGTAATTTTATCAAAAAAAGAGATCAGATTTGTCTGGCAAGACTTGTTTCTCTGAAACCCATGTTGGCTTTTTGTGATTATGGCATTGGCCTCTAAATGTTCACAGACTCTCTGCTTAATGATCTGCTCTAGAATCTTTCCTGGAATTGATGTCAGACTAACTGGACGATAATTGTTGGGATCCTCTTTTTTCCCCTTTTTGAAGATGGGCACAACGTTTGCCCTCCTCCAGTCTGCTGGGACTTCTCCTGTTCTCCAGGAGTTCTCAAAGATTATTGCCAATGGTTCCGATATTACATTCGCCAGTTCTTTTAATACTCTAGGATGTAGTTCATCTGGTCCTGGAGATTTATATTCATTTAGGTTAACCAGGTATTCCTGTACTATCTCTTTACTTATTCTGTGCTGAGATTCCCCTATTCTGTCTTCTGCTCCATTATCCTTAGGTTGACCACCCTTTGCCTTTTCTGAGAAGACTGAAGCAAAGAAGGTGTTGAGTAATTCTGCCTTTTCTTTGTCATCTTTGAGCATTTTGCCATCTTCTGCACGCAGTGGCCCTACTGTTTCCTTCTTCTTCCTTTTGCTTCGGACATACCCAAAAAAGCCCTTTTTGTTGTTCTTAACCTCTCTAGCCAGCCTGAGTTCATTCTGTGCTTTAGCTTTTCTGACTTTACCCCTACATGTGCTGGCTATTTGTTTGAATTCCTCTTTCGTGATTTCCCCATTTTTCCATTTCTTATACATGTTCTGTTTAAGGCTTATCTCAGAGATGAAGATGGGGGATGAGGAAGAAGATGTGGATGAGGATGGAGATGGAGATGGGGATGAGGATGGAAATGGGGTGGAGAGATGGAGATGACAATGAAGTTGGAGATGGGGATAGGGATGGAGATGGAGATGGGGATGAGAATGGAGAAGGGGATGAGGATGAAAATGGAGATGAGGATGGAGATGGAGATGAAGTTGGGGGTGAGGATGAAAATGGGGATGAAGATGGAGATGAAGATGGGATGAGGATGAGATGGGGATGGAGATGAGGAGGAGGATGGAGGTGAAGGTGGAGATGAAGTTGGGGATGAGGATGAAGATGGGGATGAAGATGGAGATGAAGATGGGATGAGGATGAGATGGGGATGAAGAAGGAGATGGAGATAAGGATGAAGACAGAGATGAAGTTGGGGGTGAGGGTGAAGATGAAGATAGAGATGAAAATGGGGATGAGGATGAAGCTGAAGATGAGGCAGAGGATGGAGATGGGGTGGGGATGGATGAGCTACACCTGACAGCTCTGATCTGCCCCCACTGCTCCTGTTCCTCCTCCTCCTCTTCCTCCTCCTCCTCCTCCTCCTCCTCCTCCTCCAGGGAAAAAGAAAGACTGAGGGAGAGGGAAAAAGATGGAGGGATGAAGGGAGGAGAAAGGGGGGGTGTAGGTGGGATGCAGAGGACCAAAGGAGAGATGGAAGGAAGGAATGCAAAGGTGAAAGAGAGGAGGGCCAGGGCCAGGAGGCCTCCAGAAAGGCCTGCAAGGGAGATTCGATTGACAGGATTTATACCAATTTGGTATAATGTGGTATAATATTATACTAATATGGCATACCAATAAGAGATGGGGGGAGGCGGTAGAGAAAGAGAGTACTATAACATCCCAAATCCACCCAGCCATCATACCTTTCTTGGGCCAACTCCAAAGCCCCAAATACACGATGCAAAGTACATAAAAGAACCTAGGAAGCAAGATACGATAACATCCCAAATCCACGAAACAGTGGCTTCTTAGTGGCTTGACCAGTGGAGCTTTGAATACTGGCATCATGGCCTTTGGGGCATTGGAGCTGGCCTAAGAAAGGTCTCAAGATGGGGGTGGATTTGGGGTGTTGTAGTGCCTTCCTTCCCGGGTCCTCAAATGTATTCTGGGCATTTGGACACTACCCAAGAAAGGTTTCACGATGGGGTGGATTTGAGATGTTATAATGCCTTCCTTCCAGGGTTCTTTCATGCGTTTGGCATCCTGCATTTGGGGGCATTTGGGTGGGCCTAAGATAGGTCTCATGATGTGGGGGGATTTGGGACTTTATAGTACTTTCCTTCTTGGGTTCTTTTCATGCATGTTGCACTTGGGTTGGCCCAAGAAAAGGTCGCACGATGGGCTCTATCATGTGTTTTGGGCATTTTTGGATACCCAAGAAAGGTGGATTTGGGCTGGTATAGTACCTTTCTTTCTGGGTTCATCACGTCTTTGGGGCATTTGGACAATCTTGGATGCCCAAGAAAGGTGGATTTGGGATGTTATAGTGCCTTCCTTTCTGGGTTCATCACGTCTTTGGGGCATTTGGACAATCTTGGATGCCCAAGAAAGGTGGATTTGGGATGTTATAGTGCCTTCCGTTCTGGGTTCATCATGTGTTTTGGGCATTTGGACAATCTTGGATGCCCAAGAAAGGTGGATTTGGGCTGGTATAGTACCTTTCTTTCTGGGTTCATCACGTCTTTGGGGCATTTGGACAATCTTGGATGCCCAAGAAAGGTGGATTTGGGATGTTATAGTGCCTTCCTTTCTGGGTTCATCATGTGTTTTGGGCATTTGGACAATCTTGGATGGCCAAGAAAGATCTCAAGGTGGGATGGATTTGGGATATTTATATGGGTTCTATCATGTCTTTTGGGCATTTGGGCAATCTTGGATGCCCAAGAAAGGTGGATTTGGGATGTTATAGTGCCTTCCTTTCTGGGTTCATCATGTCTTTTGGGGCATTTGGGCAGTCTTGGGTACCCAAGAAAGGTGGATTTGGGGTGTTATAGTACCTTCCTTCATGGGTTCATCATGTCTTTTGGATCTCAAGGTGGGGTGGACCTGGGAGGTGACAGTTTTAACCGAGGCTGGGTTCTTCCATGCATTTTGCCCCCTGCACTTGGGGGGCACTGGGCTTGGCCCCTGAGAAAGGCAATCTCAGGCTTGTGGATCTGGGATGTCCCAGTCCTTTGCACAAAAGGCTAGGCTTCCAAGGAGGAGGCAGGGGCCTGAGCTGTGCCCAAGGGCATGGGGCCAGGCAGCCCTGCTCCTGCTCGCCTGCGCTCTGCTTTGGCGCATTGCAAGGCTCCGGATGGAGGAGGAGGAGAAGGCAAGGCTTTTTTCCAGGCAACTGCAGGGGAGGGGGCGGGATCCACAGGCTGCCGAGGGGAGGGGGGGCTCTGCCTCCCTTTCCCCCGCCCCTGATTGGCCGAGAGGGCTTGATTGGCAGCGGGGGCGGGGCGATGGCAGAGCTGGACAGGGAAAGGCGTCGTGGGAATTCAATGGGGGCAAGATGCAGGTCTTCTGCCAAGAGTGGCCCAGGGCAGCTCTGGGGGCAGCAGGGAGGCATGATGGTGATGGTGATGATGGTGATGATGGTGATGGTGGTGATGTTGATAGTGATGATGGTGGTGGTGATGATGGTGGTGGTGGTGATGGTGGTGATGATGATGGTGATGGTGGTGGTGGTGGTGATGGTGGTGATGTTGATAGTGATGATGGTGGTGGTGATGATGATGGTGGTGGTGATGGTGGTGATGATGGTGATGATGATGATGTTGGTGGTGGCGACTGATAGTGATGATGGTGGTGGTGGTGGTGATAATGGTGATGTTGATAGTGATGATGGTGGTGGTGATGGTGATGATGATGGTGATGATGGTGGTGGTGATGATGATGGTGGTGGTGGTGGTGATAATGGTGATGTTGATAGTGATGATGGTGGTGGTGATGGTGATGATGATAGTGATGATGGTGGTGGTGGTGATGATGATGGTGGTGGTGGTGGTGATAATGGTGATGTTGATAGTGATGATGGTGGTGGTGGTGGTGGTGATGATGGTGATGTTGATAGTGTTGATGGTGGTGGTGATGGTGATGATGATAGTGATGGTGGTGGTGGTGGTGATAATGGTGATGTTGATAGTGATGATGGTGGTGGTGATGATGATAGTGATGATGGTGGTGGTGGTGATGATGATAGTGATGGTGGTGGTGGTGATGGTGGTGATGATGGTGATGATATTGATGATGGTGGTGGTGGTGGTGATGATGATGGTGATGTTGATAGTGATGGTGGTGGTGGTGGTGGTGATGGTGATAGTGATGATGGTGGTGGTGTTGATGGTGGTGATGATGATGGTGGTGGTGGTGATGATTTTCCAGCTCTATGATTCTATTAATTGTTATTATTACTATTCCCACACAAAGCACAGGAATGGGAAAGAGATACTCAGGCCCAAAGTCTGGGTATCCCTTTCCCATCCCTGATAATATAATACAATCATAGAGTTGGAAAAATCACCATCACCACCATCATTGTTTCTTACTCACCTCATCTCATGGATCGAGGCAGGGGACTCATCAGTTTAAAAGAACAAATAAGACACATGCATATTAAAAAAAACAATCCATGTACTTGTACTACTACTGCTACTACCGTCTAATTATAAGTTTATATGTACAGCACTGTGTAAACCTACAGCGCTATATAAATAAAGGTTAATAATAATAATAATACTGCTACTACTAATATTTATGCCTTACCCGCTTCTCCCCATGAACCGAGGCAATAGGGAGCAACAACAGAGCAACAAATATGCAACAGTTAAGGACACAACATCAGTTAAAACGTATATCAGTTTACAAGAACAAATGACACATATGTATAAAAACAATCTAAATAATAATAAAAGAACAAATAAGACACATGTATATTAAAACAATCCATGTACTACCACTGCTCCTACTAATATTTATGTCTTACCGCTTCTCCCCATGAACTGAGGCAGGAAGCAACAACAGACCAACAAGTATGCAACAGTTAAGGACACAACATCAGTTAAAACATACATCAGTTTAAAAGAACTAACAAGACACATATGTATTAAAGCAACCTATATTATTATTATTATTATTATTATTATTATTTCTTACCCACCTCTCCCCACGGATCGAGGTGGGGAAAAACAACAACCGACCAACAAATATCCACAAGTTAAGAACCCAGCCTCAGTTAAAACATACATCAGTTTAAAAGAACAAACAAGACACATACGTATTAAAACAATCCAAATAATAATAATAATAATAATAATTATCCATATCTCTTCATGGACACAACAGCAGGCCAACAAACATGCATCACTTAAGAACATAATTTCAGTTAAAACATACATCAGTTTAAACAAGACACATGTGCATTAAAACCATCTAGGTTTAAAATTCATCAGATGATGTGGGGACCCATTTCCCTTTCCATCAGGGTCTGCCTGGCTCTTCCTTCCTATGGGTCTTCCAAGGAAAGGTTCTCTATGGATTCCACAGTGGAACTCCCTGCCACAAGATGGAGTAGGTGCTGGCTGAGATCTTATTATTTCTTTAAAGAGATGTGACAAAGAAGTTTATCACATGGGAGGAATTTCTCTCAATTGCGAATGGAGCCAATTCGCAATTACGTGAATTCGCTAGTTTCGCGAATGTACATGAAATCTGATTGCGTCCAGAATGCGTTCAGAATCTTCCCATTTCCCGAAAATGACCCCCCCATTGCCCGAAATTGCGTGAGATACTCTAATACGCAATTACATGAAACCGCTTGATTGCGTTTGGAATGACTTTCCATTGCCAAAATTGCGTGAGATACACTCATTCGCAATAACGTGAAACCCCATGATTGTGTTCGGATTGCCACTGGATTATACCCCCAAATTCCGTTGTATGATAAACTCCACAGTCATGGAAGCGCTGTCTCTAAATTCAGATTACTTCTCTTAGTGGGGAAATGGCAGCATAGCACTGGACTTCAGAGGCTGAGAATAAACCACAAAGGCTGCTGCTACAGCCACTGGTGGGGGCTGCTCTAAGGCTGAACTGGTTCTGTAGTAGTTGTTCCACAGTTTGTTGTTGTTGTTGTTGTGTGCTCTTGAGTCGTTTCTGGCTTACGATGTCTCTAGGTCGGGGTTTTCTTACTTCAGAGGGAATTTGCTGTGGCTTCTTCTGAGGCTGAGAAAGTGTGACTTGCTCAGGCCACCCAGTGGGTTTTCATGGCCAAGCAGGATTCGTACCCTGGTCTCCAGAGTCAGTGCTCAAAACACTATACCATTCTATCTCTTTTGTTTCATAGTATTTGTCTGAACTTGTTCCACTCTAAGCCACTGGTGGGGGAACTCTGGACCCTCCTGATATCGGTGAATGACTACTAACCACCCCTTACCACTGGTCAGGCTGGCAAGGGTTGATGGGAGTTGTAGTTCAAACCCCTAACCCCCAACCCTTTCCCTGTATTCTGGGAGGGGGTGGCATATGAGTAGCTCCTCGTGAAAAGGGGATGCCAGACAAGTTAAAAACTGAGTATTGCATGGATAGTACCAGTGGTGCCATGCCCATAACCATCTTTTGAAGGTTGGGGAGAGGCAGAAGAGAGATAAGACAGAAAATGAAAGGAAGGAACAGAAGGGGAAAGGCTGGCAGAGAAATAAGGCAAGAGAAAACACCAGATCCAAAGTGAGTTTAATAATAAAAGTAATACTCATAATGGTAATCAAAGATTTAAAATTCAGATCCTTGTTGCAAACAATACAAACAGCTTCGTTTATATACCGCCTAAGGAGTGTCTAAGCGGTTTACAACTGTAAGCTACTTGCCCCCAACAATCTGGGTACTCATTTTAGCGACCTCAGAAGGATACAAGCCTGAGTCGAGCTTGAGCCCTTTTTGCTGGTCTTGAACTCACAACCTTATGATTTTGAGTGAGGGGCTGCAGTACAGGCATTTAACCACTGCGCCACCAGGGCAGGTTAAAGACAGTTCCTGCTTTGAAGAGGAAGATGGCCACTAAGGCCTAGCAGGGTACCATACCTTCTTCTGCCCCTAAACAGGCTTGCAATCCTTTTTGCTTGATAGTATGGAGCAGAATTCTGCTTTTCGCCTTTGCTGCCCATAAAGTATATAGTCCGAGTTTGCAGGTGCTTTACATGGAGGCTCAGCTCACACTGTCCTTGAATGGAAAGCTGTTACACAAATTGTTATATAGTATGCTTTGTGTGGTGAAGAGGATATTTGTGTGCACACTGCTCTGCCACATAAAGTGACCTTGTGGGGTGGGCTAAGGGCTAGCAATGTTACTCTGAGAGCCCTCCAACTCTATTCATCATCATCATCATCATCATCATCATCATCATCATCATCATCATCCCGCCTTTCTCCTGATATAGAAACTCAAGGCAGATAACAAACATTTAAAGCAGTACAAGTTAAGAACAATACAAGCATTAACATCCCTTCTTGTCCATGTGGGAACCAGGGACAAAGGACAATAAAAGGCAGGTAATAAAATTTGACATCCATTAGCAAAAGAAAAGTAACTTCCCTTGAGACCCAGGTTGTCCCTGTGCAAAGCTAACTGCTTCTCTCTTAGACAGAGAACACTGCATTTCTCACAAAGTACATATACATCTGGAAAAAAATGTTTAGTTGCTGAATAGGTAAACCTAGACAATTGTAGTCCAAATGGAAGAGTTTTTATCTTTGCTGGAGGTAAAAACCTCAGAGAGTTAAGTCCCAGTCCATTAGCTCCCTCTTCTTAAAGCGTGATTCATTCTGTAATGGATTCTATAGTGATCCATATGCTCCTTTTTGTTAAGAGTTGGGACAAGCCAACTGTATGGAAAGAAAACAATATATGGGACATCCCTGCTGTGTGTGACCACTTGCCATGATGGCTGGGGGCACCAAGATGGGGAAGGCTGATCTAATATGATTATGATTGTGATGGATCCTGTTTTAAAGGAGAGCTTGGATCTGATGACCTCTAGCCCTATTATTGTGTATAGCATCATAGGAACCATGGTTAGCTCCAGTAACTAAGCACCCACCTACATATTCTCTCTCTCTCCTTATATAACCCTGTATTAAGTAACCTACTCATGTATTTCCTGCTCATTTTGATTCTTGATGCCACCCTTGCCATACTGCTTCTCCCATTACCACCTCTACTCCCAGAGCCTCCAAGCAATACCGCTCTTGCCTGCTCCCACTTAGGACCTTGTCAGACGGGAGGAATTTCTCTTTATTGCAAATGGAGCCAATTGGAGCCAATTCGAATTCACGTGAATTTGCTACTTTAGTGAGTTTACGTGAGTTCCCACTACGTTCGGAATGCATTCAGAATGACTTCCCATTACCTGAAAATGACCCCCCATTGCCCAAAATTGTGTGAGATGCTTTAATTCGCAGTAATGTAAAACCGATGATTGCATTTGGAATGACTTCCCTTTTGCCCGAAATTGCGTGAGATACTTTAATTCACAATAACGTGAAACCCCATGATTGCGTTCGGATTGCCATTAGATTATACTTCCAATTTCCAACGTCTGATAAGGTCCTTAGAGAAAGCTACGGTAGGTTGTTCTGGATCAATTCCTAGGATGATGCTTTCAGATTTGGGGACCAGGGCTGGCAGTAAAAATTCCACCTGATTGCTAAGATACTGCACATATTTAATATGAACTTACAAAGAACAATCAACCAAGAGCCTATTTTAAGAGTGTTCATGGTGGCTTCTTTATTGCTAAGACATGATACTGCACATATTTAATATGAACCTGCAAAGAACAACCAACCAATAGCCTATTTTACGAGTGTTTATGGTGGTTCCGTTATTTGCTTTCTCATCATCTCTCTACAGCTGTTAGAACATTTTGAGCTGCTTTATAAGTGGGTATCATAATGATAATCTCAACCCTATAAAAATAAATAATACCAAAGGGATTTGCCTATTTGTCATGCATACTACATATATAAGGCCTTTGAAATGTAGAGTATGTTTAATTTCAGGAGGTTGACCAGATGAATAAGCTGAAAAATAAATACATATATACCCAGAAACACGATGGAGGAGATACCCTCTGTCCTTAAATGACATAATGATAATGTTTTCGCGAACTCCAAATTGCCCCTAGCTAGCTGTCAGTCATCATGGTCTCTTTCCCTATCATTCAGTTTGTACAGTCTTCCTGAACTAGAACAAGATTTAGATATAGGTATGATGATGAAAACAGGAGAGCCAGTGTGGCGTAGTTGTTTGGGTGTCAAACTACGACTCTGGAGACCAGGGTTCGATTCCCAGCTCAGCCATGAAACCCACAGGGTGACCTTGGGCAAGTCACATGCTTTCAGCTTCAGGGGAAGGCAACAGCCACCCCCCCCCAATAAATCTTACCAAGAAAACCCCATTATAGATTCGCCTTAGCATCATCATAAATTGGATATGAGTTGAAGGCATACAACAACAACAACAACAACAACGAGGTAAGACGTGTGTCCTGGTTTTGCCCACATAATTCAACCTCTGAGGAATCTCCTTGGAGTTTCTTCTGCTCAGGTAACAGAGATGGAATGAAGAGATGATGAGAGAGTTTCAGTGGTCTTCCAGTGTGCCCCCACTTGTGTCATAACTAGACCATGTCTGTGGGCTAATACACTAATCCAGACCTGGAGAGTAGTGGAGTCTCACTCTTTGGAGGTCTTTAAGCAGAGGCTGGATGGCCATTTGTCAGGGATGCTTTGATGGAGAGTTCTTGCATGGCAGGGGGTTGGACTGGATGGCCCTTGTGGTCTCTTCCAACTCTATGATTTTATGATTAAGAATATATTCTTCAGCAGCACCAGCACTATCCTTAGGCAGAGTGAGGCAGCTGTCTTGGGCAACATATGCTGGACCCTGGAGTGTCAAAAATGGCAGGCTTGCAGCTAGTCCCCTTTCTCTGCTTTGAGAGGACAGGGCTGCATGTGCTACATGCTCTGTCTTGCATCTCTTAAACTAGCCTGTCTTTGGAGCTTATCCCATTTACAAATAAGCTAGTTTACCTCTTCCGGCTTGAATTCAGGATCCAGGATGCCCTTGGATGTTATCATACTTAATCACTTCCTATCTATCTGGGATGCTGCCGCCCGGATGCATCCTAGGTTGAAGCCTCACTCAGCCAGCCAATTTTTGAAGTCAGAAGCTCCCTGACTTTGAAAAAGTGCCGGCTGAGCAAGGCTTTAACCTGGGATGCATCCGGTGGTGGCATCCCGGCTAGATAGGTGGTGATTTAGGTATGATAACATCTGGGCGCATCCCGGATCCTGAATTCAAGCTGGAAAAGGTAAGCTGACTTATTTGTTAATGGGATAAGCTCCTTTCTCAGGTCTGATGCAGTCACATTACCATTGTTGGAATAAGTTTCCACTCACAGTCCAGCCAGCTTCTGTACATGGAATGGAGGGGTTTAATCTTTGCCTCAAATAGCAAAATCTCTCAGGCCTGCCCAATTCTCCATCCAAGGGTCCGTGAAAACTGTGAGAGAGGGCTAAAGTTAACTGACCAAGGACAGTAGTTACCCAGGCCTTGACTGGAAGAGAGTATGAAATATCTGGATTAGTTAGGCCTGATTTAAAATTGGTTCTGGCAATGCACACATTCTTGTTCTATACCCAAAATGCCCATGACACTTAAACATATACAGATTCTGTTAGCTCAGTAGGTTCCATCCCCAGAAAACCATGTCCTGGCAACCTGATCTTTTAAAAGAAAGATTATGAATCCTCTCCTTTTCTGTAAAGAAATTCTTGCAGTAACATTCCTCTCTGCATGCACTCTCTACCCTTTTCTCTGCTCACTTGGGTTTACAGTAAATTTCATCCCGATCCCTACTCACTCACTCAACTAGGATGATCAAGGACAGCATTAGAGGATGCAGCTTTGCATAAAATTTGCCTATAGGACTTTATCACACCAGACCAATTCGGATTGAATCTGAAGTGACTTTGGAACTGATTTCTGTGAATTTGGTTCCTACTGAATTTACTGAATTCTGAGGTGATTTTGGATTGGCTTTGGAATGGCTTCATAGTAACAGCATTCACATGTGATAATTCAATGTGCATTCACTGAATTCTAGGGTGACTTTGGATTGACTTTGGATTGGCTTTGGAATGGCTTCATAGTAACAGCATTCACGTGTGATAATTCACTGCGCATTCATGTGAATTTCCTTGGATGGATGCAGAGTGACTCTGGATTGGGGCTGCAAAAACCCTCGTCTGATAAGGGCCCATGTCAATTTACCCATGTAGATGGAAATAATGAAATAATTGCTGTAACTTCATTAAAATGCAATCCTATTTGCCATATGAGAAAAGACTATAGCTGTATGGAGCAGCATAAAAATCCTAAAGGCACCTGATCGTGTCTGATCTTGGAAGCTAAGCAAGGTCAGCTCTGATTAATACTTGGATGGGAGACTGCCAGTGAATAGCAATGGATGCTGTAGGCTCGAATTCAGAGGAAGGAACTCATAAAACAATGTCATTTCCCCCAAGGTTGGGACTCAAAGTGTATTACTACTTAAAATGATTACAAAATAATTAAACACATACAAAAAGTCAACAGTAAAATCAAATTAAACTATTAACAATATTAATAGTGTATATTGGGACTTAGACTTGGCAGAAAAGTCCTTCAAAGAGAATAGTGTCCTTGGTAAAATAGTGAATGTGGCAACCCTACTTCATTTTCCCTTCTACATCCCTAGAATAGCACTTCACATTTTTTAAAAAAAGTCTTTTCTTTTACCTAAGTCTTGATGGGATATCTGAGCTTTTAACCAAAGAGTTCATGAATAATCAAGGTTGGGATCAAACATAGTAAGATACTCAAGTACTTATGTGCTCAAGCTCTAGAATCCTTCAGTCACAGAAGGAAGGAATATAATATAGCACCAGCCAATATAACTGTCTGGCAGTATGGTCTTAATAGCCTAAAGGCACCAGATCCTTTCTGATCTTGGAAGCTACACAAGGTTAGTCCTGG
Organism: Urosaurus nigricauda; assembly: GCA_034509955.1. Classification (NCBI taxonomy): domain Eukaryota; kingdom Metazoa; phylum Chordata; class Lepidosauria; order Squamata; family Phrynosomatidae; genus Urosaurus; species Urosaurus nigricauda. The sequence goes on along the minus strand of JAOEGL010000002.1, from coordinate 144,293,731 downwards.
TTAGTACTTGGATGGGACACCACCAGTAAATATACAGGTGCTGTAGGCTAGATTTCGGAGAAGGGAATTGTCAAAAATACCTCTGAGTACTCCTTGCCTAATAAAACCTTATGAAACGTATGGGGTCACCATGAGTTATTCCCCCTTCCCTTCCAGCCAGCCTATCCATGTCCAGTTTTTCCATCCCTTCGTCCCTTCATCTCTATGGAGTAGGCTGAAAGGCAGGCACACAGCCCCATTCTCCATCAGCAGCTACATTTTAAAGACCTGGAGTCTGTAACAGTAAGTAAAAGAAACATCACACCACAAATAAAGCAAAATGTCCACTAGTAGACTTACCTCATTTGTACGTCATTATGTAAGTGACAGTATTCGGCTGTAGGTTGGGGTGGGGCAATTAATCCAGCCTAATTGGAATGGCTGCTCAGTTAATCTGATTAATTATATCTGGGAATGATTTTTCAGAATGATATGAGATTAAGAGACAGAAAATATATTTCACTACAACAAAAATAGTGTTTGTTCTATATTCTCTCATTGCCCCACAGTCCTGAATGAGAATGGTGCACTGAGAAGCTGAACAGTGTGACCTATGCAAAAAAATGCAAAAAATGCAGATTAAACCCTATTATTCTGCATAGTTTAGTCTCCTTACCCACAGCGAGATGCATGGAGCCATGCTGGACACTCTCCTTGTGACCACCTTACCCTTACTCAGCAATTTAGTCAACATCTTACTCAGCAGTAAGCAGTAAGAAAGACATCTTTCTCTGTCTTCTAGGCAGATTACTACCCTCGCTCTCAACATAGATTTGCTTCCATAAGGGCTAGAAACTTTTATTTTTCCAGCCATGGGATCTCGGGCCTAAAACCCAATGGTTTTACCATGGTATCTTGGGCTTAAAACCAACTGTTAAGTCTGCACCAGAAATTATCTATTTGAGAAGTTGACATTTTTGTAAATTTCAGATGATTCAGTGGGTCTGCTCTACTTGACATTAACAATTGGATTTAGACTGTAAGGGGCACACAGTCTTTCTAACAGCATGTTGCATGGCTCACTTGCTTTTTGTTATCCAGATCTCTGGTTACTCAAATTCTTGTTGTTGTTGCGTGCCTTCAAGTAATTTCTAATTTATGGTGATCCTAAGACAAACCCATCATGGGGTTTTCTTGGCAAGTTTCTTCAGAGGGGGCTTGACCTTGCCATCTTCTGAAACTGAGGGTGTGTGACCTGCCCGGGGTCACACGGTGGGTTTTATGGCTGAGCGGGAATTCAAACCCTGTTCTCCAGAGTCATAGTCAAACTCTCGAACCCCTACAACATGTTGGCTACGTCAGTGCAGTTGCCTCGGTTCTCTTTGGCTCACCATCATATATGGGGTTTAGCCTGTGAATGAGTCTGGCTCGGGCCAGGGTTTTTAACTTATTAGTCCTTTCATCCACCTCATTTATCATCTACCATTAGTAATGGATAAGGCAAGCACATAGATTAGCATGTTAGAGTGTGGCTTTCTAGATGCTATTAAACTTTAAATTCCATCAGCCCCAACCAGCCTGTCCAGTTGTGAGTGATGGTGGGAAATGCATAATGACGATGTCCAGAAGGATATACGAGGGGGTATCCAAAAGTTCTAATGATCACCTTTTTAAAAAATTGACAGAAAGTTTGTTTTGATTTGTAGTTGTTCACTTATCTCTATGTAGTCACTATCTAGATTTATACATTTTTCCCAGCGTATCTTGACCCTCCGAATACCTGATATTGTAGAAGTCTGCAGATTGCGCCTTACAAGGAGGTATCGTAAAGTAATAATGATCACCCGGAAGGTATTATGGCATATTGATGAAATTTTGTCAGTGTCATCATTGGTCCCTAAGTGCACGTTGCTGAGAAAATCAGCTCATTGCGTCCTTTATTTTTGTGACTGGCTCTGTCAGAAGTGACTAAAGTGTAAAATCCTCGTCAGGTGTAACATGCAGGCTTCTACACTATCAGGTATTCGGAGTGTCAAGATACGCTGGGAAAAATGTATAAATCTAGTTAGTGACTACATAGAGATAAGTTAACAACTACAAATCAAAACAAACTTTCTGTCAATTTTTTTTAAAAAGGTGATCATTAAAACTTTTGGATACCCCCTCGTATGTTGCCTTTTCATGATGCAAGGAGTTGAAATGCAAGGGATGCAAGGAGTTGAAATGAGATTCCTGTCCAGTTTTGTTCCAGGGCCTTCATAAGATATTTTACTACCTGAAACCAAGGACAAAATGATCCCTTCCCCATTCCTTGTTCAGAAGCACACCAGACTGGCTGCTGAGTCTTGCTTCAACACAGGCAATGGGGACAGCATCGCCCACCACTCTAGAGCTTAGGGGACTGTGAGGGACACAAGTTTTGTCCTATAAGAAGGACAAGATGCTATGGGGTTGCTACTGGTGCCTCATTCCAGCATTTGCCACTTAATGTGTTGGCTTTCATTTGCCACCTGATGAGGTTGACCCTGACTGACACCAAAGTTGGCCTATAGACTGCTGAACTCTGCAGGAGTGCCAACTCTCAGAGCAGAATAGAGGTCACTGCAGGCCAGTGTCTGAACTGAGAAGCCTGTCTAGAAAGCCGAATGCAAGCTGGCAGCAGGATGAGGCAAGTTGATGTGGAGGGGCAAGGAAGGCAGAGAGAGACAGGGGAGAAACTAACAGGTGCAGATGCCTGGAGCAAGACTGGCAGGAGCAAGACTGGCAGGGTGGACAAGCTAGACCAGAGTGTGATTGGTGCCTTTGGTGTCATCTGCAAATTTGGTAAGTATGCCATCTGTTCCTTCATCCAAGTCACTGATAAGGATGTTGAATAGCCCTGGGCCCAGGCCAGAACCCTATAGCACCTCACTGTTCACTTCTCTCCAAGATGAAGTGGAGCCACCCTTTGGGTTTGGTCACTCAACCAACCAACCATAAATTCACCTAACAGCTGCATTGTCTAGTCCAGATTTTCCTAGCTTTTTTGCCCTGCTATTATGGTCGACGTTGTCTAAGGCCTTATTGAAAGCAAGATATGCTACATCCACAACATTCCCTTCATCTACCAAGCTTGTGACTCTATTATAAAAAAGAGATCTGATTAGTCTGGCATGGCTTATTTTTGACAAACCAGTGTTGATTTTTTAGTGATCATTGTATTCCTTCTTAAGTGCTTACAGAAATGATCTTCCCTAGAATCTTTCCTGGTCTTGATGCCAGTCTGACTGGGCAGTATTTATTTGGGTCAATATCCTGAACGACTGTTCCCCTCCCAGTGCCTGAAAAAGTTTCTTTTTTGAACTACTGTTCCCTCCGTTCCAGTGGCTGTAGTCCAAACTTTCCCACACTCCAGAGGCTCCCACTTTCATCCAGGACTCATCATCATCCATCATGGCAGAATCTCTTCTGGAGGGCTGTAGACCATCCATTCCTAATGAAGCCTCCCTTTTCATATCCTTGCTCTCTCTCTCTCCTGTTCTCAGTCTACTTGCTCAGAGCTTGCTACGGTTGGTGCATTACTGATGGGGTTTGGTCTCTCCTCCCCCCATCGGCTTTGGCCTCTCACAGCCAACCCAGCCATTCTGCTCTCAACAGCTCATACATTATTTAGGTAGGCCATGCCGATTTCAATCAAGGACAATCAAGAGAACAATGAGGAGCAACTCCTTGCCCTGGTAACGTTGCAGACTGAATTTATGGGTGAAGATAGATGTAACATTGCTGGCGGGGGTAGAATGGAGAGAAGGGGGCAACAGGGCCAGATGAAGAGGGTTAGATAGAAGCTGCTAATGTCGGGTGCAGCTTCCCGGGCCCTTGATCTCCAAAGCGGTTTTAGATATGTTGTTTTAAAAAAGCTCCCAAACAAATGTAGATTACTTTTTAAAACATTAATAAGGCAATCAATGAATGCATTAAGCGCATGAAGGTGCATGCAATGCTTATTAAAAATATATTTATCCAGGCATACAAATTACCTGCCAGGATTGTGAAACAGGAAAAGGACACCAGGACTAACAGTGCTGACTCTATCATTAGGCTGAGTGAGGCAGCTGCCTCATGCATTAGGTTTTGTAACATGAAAGGGCAGCAGTTGTGGAGGGAGGAGTCGTAAAAAAATTGTTGTTGTGTGCCTTCTAGTTTTTTCCAACTTTTGGCAACCCTAAGGCAAACCTATCATGGGTTTTCTTGGAAAGCTTTGGCCAGAGCAGGTTTGCTATTGCCTTCCCCTGAGGCTGAGAGTGTGTGACTTGCCCAGAGTCACCCAGTGTGTTTTCATGGCCCTGTAGGCATTTAAACTCGGGTCTCCAGAGTCATTGTCCAATGCCCAAACCACTTTGCCACGCTGGCTCTCCCACTTACTTCCAGGTAAATGGGCATGGCACTGCATCCTTTCATGTATCTATATACAGATACTATAGGAAAGTATGGCATAGATATAGTATGAGATTTAGGAGAGCCAAATAAGTGTCACCACAACCCTGGAGCTTAAATTAAAATAACAACAGCAATAATAACAACACATTTGTGTTATGTTCTGCCAGAATCCAAGGGGAGACAGAGCATTAATTCTTTGGAAGTCAGAGATATTAGAATTCAGAGCTACCCATGAGCCCAACTTTGTCTGGCCCTGCCTGGTCTTTAATTCTAAGCTTGTGTGGACAGACCTCAGTTGGTTTAGTAGTTTAAAAAAGGGACATTTTGCACATGCTCAGAGTATTTTTGGAAAGTATATTAGTCCATTGTTGCTCTGTCGTTCTGTAATATATCAGCCTTTTCTGTAATGTTTGTTTGTTCTGTAGCATCTGAGAATACTGTGGTATTATTTTGTTATTTCTGCACTATATTAGTCTCTGCACTATATTGTTTGTTGTACATTAGGCCTTTATGTTGCATGTTCATCCCCTTGGTATCTGTTGCTTTAAAGAAAGGTCAAAGTTACTGGTGGTGGGATATTGCTAATATGGGGGTGAGGAGATGGGGCAGGAAAGGCTCCTGGTGGGTCTATGAAGTGCAGGAGAGAGAATTCAAGACCAGCCTCCAGGCCCCACTAAAAATAAAACAATGAGCAACTGGCAAAATGGTTCCCAAGCTATATTACTGGAAATGGTACTTCAAGGATTCCAGTTAGCAATCTAAGCAAGGTTAGCTAAAGATCAGGAGAAGCCAGAACATGAAATGCTGGTCAAGGTGAATTATTGTTTTCTGTTTTGAGTGCGAGACTATTTGCAGGCCATGATAGACCTCTTACCCTCTTATAGTTTAAGGTTTTTACTGTTTCAAAAAGTTTCATGCATTATACGCTGCATCCCTTCCAACTTTACTGATTTGGCAGAGACAATACCAATTAATCCTGTGTCACCCCATCTTTTCAGTAGCTTTTAAAATGGTTTCCATTTCTCTTCCCTCCTCTTACTTCTCCCCTTTGCCCTCTGCTTACCGTACATACTTGACTGTAAGTCGACCTCATGTATAAGTCTAGGGCAAGTTTGGGGGCCAAAATTATGTATTTTGGTATGACCCATGGATAAGTCAAGGGTAAAACTTAGGGGCATATAGCAAAGGATCTGAAGGATGAAGCAACGCAAAACAATGTCAAAGAACTTACAAATTTCCAGCAGACATAACTCTCTGTGCTTACTCTTAAGGCTGGAAGGATGAGAAAGTAATAGGGGTCAGTGCTTCCAGGACAGATTATACTCTTTTCACCAGGGGATCGTTCCTTCTTTTAATTAAATAAGAGTTCAGATACAATACTTACACTGACCCATGGTTAAGTCGACTCATGTTTTTTGGGCCAATTTTTTGACCTACATTTCTAGACTTATACATGAGTATATACAGTACTTCCGTTGGCCAGAGTTCTAAGTGCCAAGTGATTTGCACTCCATTAATGCAGGAGGGGAGAGAGGAGAAGAAGGGGCAGATACCTGCCTTTCCCAAGAAGCTCAGGCAAAGGCAAACAGCTGCAGCCTCTCCTAGCTTGTCAATTCTTCCTCCTTAATACCATCTTGATCACCGTCTGAGGTCGCTTGGGCACAATTGTCCCAGTTTTCATCTGCAAATATTGGAGATGATGAAGTCGGGGTGTGTGTGAGTGCTTGTGTGCATGCTTTGTTGTGGTTGTGTCTGATCACTCTTCCACAAACCAAACCCCTTTCATCCCGGGGGCTGAGCTCTCCCACTGGTGAACTTGCTATGTGCTGTGATGTATCAGGCTCGCTGAGAGGCCAATAGGAGCCCTCCCTTAGGCGATCCCCTAAAGGCTCAAGAGACAGAAGTGAAATGCATTCCAGCTGGCATGACTGAAGCCAGAGGCTCTGAGGCAGTGACTCCAGTGCATTACTTGTCTCTTTGCTCACACTGCGGCTGGGAAATGGAGTCAGAGTGGGGCAAAAACTGCTCCCAAACCTTGGGGAGAGCAGGGGGAGAGACAGATAAAATTCCATTTTCCCCAGGACATTTTCCCTCTTGAATTACTTCAGGGTCCTGGTGCTTTTGTTCCAGTTGCGCCCTTGGCCATCCAGCCCTGGGAAAGCATCTTAAATCAATGTGGGGAAAATCAAGCCAGCATTCGTACATGTAAGTGCTCTCCTTCTCTCTGCTGTGTGCCTTTAAGTCATTTCTGACATATGGCAACCCTACGGCAACCCCGTCACGGGATTTTCTTAGCAAGATTTGTTCAGAGGATGTTTGCCATTGCTTTCCCCTGAGGCTGAGAGCATGTGACTTGCCCAAGGTCACCCAGAGGGTTTTATGGCTGAGCTGGGAATTGAACCCTGGTCTCCTGTGTTTAAAGCTAGACTTTATTTACATTCTTAGACTTCTGTAATGAAACTGATATTAATAGTAATACAATTAGAAAATGAAGTGCTAATTGCTTGTTAATCATTCCAGTGGTTTTATTGGTCCAAACACACTGCAGAAATAATCTGGTTCGAGACAGCTTTAACTGCCCTGGCTCAGTGCTAGGGAATCCTGGGAATTGTAGTTTACTGTGGCACCAGAGCTCTCTGACAGAGAAGGCTAAAGGTCTCTCCAAACAACAGTTTCCAGAATTCCCTAGCATTGAGCCAGCGTAGTAAAAGCGGTCTCAAACTGGATTATTTCTGTAGTGTGCTTTGGACCATAGTCACTGGGCAGAACACTGGAATTGCCCTAAAAGGGCTACAGACCTTTTGTATGGGAAAGGTGGGGGGCTTTCACACTACACAGTTATAGCACTATGATCTCATTCTAACTGTCATGGCAATGGTCTATGAAATCCTGGGACTGGCAGTTTAGGAAGGGATCCTTAGATCAAATCCTCTCTGATCAAACTACAAATCCTGGGATTCTATGGGATGCAACCTGGGGAATCATTGTGCTATCACTGAAGTGTGAAAGGACCCAGAGGGTCAGTGGGAGGGAAAGATGAAATGGTCTCAGTGGAGCAGTTATGGTAAGGTTAGACTTTGTATTGTATGGCTGTGTAGTGTCAGAGTGAGGAGTGGGTGGCTGCTGATCTTTAGATGGTAATGTATTTTACTTCATTCCCTTCAAAATGCGGTGAGTCAGCCCCACTATGTCAAGTGGTCCTTCTGCTCATCTTACTGAGTGCAGCCCTGGACGTCTGCCCCCAAAGTCTTGATGGCACCATTGTGGCTTAGGCTGGTCCACCACTGAGCATGCCAGCCTTGTTTCAAGGCGACAGGCTAAAGCCTAAATTTATACTTGATGTGAGCAGAACAAAAAGTTCTTCCAGATATTCTTGGTCTCATGCCTTGGCACCTCCTTCTTCATCCATAGTGGCTTCCACAGCAACCTTTTAATACTACTGTTCCCCTATGAAAAGGGCAAAAAACAACAATAATAAGGCTGCCGCTACACTGCAGAATTAATCCAGTTTGACACTGCTTTAACTGTCATGGTTCCGTCCTATGGAATCCTGGGATTTGTACTAAAGTTGTGGCACCAGAGCTCTCTCACAAAGAAGGCTAAATATCTCACAAAACTGCAAACCCATAACATTGAGTCAGGGCAGTTAAAGCGGTGTGAAACTGCTTTAATTCTGCAGCATAGATGTAGCCTGAGAAGAAATCAGGAACATGAGTACCCAGCGTGTTGGGGGCAATTGGCTAACGTAAACCGCTCAGAGAGTGCTTAGGACTATATAGTGGCATAGAAATGGAAGTGCTATTGCTAAGTGCTATTGCTGTTCCAGACCATGTGAGAATAGAAGTAGAAAACAAGGGAGATTATCACACTAGGGCCAATTCAGCATCAATCGTGCTATTCGAAGATAATGGAAGCATAGCACTATAGCGATCTATACTTCCGCACAGTGGCGCAATCACGCTATAACAGTAAAATAAACGTGAAACCAAAATACAGCCATGTTCTGCATATGCGTTGCTGTATCATTAGTATATCGTGATCAGATGTTTCATGCTTGCAGAGCCCTGGTGGCGCAGTTGTTAAATGCATGTACTGCAACCACTCATTCAAAACCATAAGGTTGCGAGTTCAATATCAGCAAAAGAGATCAAGCTTGACTCAGGCTTTCCATCCTTCTCAAGTTGCTAAAATTAGTACCCAGATTGTTGGAGGCGAGTAGCTGACAGTTGTAAACCACATAGATACTGCTTAGGCAGTATGAAGCGGTATATAAATGAAGCTGTTTGTTTGGTTTTGCATCATTATCGTGGTACTGCACATGTCTGGAAAATATGGTTCCATCCCAAACAGAACAAAATAAAATTTCTATATTTAACAACAAGATATATATCAAGTTCAAATAAAACAGTGCCCTATACCTCAAAATAAGACAGAAATCTACTCCAGAAACAATCCTAACAAGGGCCTGGTACAGATAGGCAAAAAGAGGTGCTTTCAGGCAGGCTTGAAGGTGTGGCGTTTAGATGACACAAGCCTTGAATCCAGCAGAAAAGTGCCCTAATACAGATAAAAGTCATTCAAAAAACAAGCAGCTTTTCCCCGCTTCCTCCTGGCTTGAAGCCATGTCATGTGGTCATGACATGAGCACTCCAGCTGCCTTCGGAGCTGGTGGTGCGGTTGGTGGGGTTTCAATGTGGCTTCAGAAAAGGCGGCTTCAAGCCACTTTTTCCTGCCCATCTGTTTCGTCGCAATGAGAGCAAATTGCCTGTGCTAAAGTGCAATCTGGAAAAAGCTCCCTGACAGTGCTCCCCGATATTGTGAAAACATTGCTATTGGTTTTCTTGCCTTCGCAATAGTGTAAATCAAGTGCTATTGGCAAACCGTTCATGGGGTTTCCCCATTAATAAGAAGTTACAGGACAATTCCAGGTTATTCATGGGAGAAGTACTGGATGAGCATGACATTGTGTGAAAATCTTTATGCAATCGTGCTACACTGACAGGAGCATTCTGTTTTTTTCCTGTTTTATAACCCAGCGTGATAATCTCCAAGCAGCAACTGAAAGGAGCAATTGAATAGAAAATTAATAAGACCTAGTAGAGGCTTTGCTGAATTGCTAAATATAAGGTCTCCCCCAAAAGTAAGACCTAGCAAAGTTTTTGTATATAAATATATATACAGTGTATAATAAATCTTCTTCTTGTTGTTGTTATTCAACAATAAATGTGAATTCTTCTTCATGGAAAAATAAGACATCCCCTGAAAATAAGACCTAGCACATCTTGGGAAGAAAAAAAGAATATAAAACTGTCTTATTTTCGGGGAAACACGGTAAGCTGCCCATTGCAATTCCCCAATATGTGCTTATTGGGAAACAATCAAAGAGCATGATATAAACAGGAAACATATAATTAACATTGCTGGGGACCTTTTCTGAACAGGCCTTCCTTGGGGATATATGTAATAAGAGGACCTTGGACATTACTGGTTAATACAGCACTTCATAAAGTGATTATTCAGCACTTCTGCATTGATTCTCTTCTGGATAACCAAAGGAAAACAATGCCTCAGCAACTTTAAAGGGTTCTTATGTGTTGTCTGCAGCTGGTGTTCTCTTTCTGTAAGTAGCACAGTCTAGAAAATTACCTCTGAGCATGCACAGAGTGCCTTAAGCTTATTCATTCTGTTCACCACACTGAGCGACTCCCATGCACGCCCAAGACTTGGAATTTATCCTTTGAAAGAATCTGGCCTATGTTCTGTAGCAAAATTCAAGAATACGGTCCAAAATATTTCAAAATGTTAAAATGGTATAGTCTATTTTGACTCCCATACCACTGCTAAACCTGATGGCAGCATTCTGCACATGGCCAAATCTGTTTAGATCTGCCATTGTTGTTTGCCTTCAAGTCGTCCGATTTATGGCGACCTGTCATGGGATTTGCTTTGCAAGTTTCTTCAGAGGAGGGTAGCCATTGCTATCCTTGAGGCTGAGAGTATGTGACTCACCCAGTGAGTTTACATGACTGAGATGGGATTTGAACCCTGGTCGCCAGAATCATTGTCCAATGCTCAAATCACTACACCATTCTGGCTCTCTTTGCCATAGTACTATCTTATCCCTGCACTACAGGTGCTGGACTATGACTTCCATCATCCTAGCCCATATGACCATTGGAAATATAGTCCATCTGTGAAACACCCCTCTTCTGACATGGAAAATTGGGTATAGTGCATAGTGGATAGAATAAAGATTAGACAACTAACCTGTATATAACTTGTATATTGGCAAGGAGGGGTTATCTGTCCTTGTGAGGCTGCTGTCACACTGCAGAATTAATTCAGTTTGACACCAGTTTAATTGCCATGGCTCAATCCTAGGGAATCCTGGGATTTGTAGTTTGGTGTGGCATCAGAACTCTCTGACCGAGAAGGCTAAATATCTCACAAAACTACAAATTCCAGAATTCCACAGCATAGCAGTTAAAGTGGTATCGAACGACATCAATTCTGCAGTGTAGATGTAGCCTTAGAGGCCGGGATTTAAAAATAGAGTCCTTTTACACATTACTTGAAAAACAGATTTGAGCATCGTGCACTGTTTGTGTTCCTGTGCCAATATGAGCGTGTGATAAAACTTGGAAGGAGCCATGTTTAAAAACCCAGATGTAATGCTGCGTTTATGTTTGGATTACAGCTGTGCAGAAAAAGCAACAACAGGCATTTAGTGTCGTGTGCGAAAACACCTTTAGCAATGAAATAAACAACCACGGAGCAAATCTTGATGCCGTTATAGTAAGTCGCTTGGCTGAGGAGAAGCCCAGCAGAATGTTAAAACAGTTCTGCAGTGATACATTTTTCCTCCTTAACAGGAGAAAACATCACTATAAAATTTGATGAAAAGCGCAAGCAGAGACACTTTGTGACTAACAGCCTCATCCTATGAATGACTAATCTGAAATTAAGCCCCATTGGGCTCAATAGTGGTTATTATCCATGCTTAAAAGCAATGGTGGATGCTTGCTCAGCTCTTAGTGGGGCCTTCAACTATCTCCAGAATCTAGGCTGAATCTTTTGGGAGTTATCCAAAGTGCTGAACTATTGGGGGGAGATAACATATGTGTAGAGGAGAGCCAGAGTGGTGCAGTGGTTTGAGCATTGGCCTATGACTCTGGAGCCCAGGGTTCAAATCCCATCTTAGGGATGTAAACACACTGGGTGACCTTGGGCAAACCACACTCTCTCAGCCTCAGAGGATGGCAGTGGCAAACCCCCTCTGAACACATCTTGCCAAGAAAACCCCATGATAGGTTTGCCATAAGTCAGAAAAATTTTGAAAGCACGCAGCAACAAACAACATGAAATACTTACAGTAAAGGTTGAGAAAGGCTTCAAAGTAACCCAGGGAGCAAGGTACCTGTGGCATTCCACAAGTTGCTGGATTCCAGCTCCCATAAGCCCCAGCCAGTGATCAGGGATAATGCAAGGGTAGTTCAACAACATCTGGACAGTCACCCAGATGTTTGGCTTCCGCACCAAAAATCTAAAGAGCTCAGCCTCTGTATTCGGAAGCTAGCATGGCGTAGTGGTTTGAGCGTTGGGCTACAACTCTGGAGACCAGGGTTCAATTCTCTGCTCAGCCATGTCACCCGCTGGGTGACCTTGGACAAGTCACATGCTCTCAGCCTCAAGGGAAGGCAATGACCAACCTCCTCTGAACAAATCTTGCCAAGAAAACCCCATTATAGATTTGCCTTAGGGTGGTCACAAGTCAGAAATGACTTGAAGGCACAACACACACACACACACACACACACACCAGAGATAGCTCTGGTGCTACAATAAACTACATATCCCAGGCTTCCATAGGATGGAGCCATGACAGTTAAAGTGGTGTTAAATTGGATTAATTCTGCAGTGTGGCAGCATACCTAGAGGCTACTCCTTCTCATGTCCTGTGACAACATTCTGAGGGAGGGAGTAAAAGAAGCCTAGGATTCACAGATGTAGCTGTCAAAGGTAGAGAAGCTCTCAAGCATCAGATTTTACCCAGAAGGTGTCACTCTATCCCTGACCCTTGACTGTCAGAGCCAAAGAGAGGACAGAACTGTTAAGTGGGATGGTCTCCTTCAAATGTCAGAGACTACTTGTCCACTCATCAGGGAGGTCATCGAGAGAATTACAGGGTAGAGCGTTCCTCTAAGTTCATCTTGGAAAATACAACTACCCTATACCTCAACTTTCACAGAGGGCAAAATAAGGGCACTAGCCTTCCGAATTCTGCCACCTGCATGAAACTTACCATCAGTTCCCAAATCGCATTGCAGAGATGGAGACGCTGAAAATCATCCCAGCCTAGAACTCTTGCATTTGCTGTGTTGGCATAGCACAGTAACTTTGTCCCCCTTCTTTGGATGCTCTGGATCTGAGCAGAGCAGTGGAAGACAGGAGATCTTGGGAGGTGTCTCATCCACAGGTTGGGGCTGATTTGAGGGCAGTTAACAACAACAACAACAAACTTTCATTTTGTTCCCGTCGTAGATACATTCCAGGCTATCAAGAGTCTAAGAATTCCTAGCACACTGCTTTAGGCATCATCCAACAGCCTGGTGAAAGATGGAGAAAGAGATGGAAAAATCAGGATGTCTTTTACTAGATCGGGGAGAGGAGGAGGATTGGTCCCAGACATTTTGCTGCCTGATTCAGTGGAGAACGTGGCAGTCTTGCTTGTAACATACCCCAAAGCCAACCAGATTGACTATGTACCTTCTACACTAGAGGTGGTACAGCATTCTGCGCTGCATTAAAAAATAGCAGGTTAGCTTTGAGTGTGATGGGCAAGGTGGAAGGCACACAAAGAGCCACATAACAAACACATTGCTGTCCTCCTCCCCAGCATTTGCGACAGACATGGCTGCCTCATTCTACCTAATGATAGGGCCAGCTGGCCCTATGGATAGGCAGCAATAACCAATATAGCCATCTCTGGCTGCCCTAATGGATCTGGAATGGACAGGGCAGGGTTTTTCTATACATCACAATCAGAGAAGTGCATCCATAGTATTTTCCATTAAGCCACAGAATATCCTAAGGCAGGCCTATTAGATCAGTTCAGGGTGCTCGTAAAATATAGCAATGTCAACTGATCACGTCTATGTTCAAGCCAGTCTAAACGGATTAATAATACCCTTCTAAAACATGTATAGCAAGATAAAGAGACAGTGGGTGACTGATCCAGCCACTGTGGTTCATGCCTTAATGACTTTCCAGTTAGACAAGCCACCAGATCCCATCTGAATTTGGAATTTGCTAAGTGTGGTCAGCCCTGGTTAGAATTTTGTTGGGAGACAGGTGCTATATTTCAGAGGAAGGAACTGGCAAAGCCACCTCTGAGTATTCCTTGCCTAAGAAAACCCTAAGAAATTCATGGGGTCACCGTAAAGTGGCAGGCAACTTGAAGGCACATAAATACACAATGTGCTTTATACAGATCTGCCTTCTGTCTAGGAGGCCCAGTTAGTGAAAAATGTGGCCACCAGACTTTTGTCTAGCATGTGATTTAGAGATGTCACACTCTCAGTCTTGCACCGAATATAGTAGATTCCAGTTTGTTTGTGAGCTCAATTCAAGATCCTGTTTTTGACCTACAAAGCTCAAAATGGCTCAAGGCTGGTATGCTGAAAGACCCTTCCTGCAGGTCTGACCAGAGTCTGAGATTTGCAACAGAGATCATGTTGCATGTCCCACCATCCCAAAAAGCTAGGTTGCATAGTACCTCAAACAGGGTTTTTTTCTCTGGTGGCATCTCAGTTGTGGAAATCCCCTGCAAAGGAAGTCAGACTGGCTCCATCCCTATTGAGTTTCCAGCAAGAAGCCAAGACTACACTGGTCCACATGGCCTTTGATCCTGAAGAGAAGTTTTTGGGTTGGCTTTGGAATTTGCTTTGGTTATGTGGCTTTCTGAACCTGGGTTTTTGAAAATCATTTGAATCTATTTTTAAAGAATGATTGTTATTTGTTATGCATTACCTTGGCTGAGAGATGATAAAATATTTTTAATAAAAATAATGAATTGAAATAAAAGAAAAAAAAATAACACTTGATTAGAAAGTCTCATTCATATGTATATAATATTTATTATGTGCTTTATAAACTACAACAAAGCCTTTGACTGCATAGATCATGAAAAGCTATGGATTGTTCCTAAAATCATAGGAGTGATAGTACATTTGATAGTCCCAATGAGAAATCTGTACTTTAGGCAAAGGGATCAGCCAAGGTTACACTTTGTCATTCTACTTGTTCAACTTGTTTGCAGAAAATATAATTAAAAAAAAAAACAGTTTAGGAGTGAAGATAGGAAAAGGGAACGTTAACAATCTACGATATGCAAACAACACCATACTACTAACAGAAAACATCATAAATATGTAACAATTACTAAGCCAATTTAAAGAAGAAAGTGCAAAGGCAGGCTTACTGTTGAACATAAAGAAAACAAAAATAATGGCCACAGAGGATTTATATACTTCAAAATATCAAAATAGTTAAGGCTGGATCGAACATAGATCAGAATGGAGACTGAAGTCAAGAGACAAGAAGAAGACTAGAAATGAGAAGAGCAGTCATGAAAGAACTAAGATTCTAAAGGGTAAAGATATGCAACTAAGCACTAAAGGTAGAATTGTCCAAGTCATTATATTCTTCATCACCAAGTATGGATGTAAGAGCTGGACAGTGAAGAAAACAGACAGAAAAAGAATGAGCTCATTTGAGATGTGGTGGTAGAGAACAGTGGTCAGGATACTGTGGGCAGTCAAAAAGACAAACAAATGGGTCCTTGAACATGTCAGGCCTGAAATATCCGCAGAAACTAAAGCCCGGTACAGATAGCCCAAAAGGGCCATCCCAGGAGTGTGAATAGGGCTGGGGAGTGTGCAGCACCTGCATGCTCCCCAGCCCTAGCATGTATGGACAGCATCATTTTTAAAGCGCACCGTCCATATGTGTGCACACCGATGATATCATGGTGCATGCTGTGTTTAGACGGAGCGGCACACGCCTGACGTCATCAAGTTGCAGGAGGGCACCTATGGCACCCTTTCTGCGGCGCAAGAAGGAGCTCCAAAACGGAACTCCTTCTTGGCGCTTGAATCCTTGGCACAGCCTTCACACGACTGTGCCAAGATTGCTGAGGGGAAGGGGGCCATGGCGGAGGCTCCTTTCTCCCCTCGGAAGCGCCACCCATGGCAGCCTAGGGCGCCCACTGCACCCAGCTTCAGGCCACAGAGAAGTGGCAATCTGCCACTTCTCCGTGGCCTGGGGAAGTGGCAGATTGGGGCCACAAGGGCTGCCGGTGATGTAGCTCAGGCCCCAGTCCGGCGCTTCTCTGGGTGCCTACGGTCTGCCCCTTTTGGGCGGTCTGTAAAAGCCCTAACATGATCAAATTGAGGCTGTTGTAGTTTGGCCACATCGTGGGAAGTCATGACTCATCAGAAAAGACAATAACACTAGGAAAGGTGAAGGGAAGCAGAAAGAGAGTAATAATAATATAGTTATTTATATTTCCCGCCTCTCCCTGCAGATCGAGGCAGGAGTACATCAGTAAGACTGCATTCCAGGTGGATAGACTCAATCAGGTAGGCCATGAATCTAAACTTGCAGAACCTGAGCCGAGTGGCTAAGAATAGGGGGCCTTGGAGAAGTCTCATCCACAAGATCACCATGAGTTGAGGTTGGTTTGGAGGCAGTTAACAAAAATATAGTATAAAAGCTCACTCAAATGCTGCATTGAAGCAAAACATTAAAGCCCTCTTAAAGCTAATATATGTTATAGTTGATTTCTGGCCTTCTGCTATTTTTCCTGTAATCCTTTATATGCCTTTAATATGCTGTCAGTTTTATTAAGCAAATCATCTCTGTTATTTAATAACACTAATGGATACAGCTCGGTGGGGATATTTTTTTTCCTGAAGCAGTCCCACTGACAAGACTGTGCGCTGCTATGCTCACTCTATCCATTCCATGGTGGTTTACCACAGTCACATCTGAGTTACTTAGAAACTAAATTTCACAACTTGGTGAGCAGCAAACTGGCATACTGTACTGGCAAATTAAATATTTGGACAGAAAGCTGCATGAGAGTAAAACAGCTGTAACGATAAATGAAGGCCTTTGTCCAAAAAAATACATATAATGGTGGGTTGGGAAGAGGTCATTTATTTTTATTTGCTGTTGTTGCTGTTGTGTGCCTTCAAGTTGCTTTTGACTTATGGCATCCCTAAGGTCAACCTATAATGGGTTTTTCTTGGCAAGATTTATTCAGAGGAGGTTGACCATTGCTTTCCCCTCAGCCTGAGAGAGTGTGACTTGCCCAGGATCACCCAGTGGGTTTCATAGCTGAGCTGGGAATCAAACCCTTGTCTCCAGAGTCTTAGTCCAATGCTCAAACCACTATGCCACACTGTAGGAATGGTGAAATGTGACTAATCTGCTATTCCACTCTTTCTTTTGGCTGCATCTGCACTGCAGAAATAATGCAATTTGACACCACTTTGACTGCAACGGTTCAGTACTATGGATTTCTAGGACTGATAGTTTTGTGAAATATTTAGTCGTCCCTGTCAGAGAGCTCTGGTGCCACAGCAGACTACAAGATTCCATAAGAAGAAGCCATAGCAGTTAAAGTGGTGTCAAACTAAATTATTTCTGCACTGCAGATGCAGCCATAGTATCAAAGAGTGCACTCTGTAATGGTTACTTCACCTAGCTTACTGAACTCAAATATTCATGTGGATAAATGAACTACAGTGATTCCCCCCCCCCCCCCCCACACACACACACGTTAGCTTTTTGGAGAATGTGCCATCTAGTTGCCATCTGGCTACCCATCTGACTGTGGGGGTGGGTTACAGCTGAGACCTTCCTTGTATCCGAATGCCTCCCTTGACAAAAGCTGTCAGGTGCTAACCTGGGCATTCTCTCACTCTTTGAGATCTTAATAGGGACTGAACAGTAGTGCTGTTGACTTCTGGAGTGGAGCAGGATGGGTTGGGAACGAGACTACCTTCCAGACGTCACAGCTGCCATGTTGGCTCTAAAGGGTTTGAGGAGTTGTAGCCAAAAAAGTAGCTCTTCGAGCCAAGTTTAAAACCAAGTTTTCACTCATATAGGAGTGCAATCCAAAATTTTAGCCCTTCTTTTCCACCTGGCCAGGGCTGGCAGGGCACCCACTGCCTAGCTCCTAACTCCAACTTCTACTTGCCCAAATCACAGTGCAGTGTATAAAACTCAAAGCCCTAGTGAATTTTTTGAGCATAGGAAACCCAAAAGAGCCTCCCCCCTTCCCTGGTAGTATTTTTAAGCCATGATAATGAAGTAAAATCCCGCTCAACCACGGAAACCCACTGGATGACCTTTGGTCAGTTGCACTGTCTCAGCCTCAGAGGGAGGCAAAGGAAATCCGTTCTCTGAACAAATTTTGCCAATATAACCCTGTCATAGGATTGCCATAGGGTTGCCGTAAGTTGGAAACGACTTGAAGGCACACAACAACAATGAAGTAAAAACAATTTTATTCCTTTTCATGACACCCAAAATCTGCTGCTTGAGATAGGCAGAGGTCGGACTGGACTGGCACTCGCATCTCTGCCATTTCATATATGCTTGCGTCACACATGTTGTGACCATGGGTGTATCTGTTCTGCACAATTGCAACAGTTTGCAATGAAGGGAGACACAGTCAAATATAATATGAAAACTCCCTCTGCAATGCTAACTCTGAAGTGTTCCAACAACACATTCTGCTTATAACATTATGTGGCAGTCCTGCGTTGGTAACATATGTGGAGGTCCAGGGACTCTCTGAAGATCAAGGCCTGAATCCTAATTTTAGTTCCAACTGAAGACCCATTGAATCTCATTGAGTCAGTGGGCCCAGTGGCATCACTAGGGGGGTGCACACCGCACTAGGTGACCCCCTAAAGAAGGGTGACACCACTGCTCTTCAAACACCTGCCTTTTGGTAGAAACAGTCTGTGGCATTCATCTGCTTCCCTTTAAAAGGCTTTAAGAGATGGTGGGTGTGGGGGGAAGCTCAGTGGGAGGAGAAAGGAGAGGCCCCAGAATTTTTTTAAAATGAGAATTTCCAATTTCAAAAATTATTATTTTTGAACATTTTAATTTTTGAAATTCTTTTAAAATTTCCCCCCAGAAACATCACATCTTAACCAAATCTTCTCTATGCATATGTCGATACATTTAGGTTGTGCGTCTGACATTGTAATTTGAAGGATAATTTCAATTTTGCTAGCTGTTTATGTCACAACTATGACCATTACATTCAGTGGTATATGGGAATTACGATTTATGAGTAAGATTAGTGCAAAAAGAAATTACAAAGGATTCATATGGTTTGAAATGAGAGGAGGTCATGGGGGGGGGGATGACACCATGAGTTACCCCAGCAGGTGATGCAAACCCTAGTGTTACTGATAACTGTGGCTCTGAGATTCCTCCCCCTCTTTCTGGGGGCCGGAGAAGGAGATCCAGAGATGTGGGAACAGTAGGAGTGGGTGGTACATAGTCCTAAAGATTTAGGGCATTTGGATTCTGGACTGTGATAACCCCCTCCCAGCCAGTGTATGAAGCACAGTATTTCTAAAGCCTATTTTGAAAAGATGGAGGAACCAAGAAAGTGTAGCTTGCCCAAAGTCACACAGTGGGTATTCATAGAATCATAGAATAGGAATGGTTGAACAGTGACTTGAACCCACACCTCCTGGAGTCCTACTCCAACATTCAAACTCCTTTATCACGTTGAGTCTTGGAATGCTGGGTTT
The DNA here is from genome assembly GCA_034509955.1 of Urosaurus nigricauda. Taxonomy (NCBI): domain Eukaryota; kingdom Metazoa; phylum Chordata; class Lepidosauria; order Squamata; family Phrynosomatidae; genus Urosaurus; species Urosaurus nigricauda. The sequence goes on along the minus strand of JAOEGL010000002.1, from coordinate 144,274,496 downwards.
TAAAAATTAATTTGTTGGCATTAAACATTAGACGTGCAGAGATAAATTTGTTCTTGTTAATACTAGTAATCAAAGTAATTTAGTTCTCAAAAATGCTATTAATTGATTCGTTACTTGATACGTTGATTTTAAAATAGACCAGGGTCCAAAACGCACTGCGGAAATAATCCAGTTTGAGACTGCTTTAACTGCTCTGGCTCAATGCTAGGGAATTCTGGGAGCTGTAGTTTTGTGAGACCTTTAGCCTTCACTGTCAGAGAGCTCTGGTGCCACAATAAACTACAATTCCTAGGATTCCCTAGCACTGAGCCAAGGTAGTTAAAGTGGTGTAAAACTGCAGTATGTTTTGGACCTAGGAGAGTTAATCACTATTGATCCTAAGGGGCATATTTGTTATTTGAAATTGCCTTTCCCCAAACCTTTGGTTTTTTAAAATGTCTCACAAAGTTCATAAATGTTGCCTTGGGATGATAGGAGTCTAACAGCTCTGGAAATTGTCAGGTTGAAAAAGCTTATCTTAAATCTTAAAAGGATAAGATCTTTTTACTGCTTGCAAGGTTTGTGGCAGAGCACATGTTTTGGTATTCAAAGGCAGGCACCCCAAGTTCAACCTGTGGCATTTCCAGTTTAGAAGGTCAGGTATCTAACAAGTCCCCCGTTCTTTGAACTCTTTAATACTTGCTCATTTAAATCTCCTCAGCTTGTATTACAAGACAAGGTTAAGGCGATGTTTGTGCTCATTAATTTTTTTGTGATCTTCTTCACATGGTACACATGAAATGCTTACAGTAAAGGTTCAGAAAGGCATCAAAGTAACCCAGGGGGCAAGGTAGCTGTGACATTCCACAAGTTGCTCGATTCGAGCTCCCATAAGCGCCAGTCAATGATCCAGGATGATGCAAGGGTAGTTCAACAACATCTGGACAGCCCTCCGGATGTTTGGCTTCCCCACCAAAAATCTAAAGAGCTCAGCCTCTGTATTCAGAAGCTAGCATGGCATAGTGGTTTGAGCCTTGGACAACAACTCTGGAGACCAAGGTTCAAGTCCCTGTTCAGCCGTGGAAACTCAGTGGGTGACCTTGGGCAAGTCACATGCTCTCAGCCTCAAGGGAAGGCAATGGCAAACCTTCTCTGAACAAATCTTGCCAAGAAACTCCCTGATAGGTTCATTTTAGGATTGCCACAAATTGGAAGCAACATGCCCATGAGCAGTCAGTGCTGGAAAAATAGTAACACGGGATGCAAGGTCTCAGAGGCGTTTACCTAGCTACCGTTGGATTGACAAAGCCGAGCTAGGTGGGCCTTTATCTTCTCATAAGATCCAGGGCGAGATACCATATGCCAGTCAAAGGCTTCTGCTGCCTTTCATGCCCCCATAATAAGCTTCTTTCTATCAGCCCCCCGGATCTCATTTTTTGCAATGGGTTTTGTGCCAAGCTGGGGAACGTGGCAGAGCTGGAAACAGGCGGCTCCACAGCCCATTGCTTGGCAACGGATGGTAAAAATAGCTCTGGCTTTGGAGGAATCTGGCTCTCCTGACACTGCTGGTTCTCAGAGCCAGTCCCAGGCAGTGGGGCAAAGAGAGGCACTCACCACCAGAGTACCCACCCCTGAAAAAAATACCAGGTTTCTGTCCTTGTATATTAGCTGGCTTTGGATTCCTCTACCATGAATTGGATTCTCTTTGCTGGGAAAGTCTTCCCCCTCCCTACAATATACACATACTCATCCACAACTCATCACCAATAATCTGTTCCTCAGCATACAGAGCATACAGAGATCCTTCTATGGAGTTAATTGTGGGCATGCCACCTGGCGCTTGTAATGATCTATGGATCGGAGGCCTTGTCCAAAAATGGCTTGAGAAAGAGGAGTAAAAATGAGGCATTTCTGGTTCTCCTCCGTTTCTTTTCTTTTTCTTTTTCTTCTTCTTCTTCTTCTCCTCCTCCTCCTCCTCCTCCTCCTCCTCCTCCTCTTCCTTTCTCTTCCTTAATTTGATTTATACCCTGCCTTTCTGAGTAAGAGCTCAGGACACTTTATAACCACACCCGGGAAAACATCAGTAGATCAAATCAGCAGCTTTTCCCAATTCAAGCTAGGATGACAGGGCAAGCGGAGAAGCCTCCACCTCCTGCTCTACCCATCCTCTCAAGTCTGTGTGTAGGTGCCTTCAGGTCAATGGTCGACTTATGGCAATCCCATGAATTTCATAAGTTCTTGTTAGGAAGAAACACTCAAGTGGTTTTACCAATTTGTTCCTCAGAAATATAGCTTACAGCACTTGCTATCTGTTGGTTGTCTCACATCCAAGTACCAACCAGGGCTGACCCTGATTAGCTTCCAAGATCAGATGGGACCTGGCGCCTTTAGGGCATGTAGGCCAGATTCTATTAGAGATCATTCAACCTGCCCAGGTCTTGACTTTGACCAGTAAGAGAAGAGAAGCGCCATGTAACCGAGGACTCTCTCTTTCCTTGGCACTAACGTGTTTCCCCGAAAATAAGACACTGTCTTATATTAATTTTGGCTTCCAAAGATGCACTAGGTCTTATTTTCAGGGGATGTCTTATTTTTCCATGAAGAATTCACATTTATTGTTGAACAACAACAACAACAACAAAAATGGGCATGCTTCCAAACAAAAACTTTGCTAGGTCTTACTTTCAGGGGAGGCCTTATATTTAGCAATTCAGTAAAACCTCTATTAGGTCTTATTTTCAGGGGATGTCTTATTTTAGGGGAAACAGGGTAGCTTGACCCCTTTTCCTCACCCTTTTCTCTGGGCATCCTATTTTGCCCCTTAAAGGGATCTCTGCCCCAAGTCTTTGAAACACACTATTTTAATAGAAAATAATGAAGACTCAAGTTCTGATGTGGTGCCAAACACAGATATAGAGATACTGTGCCCAAAAGAGGAAAAGAATGCAATGGTAGGTTAGTCTTAGCCACATTCTGTCTAGGGCTGCTGCCACACTGCAGAATTAATGCAGTTTGATACTGCTTTAACTGTCATCGCTCCTTGCTATGGAGTTCTGGGATTTGTAGTTTGTTGTGGCACCAGAGTTCTCTGACAGAGATGGCTTATTACCTCAAAAAGTACAAATTCCAGAATTCCATAGCATCAAGGCATGGCAGTTAAAGCAGTGTCAAACCGCATTAATTCTGCAGTGGAAATGAAGTCTAGGTCACCTCCAGTGAGTACCTATTATCTCCCACTTCTAGCTTGATAATTTAATAAGCATCTGTAACCAAATTGGTACAATTGGAACCATTATGTGCAGATCTTTAATTGGTAGCTGAGACTCCACTGGGCAGCAGAAAAAGGGAAGAGATTGGTGTTAGTCGCCAAATCTAAGGTCCTGAGAACTTTTGCTCCTGTTTTAAAATCTGCAGATATGCATTTCTAGCCCTGGTGGTTTCAAAAGGCACGTCTGGGGAAAGTAAGGGTGAAATACCTGCTCAAATCTGGAAAATGAGACAATGTGGAAAGTAGCTTCTCAATGACATCTTCAGCACCCAGCATAGCATATTTTCTCCCTACCAGAGGACTTTTGTTTTTGTTAACTGCCCTCGAGTCAATCTCGACCCATGGCGACCCTGCTTATGAGACATCTCCAAGACCCTCTGTCCTCCACTGATCTTCTCAACTCCTGCAAACTCATAGTTGTGATCTTGCATGCAACCTTCCATCCATCTTGCATGCGGCCTTCCTCTCTTTCTACTTCCCTTTACCTTTCTTAGCATTACTCTTTTTTCCAATGCCTTCTCATGATGTGTCCAAAGTACGACAACCTGAGTTTTGTCATCTTGACTTCTAAAGAGATTTCTGGCTTGATCTGCTCCAGGACCCTTTTGTTTGTCTTTATGGCTGTCCATGGAGTACTTAGCACACCAGAGGCCTAAGGCAACTCAAATAACTTACACAAAAACAGCACCAGGATTATGAACAGGTCAAATTTCATCCACTTTAATAAAGGCACCAAATCAGACACGAGAGGAGTCTTTGCAAGGAGAGAGGTCAGGATACCCTCCAGAATTATCAGTCTGCCTTGAGGTTAGGATCACAGGCAGAACCTTCTCAATAGCCTGATCACTGAAATTTGGGGACTGAAACTGAGAGTAAATCCTAATGTGACAGAATAGCTGTCTCCAGTCCAGTGTCCTCCAGGGAGACTGTGCCTAGACCGGCAATGGCCATGGTTTCTGGAGATGATAGGAGTGGCACTCTAGCTCATCTGGATGGTACCAGGCTGAAGGAGGCTGAGATCCAACAAGGTTTGATCTGGCTTTGAATACCTATGTGATTTCCTACTTCCTTGCGTGTTCTTTTGTTCATTCTCTACCCCCATCTTTCCCCATTCCCCCACCCACTCACCCACCTTGCCTTGCCTTGAGGGAGTCTATCTGGGGCACCAGAGCCAACACATTAAGCTGCTCTGGCCTCCCTGCAAAGATCTGCTCTCAGTCTAACAAGCAGCTAATAGCTCCATTAGGAGCCTGGACTGGAGTTCACATCAGCCTTCCCAGCACCTGCTGGAACGGCTTAAGGTTCTGAGTAATGACCTAAATGGTGGAGAGAAGTTTGAAACACACCATCTCTCCTTCTTCCAAAAAAAAAAAAAAAAAATCCTCTTTCACCCCTTCCATTTCTTATTTGGCCAGACATGGAGACGGCTGCGTCGGTCAATAGAGTGGACATATATCTGCTCAAAAAGTGGTAATTGGGTGGAGAGTGGCAGCTGGCGTGGGCCGGCAAAAAGAGAGATTAATGGAAAGGTGGGCAGGCAGAGTAGGATGTCTTGCAGTCAGGCTGCGGGAGGCAGGGAGAGACTTAGCAATGCCGAAAGGCAGGGTCGACTTTGTCACAAGATGGTTGTTGAGGGCAACTTGCTCAAGGAGGCAGTGGGTTTGGTGACATAAGATGGCACTTGGGCAGCAGACCTAGTCTACCAGCAGGGAGAGGTGGGCACCTGTATAAGGAAATAGATGGGCAGGGAAGCATGGCACCAACAGCCCCCCAACCACTCCTCCCACCCACCACCCTGCCTCTTCCCTCTGTTGGAGGGAAGAGCTCTGTGTGTGCCACCTTAAACTAGCCTGCATTCCTTTAAATCTGCACTTCCTAAAGGAAAGTCCATCACACTGAGGCAACAGTGTGATGCAGGAGCCAAAACCCCCAGTGCAATTTCAGGCTGCATGAATAGTAGTATAGTTTCCAGATCAAATGAAGTGTAGCCGGCTGTCCATATCCACTGATTCAGCATCCATGGATTCAACCATCCACATCTTAAAATACTTAAGAAATGGCCTAATCTAACAATCACAGTCAAATGAATCATAAAAAGGTCCAGAAAGAGAAAAGAAGACAAAATATACTATAATGTTGTTGTTGTTGTTGTTGTTGTTGTTGTGTGCCTTCAAGTCATTTCCGACTAAGGTGACTCTATCATGGGGTTTTCTTGGATGGTTTCTTCAGAGGGAGATTGCCATTGTCATCATCTGAGCCTGAGAGAGTGTGACTCACTCAAAGTCACCCAATGGGTTTCCATGGTCAAGACAGGATTTGAACCCTGGTCTCCAAAGTCCTAGTCCAATGTTCAAACCACTATACCACACTGGCTCTATAATATGTAATATAATATACTACAGAATTAGGAGCACAATATGGAGCTTAAAATGTATACAAAGAAAAGATGTTGTAATCATAGTCTAATTAAGAGAAATTCCAAAAACTGAACAGTTTGCAAGTTCCACACAAGTGGTAGGAAGCTGAACTATATAGGTAATAAAACATGAGATAAACATACAATGAGAGATAGATTTTATTTGGAAAAATGGTTTTATTTATGATGTTACATGTTGTACATATTATATAAACAATATCCTTAGTATCCAGGTATATGAGTTATTTGAGATAGATAGATATAGATAGATATAGATATAGATAGATAGTTCAGGCCTGAACTGATGATAAAGGAAATTAGATTGAAGATTTGATTCAGGATATCAGTGTTATGTGTGACTGATATATTTGGAACTTTGTGATTTTAATTTTAAAAAAGACTTTTATTTTTATTTTTAAAGCAAACCTTGATTTTGCTCTTTTATATCAGGGACACCATTTTACTATGCCATTGCATGTAATGGGACTTGAGCATCCACGGATTTTGCTATCCACAGGGGTGTCCTGTAACCAAACCCCAGCAGATACCAAGGTAGTAATGCCACTCGATTCTGCTTCAGTCAGGTCTCGCCCGGTCTCCACTTCTGGTCATCATAGTTCAAGAAGGACATCAACAAGCTGGAACCTATTCAGTGAAGAGTAACCATAGATGATTAAAAGCCTTCTGAGTAATAATGTAGGGAGATGGGTATGATGATCTTGGACAAGTCAGAGAGGTAACTGGATAGCCGCTTTTAAATATCTGAATGGATGTCATGTAAAATTTGTTTTCTGCTGCTCCGGAGACTGGGACATGAAACAATGGATTCAAATTACAAGAGAAAAGATTCCACCTGAAGAATTTCTTTCCTGCAAGAACTGTTTGATAGCAGATCATACTCCTTGTTGGGAGTATGCTGTCACTATGCTAGAGGGATCAGACAGAAGAGAGGAGATGGTGTGGGGAGGTGAAGTAAAGAATGTAGTAGACTTACGTAGGATCATTGTTGTTGTTGTTGTTGTTGTTGTTGTTGTGTGCTTTCAAGTTGTTTCTGATTTACGGCAACCCTAGAGTTCTACCATGGGGTTTTCTTGGCAAGATTTGTTCAGAGGAGCTTTTCCATTGCCATCCTCTAAGGCTGAGAGAGTGTGACCTGCTGAAGGTCACTCAGCGGGTTTCGATGGCCCAGTGGCGAATTCAAATCTTGGTCTCTAGAGTTGTAGTCAAATGCTGAAACCACTACACCAGACCTGTTCTCCTAGTTAGGATCTAGGTATGCCTATAGATGGTAATTGGTCACAGTTATAGTTCTTCCAGTAGTTGATTACCATTTCTTAAAAACAAGGTTTGTTATTTAAAAGGGACTAGAGTAAAATCCAAAATTATCTAACTATACCACTGAGACCGTTTCATCTCTTCCTCTCTCTCTCTCCCTTTGCCTTTCTGGGTCTTTTCACACTACATCATTAATAGTGCTTTGATTCTATGTCAACTGCCATGGCTGCCTCCTATGAAATCCTGGGATTTGTAGTTTGGCCAGAGGCAACAGAGGAAAATTCTCACTGAGGATTCTCAATGTCCTTCTCTAAAGTTTAGTCTTTAGGATTTCACAGGACGGAGCCGTGACAATTGAAATGGACTCACAACACTATAACTGTGTAACGTGAAAGCCCCCTTTCCATATACACACTGTATAAAAGTAACTAAAAACCAGTATCAGGCTGCAAAAGGAGTGAAGTTATTCCTCATGATGTTACAGGTGTAATGTAACTTCATGGTTCCTTCCAGGGGATTAAATGTAACTCATATTTAATCCTCTAAAAGGAACCATTAAGTTGCATTGCAGCTGTAACATCATGAGAAATAACTTTATTCCTCTCCTTACAATAACTTCACTTCTTTCATTCACTACAAGTAACTTGTTGTTTGTAATGAGTTCCCTTTCTAGCTCTGAAACTAAGGGCTGGTGAGCTGGGCATCAATTATACAGTGGCAGAGGGTGCACACAAGTCTTGGGTTGGATGCCCAGTAGGGCCAATGAACAGATGGTGGGTACCATTTGTAGCTTGATGAAAAAGATGTTCCTGAGTACAGGGACAAACTGAAGCAGATGGCCCTGTCCCTAATGGACCCACAATGTGACTCATCTTTCTACTATCCAACTTTGTATCATCCTATGGAGCCAGAAGGTACAGTTATAAAACAGCTATAGCAGTTCTAACTATGGGCCTCTCCTATGCAATCCTGGGGTTTGTAGTCTGGCGAGTCCCTCAGACTTTTCTTCTGGAAACCTTTCGTGGACCTGTACCCTCTGGCAGTGGATTCTAAGTTCCTCACCAAACTACAGATCCCAGGGTTCCATAGGATGGAGCCATGTCAGTTGATGTGGCATCATGGTACTCTAACTGGACTCTGAAGATTACACTTTGAGGGTGCATTACTCTGTGGAAATAATGCTATTTGACACCACTTTAATTGCTGTAGCTCCATGCTAAATAACAGTGTTACACGTTATTTAGCCTTCTCAGCCAAAGTGTGCTGGTGTCTCCCCAAACTACAAATACCAGGATTCTGTAGAATGATGGAGCCATGGCAGTTAAAGTGGTGTCAAACTGCATTATTTTTAGAGTGCAGATGCACCCTGAGTCAGAATAACGAAGATGGCAAGGCAATTCTAAGATCCCAACATGGTCTACTTTCCAACATGGCACTGAGGTATAGAGAGGAGCCCTGGACACTTTTGTTCTTGTACTTAGGACTCCTTGATCACCCAAAAGGACATATAGGTAATTTAGATTAGGTTACTTATAGGTAATTTTAGAATTTATGTCCCTTCTGGACTCAGTGGTCTTATACAGCGGGCAGGAGGGATCTTTAAATGGTGATACAGTGTTGTGTAGTGATCTGAGTGGTAGATTATGACTCTGGAGACCCGGGTTCAAATCCTTGATCAGCCATGGAAACCCCCTGGGTAACTTTGGACAAATCACACTCCTTCATCCTCCTCTGAACAAATCTTGCCAAGAAAACCCCTTAGACTTGCCGTGTGAGAAATGACTTGAAGGCACAGAACAACAAGAATGTATTACTTTCCTCATGTTAAAATGGAGAGGGCTAGGAGCATGATTCAATGGTGATATTCTTACTCTTTTTTTCCTGAGAAGTCCTTGAGCCATGTGCCAAATTTCTATCCTCCTGGTACCATAGTGGCAGCCTCTTCTGGTATTTCAGACTGCAGTGGGCTCTTGCAGTCAGCTGGTTGCAGCCCTGGCTCCTGTTATGCGTTCATTCTGCAGCATTTAGAAGAGCAATTATTTTTCTTGTTTCTGTTTTTTTGACAAGAGGAGAGACATTTTCACCTGCTAATTGTTGTAGATCAATCAGTTGTTCAGAGCGCAGGAGGAGAAGCTGGCAACCTGGACTGTAGGTTAGTCATTTCCCCAGCAACAGCCTGTCACAGACTGGCTTCTGGAGGAGCGCAGACCATGTTAAGAAATCAGCACTCCCCGTTTCTCCTTTAATGGCTGATTGACCATTTGACAGCAAAGTGGAAGCACGCCTTTTAAAAAAGGCACCTGCCTCCAAAGAGAAGCAGGAATAGCAGGTTGCATGAGAGTAGTACCAGAAAACAAGGCCTTGGCTCAGGTAAACAGGGCCAGTTTCCCCAAAGTGCAGAGAAGCCACCAGTAATGACCACCGCAGTTAAATCTCTGGGGATTTGGCAATGAACATGGCCAGGTGTGTTGACCACAGTTGTTGTGTGCCTTCAAGTCGTTTCCAACTTGTGGTGACCCTAAGGAAGGCCCTACCATGTTTTTGGATTTTCTGGGGTTTTTTTGGCCAGATTTGTTCAGAAGAGGTTCAGAAGACCCCTGAAGCTGAGAGAGAGTTACTTGCCCAGGGTCACTGCAGCACCAGTATTCCAGCCTCTCTGCTAGAAGGAACTCTTTGCCCATGCAGGCTATAATTCCCCAAGCTGTGGTTAAGTCTCTTGCACAGGTAGTACTTCTGGGTGGCTGGATAAGTCAACACATGGACTCAGTACAAGGGAGGGTGATGGTGTTAAAGGCTGTGGACAGGGTTTTAGATCTGGTCCTAGGAGATATGGCCTCAGATCTCTGCTCTGCTCGAGACCCACTGGGTATTGTTGGGAAAGTCCTTCTCACCTACCTTGCAGAGTTGTTGTGAGAAGGAAACGCTTCCCAACATTTCTTTGCCCGGGGAAGTGTGGCTCTTCTTGCCCTCTATTTCATTGGGGTTTCACTACTGTTTGGGAACTACTGGGGATTTTGTAGGGGGAAAGAGAGAAAGAGAATCTTATTAATATTTCACAGGCAACCTCACTGCAGCTTCTACTTACTGCTCCAATTCTGGCAGGAGGTGGAAGAGCGAACAAGAAAAAGAGCATAAAGCAGAACAATCAGAAGACAAAAATTAAAATTAAAATCTTGCAAATGATGGAAGGCAGTAAAAAGAATGCAGAACTCAGGATGATGCTGTGGGAGCTAACTGGGCAACAAAAATGAGGTAGAGGCCCTCATCCCTTGCTTTGGAAAGAAGGTGGTGGCTCCTTTTTTATCCAGTGAAGGAGTGGGGGCACCTATGGCCAAAGCTGGCCCAACACATGTTGTCGCCTCAGGCAAAGCCAAAAATGGTGTGCGGCATCAGGGTAATCACAATGCCAGTAAAGAAGCCAAATATCCAAGCCCAATCAAATTATTTCAGTACCTGAAGAAGAAAATCCCATAAGCAGCTCTTCCTCTTCCTGGCAGTATAAAAAAGTAATATAACAATAAATTAACAAGAAACAATTTGCTGCCTTCTCTCGATGCCAAAAAGCTGCCTCCCGAACTGGCTGCCTCACCCTGCCTAATGCTCCTTCAGCATCTCTCCAAAGGCCCTCCTTGGCAAGCCACCAGTTGAGACCCTTGGCTAGAGTGATTCGTCTCTTTCCAGCAGCCCACTAGACTGGAGGAAGAGGGAGAGAGCTGCAAAGGCAGAAAGGGAGATTGAGAAGATGAAGGGAAAGAAAGAGACATCAGGGACCCATTCACACTAAAGAATTATAGTGCTAGGATTCCATTTTAATTGCCGTGGATCCGTCTTATGGAATCTTGGCATTGGCAGCTTGTTGCTGTCAGCTGCCTTCAAACTGACTTTGACTCATGGCATCCCATCAATGAGATGCCTTCAAGCCCCTCAGTCCTCACCTGCTCTGCTCAGGTCCTGTAGGTTCAAGGCCATGGTTGCACCTCTGCTTGCCTCTTTGCTTGCATCTCTGGAATTTCTTGTTCCATATACGGTGGCAGTCTTTGCTGCACAATTTAAAGCATGACTTTGTTTGCATGGGAAATTAATCAATGGTTCTATAGTTGCTGAACCCTTTTGTGTCTCCTCCTGGGTGGGGATAGGAATGTATATTGATTTTTTTCCCCAAATCTGTGGACCATTGTTTTGTTTTCCATATTTGTTTGTGGATTTTAGAACTATGTTTGAATCTGTCTGTGTGGATTGTAGCAGTTCTATTGGTATGTCAGCAATCTGTTACAGGTACAATTGGCCCTTCCCTTATACAGGGATCCGGACACACACACACACACACACACACACGAGAAATACCACGTATGCTCGAGCCCCATTGTTGCTTCTGTTGAACAGCTTGGTGCCTGCTTATGGTGCAGGTGCCCTGTAATTTTTTTCTTCTCAATTGTGTTGAGTGTGGCTTTCACTTTTGTGTGCTTTCAAGTTGTTTCCAGCTTATGATGACCCTAAGCTGCCATGTCACAGGGTTTTTTAGCAGGTTTTTTCACAGGTGGGTTGCCATTGCCATCCTCTGAAGCTGAGAGAGTGTGACTTGCCCAAGGTCACCAAGTGGGTTTACATGGCCATGTAAGCCCACTGGGTGACCTTGAGCAAGTCACACTCTCTCAGTCTCAAAGGATGACAATGGCAAATCCATAGGTTTTTGTGGGTTTTTCAGGATATGTGGCCATGTTCTAGAAGAGTTTATTCCTGACCTTTCACCAGCATCTGTGGCTGGCATCTTCAGATAAATGGCATATCCTTTTGGAAGACACTTGCACAGAAAAGCCCATGATTGCCTTAGGGTTGCCCGTAAGAGGGCCTTTTCCATTGTCACCCCAAATTGTGGAATGACCTGCCAGATAAGATCCGCCAATTGACATCTTTAGACAGCTTTAAAAAGGCTGTCAAGATGGATCTCTTCCGGCAGGCCTTCCCAGGATAGATACCCCAGCCTCAGGAACCCCCTTATTCATAGGACTCCCTGATATCTCCTGGAAAAATTAACTAGAATGTTGCTGCGCTGCTCTGTTTGTTTTATTGTAAACTGTACTGATGTTGTTTTAACCATTGGTTTTAATCTGTAAGAGATTTAATACTTTTTTGAGGGGGGGAGTGGGGAGAGGGATGTAGCTTGTTTTATTTCATGTAACTGTATTTTTATTGTTGTCAGCCACCTCAATTGATCTCAAAGGGGCGGGATATACATAAATCTTATTATTATTATTACTAACAACAATTCCATGGAAACTGAATTTATATTTATATCAGTGTTTTTTACTTTTATTTTCTTACATTTGATCTACCTGTGTGGAGATTTGTACACACCAGCTGGATTGTTGGCTATGTATATCTTTGCACAAATTTTTTCCAATGAAGTCTTGTAGTGCACAAAATCTTGTGGCTGCTCTCCTTTGCCTCTGTGTGGTGCTTCCAGTGTTGATCCACCCTTTCCTTCAAAGGAAATGAATAATATTTATTAACATTCTGCCCAAATACATTCTTCTACAACAAAATCATCAAAACATCTTTTCAAAGATTACTTGCACACTTCCTCTGTCATCTCTCTATCTGTGTAGCAACAGTGATGTGTGGTTGTTATGTAACCGTGCCCTTTAAAACTGATGCATGATTTCTCTGTTGTATTATTTACATCTTGCGTTTCCTCCAATGAGCTTTCCTTCACCTCCTCACTTTATCCTCACAGCAACCCTGTGAGGTAGATTTGGCTGAGAAAGAGTGGCGGGCTCAAGGTCACCCCATCAGTTTTAGAGTTCAGTTAGGACCATTCACTCGATATTCCAAGTTTCACTCCTTCAAACCCTACAACTTTCCATAGATGAAAACAGGGGCATATGTGGCCAAACAACATCAGAATGTAGTCAAGATGACAAAAGTTGTTAATGGAGAGGAACACACAATCTAGGAGCGGCTACAGCAGTTGGCTTTTGTTTGAGCCTACTGGGAAGGTCAAGATTCTGCTCCCTCTTCTCTTCCCTTCTGAATTAATGGAGTACAAACTATTTCTGCGTTTTAATGGAAGTAAGCTAAGGACAAAGGAAGGAGAAACTGGGATTTTTTAAAACCAGATGAATAAGTAGGAGCACAGAGGACTAACTGGGACTGTCCCTGCCCAATTGGTATATTTGGAGATTATGTTCAGCACTCTAGTTGCTACTCCATGCTAGCTTTGATTTCAACAAGTCTTCTAAATAAGGCAGTGTCAAACAAGATCTTTTCTTGATTTGCTTGCTTGATTTTGATGGGTTGCTACTGGAACTTCATTGCTTTGGGAGGAGGCATCTTTGATGAGAAAAGGCCATTGCCGCTGAGCAGAGGGGGGAAGAAGGAAACATGGCCTTAGTGCATCATAAAGCAGAGGCAATGAGAGATGTGGGCAATGTGCCCTCTGAATCTGTGCAGCTGAGCCACTGGGTTGGCAGAGTTGATGCATACAGTACAGGGCCAGACACAAAGCTCTCAAGCTCCCTGTGGGATTATGAGCCCATCTCCATCTCTCAGACTAACCTACCTATCAGGTTTGTTGCCCAGAGAACCTCGCAGGAGGACAGAACTATGTATGCCATCTTGGCCAGGTTAGAAGAAAGGTAGCTCTACGTAGTTAATAGATAGATATGAGAGCAAGTGTGATGTAGTGATTTGGGCATTGGACTCTGGAGGCTAGGTTTCAAATCGCATAAAATCCTGCTGTGTTACCTTTGGCAAGTCACACTCTCTCAGCCTTAGAGGAAGTTAATGGCAAAGAAACTGAAGAAACCTGCCAAGAAAACCCTACGATAGGTTTGCCTTAGGGTTGCCATAAGTCAAAAATGACTTGGAAACACAGCAGCAACAACAAAATAGATAAGTAGATGGATAGACAGACAGATATAAATTACTCTGTTGCAGGGCTGCCCTTCTTTCTAAGACACCTGACATGATTGTTAATATGTAATATGGCTTTTTAATGGTTGTTTAACTGTTAATGTAAAGTTTTCATTAGATTTTTTTGTGAATCGAAGGCTTTCATGGCCAACATCCATAATCTTTTGCGGGTTTTTTGGGCTATGTGGCCATGTTGTAGAAGACTTTATTCCTGACGTTTCTCTTGCATCTGTGGCTGGCATCTTCCGAGAATGCCATTCTCTGAAGATGCCAGGCATAGATGCTGGTGAAATGTCAGGAATAAACTCTTCTAGAACATGGACACATAGCCTGAAAAACCCACAAAAAACTTTTCCTTGGATTGTTGTTTAACACTTTTTAAATGTTTGTACTACAGATTGTTTTACTTATTAGATATTCTGTTTGAAACTGCAAAATAAACCTCTTTGGAAGACAATCGGGATATACCTAAACTCCAACCAACCAACCAACCAACCAGTCAGTCATGATGCCCGTTCTGACAACCGCCATAAACAACCCACCCGTCATGTCAGCATCCTAATGCAGTCGTTTGTTGCCTGTGCACAGCTTTCTGCCAGCCCTTTAGCTCAAATAAGAAATCATCTGCAGAGCTTCTTGTTATCTTCTGTCCCTCTCTCTCTCTTACACACAGAGAGAGTGAGAGCAACAGACGCACAGATATACACTGTTGGAGTCAATTTAGACCCTTGGGAGTCCTCCAGCCTACCGGCTTGATTCTTCAGGTTTTTCTCCTTTGCGTAATTATTTTCATGAGCTTCTGCGGAGGGAAGTGCCAAGGAAACAGAGTTAACTAATAGAAACAGAATAGCGGAATTTCCTGCTGGCTGCTGTTAATTATGGCAAGGGCTCCCCAGGAGTGCAGTGGTTGTGGAACAGGAGGGCTCAGCAGGGGACTGATTCCCAGGAGGGCATCTCCAGGCTCCATCTGGACTCTGCATAGGCACATCCTTTCCCCCAATCTGGCATACACCCCCCCCCCAGGGTCATCGGACTACTGCCCCTCTCACCCCTGAGGGAGATGGGGATGATGGGGTTGTAGTCTAACACATCTGGAGGACTCATTTAGTCAGTGAAGCTAGGTAGGGTGGGCGTGAACTTCTCTGCCGAGGGAGGTCTACCACTGGGGAATGACCACCACAAGGTTTTTGCCTCTGGGAGCCAGCTACCTCTATTCGGATGTCATGCCTTCCATCTGTCCCAGTTTGGCAGTCACGGTCCTGATTAATCCTATTTCGTCACACTTTTTCAGCTGCTTTTAAGACATTCCAGTTTCTCTCCTTATTTTACCCATTGATTTGTTGTTGATGTGTGCCTTCAAGTTGTTTCCCTACCCTATCATGAGGATATGGTGACACTAAGGCCATCCTATCGTGGGGCAAGATTTGTTTAGAGGCAGTTTGCCATTGCCTTCCCATGAGGCTGAGACTGTGATTTGTCCAATGACACCCAGTGGGTTTCATAGCCAAGTGAGGAATCACACCCTGGTCTCCAGGGTTACTGTACAACACTCAAACCACTACGCCTTTAAGCTTATGTTAGAAACTTGCTGTCATATCAAAGGCATAGTTTCTTCTAGTTGATGTTTGATTTGAGACTGAGCCACCTTTGAATCAGATGTGACTGAGAGCAAAATAGAGGGGCAAATTGTCAGAAAAGGGTTAAAATTATGACTGTACATTTGTTCTTAATACATGAACCAACTGAACCTTTTATCCAGGGCCTAAATATCTTCAAGGCACCAGATCCTGATCTGATCTTGGAAGTTAAGCCCTGGTTAGTACTTGGTACGACTTGGTTAGTAGTAGACTGATAATGAATATCAGGGGCTCTAGGGTGTATTTCAGAGGAAGGAACAGGGAAAGCCACCTCTGAGTATTCCTTGCCTAAGAAAACCATATGAAATTCATGAGGTCACCATGAGTCGACAGGTAATGAAGGCACATATGCACACAGAGGGAGCCTATGTACTTCCTGATTGGATGAATTACATCTCCCATCATGTCTCACTTCCAAAGTTATCATTTTAGGTTTTGGTGGCACATAGGCTGGATGGTAGGTTCTTAGTGAGGTCTAAAGGAGCGTTGGGAATATGAACAGCACAGGTGGCAAGTGGCCCCTGAACCCCAATTTTATGGCCCCCAAAGTCCAGTAAATTCTCTAGATTAAAAAAATGGTTGATTTTCAGCTGATTTTATTTCTCAATACTGATGCAGCAACCTTTCCTTTCACTTCAATCTTCAAGACTTGCAGGACACTTTAAAGCCAAAAATGGATCAGAAGTAATGACGTGGCTCACAGAGGTGAAAACCAACCACATAGGACCTATACAGACGAGCGACTCCACGCTGCCTGATTTTGCCCCAGAAGCAGGCCTCGGCAACCACACAGTGCAGCCACTGGAGGGAGCAAAAAGAACCCACTTCTGGGTGGGTTCTTTTTGCATCCTGGCAGGGGTGCCATAGGCATGCTTGCACACCATGATAACACCTCTTGTGCATAGCGCTGTTTGGATGCTGCGCTGCACAGACATCATCATGGCATGCACCGTGTGGATGGGTGTGCACCATAATGATGTCCAGGCAACCAAATTAGGGCTTTGGCATGTGTGAATACTCAGCCCTAGTTCAGTCCTAGTACGCATGAAGGCTGGCACAAAGTGTATTGCCCCATAATTGCTCACTCCTGGTTTAATGGGCACCACCAAAGCAAAATAATATTCATGCAGAAGTTCAGTTTATGTTAACAACAGACTAAGGCCCTGTACACACCACCAGGATGTGGCGTCTTGGTGGCGAATTTAGGGCAAAATAAAGCTGGGCGCCCAAATGTGTGTCACAGCTGCAACAGACCGCCCAAACAGCAAATAGGGACTTCTGCAGACCACCCTTTTCAGGTGGTCTGTACTGACCCTAGCAGAGACAATCAGATTCTCTGCACAGATCAAGCAAAGGGATTTGTGGCAAAATGTTGGTTTTGACCTATAAAGCCCTATATGTCATGGATCCAAGTTATTTGAAGGACTGTTTCTCTCTTTATGAGCCCACTAGAGCACTGAGATTTGAATTTGTATTGTTTTAAATACCAGTATATTCTTAGCTGCCTTTGTTGGGAGAAAGGCAGAATATAAATGAATAAAATAACAAAAGCAGCAATAGCAACAGCAAAAACAGCGTACTTTTCCCATGCTCAGGTAAAACAATGTGGGTAAAAATTGTGATTTGACCAGGAATAGTCATGCTCTTAATAATAAACTATGTGTAGCCTGAAACCTAGGGGGAAAGCATGGGTAAGGATGCTGTGAAACAAACATATGCTTTGACCACAGGCATCTTTGGCATTCAGGGCAAAAAATAGGCTAACAATAGATCTGGCAGATGGTCATACCTGAGTGTAACTGGTGATCTGAGAAGAAAGGAAGCAACCACAGGGTGAGAAGGGAGCTCACATAGATCATGTCCAGAAGGTCCAGAGTCTGGCTGATGACCCTATTTCGTTTATGTTGTTGTTGTTGTTGTTGTTGTCGTCGTCGTCGTCATGTATGCCTTCAAGTTGCAGATTTATGGCAGCCTATGATCATGGGATTGTCTGGGCAAGATTTGTTCAGAGGGACAGCCTTTGTCTTCCTCTGAGGCTACAAGAGAGTCAAAGCAACTGACACCAACTTCCCTGGGAGGAGGAAGGGAAAAAAACTAGGGAGTTCAGAACAGACACAGACAACATCAAGGCCTACTCCAGTTGGGGCTCACTATGACCAACTGCTTGGTGGGAAAGGAACATTAGATGCTGGCTGATGTCTGCTTCAGTGCGCCTTGTTTTTGTTCTTCAGTTTGCTTTCTTAAACAGATAGCTCTTGTTGTGTCACCTGGGTTCTGTACATAGTGGGAACCATTGAGGAGTCTAGTCCAAAATGTGGGGTAAAATCCACTGGACTCTTTCAAACGGGAGGAATTTCTCCCAAATCCAAATGGAGCCCATTCGGATTCATGTAAATTCGCTAGTTTAGCGAATTTACATGAATCCCCATTGCATTCGGAAGGCGTTCGGAATGTCTTCCTAGTACCCGAAAATAACCCCCCCCTTGCCCGAAATTGCGTGAGAACCTTTAATGCGCAATAACGCAAAACCCATGATTGCATTCGGAGTGACTTCCCTTTTGCCCGAAATTGCATGAGAAGAATTCGCAATAACGTGAAACCCCAGGATTGTGTTTGGATTGCCCTTGCATTATACTTCCAATTTCCCACGTCTGAAAGAGTCCACTAAATAGCAAGGCATAAATCCAATCACTAGTCTCAACTAGAAGAAACTTATAGGAGCAATGGAATTAAAGTGTTGATTTGCCATTCAGCAAGAGCTTGAGAAACAGAAGGAGGTAAACAGCAGTTTTGTGGGGGATAAGTAGAAGAGACAGAATAAGATGAAGCTGTGCCTTTTGGGTTAAGGCTGATTGTTCAGTTGAGATATTTGGAGAGTTGCTTATGTGGTTACATGGTTTAATAGTGTGGGGCTTCTTTTGAGAGACAGTGAATGCTGAAGGCTCTGTACAGCTGCTTCCTTGGTCTCTGGAGCTGTTTCATGGGGATGTCTTGTGGGGGAATTTGAAGGGGAGGCCCAGAATGTTATGACACTGCCTGTATAAGGCTACTGAACACGGATGTGCTGCCTTGACCTGCAATATCTGTGCTATGTTTGTTTGCTTGCTTGATGATGTGGAAACCTATACTTGCAGAATATACAAGCTTGTTGCCCGGCTGAAAGAGAAGGTGCAACAGCTTGAGGCCTGCATATTTACAGTGAAATTTACCAGGGAGAATGAGGCTGTTCTAAAAGGGTAATACGCAGGGGATGCCACAAGGGAGGAAGACAGTTTCCAAACACAGGAGACAGGTACTTGGGTGAATGTGACACAGAAAAGCAGAAATATCAGGAACCATGCTGGAGCTAGCCACTCGATTCCAAGCTTTCACCTTGATCAGCAATTATGACGCTCAAGAACAACAGTCTTGGTCCTCAGAGAGCATGGAGGTGACCTCAGAGGGTTATGTGGATGGAAGAGCTCCTGTCAGTTCCCAGAAGAAGAAGAAATGTGTGATAGTGGTATGTGATTCCCTGCTGAGAGGAACAGTACCAGTGATGTGCAAAACTGATAGGATATCTTGAGAGGTGTGCTCAATGGATGTGGAAAAGAATAAGGAAGCAACTGGAGCGAATGACCCATGGCATTAGATTATCTAAACTAATGCGTAGATTGTGGGAAATTTTTTTTAAAAAGAACTTGAACTCTTAATACAGGAAGGCAAATATTAAATCCTTATTATGATTTAAAACCTCCTCTGAAGAACTCTGCAAGAAAACCCCATGATTGCGCTAGTGTTGTCATAAGTTGAAAATGACTTGAAAGCACACAACAACAACAACAACAACAACAACAACAACAAGGAGACGCCTTAGTTTCCCTGGGAAGGATTTACGTAAGTCTGGGATCAGTCACCAAGGAGGCTTTCTTCAGCATTTCTGACAACCTTGCCATGACCTCATCAGCCCAGAAAGTAATGTGCTACACAGAACATCATTAATTGCAATGTGTTACTTCCAAGCTCTGAGGAAGCGTTTACAGTCGTCCTCCTTTACTTATAGTAAGAAGTGTGGAAAGTTATATTTAATAATAATGTCCATAAAGGCAGGTTGAAGCCATCTAGTGTGGAACAGCAGTAGATTGATTATGATTTGGGTCCAAGAACATCATCATCGAACCCTCTGCTGCATTACAAATGGCATCAGTATGGTATTATTTTTGTTGTGTGCCGTCAAGTCATTTCTGACTTATAGAGACCCTAAGGTGACCTTGTCATTGATTTTCTTGGCAAGATTTGTTCAGATTTGCCTTTGCCTTCCTCAGAGACTCAGAGAATGTGATTTTCCAAGGTCACCCAGTGGGTTTCCATGGCCGAGTGACGATTTGAACCCTGGTCTCCAGAGTCATAGTCCAATTCTTAAACCACTACACCATGCTGGCTGTCATGCTATTCCATTCGCCTTTATTTTATTTATTATGTCTTTAATAAAAGACATTTCTACAGCCCCTGAATTAGCTGAGTCCCAGGAAAGCTTTTCCACTTGATTCTCCCAAATGCATTTGTTGTTTGTTGTGGTGGTGTGCCTTCAAATCATTTGCAACTTATGGTGACCCTAAGGCAATTCTATCATGGGTTTTCCTTGGCAAGATTTGTTCAGAGGAGGTTTGCCATTGCCTTTCCCTGAGGCTGAGAGCATGTGACTTGTCCAAGATCACCCAGTGGGATTCGTGGCCAAGCAGGGAATCGAACCCTGGTCTCTAGAGTCTCTCAAACCACTATGTCATGCTGGCTACCCAGTTACTGAGCTTAAGGACAAAATAGTAGTTGGCCAATTGATTTTGGACCATTACACAAATGCTGTTATTTTTACCTCTCTAGCACAAGGAGGAATCCCAGACTTACTTGCACAAGTGCTTTTCCTGCTGTTGTGCTGGGCTGGATGTTGGTATGGATTGGGTGCCTGAGTATATTTTTGCTCCTGCCATGACCTGTAACTAGATGCCAATACTCAGGGAAGTCCAATGAATCTGCTACCTATAGGCCAGACTTTTCTGCTACTTTTCCAAATGGAAAGAGAGATCTGCTTGTCCCCAATGAGAGCTCCTGCCGAACTGACGACAACTGCTGAAAAAAACAGAGGTGAAAATATCTCCCACTTTGAGGGGGTGAAATGGGGTATAAATAAACATGATGGTAACAGTAATAGTGATAATAGTTATTTTCAGTAAGGTGTTATACTGCTGTACTGTGCAGTGGTTTGAGCATTAGACTAAGACTCTGGGGACCAGAGTTCAAATCCCTGCTCAGCCGCAGAAACCCATTGGGTAACCTTGGACAAGTCACACTCCTTCAGCCTAAGGCAAAAGCAAAAACCCTTCTGAACTAATCTTGCCAAGAAAACCCCATGATAAGGTCACCTCGCGGTCACCATAACTCAGAATGGCTCAAAAGCATATAACAACCACCGCCACCTTGGGTGAACGATGATTAAATTTTTCAGCCAGAATGCACAAATTTCGTCTTTTCTTGGGGCTGCCCAATCTCTGACCTTTGCTTGCCCCACAATTTCTTCTGTTATAATTGCAACGTCTTCCAACTCGTTTGACTTCAATTCTTCTTCCACATTTTTAACCGAGGTCACATTTTTGTTAATCGTTTTTTTTTATTTATTCCACAATTCCTTCCAAAACATACAGCTATACCTCAGTTAACAAAATAGGTGCATTTCTTCTTTAACAGAAATTTGGCAGCAGAGGCAGCAATAACACAGAAAGAATGGGGATAGGATCTTACCCTACCGAAAAGAATATGGTTCAGCAATCTTTTTATTTGAAACTAAACAATCTGCACATGTGAATAAAAACAACCAGGCCAGAGAAGCTGGAATTCTAGGAATTGTAGTTTGTTGTGGCACCAGAGCTCTGTGACAGAGATGGCTAAATGTCTCGAAAAGCTAAAATTCCCAGAAGTCCATAGCATTGAGCCATGGCAGTTTAAGTTTGGGAAACCCATGGTGTCACCCCTCTTAGTGTGTCACTCGCGCTCCTTTAGTGAGTGGGAAAAAGTAGCCAGAAAGGGTAGAGATGTTGAGAAGAAAAACAGTCTGCAGAATAAGAAGTGAAAATAATGTTACCAACATCTTTAAAAAAAAAAAAGGTTTATTGATTACCAGCACAAATAATAAAAGCAACATTTATCAATACAATCTTACCAACAACAATATCAATAACAATACAAAAGACTAACATATAATAACAAATCACACTTGTAGATATAGACTAAAGAGAAAACAAAAACACAAAAGAATATAAATATTAATGTTCTTCCTAACAGTTCTTGCTTTTACTGAAAATAACTGGTCTATCTTACTCCAAATATAATTGTACAATTCTATTATTAACTAAACAATCAGGTTTTACTATCAGTTTAATGCAGTAAAGTAAACTTAGAAACTTTGTATTTATACACTTGCTTATAGTTATTATCCAAATTTCTATTTTCTTCCATATAATTATCTCTATTCGTAACTTCTTTTCCATTTGTGAATCTTAATTCTTCTCTTCTGAAGAATTTGTGATGATAATATCCCCCCCACATTTTCTCAAATATTTGAACAGTACATGCCAGTCTTTTTGAATTGATTCTTCTGTTTTTTCTTTCATCCAACAAGTCGTTTTATCTAATACAGCTATTTCATACAATTTTGTTAGCCAGTCTGCAACCGTTGGTTTTAATGTTACTGGCATCTTGGAACAAGATCTAGTTGGAACTTGGTTGGATTTTAGGGATCACGAATGAGGCACATGGTATGAAGTGGTAAGGAAATGCTGGGACTGAATGGTTCCTAATGGGACTTGTTGGATTCCAGTGACCCAGATGAGTTTCTTGGGCCGGGCTGCTCAGTAGCCTTTGGCGACTCCTTTTCATTTACAGCTCGGATCACCTGAGACGCAGAAACAGAAGAGGACAAAGCTGACCTTTGTCTCCCAATGACAAAGCCAGCTTTTTCACCAAGGTGCTTTTAATCTTGAACTGTGCTATTCTTAGAAAAACACCTTGTGAGAGAGTGAAAAGGAACGAACGCTGATTCTCTTTTCAGGAGAACAATCTCAGGCAGGACATCTTAACAAAACAGGGGCTGAAGGAGGGAAGACTTTACAGCAGAAATAACCTCCTCTACCTCTTTGAGATACAGAATTGCATTTCCAGAGAGAAGGAAGGACTTGTTCACACCTTGATGCAAATGGTGTAGAAAACAAGACAAGAGGTAGACTTAGGGCTTGTCTACACCAGAGGGGGGGGGTCTGTACCCACCTCAATTTTGGTTCTATAGGAACACACAGCGTACAACCATTTTGTTTTTAATGTAGCTTGAAAACTCACTTCTTGCTTTGCAGTTTCCAGGAAAATCTGATCATTGTAACATGTATCCATCTGCACTGGGATGGTGGCAGGATAGATTGGCATGTGGCAAGCATATCTGTTTTAAAAATAAAATGTTCAAAGCTATTTGCAGAGTACTGGGGCCACCACCCTCTTCACAGCAGAGACCAGCCATGTTGAAAAATAATAATAAAAAAAGGTTATTTCTCCTTGGGGCTACTGAAACCACCTTCCCATCAGACCTCCTCTGTGGTCAGAAAGAGATGCTTAACCATGAAATCATTGATATGAGGGGGGTGTTGACTGGGCTACCATCTCACGGTTGGGCACCTTGGGCACTTTGTTCTGACCTCAAAGCAAGTTGACTTCAGCCCTGGGTCTCTGCTGGCCCTTAGGTGGGAAGTCAGCAGCTAAAGCCCCGAGGAAAAGTTGAGGGGGAAAGCAGTTACCAATCCAAATTTGGACGGAGGAAAACATCATTTCAGTGTCAGTGTAATATATTATGAGTAGGTATGGTGCTAACAGAGTAAATTCGGAGCAGCTCCGGGGCAGAATTCTCAGAATTGCAGCCAGATTGTTTTTGCTGGTGTGCACAAGCCCTTAGCTAGGGATGCCACCAGACTGAATGTTCAGTGCCTCTAGGAGAAGGCAATGACCCCAGAGGCAGTGTGCTATAGTGAGTAGAGTGCCAAATAGGAGATCTAATGTTGACTTCCCACCTGGCCACAAAGCTCATTGGGTGAGCTTCAGCAGTCACAACCTCTCTGCTTTCTCTTCTTCATAGAGTGATGGGGCTAGGCCATGAATACTTCTGGGGAAAGAACAGGATAGAAACAGGGAGCAGCAAGGCTGACCCAAGTCAGTTTTCCACCTCTAGTAAGTTGGGCCTCTGCCATAAGGCAGATGGGTTTTCTGATTCTTGTTAGCATCGCAGCCAAAAGTCCCCACCAGAACAAGTAAGAGGATGACACTTCTTGGCAGAACATCATCAAGCTATCTCAAGGGGCATCAGCAGACTGTGAGACACTGGTATACCACTCAACACCTTCACAACATCTTGTAAATCTCCTGCCTAGTGTTAGGGGTGGGAAGAAAATTTGAAAATTTTGAAAATGTGACAAAAAGTATTCTAGACTGACAACCATCTTTCCAGTTAGGGACTTATTTTCTGCAAAATTCCCATGAGTTGTTGTACATAGAAAACAACATTTTCTGCAAGGAAAAATATATTTTAGCAATATGACTTTCTGTATAGAAAGTGCTGTTTCTGCCACAGAAAATGCTGTGATTAGGGCCTGTTTCTAAAAAAAATAAAATTTCCTCTTGGTTGTTTTGCACAGAAAACTGTTTTTTTCTGCACAGGAAACAGCATTTTCTTCACGATAAAATATTTCTGTGCAGGAATCTTGTTTTCTTCACAGAAAATGCTATTTCTTGCACTGAAAAGACAGTTTCCTGCGAAACAAACATGTGTGCATTTTGCGCAGGAAAAGTGTCAATAGTCATTGAAAGCTGCACAGTTTTCAAAGGGAGAGAAAAATGGCTAAAATTACACTCTGCTTCCTTTGAGAAGAAATTTAGCAAAGTTTCCTTTGAGAAGATATTTAGCAAAGTTTCCCTGCTTAGTTTCCACTTCCTAACAGTAGAGCCAGTCCTGGAGCAGGCCAGTCCTGGATGGCTGATCATGCCATTATTGTGGAGATAAATGAATCCATTTTTAGATTTATAGCCTCTCATCCCATAGCTGTTTTGGGTTGGATGGTTGTGAATGTCTGTTGGGAATAGATTCCAGTACCAGGGTAGGGAGAGCTAGCATGGTGTAGTGTTCTGAGTTTTGCACTAGGGCACTGGGAGACCAGGGTTTGGATCCCTGCTTAGCCTAACCTTGGACAAGCCACACTCTTTCAGCTTCTCAGAAGAAGGCAAGGGCAAATCCCTTTGAACAAATTCTCCTAAGAAAACTGTGATAGCTTTGCTTGAGGGTCTCCATAAGTCATAAATAATTTGTAGGCAACCACACATACAAAAAAACTTGGATAGATCCCACATTGCTCAGACCAGTTGCAGGAGGAGTGCCTGTAAGACAATGAATGGATTTAGTACCAACACAGTAATGGATCCACTAGCTATCCTTCGTCCGGGGCAGGGAGAGCAGGAGGGAAATGGCCAGCCAACCTGCTCTTTGGAGTTTATCAGACGGGAGGAATTTCTCTTTATTTCGAATGGAGCCAATTGGAGCCAATGCGAATTCACGTGAATTTGCTAGTTTAGCGAATTTACATGAATTCCAATTGCATCTGGAATGTGTTCAGAATGACTTCTCATTTCCTGAAAATGACCCCCCATTGCCCAAAATTGCGTGAGATGCTTTAATACACAATAATGTAAAACCCATGATTGCGTTCAGAATGACTTCCCTTTTGCCCAAAATTGTGTGAGATACTTTAATACGCAATAACGTGAAACCCCATGATTGCGTTTGGATTGCTATTAGATTATACTTCCAATTTCCGTCGTCTGATAAACTCCTAACTCCTTTAACAGCAGGTTGTTGTGTAGAGATTTGCCAGTAATTTTTTCATGGAATGCAGTATGAAAAAGCATGGGGAAATGCCATTACTAAATGTCTCCTGAACTGGAGAAATGCTGTGCTTCACAAACTCCATGAAGAGGTTGATTTTTTTTTTAATGAAAAAGGCTAGAGAATATGAAGTAAACTTTTTTTTTTCTGAGCCAGGATTCAAATTCAGTTCTTCTTCATCTGACTCTGGTACTCCAGTCTTGATACCATACTGCTAATGGTTCCATATCAAGTGGCTTTTAAGACGCTTGATGAAAAGTTTTGTTCAAAAGTTGATAACTCAAGGAACAAAAGTGATCATGGAACAAGATTCCTTCCTTAGCCGTTTCAGGGTTGGCCAAAATGAATATGGTGTTTGGCTACTCTGTTGTTATTTTCTCAAAATTGGCATGGTTTTTCCACAGAATTGCTCAAGTCCAGGGAATTTTCACTCATTTTGTTTTCATTTATTTCCCAGTGTGTACATTAAGTAACATTTCCACCCATGCTCAGTTTCATTTCCTTGTACTAGTACTCTAATAGATTGAGATTATCTTTAAACGTTTGCTCAGGTCCTCTACTATGGCTGCAGCTCCTACAATTTTCGTAGCGTTTGAAAAAATAAGGTGAACTTCCTTCACATTCTCACCATTAAAAAGGTGTATATTGCTAGGCACTCAGACAAAATTATCACTTGTTACCTTCTGTCAACAATAGGCTGCAGACCTACTGCTTCAAGGAAAATGATACAAAATGGATTTTTTTCCTGCTAGACAAAACTTCAACCAGTGTATGACTGCGCAAGTTGTTCCTATAAAAGGTATCAGCTTACCTGTTTTGTTTCTCTACACACTCTGGCATTGAAGCATGATGTAGTTACCTATTGGATGAATCTTCCATTAGAAGAGCCATTTTATGGTTGTGCTTTTTTAAATCTTCCATTGGGAAACACGATGTATTGCTGCCACCGTCACACTATTGCTGTTATAACTGAAATTCTTGTTACATAGCCACATAAGCGTTCACATGCAAAATACTGTTGTGAAGAGGAGGGGTGCGTCTACACTGTAATGCACTTTGACACAATTTTAAGTGCTACAGCTCCATCCTATGGAATTCTGGGATTTGTAGTTTTACAAGGTCTTGAGCCATCTCTTCCCAAAAGGGCTGTTGCCTCGCCAAACTACAAATCCCAGCATTCCTTAAGGTGCCTCTGTGGCCATTAAAATGGTGTCAAACTGCATTATTTCTACAGCGTAGATGCACCCGAAGAAATAAATCTTTCCTCATGCAGTTTTTAAACCCTCTATGGAACTCATGGCCACAGGATGCCACACTGTCCAGAGGTATCATTTCGAAGAGTTCATATATAACTCCCTCTGTCTTCAGACACAGTCTGTCTCTGGCCAGCACCAGCAGGTACCAAAGCACATATGCAACTAATAGCAATATCACACCACACTGTTATAGCACTATTATTCTACTTTAACTGCTATGGCTGCCTCTTGTGGAGACCTGGGATTTGTGGAGAGGGGCATTTACAGTTCTCAGCCTGAGCGCTCTTAGGCCTCACTAAATTATAAACCATAGAATTCCACAGGAGGCAACCACAGTGGCGTCCCACACTGGGGTGTCACCCGGTATGGAGGTGGGGCTTTGGGGGTGGGGGGTAAAAGAGGCTCCTCCCTCCTCCCTCTGCACTGCTTTACTTTAAAGAAAGAGAGGGAGAAGGCCCGGCATCTCCCATCCCTGCTCTGCACAGCTTTACTCTAAAGTAAGCCTCCTAGGGCAGGGAATGAGGATGCTGGATCCTTTCCCTCTCTGCCCTGCGAAGCTTGACTTTCAAGCCTGCAAGGGCAGGGACTGGGGATGCTGGGTCTTCCCCCTCCCTGCCTGGCGAAGCTTGAAAGTCAAGCCTCCCAGGACAGGGATGGTGGGGCACCGGGTCCTTCTTCTCCCTGTCACACACCATGGCAGGGAGATGAGGGGCCTCTCATTGGGTGTCACCCCCCTTTGGTGGTGTCACCCGATGTGGTCCAAAGCCCCCGAAGGGGTGACACTACTGGGCAGCCATAGCAGTTAAAGTGAAATAATGGTGCCAGAATAGTGTAGTGTGATGTTACCGAAGTAATGTGGCATAGTGGTTTTTAGGGTTGGCTTGTGACTCTGAAGATCAGGATCTGATTCCCAGGTAGGCCATGAAACCCACTGGGTGAGCTTGGGAACACTTGCCTAGGCATTTGTAGGTCATCCAGTGTATTTTTATGGTCAACTTCTGGCATAGAAGACCCAGAGGTTCCTAGAGAAGTGTTCTCTCAGGTTAAAAAAAATAGTGCTTTTTTTTTTTTTTTTGCCATTTTTCCAGTTTCGTAGGGGCCCTGTGCCCCTAACTCCAGCAAATGTGGAGAGTCCACTATAGTTGCTATTAACTGCCTTAACATCCTCTAGGTATGGTGACATTAGGAATGAGAGAGCCAAGTCTTCTACCACCCTGCCCAGCTTTTGCAGATTCATGGTCATGGCTTTTCTGATTGAATCTATCCATCTGGTATACAGTTGTCTTCTTTTCCTATTGCCCTCCACTTTAGAAATCATTGTATTTTATGCTGAGTCTTTACTTCTCATGATGTGTCCAAAGTATAACAGTCTCAGTTTACACAGCTTGGCTTTCAGGGAGAGTTTGAGCCAGATTTGTTCTTTGTTCTTGTGAACCTTCAAGTCGTTTCAGATTTATGATGACTCAAAGGCGAACCTATCATGAGATTTTCTAGGACCCATTTATTTGTCTTTTGAGTAGTCTATGGTATCTTTAGAACTTTTCTCCAGCACTTCTGACATGAGTTGATTTTCTGCCTATCAACTTTCTTCACTCTCCAACTCTGTGGGCATCACTATGTGGCATTATGATGCCATTTAACTGGCTATGGCAGAATCCTATGGGTTCCTGGGAATGTTAGTTTGGTCACAAAGGAGCTTCTTGACTGGGAATACTAAGGGCCCCTTCCTCAGTTGGCAATCCCAGAATTCCACAGGATGGCGGTTCAAAGTGGAATCATAATGCCATAACTGTGTAGTGTGAAAGGGCTCCAGATAAGTCCTTGGTCCGAAGTAGCATGTTTATTTTTAGGTTCTTCTGGTCCTATACACAGTGAAGAAAATAGATGCAAGGTGACAACATAACTATTGATATAATGATAACAAAGACAATCTACTGACAAGTGTTTGGGGAAACCTTGAACATTCAGGACTGAAAGAGGTTTTCCAGAACTCTAGAACAAGAACTAACACCGTTTGACACCCTTTTAGCTGCCATTGGTCAATCCTATGGAATTCTGGGATCTGTAGTTTGGTGCGTTATTTAGCCTTCTCTGTCAGAGAGTGCTGATGCCATAACCAACTACATATCCCAGCCTTCCATCGTGCGGCACTTGGGCCTCAAACTGCCAACTTGCTGATCTTGCAACCAATGGAGTCAGCGTCTTAACCACTTGAGCCACCGCATCCCTGCCAGGATGGATCCATGACAGTTAGAATGGTGCCAAATTGCATTAATTCTGCAGCATGGCAGCTGAACGTTATTCTAAAAATTGTCATTTAAAAAAACAACAACACACATTTTGGAGCCTGCAGTAATACTGTTGCAGTTTAACATGATCAGGCAGATTTTGAGTCTGCATTTTACTTTATCAGAGCAACAAAAAGGAGTGTCAGCCAAATCTGGAAAAAGTAATATGTAACTAATCATAGAATTCCTACTTTAAAATTTGGGCAACCACAAATATACATTCCCCTCAATCCCAAATAAATTAAGTCCAGGTAACGATAAAGTAAGGGCCTGAATACCCATTTGATCTCGTAACCAAACCTGCTTAGTACTTGGATGGGAGACTGGAGAGAATACCAGCTCCGTTTCAGAAGAAGGGACTGGCAAAATCACCTCTGAGTATTCCTTGCTCAAGAACACCCTACCAAATTTATAGTGTCCCTATACGTAAACAGGTAACATGAAGGCATATAAACACACACGCACACATATGAGATAGTTGAGTTTATGCTCAATTCCTTAAAGACCCCTCACCCTTTATGGTTTCCTGGAACGAGCCATAAACTCATCATGACGATTATATAATAATTGCAACCCAAAACCGATTACGCTCCCACCCGCCACCTTTAATTGTGACAAGCACTGAATGTCTTATCTTTAAGGGATTTCTTTTAAAAACTTCCCTGCTTTCTAGAGCTAATCCTTGAAACCTGTGGCTAGGAAGATGGCTGTTGGCAGGCTTTGACTACGGGTCTTTTGGTTCCGAGTTGACTCATTTGCTGAGCTCTGGCTGAATGCTAGGGCTGGGAGAGAGAGAGGC
This sequence comes from Urosaurus nigricauda, assembly GCA_034509955.1. Taxonomy (NCBI): domain Eukaryota; kingdom Metazoa; phylum Chordata; class Lepidosauria; order Squamata; family Phrynosomatidae; genus Urosaurus; species Urosaurus nigricauda. The sequence continues at coordinate 144,244,720 of JAOEGL010000002.1, read as the reverse complement.
ATATGTGCCCATGAGCAATCGCTGTTTTTCCATATCTGGCAGAAATGGCATCGGTAGGGGCCAAGCCTTGTATGTTTCTTAGCAACGACGGGAGGTGCTCCCACCCACCCGTTTGAGCCTAAGCTGCCTGCAAAGGACTGGCTTAAAGATTCAAATTCCTACTCGGTCCTGCTTATGGAAGAAAAAGCAAGAAGAGGAGGGAAGAGATCCAAACGTAAGCATGGTAACGAATTCTGATAATGATCAAAAATGTCCATCCGGATAGCCCGGGTTCTGTATAGAGAAAAAGCGGGTTTCTGCAGTCTTTAATAACAGCAACGGCATGTATATGCTTCCTTTTATGATTCATAATGCAAATTTGTATTGGATAATCATGGAGAAGATTACAGAGCCATGCATGAGCAATGAAAGCCCCACTCGCTTATCACTGGCCATCTCATTGAACCACTCCTTTGTTTGTATGTTGTTGTTGTTGTTGTTGTTAATTGCCCTCAAGTTGGCTTTGACCAATGGCAATCCCATGAACAAGAGACATCCAAGTCACCTATCCTCAAGCTCAGTTCTTGCAAACCCAGGGCTGTGGCTTCTCTGACTCTCTCCATCTGGAAATGTGGTCATCTTTTTTCCTATTGCCCTCTATTTTACCAAGCGTTATAGTCTTTTCTAGTGAGTACTTTCTTCTCATGATATGGCCAAAATGGAATTTAGACATTTTTGCTTCAAGGAAATGTTTGGGCCTGATCCATTCTAGGACCCATTTATTGGTCTTTTTAAATGGTCCATGGTGCTCTCAGGACTTTTCTCCAGCTCATTCTCCAGAATGAGAACTTTTCTCATTCATCTCAAATGAGTTGAATTTCTTCCTGTTAGCTTCCTTGCCTGTGCAGCTTTCACAACCATACATAGAAATGGAAAATATATGGTATGGAGAATCCTAACTTTGATATTTAATGATATATCTTTACACTTCAGAATCCTGGCTAGTTCTTTCATACCTGCCCTTCCAAGTCCTAGTCTCTTTCTGATTTCTGGACGGAAGTATCTACTCTGATTGATGTTTGAGGCCAAGCATGGAAAATCTTGAATTAATTTGATCTCTTCATCATCTGTTTTAAAACTATGTAGATCATATGTGGTCATCATTTTTTGTTTTCTTGATCTACCTTCAAGTGTATCTTCACAGTCATAAGAATGACACACTTGCTTTGAGACGTCAGGTAGCCAAATCTGCATCCAGTACCTCGCTCCGTCATGTTCTTTTCTGTGGAGTACCAGCAGTGACCAATGTGGTGTAGTGATTTGGGGGTTGGACTACCACTTGGGAGACCAGGGTTCAAATCCCTATTTAGCCACAGAAACCCACTAGATAAACATTGTGCAAGTCACACTCTCTCAGCCTCAGAGAATGGCAATGCCAACCCCCCTCTGAAGAATCTTGCCAAGAAAACCCCATGATAGGTTTTCCTTAGGTTTGTCCTAAGCCAGAAACAACTCAAAGGCACACAACAACAACAAACCAGCAGGGACCACATTGCCCTATGCATGGGTGTAAGTAACTATCAGCTGGCCTCTGAACAAAAACCTCTGTCACGGCCTTGTCTTGCAGTGTGCCATGCAAGACAACCGTGTCTAGTGTGGCTGCAACTTTAGGCCCTTTCACACTAAAACATTATAGCACTGTATTTCCACTCTACTTAGAATCCTGGGATTTGTACAGAATTCCAAACCAGAGAGCAACTTTACTGCCTCTGGCCAAACTACAAATCCCAGGTTTCCATGCGATGCAGCCATGTGAAAGGGGAATCATGGTGCTTTCAGGATGTGATGTGAGGAAGGTCCTGTACAGACAGGCCAAAATAAAGCTGCTTCGGGTCACTTTGGAGGTATGCTGTTTAAATGATGCGTGCATCCTAAGAGGCCAGAAGCCGCATTAAAGCCACACTCCAGTACTAAGGACTGGAGCACACTTTGGCTCAGCTTCTGGCCTCTTAGGATGCATGCATCATTTAAACAGCATACCTCCAAAGTGACCCAAAGCCGAAGCAGTTTTAATTTGGCCCTGATCCCTTAGAGTGAAAGATCTACCCAACAGGCTGTGTCCAATTGGCCACAGTGTTACCTGTGAACCACATTTTTGTTGGTGCATTAAGTTGGTGGAACTATACCAGCATAGGTATAGGAAGTAGGTAGGGAAGAATAAAGCAGATATAGGAGTCAAGAAGACTGAAGCATTGCAGAACTAGGCTCCTCATTGCCAGTAGGTTTTGCCTGCCTTCCCTCACCACAGCTGTATAACTGTGGAAAAATCACAAGCAAGGGCTTTTCACATTACACAGTTATAGGACAAAAGTTTAACTGCTATGGTTGCACCTTATGGAATCCAAGTTTTGTAAAGAACTAGATATCCCCTGGCTAAGAATTCTAACTACCCCCCTAAACTGTGACTCCCCGGTTTCCATAGGATAGAACGATGGCACTTAAAGTAGAACCAGAGTGCTAGAATTGCATAGTCTGACAAGGTCCCTGGAGGCTTTCGGGGCTGGCAGCGCTCACATGTTTTCCTCAAGCTCAATTTCTTTGAGGAAGAATTTTATTTTTATTTTATTTTATATGCCCGATGGGCTTCAAAGGATTCGATAGCGGCTCTTGGTTGCAGCGCCCCTGCTGGCTGCTCAAAAGGGAACATCTTCCTGCGTCAAGAGCCTTGGAGATCAAAAAGATGAAACGCAGAGAGACAAGAACACTTCTGACAGATTCTTGCTGAGTTCACGGGTTCTCCTTGCTAAAAATGAGAGAAGGATATTGTGTCAGGGAACAGTCAGAACACATCTGGGCAGGAAAGTGAAAGACTGTGAAGATGCCAGCTGCTGCTACTGCCCTCCCTCTTTCTCACTCCTATCCTCCTCCTCCTCCTCCTCCCTTCTCTTTCTCCCTCCTCCTATTTATCTTCTTCTTCCTCCTCCTCCTCCTCCCATCCTTCTCCTATTCTTCTTCCCTCTCCTCGTTCTCTTCCCCCTTCCTTTCTTCTTCCTTCTCCTATTCCTTCTCCTTCTTCCTTTTATTCCTCCTCCTCCTCCTTCCTCCTTTTATTTCTCTTCCTCTTTCTCCTTCCTCCACCTATTTCTCTTCCTTCTCCTTCCTCCTTTTATTTCTCCTGCTCCTCCTCCTCCCTCTTCCTATTTCTGTTCCACTTCTTCTCTTTCCTCCTGCTTCCTCCTGTTCCTCTTCTTCTTCCTCCTGCCTTATATCTTCTTCCTAATATCCTTTCTTCTCCTATTTCTCTCCTCCTCCTCTTCTGCCTGCTCCTATTCTCTTCCTCCTTCTCTCCCTCCCTTCTCCTCCTCTTTCCCCCTTCCTCCCTTTCCTTTTCCTCCTTCCCCTCCCTTTCCTCCTTCTCCCTCTTTTTCTTCCTCCTGCCTCTCCCCCTCCTCCTCCTCCTCCTCATTCCTCCCTGCCTCTCACTTCTTCCTTCTCTTTCTGACTGTTCCTCAACCCTGCCTCCTCTTCTTCCTGATCTTCCACCCTCCAGCTCTTCTCCTTCTCCCCCTGCTCTCCCCCTTCTTCCACTCCTTCTCCTTCTCTGTTTAATTACTGGTGATGGATGCGATCCAATCTGAACACTCAGCAGAATCAAGGGGCAATGCATTTTTCTGGACTGTGCCACTGGCAGGCTAGAGACATGGGACTGCAGGCCTGGACGTTCTCTTGGGGAGAAAAACCTTCCCCCTGCATCAAAGGATATTATTTTAAGAGACAGGCTGGTACCCTTCTCCCTCTCTCTTACTGATGTGACAGCTGAAGACATGTTCAAAAGCTATGAGAGGAAAATCTGTGTCCTCCTACCTTTTTTTTTTGAAGGCAGCCTTCTGAAAGCACAGGTGGAGGGTGCATACTGTAGGCAAGACGCTGTCAGCACAAAAGGCCAACTGTTTCAAAGGAATTTCCAGGAGGAGGTGAGCTGGGCGTTTCACCACTTGTCAGTGATGTGAGTGGCAGAACCAATCCTGGATGTGAGAGAGAGAGGCTCACCCACTCAGCATCAGCAGCACCTCAGCTGTTTGGGTCTGAAGCCTCCTGAAATGGCAGCAGCAGCAGCATTGCCTTTGGCTAAGACATATATTTCAGGACCTTGATCAGCAGCGAGCATTTCAGCACCTTGGTCAGCGACGGGCATTTCAGGACCTTGGCCAGCGACAACTGTTTCAGGGCCTTTGGTCAGAGATGAGCATTTCAGCACCTTGGTTAGCGATGGGCATTTCAGGACCTTGGTCAGCTCCTGAACCGTTCCCATTGGCTTGCATTGTGCTGCTGTGCTCATTATTTCCTTAGTCGAAATCCTCAAGCTTGCAAAGAGTCCCCCCTTCTCCTCTCTCTGGCAGAGTTTGATCAGTGCAGTGTTGCTGTTGTCAAAGAGAGAATGCAGAAAAGGATTCTCTTCTTGTCACTTCGGCACCCTTATTAACAGACCAGGGGAGTAAAGGAAACTTTTCCAACCTGACATTTTCCTGCCTGAGGCAAAGGTGGGCCCCAGAACATCAGCCAAAGTGCTTCTTAGTTACAGACGCCTTTGAGAATGTCATCATATTAATTTTTCCTATCGAGACAGGCTCTGGGTGAAGAAGCACATGAGGCCCTTCTGCATATCCAGCTCAAAAGCTGTCCAGCACATTTTGGAACATGATGTGGAAAATCACCCAAGTGCCTCTATCCTCCCCTGCCAAAGACAATAATAGAAAAATAGATTTTAAAATAGCTTACAATAATAGCAACTTTTGGTAAAAGCAGACACCTTCGGGTTAACGGTACTGCCGTGAGCACATGCATGGCACTATGATATGCCAGCATCTTCATGGCTGACCTGGAACAACACTTCCTTAAATATTGCACCCAGAAATCTCTCTTCTACCTTAGGTACATTTTTTTCCTTTTTTAAAATTTTTATTTACAAACAAAACATGACAACAAGTAGTATACTAAAACAACAACAAATAAAAACAACGTCCAAGACAATGAACTCTCCAACATGGTTATTTCACTTTAAAAAGCAGAAATTAAACCACAATCCAAAATAATGCCCTGGGAAGTATAAACAAAAGGTGCTTTCAGGCATCCTGGAAGATATCTTTCATTAACAATTTAGATAAGATTGGGGGATGTCTAGAAAACAAGTCCTGCTGGATGTATTCAGTAAGTGGATGCTAAATCATATAGGAAGTCAATCCAGATTGTAAGCCTTTCGCTCTGTTATTACTGTCTGCAATTTTCTCCATTAACCACAGGTCCCAAAGTCTAGTCCAACATCCTGCAGTGTTCAACTTTCCAATTTCCAAGTTTTAGCTTTATCAAGCATGGCAACAGCCAAAAGAACACCAGGGCTTTATTTTTGTTGCAGGGCTTTATTTTCATCCATAAAAAAGGAGAACAGGAGCAGGAGTGGTGATGATTGTGTGCCTTGTTTAGTGATCTTGGAGTTGCAAATTTCTGTCCAGTGTTCGCACACTAAGGGACGATCCAACCACATATGTACAAAGATTCCCCTACCATCATAACCCCTCCAGCAATTTGGATTGGCATTGGTAGACATACGAGCCAGTTTGACTGGGGTAAGACGCCATCAGTGCACCAATTTAATAGCATTCTTTTTAACTGCAGTGGGCTTGGCTTTAAATGGGAAATGACTTCAGATATTTTCCCAAGTCCTATTATCAATTGAAAGGGAAAATTCTGCTTTCCACCCTGTCTTATGAAGAGTCAACTTCCCAAATATTCCTCCTACCAGACAGTTATGTATTAGTGCTATTTGGCCTTTAGAATCGATACCTGGAGAAACACACATGATTTCAAAAATAAGTAAATAAATAAATAAGTGGGCAAGGATATTTCTGAACCCAGAGCAGTTTCTTTAAAACTAATTGTATCTGTATTATTTGATACCAGTTCTGATGGCCAGGGCCCAGGCCACAGGTAAGTTGCTCTGTTGTCATAGGTGCCCCATTGTGAAACAAGTCCCTAACTGTATACAGGCCATAAACCTACCAACTTCAAAACTGTGCATGTTTCTTTGGGCTCTAGAAAAGAGAATGAGTAAGAAAAGGCTGTAAAGGGGAAGGGAAGGGGGCCAAGTGATACCTCCGTTTCTTTCACAAGACCAAAGAGGTAAGTAAGAAAAGGTTATGGCAGATTTAAGTGAATTTGTATATAGATTTTTTTTAATTGATCAAAAGTTACAGGGGAAGAAATATTGACTTCAATGCCTACCCAATTAGTCAAGCTATTTCTGCTCATCAACTGGGTGACCCGACTCAGCTGAGAAGCTTCGAAATAAAGATCACGTTTCGGAAGTGACAACCCTTCATTTCCGCTTTTAGACTGCTTGACAGCTTTTGAGAAGCATGGGTGCTTCCCATTAAAAACTAGGAAGTCCAGTAAGTTGTTCCAGCATTGAAAATACGAGTCCGATGGTCTCAAGGGAATCGTTTGAAAACAAAACAATATGAAAGATTTGACTAAAGCAACATTGCCCAAAAGAGAAAGATGGAGTGACCTCCAATAGGCAAGTTTTGATTTAATCAAATTAGTGATTGGCTTATAATTGCGAGGGATAAATTGAGAGATATTTTTCATGATGATGACCCCTAGATACTTTAGACCTGAGAGGCTGTTTTATATGTGCATTAATCCTTGCCAAGAGTGCTGGATTTCAGGGAATGCGTTGAGGCAAAGCATCCTAGATTTTTTATTTGGAACCCAGAAAACTTGCCAAACCGTTTCAGTATTTTATCAATTTCTTGGAAGGAGTCAGGTAAGTTTTTAATGTAGAGCAGCGCGTCGTCTGCATAAAGCCCAACTTTATGCACAGTCTTATTAATTTATATCCTTTTTTATCTTGTTATTATCTCTAATCAATGTTGTGAGAGATTCCAGTGCTATTGCAAAGAGAAGCAGGGACAAGGGACGGCCTTGCTTAGTGCCCTTTTGCAAGATGATGGGTACCAACTCCTTCTTTTTAATGTATATCATCACTCACGAGCCCCAATAAAGGTCCCTAAGCAAGTTCACTAACGGCATCCCAAAGTTAGATTCTCTAAGCAAGGCAAAAAGATAGAGCCATTCAACCATATCAAATGCCTTAAGGGTGTCGAGCAAGACAAAAGCTAGTCATATTCATTCCCTTGAGGCACAATTCATGATGTCTAATGTTCTCCTGATAGCATCTGACAGTCTACACCCAGGAATAAACCCTATTTGGTTTGGGTGGATATAGTCAATGATGAAACCGTTCAATCTGGCAGCTAAAATAGAAGAGAGAAATTTGGTATCTTGATTAACTAGTGCAATTGGGGCAAAATTTTCTGCAAGGGGTGACAATTCATTTATTTTAGGGACTGGCACAGTTCTTGAGGTTTTCCAACTATGTAACACTTTTCTCTTCAGCAAAGCTTCATTTAGTAATGCTACTAAATGGGGACAGAGACAGTCTTTAAGGAGTTTATAAAATTCCCCTGTAAAACAATCTGGGCCTGGAGATTTCCCCATCCAGATCTGTTTGAGAGCAGTATCCAATTCTTCGGTTGTGATGGACTTCTTAAGGGTGGCAGTGTGATAGTACCTGAGTTGCTTTTTAAATAATATTTAGGGACTTAACAAATTCAGTATTGTTGAGATCACCGGCTTGATCAGAGGAATACAATTTAATATAGAAACTTCAAAATTCTTCTAAGATTTCAAACTGACTATTATAAATTTTATCTTCCAAAGGCCAAATACATGGGGTTAACCTCCTCTCTGCCTTTTTAAACAATTATTCTTGTTTAGGATTCTTATTACCAAATTCACAGAACCTGGCTTTTGTATGTAACATGGCTTTCTGAATTCGATATGAATCAATCTCTTCCAGGAGAGCTCCTTTCTGAAGCAAAAGTACCAGGGCAGACTTGTCTTGCGAACTCTTATGCAAGTGTGTTAATACTATTATCTCATTCAAGAGTGACACCCTCCCACACACACACACTTTGCTTCTCTTAAGGGTTTTCAGTGAGCCCCTTCTTTAATAAATAGGCTTCGTAGGACCGTTTTCAACATGTCCCAAAGGAGGGCCTCTGAAATTCCTGGCGTGGAATTGTCTTCATAAAAAATGTTGAATGGCTTCAATAATTGATTGTTTAAATCGCTCGACATTGAGCAAATAGGAGTTAAATCACCAGATTTTAGGAGCGTGGTTATTCTCACCTATACTCCCATCAAGGATGGTAGGTGTGTGGTCTGAGTATAGGATAGGTTTCATAGATGCCCCCAATATCTGCAGAATTAGACCTCTACTTATAAAGAGTTGGTCTGTTCTAAAGTAGGTATTATCAAGGGCAGAGAGAAGATATAGTCTCGATCGGCGGGGTGGAGAGTTCTCCATGGATCTGCCAGATTCAATTTGAGCAAGTCATGGATTGGGAGCACAAGGGATTTTCTCTTTTTATTTTTATGGTGGTAGGACCTGTCTAACACAGGATCAAGGACTGAGTTAGAGCCCCCTCCTCTAAAAATGTCTCCCTTAGCTGTCTCCCTCAATGTCTGTAGAAATCCCTTCATAAAATTTTCCTGCTGGGAGTCAGGAGTATAAAAGCTGCTAAGGGTAACCTCTCTATCCCATAGCTTCCCTTGAACTATAATAAAGCTGCCTTTGGGGTCCCTCTTCACATCCTGTACAGAAAATGGAGTGGTCTTATCTATGATGATAGCCATCCCTCTGGCTTTACTGGAGCCCCCCACAACACATTGTTCCCCAAACCATGATGAAGAGAGAACTGGCTTATTCAACGTGTTGTGGGTCTCCTGTAGCAAAATGATAGAATCATAGAATCATAGAGTTGGAAGAGACCACAAAGGCCATCCAGTCCAACCCCCTGCCATGCAGGAACTCTCCATCCCCAACAGATGGCCATCGAGCCTCTGCTCAAAGACCTCCAAAGAAGGAGACTCCACCACACTCTGATGGAATGTGTTCCACTATCAAACAGCCCTTACTGTATGGAAGTTTCTCCTAATGTCTAGGACTATGTATATTGGAGTGGAGAGGAATACCCTGTTTTAAGATTTTGGCTTACCTTAGGTACATTGGCAATTATAATTGTCTTCATAATCAGGACTCATGGAGAGGACTCATTCAAGACATTCCACCAAGATTTCAGCACATTGCACCCTTCCATAAGTCTCAGCCTGGAACTATCTACAGAACAAGTTAACTCTCTGGACACCACCGTGCAGCTAAACAGTGGACATCTAAGAACCACACTATATGTAGACTATGGATCTGGCAATGTGTTCAGGGTGTAAACTGGAGGCATATAAGTATATGTGGTCAGTGGGTTTGCAGACCACATATACTTATATGCCTCCAGTTTACACCCTGAACACATTGCCAGATCCATAGTCTACAGTCAAGCCCTCTAATACAATTGCATATGCTCAGACCCACAAAACAGGGGTGCCAGACTCATGGAATTGCAAGCGTTCCTCAAGCTATAGTACCCACCATATGAAGTAAAAAAGTAAATCAACAAGGCAAGACTTGTACCCAGCACTAATCTATTTCAGATCAGATTAAAGACAAGAATGACAGAATCCCAGTCAGGCTGCCCTCTCAGGGGCTCTTGGTGGCAGGCCTACAGACAACCTCCCAATCTCAAACAGCACAGGAGGACACACAACACAGATGGGGGATACAAGACCTGGTCACAAACCCAGATGCCAACTCTGCCCACGCATCGTCTCGGGAAATGTCATCACAGGACCGAATCACATCACCCTCAATATTAGAGGTACTTTCACTTGCTCATCCTCTAATGTGATATATGCCATCCTCTGTCAGCAGTGCCGTTCAGCACTCTACTTTGGGCAAACAGGCCAGTCTCTGTGCCAGAGGATAGATGGACATAAATCAGACATTAGAAATGGGAATATACAAAAAGCAGTTCCAGAATACTTTCAAGGTCTTACAGGGCATTCAACCTCAGACCTCAGAACAGCAGTCCTTGAATTAAAAAAAAACTGCAAAGGAAGACTGGTAAGAAAAACAACAGAATTTGAATATATCCACTCCGACCCATCAATGATAGTGTGTTAAAATGATGACACATGCTATAACACTACTTCACTCCCCAGACTCATGAGGGCTCTCTTGACCAGTTCATCACATCTCTTTTCTGGTTCCTAGCCAACATCACATTGCATTCCAGTAACCCCCTCCCCCATTCATATGGCTATTAACTCAACTTGGCTTTAGGCAAAATCTTTCCTCCCAAGCTTTGTCCCCCAACTGAACTTGTCACCTCATCACCATGCCCACAGGTTTTGCATTTCTGTTACTATTCATGCATACAACCTGCTCATTCATAGTTACAAAAATCTGTCCCTAGGCACTTCACTCCATGCATCTGATGAAGTAGACTTAGGTCAATGAAAGCTTCTTTTTTTCTCAGTTGGTCTCAAAGTTGCTACAAGTCCCCTTTGCAAAGTTAGATAGATAGCTAAGTCACACAATCAGGCAATAGATAACTTATGACAAAGTAATTTTAATGTCTGAGAGGGCTGCCTCATTCTGCCCTTCAGCGGGGACCAGCCTTGTTCAAGCCAGGCCCCCATTGCATAGAATGGTGCATAGAGAGTGTGTAACTATCAATCCTTGGTAGCAACGTAGTTGAGCCCTAAGCCTCCCTTTCCTCTCCCAATCTCTCTATTTGACAGTATCGTGGTTAATGGGGAGCCCTGAAAAAGCAAAAGACAAAACGAAGGAATTGTGTGGGTGCATGCTTGCATGCATGTCTTTATGCTACCTGTCAACTTATGATGATCCCCACAAATTTCAGGGGGTTTTCTTAGGCAAGGAATATTCACAAGTGGTTTGTCATTGCCTTCCACCGAAATATAACTGTTCCAAATCATGGTCGCAGTGGTTTTCTGAGCATGTGCCTTCTCAGCCAGAGGTAGGAAAGCTGGTGGCTTCCATACGTATTACACTACACGTCCCATTAATTTCTGCCAGTGATAAAGGAGGATGGAAGTTGCAATTCAAAATAGCTAGAGGGCCTCACATTCCCCGCCTCTGTTCTCAAATATAAAAGGGTACTCTGCATTGAAAATGAAGCTATGCTCATGCTATGCTCAAAAATACTCCCATTTCCCTGATTCTCTGTTCCCTCCTCTTTCTTAGCTTGTAAACATTCTCCCTTCTTGTCCTATAATTAAAACTTCTATATATGTAAAATAGTTAGGGTCCAGGATATGTAAAATAAGCTTGCATGCAATTTTGTTTGAGTTGCATATTGCATCATCAGAGCCCAACTGGACTGGGCAAGATTTGTTTGGAGTCCTTGCTTGCCACATTAGAAGCTGATGGATATGGAGATGGTCCAGACACACAGAAATATTAGGCCAAGGACAACCCAGGAGGAGAATCAGGATTTCTTACTTGGCCTGCTAAAATATACACGCGCTTGGCCAACTGGGTGAACTTGGACATGGCACACTCTCTCAGCCTCAGGGGAAGGCAATGGCAAACCACCTCTGAACAAATCTTGCCAAGAAAACCCCATGTTAGGTTAACCTTAGGGTCGCCATAATTGGAAGTGACTTGAAGGCACACAACAACTCTCCCTCTCTGTGTGTGTATGTGTGCGTGTGCGTTTGTACATACATACACACACACACACACGGAATTACATATGGATTGAGAAAGTGTTCCTGACTTGCTACAGGAAGAGCAACAGAAAGAGAGTCTGGTGGCATTTTAAAGACTAGCAAATTTATTCTGGCAGAAAGCTTCATTAAATGCATGAAGGGAGTCATCTATATAAGTGAGCGTGCGACTACAGGGATGTGAAAATGTTGTTTTTAACACAGCGAAGCAGAATGTCCAAGTAGTGCAAAAGATGAAAGACAGTGTGGTGCATAGCTATGCAAGCTACCTAGTCATATTGTTACATTTTTTTTTTCATTTTTATTTTGCTAAGCTACGGTGTTATCGTCCTTAATTAATATGTTTAATCCAGTCTTTGTTTTGTCAATGTAAAATATAAATACGTTTTTTAAAAAAGGGCTGGGCAGAGTACAAATTATTTTCTTTAAAAAAAATCAAAAGGAAATGAATGTGTGGTTTAATCTGTGTGAATGCGAGCAACACTGAGCTACTGGTGACTGACAATGTGTACTCAAAGCACGATTCATATTAACAGCAATATAGTGATGTATATGGAAACAAAGACACACCTGTATATCTGTGTATTTATGCCGTGTGCAGTCACAGTTGTTGGCTTCCATGTCAGTGGGATGTTACTCCATTCCAGGACTTAGTCCAAACATTAAAGGAGCTGAATGCTACTGGACAAATAAGATGGCTTCTTTAAAACATGAGCCAAAACCCGGAGTGGATTCACAGCCCCATTGACATGGGAGCCATCAGCCACTACACTGTAACACAACACACACACACCATTACTGCACCACAAGCACACAGACCTAAAGTGCAGTGTTACAGATAAGGGATGCTAAAAAAGCAGACAGAGTCATTCCTTCTTGCAGGTTTTAGCTTCAGTTTTTCGCAGTGGTGAATTTATCCCAAATGTCTGTCAGTCTCTAAAAAGAAGCACAAATAAGGGAACGCTTGGGATAGCACGGCCATTTATTGAAAGTTAATTAATCCCTTGGTTCATCAATTAAAAGGTGCTTATTTGGTTGACAGCCTTGTTTGTTTCGAGATAGCTCTCTTGCTGGTTTTATTATAGCGTACTGAAATTTGCTGGAGTGCTTGGGAAGAAGAGATCCTATTTGTTGGAAATAGAAATACGTGCTTGTAAAGAGAAAAGCTGGGCCATGCCTGGTTAGAGGAGACAATCACGACTCAGGGATTGCTGCGAAGGGAGGTCCATGGGGAGCGGGGAGGTTACAAACTAGAGGCTGGTCTCGAAAAAGAGTCAGATAAGGAAAAGATGATGAGAGTTAAGGCAGCCAGAGACAGCGCAAAGATCTGAAAAGGTTTTGGAGAACTGTGAATGAGGAAAGAATTCATGGAGTTTGTTTAACCGAATTATTATACAGAGCCAGCGTGGCGTAGTGGTTTGAGCGCCGGACTACGACTCTGGAGTCCGGCTTCAATTCTCAGCCTGGCCATGACACTCACTGGGTGACCTTGGGCAAGAAGTCACACTCTCTCAGCCTCAGAGGAAGGCAATGGCAAACCTCCTCTGAACAAACCTTGCCAAGAAAACCCCATGATAGGGTCGCCGTAAGTTGGAAACAACTTTGAAAGCACACAACAACAAACAATTGTTCTAGAATACATCTTATTTTATTTTTAACAACTGTCTCAGACTGCTTCATTTAAGGAGGAGAAATGGTTATGTTTAATCGCATGGAACCCACTAATTAGGGCTGAAGCTGCGCTGCAGAAATAATGCAGGTGAACACCACTGTAACTGCCATGGCTCAGTGCTGTGGAATCCTGGGATTTGTAGATTATTGTGGCACCAGAGCACTCTGACAGACCAGGCTGAATATCTCACGCTACTACAAACCCCAGAATTCCATAGCATTGGTCCATGACAGTTAAAATGGTATCAATCTGCATTATTTCTGCAGTGCAGATTAGACCTAACATAGCCACTTGCCTGAAACAGCAATCCCCTTGAGGCCTGGGTCCCAGATTCAGGGAGGGTCAAAGGGCAAGGTGAGAAACATGAACTGTTGAGTTGGAACGGAAGGGATGGAACTGTAAGGTATCACTATCACGGGGTTTAGTAAATGGAAGAGGAAGGGGAGAAGAAATAGACTAATTGATTAATTGACAGAAAGACTTGGTTACTTCCAGCATGAATGGCTGGATGGGGCAAGACTATTTCTTTTCTTCACTTTCAGTGATGCTCTTGTTGCTTCCTTGGCAGGTTTCCTTTCTGCAGGGATAACAGCACCCTTTGTGCCAGGCTCTGACCAGGACTTCTTCTCCACCTCTTCCATGGCTTGGTCCCCTGGCTGGCCTCTATAACAACTTCTGGCCCCTTATCTGGGGCTCTGTAGAATGAACACAGGACACAGCTGGGACTGAACAGGTAAGACATTGAAAGAAAGAGGGTCAGCATTATCTTCCAGTGTTCCCCCCTTTGTCTTCAGTTTATACCTTTTCCCTTTCTCCCCTCGGCAGGTTTCTCCTTCTGTCTACCACACTGACCTAGCCCAAGTCTACTCTTCATCCTCCGCATCTCTGCCCAGCGTTGCCCAGCCTGGCTGTGGCTCATCACCACCATGGGAGACATGGCAAACAGCTCGGTGGATTTCTACCCCAAAAACCAGCGGCGGGAGCTGAACCATGCGGGCGGCTTTGGCTGCACCCTGGCGGAGCTGCGCTCCCTCATGGAGCTGCGTGGAGCCGAGGCAATCCAGAAAGTCCAGGAGACCTACTCAGACGTCAATGGGCTCTGCAGGAGGCTCAAGACCTCTCCCACCGAAGGTACCATTTTTTGTGGATGTTGAGGCAACACATTCTCACATAATTGTAATTACAGTTGGCCCTCCATATCCAAAGATTCTTTATCTACAGATTCAACCACCCATGGCTTGAAAATATTTATATATACATATAAATTCCAAAATCAAACCTTGATTTTGCCATTTTATATAAAGTACATCATTTTTATTATGTCACTATGGACTTTATTGGACACATTTTCCTCCCATTATGGGCACTGGAAGGGGATGCTTGGGGCTGCACGAGACTGGGAAAAAATGGATTTTACCACACACCGAGGTGTCCTCAAAATGGACCCATTCTGGTGCCCAGCACCAGACTGTTTCCATTCAGTGCTGAGGCACACGTTAAATGTTCGGGTTGGAAGTCTTCTGTTCAAGACAAAGGACATACCTCAGTACTGAATGGAAACAGCCTGGCACCAGGTGACAGATTGGGGCCATTTTGAGGACACTTCGGTGTGCAGTAAAATCTGTTTTTTCTCTGTCTCGCATGGCCATGAGTGTCCCCTTCCAGCGCTCACAATGGGGGGAAAATGTGTCCGACAAAGTTCGGTGTTAAATGGGACATAAGCATCCACACATTTTGGTATCCGCGGGGGGTTGTGGAACCAAAACTCCGGCAGATTCCAAGGGCCTACTGTATTATTATTACAGTCCAAGAATTATTCACTTATTTTGGCTCTTAACAAAAAGTCTCAGTGGCAGTTTGCAAAAATCTATCCTTCTCAGGGGTGCTCTGGCTGACTCCTTCTTCTAATTTTCCATCAGTTACATGCATACCATCATGTTTTGTTCTCTTAGGTCCAAAACACACTGCAGAGATAATCCAGTTTGAGACAGCTTTAACAGCTCTGCCTCCGTGCTAGGGGATTATGGGAACTGTAGTTTTCTGAGAAATTTAGCCTTCTCTGACAGAGAGCTTTTGTGCCACAATAAACTACAATTGCCAGGATTTCCTAGCACTGAGTCTGGGCAGTTAAAGTGGTCTCAAACTGGATTTTTCTGCAGTGTGTTTTGGACTTTAGTCATTTGGGGCTTAGCCTTCTTGCTCTAGAGTGGGAGACAAAACCAGAGTTTGAGAGTGTTAACTTTGAGGAACCGTTGCTCCCAGAATCCCCCAGGCATTAGTCGTGCAGGTTGGTGGGAACTGGGGCATCATCAAAAAAGCAACTTTTCCCATTTCAGAACCTAGGAATGCCCACATCACTTGTTGTGAGTTTCTTTGGGCTGATGACCCTGTGGCCTTTGAGATGTCATTGGACTACAGTTCCTATCATATCCTATCATCATCTGATGAGAATTGAGGGCCACATAGTCTTCAGTACTCAGTGAGATGGACCATCATGTCACCTTTGAGATCTGAGAGTAGAAAGCAAGGAGCATTTGCTCAGAAGCTGCAAACTTTTTCTGTCTCCCCTAATACATGTCCCTTTAACAGCCATAGTTAGCAGGTAGTGATGAGGTTTATCTCTGAAAAAGTCACATGTTAAAATTTTGCACATAAAGCTTTTGTAAAAGGATCAGAAGCAGGGTCAGTTATCTTGGAACTCCATCCCGCTCCAATATTTGAATTAACTTTCACTCACAGTAATGGGAGATGGATTTTAATGATTTCATAAAGGGAGATTCTCCAGTGTGGACAAATGAGGAACCTTGTTGTCTGGACTCTATTGGTTCTACAGTCGAAATGGATTTTACAAGCAGTTGATAAAGTTTCTCAGGGAGTAGTTGGTGTCTGTCATGGCAGGACTTCAGTGCCAGGTGGTTACTTAATGCATCGCCTCCCCAAAAGAGGGTAAGAGAGTGAGAGCGAGATACTGCAGGGATTAAGGCACAATAACACCCCAAATCCACAAAACAGTGATACCTTTATTGGACCAACCAAAATGCACAAAATACACGATGCAAGCTTTCAAAGCTCTACTGAGGTCTTCATCACACGAAGATGCTAAAAATGGAGAAAAATTATAAAATGATGATGTCAGTCACAGGCCTATATTTTCTCAAGGTGTGTTGTTCTTTGGAGGAATATCTATGTAAGCAGGCCCTTCCTCCTTCTGGCCATGTGCCACCGGGTATAAAACATTCCAAAATCTAGGAGATAAAATTTTAACTCCATTAGCAATACAAAAAGGTTACTTCTTCTGAAGCCAAGAGATTAAGACAGAGAAAAATCATTCACACATAGGACTTCTGTATTTGCTGCATTCTCTTTCCCTTGGTCACTTTGCCTACTTTTTGTCTTTGGATGCCTAAACTCTATTGAATGCTCAACTGAAGTTTGAAGTTAGTACAGTGCTAGATATTTGAAACTGTAAACTGACTTTAAGTTAACTTTGAACTTATGGCGACTCCACGTATGAGAAACCTGCAAGTCACTGTGTCATCAACAGCCCTGCTCAGGTCTTGCAAAGTCAGGGCAGCCATGGCTGCTTCCTTGACTGAGTCCATCCATCTGGCATGTGGTCTTCCTCTTTTCCTACTGCCTTCCAGCTTGTCAAGTATTATTGTCTTTTCTAGCGAGTCGTGTCTTCCCATTATATCGCCAAAGTACAACAGTCTCAGTTTAGTCATCTTGGCTTCCAGGGAGAGTTCAGGTTGAATTTGCTTTTGTGGCCATCCATGGTATCCATAGAGCTCTTCTCCATCACCACATTCTAAAGGAATTGGTTTTTCTTCCTATCAGTTTTCTTCACTGTCTAGTTTTCGCAACCATACATAGAAAATGAAAATACTTTACAATGATATGAACAATCCTGCCTTTAGTATTCAGTTATATATCTTCAATTAATATTCAGTTATACAGCTTTATATTTCAGGATCTTATCTACTTCCTTCGCAGCTGTCCTTCCAAGTCCTAATCTTCTGATTTCTTGACTGCAGTTTCCATTCTGATTAATGACTAAGCCAAGAGGAAAATCTTTAACTACATATGTCAATATCTTTAACAGCTACTTTATAGTTATGTAAATCATCTGTGGTCATTATTTTCTTAATTCTCAACTGTAAACCTGCCTTTGCACTTTCTTCCTTGGCTTTCTTCAGCAATCATTCCAAATCATTTGCTACTTTCTGTTAGAAGTATCGTGTCATCTACATATCTTAAATTGTTGATTTAAGATATGCATAAGATATGTAATTTTTACACCTTCTTTCTCTGAGTCTAATTCTATTTAAGCAGAGGCTGGATGGCCATCTGTCAGGGATGCTTTGATTGGGAGTTCCTGCATGGCAGGGGGTTGGACTGGATGGCCCTTGTGGTCTCTTCCAACTCTACGATTCTATGATTCTATAATATGTTCTGTATATAAGTTAAAAAGATAGAATGATAAAATGCAGCCTTGCCTGACCCCCTTTCTGTTGTTAACTATTCGTTTTTTCAATATTCTGTCCTGATGGTAACCTCTTGTCCTCAGTCAGGACAATCATATATTGTGAAGTGATCCAAAAAATTATGATGTATACAATCAAAGGCTTTACTATAGTCTATAAAATCTGAAAAGTAAAGTAAAAATAAAGGGGGGGGGCAGAATTCTTATTTGAGGAGGCAATGCCTTCATTTTGCCCCCATGCATTGCTACACCCCTGATTCCATAAAGCAGATTAATGGGGAATAAACCAGTGTGGCGTTGTGGTTTGATATTATTGGAATAAGACACTGGGAGAGTAGGATTCAAATCCCTACTTGGCTACGAAAACCCAACTCAGTGACTTGGGCAAATCACACTTTCTCAGCCTCAGAGGAATCCAAGGGTAAACCCCAGCTGAACAAATTCCGCTTTCACACTAGCATCTTGCCTGTGTGGGCTTACCATTGAAGCATCTGGTTGGCCACCTTGGAAAAGAAGTTGACCTTTGCTTTGATCCACCACGACTTTGGTTAAGGTCTTGTGAGGGTTAAATGCAGCTGCCTCTGGCTATGTTTGTGGAAGGTCATCATCTGCTTATTAGGATCTGGTTAAGCCATTGCCCAGCCTTAGACTAATGGACATGCCTGCATGACAATTTATGGATGTAACCATAATGGACCATATTATTTATTTGCTTCGAATATTTATACCCTGTTCTTCAACCACAAAAGCTCTCAGAGTGGCTTACAGACTGTAGTTCCCTGCCCTCGGGCTTATAATCTAAATAAGACATGACACACAAGGAAAGGGAATGGCAGTGGATGATTATTTTTGTTATTGTTATTGCTAACCAGTTTAGTCTATTCGGCCACTGCCTTTGCCATTCAGAGTTAAAATTCGCTGACAGGCTGCTGGAGGCATAAACAGAAATTGATTCATGTTTTGTAGATTTCTGATTCAGATTTCCAGTTGCTGAAGCAGATATAATAGGGTCAGGGTCAAGGTACTGTTGAAAAACAAAGTTAGACTTTATGAGATTGAGACTGTAGGCTGTCCCACATATGTGCTTGGAAATGAGGCTGGGTTACTTGACTGGGGGCCCATTCCCACTTGTGGAAAAACCCACATTGGAACCAGGCTTTGCTCCGCTTATGAAAGTGATTCCAAGAGGCCCCTCGTTCACACTATGAAAAGGGACCTTGTTTGGAACCGCTTTCTTAGCCGGGAACCTTGTTGTTCCCACTGTTGCTTCCATGTAAGGTGACAGCCCTTAACGCCCCAACCCCTTCCCACAGGGGAATTTTTTTTATGGGGGGGGGGGGGGGTATTGATTGCAAAATCAATCTTGTGCATTTACAATCTTGTGCATTTGTGATTTTGTGCATTTGTGATCAGTATAATGAAGAAAAAGAGGAAAAAAGGAAGGAAGGGGGAAGGAAAGAAGGAAGAAAGGAAGGACCCTCCAGGAGCAAGTGTGTGTGTGTGTGTGTGTGTTTGTGCGTGTGTTTCTTTTTCTTCATTATACTGATCACAAATGCACAAGATTGCAAATGCACAAGATCGCAAATGCACAAGATTGATTTTTCAATCAATATCCCCCTCCAAAAAGAAAAAAAAACCAACAACAATTCTGACCAGCGTTCCCACTTACTGGAAACGCTTCAGAATCGTGTTTTCCGAAAATGACCACTTTAAAACTAGTGTCAGGAAAGCCCGGATTATTTGCTTTTAACTCGGTCCTTTCCTCCACTAATCGATCCGATGAGGATCGGAAGTCGATTCGAGTGCGAACAAGGGTCAAATAGCCCGCGTCACACTTCGAATCAAAATGTAGTGGGAATGGGGCCTGATTGTTTTAATGTTGGAAAATATTAAAAAATGTAATCTGCTCCCACAGTCATAACTGGTAGAGTCTATACCATGACTCTGCCATCTTATCCTCTTGCCTCTAATTCTGGTAGACCAGACCACAGAAGGACTTACTTCTGAGTAAACAGGATTTGGCCACCCCAGGTATGAGAAACCCTTGACATTTAGATACATTGTATTCCAACTATCAAAAGGTCTGCCAGTTTGGCCAATGGCAAGGGATTATATGAAGAATTTCAATCATTTTGGTTTTAGTGATAGAATAATTTTTTTAAAAAAAAATTACAGATCTAAGCACGCCCAAATTCCTGAGTATCAAACCACTCTTAAGTCACAGGCATTGGCTACAATCTGTGTCATCTTTCACACTACACAGTTACGATTTCACTGTAACAATCATTGGCAATATCCTGTGGAAACCTGGAATTTGAAGTTTGGGGATTAACCATTGTGGTGTAGTGGTTTGAGCACTGAAACACAACTCTGGAGATCAGGGTTTGATTCCTGCGCAGCTGTGAAAATCCACTGGATGACCTTGGGCAAGTCACACACCCCAGAAAACCCTGGGATAAGTTGCCTTATTGTTACCATAAGTCGAAAAAGACTTGGTGGCACACAACCACATTTGGTCTCTGCCAGAGAGCTCCAGTGCTTCTTGTTGTTGTTGTTGATAATGATGATGATGATGATGATGTGTGCCTTCAATCATTTCCAACCTAGAGCCAAACTAAAAATCCCAGGATTCCACAGAATGCATAGCAGTTGGATTATAGTGCTATAATAGTGTGGTATGAAAGGGATATATAAGTCTATAAATTCAATCCTGTGCATAATTTACTTTTCTCAATGGAGCTTATTTCCTTGGAGGTATGTTTAGGTTTGCAGCTGGAAAACACTGTATGAGTGAAACTGGCTCAGATTTTCCAGCTGCAGACTTTAAACCAGAGTCACAGCTATCTATATTAGCCTTTAGTGTCCTGATCTTTGTTCCCCTTTGCAATGCAAAGGGGGATTGGGGTGGTTGCTTGGATATCAGAGGTTGATGCGTACAGGCATGAACAAAACCTTAGAAGGCTAGCTGAGTTGGATTTAGTGGCCCGTAAAAGATAGCTAGCCCACCTTTCTCCTGGCAGTTTGACCCAATGTTTAATATTCTTCCCTGAGCGGTGGATAAGCCAGTCTCTTTTTTGAGCTCTTAGTTCATCAAAGAGGGAAAGTGACAACACAGGGAGAGAGTTTAGGCTTTACACTGACCTTGTCTGACCCTCTGTGCCTTTAAAACGGTCTTGTTTAAAGGCTCTGATGTCAGAAACTGATTTCTTTTGCTTCATCATCTGTCCAGTTCTGGCTCTGTGTCAAGTGACAGGGGAAGAGATAACAGAAAATGGTAACGGGAGGGATTCCTAGTCTTAGGTAATGGAGGAGTGATCTTCAGCCCTCCAGATGTTGCAGGAGGACTGCAAATCCCATCAGGCTTCGGCAGGGCTGTTGTAGTCAGGGGAGGTGTAATCCAAAACGTCTAGAAGGATCAAAGTTACCCACCTGAAGCTGGACGTCACACGAATGGAGAGAAGTAGGGAGGAGAATCCAGGAGCCCTGCGCAGATCTCAGGGAAGTTACTTTTTTGTAATACCTGCTGCTACACTGTGAAATTAATGCAGTTAAACACAGCTTTAACTGCCATGGCTCTGTCCTGTGGAAGCCTTGGATTTGTGGTTTGTTGTGCCACCGGGGCTCTCTGACAAAGGCCAAATATTTCACAAAACTAAAAAATTCCAGAATTCCATAGCACTGATGCACGGCGATTAAAGTGGTGTCAAACTGCATTAATTATGCAGTGTAAATGAGGCCTACAACTCTCAGGAGCCCCCCAGCCAGTCGTGGCCATGCTGCCTGGTGGATTCTCGGAGTTCTCATTTAAAAAAACATATCTAAGCGTCCGGTCTGCCTGACCAACAGACATAGGGTTTTTATCATTTAAACCGTTCTTCTCCTAGAGCCAGTTATGGGTCTCTAAAGATAGCTTAGATTCTGTCTCATCCCATTGTTTTGCAAAATACATTCAAATCAGCATTCTAGCTTCCCTTCTGATTGCTTATGGGGACAGCACACAGACAGTGTCTGCATTTGTTTCTTTTCAATGGGTATGCTTTTGAATTTACTTTCAGTTCGGTTTGACAGTTTGATTATATTTTAAGCTTAGCATATTTTTAGTTGTCTGAACTTTTATTTTTGTCTCCTTTAATTTTGTAAGCCCCCATGAGTCCCAGGGCTGGAGAAAATGCAAGATATAATAAGGACTTTCTACTCAGAAGCAACACACATTTAGTTAATAGGTCTTTGGGCCACTCCCTCTACCTAGAACTCTACATTTTCCAAACCTGTGGTCACATTACCATGGGAGATGGGGGTGGGGAGAAGATGCCTCTTTGTGATAATCCCTCTTAGCTAGAAAGAAGTTGGCAGCATGAGCTTTCATAGACTAAAGTCTCCTTCCTCAGATGAATTGAAAGCTCCTGCTGCCAACTTCTTTCTTGTAGATAGTCTCAAAGGTGCTACAAGATCCCTCTACATACTGATTCAACAGACTAACATGACTGTATCTTTGAATTCTACCTCTTAGCTATCATTTTTGGTGGGGTGGGGGATGACTTGGCTGGAAGGAAATCATGGTAGGGCTTGGAGATGTTGTTAAAGGCCTCATCCATTTTCCCCCCAATCCATTTTAATACTGTTCCAGAGATATAGAATTGGCTGCTTTTGGAAGTGGCAGTAGACTACATGGAGACAGCATAAGTAGCATCGTTGTTGTTACTTGCAGTCAAATCAATCTAACTTATTGCGACTCTATGAATGAGGGACCTCCAAGTAATTTGACCTTAACAGCCCTGCTCATGTCTTGCTGTGGCTCCTTTGACTCATTCCACCCATGTCTAATGCCATCTGTCTCTGTTCCTATTGCATCCTACCTTATTGTCTTCTACATTTTTAGAGAGTCATGTCTTCTCATGATACGTCCAAACTATGACAGTCTCCCATTTTGTTATTTTTGCTTCTAGGGAGAGTTCAGGCTTGATTTTCTCTAGGACCCATTTATTCGTCTTTTTAGCAGTACATGTTATCCGTAGAACTGTTCTCTAGCACCACATTTCAAGTGAGTGATTTTCTTCCAATAGCTATTTTCACCGTCCAGCGTCCACAACCATACACAGAAATTGGAAATACAATGGCATGGACAATCCCAACTTTAGTATACAAATGATATATCTTGATGCTTCAGGATCTTATCTAGTTCCTTCATAGCTCCCCTCTGAAGTCCTAATCTTCCTTTGAATTCTTGAGTGCTGTCTCCATTCTCATTAATGACTGAGCCAAGAAATGAAAAATCTCCAACTATTTCAGTGCTTTCAAGTTATGTAGATCCTGTGTGGTCATTATTTTTATTTTCTTACTGTTCTTACTGTTCAGTCAGCATGTGCTTTATAGACTATAGCAAAGCCTTTGATTGCATAGACGACAAAAAGCTATGGATGGCTCTTAAAGACATCGGAGTGCCTCTACATTTTGACAGTCCTGATGAGAAATTTGTACTTAGGACAAAATGTTATAGTTACAACGGAATATGGAGAAACAGAATATTATTACTCTACCTGCTCAATCTGTATGCAGAAAAAAAGCATATGAAGAGCAGGTTTAGACTTAGAAGAAGGTGGAGTAAAGATAGGAGGAAGGAACAAGTCTAAGATATGCAGATGACATCATAACACTAATGGAAAACATCAAAGACTTGGAATAATTACTAAGGAAGGTCAAGGAAGAAAATGCAAAGGCTGAACATATAGAAAACAAAAATAATAACCATGGATGATCTACATAAAATTGACCTGGACAATGAAGAAATCAAAATAGTTAAAGATTTCGCATACCTTAGATCACACATTTTTAGAATGAAGACTGCTGTCAAGAAATCAGAAGAAGATTAGGAATGGGTAGGGTAGATATGAAAGAATTAGACAAGATCCTAAAGAGTAAAGATATACTGTATATACTCATGTATAAGCCTAGAAATTTTAATCAAAAAATTGATTCCAAAAATCTCAGTTGACTTATCCATGGGTCAATATAAGTACTGTACTTAACTATTATTCTTTTTAAAAAAGAAACCATCCCCTGGTGAAAGGCAAAAGTGTACTCTGTTTTGAAAGCAATGAACCACCCCTTCCCCAACTGTCTCATAAATCTAGCCTTTTGTGTGAGCATAAACAGTTAGGCCTGCTGGAATTTTGTAAGTAATTTGGCATTGTTTTCCTTTGCTTCATCCTTTCTCTTCAGATCATATAAATCTTTTGCTTTTAAAAAACTTATTTGTCATATGTCCCTAAAATTTACCCTCATTTTATCCTTGGGTCATATCAAGACCCCTAAACCTGCCCTGGACTTATACATGAGGTCAACATACAGTCAAGTATATAAGGTACAACTGAACACTAAAATTATAATCCCAGCCGATGTATTCCCCTTCACCATATACAGATGTGAGAGCTGAACAGTGAAGAAACAGATAAGAAGAAATCAATACATTTGGGATGTAGTGTTGAAAAGTGCTGAGGATACCATGGACAGCCAAAAAGACAAACAAATGGGTCTTTGAACAGATCAAGCCTGAACTCTCCCTGGAATCCAAGGTGACTAAATTGAGGCTGTTGTACTTTGGTGACATCATGAGAAGGCATGAAAAGACAATAATGCTAGGAAAGGTAGAAGGTAGAAAGAGAGGAAGATCACGTGTTAGACTTGATTAGGGAGGTCACAAGCAAGAACATACAAGACTTAAGCAGAGCAGTGGAGACAGGGGTTCTTGGAGATGTCTCATCCACAGGGTCGCCATGAGTCAGGCAGTCAACAACTGGTCAATTGTAAATCTGCTTTTGCACTTTCTTCCCTGACTTTCTTCAGTAATGGTTAGCTATTTTCTGCTACTAGTATGATCGGCATATCTTAAAGTGTTAATGTTCCTTCCACCAATTTTCATGCCCCCTTCCTCCGAGTCTAATCGTACTTTATATATGATATGTTCAGGATACAACTTAAATAGATAGGGTGATAAAATGCAGCCTTGCCTGATCCCCTTGCCAATTGGAAACCTTTACGTTTTGCTGTATTCTGTCTGGACAGTAGCTTCTTGTCCTGAGTATGCATCAGGACAACCAAATGTTATGGCACACTCATTTCTTTAAGAGTGATCCATGATCTATGCAATCAAAGGCTTTGCTATAATCTATAAAGTATAGGCTGACTTTTTTTCTGAAATGTTTTGGTGTGCTGCATTATCCAATGTATGTTGGCTATATGATCCCTAATGCCTCTTCCTTTCATGATTCCAGCTTTGACATCTGACATTTGTTACTCCATATATAGTATAAGCCTATGTTGTAGAGTTTTGAGTATCACTTTGCTTTTGTGGGAAATGGTCCTGCAGTTACTGCAGTCTTTAAGACTTACTGATTTTTTTTAGCATGAGCTTTTGTGGATTTCAGTCCACTTCTTGAGATGCATAGATGGAATACAAACTATAAGCCACAGGTATTTAAGTATCATATGTAGTTGTGGGGTTGAGATCAGAGTGGTGTCATTAACAGGCTATTTATAAACAATACAAATGAATAGATAGAAAGCCCAGTTGCTCAGGTGTGATGGAGGTCTCCTTGCCAACATTCAACTAAGGATTGACTGTCAAATCTGTATAGCTTCTTGGCTGCTCCCTTGCTCTTCACCTTAGGCATCAAAATGTCTTGGGACTGTCCCTGTCGATGTCTATTTTAATGAAGGCAGGACATTTAAGGGTGGAAAACAATAGTGTGAGACAAATCTGGGGAGAGATAGCACTTGATGGCCTTTCCAAGGTGTTCAACCTGGGTTCTGAATTTGATCATTCCCTCTTGGAGGAAAAAACTCTGGGTATCACACACAACCTCTTTTTTTTTCTGCACGCAGAAAAAATTACCATACATCCCACCGCCTCATTATTAGTACTGAAGTAAGACCAACCCCCAGTCCAGTTGGCATCTATACATTGAAAAGAGAGAGCAGGAGGCCATCTTGTTACTACAACAAACAGCAATGTGTTTTGGACTGGATTTGGTTTGACCAAACATTGCTCCAAGAAGTTGCTACAGCAGAATGGGCCTTGGTGGGGTCACAGCATGGATAAGAGACATACCACAGTAAGCTATGCCCAAAATGACATAGAATAAAATGATGGATCATATATTTATCTTAGAAACAATTACCACAGTCCTTTTACAGGTTGGAAAAACAAATACAGTTGGCCCTCCATTTTTACAGGGGATCCGTTCTGACCCCCCCCCCCACCGAAAATGGAGGCTTATGGCCCTCCACAGATATTCGAGGGTGCAGATCCCATATCTGCAAGTTAAAAGGGGCAACTGTACACCCAAACCTGTTTGTTTGTTTGTTAATATAGGACTAAATCAGAACTTGAAGTAGCAAAATGCAGTTCAGGTGTTATATTCCACTAGCTTAAAAAAGAACAGCACAGTAAATTTAAAAGATCGGGAGTGTTATGTTGTTGTTTTTAAGTCATATAGTTTAAACCAAAACTAGTCAACCCTATCCTCTTCTTATGTGTATGTAGAGAGATCATGCAGAATCTTTGAGACTTACTGAAAGAAAGAAATTGGTAGCATGAGCTTTCATAGACTTCAGTCTACTTCTTCAGATGCATTTGGGCTTCTCAAGTGCTGCAACATGGCTCCTTATTGAACTGACTTGAGTAATTAAAAAAAAAAATCAGGACCAGCCCTACCATTAGACAATGAGGCAACAGATATTTGCCCTTGTAAAAGGGCAAAAATCTGTCAATGAAATAAAATGTATTTGGCTATTTATTTAAATAATACATTTAATTTATTGTTCTTTTAGTTTTAATGTCATGGAGCGGTGCTTATGAGATTTGAAAAATCACCTGACAGGCTTTGGGCAAAATTATCACCACCTGGAGTTGTGCATCTTTTGCTACATTACCTCAGACAGGAAAATGTCTTGGTCCGTCCTTGGTAAGAAGGAGGATAGATGGCAAAAGTCCATGCTAGCATGTTCAGAGCCAACAAAACTTTGAGTGTCTGAGATGCCCAAAGACATTCTAAAAGGAGGCATATACATTCTGGACTATAGGGGACAGGGTATGTCCAAGACAATTTGTCCCCCAGATAAGATGGCCCTGCGTCTCCCATACCAAATATAGAAGCCATCTGAAATGGCACTTGACTCTGACTTGAACTCTGGTAACAGGATAGCATAGGGTTTCCAGATGTCAGGGCTTGGCCACTCTCCAGTCTTTGGCCAAGGGTGAGGAATCTCAGAGCAAGAGCACTACTTCAAAAATGGTATACAGAGGGCCCTTGCTATCAGCTGGGGTTTGGTTCTAGGACCCCCTGTGGATACCAAAATCCTAGGATTGGCAGTTTGGTCAGGCGTACTAGAGTTCCCAGGCTGAGAATTTCCAAAGGCCCCTCCCATGATGGAACCATGACATTTAAAGTGGAATTATAATGTTGTAATTCTGTGGTGTTGATGGGACCCAGGACTCTTCGCTTTGTGGTATCCCAAGATCTTTCCTCAGTCTTTGAGTTTGGATCTGAAAGCTCAGTCCCTGGGATAATCCTGCCTCTAAGTAAATGTAAAGCAATGTACCCTTATACACAAAATGTCTCTAAACCAGGTAGCATAAAAGTCAAACAAGGAAAATTTGGTACTAATAAATACTCATATACCATTTAGAAAATAATGTAAATATTTGCTGAATTTATAAACTGCATATATTTCCTACTAATTAAACCAACTCATAATGTATCCAAACCAGCAATAAACTTTTTTTACAGTTTTATATAATAGAAATAATAATAATAAATTACAACAACAATACCATATAAACAAAAATGGGAATAATAATATAGAAATAATTATTTCCAGGCAACCATAATGTAAGGCATACCATCTCTGAAACTTAAAAAAAATCCCATCAAGGGAACAATTTTAGATTCATAAGGTATAATGCCCAATAATTTAAATATAAGTCCATTCAAAGAAGACATGAAAGTTTTGATATAGGCTTTATAGAGAATGACTGAAGGAGCTTGAAGATAAATTTTACAGAAAATGAAGATTTACATCGTATGACTTGAAGGAACTTTAAGAGACAGATATCTTTAAAACTGTTTCATGAAGTTCTTCTTTTACAGTATTCTGTTTAAATCCTGTAGTGCTTTAACACATCTGCATGTTCTGGTGTATATTTTCTCCCTTCATGATAGGAATGTGTCTTCCAAAATGAATTTGAGTCATTTGGCAGTGACGTAGCTTCAGCAATGAGAGCCAGTGTGGTGTAGTAGTTTGAGTATCTGGAGACCAGGGTTCGATTCCCAGCTTGGCCATGAAATCCACTGGGTGACCTTAGGCGAGTCACATTCTCTCAGCCTCAGGGGATGGCAAACCCCTTCTGAACAAATTCTGCCAAGAAAACTCTGTGAAACCTGCTTTAGGGTGGCCGTACTTCAAGGCACACAACAACAACAAAAGCTTCATCAACACAGAGGAAGCTGTGAAACAGATCCATTTCTGCCCCTCAGCATCGATCCGTGGTCCTGTACTTCTTTCTCCCCAGCATCTGCCACCTGAGCTAGCTCAATTACTCTTTCTAATGCTAGGACTGCCCTGAATGTAGGGAATCGGCTAACTGACCACCTATCCAAGGGCAGCCTTGCTGCTCACCTCTAGCAAAGTGAAACCTGCGTGCAGCAATGCTGGCTTTAACTTGCTCGCTTACTGCAGACACCGTCACCTTGCCATGAGGCTGCAGTTGCCTATCAGCTGCCAGTTATTTTTTTTTTTAAAGGATCAGACTTTCAGAGAGCACCAGCAATAACAAAGAGGTCAAGGGAGGAAGAACACCAGCAGAACGTATTTATTTATTAAAGGTGTTTTTCTACCCTGTTTTTCAACCAGAAAAGATCCCCAGAGCTGCATACAAAAATAGACAGTTGCACAGTCCCTGCTGTCAGGATTATACTCTCAAAAGACACAGAACACAAGGAAAGGAACTGGAAGGAAGGAGACAAAAAACGATGATGTCAGTAGTTGATTCAATTGCTCACATGGATGGAAATGTACTCTGTTCTGGGTCTGGTTCTGCCCTGGTTTGTCACGCATAGTGGTTTGAGTGTTGGACTACAACTCTGGAGACCAAGGTTTAAGTCCCAGCTTGGATATGGAAACCCACTGGGTGACCTTGGGCAAGTCGCATGCTCTCAGCTCAGGGGAAGGCAATGGCAAACCTCTGAACAAATCTTGCCAAGAAAAAAAAAATGATACGGTTGCCTTAGGGTTGCCATACGTTGGCCTGAAGGCACCCAACCACAACATACCCCCTAACTGTCCCAATTTGGCAGGGTCAGTCCCAGTTTATCCCTTGATATTCTATTTTTTTTTTCAGCTGCTTCTAAAACGTCCCAGTTTCTCTGCCATCCTCCCACTTTCCTCTTTTATCCTCTGCTTACTGCAGTCTCTGCAAACTGAGTTCAAAGTGCAACTCAGTCAGGGAAAGAGGAGAAGAAGGGGGCAGAATCTTGTCCTTCCCAGTAGTCTCAGGCAAAAGCAAACTGCTGCAGCCTTGCTTAGCTTGTCTCTTCTTCCTCATTAATATCTCTTTTCCCTCGTTAATATCATTTTGCTGTTTTGACCACACTCTGACATCATTGCCCAACATCTGTGTAATGTTGGAGGTATGGCCTTCTGGGCCAGCCTGTTTACTGTTTTTTTTTTTTTCTGTTGGTTTCTTCCACTTCTTTTCTGTTGATTCTCTCTCCTCTTTGCTTTCTGAGTTCATCTTCCTCTGCTTTGCCCACCGTCTCTGGGCAAGATGGTACCTCAGCAAATTTGGGAGAGCGAAAGAAAGGATACCAAGAATGGTGTACTTTTTCATTCATTCAGCCCCTCTGGGAAGATGGACAGAGGCTGAGAAAATCAGCAGGAGATAGTTATTGAACTATCATCTCAGATACGAACTCCATGAGAGAAGCCATCTAAACAGTCTCTCTTTCTCTCTAAATAACACAGAGATTCTAATGGGGTCAACTATTTGCAAGAGTATTTACAGGAATTACATGCAAAATGCCTAGACTCCTTTTGGTTTGTCTCAACTCCAATAGACCCATTCAATTGACTGTTGTGTGGTGCTACAACAGACATCGCTTGGGAGGCAGCATATGGAAGGTGAGGAGAAAGTGCTTTGCACATGCTTAGTTGCATCTTCTTCTTTCTTTCTTTTTTAAAAAAGCCATTTGGGCTGCATCCCCACTGCAGAAATAATGCAGTCTGACCCCACATTAACTGACACGTGTAGTTCTATGCAATTCCGGGAGTTGTAGTTTGTTATAGCACCAACACTCTTACAGAGAGAAGGCTAAATGTCTCACAAAACTACAATTCCCCGGATTCCATAGCATTGAGCCATGGCAGTTAAAGTGGTGTCAACCTGGAATATTTCTGCAGTGTGGATGCAGCCTTAAAGAACCTTCCCAGCTAAGTTTTGAGATCAGCCACACTAAGGATAGTGAAACATTTGTGGATTTCTACAAGGAGACAGCTATGTGTGAGAGAGAGCATGCGCAAGCAGAGACTTGACTTACTTGCTGCTCTTGATCTTGGCAGAGTGAAATGAATTCTTATTCCAGCAGTCAGCCTGAAATACTTTTGAAGATTAAGGCTTGGCACAGTAAAATCACTAACGCATAAGAGATTGCCTCTGAGTGTATACAGAGTATATCTTCACCACCCTATTCGTAAATTACCAATATCTGGCACATCTGCAAGTGGGGATTCAACTTCATAAGACATGTCTTAAGGCCTACGTATAGTAAAGGCACCAAATCCCTTCTGATCTTGGAAGCTAAGCAGGGCTAGTACTTGGATGGAGAGCGCCAATGAATACCTGGTACTGTAGGCTAGAGGAAGGAACTGTAGAGGAAGGAACTGGCAAAACTATATCTGAGTATCCATTGCCTAAGAACACCCTATGAAATTAATGGGGTTGCCATAAATCGACAGGTGAATGGAAGGCTATGCGCACGCATGCATTCACACAAGGCATGTCTTCTGGAGATAGACGGGTCCAGGCAAAATCAATCTTTCTTCCTTCCTTCCTTCCTTCCTTCCTTCCTTCCTTTTTGAAGAACGGGCCTTAGGAGTTATTAATGTCTTTGCCAGCTGCCATAGATTCAAATCCTGAAATGTCAAAGCTTGCTTCTCACTCCCCGCTGCTGCTTTCTGAGAAACTAGGGCTTGCTCTGATGTCTGCCGCTCTGCTGCAATGGGCCTTTTTCCTCTCTGCTTGCCCAGGAAGGATCCTTGCTTCCAAGACCGTGGGGAGGTAATGATGCCTATCCCATCCAGAAGGAGCCAGAGCAGATTCCAAGCCGACCTGTTCTGCCTTCCGCCTGCCTGCCTGCCTCCTTTCCTCTATCTCTCCCTTGGCTGCTTTCCCCTTGAATTGTCCTTGAGGTTGCGGCAGCACCGGCAGCCGGGACTGGCTGGCTTTGCTGCAGGGAGCTGCAGGCTCCTTTCCCATCACACAGAGAAGGGAAGGGAGGGGGAAATCCAGCAAGTGATGGGAGGGCAGCTGGTGACTGCAGAGAGAGCAGAGAAGGCCAATGTATGGGGAAGGGACAAAGGAGCAACAGGGGAGGAGGGAGCCAGAGAAGGAGACACACCAAAGGGCAACCCAAATGCAGTGACTATCAGGCTGCCATTCAGCAAAACCACATGCAATGCAAAGCTCCTGATTTCCCTTCGCTGTTGAGCTGGAGAGGGACTGTTGGATAATTCTCTCCATCCCAGACGTCAAGGTGTGCCTGCTTGCATCCCCTCTGCTCGCTGTATGTGCATGTGTGCACAAATGTCTTCAAGTCACCGATTGACTTGTGGTGACCCTATTAATTTCACAGGGTTTTCTTAGGCGAGGAATACTCAAAGGCAGTGGCGTCACTAGCGTTGGTGTCACCAGGCGCAATAACTCATGGCGTCACCCCGTCCATTGACCTACTCCTATACCACACCATACAGAATGCTTAGCAATGTTTTGGGTTTTTTTTTGTACTAATGTTACTCATAAATCGGTAACACTTGTGACATAAACAACTGTTGTTGTTTTTGTCTTCAAGTCGTTTCCGACTTATGGCAACCCTAAGGCGAAACTATCATGGGGTTTACTTGGCAAGATTTGTGCAGGGGAGGTTTGCTTTCCCCTGAGGCTGAGAGAGTGTGATTTGGCCGAGCAGGAAATCAAACCCTGATCTCCACAGTCATAGTTTCCAATCCTTAAAACGTTGCGCCACACTGGCTCTGTTTTCCAAATATCATACTGAATGTAATGGTAATTGTTGTGGCGTAAACAACTAGTTTAAAACCATACCTTTAAATTACAATACCATGTGCGCAATCTATTTACATGTCCATAATTGTACATAGTTAAAGTGAAAATTTGGTAAGGTTTGATGTTTTTAAACACAATTTTAAAAGAATAAAAAATAATTCAAAATTATAATATTTTAATTATTTTAAACCTGGGGCCTTTCTCTTCCCACTGAAAAGTAGAGGGAAGGGAACAATTTATTTCGAGAGTGAGTGAGTTTGAACAGAAAACTGGACTGAACATTAAGCACACCCCACTCAAATACATCCACCCCTCTTCTTCAGGCAAAATGGCTCTTCCTCACGTAGACCCCAACTATATTTTTGGGAGGTCAGAGGTCAGGAGCCCTTCCATGTCAAATCTAGTATAGAACCCCTGGAACATTTCTTTATAAGAGGTGAGGACCACTATTCCAGTTATTCTACTTCAAAGAGTTAACATAGATCCTGATATAAAGGCTGGCATCCTATTAGAAACATACACAGTATGTTGCAGTGATTCTTTTTACAATGTGCAACAAGCATATCCAGTTGAAGTCTGCATACATGGGACTGCACACGTGGGACCATTCTGTATACACTACCACATTAAATAGCATACAAATGTGTGCCTTTTAATACAAAATGGTATTTGAACGTGTATTTCATGTATGCATTGCCTTTACCCACTGTGCATATTGCACAACGGGTTGCCAGCCATGTGCATTGACTACTGATCAACATATGTTGTGTTTTGTTGGTATTCAGTACAGATGTTGTATAATGTACTTATACCAGCAGATACTTATGCTATTGGAGTTTATCACATGGGAGGAATTTCTCCCAATTTCAAATGGAGCCAATTCGAATGCACGTAAATTTGCTAGTTTAGCGAATTTACGTGAAATCTAATTGCATTCGGAATGCATTCGGAATGACTTCCCTTTTGCCCGAAATTGGGTGAGATACACTCATACGCAATTACGTGAAACCCCATGATTGTGTTCGGATTGCCATTGCATTATACACCCCCAAATTCCATCTTATGATAAACTCCATAGTGAATAGATGTAGGATCTCAGGCAAGGTGTATGAAATACTTTTGGCATGTGGCATATGAAATCACTTTGGTGATGGTGGTGGTGATGCACAATCCTCAACGTGTTTACTTCAAAGTAAGTTCTATTTTGTGTGCTTGTTGTTGTTAACTGTCTTTGAGTTGATCTCTACTCCTGCCAACCCTGTGGATGACACATCTCCAAGACCCCCTGTAATCCACCGTTCAGGTCTTGCAGATTCAGGCCCATGGCCTCCCTGCTTGAGTCTGTTCATCTGGAGTATGATCTTCCTCTCTTTCTGTTGCTGTCTACCTTTAATGGCATTACAGTGGTCCCCCGGTTTACGAAATTAATTCGTTCCAGCACCCCTTTCTTAAACCGAAAAGTTCGTAAACCGGGGCCCCTTAAACCAGCCCCCTTAGCCAATAGCTGCACTTTGCACCATTTGAATTTCCCGCCGCTTTCTTTTCGTAAACCGGGGGGGGGGGGGTTTCCGTAAACTGGGGCCGTTTTTCCAGCCCCGGCTCTTTTGTAGACCGGGGTTTTTGTAGGCCGGGGTATTCGTAAACCGGGGGACCACTGTATTGTCTTTTCTAATGAGCCCTGTTTTCTCATGATGTGGCTAAAATACAACAGCTTCAGTTTCAATATCTTGGCTTCCAGGGAGACGTCAGGCTTCATCTGATCTGGGACCCATTTATTTGTCTTCTTAGCCATCTATGAGAAAGAAAATTTTCTGTCAGCTTTCCTCACTGTCCACTTCTCACATCTATACATGATGATGGAAAATACAATGACTTGGACAATCCTCACTTCAGTGTACAGAGTTATCTATTTACACTTTAGGATCTTGTCCAGTTCTTGCATAATGGTGTTTCCCAATCCTAGTCTTCTGATTTATTGACTGCAGTCTCCATTCTGATCAATGTTTTATCCAAGGTACAGGAAATGTTTCACTATTTTCTCTAGTTATGCTCAGTTCCTAATACAATACATTTAGAATTATAGCCTGATTACACACGAAGAGAAAAGGTGTCTTTCTTCACAGGCCCCATTCACACTAGCTTTTTTGCGATGAGTAGATCTGGGGAGATTCGATGATGCAATACTGAATCAAAGTTCCCACTATGTTTACCCCAATCGAATCTCTCTGTGGCAATTTAACCCTGATGAAGTTCACATTACCATTTGTATCTATTTAAAATGGAGCTGCCATTTCACTTTTTCTCAGGGTTTTTTTTTTACACTCTCAATCAAATGTTTGGTCACATACACACACCACCGTCAGCCTTGGAGAATGGCAATGTCCCCTCAAGAACAACCCTTAGCAAGAAATCCTGGGATAGGTTAGCTTTGGGGGTGAGTCACACTCTCTCAGCCATATAATAACATAATAATATAATCTCTCAGCAATATAATATGTGTGTAAGAGCTTTAGTTTGCCCCAACTTGGGAGCAGAGTCTATTGTGATTTTATTTCTTGGGAAAGAGGAAAAAAACAACCCCTAACCCACAGCCCCACTGATGGGATTTTTTTTAAAAAAATGTCAAGCAAATAATATGCACCTTTGTCATACTGATGACATGAGTATTTAAAGGTGCAGTCTACTGTGGCCATGCAATAGCAAATATGTGCATAAGCTGTCAAATTTTATTTTAAAAAAACACACACTGTCTAATGATGTTCCCAGGAGAACCCTCTCCCTGGCTTTGGTGAGCTCTGGGCTTGGAATCAGACATTGGTACAGATAAGGGGACTGATGGGCAGAAAAGAACTTTAAAGACCCCTTTCCAAAGTGCAGGAAGTTTGAATCCGCTGCGTTTCTGAAGCTGCTTTTTTCACTGCCACAACCGAGTGCCAAGAGCGAAAAACAATGGCGCTTGGCTGACAGGGAGAGAGCAAAGGGGTGGGTGTGATCTGCCCCCCTGGACATTAATCCCTGCCTCCTGGATGCCCGAAATGTGGTTGGGAACAAGTTTCCATTGGCGGCACCTTGATAAAACCTGGTGTTTTGGAAAAGAAACGGAGAAAACTGGATCTTGGAAAAACCAGGTTAAAGGGGATTTGCACCAGCCCCACTTGAATTCAGGTTGACAAAAATCAGTGCAAGTGTGAATGACCCCTTTTAAACCGGTTTGCAAACCAGTTTATAATGCAGTGTGAATGGCCCCACAGAGCACAGTTCTCTTTATGAACAGATTCCATAGAATCGTAGAATCCTAGAGTTGGAAGAGGCCACAAGGACCATGCAGTCCAACCCCCTGTCATGAAGGAACTCTCCATCAAAGCATCTCCGACAGATGGCCATCCAGCCTCTGCTTAAAGACCTCCAAGAAAGGAGACTCCACTACACTCCTCCTAATGTTGAGGTGGAATCTCTTTACCTGCAGTTTGCATCCATTGTTCTGCGTTCTAGTCTCTGGAGCAGCAGAAAACAAGCTTGCTCCCTCCTCAATGTGACATCCCTTCAAATATTTAAACAGGGCTATCATATCACCTCTTAACCTTCTCTTCTCCAGGCTAAACATTCCCAGATCCCTAAGTCTTTCCTCATAAGGCATGGTTTCCAGACCCTTCACCATCTTAGTCGCGTTCATTTGGACCCGCTCCAGTTTCTCCACATCCTTTTTGAATTGTGGTGCCCAGAAATGGACACAGTATTCCAAGTGGGGCCTGACCAAAGCAGAGTAGAGTGGCACTATTAATTCCCTGGATCTAGACACTATACTTCTATTGATGCAGCCTCAAATTGCATTGGCCTTTTTAGCTGCCACATCACACTGTTGACTAATGTTCAACTTATGGTCTACTTGGACTCCTAGATCCCTTTCACACGTACTTTCATTCAGCTAGGTGTCCCGCATCCTATATCCATGCACTTCATTTTTCCACTCTAAGTACAGTACCTTCCATTTCTCTGTGTTGAGTTTCATTTTGTTAGCTTTAGCCCAGCTTTCTAATCTATTCAGGTCATTTTGAATTTTGATCCTCTCCTCTGGGGTATTAGCTACTCCTCCTAGTTTAGCGTCATAAGATAGTACTCTGTTTAAAGAGGCCCTATTTTGAAGTTTTGCCCACTCCAAGTCCATAATAAAGATGAAGAACCACAAGGAGGGAGAATAGGCAGAGGATTTGACATTGCCCCTCTACAGTCAGTAGGACTTGGCCAGCAGACTGAGCTGTGTAAGCATATAGCCCCACTATGGTGAGAGATATTACATTTCTATATAAACTATAGCAATTGCCCTTGGTATGCTCAGGTCGAATTAAATACAATAGTAGAGTAAAATGGTGTCCTTTGTGTGTCTGTTGGGGGATGTTGAACAATCTCAAGTGCCATTTTCCCACCAAGATTCCAAAATTAATATGCATTAATATGTATTATATTGCACTGTACAATTGACAACTGGGATGGAGGAAATCTGGAGAGCACGACAGCTGCTTTTTGTACACAGCCGTAGCTCTGTTAATGCGTTTTTTTTTTAAAATCACATGGTTAAACATCTAGTTACAGTGGTGGCCACTTCTATATTGTCAGAAATTAGAAGGAGGGGAGAGCAGATAAAAAAAGGACTATTCAATATCTCTCTGCTACTTTATGTACAGATGTAAATTTAGAAATAATTACTCTGATTTCAATAACACCACAGTACATCTCAGGATAGTTGGGAAGACTGTTCTGAACTGTCACAGTTTGTCTGTGGGGTCTCTTTCCCAATTCTTTCCAGATAGGGTTTCCAGTTTTGTGGCTGCAAAGTCTATAACTGGTGCAGATAGTGGACAATGAGTTACGTCCCACTCTATACATGTTTGGCACCTTATTCTAGCACAATCTACAATTGTGTGTTGTGCGCAGGTGGGCAAGGCTGCCACTTGTTTTATCTTAAACCTGGCGTTACCTCTGTCCCTTTTAAGGTAGTTTCTACATCACCAAACATTAGCTGGTAATACTGTTTCTCCTAATGCTGTCAAAATGTAACAGGCCAGGCTTTCTTTCTGTAATCAGTTGGCAACCATGGAGAGAAGCAAGGGCAGAACAGAATGTGGGAAATGGCTTTTTAAAAGTAGTTAATTATGTAAATCGTAACAAAGATATTAAAAACTGATTCATTGCCATAGGTGCTACAAAAAAACCAAAACCAAACCTGTTGCATTACTTATTCGATGAATCATTACTGGATGATTTGGGGGTTTTTTAATTTAAAAAGCTCATTGAGAGTGGTAAGACAATGGCATAAAACACTAAGAATACCATTCTGAATGCCTCGAAAATGCCCTTTAAAAATAATTAAAAACAAAATGTAAAAACATTATCTTTACACCCAGAATTAAGACTGTTCCTGCTTCCTAGGTTACTTTTGAAAGGGAATGGCACTACACCCTCCTCACATACAAAAAAAGTACTGTAATGACTTACAGATAACAGTATTACCAGTTGTAAGTAACATGCTCTGTGTAGGAACCGTGAAGGGTTTTGGTTAGATGTGGATGATGTTGTTCTGCTTTATATAGCTAGAGGATGATGCCAGTACTGTAGATCAGTGACTCTCAATCTTTGATCCTCCAGGTGTTTGGGACTTCAACTACCAGAAGCCCCAGCCAGCTTGGCCCACAGTCAGAAATTCTGGGGACTGAAGTCCAAAACATCTGGTGTATCAAAGACTGGGAACTACTGCTATAGATGGATATCAACAGAGAACTTTGCTGACTAAAGAAACTCTGCATCGTATCACTATAAGCTCCATGGAGTTCTATTCCCTGTTTTCTTACCCAGAAGACATTAACTTTTATTTACAGCCACAGGGGCTAGCAACTTGGATAATTTAAAACTAAATAGTATTTAGAGTTGTATGGATCTGATGCAGTTCTATTCTTCAGGAGTTTATTTTTTAAGACTTTTGATCCACCAATACTTGTAGTGTATGAACTGAATAAAAAAAAAATCATTGCTTACTCTCCAGCTGTCCTGATGTGGGAAGATCAGTCCTGATTAATCCCAATTTTTTTCATCTGCTTTTATAATGTCCCAGTTTTTCACTCTTCCTCAGCTTACTTCAGTTCAGTGGCATCCCCAATGTCACCTGGTGCTGGGGGGGGGGGGGGATGTTGTCAAAGGGGTGGGGATGGCCAAAAGGGCATGCTTGGCCCTCTCCTTTGCTGCAGCAGTGGAGGTCTCCTTGTAAGGAGGCCTCTGCCACTGTGTCAGGCCGAGAGGGCCTGACCAGGTGTCACCCCTTTTCTGGGATGTCACCTGGCATGGACCACACCTCCTGCACCTCCCTAGTGATGCCACTGCTTCAGTTGCTCCAGACTGAGGTCAAAGTGCAAAAATAATTTACACTCCATTAACTCTGCAAGAGGGAGAGAAGAGGTGGGGAAGAATCTTTCCTTTTTAGAAGAGCAAACTGCTCTTAGCTTGTAAGTTATGTTATTCATCATCAATAATTATAGGAGTCCTGTTGGTGCAGCGATTAAACATCGGTACTCCAGCCACTCACGGCCACAAAGTTGTGAGTTCGATCCTGCAGGGCTCTAGGGTCCGCTCAGCCTTCCATCCTTACATAGGTCGGTAACTTGAGTTTGTTGGGGGCAATTGGCTTACACATTGTCAACTGCTTAGGGAGTGCTGAGCACATTGATAAGCGGTATAGAAATGTACATGCTATTGCTATTTGCAATTGCAACAACCTTCGCGATCTTGAGCACATCGATGCTGTTTGGTCACATATGTTCCAGTTTTCATCTGTGAAATGTTGGAGGACATGGGATTGCTTACGTGAGGTTTGACCATTCGAAAATGATCGGGGGGTGGGGAGGGAAGCTGTCAAACAGATTCAAGCAAGACTGAGAAGAGAAAGAGAAACCAAAGATCTCAGGTGCTGCAGGGCAAGAAGTGCAAGGGGTCTGAGGAATCCAGGAGGATGCAGAGCTCTCTCTGTCTTTGAGGGTTCATCTATGCTGTAGAAATAATGCAGTTTGGCACTACTTAACTGCCATGGCTCCATCCTACAGAATCCTGGGGTGTGTAGTTTTGTGAGGCATCAGCAGTCTTTGGCAAAGAAAACTAAAGACCTTAAAAAGTTCCGAACTGCAGGATTCCATAGGTTGGAGCTGCAGCACTTAAAGTGGTGAGAAACAGCATTATTTCTCCAGTGGAGATGCACCCATCTTGACCAGATAGACAGAGCAGTTAAGAAACACCAAGGATTCACATTGAGGGTTCCACTGTTGCCTATGTATTCTTTCTAGAGAACCATAGATCCCCAAGTTCCCCAGCTAACATGGTCCACACTGGTTGGGGGACTGTACAATTATGGTCCAAAAAAGTAACTTTTCCATTTTAGCTGGCATAGAACACTAATGGGTTTTCTTGACTTCCAAGGATCTTCTCCTTGGTTTTGGTGACAGTAAGAGCACCTACCAGTAGTTAGATGAAGGATGGACGTGGCAGGGGGAAAGGACTGTGATCTCCTGGTCTCTCCAATGACCAGCTGTGGAGGGAATTTGACAACAGCCCCTGGCTTGTGATTCCAGCTGGCTACCTGGGTCTTTGACATTTTTAATATTTAACAAAGCCCTCCCACCCTGAGTCCAGGGCTGAGCAAAGGAAGAGAAGACAACCATGGTGCCACCCTAGGGCTCTTTCATCTTATGGAGCCATGGGATCCGGGCCTGTAGTGAAGGCCTCCTCTTTCGCTGCAGGTGCTAACCCTTTGAAATGTACAGAGGTACACCAGGACAGAACAGGTTTTCCTGAATAACATTGGAGTGGCCCTTGCTGTCACACTTTTTCCAGAGAATATGTGGGGTGGACTCCTGTCTGGAAATGGATGGGGAGGAGTATTTAGGTAGTACCTTTGTGTATATCCCCATCCAAGGACCACTGCCTCAACAAACCCTCTCTTCTTATTACACAGAGTTTAAATCTGTTCTCCACTCCCTTTCAATGATTAAACTAGCCCTAAACCCAGCAGTGGTCACCTGTGAAGCCAGGTGTTTTGTGGCCCTCACACCCTTCAGACACCCTATGGGGAGGTGTTGCATGCCTTCAAGTCATTTCCAACTTATGGCAACCTTAAGGCAAAACTATCATGGGGGTTTCTTGGGAAGTTTTTTTCAGGGGAGGCTTGCCATTCCCTTTCTCTGAGGCTGAGAGCATGTGACTTGCCCAAGCGTTTCATGGCTGAGCAGGAATCAAATCCTGTCTCCAGAGTCATAGTTCAAAACTCAAACCACTATGCCATGCTGGCTCCCTGGACCACACTTTTTCTGTCCTTGCAAAAGAGTGAAGCCTTATAAAAACCTCCAGAGGTGGCAATTCACCTTTGAAGAGTGTGAACATGATTGTTTCACATGTACATATTTGTTTCCAAAACTACCACCCAATCCCTCCTGGGTTACATTTTTGACCATCCATGCAAGCCTCCTGGACACACTGGAATTGCATACCCTGCAGCTGTCCCAGTTTGGAAAGGACAGTCCAGATTAGTCCTCTACCACCCCACTTTTTCAGCTATTTTGAAAATTTTCTCCCTTTGTTTTCAGCTTATTTCAGTCTCTGC
Organism: Urosaurus nigricauda; assembly: GCA_034509955.1. NCBI lineage: Eukaryota > Metazoa > Chordata > Lepidosauria > Squamata > Phrynosomatidae > Urosaurus > Urosaurus nigricauda. The sequence goes on along the minus strand of JAOEGL010000002.1, from coordinate 144,203,904 downwards.
AAAATGAGTTCAAAGTGGAAAAGTAGTTTGCACCCAACTCACCAGGAGGGTAGAGGAAAGAAGGGTCTCAGGCAAAAGCAAACTCCTCCAGCCTCTCCTGGCTTTTCAATTCCTCCTCATTAATAGCTTTTGGTATCTTGATCACAATGATGTTGCTTGGCCAAATGTGTCCCAGTTTTCAACCATGAAATATTAGAGTTTGGAGTTGCCCCCTCCACACTGACCATTTCATTTTCAAATATATCAACCTAAAAATGCCTTTGCAGACTGCTGGGCCTCACGACGGCTCTAATGGTCCAATAGATGTTACTTCAGTCATCTTCAGAAACATCCAAATGGAGGATGGATCAAAGGAAAAACATCCGCTGGCACTTAGTGGCCTGCATGCGTACAATGACATACATGCACACAGCAGTCATGAGGATGTGTCTGCTGTTGTACATATATTTAGCTGACCCAGCATCACCTCCTTGCAAAGCTGGGAGAGAGGAAGAAAGAAAATACTTTAAATAGGGGCAGTTTTTAAAATTAAAGGAACTTACTAAAGAACAGCGGAGAGCGAGCATGGCAGAGTGGTTTGACTGTTGGACTATGACCCTGGAGACCAGGATTCAGTTTGCAGCTCAGCCATGAAAACTACTGGGTGACCTTGGGCAAGTCTCATACTCTCAGCCTCAGGGAGAAGGCAATGACAAGCCGCCGCTGAACATATCTTGCCAAGAAAATCCCATTATAGGTTTGCCTTAGGGTAGCCAAAAGTCAGAAATGACTTGAAGGCACACAACAACAAACTAAAGAACCAAGTCCATCCTTGCCCTAGGTCTCTTGATGCATTTAATATTCTCCAATATAATTTGCTGGTTTCTGTCAGTAATGAATACTGTTTTTAAATCTATCCTGATAAATCTATATCCTTAAGGCCTAAACCTGCTACATGACTGCTATTTGCCCCAAATATGCTGTTTACTTTAAAAGGCATTTTATTTAAAAAAAAAAAAAACAGTGTTCAAACCATTATGACATTCTTGCTTGTCAATTACAAACATAGTACAGTAGTTGCTTTTTTCACCTAAATACAGGGTAAGTATACACTTTTAAATGAGTGACAACATGCCCTCCAACTACAGTACCCTGATTTGGAGAGGACTGTCCCAGTTAATCCCCTTTCCTATTTTTTCAGCTACTTTCAAAATGTCCCAGTTTCTCTCCTCTCACTTTCCCCCTTTGTCCTCAGCTTCCTGCAATTGCTGTGAACAGAGTTCAACATGCAAAAGTAGTTTAGATTCTGTTGTTATTGTTGCTGTGTGGCTTTCAAGTCATTTCTGAATTATGGCAACCCCAAAGTGACTCTATCACAGGTTTTCTTGGCAAGTTTCTTCAGAGGGGGTTTGCACTGCCATCCTGAGGCTGAGAGAATGTGACTTGCCCAAGATCACCCAGTGGGTTTCATGGCTCAATTGGGATTTGAACCCTGATCTCCAGTCATAGTCCTGCACTCAAACCAGAGAAATTGGGACATTTTAAAAGCAACTGAAAAAGCAGGATGACGATCAGGACTGTCCCTCCCAAACTGGGACATTTGGAGGGTAGGAATGGGAGGGAGTATTTTAAAGACTCAGGTGTGATCCTGCTTCATTTTGAAGGCCGCATCCTCACTGCAGAAATAATCCAGGTTGACACCACTTCAACTACCATGGCTCGATATTGTGGAATTCTGGCAACTGTAATCTGGTGTGGCAACACAGCTGTCTGCTAGAGAAGGCTACACATCTCACAAAACTACAGTTCCCAGAATTCCATAGCATTGAACCGTGGCGATTAAAGTGTTGTCACACTGGATTATTTCTGCCGTGCTGGTGCAGCTGAAGTGTTAGAAGGTACTTTTTCTTGTTAATGTCTTTGCCTGGTGTCAGTGGTGATGGAACCACAAATTCCAAGCTGTGGCCAAACCAAGTTTCAAAATTGAAAATCATAGTTGACAACAATACCTTTTTTAAAAATCTACCAAAAGGCTGCAAAAAAGCAATGACAGCTGGCAACTTGGATGTAAGTAGGACAATGACTCTACCCCTAGTTCTTAGTCTAAATTTTAAAGGAGTTGTCCAAGTTACTGAACCCCATTTCCAAAATAGGTTCTGCACTATGGAAGGCTCCTTTAAAGATCCCTTTGCATATTAATCCAGACTAACAGGGCTGTGTCTTTGAATTCCAACCACAACTAGTTGTCTACAGAGGGATCTAGTAGCACTTATGTTTCAGCTGGTCATCAAAATTTCTAGGTTTGTTATTCAAACTATGGAACTGCATCAATGTGCATCTCTGCACATTCGGTTGCTCCACTTGCAAGCATTCAAATAACAATGGAGTCAATGACATGAATGTATTTGGAACACATTCAAGGCATGCAGTGTATTATCCTGGGTCTATTCTCACTACGGATGATGCAAATCTTTTTTTAATACTTGGGGGAAAACTCAATATAGATTATCCCAGATTCAGTGGGGATTTTGGTACCCCCCACCCCCCAAAAAAACCCTTAATCGGATGCATTCACAATGCATGTGAACAACCTGGATTCATCCTGGATTATTTTCACAGTATGAATAACCCCCTGGTCTCTCTTTTTTTTTCTGTCTCCAGGTCTCTCAGACAACACAGCTGACCTGGAAAAGAGAAGGCAGATCTACGGACAGAACTTCATCCCCCCAAAGAAGCCGAAGACCTTCATGCAGTTAGTATGGGAAGCCCTCCAGGATGTGACACTGATCATTCTGGAAATTGCTGCCATCATCTCCTTGGGGCTGTCTTTTTATTCCCCTCCAGGCGAAGAGAGCGAAGGTGAGGTGTGGCCCTTATAGACTCTGACATTAGCTCTGTAGCTGGATCAGAGCTTCCACCTCAGATGGGGGGAGGTTGTCAGATCTCATGAAAAGGAAGAAAGAGTGGTGAACCTTTAGCCCTTTAGTTGGTTTGGCCTACAACTCCCATCAACCCCATCCAGCAGGGGCAATGGTAAGGGAATGTGGGAATTGTTTTTTAAGATGTCCAGAATGCCAAAGTTTGCAGAGTTTGGTAAGTTACCTTTAAGGGGGAAAGGGGAGTATAATGGCATGCAGAAGCTATTCATAACTGAATAGATGATTGGTTGTTGATCTGGGTCCCTGCACTACTCTTTTATATGTGGTTTCAATATGCCACTATTCATTAGAAGAAGAAGAAGAAGAAAGTAACTTCCCAGGCTCTGTGGTAAATCAATCTTCTTTCTTGGAACCCCAATTCAATTAACTTGGGGACACTAATTTTGACAAGCCAACCTGTTTAAATTTGATATTCTCCTTCCCTTTCCAATGATCGATCCATCTTCTACTGCTGATTCATAAACTATCTTTGTGTTTGTGTTCAGACCTAAGTGGTTTCAATATGCAAAATGTCTTTTCATGGTCCTTACTGCTTCTGGATCATGAAAACCTGTTCTGTCAATCTGACAAGTGAAAAATATTGGTAGGACCAATGGCTTACCACCAGTCACACTTTCTCCCTAGCCACTAACATTAATTTACCTATCCACCCACCCATCTATTTACTTATTCTCTGTGGAGCCTTCCACACTTCAGTGCACTTATCAAAAAATTCACCCAACAGAGCCATTAGTTATATGGAGTGGGGGGGGAATCAAGATCTCAATTATATGATTGGAATATAGTGTTGGAAAAGCAAAACTTGAGAAACCTACTTATTTGGATTTACAGCCTCTAGAATCCCTTCTCCATCACGGGCAGACTGGCAATTCCGGGTGTTGTAGTCTAGCAGCGCAGCTTTTCTGGTCTTTGTCTTGAGAGTTATATAAGGGCAAAATCAGCACAAGTGTATTGAACAGCCATTCTAGTGATTTCCTGTCTATCAAGGAATTCAGGGGACTGTTGTCTGTGAAGCAAACATCTTGGGAGTAAGCAAAAGGGCTAAAAAGTAGCCCCCAATCTAGGACTTTGCAAATGTGTTGGCCTACACATCTTATCATCTTCAGCCACTGTAGTTCTTGGATTGGGGTAGGAAGTAGAGTGATCTGATCCAAATGACAGAGGATAAAAAAGTCATCCCGTATCTTCTTCTTTCTGTTTCCCAGCCTGTGGGAATGTGTCAGGTGGTGCAGAGGATGAGGGTGAATCCGAAGCTGGTTGGATCGAGGGTGCCGCCATCTTACTCTCAGTGATCTGTGTGGTTTTGGTCACGGCCTTCAATGACTGGAGCAAAGAGAAACAATTCCGAGGTCTACAGAGCCGCATAGAACAGGAGCAGAAATTCGCCGTCATCCGCAATGGGCAACAGGTCCAGATTCCTGTGGCTGAACTGGTTGTGGGGGACATTGCCCAAATCAAATATGGTAAGGAGCAAGAAATGGGGTAGGTGATCAGCTGGATTAGTGAGTGTGTGGGCCTTCTGAAGGCATGGCTGACTGTTGGGGAGGTGCTGAACAATATCAGGGGAAACTTCATGAGTAAATCCCATTCTTAGTCCGGCCACCCTCAGAGTGACACTGGTGGTGGGAACATGAGGGAGGACCACCTTGGTGGCTGCTTCCGTGCTCTGGAACTCCCTAATAAAGGCATCTAATGCCCTTCTGTTGCAAACGGTGAGTCTTTTAAATTTGCTTTAAAGCAACAATGGCCCAGGACTGTCCTTCTTACATGTAGACAGTCCACAATTGAATCAGACCTTTGGCCCTGTATCATCTGGATGACACAAGGGCAGGTGAAAAGCACCACAAAATATAGACAGAGTCCCATCTGTGGGAGAATGGTGAGATACAAAGCCAATGAACAGATAAATATCTGGAAGATTAAGATATGTACTGTAGAGGCTAGGAGTGGTTACAGTGTAGGTCTGGGACCAAGGAGATCCAAGTTCACATCCACACTGAACCATGACACTCTCTGGGTGATTTTGATCCAGTTACTTTCTCTCATCCTAAAGTAACTCACAGGTTTGTTGTAAAGATGACGTGTTGGGAACAAAAATATATATACATGCTTTTCAACTCATTTGAGAAAAGGCAGAATAGAAAAGTAACAACAACAACAAAAACAAGCCAATAAATGCTAATAAAAATGCTGATAGGAATTCTTGATTTTTATGCATTTTTTTTTTCTGGAGGAAGGGTTCCTGTGTTGTCAGATGAGGCCTGATGCATTTGGCAAGGATGTAACCTGTCTCTGAACTTCTTTTAGAGAGCTTATGCTTCGATGTGTAAGTTCAAGAGGCTACAGTGAGAGATAAGAAAGGAGGAAAACTTATAATTTGGCAACTTTCCAGGGGCAAGGCAGCTCTGTACCATGCAGGAAAGATAATTCCCCCAGGTATTGTTTCTTAAGGGTAAGGGTCATCAAATGAGCCCCTGGATAGGTATGCAATAGGGCTGCAAGCCATGTTTCTCTTCTTCTAACCTGTTTCTCTCCACCCCAAGGTGACCTGCTTCCTGCAGATGGAGTGCTGATCCAGGGGAATGATCTCAAGATTGACGAGAGCTCCTTGACGGGGGAGTCAGATCACGTGCGCAAATCTGTGGAGAAAGATCCCATGTTGCTTTCAGGTGAGGGATATAAAAGCAATATCTGCACATCCTGAAGGCCAGTAGGACCCTGGGGGTTGATTAGGTCACTTGGTCATAGATTCCAATTGATTCCAAACTTCCTAGCACTGTGGAAATCTGTTCTCATACAGTCAGCTCTCCATATTGCCAGATTTTTTATCCATGGATTCAACCATCCACAGCTTGAACATATATAATTCCAAAAAGCAAAGCTTGATTTTCCATTTTATATAAGGGGCACTATTCTACTATGCCACTATAGTTAATGGGACTTGAGCATCCATGGATTTTGGTATCCACGAGGGGTCCTGCAACCAAACCCCAGCAGATACCAAAGGCTCACTGTATTAATATGTTTGTGAGGAATCCCTGCATGAAAGCCATAGAACCATTTCTCACTGTTGCTTTGCAAATGATGTTGGAACATAATTGGAAGACAGATGTTCACATGGGATGTCATCCACAGTGCCCCTACCGCTATTCTGTAATTCCACATTGCAAGGAAAGAAGGAACATGCTAGGCAAGCTGGCATGACTGATCAGGGCCAGCCTTACCATTAAGTAGAGCGAGACAACCACCCCAAGCAGTAGATTTCTGAGCAGGTTGCAATTGGTGGTGGCTTCCCAACCATCAGCCTCTCCTGAAGGACAGATTTTGTATGTCACATTCCCTTTCCTGCAGCCCCTAAGCTTCCTGTTCCTCTTAGGAATGGCAAATGACAACATTGTCCTATTCCCAGTTTGGAAGCATGATTTAGTTGCCAGCCCTCTCAGCTTCTGTATATGAAATGGGGGTGGGGAAGCCCTTCCATTTTGCCCTTTGCGTCAGACAGCAAAATGTCTTTGGTGGGACTCATCATTGATGCTCTCCTCAAGAATCCCTCCCTAATAAACTTCCCAAAAGACTTGGATTCCCTGGGACCCATCTTGAAAGCTACTGCTGTGAGGAGGGCCATAGCCAGTTCTGTTGCCTACTTGGCATGAGGAACTGACCAGGCCTCTGGGGCCTCCCTGATGTCCAGATGGACCTGACAGTAATGCCAATCTACCTTCTGCCCATCCTGGCCTACAGGACCTGGTAATGAATCCAGGGGATCTGACCCACCTGCTCCTGGCTTGGTTTCCAACTAGCAGGGATGCCGCTTCCATCTGATGTCCTCCTGACTCTCCCTTGGATTTCCCAGGCACCCACGTCATGGAAGGCTCCGGGCGAATGGTTATCACAGCAGTTGGAGTCAACTCGCAGACTGGGATTATCTTCACTTTGCTGGGTGCTGGTGGGGAAGAAGAAGAAAAGAAAGACAAGAAAGGTAAGGCCTCACATCCAGACTAGGTAAACTGAAGTGTACATCCAGTATCTTTAATCATGCATTTCAATCTTCATGCCACGTCTGCCATTTTATTTGCCAGGGCCAAGGTCACTTAGTCAATCTTGCTTGTGTCCATCTCCTCATCGGCAATGTTTTTGGAACAGGCCAGCTTTTGTCTATGTTGCCCATAGCCTTGGCATGGTGGTGTTAAATCCACAGACACAGTCATGCTTATAAGTCATGGCAATGGAACCTTGCAACAGCTGTTTCCTTCCATTCAGTTGGAATTCATGTTCAATCTCACCTGCCACCCTTAGTCCCACACAAGCAAATGTTGTGCTTTCGAGCTATTGAAACTTTATCTTGCCCAGTAAGATGCCATCCAGATCCATTGGTGAACCCTTACTCTTAAAAGGGAAACTCCTGACACCAGTACAGCACTGCAGAATGTACCTCTTTTACAATGGATTGCAAAAAGGGATTGGCAAATGATATATCTGAAGAAGAGGAAAACATATGTGACACACATGGGCCTTAGGGGCCCCTTCTGTACTGCTGGCCCCCAATAATTTGCACTGGCTTATATCCCACCTTTTATCAGCTCAATTTGCAAGTTTTCTTTTCTTTCCATATGAGAGTGCAGCTGTCCCACCAGGTGATCCTGTCATCACCCAGCACCTGACCAGGGACTGGAAAAGATAAGCAATATAGGGTTTTGTTTTTGTTTTGTTTTTTTGCTTTCTGGGGGTTGCAATCTCAAAAAGTAACTTATTCAAGCACTGTACATGGCAGAATTGCCCATTAGATGCTCTTCCAGGCAGGTGGGAGTTGCTGATCCATGAATAGCAAACTGTTGCAGCTGGTACAACTTCAAAATGACCCAATAACCTGGTGGGGGAAGCAGGAGGGTTTTTGATCACGTGGTTCTTTCCCACACAGTAGGCATTTTGTCCTGGAGGAAGTGTATGGGGGTGTGGGTGCCAATTTCTTGAGAAAGTGCCACATGATTGGTGATGCCCACCCATGTGCTGGGATCACTGAGATGTTCTCCTGGCTATAACAGGGATAAGTGACTCCCACGCAACTAAGAGAATGTCTAAAGGGCACCACAGTGTAATTGCATTTCATCCAGTGTGTTTGGCTCAACATTGTTGAAGTTTGACTCAGCCTGCAGTATTATGGTTCATCTTTTATAGAGTCTGACTCAGAAACAAGACTGGTCATGACTCTGGCATTTCACTTGTTAATGGCTGGGTCTCCAGTACAATGGGAGTTCAAGTTATTAACCACCTCAACCCAAGTAGTGCCTTAGAGACACTACTGAAACATCATTCTCAGTGCAAAAATGTACAACTTTTCAAAGAAACTAACTGTACGGGACAAAATCTTTTTGCACCTTCAGATCTCCTTCCCCACCCCAACCCCAACCCCATTGATTCCCCCAACCATTGTATACTGGCTGAAATCGTTGCATCCCAAATTATCTTGAGCCACAGTTATCCTTTTAAAAAGGTAGCACCACTCATTGGTTCCTGGTCTTTTAGCACCTCTGTTAAGCATATTGTAGTCAAGGGGACATTGACTACATCCATTGGCCTGGATATGTCACAGCCACTGGCCACTGAACCAATATCATCATTAAATGATTAACTTCCAGGGATGGTTGCTGCCAGACCATTACTTATAGACAAGAACTTGTTAATTATATATATAGTTGACTCATTTCTAATGTATCAGTCAGGAGCCAAAGTGTTGCCTACTCTCTCCTCTATTATTTGCCAATATTCTGCATCAGCTAGTTAGTTACACATGTATAATTAAGTACAATCGGCCCTTTGGATCCGTGGACTTCAGATCTGCAAGTTTGATTGTTTGCGGATTCTCACCCCCTATATTATGAAATGCGATGATGTGAACACGGATATACTGACACATATGCATTCACATTACTACCATTTGATGATATGAGGCGTGATTATTTGCGGGTTCTTTTGCATCTGCAGCAGGATCCCAGAACTGAATTCCCACAGAATCAAAAGGCCAATTCTCTCTTGGCCCAACTTTTCCAGCCCAACATAACAGCCAGCAGCCAAATCAGGCAAAGGAGGTCTGTTCACCTGGTGATCAAGGCACAAGGAGGAAGACATTTCAAGCCCCTTCCCATCAGTGAGCAGGACTGCAAAAAGGATTTTTTACATAGTTCCTATTTCTTATTGTTCAGCCTTATTTTGGGTGGGTGGGGGGAGAAATGCCATCCTCCTTGCACCCCAGTTAGTGGCTGAACAGACCTCCTTTCCCTCAGTAAAGCTGTTACGGATCCTTAATTCTAGGTTACAATATTATTATTATTGTTGCTGTTTTTTTTATTATTCATTTATATCCCACCTTTACTGCAATGCTGGGACTCAAGGCAGCTTGCATGTTATTAAAATGATGAAAGAACTAGATAGGATATTAAAGAGAAAAGACATACAATTGAGCATTAAAGTCAGAATCATCCAAGCCATGGCATTCCCCAACGTTATGTGTGGATTTGAGAGCTGGATGGCGAAAAAAGCAGATAAGAAGAAAATGAGATAAGGTACTGGAGAAGAGTAGTGAGGAAACCATGGAGAGCCAAAAAGACAAATCAGTCCTTGAACAGATCAAGCCTAAAATGCCCCTAGAAGCCAAGATGATCAAATTGAGGCTGTCATAGTTACGCCAGATTATGAAAAGGCACAACTCATTACAAAAGACAATAATGCTGGGAAATGCTGAGAATAGTAAAAATTGAGGACGACCGCACACTAGATAGCTAGACTCATGTAAGGAGGTCATGGGCAGGAATCTACAACACTTAAGCAGAGTAGTGGAAGACAGGAGGTTTTGGAGGTGCTTCATCCTTAAATAGGGTTGCCATTAGTCAAGGTTGATTTGAGGGCTGTTAACAACAAACAAACAGATTAAAAACTCACAAAAACATCGGTGTGTGTGTGTGCGTTTGAGCCCAGTCGGGCTCAAAATCATTGCTTTCCCTCTTTCCACAATGAACTGGCACCATATCCCACTTCTTCCATATTTGTAGGTATTTTTGTTTTCATCCTGTCCTGCTCCCAGGTAAAGGGACACAATGCAACAATCTTGTTCATGCTAAGTAAACTTGAGACTGATCAGTACCTGGATGGGGGACCATCTGTGGGTCCTGTTTATATTGTAAACTCCTTGGGAATAAGATGGGAAGTACACTGAATAAATAAATAGTTGTAATTAACCAGAGATCAGCTACCTCAGACAGCCATAATTGGCTCACACAGAGATACCATCATTGATTGCCATCACAAACAATCTGAAGACAATGGCAAGTACATTCATTCTCATGATGTATTAACTCAGCCCCTTGTGAAGTGACTCCCATGCCTTTTCAGTGATGTAGCACCCTCAGTCATTGACAATGTCAGTGAAGAGGACTAAATTTCCAATTATTATAGCATATTTAAAGGGTGCTTGCTCATTGTCTGGGATGCAGTGACTTAGTTATTAAGACACCAATTCTGGTGATCAGAAGATTGGAAGGTTGGCAGTTCCAAGATGGGAAGGTTGGCAATTCGAGACCCAAGTTCTGCATAATGGGGTGAGGTCCTGTCGCTAGTCCCAGCTTCTAGCAGTTTGAAAGCACACAAATGCAAGTAGATAAATAGGTACCACTTTGGTGGGAATGTAACAGCATTCAGTGCAGTCATGCTGGCCACAAGACCACCAGAGTTGTCTTTGGACAATGCTGGCTCTTCGCTTAGTAACGGAGATGAGCGCCATCCCCTACAGTCAGTTATGACTAGACATTCATGTCAAGGGACTACCTTTACCTTTGCTCACTATACATAGTTTATGCTGATTTTATGTATTTGATTTATTTATACCCTGCTTTTGTATTTGTAAAAATCCCATATTGGCTTAATAGGAAGAAGGGAGGGCAGAGAGAGAGTAAAATCAAATTAAAAGGAGTGTCACAGAGTTGTAGATAGAAATATATTCACAGCTGACCTAACATAGGCATAAAGAAGGCAGAGACTTTTGCAGTGGTTGTACCATCACTTAATAGGCTCTGCCCCACATTCCTGACAATGTGATGCTAATTAAATGTGCCAGAATGCAGCGCCTATTAAAACTGATCTTAAGCCAGTGGTAGGTTCATATGAATGGCAAAGTGCTCTCCAAATAATCTAATCCTAGGTCAAGAAAGTCTTCTTTCTCCAATTCAGCCAGCACAGCACAGCACCAGAATATGAGATCTTGCTCCAACTAGTTTTATGTTGCTTATTGACATTGACATTGATGGGAGCCAGTGTGGGGTAGTGGTTTGTGTGTTGGACTAGACTCTTGAGACCAATGTTCCAGTTCCAACTCAGCTATCTAACCTCTTTGGGTGACCTTGGGCAAGTCACTCTCTTAACCTCAAAGGATGGCAATGTCAAATCCCCTCTGAAGAAACTTGCCAAGATAACCCCGTGATAGGTTCACTTTAGGGTCATCATTAGCCAGAAGTGACTTGAAGGCACACTACAACAACTGAAATTGATAGAAAACATCTTCAGACAAGTTTATCTTCAGTGGATTTTGACCCAGCCACATCACCATGAATTTGTTGCTAGTGGGCTCAACATCCTCATTAACTAATATTGTTTCACTAGACCTTGGCCAATATGGCAGTCAATCCACTTCTTGTGCTTAGGCCACTGACCACCTGTGGCAACTGACTGAGGCTCATTTGATGATGATTCAGTGCCAGAATAAATTGTAAATCTAAATACCAGTTCCTCCAGCAACATAACTAATGTATATTGTCTCTCAACCTCAAAACTAAGGGTGTGTCCAAGACTAGTCCCATTGTTTCATTCCATGCCTCATTCCGTGTCACACTCCTCTCACTTCCCCTCATTTCCCTTCATTTGTTTTTACACCATCCACATCTAAATATAGAAAAAGAAATTCAAAGATGAATGAATCCACTTTCTGATTCTGTCTGTCAGTATGAAGATGGATGTAAAAGGGAATGTTTGATAACATCTTTTAGCACTGCGGAAGCAAACATTCAACTTTTCACCCTTTCCCCTAGCATGGGGAAGACCATTCAGGGTGTGAACTTGAATGGAAAAAAGATGGGTATGTGGAGAAAACATATTGCTTATTGTGCTTTGTCAACCTGTGGCCTTCCCCCACTGGTGCTATTTTGCAACTGTGTGTGGAGTATTAACATATCTGATTTTGTGGGATGAGGGGATAAAATAAAGCATAAATGTCTGTGAGGATAGATACATACATGTCATTTATTAAAAACTGTTCGTGAAGTCATACATTGTGTGGCACTGGCAATGGTGGGACTGGAGTGGTGACAATTCAGCAACACCCCAGAGACACTGTGGCGGGTTGCAGAACAAGCCTTGATGGTCAACATGTGGCCTACTTTTGGCCGAACCCTGACATACACTTTGCTTGGAACAGAAAGAGTGTCCAAAATTGAAGGACATTACAGCATTCATGAGGTCTTTCTCTGAGCTCCACCGCCTGCCTATGCTCTTGTTGGCTGCCAAGTAAACACATTTTTAATTTAGCAGGAATTTTAATTTAGCGTATGGCATTTGGTTACTGCTTTTATGAATTTCAAAAATAACACTGAGCTTGTTTTCCTCTAGTCTTGGTTGCACTTTCGATCTGCTGCTGTGCCGCTCTAGTTTTTTTATTTAATTTATTTTAACTTATGCACTTAATTTATAAATAATAACACAATATAATTTGTTTACCTTTATGTTTTATCTTGTCAGGCTGATTTCTACAAGCTATCGCAAGCAAAATGTGAGAGAGACAGGATGGAAATGTTAAACTCAGATGTACATGTGTAGATACCATTGGCAATATTCTACCCCTGTTACTTAGTTACATATGTGTAACGTGTGTAAGTAAGTAAAATCTCCTGGCCAGACCTCTTGAAGCCCACTTTAACATCCAGCAGCCGCATCAGGTAAAGAAGATCTATTCAGCTGCTGACTGGGGTACAAGAAGGAGGATATTTCCAGTCTCCATTCACTGAGACAATCTCTTCCTTGTGCCTTGAGAAGCGACTGAACAGATCTCCTTCCTTTGATTCAGCTCCTGGCTGTTAAAGTAGGCTGGAGGAGTATTTACAATTGGAGCAATAAAGTCATGATTGTGACTACATAGTTTTACTGAATCTGGAGTGGCTACAGATCCGTAACACTACGAATACATAACTGCAGTACAGAATGACAGTCCATGTCTGTATGGCAATTTGCAAAGTTGGCCTCACAGTATAGGTGAAGAACCACTGTGCTTGTACTTCAAATTCTGTGCACAATTCCTTCTTCCTTATTAACGTACCTTCGCTCATTCTTCTATGAGCGTCCCAATAAATGTTATTTATTATTTATTTATTCAAAAATATTTATCTGCTTTTATTTATTGTGGAATTTACAGAATATTATGAAGATAACTCAATAAACCATAAACACTTCCAAATTAAAGCACACACACACACACACACACACACTCACACACACACACACACCATATATATGAGCCAGTGTATCATAGTAGTTTGAGCATAGGACTACAACTCTGGAGACCAGGGTTCAATTCCCCACTTGGCCATGAAACCCACTGAGTAGCCTTGAGCACATTACGCTCTCTCAGCCTCAGGGGATGGCAGTGGCAAACCTTCTTACAATAAATCTTGCCAAGAAAACTGTATGATAGGTTTACGCTAGGGTCACAGAAGTCAGAAATGACTTGAAAGCACAGAACAACAACAAGTCAATACATAGCTGACTCCTACTGACTGAATGGGTCAACTAAACTTGCGCTTCACAATAGGTTTCAGGCCTGAAGTCACATAGGACTCAGTGAGGCTCACTTCTCAGTAGACATCCCAAGATCTCGATATATATCAGGATGGAAGCATCCTGTAAAAAAGCTCCCTCCCCTGAAACAGAGAGAATGACCTTGTCAAAGGGAGCAAAGGAGCCTAGATATGGAATTCTAAAGTAATTGGATATATCATAGGTCACCATTTAAACTCTGTGATGCCAATGTAAGGGATTTTTTGGAGCAGCATATGGTAACTGCAGGGAGGCAGAAGAGACAACCCTATCTTTGTTGAAGCCTTCTCCTTCGGCTCCTAAGTAACTTGGGAGCTGACACGGTAATTTTGTAGAGAGTTGACTTCCCATGCCATCTGCCAAGAGCCATTTTACCTTTGCTGCTGTGCTGCAACCTACAGAGTTATGTCAGCCGACAGGGTTAGATGGACCATTTCAGGTTGACTGAAAAGCTTCAAAGCATTGACCTGCCAAAGCTCACAGCAGTCCCTTTCTACACATTCTCACCTTAGAGATGTATTAACAACATGCCCTCCAACATTTTGCAGATGAAAATCAGGAGATGTGGCCAAATAACGCCAGAGTGTGTTCAAGGTTGCAAACAATACAAAACATATGTAACACATAACATAAATTCTACAAACAGATAAACACAAATTAACATCAAATACTTACAAAAAAAAAATAAAGAACAACCTAAACTAATACAAATAATTCAACAGTTTCCCTGATCTCCTGGAACTGGATCCTTATATTATAGTATTGACTTCTGGATATATATATGCTTATTCATGCTTCTACAGTATATTAAATATTTCCATGTGATGAATTTACTATATTGTTTGCTATACACTTCTCTTTATTTCTCACCTTATATCAACTGCTCCTTCCAGATACTTTCACAATATTTTAAGTAGGCCAGGCCTGGTCACTTTTTTCAGTTGATTTCAGTTGTCATTATTAATGAGGATGAATACACAAGCTAGGAGAAGCTGCAGTAGTGTGCTTTTGCCCAAGTTTACTGGGAAGGGTGAGGGCCAGTGTAGTGTTGTGGTTTGAGCATTCGACTATGAATCTGGGGGACCAAGGGTTCAAGTTCCAGCTCGGCCATGTAAACTCACTGGGTGACTTTGGGCAAGTCACACTCTCTCAGCCTCAAAGGGTGGCAATGGCAAATTCCCTTAGAAGAAAATTGCCAAGAAAACCCTATGATAGGTTTGCATTATGATCTCCATATGTCAAAAATGACTTGGAGGCACACAACAACAACAGTCAGATCCTGCTCGTACAGTTGCTTGTTCATTCATTATGTTTCTATAGCAGTGAAACCAACAAAGTTGTTCTTTGTGGTGTTTTTCAGGCTCAGTAGTGTTGGTTCAGATTTGGTCCACATGAGCTTTCTTAGGAGTAAGAAGGAAAAAAAACTGAAGTTCCTTTGCACACTACAGGTGTGCTTTAATTCAGGGTGATTTTCCTGTGCCTCCCAATAGTCTCTCCTCGAGGTCACATCTATAAAATATAGCTTTAGCATTACTCCTCAACTATCTGTTCAAAATATGGGCTGATGATCAGATCTTGCGAACTTATCTTTGAAAAGTAATGAATTACAGAGACAGAAGACCCCCGATATTACTTAATTACTATTAAATGCAACGTGGAAGTAAAGAGTGACTTCACCCAGATTTAATAGAAACTTTTTTAGTTATTTTTTTAAAGTAGAATGCTACTAGCCTTTGGCCTATGGTAAAAACAACAACAACAACAACAACAACACCTCAGTAGTAAAACAAGATGTACCTCCTATAATTATAAAATTAACTTTTTAAAATTCCATTTTTACCGCATAAGGTGTAGAATCCTGTCTTGTTAAATTACTCCTGCTGTATAACTTGGTTCTGCCATAGCAAAAGGGAATGAATTGGGAGCAAATTTTGGTTTGTAATTAATTACTTCCAAACTCTGGACTCTTTCAAACGGGGAGGAATTTCTCCCAACTCCGAATGGAGCCAATGCGAATTTACATGAACCCCTGCTCCGTTCGGAATTACTTCCCATTACCCGAAAATAACCCCCTCCTGCCCGAATTTGCATGCGAAGCTTTAATTCGCAATAACATAAAACCCATGATTGCATTCGAATTGGCTTCCCTCTTGCCCGAATTTGCATGCGAAGAGTTAATTCGCAATAACGTAAAACCCATGATTGCATTCGAATTGACCTTAAATTATACTTCCAATTTAGCCTTGTATGAAAGAGTCCTCTGAGAGTGAAACATCTATGTCATCTTTTAATACTTGGGGGAAAATCTTTTCTGCTGCTGAGTTAAGTGGGTATTTGTTTTATTTTGTGACACCAGGTTGGTGGTTCTCTCCCTTATGAAATTTGCAGCTGACACCAAATTAGGACAAGTAGCTAGGAATCCTAGTAGACCACAGGTTGAACATGAGTCAACAGTGTGATGCAGCAGCTAAAAAGGCCAATGCAATTCTAGGCTGCATCAATAGAAGTATAGCATCTAGCTCAAGGGAAGTAATAGTGTCACTCTATTCCTCACCTGGAATACTGTCTCCAGTTCTGGGCAACACAGTTTAAAAAGGACATTGAGAAGCCGGAGTGTGACCAGAGGAGGATAACTAAAATGGTGAAGGGTCTGAAAACCATGCCTTATGAGGAGAGACTTAGGGAGCTGAGTATGTTTATCCTGGAGCAGAAATGGTTAAGAAATGATATGATAGCCCTGTTTAAGTATTCAAAGGGGTGTCATATTGAGGAGGGAGCAAGCTTGTTTTCTGCTGCTCCAGAGAATAGGATCTGGAACAATGGATGCAACAATGGATGCAACCTTAGGAAGAACTCACTGATAGTAAGGGCTGTTCGACAGTGGAACATACTCCCTCGGAGAGTGGTGGATTCTCCTTCCTTAGAGGTCTTTAAGCAGAGGTTGGATGGCCATCTGTCGGGTATGCTTTGATGGAGAGTTCCTGCATGGCAGGGGATTGGACTGGATGGCCCTTGTGGTCTCTTCCACCTCTATGATTCTATGACTCTATGATTCTAGCTGTGGGGCTGATAAAGTTATAGTGCTACGATTCCACTTTAACACCCTATGGCAACATCCTATGGAATCTTGGGGTTTGCAGTTTGGAAGAGACATTTAGAATTCTCAGCCAAAGGGATTCTCCATTGTCTCTGACCAGACTACAAAGCCCTAGCATTCAACTGGACGCAGCCATGGCTATTACAGTAGAGCCATAGTGCTATACCTGGGTAGTGTGAAAGGGCCCTGTGCATGGATAAAAGCTTTTTGGCTGGGTCTGCCAATTCATTGATGGTCCACTCCAGTGTGATTAATATTGTTTCTTTCTCCTCCCTGACCCCTTCCCACCTCTGACCCTTGCCTTCGCCACCCTCTTCATGCATATCCCAATCTCATCTATCCCATGGTCCCATCTTATGCTGACTTCCCATAGATGCCAAGGCAGATGATTCCAGCACCGAGAGTGCAGCGGGTATGCACACAAGGGTGTAACTCCAGGCTTCCCATATGCACAAACAATTTCATACTCACCAGACCAACTGTGGAAACCACACTTGAGTGTCTGTTACACACATATGCATCCCTCAACAGGAGTATAAGCTAAGAAGAGGATGGTTTGTAGGATCAGACCAAAGGTCCACTGATAGGTAGTATAGCGTAAAGTTCGGGACACTGGACTGAGACTTGATGGACCCAGGGTCTAGTTCCTGCTGAGCCTTGACACTCATTGCATGGCCTTCAGCCAGCCAGTCATTATCTCTCAGCCCTCTGACCTTCCCCACAGGGTTGTTGTTGTGGGGAGAAGGCGGTGATATACCTTATCTTGTGGTCAGTGAGGGAACAGTTGGAGGATAAGTGTAACTAATAAGTCAATACACTTTATAAATCTCAAAACAGTTTCCTTGTACTCCACATTAGCTACCAAAATGCCTAAGCAGTTTGTTGAGAGCTCCCATGTCAAAGGGGCAATGAATATACTTCAAGTTTTAATTTGAGTTTTACAGAATATCTCTACAGTGCTGATGCTGTGTGCTTTCAAGTTTTTTTCAACTTATGGTGACCCTAAGGCGAACCTATCATAGGGTTTTCTTTGCAAGTTTCTTCAGAGGGGGTTTGCCATTTCCATCCTCTGGAGGTGAGAGAGGGTGACCTGCCCAAGATAACCCAGTGGACTTCTATGGACAAGCTGGAAATCAAACCCTGCTCTCCAAAATTGTAGTCCAATACTCAAACCACTACACCATGCTAGCTCTCTGGTCTCAGTGGTGCGGAACCTACTAAGGGATAGAATTCAGCACCATGGAGAGTGCCTGTAAACACTGCATTGAAACCTGGGCTGCCTCTACACTGCAGAATTAATGCAGTTTAATACTGCTTTAACTACAAAACAAAAACAAACAGCTTCATTTATATACCACTTCATACCGCCTAAGGAGTGTCTAAGTGGTTTACAACTGTAAGCTACTCGCCCCCAACAATCTGGGTATTCATTTTAGCGACCTCAGAAGGATGCAAGCCTGAGTCAAGCTTGAGCCCTTTTTCTGGTCTTGAACTCGCAACCTTATGGTTTTGAGTGAGTGGCTGCAGTACAGGCATTTAACCACTGTGCCACCAGGGGCTCAGTGCTGTCCTGGAATTTGTAGTTTGTTGTGGCACTAGAGCCACCTCTCCCTACAACATAATGCACATTTCAAGACAATCACACTCACCCAGCAGATCTTAAACAACAGCAGTTCCTGCACACAGAATAGGCCCTGAATGGGGAATGTATGGCTCTTTTTCCCATGTTCCCTCAGTATTGGTGTTGCTGGCTACAGTTGATGTGAGCTGAAGTCCAAAAATCCCTACACTAGAACATAGTTTCCTCCAGATGAAGCAGAGATCAAAGCAGGGGCCTACATTTTTGGACTCTCCTTGCAGGAAGCATAGCTATGGTGACCTCTTGTGATGAGCACCTGCCCATCAACATCTATCACTGTGCCACTGGATCCAAATTTAGAATCAATTACTATTATTCAATTTCTCACCAATACTCCTCATCAGTGAGAGCCAGTGTGGTATAGTGGTTTGCGCACTAAAAGACCATGGTTCAGATCCCCACTTGGACATGAAAACCCACGGGGTGACCTTGGGCCAGTAAAACACACTCTGCCTCAGAGGTAGGCAGAAGCCAACCTTCTCTGAACAAATCTTGCCAAGAAAATCCCCTGGATAGGTTCACCTCAGGCTTGCCATAATTTGGAAATGGCTTGAAGGCATGCCACAACACCTCACTGGTGTTGGAGGGACTATGTCTAGGTGACCTTCCAGCAATAGGCAACCTCCCATCCCATGTTCCTTTCCCTGTTTATGGCTTTTCATCTTTAAGATGGGCTGGACAACCTTTCAAAGGGAGAATGTCTTCAAGGAGAGATGTCCTCTCCTTGAAGAGGAGGAGGAGGAGCCGCCGCCACATCTGAGGGTTAGCTCAGGCTGTTACCACACTGCAGAATTAATGCAGTTTGACATCACATTAACTGCCATGGCTCTGTCCTATGGATTCCTGGGATTTGTAATTTGTTGTGTCACCAGAGCTCTCTGACAGAGAAAGCTAAATATCTCATAAAACTACAAATTCCAGAATTTCATAGCATTGAGCTATGGCAGTTAAACGAATTTGCATTAATTCTGCAGTAGGGATGCAACTTCATTCTGCCCTTCTCTTGTTCTGGTGAAGAAGACAAGCAAATCAAGAGCCAATATGGCAAGAAGATGGAGGGAAAGAACCATCAAGAAGAATCTATGGTTAAATCATTCTCACAGCCTCAAAGCCAGGGTAGAATAAAGAAAAATTTATTAGCCTACTAAAAAATCCTGAGGGAGCTGGACTCAGGATCAGTGATCTTGTGGCTCAAAAGACATTGTTGGACTGCAGTTCCCACCATTCCTCACTTTTGCTATGGAGTTTATCAGACGGGAGGAATTTCTCTCTATTTCGAATGGAGCCAATTCGAATTCACGTAAATTTGCTAGTTTAGCAAATTTACGTGAATTCTAATTGCGTTTGGAATGCATTCAGAATGACTTCCCATTGCCCGAAAATGACTTCCCAATGCCCAAAATTGTGTGAGATACTCCAATACGCAATAATGTAAAACCCATGATTGCGTTCGGAATGACTTCCCTTTTGCCTGAAATTGCATGAGATACTCTAATACGCAATAATGTAAAACCCATGATTGTGTTCGGAATTACTTCCATTTTGCCCGAAATTGTGTGTGATACACTCATTCGCAGTAACATGAAACCCCATGATTGCGTTCGGATTGCCATTGGATTATACTTCCAATTTCCGTCGTCTGATAAACTCCATCACTGATTTAGGGGACTGCTGGGAATTGCGATTCAACAACATTTGGATGATTGCATGATCTCCACCTCTATTACAGAACACACTTGGACCTTACTTGTCTCCGAGGGAGTTCTTTGAGAAGAAAGGCACTGCTTTTGTGTGTGTTTCACTTTAAACACTAGTAAAGCTCTCAACAGCCACTGCAGTACTGGCCCACTTTTCATTTCACTCATCCTTGCTCATCTTAGATTATATGTATGTCAAGCTATCCCGTATATGCATGTAATGCTTGAGATGAACTGGGATAAGATGTGATGCCATCCCTGGTCTTCTCAGGATGACCCAAAATGGTGACCCCTCTTTTCAGCAGACACAATTCAGCCTAGTGGCCAATGTGAAAGGAAACCATCACATTTTCTCTCCTTTTGACCACTTTGCAGCACGTCTCTGAGATGAGCTTCTTACACACGCTTTATGACTAGAAAGCCCCATAATAGGGATGCCTTAGGGTCACCGTAAGTCAGACTCCTTGAAAGCAAACAACAACAATAACATATACTGTACATTCAAACATCCACAATACCCAAGCCAAGCCATATCCAAGCAGACCTTGGGAAAGTGAATGGGGAGGGGAGGCTTCACAATAGCCCCAGTTAGTATGACCACTGGTGATGCTGGTGAGTGGATTCTGGGAACTGTAGTCCCTTCTCTCCAAACAACTTTCCCAAGCTTGAGTGTGAGTTCATGCAAACCAAGAGTCCGTGTGTGCAGCAGAAAAAGAGATTCACTAGCTGCCTTAAAAACAAAACCACAAGCTTAGTTTAATCCTAATGTATAGGTGTGCTGCCTTCATCATTTTCAGCCTTTCTCGACCACATATGTGTTGGAATACTATCTCCATTTTCCCCAGCCACCACTGGTGGCATGGTATGGGGACACTGGGAGTTGTATTCCAACACGTCTTGTGGGCATCATATTGAGAAAGATCTACCCACATCCTTCTTGAAGCTTGTTGGCAGGGACCTCTCCGTGGGGGCAAGGAGGGATGAGATGACGTGTCCTGTTTGTCAAGACCCATGCTCTTTCCATAATGTGTGTACATGTATGTGCTGTGCTGGTGCCGTGTCATCTGTTCTCAAGCGTCCTGTGTTTGTCGTTCCCTTCTTCTGTTGTAGGGAAGCAGCAGGATGGGGCAGTGGAGAATAATCAGAACAAAGGTAAAATAATAATAATAATAATAATAATAATAATAAAAAAAAAATAATACTGTAATGCTTCTCCAACATCTCTCTTGAGTATTTATTCTTTGGTTCTCCATTTGGCTTGGCAAAGGGGTAACAGCTGGAAGCTGAAAGAATGGATCATCTTTAGGCTCTAACACCCTGGTTCCTGACCGCCTCACTTTAACTTTGTCTTGCATTCATAAAAGTGGTCTGTTTTGAAAACAAGAGCATAAATGGAGTGTAAGCCCAGTGACCAGAGGCAAAAACAGAGACTTTGATAGGATTGAAGTTACATCTCAGGGCTTGGCCTTGAGTGCCAGGTCTTAACCCCTTTTTTCCAGTCTTCAAGACAACGGGGAGGAATCTCAGCTTTAAAAGATTTGCATGTATATCTATTTCCTCATTTGTTAGATCTGGTGTTTTGTGTTTTTTTTATTTGAATGCCATACTCGGTAGAGCTGTGGTTGATACTTAAAGTATCTTATGCTTCGCGATGTTACCATGGACTGTCTGGTGGGCAGTGTGTTGTAAACTCGCCAGGATCTGCCCCTTGTTATATCACAAGGGATCGTCCTTTAGTCTCAGGTTTTGGTTCTGAAATCTCAAAGCCTGGGATAATTCTGACCTGACCAATCTAATTAGGACTGCTGTTTCTTGAAATAGAAAAGAACTGAGTCCACGGTTTGGTAAAACCTTTATTAGGACTCAGATTTTTGCAAAATGGCGACCTTTCAGGTTTTCCAGAATGCTTCATAGAGCTGGGTTTCACTATAAGCAAAGGATGAGAAGAGAGGAGTAATGTGGGAGGCAGGAGATACCAACAATAGACTGAATGTTGTAACTACATATTGGGGAGAATTTCGTTTTTATATGTATAATAATTTAGCAACGCTTGCAAATTTCTTCATATTTGGGATGGAGAGAATTGTTTTTAAACATGTGAATAAAATGTGAATAGGGAAGAAAAACCTCAAAAAAAATTGACAGAATTATTTGTCCAAGCCCCAGTACTTTCAGTTCTTAATTCCTTAAAGTCTAGATGTGAATCTCTGTATATTTTAATTGCTGATTTAGAGTTGCCTTATTTATATTTATTTATTTATTTATTTAGAGTATTTATACCCCACTCTTCAGCCAAAGGGCTCTCAGAGTGGCTTAGAAATTGCCTTCACTCTTCTTTTCTCTGAAAGTCCCACAGATTTCATACTGATAAAGGCAGCAGCTAAACACGGTCCTTTCTATGCTGGGAAAGGTTTACCTATTAGATCTGAAAAGAGCAAATGGGGAAATTTTCATTTCCACATATTGTCAAAGAATTGACTATGGTAAAACTTGCAGACAAAGTGATTGGGACTGAAGCAAATGGAAGTTTAAACTATCTGAATGCAAAAGAAAATTGTATGGATACATTTTCCCATGTGCTGTTGTAATGAGAAGGCCACCCTTCACCCTTATGACAGCAGTGACACACTGAAGGTATCGGTTTCTGCTAGTTCCTGCCAGTATCAGATTACTCTTATATTATGGAAGAAAGAAATAATGGCTGATCCCAATTTTAAGACACAAAGGCCAGATGCCTGTTACCCGGATCATTCTTAAGTGTTAAGATAGTTTCATGGCCAAGCAGAGAACTGAAGAGATACACGATAGCTTTTGCATTTTCAAAGCCTGAGATTAATTTTTAGGGGGTGTATAAGACTGTTTTCTTTTAATCAATGGAAACCAATTTGTGTAGCGTTACCTAGTGTCTGGAGGGAATTAAACTTGTAAAACACAAAGTCCTTTTTCAGGAGTTATTGGCAGGTGGGGGGGGGAGCAAAACGTTGTTTGTAGCCTGCAGGCAGGATTTGAGATCTGAGTTTTCTGGCTTAGGGGACAACATGAATTAACCATGGGGATACAAGGACCGAGCCCAGTAAAGATTTGGCACAGCTTGGAAAAGCGACCTTTGTGAAAGCACAAGATGCACATCCCCAAGTTCTCCCTTCTGTAGAGTTTCTTTAAAAAAAAAGGAATGCTCTCCTTATTTGCCTCTGCCCACTCCAACTTCTTGGCTCCACTATTTGCTTTTCAAAATGATTCGGAATAGAGAGGCATCATCATATTCTCTGCAGTATTGGCAAAAGAGTAAAAATCAAATTGTTAGGCCCAACTAAACTCCCATTGAATCAATGGGAATGTGGGAAATCAGCACCTAAGTTCTATTGATACAGTGGGCCTACTCTCTGCAAGGCTAACTGTTGGATTTAGGTCATTGTTTCTCTCTATCTCATGCAGAGTACCAAGGCCCAGAGAGGGCACTGTTTTTCTCCAGACAACTATCAAGCTGAAATCTGGAGACAACAATTTTGGACTTGATGCTTAGGAATTTCCTGCTTCAGGAAGAATAAAGTATAGGTCATGATTCATAGTAAATAAGCACCTAGTCCAGAGAATGTTAGCAAAATCCAGAATATAAGAGAGTATTGGACATTTAGAACAAAAAGGGGATGAGTGGTGCCTGTGTGCTTGTTTGAACACCTATTTATATTGTTTCAGCATATTCACTTATATGTGTATGTAGAGATATAAAGATGTAGAGATAATGGCTTTTTCCTAAGGCTGTGGTTCCCAAATGTGTGTCCCCAGATGTTGAACTTCTACTCTCAGAAGCTCCAAATAGTTTTTAATTTTATTTTAATGGCACATTTTGTGCAACTTTCGTGGCAGTTTTGTATCACCTGGTGTTGCTAATCATAACATCATCCGTTTATCATCACCAGGGCCCACCCCTATTACATTGCATTTTCTCAGGTTTTGACCCTGAAATCTCAAGATCTGGGGTGGTGATGACCTGACAACCCTATCCTTAAGGGTCCCTAGTTTTGTGCAAAGGCACTGAGATTTTTGTTGAGAGAATCTCCTGCAAAGAAATACAATTCACTGAGACAGGCCATGAGAGTTAAACCAGGTTAGGCTTGTTGTGTAGACACATTTGAGGCACCAGAGAAATGTGTGGGAGAAGAGTGCATAGGAATGGTTGTATATTTGGTTAATAGCTGGTGTGTGCGTATGTGAATTTGGTTTGGCAGAAGGTTGGGATGGGGCAATGAGGGGCCTTTCACAGTATCCAGTGAGAGGACTATGATTCTGACTTAACTGCTATGGTTACCTCCTATGGAGTTCTGGGGTTTGCAATTTAGGGAAGGGTGTTTAGAATTCCCCGAAACTATGTACAGATGTGGCAGCTGGACTGCGAAGAAAGCTGATAAAAAGAAAATAAACTCATTTGAAATATGGTGGTGGAGAAGAGTGCTGAGGATACTATGGATGGCCAAGAAGACAAACAAATGGGTTCTAGAACAGATCAAGCCTAAACCCTCCCTGGAAGCCAAGATGACAAAACTGAGGTTGTCATACTTTGGACACATCATGAGAAGGCATAGATCACTAGAAAAGCCAGTAGAGGGAAGTAGAAAGGGAGGAAGACCACCTGCCAGATGGTTGGATTCAATAAGAGGCTATGGGAATGAGTCTGCAAGACTTGAGCAGAGCAGTGGAGGACAGGAGGTCTTGGAGATGTTTCATCCACAGAGTCACCATGAGTTGAGGTTGACTTGAGGTCAGCTAACAACAACAACAACAAACAACAACAACAACAGTTAGAATGCTCAGCCCTAAACTACATCTCCCAGGATTCCAGAGAATGCAGCCATGGCAGTTAAAGCGTAATTGTACTGCTGTAATTGGATAGTATGCAGGGCCCTATAGGGACAGTAAAATCTTATGGAATTCTTGTTTTTTGCATCTGCTGCCTTCTACTGGACAAATCTGTAACTGGTCCTTTAGGAATCCAGCTCTCCAGCTGACTTTGCCCTCTTATGGAGTAAATGACACTTTATCCGCAAAGAGGCATTTACATCAGGTACACTAGAGCAAAGAGCCAACTGGGACAGGATCACTTGGTAGGGCTGGCAGCTTTTTTTTCCTTTTTTCTGGTGCTGCTCCTATGCTTTTAAGCTTAGCACAGAAAAATTATGCAGCTGAGTTTTTTTGTTGAGAAGTAGGTAAGAATGTGTCACCATCCATATTTGTTGTGCATCTGAATATTTTAAAAAGACACAGGAGTAGGGATGGTCCAGTTGAGAACACAAGGAAGGGAAGGGAACAAATGTAACCAGTCAGGTAAGCCAACAAGCAGGATTATAGAATTGGGTAGGAGTGCTCCACTTACAGGCGAATCAATGTTTCTTCCCTCTTTCCAGCCAAAAAGCAAGATGGAGCAGTGGCCATGGA
Organism: Urosaurus nigricauda; assembly: GCA_034509955.1. NCBI lineage: Eukaryota > Metazoa > Chordata > Lepidosauria > Squamata > Phrynosomatidae > Urosaurus > Urosaurus nigricauda. The sequence goes on along the minus strand of JAOEGL010000002.1, from coordinate 144,178,269 downwards.
GATGCAACCCCTCAAAAGTGCTGAGGGGGGTGAGATGGAAGAACGAGAGAAGAAGAAAGCCAGTGTGCCCAAAAAAGAGAAGTCTGTTCTGCAGGGGAAGCTCACCAAACTGGCTGTTCAAATCGGAAAAGCAGGTAGAGTGGAAACACTGCACAATAGTGGACAAGAGTGCTCTTTAGGCTGGGAAGGGAAAAAAATGGTGTGGCCAGGACTGTACACGGTGAGTAAGAAAATCAAAATCGACTAAGAAAAAATCCTGCAACCTATATGGCATAAGCAAGCATTCATCTTCCATTTTTTATTTTGAGTTGTTTTTAATCCCTTTTAAAAAGCATTTTCGAATGGGCAAGTGCTACTGCTGGGGAGGGACAAAAATGCCCTAGGCAATGTAGCCATCCCTTCACTGTCATATACTTTCAACATATTTTCATAACCATTTAGGGCTAGAAACTTGCTCTTAAAAAAAGAAAAGATTGGGAGCTGAGAGTCTCAGGAGAGAAAAATTCTGCAAATAAACAACCCAAGGTATAACAACTATCCCTGCACAGACTAAAAGCAGTGAAGATTACACGTCTCACCTTAGCTTTCCATCTAGAATGTTCTCAAAGTATGATGCCTTTTTGGTGGGAGGGAGACAGGCTCAGACCCCAAACAGAGATTTCACTTTTGTCCCAACTGACTGACTTTTTCTCTCCTTCCTGGCAGGCTTGGTGATGTCCGCCATCACTGTCATTATCCTGGTCCTGTATTTTGTCATTGAGACATTTGTTATCGATGGAAAGACGTGGTTGGCAGAGTGCACCCCTGTCTATGTGCAGTACTTCGTCAAGTTCTTCATTATTGGTGTCACTGTGCTGGTGGTGGCCGTGCCTGAAGGCTTGCCGTTGGCCGTCACAATCTCCCTCGCCTATTCTGTCAAGGTGAGAATCATGTTTTCCCAGTATTCATTCTGGGTTGGCATCCATCCCACTACAAAGGGTATCCCTGGAATAGCAGGTTGGCAAACTCAGAATCTTTTGTCACTCCCTCATACAGTGGGCCTTTGGTATCCATTTGGTTCCAGAACCCCCCTGTGGATACCAAAATCTATGGATGCTCAAATTCTATTATATACAGTGGCATAGTAAAATGGTGTCCCCTAGTTAAAATGACAAAATCAAGGTTTGGCTGTTGAAATTTATATATTTTTTTAAAAATATTTTCAAGCCGTGGATGCTTGAATCCGTGGGTGAATAATCTGTAGATATGGAGGGCCAACTGTATTGTCCTTGTTATAATTTATCTCCCCCTTTCTGTCTCATTATAATGATTCAGTCAATGCCAGGGCTGGTTCTACCATTAGATAGAATGAGGCAGTGGTGTCCCTAGGGTTCCTGTCACCCCAGTGCAATAACTCATGCTGTCGCCCCCAGGCTGCCTGGCACATACTCCAGCCAGGTCCTCTCCACCAGCCAGGGTGCCTCTGCCATGGTGGGGATGAGGTCCTGCTGCCACCTGGCAGCCCATTCCAGGTCTGAAGAGGCTGCTGGCCAAGCAGGAAAGGGAGGCAATTCCATTTCTTGCTCATCCAGAAGCCCCACCAGACCCAGAAGGGGCTGATGGGTGGCAGCAGCACCTCACCCCCACCAATGACCACAGCTGATGGATGGCAAAGGTACCCTGGCTGGCAGAGAGGGACAGTCCAGGGTGAGTTTTGAAATGAATGGGTTCACTCCCCTCTGAGGTGTCACCTGGTACAGTCCATATTCCCTGCACCCTGATAGTGATGTCCCTAGAATGAGACAACTGCTTTAAGTAGTAGTTATAAAGGGAGCAGTAATAGCTCCCATGGTATTCCTCTTCTAACTATTTTCTCTTGGAGGCCAGAGTTGTGCAACATAACCAGTCCTTCACCCCTTAAAAGAGCATGCCAGTCTTGTATGGTAAAGCATATTGTTGAAATGAGATTCAGTTGCCAACCCAGATAGCATTTGTCCATGAAATGAAGCAGGAGACATCTTGTCATTTGCTTCAGGTGCAAAATATCTTAGGACAGCCCTGGCTCCATTGCACGTTGGTGAGCAGAAGCAGTGATGGTGGATTGTTGGTGTTGTGAGCTATATTTGTAGAGCAGAAGGATAATAGAGAAAGGGAATAGAAGTGATCCCAATTAGTAAAGTATGGGGTTGATAGCATAGTACTCTGGGAAAATGACAGGATGGGCTTATAGATGCAACAGTTTTAGGTTCCCTAAGCAGCAAAAGGGCAGCTTTTGTAGGATAGCAAAAGGCAGTTGCTGGAGGTCCCAGTCCTAGATTTTCATTCGTAGGCATCTTGTTGCAACTAAACACTTGGATATTTCTTTTTACTTACCTACTCTTCTCAACCACAGAAAATGATGAAGGATAATAACTTGGTTCGACACCTGGATGCCTGTGAGACCATGGGCAACGCCACAGCCATCTGCTCGGACAAAACAGGCACCCTCACCACCAATCGTATGACTGTGGTGCAGTCCTATCTAGGTGACACACACTACAAGGATACCCCTGATCCCAGCAACCTAACACCCAAGACACTGGACCTGCTGGTGCATGCCATTGCTGTCAACAGTGCCTACACCACCAAGATACTAGTGAGTGGTGAATCTCTGTCTCTCTCACTTTGAGTCCTCATTGCCATTGCAACCAGGATTAGCGGAGCCAGGATTATGATACTGCTTATGGCAATTTCCCCACTCTAGTGCCCCCTAGAAGTGTTGGACTAGAAGTCCCATCATACCCAACCAACACAGCCATTAGCGGTGCTGGCTGGAAATGAAGGAGGTTGTAGTTCACCAGAAGAGCATTGGTAGGTTGGCCCATTGCTATTGGTTTGCAAGGTCAATCCTACCATTAGACAGAATGAGACAACTGCCTCATACAGTGGAGGTCTCCCAGATTTTTTGCCCCAGCTAGCCTGTTGTTTCAGGTGTGGGAAGTATGACAGTAAGATTAAACTACCAGTTGAGTGAAGTATCCATACATGTAGTGGGGGAAAGGACTGAGGTTGCCATTTGCTGATTTGCATCAGGCAGAAAAATGACCTAGAATGTCCCTGCTTGTGTTAACTTGATACCATCTCAAATGTCACTGTCTCTCCGCAAATGGAGAAGTCACTGTCTCCTCCCAGTGGAGAACCCCCAGAAGCGGGTTCTTTGTGGTCCCTCTGGAGGCTGCAAAATTCAAGGCCCACTGCAAGGCTGATGTTACAAGACCTTATAGTTTTGGTCCAACCCATGGATCCCCTTTACTAGGGGAAATAGATGTGGTCTGGAGAAATGGAGAATGCAGTTCTCGTGTCTTATCTTTCCTTATCCTCTGCTTCCTTCAGCCTCCAGAAAAGGAAGGGGGTCTGCCACGCCAGGTGGGCAACAAGACAGAGTGTGCGCTACTGGGCTTTGTGGTTGACCTGCGACGTGACTACCAGCCGGTGCGTGAACAGATCCCTGAGGAGAAGCTGTACAAGGTGTACACCTTTAACTCTGTCCGGAAATCCATGAGCACTGTCATCTGCATGCCTGATGGTGGCTACCGCCTCTTCAGCAAAGGCGCTTCTGAAATACTCCTAAAAAAGTGAGTTTCCTCTCCATTGTGTGAGATAAAGAGAATCTCATATAGACAAGGACTTCTGCCTCAGAATTCACTGAGCATGATGATAATGCTAAATAAATAAATCTGAAAAGCCTGGGTAAAAATAGCAAAAGTTTTCTCCACGTGTTGCCAAAAAGATACAGGTACTAGATAATGAAAAAGTGATTTCACATATGGAGTGTCACCACAGAAAAGGTCCTGTCTCAACTCTCTGCCTGCCTTATATTTCAGATGACACTGGGACCATTACGAATTCTCAAAATGCCACCTGGTTATTCCTATGTGGTAAGGTGGTGACACCAACCACTGAAACTTATCAAATCTTCTTGTGTTTACATACACACATGTGGGGGGCGAACTTGTATCTTCTCCCTAGAGAGGTGAAAATTTCTCAGTTTCCTTTGTGTTGCATTTCTCAGAATTTCTCTGATCAAAATCCCACATGTGGATGCAAGCCATTTCTGTTTTTCCCCCCCTCTTGCGTGGTAATGAGAACCAGCATGGTGCAGTGGTTTGAGTGTCAGGCTATGACTCTGGAAGACCAGGGTTCAAATCGCCACTCAGCCATGGAAACCCATTGGGTGACCTTCACATCCTCTCAGCCTCAGAGAAAGGCAATGGCAAACCTCCTCTGAAGAAATCTTAGGCCAAGAAAGACCCAAATTTATCCATATTTTGAAATAGACTTTTCCCAACATCTGCTTTTTATGTAGACAATTTTCTTAACGTAGGCATTTTGATGCATTTCCCCACAAAACAAACCAAGCATTTATGCATTTTTCCAGGTAAATATGTTTTAAATCATATTAACATATTTGTGTATCATACAGGGGAGGGAAAGTGTGAGGGAAGAATCTGATATTGCAGTTTCTTCCCATTAGTGGAAAGGAGAGAATGAGATGCAGGCCTTTGCATCAATAGTCTTGTAGACCTTGAATGAGATACAAACTGTGTCTCCCTTATCTGGAATATCTGGGACCAGAAATGTTTTGGATTTTGGAGTCTTTAGGATTTTGGAATATTTGCATATATGTAATAGAATATCTTGGAGATGGGATCCAAGTCTAAACATGAAATTAATTTATGTTTCATCTACATTTTATGCACATAGCCTGAAAGTAATTTTATACACAATATTTTTAATCATTTTGTGTATGAAACAAAGTTTGTGTACACTGAACCACCAGAAAGCAAAAGCGTCACTATCTCAACAATTCATGTGGACAATTTTGGAACATACTGGATTTTGGAATTGCAGATAAGAGAGATTCAACCTGTACATTCATTAACAAAGAACCTCAGTTCATGTGATTTTCCGTCCCATCTGTCCTTCTCCCTTCCTTTTCCCAGGTGCACAAACATCCTCAATAGCAATGGAGAGCTGCGTGCTTTCCGGCCCCGGGACCGAGATGAAATGATCAAGAAAGTGATTGAGCCCATGGCATGTGATGGTCTACGGACAATCTGTGTGGCTTACCGGGATTTCCCAGCTGGGAAGGAACCTGACTGGGACAACGAGAATGACATTGTGATAGACTTGACCTGCATCACCGTGGTGGGAATTGAGGACCCAGTGCGGCCGGAGGTTGGTTTGTTTCATGGATATGCCACCTTTCTGCCAAGGCAACTCCAAAAAAAATGAAAACAAAAAACACGGTTTGCATGTTCTTGAATGGTCACAATTATCTAAGGCTGCATCCACACTGCAGATATAATCCAGTTTGACACCTATAGTTTTGTGAGACATTTGTGACCCTTCTCTGTCAAAAAGCTCTGCTACAACAACAAACTATAGTTCCCTGAATTCCATAGTACTGAGCCATGGCAGTTAAAGTGGTTTCAAACTAGATTATTTCTGCAGTGCAGATGCAGCCATTGTGTGGTTAGGGTATCTGACATTAGCTTCTAATGAAAACAAATGCTAATATTTTCTTCTGTTTGCACATATGTATGTTCAGGAAAGAGGCCTTTTTTTTGCAAAATTGAACACCAATTACATTTGAGATTATTTTATTAATACATTTATACTGGTTTTTATGCTGTCAGGCTGCTCAGGAAGGCAGATTTTGTTTATGAAAGGCCGCTAAGAAATAGATTATGTAAACAAATCCATGCGCTATAAAAAAAAAATCTATGACTCTGCTTCTATGTCTCGTCTCTTGTTTTTCAGGTGCCAGAGGCCATCCGCAAATGCCAACGTGCCGGCATCACTGTCCGCATGGTGACAGGAGACAACATCAACACAGCCCGGGCCATTGCTGCCAAATGTGGCATCATACAGCCAGGGGAGGACTTCCTGTGCCTGGAGGGGAAGGAGTTCAATCGGCGAATCCGCAATGAAAAGGGAGAGGTGACCGGATACATTATTTTAAGCTTCTGACATAGCTCTGGTCATCGCATGCCAGAGCCGAGGGAACAATTTGGAGTAGCAGTTCTCTTTCTCCTGGGGCTTTTTAAAAAAAAAGCTGTCAGGCATTTGGAGTCTCAATTGAAAGATTCTGCTACATATATTTAGCTCTCATTTCCCCCCATTTATTGCAGAGAGAAGAACAGGACTGACTCTACCATAAAGGAGTACGACTCAGGCACATGCCTCGGGTGGCAGGCTAATGCTAAGGTGAAGGGAGTGGTGTGTGCCAAACACAACCTGCCCCTACTCTCTAAGCTACCCTAGATAGATGCAGCAAAATATATTTTTTCCAGGGCAGAAACTGAAGTACGAATCAGCTGCTGGCCTGCCCTGTTTTTGCACATTGACAGGCAGGAGGAAGTGTCATGTCCTTTGCCCGAGGCAGCAAAATACCTTCAGTTCAGCTATCATAGGAATATACAGTAAACCCACTGGTATAACCAAGTATAACCCCACATACAAACATTGATCTCTTCAAGCAATAGCAGACTTGAGTCTGACTCAAAAGTAATGGGAAGCCATAACTTTCCATTACATGAACATGCCTAGCACTCATATACTTTCCTCTCCATGCTTCCAGAGCATCATAGGGGGAAGAATAAAAAGCTTTTGGTCTTCTGAACAAGCCCCATGTTAGCCACTCTAAACAAAGGCTAAGCATTCCAAACAGTGTTATCAAGTCTACACAAGCTCCATTTGTCTCCACTTTGTCCAAACTTTTTGAATGCCCTCTCATATTAAAACAAAACTTCCTGCAAAGAAAATGTTGGCAAAGCCGGAAAACAGTTTCCTCCCGAGCCTTCTTTCAGTCATATGTTATTGCTTGCAAAGATATATGTAAAATTATTATTTTTTTTGCAAATATGTCCCTTTTCCTGAAATCTGCAGGTGGTTTTTTTTATTATTTTTGCATTATTAGCCACATGACAGTATGCTATTCTTCCCCCACACCCAAAATCTAAATAAAATAAATAAAATTTGCAACACTAGTAATTTAAAGTACATAGAGTCATAGAGTCATAGAATCATAGAGGTGGAAGAGTACACACTACAGACTACATATGGGCTCCAAAAACCTCCCCACCCTGGAGATCCCCAAAGCCATGACAACCAAAACTCCCCTTCCAAAAAAAGATTTATTTGGGGCAATATTTTGCCTGAAAATAGCCTTAAATTGCCAGAAGCTATAAGCAACTGCTCCCATTTCATTTGCAACCCCTTGAGCCCCCCGTTAACTCCAAAATGAAAGGAACACAGACCAAACTGACTGAAAAATATATACAAACATGGTGGCCAGAAGTGATACTGTGTTACTTTCGGTGTACCCAGGAGGTAGTGGGTGGTGATCCCCCTTCCCAGTGTTGTTGTAGATCTGTAAAATAAATAGTATGAAAATCCAACCGGTGAAGGTTGATACTTCCCAACACATACTCATTTGCAGAGATGAGTACACACGTTTGAAGAGGTTCCTCAGTGTGGTCCATGTTTGGAAAAAGGTTTAGCTCAGTGGCCAAGCACATGTTTTGCGTATGAAAGGTCCCCCTTAAAATCTTTTGTACATCCAGGCAAGGCTGTCTGAAACCCAGGAGGGCCACCGCCAGTCAGTGCAGATGTTACTGAGCTAGATGTCCCAAAGGTCTGACTCAGTAGCTGCAATCCAGCACCCTAGCATAGCGCAAATGTCCGCATGAAGACATACGCTGCACCAGCACAACATAGGTCAATGACTGGGTGTCGTGCAGTATGCCATACACAACTGCAGTGTGCGATGTGCAACTGCAATACACAATTCCTAGTGCATAAATGTGATATATGCTCAACTCAACGTCTGCTTCTGTCAGGAGAATATATCTGTTGCACTGTAGCAAATAATTTGGCCTGCATATGTAGCACAACCTACATAGGCATATGTCAGGAACAGAATGCCAGGCACTATACATCAGCATTATTATTATTATTATTAACCTTTATTTATATAGCACTGTAAATTTACACAGTGCTGTACATACAATCTTATAATTAGACGGTTCCCTGCCCTCAGGCTTACAATCTAAGAGAGACAACACAAAAAGAGAATGGAAAGGTGGTGAGAAGGGGATGAGATCCAGTCGTTCTTCTCTCCCTCTGAGGCCTGGACCAAGGCAGATGGACTGGAGGGAGGGCTCGGCTTCTTAATACATAGTTAAAACATAGCATCCTTTGCTCTGTTGTGTTACCCAGTAGTTCTTTTTATTCCCTGTCTCCCTTCACTGCAGATAGAACAAGAACGTCTCGATAAAATCTGGCCAAAGCTGCGGGTCCTGGCTCGATCATCACCCACAGACAAACACACCCTGGTGAAAGGTAAGTGGCTGTTGTTCTCTTTGCCTTCAGTCAAGATAGGAGAAGGCAGAGCTTGGAAAACTACTTTTTGAATTACCTCTCTGCTGGCCATAGTGCACTTTGGGAGTTGTAGTTCAAAATAAGTAACTTTCCCAAACTCTGGGGGACAGAGATATGGGGCAGTCTGGATGTAAGCAAATTCTGCAGAGCAAGTTATCTATGAAAGCATCTCAGCTCAGCAAAGTTCTGTAGTATTTATTTGGATGTATATAAAAACCCACTTGCTACTACTACATAACCCAGATTCTTGATCTTAAAGGCATAATTGACAGCACCATTGGGGACCAGCGCCAGGTGGTTGCTGTCACTGGTGATGGAACAAACGATGGACCGGCACTCAAGAAGGCTGATGTGGGCTTTGCTATGGTAAGAGAATTGAATTCCCTTCTTTGTGTCCAATGGAATAAACTGAACTCTACACCTTTGACAACTGGGATGAGCCCAGTTTTCCCCTGGCGTCACAGATGAAATGACGGATGTACACACTGGTGGGTTGAATCCTGACTCTTTGCTCATGCCTCAGGCAGGTTGTCGGCTTTCTAAAAAAATTTTTTTTAATGTTTTTTATAATTGTTTCTTACTAGAGATGTAAAGAATACCCATCAATTTTCTAACAAGTAAGAAGAAAGATACATCAACACATCAAGGCACCCTGTTGAGTCAACTGTGGGTTTTTGGGGGGGTTATAGTGCAAGAGGGTTTTTGTTTTGTTTGGGGATGGGTGTGTGGGTTTTTTTGTACAAAAGAAAATGTTGGCCTTTGCTCAACTGAATTTCCCCCAAAAAAGTTCCAAAGGGAGGAAAAAAAATCATTGAAAAATATGCAGAAACTCTCAGAATCTGTTCCAGCAGGGAGGGTGAAAAAAACCATAGAGATTATGAATTTCTTCTTGTAAGAATGATGTAAGCAAAGTGCTACATTCCTCTTTACCATATGAATTAAAGCAAGCACTCTTTTTAAAAATGGAAACTTCACAAGGAATTTAGGAACTGGAAGCTATAATGAGAAATCACCAATCAGTGCTGTCTGAATAGTGAGCTCTTGCCAATTTTAACAGTGCTTGTGATAAATCAATGTATTTTATTTTCAATAAAAATGTTCAGATTTTATTGCTATTTGCTTGGGAGGCCCAAGGAGCTTCATGACAAAAAGAATTAAAAGATAGTAGTTTGCACTGTTAGGTAAGCAAAGGGGAGATGAGAGGAGAGGCCTTGTTTTTCCAAGTAATCTCAGGCAAAAGCAAACTGCTGCATCCTCTCCTAGCTTGTCTGTTCTTCCTCATTAATAACTTTTGCCATCTTGACCATACTCTGATGTGGTTTGTCCACACATATCCTGGTTTTCATCTGTGAAGTGTTGAAGGTTATGCTACTTATGCATAGTCCAGGACACTAACAAATCAGACCAGTTCAATGAATGGTTTTGCTTCACACATTGCAGGGGCAAATATAATCAAACTTCTAAGGTTTTTTTGTGTGTGGGGGGGGGGGGTCTGAGAAAGGACTATAAAGACAGAATATGAACAGTCTCCAGTAGGATCAACCCAACTCTGAACTGCTGATTTGGCCCTTGTGTGCCAATGGACCTCAAATATTAGTAGACTTTCTTCCATTGGGCACCCTGGTCATTAGCACATGGGAAGGGAAATGTGGAGGTTTCTTGCCAAAAAGTACCCACCATGTCCTTTTGTGCCATCCTCAGGGCATAGCTGGCACTGATGTGGCGAAGGAGGCTTCTGACATCATCCTGACAGATGACAACTTCTCCAGCATCGTCAAGGCAGTGATGTGGGGACGCAACGTTTATGACAGCATCTCCAAATTCCTGCAGTTCCAGCTCACAGTCAATGTGGTGGCCGTCATTGTGGCCTTCACTGGCGCCTGCATCACACAGGTGGGTAGGATTGCCATATCTCAGGGCTGGCCCCGAGTCTTCAGCTTTCAGGGATCATCTCCAGGCAGGAGCCAAAGGGGCAAATGCTCTAGTTCTGGGGAGCTCAGCTCCAGGCAAAGAAATCAGGTTGGGTCCTTCTGTCCAGCTCAGCTAGCAGAGCAGCTTGTTACAATCTTCAAGCCTGTAGAAACTTGCAAAGACTCTCCGAGGGGGGGGGGGCGTACATGCCAGGATTCACCCTCTGTTCTGCATTTATCTTTTGCCTAGAAGCAGGTAGGCTAAACTCAAGGTTCCTTATCTCATCTTCCTAAATGAGTAAGAAAGAATAATCTCACCTTGAAGGTGGGGTTTATCACAATTGGTAGATATGACATAGTGGTTGGACTGCTACTCTGGAGCCCAGGCTTCCATTCCAGCTGAGACATGAAACCCACTGGGTGACCTTGGGCAGTCACACTCTCTCAGCTTCAGGGGAAGGCAATGGCAAACCTCCTCTGAACAAACTTGCCAAGAAAAACCCCGTGATAGGTGTGCCTTAGGGTCGCCCTCAATTTGAAATGATTTGAAGGTGCAGGACAATAACAACATTTATTTTGTTTTAATTCACTTTTCAGAAATCTATGCTATAGAGAATCTTAAATTGATTAAACTGTCGATCAATTAAAGTAGTGTGTATTTGCATATGAGTAGAAACAATAGTTTTGAAGCAATATTGCATTTCTTTCTCACTTTAAAACACAGTTTTCCCTGAGTAAAAAAAGATGAATATTAGCTTAACTCTCAGATTTTGGCTGAAGTTGTCTTAGTAGAACATTTGCCCCAGCTGTAAAATATGAAAAAGATGGTCTGAATTCTATTGTTAGCCCCCAAATATATGATGATGATGATGATGATGATGATGATGATGATGATGATGACGACTAGAGTTGACCAATTAAATCTGCTTATAAAAAATAAGAAAATACCTTTTTATTTAATCAGGCTTTCATTTTTATCTTCTTGCAGCAGACAGAGTTAGTGGGATATTCTGTATCTGTATCTTAGTATGTTTTAAATTCAGACACATAGCCATGTTAATCTCAAATATCTGTATGCAAAGGGATCTTGTAGCACCTTTGAGACCAACTGTGAAAAAGAAGCCAGGTCTATGAAACCTTATGCTACAACTTCTTTCGCTCAGTCTCAGTCTTCTTTTGCATACTTGATAGTTTTTAAATGTATTTTAAAATCTGTTTTAACTTGTGCTTTTTAAACGGGCTGGCTGTTTAATTCTTTTTAATGTTTATAGCAGCAGTTTGTACTTTTTGCGCTTTTTTTAAACTTACGGCCACATTGACTCCTGTGCTGGGAGAAAGACAGAGTATAAATAAAAGAAACAAATACACAAATAAATGACCATTAGATTTATCTATTTGTTGACTCACCATTCAACAATTTATTCAGCGAGTCTACTCTTCTTAGGACTAACCATCGTAATTCCAGCTAATATGTTTTTAAAATCTTCAGCCCAGTTGATTAGGGCACTTTTTAAACCAAGTAAAAATAGTTCATTCACTCGTCAAGCTGTTTAATTTCTTGAACATTTGTGCTTACAGCCCTTCTGTTTTTTCAGCTGTAACTAAATATATTTGTTCATCGTGGAGTTATGTTAGAAGGTTGAGGCAGGAAGGGAAGAGAGGCTGGTAAAACCAATTTATCATTGACTGTTTGACACATGTGTAAGGGAAAGAACAAGGATTTCCCTATTAACCTGACAATCGTCGAGGTTATGTAAGTGCTGGAGTTAACATGAGAGTATTTTTCAGTTCAGTGGGGGTACTGAAGGCCTACCATTAGGCAAAGAGAAGCAGTTGCCTCAGGCAGCAAATGTCATGAAAGGGCAGCAATTGCTAGTTATTTACTTTGATGTCATTGCATCTTTACTCCCAGTGAAGGAAAGAGATGCTTGTAAGATTTTATGCCTCAAGTCCAAAAATATCCTGGCTTTTTTAAGCTGCTATGTACTTTGACCTGGATGGGTAGAGGCCCATTGTTCGCTGCTTTTCTGCGGACAGCAAGATGTTTTTGGCCAGCCGAAAGTAGAGACGCACTCTTGCAAAGGCTTTAATTTCAAACTTGATTGTTTACAAACAGTAATACATCTTATAAAGACAAAAAAAATTGTACAGTATGCCCTTGGTATCTGCTAAACTCCAGGACCTCCCATAGAAACCAAAATCCATGGATGCTCATGTCCCATTATATACAGCGGTGCAGTAAAATGGTGCCCCTCATATAAAATGGCAAAAATCAAGGTTTGCTTTTTGGAATTTCTAAAAATATTTTCAAGCTGTCAATGGTTGGTTCTGTGGATGCAGAATCTGTGGTTACAGTGGGTAAATTAAATTTAATGTAAATTGAAATTAGAACTCTTCAAAACATCTAAAGCAAGTTAAAACAATTTAATGGGTCTGGAACATATTAAATAGGGTAAACAATTTGAGGCCATACATATACTGTATACAAAATGTGTTGTGCCCAAACAAATCTTTGAAAAGATTTTTTTTTTTAACTTTTGAAAATGGATTGAACTGCGAGATAATGTGAATCTCCATTATATTTTGTGGATCAATCTATCTAGGGGTACAGGAACCTGTGGCTCTCTAATGTTGATGCACTACTGCACTTACCGTAGGCAAGGGGTGATGGGACCTAGAGTCCAACAACATCTAGATCAGCGGTTCTCAACCTGTGGGTCGTGACCATAGGAAAACACATATTTCCGATGGTAGCAACAAAAATAATTTTATGTTTAGGGTCACCGCAACATGAGGAACTGTATTAAAGGGTCATGACATTAGAAAGATTGAGAACCACTGATCTAGAGAGTCACAGGTTCCCAGTGTAAGCCCAGTGTTCTTCACTATGATTGAGTCAGGGCAGGGGGGATATTTTTATTTTAACTGTGACTGTGTAATTATAGCAAATAAAATAAAATAAAAAAGGAACGGAGTAAAAAAAATCTGGCAAACAGACCTATATACTGAAAGACAGGGAATATGAGATTCAGTGGTGTTACTAGGGGTGTGCGGGGTTCAGACTGCATTGGGTGACACCCCATATGTGGGTATACATGTGGGGGGCATGGTACACCCAGTGGAACTGGTATGGCTGTTGGGCAAGCAAGAAAGGGCATTGCATCTTTTCCTTGCTTGCTCAATAGCCATGCCAGACTGCACACAGCCCTCTGGAGGCCATAGCATTGTCCCTTCTAGTGGCGGAAGCTGATGGGGAGGGGGCGCCAGTGCCGCCTTTTTTAGATCTAGCATGGCTGCCAACATGCCAGGCCCCAATCAGACCTCTGAAAGTCATGGCAGTCCACCCCCTGCTGCCCCACCACACCAGGTGACACCAATCTCATCAGGTACACTACTGGTGGGGTTACAGAACCAGTGCAGAAGAGATCATGGATTTCCAAAAAAACACACTCAAAGTGGGATACTAAATGTTTTCAAACTGTTATGTTCCTGTTTGCTTTACTAATGCAATTTTGGCGAGAAAAAATGCTGATGTGATAAAGTCGTATGTCTACTTAGCTACGCAGCAGAGGGGCTAAGAAACACAGTTAGTGCATCAAGATGTTGCATGTTGGCACACTAGCAAGCGTGCCTGATGCATCTCAGGACTGGTGTGCGTCAGTGCTCAATGTGCATTGGGCATTTTGCTAGCTCTGCCACATAGTAATATAAGAGGCAGTCCTCTACTAGATATGGATATTACAAAAATGACCAGTTCTAATTCCCACATAGACGTCACTCCCCATACAAAATTCCAAACTTAGTTCTTTATGTATTTCTTTATGCATTTCTGCTGCCAAAGGAACGAGGGAAAAGTTGCTTGTTGGGTTTTCCTCTCTACTGTGTGCAAAAGTAACTTGGTTGGTTCTTGGTACTACCGTGGAAAGGGATACCATTTGTTGCTCTGCCATAGGCTTGTGCTTTTTTCTGCAATTCACATTGACTTCAACGTGTTATAAATAAATAGGGCTATATGAATTGGTTAACAGCTGATAATGTCTGAAAATGTGTATACTGTATCTCAGAAAATGGCATGACTTCACGGTTTGGAATACAGGGAGAGGATGGTTCTTGCTTCATTCTCTTCCAGACTGGTTGTTGGATCTTTTGGTGCCCTAATGTCCCTTCCTCTCCATTTCTCTTCTAGGACTCTCCCCTCAAAGCTGTGCAAATGCTGTGGGTGAACCTGATTATGGACACTTTTGCCTCTCTGGCTCTTGCCACCGAGCCCCCTACAGAGGCCCTACTGATGCGCAAGCCATACGGACGCAACAAACCCCTCATTTCCCGCACCATGATGAAGAATATTTTGGGCCATGCTGTGTACCAGCTCATTATCATCTTTACCCTCCTCTTTGTGGGTGGGTTTCCAGTGACTCTGGCCTGGAATTGGCAGGACAGGCTGGGCTAGAGCTTATCAGTCCAATTCCATTCGGGTGGAGGGCAAAGTATCTGGTTTGCTGGGTTTGGTATTTCTCCATGATGTGCTGTTTTACATCATCACCCTCTTCCCCACCCACAGGCGAGGTTTTCTTTGACATCGACAGTGGCCGCAATGCCCCCCTGCACTCCCCACCTTCGGAGCACTACACCATCATCTTCAACACCTTTGTCATGATGCAGCTCTTCAATGAGATCAACGCCCGCAAAATCCACGGTGAACGCAACGTCTTTGATGGCATTTTTGGCAACCCCATCTTCTGCAGCATTGTCCTGGGCACCTTCGGCATCCAGGTACAGACCTTGAGCAAATGGATATGCAAAGCTGAACATGACTGGCATGTGGAAGGGGGGTCAGAGAAATATTTGAGTGAGAAAAGATTGGTGTATATACACCTAAATGGATGGATCCCATGACTTGGTGTTTGTTTCTATTAAATGAGGCT
Source organism: Urosaurus nigricauda (assembly GCA_034509955.1). Lineage (NCBI taxonomy): Eukaryota > Metazoa > Chordata > Lepidosauria > Squamata > Phrynosomatidae > Urosaurus > Urosaurus nigricauda. The sequence goes on along the minus strand of JAOEGL010000002.1, from coordinate 144,163,031 downwards.
TTGCTTATAATATTGCACAAAGGCCTTGCCTATAGAAATAGAAAAAACTGACTACCCCCTGAATTTGACATGATCAGGCCACACAACACACAGCGTCCCCCCCCCCAACACACACTCAAATCTGATTGATCAGGACACACAATGCATGGCCCTATAAGCAGCAAATTCAGGGTATTCCATCTCAAACCCAGGTTTTCGAAACTCACAGTTGGCTGGAAATGCCAGTGTTGCCAGGCTCTGAATAATAGACTTGCATTGGATCTGAGGTCCACCATTTCCCTCAGTACCTGGGCTGCTACCAGTTTCTTCAGTTTCCGGACCAGTTCCTCATCAGAACAACTGTTGTTAAAGGTTTTTTCCTCTTTAGTTTGAGGTCAGAATGAAGCTCAAGGCACTTCGCAAGCAGGAAAAACTTTTCTGTAACCGTTCCAGAAGGTTTTGTCCACTTGCAGGGCACCCAGCACCTCATTCTGACCTCAGACTGAGAAGGAAAAACCTTTAATAACAGTCATTCCAGGAGAGGAATTGGCTCAAGCATTGTGCAGAATGGCTTTAGCTGCCAGGCAATGATCTATCCTTTGGGAGCAAAGGCGGTGCAAGTGGACCACAACAGCTGAGGAGAAAACAGGTACCGGGTGAAGGTGTAAGCAACTGCTTTCAGAGAAAATAGGTGCAGAGAAACCTATTCTGTGCCTTTGGAGAAAATCGATGTCAGGGATGGGGCAGAAGAGATGTGGGGTACATTCGGACTTTTACCCCAAATGTAGATGAGCCCAGCTGCTTGTCTCAACTGCTTGTCTCAATCTCACAACTGCTGAACAGGACATTAGCCAATATTGATAATAGTATTGCTACTTCTGTTGTCATTGTCATCATGTCATTCACGTCATATGGCAAAATCATCATCATCATCATCATCATCATCATCATCATGCCATTCACTTTGTCTGGCAAAATAGACTGCTCTCTGCCCCAATGAGCTTACAGTCTTCATTTTTGAAAGGAGAGGAAGAAAGGGAGCAGCAAGATTAACCAAGAAAAGAGAGGTGCAAATGCAGTTCTGTGTATCTGGCTTAATTTTTGCTAAGAGGAATAGACAGAGTAAACTTGGATTGTTCCTGTTCCTATTTCCCACCAGCCCTTGAAAAGGAACAAGAGAGCAGCTCTTGGCAAACTTTTCTAATAGCTCAGCCTTAGATGGCTTCATCTTTCTCTCTGAGGGTGCATCTATGCTTTAGAAACAATGCAACGCTTTAAGTTGTAGCTCCATCTTATGGACTCCTGGGATTTGTCATCATACACGGTCTTTAGCCTTCTCTGTCAACGAGTGCTGATGCCTCACAAAACTACAAATCCCAAGATATGTCTGATGGAGCCATGGCAGTCAAAATGGTGTCAAAATGCAATATTTCTACAGCGCAGATGCACCTTGAGAGAGAGAGAGCCCTTCAGCCTCAGATCTCTGGCTCTCCTTGCGCTGCAGCACCTGAGATCTTTGGTTTCGCTTTCTCTCAGTCTTGCCTGAATCTTTTGCAGCTTCCTTCCCTGTTCCCTCCCTCCCCTCTTATCATTCTTGGACCTCTCATCTCTCCCCCATGCTTTGGACTTGATCCTTGTACCTTACCCAAGCACATCAGCTTTAATGTCGTCCAATCTTTTATTATGGAAGGTATTATAGAAAATACAGCAGCCAGCTTCCCTGGGCCCATCCTTTCAAGATAATTTGGGTACAATAATTCATTGAGGAAAATGAACCCTTTGCCACCATTACTTCTTACTGTGTCCTTATTCCCCTCCCTTCACAGATCGTCATTGTACAGTTTGGAGGAAAACCATTCAGCTGTTCTCCACTGAACGCACAGCAATGGCTCTGGTGTCTCTTCGTGGGCTTCGGGGAGCTGGTCTGGGGACAGGTAAGAAAAGGTTATTCTGATCTATTAATCTTTAACACACGTTGTGTGTCATGGCTAAAATTTAGATTTAAGTACGCCTCCCTACATATCTTGGGAACCATAATGGAAAGCATTTTAGTATACTGTAGTTGTGCATGCAAAGGGAAATCTAAGATCCAGTTGTATAGCACCAATTTGCCATGGGTCCATCTTGATTCTCATGGAATGCTGGAACTTGTAGTTTGATCAGAGGCACCAGAGGAGGATTCTATGTGGGTCCCTTCCAATCCCAGGATTCTGTTGCATGTTGTCATGGCAGTTAAAGTGGACTCATAGTGCTAGGAATTGGCCCCTAGTCCCTGCTTTTGATCACCCTGCAGAAAAGAATGGTCTGCTTTAAGAACACAGAACACAACTTCAAATTCGAAGCTAATGAAACACTTACCAGTGGCATGAAATTTTTATTTTTGCAATCTCGGATCCTATCACAGGACTTTTTTGGCAAGTTTGTCCAGAGGGGGGTTTGCCATTGCCAGTCCTGACAGATTGCCTGGTCATCACAAACTGTCCTCTTGCACAACACCCAGCATAGAGTTTAAACGTCAAGATTTGTTTGGAATATCAAAAGAGTTACTGATAATGGTGTTAAGAGGTGTGCTTTTTTTAAAAAAAAAAAAGTTTTAAAATTTGATGTTGTGGTTTCCAAACTGTGCCCTTTAAGAGATTTTGGACTTCAGCTTCAAGAAGTCTCAGCCATGTTGGCCAATAGTCTGGGATTCTGGGAGCTGAAATCCAAAATCCCTTAAAGAAAACAGTTTGGGGACCACTGTGCACAATGAGAGCCAGCATGGCGTAGTCATTTCAGTGTTGGTCTATGACTCTGGAGAGCAGCATTTGATTCCCAGCTTGACCATGAAACCCACTGGATGACCATGGGCCAGTCACACTCTCTCAGCCCCAGAGGGTGGCAGTGGCAAACCCTCTCTGAAGAATCTTGCCAAGAAAACTCCAGGATAAGTTCTCCTTAGGCTCGCCATAAGTTGGAAATGACTTGAAGGCACACAGCAACAACAACAACAATAGTAACAACAACAACGAATGCATAATGCATTCGGATTCTTAAAGATGTATGGCCTCCTGAAACTCAAGGCAGGCAAGCAAGAAATGGATAAATAAATAATATTGAGAAGCATCAAGCCCTGCATCATTTGCTTCCAGTGTGTTCCATTCATTATTAAGGTTTCCCATAAGAAGTTTGTGTGTATAGTTTTATAACAGAAAACACCAGAGGTGCCAACACCAAAAACAAGCAAGATTGTCTTAATAAAATAATGTATTCAAAATATATACATCATATATAGAATGCTATAATCAAAACATATATATAATGCACAATGGATTTCTGGATAATATCTGTTTCAAGGTAACAATAGTATTGTCCTTCTATTTGCTTTAATTATATATGTGAAGTATAACTTTCATGTTTAGTTACTTTTTACTTTTTTCTTTTGCAGGTGCTTTATTATTGTTGTTTTACCTATATGCATTTCTGTTACTCTGTGATTGTGTTAATTATGCAATAGCCTTGCTTATGTGGGTATTGCTCTTGTTAGATTATTAGAAGTTTATGTATTAGTGTGCTCTCAGAACTGTATATTTTTTATACTTTAAAGAAGGCCCTTTTGTCAAAATGGATATTATCCGGAAATCCATAGTATATATGTCTTTTGTTATATTTATTCTGTTTGTTGTATATGTTTTGTATTGTTTATATGTTTGATTATATTCCATATGCTGTATATATTTTGAATACATTATTGTAGTCAAACAATCCAAATTGTATTTTGGTCGAGCACCTCTTGCATTTTCTCTATTGTTTGTACTATTCTGACGAGGAGAACTTAACATAGATTCTCTCCCATCACCTGCTTATGCAACTGAAAGCAAATTTTGTTACCTGGATTCTCTCTGTATGTGTGTTTATTTGTTGACTCTGTTTTATCTATTCTGCTTCTTCTAATCATAGAAATTAGGAAAGCGGAAACAGATATGTCAGTCAGGTGAAATAATGATTTGAATGTTGAATTAGAAGTCAAGGAAACCAGGGTTTGAATCCTGTAGTCAAAGGTAGGGATGGTAAATCTTGGTTTTTCCCAAGTTCTGACAGATGTTGAGAACAATGGGGCACACTTTTGTCCTGCAATTTTAAGACACTTGAGAATTTTGTTTCCTGCAGTGATGGAAAACTATGCAGCTTTTCTATGAAACCTGTGCACCTTCCCCAGAAAATTGCATAGTTTTCCAGAAGTTGCACAACTTCTCCTGAGGAATGTTCATTCTTCCCTGAAGACTGTGCAGCTTTCAATATAGAATGAACTCCTTTCAGGGAGCCAAGTATGTGTTTTGTGCAAGATTGTTTTTTGTTGGTTTTTTTAACATAGTACGGCAAGGTTGTTTCACAAGAGTAAGGAGTTTATCAGATGGGAGGAATTTCTCTTTATTGCGAATGGAGCCAATTGGAGCCAATTCGAATTCACGTGAATTCGCTAGTTTCACGAATTTACGTGCATTCCAGTTGCGTTTGGAATGCGTTCAGAATGACTTCCCATTACCCGAAAATGGCCCCCCATTGCCCGAAATTGTGTGAGATGCTTTAATACGAAATAACGTAAAACCCATGATTGCATTTGGAATGACTTCCCTTTTGCCCAAAATTGTGTGAGATACTTTTATAAGCAATAATGTGAAACCCCATGATTGCATTCGGATTGCCATTAGATTATACTTCCAATTTCCGTCGTCTGATAAACTCCTATGATTTGTTGCCCTGCTGAGAGAGTCCAAATTAGCAGAAGCAATATGAGCAAGGTGTAAGAGGGAAAAGTTTATTTCTGCAACAGAAGTAAATTTACCTGGAAAGATCCAAAGTGAGACAACTGAATCAGTGGCAGTCCCACACCAGGTGACACCTGGTGCAGAGGGTGGAACATCCGGTGCCAGACTTCCAGCACTGGGACTTTCTATTTCTAGGGCTGGAAGAGCACCCATGAGGTCCACAGGAGCACCCACTTGGGCTGGGATGGTGCCCGTGTAGCCCCTAGAGGCACCTGTGTGGGTGTGAGGAACACCCACACAGCCTCTAGAGCACCTGCATGGGCTGGAGGAGCATCCGCGCAGGCCAAAACGGCACCAGCACAGAGTGCCCCCACAAGCTTGAAGAGTGCACACACAGGCCCAAGGAGTGCTCATGGGGGGCAAAGGGCCAACTGGGTGTCATCCACCCTTCAGGGGTATCACCCCCCTCCCTGGGTGTCATTCAGTGTGACCCGCACCCCATCCCACCCCCACATCCCCACAGGGACACTACTGAACTGAATGGTTGTCAGACTTCAGGTTTTATACCCTTTTACAAAATGGAAACCGTAACATCACAGATCAAAGCACATCCTCTCTGTCTACCATTCATCAGCACCTTTAGGTTCTCCCAAAGATGGCTGTGCTTGTTCTAATCTGTTTATTCATTGTTGTCTCTTTAGTTCCAAATTTTATTCCATGAAATCTTGGAGTATCATAGCTTGGAAAGGCTCCCTTTTCTGATTACAGCTCCCAGAATCCCCCAGCCAGCATGGATAACTTAGAGGAGGAGTGTGTGTTAACTTTTTCAGTTTCAAAAATGGTAATCTTTTCAAGCTGTGCAAATGATCCTTGGCTACATGGAGAAAGACTGAGATGTGGAACAGATGCTTCTCTTCCCTTCTGCAGGTCATTGCCACCATCCCCACAAGTCACTTGAAATGCTTGAAGGAGGCAGGGCATGGCCCTGGCAAGGACGAAATCACTGACGAGGAATTGGCGGAGGATGAGGAGGAAATTGACCACGCTGAACGGGAGCTGCGCCGTGGCCAGATCCTGTGGTTCCGGGGCCTCAACCGCATCCAGACCCAGGTATGTGACAAGAGAGAGGAGCCTCTTCGCATTTGACTCCTCTCTCCCATGCTTCCCTCTTCCCTTCCTCCTTTCCCAAACCTTCCTTTGCTTTAGCAGTGACTTGAAGACAACCCCTTCATCTGGTTATCTCCTACCCCTTCCCAGGACATGGTGGTTTCACTCTGACGTTCATGCCTGGGGGAGAGAGAGAGAGAGACCCTTAATGCCAGCTCAGGCATTTCATCCCCCACCCTCCGTCCCATTTGCCTTGTTTCAGCAGAATGAGTTAATGAATGCAGAGCTTGGATGCATGGACAGGGCCAGCCTTATAGAAGCAGAAATGGGATGGCAATTTGGCTGCTGGGCAACCTGGAAATGCCCAGGAGAAGGAAAGCACACCTGTGGCTGAGAAGGTGGTGGTTGTAGTAGGAGTTAATTCCTGCAGGAACAGGTCATTCTGATTCCTTCTGTAAAAGATGAGGATAAGAGACTGAAAGATGGTGACTGGTGGTGGCTTGTCCAAGGCCAACCACACTACATAATTCCAGCAGTGTGATATCACTTTAGCTGCCATTGTTCTATCCTGGGATTTGTGGTCTGGTGAGTTATTTAGATGCTTCTACTAGGGAGCTCTTCTCCCCTCTCCTAACCTGCAGCACTAAAGATTTCTGTTAGAGAATTCTAAGTCCCTCATTGAACGACAAATTTCAGGATACCATGGGAAAGAACCATGTCAGTTGAGGTGGTATCAAACTGCTCAGACTGTGTATTGTGGACACATCCTGTGGCCAAAGAGAGTTTCCATTCTGATCTCTCTGGTAGGACAAAGCTCATGAGTGGAAGTCCCTTCCTACTGGGGTCTTGCCCCACAGTAACACCAGTATAGCATGATGTATGCTGTTGAAATTACCCAAGACCTGAAAATGGCAAGAGGTTTTTTCATTCTACATTCTACATATTTTTCAAAGCACTTCTTCCAGATATCTAGTGTGGCACTAGAGCTGAGGCACCAAACGTAAGATCCTACAGTACGTATAATGAGAGCCAGCATGCTGTAGTGGTTTGAGCATTGGACTATGACTCTGGAGATCAGGGTTCGATTCCCTGCTCAGCTGTGGAAATCCACTAGTGACCTTAGGCAAGTCATACACTCTCAGCCTCAGGAAACCTCATGATAGGGTCTCCATAAGTTGATAGTGACTTGAAGGCACACAACAACAACAAGTACAGTCACACTCTGCATAATTTGATCATTTGTATGGCCAAGAAACCAAAAAGGGCAGGCTGTTGTATAACCAGCAAAGAGATCCACTGCTGGAAATGACCCCCATTTGCCCTTTAAAACCCATTCATTTCATAATAAAAAAAGAGAAAAGTTTTCAGTCATACATATTGAAATCTAATAGTTACATCTTCTCTCCATACAAACTTTGACTCAGCTCGTCACTCTAGATGAGGTTGATTTTCTATTATTTTAATCTCAATTCCTTTTCTCTAACTGATTATACAATGTTATGTGCAGAGCTTATAATTTGCCCTTTAAACTATTACATCTCTCTCAAACAAAAGCAAAAACTGGGCCAGAGAGGCATTCAAACTCTAAAACAACAGCTTAAATGATAGACCTTCCTCCTTCCCCCATTACAAGATTAAATTTTAGAAAACGAAAAGTTTGCAAAGGATGGTAAACATCGAGAAAATAATTCAGGAGAAATGTAGATTTGACACATTAAAGTAGGATGGATATTGGGGGTGCCTGAAAAAAGTCAGAAGCACTACAACTTACTTGGTGGATGAGGAATTTTGCCTGTTGACTAAACTAGGGTTTTACATCTCTGACAGAGAGAATCTTATTTATAGCACAAGAAACCTCTCTTCAGATGTGTCCATTTATGATGGTAATAGTTCCATATACGTTGACCACACTGAATAACCCCAAGATTATAATCGTGGACCTTGCATGTCTGTTGGATTTCCAACGTTCACCTCAAAAAGGATAAACAATGGTGATTAAATTCTGCAAATCAATTGTAGTGACCGGTTCAACTGTGTGCCTTATTTGTAAATCAATCAAATGTGATTTATTAGATATAAGGTCCAGTGTGCATCCACGGTTATGTAAAACTGGGATTATGAGAGGTGGACTGGGAGAAGGTAGAGCCAAAACATGATAGGAATTTAGAGCTTTAGTGTCACCATAAATTGGAAATGACTCCAAGGCACACAATACACAAGGTAGAGTCAGTGTGAAAGTGAACCTAGAGTCAAAGTAAAGGAACAGGGTGCTATGAAGCACGGAATACAATTCCTCACTAGTAACTGTGCCAGTTTCCCTCAGTGCTCAGGACCCAGTCTACATGATTAAAATAGTTTTTGTGTTGTTGTTTTTTTCAGGCTATGTGGCCATGTTCTAGAAGAGTTTTTTTCCTGATGTTTCACCAGAAGATGCCAGCCATAGATGCTGGCAAAATGTTAGGAATAAACTCTACTAGAACATGGCCACATAGCCTGAAAAAAACACAAAAAACTATGGATGCCAGTCATGAAAGCCTTCCACTTGACATGATTAAAATACTTAATTTTATTAAAATATGATCAAGCCACACACAATTCACAGGATAGGGCCTTTTGCTTCTACACTGGCATTTATTCTGAAATTCCCACTATATTCACGCACTAAGATACAACTATATGACATTATGATCAAACAGCTATTTCCTGTAGGGCTTTTCGCCTTATATTTCTTTCATGTCCTACTGAAAGCTCACAAAACCCGACTTCTTCTTTTTTGAAGGAATGGAACAGGAATCCCTGCAGATCTAAATCACCCTGCTGATCATTTTTCTGGTTTTGCTATGCAATGTAGGGATGTAAAGCTTTGGCTAGTTTATCCTCCCATGCAAGGACAAATAATTCCTGCCATTTTCTTTTCCCTGTGGGAGAAGGTGTTGGGGGAAGTCATTCTTTGGAGAAAAAATACAATTTGTTTGCACTGAAAATGAAAAGATGAGGTTCCCCCAAGGTGGAGAGGGTGTGATTTGCTCAAAGCCACTCACTGGGTTTCCATAGCTGAATGGAAAATTAAACCATGGTCCTCCAGACCCCTAGTCCAACACACAAGCCATTCCCCTTTTATTTTTCCCTGACTATTTGGGAACTCATTTTTCAGTTGGGAAGCAATTCCCTTCCTTCTGCAGTGACAATTTTTGGTGACTGTGCCCTACTGCTGCATCTTTTCACTTCAGCACACCTTCACAATTAGCTTTCCAATCAGCTTCATTTTGTCAATCTGGCAGGATTTTTAAAATCTGTTTTTAAAAAATGTGTTAACGGTACTTCTTCATCCACTTTCTTTAAATTACACTTCAGTGCAAAAACATTTTTCAAAGATTTTATGTCCAGTTAATTGAATCCATATGTTGCTTAAATGACTTTTTCAGGGGCCTTGTTACAGTCTCATGTGTCAAGTGAATATAGCAGGATACACATGTGCGCACTTACACACAAACACATCTAAATCTTGATAGTACTGGCCAGAGTAGACCCATTGAATCAATAGGATTTGATTTACTTACATGATGACTCACCGTTCAACAATTGATTGAAGGGTTCTACTCTCGTTGCCATCCGCACAGTGTTATATCCACAAAAGTGTGGAAGATCCGTTTTGGCTCTTTTTGTAGCTTACAGTAGAAGAGTAATGGCTGTTTAGCTCTGAAAGCCTAGAGTTTGGAAGTACCCAAGGCTAGGATTATCAGGGTCCTGAGAGCTGCTCTGAAAACCAACTACTGGAGTTTATGGTGCAGCCACAGCACAGTCTCCATCTGACAACGTCCCCTATTCTAGTGGGGATGTCAGACTCAAGTAGAAGATCACCTGAAGGAAATTGCTCTACCTCTAGCCATTTACAGGGCTTCTATGCCAAGTACCTCAATCAGGTCTCTGCGAGAGGCATGATTCTGAGGCACCCATGTCTAGCTTCTATGTTCTAACAATACATGCTTTCTGATTGCAGCCCTTCCCCACCCCATCCCTCCCTTCCCATTTCCTCAAACTGTCTGAAAACAAGGTTGGGCGGGTGGGACATGTGCCTTGCAAGTCTTCTTTTCCTTTAGCAAGTCAAACAAAAGGTAGCTGGTTTCTGCCTTACGACTTGGTGCTCTTGGATCAAAGAAGTGCCCAGGCCTGGAGCATGATGAGAAATAACACCTGGCATGTTATGGGTCCACGTTGCTGCTGAATGGTTAACATGAGATGAATCCAAACCCAGGAATCCCATCGTGCCCCCCCCTCCCCTACTCCAGCTCCTCCTCACTCGACCATGGCAGGTTTCGATCCATCCCAGAGGGAAAGAAGGTGATCAGGTGCCCCATCCTCCCCCACAAAACCCAGGTATCCTGATTCTCCTCCTCTGGCAAACCTCACCAGATTTTCCCCCCACAGGGAACATCAAGGACATCCAAGACTTCCAGCATGGAGTGCACAGCTGAAGGCCCAGCTCTTCTAATTTAAAAATAAATATAGAAGCACTGCCCCTCTTCCTCAGCCTACTGGACCTCCTCTGCCACCCTGGGGGAGGGAAGCACAGCCTAGAGCAATGCCAGAGCCTAAAGCAGCCGCCAAGAGCAATGCCCTCTCTTTACCCTCTCATGAAATGGAGGCACCTTCTCAGAGGCCAAATAGCTGGGAGAGAGGAGAATGGGAGCTTTCTGGGGTTCAGAATGCCTTGCACCCAAAGCCAACTGGCATCCGAATGGAGACTCTCCTGCTTCCAGCTTTTCATCCCATTTGCACCAGCAGGAGATCATGAGTTCCAAACTGGTTTGTAGTCTTATCCTTCCCACCTGCCCCAGTTTCAGCCCAGCTTTTTGCTGGTTCATGGTTCTAGAAGTGCTAAAGATCCCATCAGGTCTTGATCTCAAATGTACCTTCTTATCTCCAAACTTAAGGGGAGGTGATATTCCCTGTTACCCAACAAAGGGAGACATGGCCAAAAGGCAAAAACCACCCTGCTGCATGACCTAAAACCTCCTCCCTGCGAGGCTGCACTGATTTTGTGCTGGAGCCCATATGTTGCTGGTGGATGTGAATACGTTAAGGTGAATGTGTAATTTATAGATGAGAAGCATCCCCTAAGAGAGTATATTGAGAGCTATGATAAGTGTTGGAATAGAAATGCATCATATGTTGTATGTCTTACAGCACTGGGAGCTGCAAGCCCAGGTCAGAGTCTTTATTGTTTATCCTGGGATTTCATGCAGAGTGCAATTGGTCAAAAAACATTCTTCATCTTTTGCTGTCATTTCTTTCAGGGATAGGGAGAAACCAAGCTTACTGAATCTACTTTGCTGTGATTTCACTAGAACTTTGAGACTCACTGCCTGTAGCGCAAATCACATCCCAAACTCAGACCCTCTCTTCCACACATGTTTTACCCCAGTTTTCCAGTGATTGGCATCAGCTGTCTTGCCCTTTATCCCCCTCTGCCTACCTTCCCAGACTGCTGCCAGCCCCCCACCAGGCCTTCAGAGCAGTGGCATCACTCAGGTTGGTGTCAGCCATGGTGTTACCTCAAATAGACCTCCTCCTATACCACACCAACAGAAACCTTAGTAAAGTTTGTTTGTATAATGTTACTCACAAATTGTAATTCCCATATATCACTGAATGTAATGGTAATGGTTGTGACTTAAACAACTACGGTAGCACAGTTCAAATTATACTTCTATATTACACAGGAATTTATCACTCAGGGATCCCAGGGACCGCTCTCAGAACAGAACGGAAGGGCCTGGAATGAGTGAGGGATGAGCGGGGGATGCATTTTACCCCACACACAAGTCCCTCACTCCTTCCGTTCCATTCCCCATCCATTCCCAGTCTGTTCCAGAGGAGGAAATTTTTGAGAACTGTTCTAAACAGTTATCAAAAATCTCCTCCTCTCTGGAACAGACTGGGAACGGAAGGGCAGGGAAGGGAATGAGTGAGAGACTTGTGTGTGTGTGATAAAATGCAGCCCGACTCATTCCCTTCCGTTCCCAGTCTGTTCCAGAGAGGAAGAGATTTTTGATAACTGTTTTGAACATCATCTGGTATGGTCTGAACCCCCCACACTCCCTAGTAATGCCACTGATTCAGGATCTGACATGGCTGCAGCTTCCCCCCTCAAAGATCTTCAAAGTCTGGCATAACTGTAGCTGTGCCAGACCCTGAAGGTACCGATGCCCTAGCAACAGCCACAAGTTGTGTGTGCATTAGTGTGGGTTCCAAAAGGGCTGTTTCAGGTCCTGTGTGGCTACTGGTTGAGTGGGAAAGCACCCTTTCTCACTTGTCTATTAGCCATGCCAGTCCCTCTGTGTGTGCTTCTACACTGGATGACACCCCACTCTGGGGTGTCCTCCTCTGGGATATCACTCAGTACAGTCCGCAGTACCCGCACCTCCCTAATGACACCATTGCAATTTTCTTCATTTCAGCAGTATATTGGATGGGGCACATTATGTTGCTTACTTTGGAGCTAAACAGACAGGCAAAAAGAGGTGTTTTCAGGCTGGCTTGAAGGCGTGGCGTTTAGATGACACGTGCCTTGAAGCCAGCAAAGAAGTGCCCTTATGCAGAGAAAAGCCATTTCAAAAAGAAGCAGCTTTTCCCTGCTTCTTCCTGGCTTGAAGCCATGTCATGTGGTCCTGACACGAGCACTCCAGCTGCCTTGGAAGCTGGTGGTACGGTTGGTGGGGTTTCAATGTGTCTTCAGAAAAGGCAGCTTCAAACCACTTTTTCCTGCACATCTGTTTCGCCCCTTTGTTAACTAGTTGGGAGCCTGAAATGCTTCTTGATATATTTCAAATCACTCATAAACCTCTAAACAAACCATTAGATCCCAACCTATGTAAAGAGCTCAGACTCTTGAGTGTAGCTCTGGCCAACAACCTTGAGGACCAGGGTTTCAATCTGTACTTAGCTATGGAAATCTAGTGGGTGACTTTGAGCAAATCACACTCTGTCAGCCCCAGAGGAAGGCAAAGCAAACCCCTTCTGAACAAATCTTGTCAAGACTCCCCCATGATAGGTTTGGCTTAGGGTCTCCGTAAGTCAGAAATGACTTGAAGGCACAAAACAGCAGCAAGATCCTGACCTATCTTCTGCCCAGAGCTTGGTAAAACTACTTCCAGGGTCAAAAACTTTTAAGAACCTCCCAAACACTATGGTCACTGATCATAATGCCTCAAGATTCTGGTGCAAAACAAAAAAAGAACTTTTCCAAGCTTTCCTTCTCTCCACACTCTGTAACATCGCTGACCACCCCGTCAAATAGGACGCTAGCTTGAACGGAAGTGATATGCTGACTCCAGTTTGTAGAATGAGTAGATTTAAAATGGCAAAGTTTCTATGAATTGTCTTTTCCTATTTTGGGTGGCCATTCCATATTGGAATAATTCCCCCATGCAAAATAAAATAAAATAAAATAAAAGGACAAAAAAAAATAGTAAAAGCTTGCTGTGAATAAAAAAATATATAGCATGTCAGAGCTGAACTGAGGCAACATGCCAGTTTTCTAATTTAAAACCTGTCCTTATGGAAAACATGCAAAAACACACCTGTACTGCTAGGAAAAGGTTTATCAGTTAGTTCTGACCCCTGTAAACAGTGGCCTTATTCATGCTTGGTTTGTTTATGGGGTGTGAAGAAGACATTAAATAGATGCAGAAGGTAGATCTTGGCATTTCAGGCATGATCAGACCTGGTAAATCAAGGTATAGATTGGAATGGTTGACTCAGCTCCAAGTTTTAGTTTAAACTATCCAAGATTTTAGTTTGAACTATCCTCAAAATAAGGTCCGCAACTAGGTGGCTCTTTTTAAAGTCAGGGTAAAGTCTGGATTCACCAGGCTACCAACATGAAAACCACTAGCTTCTACTATCTCTCTGTTTTAAAGAATCATATTGCTGGAAGAGAACACAAGGGCCATCCAGGCTGGACCCCTGGTGTGCAGGAATATACAATCAAAGCACTCTCTGTTAATGTTATTGTTTCTACAGGTTATTTATGTGCGGCATTCTGTGCATTATCTCCAGCATCACAGAAATGGCTGCATTGAGGGAAGGGGGGCTATAAGCTTTCCAAAATAGGACTGGAGAAAAAGTCACTGGGAACTGCAGTAGCTACGTAGTTACCGCTCACAATCTCAGCCATGAAGTCTTGTCTGTCCTCCAAAGAAATCAGCCATTGCTTTGTTTCAAAGTGAAAGCTAGAATAAATTCGAAGACTAAAAAAGATTTTCTCCTTCCCCCTCCCCTTTTTGGCTTGTTGTCCATCCCCTTGAAATTTCCCCCCAGGAAATTGTTCACATCTAGAATGCTTACATTTTCTGTGTTTGCATTCCCTTGATAAACTTTGCTTGCCCCTTTTCTTTGGTTGCCTAAATGCTCAACTGAAGTTTTTAAGTTACTGCAATGCTAGAAATTTAGGACTGAAATAAAATTTCATGGGAGAGCAGAATACTTGTTGGGGAGCAGTGGCATCACTAAGGGCCCATTCCCACTTGTGGAAAACCCCGCATTGGAACCGGGCTGTGCTCCGCTTATGAAAGCGATTCCAAAAGGCCCCTCATTCACACTATGAAAAGGGACCTTGTTTGGAATCGCTTTCTTAGCCAAGAACGCTTGTCGTTCCCACTGGAGCTGCCATGTAAGGTGACAGCCCTTAACGCCCCATCCCCTTCCCGCAGGGGAATTTTTTTTATTGGGGGGTATTGATCACAAAATCAATCTTGTACATTTGTGATCTTGTGCATTTGCGATCAGTATAATGAAGAAAATGAACACACACTTGCTCCTGGGGGGTCCTTCCTTCCTTCCCCCCTTCCTTCCTTTTTTTCTCTTTTTCTTCATTATACTGATCACAAATGCACAAGATCACAAATGCAGTCTTGTGCATTTGTGATCTTGTGCATTTGTGATCAGTATAATGAAGAAAAAGAGAAAAAAAAGGAAGGAAGAGGGGAAGGAAGGAAGGAAGGACCCCCAGGAGCAAGTGTGTGTATGTTTTTTCTTTTTCTTCATTATACTGATCGCAAATGCGCAAGATCGCAAATGCACAAAATCACAAATGCACAAGATTGATTTTGTGATCAATACCCCCTCCAAAAAAAACCCCCCAACAACCACGATTCTGACCAGCGTTCCCACTTACTGGAAACGCTTCAGAATCGTGTTTTCCAAAAAAAGACCACTTTAAAACTAGCGTCAGGAAAGCCCGGGGAATTTACTTTTAACCCGGTTCTTTCCTCCACTAATTGATCCAATGAGGATCAGAAGTCGATTCAAGTGTGAACGAGGGTCATATAGCCCGCGTCACACTTCGAATCCAAATGTAGTGGGAATGGGGCCATTGTGTGATAACTCATGGTGTCACCGCCTCCCCCTTGTCATACCACACCATACAGAATCCTTAATAATGTTTTTGTACTAATATTACTCATAAATCGTAATTCCCATATATCACTGAATGCAATGGTAATAGTTGTGACATAAACAACTATCAACATTAAAACGATACCTTTAGATTACAGGATCGTACAGCATCAACAGCCTAAATATATTTACAGGTATATAGTTTCATGTGGCTAAAGCTGGTCTTTTTAAAGAAAAATTTGGAAGAATTTAAAAAAATGTTTTAACCTTTAAAATTTAATTTTTAAAAAACCTGGGGCCTCTCCTTTCTCCTCATACTGAGCCTTGCCCCACTCATACCATCCTTTTAAAGGGATGGAGGTGAATGCCTTAGCCTGGTTCTGCTCAAATGTTTAAGGGGCAGTGGTGTCACCCCCTCTACAGTGTCACCTGGTGCAGTCCACATCCCCTGCACCCTCGTAGTGACAACCCTGGTGAGTAATGCCCTCTTTTTGTCCTCTCTTGTAGATGCACTGCTAGCAATGATATTTGTCGATGACATTTCAATAAAGTGGTTTATGGCCTCAGTAGAACTGGGCTTCTACAGACAGGGAAAGTATCATGGAATTGGATATATTCTAATGTCAGTTTCTCATACAGTCATTTGTGGTTGAGTACAGACATCATATAAACTACATATAAAATACCCCATCATTTAAAATGAAGAAACTGTAAAATGGAAGCGCTCCAGAGTGTCCTCAAGGGCAGCACTTTGTTTCCCTTGTTCGGAATGAATGGCACCTTTTTAAAAGAGTCATTGTCAGAAATGTAGAGGCTGCATAGTTATAGCAGTATGATACTACTTTACCTGGTACTTGTAGTCCAGGGAGGTATTTAGATTGCTCTGCTCAAAAGGTCTAGTCCAGTGGTTTTCAAACTTTGGTCCTTTGGGTGTTTTGAACTTCTAGTCCTCTCCCCTGAGATAACCCATTCAGGTTCTCTAACAAATAATTGTAAGGACCTGCCCAATCTACAAATCGCAGAAGCCATGGCAGTTAAAGCACTATCAAAGTGCTTTACGTGCACAGTGTGGATGCACTCTCTATTAGAGTGGTACCCATATTTCTGAAAAGTTAGTTGTTTGGAATACAATTCCAGCATCAGGCATTCCATTATACTGTAGTCCAAAGAACAAACTTTTCTGAGCTCTCAATAAAGCATTCTTCCACTTGTAGCGACCCAAACCTGCTGTTATCTCCAGTAGTTTTCACTTGTTCTTTTGTAAAAACCCATCTTGGGTTCATTTCCTTGGTCATGTTATAATGCAGCCAAATGTTGGGAGGGAACAAGCTTTGAGACAGAGAGATGTGGGTGACTGTTCAATTATATAGAGATTTGAAATGTATAAAATGTTTATCATCCTCCCCTTGTTTTAACTTGCATTCCTTGCCCTGGTGATCTCTGTAGTTCAAAGCTGGAGTACATTACTTTTTGGAATTCAGCTCCCAGAATCCCCAAGCCAAAGGCCTTGAGACTGGGGACTTCTGGGCACTGTTGTCCAAAAAAGGTAATGATATTCAAGCTCAAGTATTCAAGAAACTGTTGTTCGTGACATTGCCCTTTATGTAATCTTATTACTTCCCTTATCCTTCTCAACAAAATTATAATCCTGATCTCTACAACATCTTGTAGTAATGGGTTTCATGGATATTGGTGCCTTGTGCTGTGCTCTTCATGGGATGGTTCACAGCTGTTTGTGTTGCTTTGTTGAATTTCCCCAGCCTCAACCATTCTGGTAAAAAGTGTCATGGGTATGTATTCTAGAAATGGAACCCTCCAGTTCAACCAGTTGCCTCGATCTTCTGCTGGTGCAACTTTGCTCTTCTCCTTAAAAGAAGCTCACTGTGGTGCCAGCTCCCCCCAGCTGGCCTTTGGCACATAATGCTTCATAGCCTGTGGCAGGGAGCCCAATCCCCAGCATGGCCAATTCTGGCTGGCACGCGCTGTACTCACTCGCAGCCGCTGCCCGCTGCCATCCAAATTTTCTATCTCATTTTCTCTCCTGCAGATGGAGGTAGTTAGCACCTTCAAGAGAAGCGGCTCCTTTCAGGGGGCTGTCCGACGCCGCTCTTCCGTCCTCAGCCAACTGCACGATGTAACCAATATTTCTACCCCCACTCACGTAATTCTCTCCGCCGCAAATGCCAGCGCCGGTGCCGGGAGTGAGTCTTGATTTCCTCTTACTGCTTGTGGTTTTAAAACAAACAAATCAAAGACAAAAGAAAAAAAAACCCATCCTATTTCTGCCCTCTTCCAACATTCCCTTCCTTTTCTTCTATCCCCCCACCCCCACGCCTTTGGTCCCTCGTTGCTGCAATCACTGTTGCAATATTATTTCTTTCAGTTTTTTTCTCTGTCCGGTCTCAGTCACGCCGGATTTACAACTTCTTATAAAGCCATACAATTTCTCCGCTTTGCCCCCTCCTTTAGCCACCTGCACCCTTTCTCTCCTTGGTTTGCTCGTCTCTTTTGCCTTCTCTATTAGTGGCTGTTGGTTTTTAATGGACTGGCATCAGATCCCCAGCTGGTGACATGGGGGCTGGCATGGGAATGGGTATATATTTCCATGGAAGGAAAATGGAGCAGGCCAGAACAATACCAGCTGGGGATCCAGCCTTGTTTCGCAGCCTAGCCACGCATCTAGATGGTGATTGGTGTTTATTGTGGTGTTTGGTGTGTGTTACTCACTGTTGTACATGTCAGAGATTGGGTGGTTGGATGGGAGGGTGGAGATCCAGAAAAGAGTGTTAGATTTAGTGGCATGAAGCTTTCAGACACAACCCCTCAAAATGGAAGAAATGGAAGTTGCTCAAGAGTGGATGCTGGTGGGTTGTTGCCTTCCGCATGCCTTCACTTCCAGCTCCATGATTTCAAGTAGCATGTACCACCTACACTTTGCATTTAGACCAGTGTGAAAACAGCTTGGCTCCAAGAGAATCTTAGAAGTTGTGTACTTTTGCCCTGAAAATGATGCTTAAACTTTACAGATGAACAGCCATCCTTTTCCCCATAGAATATCAAAATTGCAGTTCTGTATGGAAGAGGATTCCCTAACACAAGACCAAGTAGGTGTTGGACTGCAACTCCCACCACTCCTTCCCTTTGATTACATTTCCTAAGGCTGCTGGAGGTTGGAATTCAACTTCTGGAGGGCCACACATTCCCTATCCCTGCTCTAACAAAATTTGAAACATCCTAATCAAATTAGTCTTCCTAGCTCTTTTGGAAGAATGCATGCTCACCAATACATTTGCAAGATGGGCATGCCTTGGCCATATCTGAGTAGGAGCCATCACATTGAAATCAGTTTGACACTGGTCTGAGTTTGTACAATAGACAGCATGAAGGGTGGAGGTGATGGGAGAGAAGCTCAGAAAGCCTCTGAACAAACAGACCAAACACATTTGAGGATAATTCAGTTTGAGAAAAAGAAGGAAGCTGGAGATAGCCCTTTAGGCGGGACTTTAAAGATGCAGAAAGGTGGTTGTGGGAAAGGTTGGCAACCTGGGACAAGTGGAAGGATTTTGCTGCAGTGGGATGAGGCAGAGAAGGGAAGCCTTTCCAATTCGCTCTGAAACACAAGGTGAGAACTTGTCTCTTGGGAGCCCCTGCTGTGATGTCATGGACACCCGTTTCCTCTGTGTGTCACAGAGAAAGTTGTAGTTTCCCCGTTCCTTTTCTCCTTTCTCAGTCCACTCCCTGTGCCTCACCCTCCCGTCCCTCAGAAACTCTGCCTGCTCCTTCTTGCCTTCTTGAAAAGAATCCCTCTTATTTCCCCATTTTTTGGCACAACAACGAAAGATCCAAAGAGGTAAGCTTTGTATTCTCCAGCTGCCGGACTAGGTCCCCGGTTCTCTTGACAAATTGGTTTCTTTAGATGCTGAACTTGAGGCTATTTCAGCCATTTGGGTTTGTTTGTTTGTTTGTTTGTGTTCCTTTTCCTTTTCTGTTTTTGAATCAATCAAAGCCATGCTGGTGGTCATGCCAGCACTGTGGTGTGGTGTGGTAGATTCATAGTGCCTTTGGGGTATGACATGCCATGGTCTCGCTTTTCAATGGAAGTGCACCCTACAGTGTAAACCTTCGAGTATGGCCTTGTAATCTTTGCTGCAGTTTTAGCGCTCTCTCTCTCTCTCTCTCTCTCTCCCTCTCTCTTTCCTTTTTTAAAAAATGCTGCCTTTATATTAAACTCTGTTCCTCCCTTCCAGCAAGCTGCTGTCGCTCCTTGGAAGACTGACATCCATTAATGGCCTTTGGTTTTTCCCCACCTTTTGCATCTTGGAAGCACTGTGTCTGTTTTCTTTTTTCTTTTCTTTTTAAATTCATTTTGATGATGATTTTAATTCTTTCTTTTTTTTAGGAATCATGTTGTGGATGGCAAATGGGTTTCTTTACCCAAAATTTTCCAAAGGGGAGTTTGTCATTTCAGGCTCACAGAATAAACAGGGACAAGCTGAAACAGTTTGGCAGACAAAACAGAACATCAAAACAGCATTTCCATTCACCTTTTCCCCCCACATCTACTTAGTGGAAATCCACTGAGCAGTTCTATCTATTTCAGCATACTGAAATGAATGAATCTGCACAAGAATTCACTTCAGTATGGCTTCTGCCAAAAAACCGTCACAGCAGGTTATTATGTAAACCTTAGTGTTCCCTAAACCTTCTGTCTAGACTCTCAAAATAAAGCCAAACAGCCTTCTATAGAAAGGTGTCTAATCATATTGTGGGCACAGAAGTGCTGAGTATTTACAGACTTTCCTCAGTACCCACCAAGAGATCAAGGGACCTCAATAATTCAGCTGAGGGCCTTGGAAGCCAATTCTTTCCTCCTGAAATTACAGCAGAGATACCTTTAACTTATTTCATACATGTGCCAAGCCATTCTCTTATGTTATCTCTTATGTTGTCTCACCAGACACCAGTAATTTTATGACTCATTTGAAAGCAAATGAGAAGCAGGCAGCAAGGCAAAAGTGGACAAATAGTGAACTAAGGAGAGCACAATTGTTTTTCTGGATTTACTTTTTTTCCCCCTAGCAAGGTTCCTGTGCCTTTAGCTGCAGTAAGTGGAAATTTAGCAAACTGAGAGTTCCCTTGGTGCTGAGTCAACCTACCAGAAAAGCATGCTTTGCCGGTTGAAGTTCTGGTTGACATACTCTTAAGGGTACAGATGGTCCAGTGGAATTCAGATGAGCATCTCATCTGAATGCAGATGCACATACAGAAAGTACAACTACATCCAACCAGTTGTGCATTCCCTGCTTCTTTGTGTGGGGTTGTCTTGCTGGAAGCGCCCTTCTGTGCTTTCCAAATTAGCATTTTTCATATCCTTTTCCCTTGTGGTTGATAAAACCTTGTTTGCAGGAATTTCATAACTATTGTTGCTAGGTCTAGGCTAAACATTAAAGTCAAGTTTGAAAATTACATTTTAATTAATTAAAATCATTTCACAAGTCCATCTGTATATGTTTTCAACATAGTGTTATCTGCCCAGTATCCTGTGGATGGCACAGGAAAGTGACACAGGGTCTATACAGATTGGCACTTTGTGCCGACCTGTGGGCGGAGTTAGGGTGCAGTGTCCTCATGATGGATGCCCTAACTCTGCCCCAGGGCACCATTTTGGCATGCGCCAGTCTACATGGTGCGGCTCCAGTCCTGCGTCTACATGATGCAGCACCGAAGGCGCATCATAAAGCCGTGCTGCCACGGCTATGGCGCCCCTTGGAGAGCAC
The DNA here is from genome assembly GCA_034509955.1 of Urosaurus nigricauda. NCBI lineage: Eukaryota > Metazoa > Chordata > Lepidosauria > Squamata > Phrynosomatidae > Urosaurus > Urosaurus nigricauda. Next base: position 144,142,021 of record JAOEGL010000002.1, on the reverse strand, counting down.
AAAAAGAAGCTGCTTTTTGTGGCTCCAGAGGCCGGATCTCAGCATGAGATTACCACGGCCTTGATCCAGCAAGTAAAGGGGTACCTACAGACCGCCCCTTTGGGGCGATCTGTATAGCCCTTAGTAAATCAGTTATGTTTGCCCTGAAGAGAAGGCAAATGTCTACTGCATTAGTGTTGGTCACTTTTTTGGAGATGTAGTTTGCTGCAAAAATCAAACTGACCAAAGACCTGCAAGAGCAAGCAGGCACACACAGAAAGAGTAAAGAGGCTATGATCATTGATAGTGGCTAGTGGAGAGAGAGGAGAGAATTGTCTGGCAGTGTTCTCATAGTGAGAAAGACCAAGGATATCATCTGCTGAGATCTCTGGTGGACCCTGGTGGAAGGTGTTTTCTGTAACCAGATGCTTCTTTGATTCTCTCCACCAACCATAGAAGGGCTGTTGGGAGGGGGCTACTGAAAGAACATAGTGAGCCCTGTGGCTTGGGAGAGCCATGGTGGCGTTCCACATGCAGAACTCTTATGCTACATGCAGCCATATAGGATATCGGACTCAGGAAGGTCAAGGAGTGGTTAAAGGATGGGTTTGTCCCCATGTTCGTAAATGGAAAACATATGAATACAGTAAAGTGAGAAGTCTCAAGAGAGTGGCCATTCACCATTCACTTTGGATTAATTAGCATGGAGTTGTTAGGATATGGTTAGATCAAGGAGAAGCAACTGTGCCAGCAACTGTTCATAAGGAGGGCAAGTTTATACTTAAGAGAACTACTGCTATGAGGATAGGGAACTTTTGGCTGTCCAGATGTTTTAGACACCAGCTCCCAGAATCCATAATTAATATGGCCAGTGGTAGTGGTAATTGTCGTTGCATCCCGTCATGTCATTTCGCATTGTAATGCGATTTGCCTAAGGCAAATCTATCATGAGATTTTCTTGGCAAGAGTTATTCTGAGGAGATTTGCCTTTGCCTTCCTCTTAGGCTAAGAACATATGGCTTGCCTAAGGTCACCCAGTGGGTTTCCTTGAACAGGTGGGGATTCGGATCTCCTAGTTGAACACGCCTAGTTGAACACTCAAACCATTACGCTATGCTGGTTCCTGAGTATTGGCCCTTGAGTTGATTGGCTTACAAGTGTATGAATTCAAACAAAAATGCACCAAACAGTGATACCTTTAGTGGCCAACCAAAATGCACAATATACTTGTTGCAAGCTTTCGAAGTTCCACTGGCTACTTTATTTATGGCCAACACAGCTACCCCTGCATATTTTCTGAAGTATATGGCCCTTATCAGACGAAGGTTTTTGCAGCCCCTATCCAGAGTCACTCTGCATCCATCCAAGTGAATTCACATGAATGCGCATTGAATTATCACACGTGAATACTGTTACTATGAAGCCATTCCAAAGCCAATCCAAAGTCACCCCAGAATTCAGTGAATGTGCATTGTATTATCACATGTGAATGCTGTTACTGTGAAGCCAATCCAAAGCCACATTAATCAGTTCCAAGGTCACTTCAGATTCAATCTGAATTGGTCTGGTGTGATAAGGTCCAATGAGTTGTAGACCAAAATACCTGGAGGATCAAATTTTACTGCTGTATACAAAACAGAGACACACTAAAACCAAAGAAAGAGCAAATATGTATCTTTAGTTTGCAATTGGGCACAGACACATTTGTGGCCCAAATTTACTAGCTTATTCAGAACCATTTCTCACTGGAGCCTGAAATGAATTCTCTCTCTTAGCCCCTGTCCCATGCACTTTCCCCATCCAAATGTCCCTCCCTTATTCTTTTCCGTTTGCAGCTGGCAAGATACCATGGATGGAGCCATCTCGATGTTAGCCGGGAATTCCCTGTGGTGTTAAAAAAAAGACAGAAAGAAACAAAACAAACAATAAACCAGCAAAAAAAAAAATGCTCCCCTGCTTCTAATATCCTTCCCTTATTCTCTCTTCACCCACCCCCATCCCATCACTGCTGCTTTCCGCTTATTCATGGGGACTGTAGCATCACATGCAGCTCTCGAATGCAATCTGTCTTTCCAGAAACCTTACCACCAAAGTAAAGTAGGGGAGTAAGAAAGGAACCAAACAAACAAATTTCAGCTATTTTATAGAATACCCTTCAGCTAGAATCTCTTCTCCAGTCAAGAGCAAGATTTTCCATAATGTCTACCAAGGAGTCATATAGAGAAGCATTTAGCACACTTGCTATAGTGTCCATTTTAAAGGATGGTTTCCTTCTGGAAAGGGTACTTGTAGTAGGTCTTGCCAAACTTTTGGGTCACTTAACTCAAGGAAGAATGTAGGTCTAAAATCCAGAACTCCCATATACTCAGAATAATGTACTCAGAAAGTTGGTCAGAAAATCTAGCATGGTAGTAAGATCCTTAACCAGAATCCAAGTATGGATCTGACAGGTTCACATTGTTTCAAATTCCCCTAAAGGATCCAATCTTTTAGGAACATCACCATCAGGGTCCTAAAAATGGAAATAATAGGACATATTAACCAAAATATTAGCATTCTCACCCCATATGCCTACTTACAATTTTGGGGTCAGTAGTGAGGGAAATGCAGGTGGATTTTATTACTGTCATGCACACTTTTATAGGTGTAGCCATCATTGGTTAATTGTCATTTTAAAAGGGAAGATGTACTGTAGATTTGTTTCCCTCATTCATTTGCACGAGGCATACATTCAGGAATACTACTGAATTCCTGGAAAGGAGCTAAAACTGCCTCCCTTTCATGGTGAATCCAGAGTTGGGGAGGGTTGGCTCCAGATTTCAGACTGGGGTAGACCCAGGGCATTCTGCTGTCTGAGGTAGAGCAGGAAATGGAGTTCCCCCCAACCCACCTAAGTTCTTTTGACACCTGAAAAAGAAAAGACCACTAGTACCTCTCCGCACCCCTAACTGTAAAACTATTGTAACTAGCAGCTTGTTGCCGAAAATGTTCAATCCAACCTCATGTTAGGCATGAGCAGTGTAGCTGTTGGGGAGGCAAAGCAAGAGCATCACACACACACAAGAATTCTTTCCTCCATTAAATTTTCCTTCAGTCCCCTAATTCCTAGCATTGCAGTGATTTAAATCTGCTGTTGAACATTTAGGAACACAATTTGGGTATCGGAAGAAACGGGACAGGCGCAATTTACCAAAGGAACAAGAACACAACAAATATTTGAGTTCTAGATGTTAAGGATGATCAGTGTCTCACTCTGCATTGCTAGGAATTTGAGGGATGAAGGAACATTTCATTGGGGGATCAGGTTTCATATTTATAGGGTTAATGCCCCCCTTCCCCTGGTGCTACAACCTTGGGGGGTGACTTCTGGCAGGCCATTTTAGTTTGTATTCTTGAACCTACTAAAAATCCAAGTGTCACTCCATCATCCCCATATTCCTGGCTTGGTCTTCCATTTTTTGGCCAATTTCTTGAACAACCAAGATTTAAACACTTGTCCTTCCATAGGGAGGGGGACCTTAGCTCAGCAGTGACGTCTCACAGTGGCTTGGAAACTCAAGCCTAAATTTCAGCCAAAGACCAAAGTTGACCCAGACAGCAGGACCCTTGAGCAAGTCAGGAACTGTAGTTTGGTAAGGGTGGTGAGGATTTTATCTCATACTACTGTTAAGTCACTTTATGCTTATAGTGGAAACATAGGAGAAAAATGTCCCATTTCCCCCTAGCGTTTCCTTTTTTCTGCTCCCGGCACCCCTGAGCTGCTAGTGCAGAGGAATATTGAATGATGCATTTCTACCATAGGCTTGATGGCCAAAAAAAAGGTGCTCCCTCGCTCAGCCCCATGCTTTTCCAACTCAACCTGCTGGCTCATTCCCGCTCACTCCTTTTCTGTGTCTTAACATCCGCTTTTGGCCAGGGCAGGGGCAAGAGGGCAGCTCTGCGAGGCATGGATGGAGGCACCAATGGCACCGCATGAACTCCTCCTCATCAACCTCCTCTTCCCTCGTCTCCTCCCCCAAACAGCAAGGATGGGCCTGAATACTCGAAAGTTTACCGTACTGTTGCAACAATGCATGGGGGTCTTTCTTCTCTATCCTGAGGCTGTGATGGGAGGCATCGTTCACTGTCTGTTTGTGCTGTTTTTGCTTTTCTGAAGTCTCTGTAGTTGCCGGGGGGGTTGGAGGGCGGGAGCGTTTCTTGCCTTGTCTTTCTTTCAGCATGACCGCAAGCCCTCCCCACTCATCTCTGCTTCCGCCATCCACATTTTGCATTCTCCCAACCAGGCTTTTTGCTACATGTGCCAGTGGCTGCAAACCATGTCCTGTCTTACTTTTTCATCTACACAGCACCACGTTTTTCTCCAAGAGGTCAGCTCGCCACATTCGGGCCATGGCTTAGCTGGCAATCAAGTTTGATGGCACTGCCAACTTCCTTGAAACCAAACAATAAACAAAAAAAACATGCCTGCCGATGAATTTCCTTTTTGAAATCATGGTTGTTGTTGATTCCTCTCCGTTGCCACCCTGTCCGGGCAAGAAAAATAGATAACAAGCCTTTTTTTTTTTTAAGCTTCCGGGCATTTTAAAAATCCAAAGGATGCTACAATATCATTTTATTCAGCCTTGCCCAACTCCTGGAGTTGTGCCACATTAACTAATTATAGAGTTAGGAATCCATCTTAACGGCCATGGCTGCATTCTATGGTATTCTGGGGCCTGAGGTTTGTTGTTATGTGCTTTCAAGTCAGCTCTGACTTATAGTGATCCTATCCTATGGTTTTCTTGGCAAGATTTATTCCAATGAAGTTTACCATTGCCTTCCTTTCAAGCTGAGAGAGTGTGCCTTGCCCAAAATCCATAGCTTAGTGGGGATTTGTACACCCTCCAACTTTTAAGAGGTGAAAATTGGGGTGCATGTCGCTAACTAACTTCAGGGTATGGTCAAGATGGTAATAGCTGTCTTGAATCCCATTTTGGGAGAAAAGCAGGATATATAAAAGTTATTAATGGCGAAGATATAGCCAGTGTAGTCCAATGGTTTGAGCACTGGACTACAGCTCTGGAGATTGAGGTTCAAATCTCTATTCAGTCATAGAAAGAGGATGAATCAGGATTGTCCTTGCCATATTGGAGTTTATCACATGGGAGGAATTTCTTTCAATTACGAATGGAGCCAATTTGCAATTACGTGAATTTGCTAGCTTAGTGAATTTACATGAAATCTGATTGCATTCGGAATGCGTTCAGAATGACTTCCCATTCCCCGAAAAGGACCTCCCATTGCCTGAAATTGTGTGAGATACTCTTATACACAATTATGTGAAACCCCATGATTACATTTGGAATGACTTCCCATTGCCCGAAATTATGTGAGATATACTCATTCACAATTACTTGAAACCCCATGATTGCATTCGGATTGCCATTGCATTATAATCACAAATTCCGTCATATGATAAACTCCATTGATACAATTTATATCCTGATCTCTAGTAGTCCCAATCTGACATTCAAACCATGCACCATGTTGGCTCATTTACAATTTAGGGGGGTACCAAGATGATAAGATTGAGGTTGTCATACTTTGGTCACATCATGAAAAGCAATGACTCACTGGAAAAGACACTATTGTTAGGAAAAGTGGAGGGAAACAGAAAAAGAGGAAGACTGCATGCTAGATATATCAATTCAATTAAGGAGCTTGTGTGCATGAATTTACAGGACCTGAGCAGAGCAGTGGAAAACAAGGAGTCTTAGAGATTTCTCATCCATGGGGTCACCATGAGTTGGGATTGACATGAGGGCAGTTAACAACAATAACAAATTCAGAATGCTCAGCTGGTGCATCTGACCACACTATAACCCCCAGGCTCCATAGAATGCAGCCATGGTTGTTAAAGTGGAACGATACCGCTATAATCATCCTGTGTGAATGGGCCCCGGGCCCAAATGTGTTAGCTGTGGCTTCTCTGGTACTTGAAAACAGCAAACACCAAACAAGTAAGGAGCCTGCATTCAGCCTGGTGATGCACACATTGCAGAGGCCTAGTTTGATGCATATCATTGCAACAAGGCAGGTGATGTGTTTACAATTCCTAGTTGACACAGGAAGAATTGACATGAGCAGTTCATAATTTTTGTCCCCCATTTACTCTTGAGTTTTAGAGCCAAACTATCCAGGAAATAAAATAAATGGGTTTTGTTTTTTGTTTTTTGGTCTATTGTTTTGTTTTGTTTTTTGCCATTGGCCTGTGACAGTTTTCTTTCCCTACTAAAAATACTCCAAAATGACAACAACAAAACCCTCTCACTAGCAAGTAATCCTAGGAACTGAGATCCTCTGGGTGGTATAGTAATGTCTTTAGGGAGAATGCCCAGTTCCAGTTCCCAGATGTTTTACTGACAGGATATCCTATTGAACCTAGCTTCTGGGCAAGTAATATATAAGAAGAATAAATACATGGAAAGACATCCCTAAGTGAGCAGTGGTAGGATGGTGCTCTGGGTCCCACTACTTCTCAGTTATAGATGGCTTCAGTGTCCCATTATCAACTCTGATGAATCTGCTGACAGATTTAGAATTAATCTACCCTATAAATTCAGATATAATGAGAAGCCAAGTTAAGGTACTTATCTGAGACATTGACTCAGCTGTCAGCAGGAGAAGTAAAGAATGCCAGAAACAAAAAGTAATAGCAATAATTCAAACTTAGACAAGGCTAACCCAACACACTGTAGTGGCAGAAACACAAAAGGAGAAAGAACTAGAAACATCTAGTGAATCAGATTTAAAACAGATATTGAGGCTACATAGTGCAGTTTGACACCATTTTAAATGTTATGTCACAATGCTATGGAATTGTTGTTTGTTGATATCTCACAAAACTGCTAAAAGTGCAAATCCCAGAATTCCATAGCAGTTAAAGCAGTGTCAGACTGCATTATTTCAGCAGTGCAGATTAGACCTTAGCCTCAGGATGCATTTGTTAAAAAGAGTTTATTCTGGAAATTAGCCCAGTGCACTTCAGCAATAAAAATTGGTATGGTCTTCAAGAACTGTTAAAGAAAAAAAAAAAGGAGAGACAGGACATATGATACAGAGTAAAAAGTGGAAGGGATTCCTGTAGTTTAAATGGTTATGTAGATTATCAGGCGCTGTGGCTTGTCTTGCAACCGGGTAACAAGAAACAGCTGCTGAAAATTAGTTTTTTACACAATCATTAAAAGTATGAGAGTCTTCTTCAGTTCGGGCAACCCTATATATAAATTAATACTTATAAGCAATTATTAAAGGTATTCAGCCTTGTCTGTCAGAGAGCTCTGGTGCCTCTGCCTACAAATCCCAGTATTCTGTAGAATAAAGTCACGGTAGTTGAAGTGGTATCGAACTGTTTCATTTCTCCAGCATGGAAACACTAGAGGCAGAGAAAGGTCATTCCTACTATAGTATTGAATAGATTGAAAATTCTTCTGATTTCTTCAAACTCCTTTTTGTGAGGTTGTGGGAAATCCTTTGGATCTCACATATAGAAATATTAGATTAATTTTATATGCCTGTGACACAGTGTCCATTACAGACCAGGACTGTATTCAGCCTGGACTGGATATGATCCCCGATGCAAAAATGTGCAAACCCACTCCTTTGCCATTCATCCCCTCGAACTTACTAAGTGGTAACTTACCACAGTTTGCATGTGAACTGGATGGTCTCTGTTGTCTTGTATTACCTAACAAGATGTTCACTTCTCTCCTGCTTCCCTCGACTTCAGGTGCAGAAGTAGGAAGATCTTCACCACATGTTAGGACAATTCAGACCATTGACTCTTGGCCAAGTGGTGACATGCTCACGATGGTAACTTGCCACTTGGTAAAGGAGTGTATGAATCCCTACATGACAACTTTAACCTTAACTTCTAAACAAATAAAAAAGATTTGGGTCCAAGTTTTGTTTTGCTTTTGTCTGAAACCAAAATTCAATGGACAGTATTCCAGTGCTAGATCCATATTTCTGTCATTCCTGTCTATAGCAATGAGGAGTACTGATTCATTTCATATACACCCAGTACAGAAAATGTTAACTAAGGAGACACAGTTCATTTGCCATGTTCTCTCTGACCACCACCACCCCTGCTCCATATTTACTTGCTAAACAAGATTTGGGGATCTCATCCAGTATTTCTGCCATTCCTGCATGCTTCTGGGTTGTGTTTCCTTTTTTATAATTATTATTATTGCTTCAGTTTGCTTTGGTTTTTTTGTATGTCTCTTCCAGGCCTTCTGCTCACCCCAGCCCTTTAGAAAAGGAGCTGGATTTGGGGTGTGCAAAGCATGGTGTGGCATGAAGAGATTCAGATGCATGCGTTTTTGCACACAGTCTTGTGCCTCCATTCTCCTTCTGCTCGCTGAGCCTGCAGCCTGTTTCTCTTGTCCATCAACAGTGTTTTGGGCACTTTTCAAGATGGACAACAGTTATCCCTTTTCCAAGAAGAAGTGTGACACAAGACATCCTCACCCTTCTTCCACACCAACTTCTACCAGGAATTATAGGCCACTAAACAACCATACCAGGAGCAAAATGTCCTGGATTTTATTTTTATTTTTTACCCACAAAACACTACGGGAGCAGAATCTTTCATTGCATCAAGATGAAAGTTGTAGCAAGAAACAAAAATGCTGCTTATTTTATTTTTGTGCTAATTTTCCAGACCTGAAAGATGTAGCGGCAGGTCTGTTCTCTGCTCCTGAAACCAGAGCAGTGAGAATATTTTAAGCTTTTCCCTGAAGCTGGGGAAAACATCTGCTGGCAAATTACCATCAGATGAGTTAGTTGCTGCTTAAACGGAGAAGACATTTAGAAAAGACCAGATGAATTTTAAAAAACAGTGTCAACCCAGATTAGCATGGGGGTGGTGTGAGGTGGTAGTATGGAAGATCAGTCAGCAAGAAAGATCAGAGTAGGCAGGAAATACTTTACCCCTCCAAAAATGGCTAAGCCAAAAAGGCACATATTTTTCTTATGGGAGAAAATAGATACACATTTTTCTCCTCCCCATCCTGCTTTACTTTAAACTCATTTCTACTCTGCTCCATGCAGGGCTGCTAGACTGTTTTAAAATCTATTATAAAAGCTGTCTGGCCACCTACCATACCGCATCTTTCCATTCCATTTAGCCATTCCCATTTCTCGACTCTTTTTCCATTGATGGCTCTTATTGTTGTGTTGTTTTGTTCTTCCTTGCTCTTTCACACCCCTTCCTTTTTTCCTTCAACCCCCTGTTCATTACTATCTACCATGAATCATTAAAAATATCCAAAATATAGCCAGGCCATGGGGAAAATAAACTGTTTACCTTGCCAGAGAAAGGAAAGCAACATGGGCTGCCATTAGCAGTGATAAGGGAGGCAGGTGGACTGACAGTGTCTTGGGATCCTGGAACTGCTATAAAAAGAGAGCATGTCACCCATGGCAGAGCAGCCGTTTAACAAAAGGTTGACTTAAATCTCTTGGCTTTGGCTCGTCATAAACTGTGGAATGCAGTGCTTAGCGGTAGCACAGATGAGGTCTAGCTTTAATATCCTCTGCTAAAAGATCTTCATGTATAGATGCAGCACTGGTTTTAATCATAATTCATTTCTCTTGGTACTGGTAATTCTCTAAATGGACATAGGGACACTTTAGCGTCCTCACCAAGCTGCAGTTGCCAGGATCTTTTCAGGAAGCCATGAGCATTTAACTGGTATAAAGCTGCGATCATCTTGACCTTTAAATGAGCTTTTAGTCAGCAGGGCTGGGAATTAATTTACTAGAAGTGCCTTCAGAACCTTGCACAGCTACTGATAGCAATTGGGCTATAGTGCCTTGTCTCTTATGGCCAGGAATCTATTTATTTAATTTATATCCCACTTTTCTGCCATATGGGACCCAAAGCAGTCTAAAGCAGAATGAGAGAGAGAGTTAACTGGTGGGACTACAGAGTCCTATCCCATCTCCTCAGTTGTCCCTTTGACCAAGCCAAGATGGTAGAAGGTCAACAGTTAGCAAGGTCGCCAACCACAGCCTCGCATTGGGTTCAGCGGCTATGAGTCAAGCTCTCATTCTTTCTCTCTCCCTTCCTTCCTTCTGGCCTTCCCTGCAGATCCGCGTAGTGAAAGCGTTCCGTAGCTCGCTCTACGAAGGGCTGGAGAAGCCAGACACAAAGACCTCCATCCATAACTTCATGACGACGCCCGAGTTCTTGATCAACGACTACATCCACAACATCCCCCTCATTGATGATACGGACGTGGAGGAGAGCGAGGGTCTCCCGAGACGGCGCTTCCGGGCCAGCCCCCCACCATCCCCCAACAAGAACAACAATGCCATTGACAGCGGCATCTACCTAAGCACCGATGTCAGCAAGACACCTACCTCCTCGTCCAGCCCAGTTAGTCCGCTCCACAGCATGGAAACCTCCCTCTAACACAACCCCACCATGCAATCGGTCAACGTGACTTTGTGCACAGCAACAGGGGATGTCCAGTTCCTCCTGGGAGATAAGGACTAGTTGAGTGAGTCAGGAAGGAAAGTGGGCAGGAGATGGCCTTTCTCCTCTTGACGCCGGAGGCTTTTTTCTCTCAGTGGGGTAGAAATGGACATGGTTTCTGCCACTGGATGGCTCAGGCAAATAGAAGAAGAAGAAGAGAAACTGAGTGGATGCTATGAAAGTGATGAGACATACTGTGTGTGGGGAGGGGGGGAAGATTTGTTTTTTTCAGAGCCACCCGCGAAGGGTTTGGGCTGAGTCCCGGAGGGTGTACAGGAAAAAACCACCCATTTCTCTAGTCTGTTCTTTGTTTCTCTTTGGACACAAAACACACTCACCAAACCCACGACGATTTCCCCGTTTGGGGGGGTTGCTTTGATTTATTTCTGGGACCTCTATTCAGTTTGGTTTTTGTTTTTTTTCCTTTGTCTCCAAAGTTTAAAAAAGGAACTATATTTGCACCGGAAAAAAAGAAGAAGAAAAAAGAAAAAAAAGATAAAAAAGGAATAATCTAGACATCTATTATCCTAAATATATATATATGATACCAACCGACAGATGTATTAACGGACCTTCTGACCATAACGCATGCCTGTTATCAAACCCTTCTTTCTTCTTATCCCCCCTTCCCCTCACCTGATGGAATTTCAGCCTGGGGCAATTTTGTTTTGGTTTTTTTAAAAAAATCATTGCTCGCTGTAGCTTGTATTTTATATCAGGGTTTGCCGGGAAAAGAAAAAGGATTATATCCTTTAGGGAAGGGGACAGATACTGAGTAACCTAAAAAACAGAAGCACAGTGGGGTGCAGTGGTGCACAGATGCAGAGTGACTTAAAGCAGGGCCCTGTTGTAGTGACACCAATTGGGAGGCTTTGGGGACAGTTCTTTAGAAACAATAGGATACCCCACCACCACCACCACAAACAAATGGTTCCCCTTTCCCTTTCCAAATGCTCAGATCCAAATGCTTCCTCTAGGTTGTAATTTTAACCAAACTTCCAAGAAGTATCTGAAGAGTATTTAGGTGGGAGGATAGGAGACCCTATTATATATTTTGGGGATTCTTTATGCACTAAAAGAAAGAGGAAACGTATTTTCTAGTATTTCCGGTTACGAACTCAGACCATTAGTCAGGGCTGCCCCAATCTGTTAGTCAGCAAGTAACCTGGGATCTATCAAAGGTGTATTTCTCCGAATCTTGTCTTTCATTTCCAAAACAAAGTCATAAATTCCAATCTCTCATGGAATTTGAAACCATAGAGGCAGTGACTGCAGATGGCTGCAGTGCCCATAGTTATAACAGTCATCCCTCCGATGTGACTTCTACTCCGTTTGACTTAATGACACAGATTTATATTCAGCATGTTTCCAGAGTTCAGTCATGTTACCATGCCTTCAAAATGCCCTTTTATTTGCACTTTTGGGGAGGATTCCTTCCTCCTGACCCAATCACGGTACATGAGGACTCTGGGCTGGGAGAAACAAGGCTCCAGGAGGTTAGGACACCTCCGAAAGACCTTTTTAGAACAGCTAGTTCACCATTACATTCTTGTAAAACAAAAAACAACCACATCACATAGTCATAGAATCACAGAGTTGGAAGAGACCTCAACGGCCAAAAAGTCCAACCCCCTGCCATAGAAGAAAACATAAAGCATCCACAACAGATGGCCATCCAGCCTCTGCTTAAAAACCTCCGAAGAAGGAGACCCTACCACACCCCAAGGCAGCATATTCTACTGCTCTTACTGTCAGGAAGTTCTTCCTCATATATATGTGAGCCAGGAAATCCAAGATCAGCCACAGCAATTCTCACAACTGGAGAATCTCCCAGATTACTTTGAAGACCTTGCCCACAAAGTATGCCAGGGCCTTCGAGATAAGGCATCCATCCTAAGTAGAAGATATGGGAGAGGCAGAATGGGAAAGAGGCACATGTAGTCAGTTGAGCACAACCCACTGAGAATTATCCTGCACAAATCCCATTGAGATGAACAGGTACTTTGAGGGCTTTGTGCAGCCCCCATAAAGTTCAACAGAGTTTATTTGGAGGATTTTCTGGTCCAGTGCGAGCTCTGTATTATTTAGCAAGAGGGGAGTGCATCCCACTTGCACTTCCTGCCTCATGCACCAAAATGGACAGGCCAACTTTGGAGATGGCAGAAGCAGCTGCTGTTAAACTGAATGTATTCCTGGCACATGTTACGCAGATCCTATGAGTAGTGCCACTGAGCATGCACTTCATATATTCATTTCTATCCCACCCTGCCTCCAAGGAGCTTAGGATAGACTACAAGGAGTGATTCCATGTTACAACAGTTCCGTGAAAGAAAGCAAATCAAAGCCCAAGGACTCCAAACAAACTTCATAGCAGAGTGAGGATCATCCTAGTCTTAAGCATGATACATTAAATGATACACCTTTGTAGCCCTCATATTTTTAAGAGCCTTCATTTTCTTGCAGATTAAGCCATAGAAAGTGAACTGGTATAAGGACAACCCCCATATCTGCAAACTTCAGTCACCCACAAAAAGTTCTTTCTAGGCATTTTTAGACCCTCCAGTGCAATTCTATGGTCAATTTCTGGCCGAAGCATACCATAGAATTGTGCTGGTGGACTCAGAAAAGCCTAGAGGAAATGTTCTCTCTAGGCATTCCCAGGTCCTTCAATGTGAATCTGTGGTATGCTCGAGCATGAAGTTGTCCTATTGAAAATAATAGGGTTCCGCGTTATCCACAGTGTCAGGTACCCATGGAGGAGTCTTGGAACATAACCCCCATAGATGTAAGGGTTGCACTGTACTGAGGTTTATGATCCAGTGGCTGCACAGTTGTGACTAGTCAAACATCAAGAGCCAATTAGTTGGAGAGTTGTGACATACGATTTGAAAATCTCCTTAATTGCTAGGCGTGGAGAATTGTTTCCATCAAATCAAAATGGCTTTGACTTCTCCTACTGTCTCTAAAACTTCCTGAAATGTACCAGGTCACATCAACTGAACTTACAGAACATTTCTGTCAGAAATGATCTGCAAGACGCTCCAAAATGTCAATGACACACCATTGATAGGGATGTGGGTGAAGAGTGGAGGTCTCACACAAGTCAGGACCAAGGATTGGGCATGGGCTTAAAGAAATGAGTGGCCAAAGCATCAGAGGTGAAAGACAGGCAGTTTTGTTTTCCCCAATGTGCCAGAAACTGGTACCGTATTTGTGCCTGTTGGCTATGATGGTCTCCTTCTTCCCTGGGAACACTCCAGGGACTGGCAGCTGATGGTTCATGGACTGGCACTGGTCCATAGATCACGACTTTGAGCAGCACTGCTCTTGAAGCCTTTGGTGCCGTAGCCTGCACAGATACAACTCTCACACCACATGGAGGCGGCCCAAAACTATTTGTGATTCTATCATAGGTGACAACAGAAGAGCAGTATTTAGTGGTTAGAAGCAGGTGGGGCAGAAGTTTGGCAACACGGGTGCTATCCTTGCCTGGACTGTTTTTGTCGTGAGATGCAGAGATGAGGCAGCCTCAAAGTCTGGCAGCCTCATTTTCTGTGTGTACAAAACCATGTCAAAAATGTATGATTTCTGTGGACTATACTCTGCATTTTTCCCTGGGCAAACCTGCTTGAAAATACCAGCTGCAGCACTGTCAGAAAAGCCATCCCTTCTCCGGAAGGGCAAATGCCAAACCCATCTGTAAATCTTTTTGTCGCCATCTTTTCTTTCCAAGAAAAACAACAAAAACAAAAACAAAACAAAAAAACAAAACAACAAAAAAAAAGAGAAGTTTCTTTTTCCTCATCTGAGTGTTTAAAGAAGAAAATAAAATCCAAAATCTTCAGTGTTTAGTTTTCAAGGAAAAGGAACGGGGCAAAGAAAACCTTTAGTCCCAGCTTGGGCTTCTTTTCATTCGATATTGTAGATATTATTGATAGAAAAAAAAATATTATATATATATTTAAAAAAAACATTCGAACAAAAAAAAAGGTCACTTTGCTGCTGTATAAACTCGCCAGCCATCTGCTATTTCACAATGAATTGGGGGTAGGGGGAAAACATTCACTCTTAAAGGAAGAAGGGGAGACTTCTGCTCTGGGTGGGTGGGGGTCTTTTTTTCTACACCACAGTTTAAAAGGGAGAGGATGAAGGGTTTTTTAAAGAAAAATAACAATAAATAAGTTTAAAAAGTGCTTGTACATTTGTCCACATGGAAGGGGCCATCCCAAAAATTACAAAGGCATCAAGCTAAAACTATCTGGTGATGGTCAATGGCTTTCCTAAGTTGGGCTCACCTACCAAAGACCGGACTGTTCTCCAAACTATATTAGTAGCAATAACCATAGAGTTGGAAGAGACCACAAGGGCCATCCTTGCTGGAATAGACAATTAAAGCAGTCCCAGCCTCTGTTTAAAAACCTCCAAAGAAGGAGACTCCACCAAACCACTGTCAAATAGCTCTTACTATTACGAAGTTCTTCCTAACGTTTAGGTGGAATCTCTTTTCCTGTAGTTTGAATCCATCGCTCCATGTCCTAGTCTCTGGAGCTGCAGAAAACAAGCTTGCTCCATCCTCAACATGACATCCCTTCATATATTTAAACATGGCTTGCCACCTCTTAATCTTCTCTAGGCTAAACATACCCAGCTCCCTAAGTCTCTCCTCATAGGGTTTGATGGTTTCTAGACCTCTCACCAAGATGACCACATCTGAACCAACCTGGGGTCATCGACACAATACATCAGCTATATAGAACAGGCTCTGTCCTATATCAGCAAGGTTAGGCAAAGGGACAGATGTTGCCCCCTCCCGGCTGTTTTTGTAGCCTTTAACCATTCCAGACTCCCAGGATGGCTTTACTTCTAGCCCTGGAAACCTCCAGAACTGCAATTTACCTTTTAGATTGGTTCCAGTGTGGAGCATATTAAGAAGAATCCAAAACCAGAGGTAGCATTCCAGATTTCTTTCTTACAGTATTTTCATAGAATGGGCAAGGCCATACATCAAGAAGACAGAGGCTGCAATCCAACATTTCCTTGGTGTAGCCTAAATATCCACATGTGGAGATATTCTCTGCCAGCACTACAGAACCCCCATAGCAACATCACACAACGCATGTCAATGGCTGGGCGTCCTTGTGCAGTGCGCAGCTACACTGTGCAACATTGCTTCATGCAGACTTCTGTCAGCAGAATATGTCTGTTGTGCCATAGTGAATAAGATCACCCTGCATGCATAGCATGAATTAGTCATGTGTAGCATGGTGTAGTGGTTTGACTGTTGGACTACAATTCTGGAAACCAGGGTTCGATTCCTGGAACAGCCATGAGGCCCACTGGGTGGCCTTGGGCAAATCCCATGCTCCCAGCCGCAGGGGAAGGCAATGGCAAACCCCTTCGGACGAAATCTTGCCAAGAAAACTCTGTCACAGGTTCACGTTAGGGTTGCTGTAAGTCGGAAACAACTTGAAAGCATGTAACAACATAAACAATGCTGCAAATACAATTCCATCCAGAGTGTAAAATTTACACTCACAACGTGACAATTGTGTATCACTGAATTTCAGCACTGTACAAACAAATGAGCAAAGAGAGGTGAAATGCACAACAATACTCAATGCCTATCTATGTGGACAATGTGCATGTGCAAATGTGCATTATATTGTTTCACTAGCTGAACATGTGCGATGCCATTGCATGTTCAACTTTGCTTCCACAACCTTCAGCTGAATATGGACATGATGGCACAGCCATTTCTTGGTGCTTTTTTGGCAGGCAATGCAGTGCCTGATGATGATGATGATGATGATGATGATGATCTGAAGTTGAAGGCTTTCACAGCTGGCATCCATAGTTTCCCAGCAGACAATGGAACATTACTTAAATAGACACCCTGAGGCCTTGCCATTCAACAGAACAATACATGTAACATGTAAATCACCTCCTCTCAACTAACAGTATATATACCCCATTCTCTTCCATGCCAGAATTCTCTGAAGATGCCAGCCACAGCTGATGGTGAAATGTCAGGGGGAAAAACTCTTCTAAAACACTGCCTCATAGCTCGAAAAACCCACAAAAGGCCATAATGATATTGTTGTTGTTGTTGTTATTATTATTATTATTATTATTATTATTATTTTCCCCACCTCTCCCCATGAATCAAGGTGGGAACAACAACAGTTAATAGACAAACAACATAAGTTAAAACACATCAGTTAAAAAGGGCAAATAAGATATAGACATATTAGAACAATCCATCATCATTTCAAATTCACAATTTAAAAATCATTTGGATAAGCCTGCTAGAAGAGAGTACTCTTTAGTGCTCTTTTAAATTCAGAGAGTGTATTCAACTGCCAAATCTTCTCTGGCAGGTCATTCCACAGTCTAGGGGCGGCTGAAAAAAAAGGTCTTCTGGATGACCCTTGCCAACCTAGTCCTGGCTGACTGGGGTAAACATCCACCAGAAGACCTGAGTGTTTTTCCCCACAGGGAGAAAGCTGCCTAGACTCACAGCAAGTGGCCAATCTTGCCATATAATAATAGTAAACTCATATTCCCAATGGTAGTCTTTTACGAGATGACAGTAACTTGATCACAGAATACACGTTGTGCATGCCAAACATTCCATGTTCAGTCTCTGGCATCTCCAGGAGGATTGGGGAAGTCTGCTCTCTGAAATTCTGGCAAGGCACTGCCAGTCAGTGTAGGAAATACTGCACTAGATGAGCGATGACATTTACACATCTCAACAAGTCATATTGCTTTGTTGTGGTGCAGCCCTCGGTCACTGCTAACAAGGTATAGTTTTCTAAACAGTCACAAGCCACACTGCGACTCTGACTTGTTTAAACCAACGTTTGTTGTTATATTTGAACCAAGAACTTCAGTTTGTTCGTGGCTCGTTCATGGCTTGCTTGTCTTCCTACACACCCTGAAACAGGAGGTGACAAAAGAAGAGAGAAACAAACCAGAAATGAAGGAGTTTAGTTGATCATGGCTTAACACAAACTCCGGTTTATAATGATGTCTAAATTTTGTCTCAATGTAGCTAGTGTTATAGTACCAATACATGACACCACCATATAGCTTGAGGACATTTGTAGAAATACAAAATATTAAATGGGGGAGAGATCAGAGGGAACAGTGTTTCTCAAAAACTGAGCAAATGGCTTGGAGGTGTTGCCCAAAATGCCAGGTTCCAGAGGGCACTTAGAACCAATATTTAATAAGGGAATGGTATTATCTCAATTAAAGCTGCTGAGAGAGCTTTGGGCAACTAAAAGAAGGGATCAAACCTGTGTGTACTGGTTCCGAGAAACAGAACTCCAGAACGCAAGGTCCAAATGTAGTTTTATTTGCACATCAAAGGAAATTGCCACTCACACAGGCTCACTTATGAACACATCCAAGAACTAATGATATAAAAAGTGGTAGCAGATAGCAACTTTCAGGGTTGCAGAAGATAATGCTTTACTGAATCCAGAAGCAGAGGTTCCAGTTGGGACATTCTGTAAGATGGGGCTCAGCACATTGTGGATGTAGGGGTGGCCAGCAGTTGCTGAGAAGTCAATTGAGATACAGACAGAACATCTGTCTCACCGCATAACAAGACCAAATTGGTGATGCCTAGGCAGGCATATTTATGGGGCAAATTGTATTCCAGGGGCAGATTTTGGGATTAAAATTAAATTTCGAGGACAGAAAAGTGAGAAGGGAACTTGTAGATGGCTGCACAATCGGTGCCAATACCTCTGGACAATGAAGTATTTACTCCAGAGGGAAGTGTACTTGGGCTTCTGTTCATTTGTAGGCACAAGATCTATCACCCACCATCACTCTTATCAATGAAGGGATTGTGCAGATACAGTACTGACCTTAATCGATCCATCCTGGCTGTGTGCTTTAGCTTTCTCCAATGCCAAGCCAGTCACATTTCCTTATATCATGGCTGGTTTTCTGCACTGGGGTTGCCCTCTCGGCTACATGCCTAAAACATCCCTTTGGACGTCAGCTTGATATTGAAAAAGCAGAGGGGTGCAGAGGGCCAGGCCTTGGGGTAAGAGGAGTAGTGTGTGTGTGGGGGGGGGGGGAAATAAAGAGGAAACAAAGAAGATGGGACTATTGTAGACAACTATTTTGTTGTCTAAAATAGCCTTGATGCCAGCTTTCTTTCTTTCTTTCTTTCATTAACCAGAGATTCCTGCTCTTTCTATTTCTATCTCTGTAGGGCATGGAGGAAACATATTGCAATTGCCCAACAACTGCAGGTTAATCTAGATGCAGCCTTTTTGGTCATGGGTACAGTCACAAGGGGTACAGGCAGCAGAGGGCTGTGAATAAATAGGAGTATTTTTCCCAGTGAGCTTCGCTACAGCTTAGTCACGGGTTCCTAGCTGACTACTTGTGCTCAGAAAGCTGAAGGCATAACCATACTAGTGTGCACAGGAACACCAATGGCCCATACCTTTGAACTGTGGTAGACTTGCCACAGATAGGCAGTTTTCCTGTGATCGCCCTGGGGCCTGATAACACCTCTATCTGATCGTTCTGCTGGAAGAGATTTAAGGACGGCAGCTTCAGCAGCTGAGCTGGTCTGGCAAAATGGATGGGCACAGATGTAAAATGAAGTGGCACAAAATGGGTGAAAGATCTAGCACAAGGGTGAGAAACATGTGCCTGTTGGCTATGACCATCCGGAAGCATGTGGGATTTTGCTCCCAGCATTCCTCACCGTTGACTTGGCTAGCCCTGCTGGGAATAGCAGTTCAATAATATGCTACTCTCCCCTGGTCTAATTCAAATATTCTGTCTCCACCACTGAACAGATAAAAAGCCAAAGAATCACAAAAGCATGACAAGAGACTGACAGGAAGCTCCCCAGCATCTATTTAGATATTTAAGATAATGGGCAGCCCAAACCAAGCTTCCAAATTTTCCTAGTCCTTTAAAAAAAGCAACAAGGCAATGGAATTGATAATTACTGCCAGGAGATACAGCTGCTTCTTCTGGATCTACTCTCTTTTAGTGTAATTGGATAAAACTGAGCTCCAGTGTTTTGAACAGTATGTACACACTTTCCTCTCCAACTTAGTCTGCCTCCAGGTTCATAAGGTTCTACCCCAATGCCACATACCCTCAGTGTAGTTTTCTAAAACTACCAGTGAAATCCCAATCTGATGAAGACATCCGAACTCAAAAGCTCACATATTTTTGTGGCAGTCTGGTTATTCCTATTGAACACATCACCCACCCAACAGTTGCTTCTAATCATTTTACTAGCCTTTTTCCTCAGTCTACAACATCCTATAAGCATAGGGCCCAAGAAGGAAGGGTAGAGATTCAGTTCCCTGGACTCAAATGTTCTGCACTGAGCAGACTGGGAACTCAGTCAACTGGTTCTGACAACTCTTAGTACTTTTCACATAATCTAGACTCCTGAGGCAGAAACAAGGTTGTGTGTATGCTGTTGTTGTGTGCTTTCAAGTTATTTCCAACTTATGACAACGCTAAAGCGAATCTATCACGGGATTTTCTTGGTGTGTTTCTTCAGAGGAGGTTTGCCATTACCATCCCTTAATGCTGAGAGAGTGTGACTTGTCCTGGATCACCCAGTGGATTTCATGGCCGAGTGGGGATGTGAACCTTGTTCTCCAGAGTCATAATTTAATGCTCAAACCACTATACCATGCTGACTTTTGTATGCCACTTTTCACAAATCGGGGACAATATACAAGCAGCCATGGAACCTAGTGCCTTTGCCATATTTTAGCTTTGGTTTATCAAAAAAGCAAATTTCTAGCCCTTGTGAATTATGGAGCTGTGCTTTAAGGGTAGCCAAATAACGGCGGAGACTTCAGTGCCCTGCCGAGCCCATCAGCCTTTTACTGTGACTAATTCCTAACTAGAACTATGCTAGATTTCACTGTTTGCAGATACTGCTCAAGACACATTATTTTTACAAGTCCCCGTCTAATGGGACAGAATTAAGATTGCCTGGAATCTACACTTTCCTATTTTTGGCCAGAAGTGTACACAAGAAAATGGATCAATGTCCCTTGTCTTCCTTAGCATTAGGAAGGCCCTCTTGGGCATAGCAAACTATACCCTTAATATTTATTTCACTGTTTTGTCTGCTGTTCCAGGAATACTGAGAGGATGCCAGTTTTAAGTTCCCAAGTCTCCTGAGTACAACTCGAAAATATACGGGCAGTTTGTGGTAGAAGCCCAAGGCTATTTCACATATTGTATGGCAGCAAACCCAAGAGTATCACTAAGCATTCACCTGATAGGGAGTGTTAGTCACCTGGGGTTCTCCAGGAAGACTGCCTGTGTGACACTTCATTAGCTTTTTTAAAAATCATGCAGAGCCCCCTACCCCATAAATCACACATGGGGTGCACCTGCACTGTAGAAATAATCCAGTTTGACACTACTTTAAGTGTTGTAGTTGAGGTTTGTAGTTTTATGATGTCTTTAGCCTTTTCTGTCAAACAGTGCTGGTGCCTCAGAAATCTACAAATCCTACATTTCGGTAGGATGGAGCCATGGCATTTACAGTGGTGTCATACTGCTTTGTTTCTACAATACAGATGCACCCCGAGATTCCTGGAATATCTTCCAAGACACAAAGAAAACAACCTTGCTTAGAATAAACTTCCTATGCCCCTTCTTCTATCTTTCTCTCTCTCCCTCCTCCTCCTTCCCTGTATCCTCTTCAATTTCGTGGAGATCAAAGCTTTTTTCCTTTATCTCAGCCAGTCTCTAAATCTTGGGGGTGAAATACAAGAGTAAACCCAGATCATTTAGGCCCATTGAGGGGAATTTAGGAAGGCAAAAGGTTCTTTCTCTTGCCTGTAAAATGGGTTGCAGAAAATAGTATGTATGGCCTGCCTAAAGCTGGAATCTGTGGATCTCCAAATGTAACCTCCATGACCCACAACACTGACTATGCTGCCTATGGATGATGAGAAACGCTGTCCAACACTATCTGGAGGGCTAAACTAAATCTTTGATTTTACACACAGAGGGACTTTACAGACCGCCCAAAAGGGATGGTCTGCAGGGGCCCAGAGAAGCGCTGGACTGGTGCCTGGGCTGCCTCACCGGCAGCCCTTGCAGCCCCAATTTACCACTTCTCCATGGCCTGAAGCGGGGTGCTGCGGGCGCCCTGGGCACCCACTGCCCCCCCACCATGGGCAGCGCTCCCGAGGGGAGAAAGGGGCCACAGCAGCCCCTTTCCCCTCAGCATCCTTGACACGGCCGTATGAAGGCCGCGCCAAGGACGCAAGCGCCAAGAAGGAGCTCCGTATTAGAGCTCCTTCTTGCACTGCAGAAAGGGCACCATAGGCACTCTCCTGCGGTTCGATGAGCCGCTCCGTCTAAACACAGCATGCACTATGACATCACCGGCGCGAGCTTATGGACGGCGCACTTTAAAAATGGCACCATCCATATGTGCTAGTGCTGGGGAGTGTGTGGTTGCTGCGTGCTCCCCAGCCCTATTCACATCGCGGGGACAGCCCTTTTGGGCCATCCGTACCGGGCCAGACAGACAGATACACGCAGAAAAACCACCTCTGGGGAAACCTTTTCTAAATCTGTGTTCAGGAACTTTATCCATTCACTTTAGTAATTCTGTGAACATGTCACACCACTGGAGAGAGAAACATCTAAGAAGAAAATGCCACACTCCAAAGCAAGTCCCATTTCCCGCCTCCATTTACTGAAAAAATCACATCAGTGGCATCAGCCTGCACACTGCAAGCTCTCAGAAGCTCAGGACCACAGCCAGGATTTACTACAGTCCAACCTCGTTCTGTCACACTTGCAGCAGCACTGGAGCAGGAAAGCAGGGGCTGTGCTGTCACTTTGGGCAATAATACCAGAGAAAGAGGTGGAGGAAATATCCTGGCAGCACATTTCATGTGTAACTGGCGTGAAAATGTAGGAGAAAACGGGGATCGTCCCCCTTATTTCCTGCAATCCAGCATTAGAATTAGCATATAAACAGCTTCCTGTTGGTTGAAGGGTAAGACTGGAGATGAATTATGGATCAGAGGTTGATTCAGGGACAACCCAATCCAGGAGCGTACCATCTCTATCAAGCCATAGCTGATTCTGTTCAACTGGATGGCTCAAAGTGATTCAAGATACTAATCTCGTGCCAATCTCTTCAGTTGAGGAGCCATCTTGTTACCTCCTCAATCCCAGTTTGAAGTGACCAGTTCATCAGGGACATTCAGCCACCAGTATTTCTGCACCTAAGAAATCTCAGCATCCAATGTATAGATCTTTATCAAGTCCAAGACGATCTGATCAATTATGCTCTTGGAGAGATCTTCACTGAACACCTGTAAAAAGGCCAGGAAAAGCAGGTTAAAGGGAAGAAGGTTCCCCAGATCAGGAAGGTAACTAAGGCTACATAGATCACAGTTGTCCCAGAGAGTTGAAAGCAGTCTGAAAAGGAAATCATGGCTTCTAGCACAGTCTTCTTACTTTCCCCTGTGGAAACAGCTTATGCAGGGCTCAATTAGAGCTTGAAAAAGTTATTATTTGGGTCGCAACCCCCAGAATCCCCAAGCCAAAGGACACTGCAGATAATCTGTATGGAATTTCTGTGCAATGGTTTGTTTTGACACAGCAAATGAATCTGGTTGGGGCCCACCAGAGGGAGTGTTTGGGGAGACTGCAATAACACACAAGCTGTTTTTTCTGAATGAAATTGGCCCATGGAATTGTTGTTCACTGAGTATTTGTATGTTTTGTTTCAAACAGCAAATAGGATGAGGATGGGGTGGAGTACAATGCAAACAGGAACACTGTTTGACAAAGAACCATGATCCTGATCCAATTCAAGCTCCCCATGTCATTTAAGAACAAACCAATACAGGAGGCCAGTCAAGAATCTCCCAGATCTCATGTTATTGTGCCTCTGAATTTTGAGCACTCCATTTAATGGTTATGCCCTGATCTGAAAGAAAGTCCCATGAGTTTAGGGAGGCACAGTTCCACAACCTCTTGTTGCACTGGTTCCCTAGCCTGCCCCTGCACAAAGGCAGGAACAAGAGACAACCTGTGTGAGAAATTTGATATTTCAGAAATGACAAAGCTGTAACCTGTAGATATTGTTGGACTACAACTCCCATCATAGCTAGAGATGTAAATGAATATATATGTATAAAATTTCCAGGTTTTTTTTTCTTCAGAAAAAGAGCATAACTCTTAAAAAATTGAAAAATGCAATGTTAGCACCTTTCGCTGGAAAATAACCTTGTTACTTTAGGAACATCAAACGTGTTACACTTAACTTGATTTTGCATAAAATTATCATGTGTGCTATATTAAAAGTATAATTCATCTGGAGAGTCACACATTTCCCAGTCTTGGTGTAGCCCTTGGAAGAGCACTGATTCCACTGCCAAGGGAATGGCACTTCCTCTTCTGACGCTGTGAATCAAGTCAACAAAAAGATCCCACACAGGCACACTAAGGGTGTCCCAGGGAGTAGTCTGAAAAACACAGGGTCCAATCCCCAGTTTTGGTGTAAACTGTCTGGATAATATATGGTCAGTTCAGCATGGAACCCAAGGTAGACTGGGGCATAATGGTTTAAAATACATTACCTTTTGCTCCAGATCTTCCTGGTAGATCCGGAACCTCTGCCTCTACCAGGCAGCTGTTTACAATGTGTCCCACTGCCAACTGTTGCCACTACCACTGAAGTCAAAATAATGTGATCAATGCTGAGCACCTCATTCTCCGAGCAAGTTACTCGCACCAGTGGTGGCAGTGGTGGTCAGCATAGCAGGACACCCATGTAAATAGCTACCTCGTATCACCATGGAAGACTCCAGGTAACAGCTTTGGGGCCAGAATACTCAAGAATACACTGGCTTGTGTGGACCCACCTCAGGGACCAGACCCTGTCTGGGGATATATAAACCACTCCACTGCTTCCCACATACCACCACCAACCCACTCTCACCTGCCACCAAGGCCTCTCAGCTTCTGCCTCAGCTGGCACCTCCACCCCATAACACTGAAGAGCAAGGTAAAGAACTGTGACAGCAATATGCTGCGGGGCATGCTGGAGGCACAGGGGCCCATGGTAGCTGTCACGCAAGAGGGCCCACGCTGCTACTGCCACCGGGGTCCGGTCCCAGCTGTGCCGGTTCATCCAATGCTTCAAGGAGAGTAAATAGTGGAGAAGGTACTGCAAGAAAGAAGAGAGTGGCTGTCAGGGATGGCTGCAAAGTAGAGGTGAAGTGGGGGACAATTTATCAACAGCTCTGGTGAAAAGGACATTAATTTCCAGTGCAGATTAGGGGCCATGTCAAATGTCCAGCAGCGGCAATAGCAAAAGACTGCCTTGCATCCCAGTCCTGCACTACTGTTCCTCACAGCACAACTATTTCCTTCCTTTTACCTCTTCCATTTTATCTTCATAGTCCCCCTGCAAGGTAGGTTAAGCAGAAAGTGATTTGCCTGAGGCCAGCCACTTCCCTCCACCCCAACACTGGATTTGAACCCAAGACTCCTGTCCAACACCCTGCCTCTGGGATGGGGGAATGTATGGCTTTTCAGATTATGCTGGACTACAAATCCATTCAGACCTAGCCAGAACAGATAACATGACTGATGATGGGAATAGCAATCTGACAGCATTGGCTACTCCTTTCTTCCATCACTGCTACAAAACCGCCATTACACAGTCTGTTTCTCTGAGCATCTGCGAGTATCAAATTAAGGGTGCATCTGTATAAATAATATAAATATAAATATTGCACAAATAATGCTGTTTTACACTACTTTAACTGCCCTATCTCCATCCTACACAATTCTGGGATTTGCAGTTTAGTGAGGCACCAGCACACTTTGGCAGAGAAGGCTAAAGGTCTTGTAAAACTACAGTTCCAGGGATTCCATAGGATGAAACTACAGCACGTGAAGTGGTGTCAAACTGCATTACAGGTATTCTTACAGTGTACAGTATATGCTTTTGCCTGGAGAAACTGATGGATGCTGAATTCAACCTGGCCACTTTATACAATGTCAATGCAACTCTTTGAGTTTAAGGATTTTTTTTTTAGTCAGCACCCCAACTATGGAACTCTCTTCCACAAAAGATCTGTCCCCCACACTGCTGTCTTTTAAGATTCAGTTAAAATCATATTTTCATTTGTAGAGGCTTTTGAGATGCAGGCAGTGGCACAGTCCTTTCCTTGTGGATTGTTCTGCTGTTTTGTTTTTGTTTTTGTATATGGCTATCAGTGTGGCTTAGTGGTCTGAATGTTGGACTATGACTCTGGAGACCAGGGTTCAATTTCATGTTTGGCCAAGAAACCCACTGGCTGACCTTGGGCAAGTCATTCTTTCAGCCCCAATGGCAAACCTCCTCTGAATAAATCATGCCAAGAAAACACCATGATAGCTTCCCTTAGGGTCACCATAAGCTGGAAACAACTAGAATGCACACAACAACAACAGCATAAATTAAGATTTTTCATAAATATTATGGGCAATTTGTGGCCTCCTATATGTTGTCACATTTCAGCTCCCTAGCCAATATAGCCACTGGTGAGGAGTGATGGGTATTGGGGTTCAGCATCATCGAGAGGACCAGAAGTTGCCAATTCCTAATCTGCACAGAAATTAAAACTAACAAAAACCAAACCCCTTTCCTTCCAGGCAATTTACACTCCCCACTTCCACCCTAAGCCCCATGCCATTCAGCCTGGACCTTATGAGGGTGCTGGAAGGAGACACGGAAGCAGAGCATCCGTAGCATGAGCAGCTCACACTGGACAATGCTGTCCCTCAGCTCCCAGAAATGGGTGTCCAGCTCCAGGGTGTCACTCCGGGGGTGCAGGTACCTGGTGGGAACAAAACAGAAGGCCAAAGGTTAAGGCGCTCTCTTCCCTGCGAGTAATTTTACTTTGCCTTGGCTCCATACAGCCACTCAGCCACCAGTGGCCCCAAAGCCCCAAGCATATGTAAATGTTGCACCCGCTCTAAAAGTATCAGTCACCTTCTTCTACTGGAGAAGCCAAATTCCTCTCCCTCCTCTTTCCTAAAGTGACTTTAGGTTCTTTGACAAACTTTATGATTGTGCCAGAAATCTTTAATCTGAGGTTGGGCAGAGTACAGGCATTATTATTATTATTATTATTATTTATCATTTCTTACCCGCCTCTCCCCATGCTTCAAGGAGGGGAACAACAACACTTAACAGACAAACAACATCAGTTAAAAAGACATCGGTTAAAACATACAACAATTTAAAGGGACAAATAAAATGTACAACATATTTTAAAAATCCAAATTTAAAATTCATCATTTAAAATTCACAATTTAAAAATAATCTGTATAAGCCTGCTTGAAGAGACTGCTTTTTAATGGTCTTCTAAATTCAGACAGCATATTCAACTGTCAAATCACTTTTGTCAGGTCATTCCATAATTACAGTATGGTTACTTTCTTTTTTAAACAAAATGCTTCATCCACCATATAAAACAGATGAAGAGAAATGTGATGGAATGGAAGCCAAATCCTCAGTAAAATGTGAGCAGGGATTGTTTTCTACCCGCCCCCCGCCAAATGGAGAGGGGATGCCGCATTTGAGCAGCAAGGCCACATTTTAATTGGCAGGATAGATTTAATTCTTGAAGGTTGTTCTTGTGTCGCTACCAAATAACATGAAATAAAAAAAGAGTTTGTTTTTATTTGTCTAAAGAACATTTCTTCTTCCTAACCCCATGTGTGGTAACTTATTTCCTGACTCTTTAATGGGTTTTAAAGCATATCAATTGGTAATTGTTAGCATCCTGCACTAGCTCCCCAGATATCTCAGTATCAGCCCTGCCAGCTGAAACTGATTGATTTTTGTACAATATCACACTACGTTCTTATATTGCTATTATTCCATTTAATTGCTACAGATGCCTTCTGTGCAATTGTGAGATTTGCAGTTGAGGAAAGGGCCTTTAGGATTTTTAGCCAACGAGCTCTTACATCTCACTAAACTACAAACCCAAAATGCCACAGGAAGCAGCCACAGCAGTTAACGTGGAATAACAGTGCTATAACAATATAGTGTGATACTGATCCAAGTTGGTATCTGAGGTCATCTGGAAGATCACAAGTTCCCTGCTCCTGCCTTAGGGCCCCATTCATTCTTTAAACTGGAGGGGAATGAATGGGGTCCTTTTAAAGGGAACCCCAGTCCATATATGGACAGGGTTTTCCCCTCATCCCCATTCATAAAAACGGAAGAGCCAATGCGAATGACAGCTGTCAAGCTGGGGAAAAAAAGAAATAAAAAAATATTTTAAAAAATACAAAAAAATACAATAAAATCCAATAAATTCCTAATAAATAAAATACAATAAGATACACTAAAGTACAATAAAATACAATGAAATAAATAATAAATAAAATAACTATAAAATAAAATAAAATAATACAATAAATAATTAATAAAAATACAATAGAATATAATAAAATATTTAATAAAATATTTTATTTAATAAAATATATATTAAATTAAAAAATAAAAATACAATAAAATAATAAATGAAATGAAACACAATAAATTAAAATAAAATAAAATAAAAAATAAAATATTAAAACATATAATAAATAATAATTTAAAAAGTACTGGGAGGAGGAGGAGGAGGGGACAGGATCTCCTCAATCCGCACTGCTCCCAGCCAAATGCTTCATGCGCATAAGCTGTCAAATATTAAAAAGTATATTAAAAAAAAACCACAAGCATCTCGCGCGGCCAATGGCTGCATCAGACGTCACCATGACATCATTTGATTGACAACCAAGAGGCTCCATCTTTAATCGTTACTTTTGCATGTATGAACTTTGTTGGGGTAAAATGCACTGGAGGGGGCAAAAGGTAGTACTGTATGAACTTCTCTCTGGAGAGAATCGGTTATGCCATGCACGATCTCTTCGGATCAAACCAGGGCAAATGGGCTAGTCTGAATGGGGCCGTAGTAGTTGCCGTTTATTGCTGTTGGCCTTCAAGTCATTTCCCTAAGGCAACCTAAAACAAACCCACAGGGTTTTCTTAGCATGATTTGTTCAGTGGAGGCTTGCCATTGCCTTCTCCTGTGGCTGAGAGAATATGACTTGCCCAAGGTGAACCAGTGGCTTCATGGTAGAGCTGGGAATTGAACACTGGTCTCCAGAATCTTAATCTTAATGCTCAAACCACTACCCCATGCTGGCTCTATCTGCCCATGTAGTTACAGACTCTTAATCCATCCAGTTCAGTTCTCTCTCTCTCTCTCTCTCTCTCTCTCAAACACACACACACAGAGGCAAACCCTTCTTTACCTGTGGCTCACATTGATAATGTCTCTTGTCCGCAGATGCTGCTCTTCTACCTTCCCTGCCAGGTAAAGGGCAGCCATGGCTACCAGGTAAGGATCATATGGTTCCAGAGGCACTTCCGTAAAGAATCGATGATATATGGTACAAGCTGTGGCAATGGGAATGGAGCGCAAGCCCAGCTTCACACCTGTTGGCATTAAGGAAATATAACAAGGAAGTTTCTAGCTCTCACAACCACCTATCACCACCTCCACCACCCCACCAAGTCTGGACAAAGGAGGCAAAACAAGATACAATTCCCCCATGTTCCTTCAAGCTGTGAATGATGAGCATCACTACAAGGGGAGGGAAATGGGAATCAAGAGATCACCATCCCATAAGGTTGCTAGGGGAAATATGGCCATCATCTTCTGTACAGACATCACTAAAAGGTTTGGGAGCTACACAGTAGCATGTGCTTTCCTGTCCAGCTCCCAAAGCAAAGCCCAACTCAGGAGTGGAGAATCTGTGGCCCCCCAGACTTTAACAAGTCCCATCATCCTGCATGGCCCCTGGCAACATCCTCTGAAGGGCTATAAACTCCTCTATCCCATTTTCCTTCTGAATTTACATGGAAAACTATCCAGCACATAGTTTTACCCAATTCCTCTCTTAATAAGTAAGCCAATTTCCACTAGCACTGAGAGCCACATCATTTCTTTCTGTATTTTTAAAATGTCAGTAAAATTTAAAATGTGATCAAAGTTACCAAACAAACTATCCATGGATTCAAGCATCCACGGTTTGAAGATATCTTTAAAATTTATACATTCCAAAAAGAAAACCTTGATTTTATCATTTTATACAAGGGACATCATCTTACTGCGCCATTATATTGAACAGGACTTGAGCATTCATGAATTTTGGTATCTATAGGGAAACAAAAATAAATTTCATGTTTCTCAATCTATATTAAGGAACCCTGGTGGCCCAGTGGTTAAATGCCGGCACTGCAGCCACTCACAGCCACAAAGTTGTGAGTTCAATCCCAGGCAGGGCTCTAGGGTCCACTTAGTCTGACATCCTTCTGTAGGTCACTAAAATGAATAACTAGCTTGTTGGGGGCAATTAGCTTACACATTATAAACCGCTTAGGGAGTGCTGAAGTGCACTGATAAGCAGTACATAAATGTACTTGTTATTGCTATTGCTATTGCATATGCAATATATGTAAATATTCCCGCATCTGAAAAACTCCAAAATCGAAAACACTTCTCGTCCCAAGCATTTCGGATAAGGGAGACTCAATCTGTACTATGTAACTCGGCACACATCCTTCTCCTCCTGATGCAACCTTCCTTCTTCGCAAAACAGCGGGAAAGTGAGGACTGGGGAGGAGAACCTTCATCTCAACCTAAAGTAGGAAACCTGAAGCATCCCTCTCACCTGCCTCCATGATGAACCTGCAAACTTTGAAGTGTGTTTTTGCATCTGCAGACACTGGGCTGGCCTCCTGCAATACTGTGGGATCCATGAGTGTTGGAGTGGGGATCCAATTGTCTGCATGAAAAAAAAAGAACCCAGACTCAACTTGGAGAAAAAAGCTGGTTGGAACAACAGTTGTATTTTGCAATCAGCAGGTAGTGAAGGTCAAAGTCAAAAAATTTATTGCTTTTGGCCAAAGACCTTTGAATTAAACTATATCCAAATAACAACAAAATACATGAACATCAATTGTCTAATCTCAAACATTAAATATCCTACCTATAATCATAAGACAGTTTACAAAATTTAAAAAATGAAAGGTTAAAATAATAAAATAACATGGATATATAAAACCAGTTTAAATGTAATTGTCCCCTTTACAATTTATAGCTATCTCTGCTAGGTGTTTCTTTCTGATCTTTTTTGCAGCAACAGCAAACAAAGCGACTCGCCAGGTAACATTTTTATCTTTATCGGCTAGATGACAAACCACGTCCTGCGGGCTTTGACGCAGATCAGCGAGGCTAGGGTTTTCACAAAACTGTGTCCTTTGCTCATTGTAAAAAGGTCAAAAAATATGTAGTGGATAAAGTTTTACAATAACTTCATAGGTTAGTTAATTCAGAGAACAAACATCATAGCAAGATTAAATTTTTGGAAGGTGAATGACTTTTAT
The DNA here is from genome assembly GCA_034509955.1 of Urosaurus nigricauda. Classification (NCBI taxonomy): domain Eukaryota; kingdom Metazoa; phylum Chordata; class Lepidosauria; order Squamata; family Phrynosomatidae; genus Urosaurus; species Urosaurus nigricauda. Next base: position 144,111,029 of record JAOEGL010000002.1, on the reverse strand, counting down.
ACCAGTATCATCTGGCAAAATAAACTAGTTGTACAGTGTTGTGTTGGTTAAATAACAAGGTTGTCACTAGAAGTCAAAAAGGCACAATACTTCCTTAGGGACTACTCTGGTTTCACTTCAGATCATATAAATATTTTGCCTTTTACTACAGTAATGGTCATACATTGAAGAAGTTCCCAATATAATTCTAACTTAGGCATCCCACCAATTACAGTATATCTCTCCTTTTCCACCTATGTTCATCATCAAGCATGCATAGACAGGCTCTGAGCATATAAATGAATCCTGCCAAAACTGTTTTAAAATATCCTGAGACTGAACCTGAAAGAAAGCTGACCATTCCAAGTAGCAAAATGGTTCCCATAAGTTTGGTTTTTTTCATGTCCCTTCAAGTCGTTTCCAACTTATGGCGACCCTGAGACGTTTTCTTAGCAAGATTTGTTCAGAGGGGTTTGTGTTAGAAGTTTTTTGTATTCTCTTTCCCTCTCCTTAGATAGATAGGGAATTCCTGCATGCAAACCCCTCCATCTCTCTCTCTCTCCCTCATTCAAACTAACCATGTTAGTTCAACTATTCAAAATAACCATGTGACTTAGGTCACTCCTGCTTTGGGACTGACATTTTCTCTCAATGATTTTCAACTGAGCAGTTATATTTCCATCTTCCTGCTCTCTTGACTTTCTTTGGAAAGACGGTGGGATAAATATTTCTTTTACCTGAACTATTCAGGACGTAGCTTTTATGTAGATTAGGGCCATTGGTAAACTTTTGTTTTAAACTACAAAGTGCGTGTTTGTTATTTTTGAGTCAGTCTCAGCTCTTAGGGAAACATAGTTAGAGAAAAGCACATTTCTGCTACTCTGCTGATTAAATAATAATAATAATAATAATAATAATAATAATAATAATATCCCACCCCTTGGAAATCAATCGGGGAGGATAAAAGCCAGACTCTTAAAAAGCTTGGGTTTGACAATTTTGGTATTTAAATATTTTTGTTTCCTTAAAAAGGCTAAAGCCTTAGGAAACTTACGTTACCATTACCTTCCACTGAGGCTGAGAGCATGTGACTTGCTCAATATCACCCAATGGGTTTCTGTGGCTGAGCAGGGGATTCAAACCATGGTCTCTATAGTCATAGTCCAACACTCAAACCAGTTATTATAATTTTGTATTATTATTATTAATATTGGGGGGGGGGTAATTCAAAGACCTAGCCATGTTAGTCTGGAAAACCAGTCTGCAAAGGCATCTTGCAGCACCTTGGAGAGTAAGCAGATGATGACTACAGCACAACTCCTATAATGCTGCTATTCCACTTTGGATGCTCCGGCTGCCTCTTGTTGCATCCTGGGGCTTGTAGTTCATTGCGGCCTAAGAGCTTTCTGTATGAGAATTCTAAATGCCTCCTCTCTAAACTACAAGTCCTAGAATGCAACAGGATCATAGAATCATAGAATCATAGAGTTGGAAGAGACCACAAGGGCCATCCAGTCCAACCCCCTGCCATAGAAGAAAACATAAAGCATCCCCGACAGATGGCCATCCAGCCTCTGCTTAAAGACCTCCAAGGACAGAGACTCCACCACTCTCCAAGGGAATGTGTTCCACTGTCAAACAGCCCTTACTGTCAGGACGTTCCTCCTAAAGTTGAGGTGGAATCTCTTTTCCTGCAGTTTGCATCCATTGTTCCGCGTCCTAGTCTCTGGAGCAGCAGAAAACAAGCTTGCTCCCTCCTCAATATGACATCCCTTCAAATATTTGAAAAGGGCTATCATATCACCTCTTAACCTTCTCTTCTCCAGACTAAACATCCCCAGCTCCCTAAGTCGTTCCTCATAGGGCATGGTTTCCAGACCCTTCACCATCTTAGTTGCCCTCCTTTGGACCCACTCCAGTTTCTCCACATCCTTCTTGAATTGTGGTGCCCAGAACTGGACACAGTATTCCAGGTGGGGCCTGACCAAAGCAGAATAGAGTGGCACTATTACTTCCCTTGATCTAGACGCTATGCTTTTATTGATGCAGCCTAAAATTGCATTGCAGTCAGAGCAGTTAAAGCGGAATAGCAGCACTATAAGAGTGTAGTGTGGTAATACTACATACTTACTGAAAGAAAGAAGTTGGCAGCAGGAGATTTCATAGACTCAAGCCTCCTTCCTCAGATGCAAAGGGTGGATTTTGGGGAGGAGAGGGATGAGGTGTTCTTGTTCAATCCCTAAAAAATAATGATAATAATAATATAACATATTAAAATAAAATTGCATATAATAATATATATATAATATAATATATTAGTGTGTGTATATATTATATTATATATACTATATATTATATTATGTATATAATATATATAATTATATATTATATATATTATACATTATTATTACTACAGTACTATTATATTTGCATCCCACTCTTTTCCCAGAACTGGGACGCGGAGCAGCTTCACAAAAAATATTACAAGAACAATACAATTAAGAACACAGAAAAGAGTTGCATTGAAAAAGAGTTCAATTGTTGCAATTGTTAACACAGATGTAGCTGTTAAAAGAAGCAAATACATTTTTAAAAAGATAAAAATAAGGGGAAAAAAGGTTTCCACAAGCTTCATCAAGCAGGGGATACCAGAGATCCCATTGTAGGAGGATAATATAAATCCTTGAAATAAATAAATTATAAATAAAAAGATCCCTGGCCCTAAAATAAGGGTAGGAAGAGCCAGGGTGGTGTAGTAGTTTGAGGGTTGGATTTTATGTGTGTGTGTGTGTGTGTGTGTATATACACACAAATATGTGTGTGTGTGTGTGTATATAGATATACACACAAATATATATATGTGTGTATGTGTGTGTGTATATATATATGTGTGTGTGTGTATATAGATATACACACAAATATATATGTGTGTGTGTGTATGTATATATATACACACATACATATATATATGTATATATATATATACAGGTATATGACTGGAGCCTAGAGTTCAAATCCTGACTCAGCCATGGAAACCCACTGGGTGACCTTGGGCAAGAAGAAGTCACACTCTCTCAGCCTCAGGGGAAGGCCATGGCCAACCCTCCTCTGAACAAACCTTGCCAAGGAGAACCCTGTGATAGGTTGGCCATAAGAAAGGACTTTAAGGCACACAACAAACAAACAAACAAACAAACAACCCTCCTCTTGGTGATAACTTCTCTCTCACCCTCCTCCTCCAGACCTCTTGGAAATGGACTGTCTGTCTGTCTCCCCCACAGGCTTAAGAGAAGAAACCCCAATGCAAAGAGGAGGAGCAGGAGGAGGAGGAGGCGGCCATTTTGCGTGTCAGGAGGAAAAGGCGTGTCTGACCCTTCACACGTGTCTCACTCTCATCACGTGAAGGGGGTGCCCACAAGGCCCTCCTTCCTTGTTGTGATGTGGGTGGCTGCTGGCTCCTCCTCATGCCCTGGGCTTCTCAAATTCAAAATGTAAAAAAGACTCCTAGGAATAGAAATCCATGCCTCTTTTAGCCCTGCTCAAAATGGAGGGCCTTCAAGGAGGAAAATGGAGGACATGGCCCAGGAAAAGCTCAGAGCACTCCTAAATCCATGCCTTTGCCACAATGGAGGACCTGACTCCATAAAAGCTAAACACACTCCCAGAAATAGCAATCCCTGCTAGCAGTCCTGCTCAGAATGGAAGATATTGGGAAGTACTAAAACAAAGGACAGGACTTGCCCATAGGGAAATCATTGCTTGCCCATAAAGAGTCATTGGAGATTGCTTGCCCATAGGGAGTAATTGGAAACTACTTGCCCATAGAAAATCATTGGGATAGGAAATCATGGGGATTATTCCTTGCCCATAGAGAATCATGGGGATTATTGATTGCCCATAGGGAATTATGGGGATTATTACTTGCCCATAGGGAATCGTAGGGATTATTTGCCCATAGAGAATCATGGGGATTATTCCTTGTCATGCGGATTATTTGTCCATAGGGAATCACGGGGATTATTGCGTGCCCATAGGGAATCATGGGGATTATTAGCCCATAGAGAATCATGGGGATTATTGCTTGCCCATAAGGAATCATGGGGATTATTGCTTGCCCATAGGGAATCATGGAGATTATTACTTGTCCATAGGGAATCGTGGGGATTATTTGCCAATAGAGAATCATGGGGATTATTGCATGCCCATAGAGAATCATGGGGATTATTCCTTGCCCATAGGAAATCATGCAGATTATTTGTCCATAGAGAATCATGGGGATTATTGATTGCCCATAGGGAATCATGGGGATTATTTGCCCATGTATTCCTGCATGGCAGAATAGGTTTGGATTGGGTGCCTTTGAGATTTCTTCCAACAGGGAGGTGGCTATCTTAGATTGTGTATTCCTGCATGGCACAGTGGGGATGGACTGGATGAAATGAGTGAATGCGAGCAAGAGTTGCACTTTTCTGACACTTTTGGACAGGAATAAAATGGAGAATCGCAATGCATGATACCGGCTAGCAAAGTGAAGATTCCTGAAAGGTGGATGGGCCAATGGCGCATCCGTGAAAAAGAGGGTCCAGCTGCCTGTGTCATTTGTAAGAAGAAGAACCTGTATTTGTAAGAAGAAGCCCAAAAACTGCGAGAAGAGCCATAAAGAAGAGAACGCTTGGACACAAACGGATAAGAGACGGACCTTTGGCTTCAGCAAAGGTTTATGGAGAAGAGCCAAAGGGCCTTGGACATTGCAAAAGGGAAGAACTTTGCAAAAGGTTTAAAAAGAAGAGACTTTCCTAGCTTCTGTTCCTAGGCGATGATTTCCTATGGGCAAGCAATAATACCCAAGATTTCCAATGGGCAAGCAATAAACCCAATGATTCTCTATGGGCAAGCAGTTTCCAATGATTCCCTATGGGCAAGCAAGCTCCAATGGTTCTCTATGGGCAAGTATGCTTTTCCTATGGGCAAGCATAGTTTCTCTATGGGCAAGCAATAATCCCCATGATTCTCTATGGGCAAATAATCCCCAAGATTTCCAGTGGGCAAGCAATAAACATAGGATTCTTTCAAACGGGAGGAATTTCTCCCAACTTCGAATGGAGCCAATGCAGATTCATGTAAATTCGCTTGTTTAGCGAATTTACCTGAACCCCTGCTCCGTTCGGAAGGCATTCGGAATTACTTTCCATTACCCGAAAATAACCCCCTCCTGCCCGAATTTGCATGTGAAGCTTTAATTCGCAATAAAGTAAAACCCATGATTGCATTCGAATTGGCTTCCTTCTTGCCCGAATTTGCGTGCGAAGAGTTAATTTGCAATAACATAAAACCCATGATTGCATTCGAATTGACCTTAAATTATACTTCCAATTTAGCCTCGTATGAAAGAGTCCCCAATGATTTTCTATGGACAAGCAAATTCCAATGATTCCTTATGGGCAAATAATCCCCATGATTCCCTATGGGAAAGCAATAATCCCCATGATTCTCTATGGGCAAGCAATGTCCATGACTCCTCTGTTCGCAAGCAATAATCCCCATGATTCTCTATGGGCAAATAATCCCCACGATTCCCTATGGGCAAGCAATAATCCCCATGATTCTCTATGGTCAAGCAGTGTCCATGATTCCCCATGAGCAAGCAATAATCCCCATGATTCTCTATGGGCAAATAATAAACTCAATGATTCTCTATGGGCAAGCAAGCTCCAATGATTCTCTATGGGCAGGTATGCTTTTCCTATGGGCAAGTATGGTTTCTCTATGGGCAAGCAATAATTCCCATGATTATCTATGGTTAAATAATCCCCATGATTTCCTATGGGCAAGCAATAATCCCCATGATTATCTATGGTTAAATAATCCCCATGATTTCCTATGGGCAAGCAACAATCCCCATGATTCTCTATGGGCAAATAATCCCCATGATTCCCTATGGGCAAGCAATAATCCCCATGATTCTCTATGGGCAAATAATCCCCATGATTCCCTATGGGCAATCAATAATCCCCATGATTCTCTATGGTCAAGGAATAATCCCCATGATTCTCTATGGGCAAATAATCCCCATGTTTTCCTATGGGCACGCAATAAACCCAATGATTCTCTATGGGCAAGCAGTTTCCCATGATTCTCTATGGGCTAGCAATTTCCAATGATTCTCTATGGGCAAGTATGCTTTTCCTATGGGCAAGTATGGTTTCCCTATGGGCAAGTACTGTCCTTTGTTTTAGTACGTCCCGCAGATATTCAAGGAAAATGGAGGACACACCCCAAGAAAAACTCAAAGCACTCCTAAAAACAGAAATCCATGTTTCTTAGTCAGGCTCAAAATGGAGGACCTTCAAGGGAAATGGAGGACATGACTCATGAAAGGTTCAAGGACTCTTACATTCCTCAATTCATTAAATGCCCAGCAAATCAATTAAAACAATTAAACCATAATTCATTAACATTTGGACAATCATTCATGACTTTCTCTTTTTTTTCAGTTTTATGCACAATCTTTGTGTTTAGTTTATTTTTGTAAAAATGATATGTATATATGTGTGTGTGAGTGTATTTATAAACGTACTTCTTAACCACAAAGTACAATTAACATGTAATAATAAAGCTGTTTACGTTACAGTATTGTGTACAAACAAAACAAACAAACAAACAGCTTCATTTATATACCGCTTCATACCCTTAATGAGTGTCTAAGCGGTTTACAATTGTAAGCTATTTGCCCCCCAACAATCTGGGTACTCATTTTAGCGACCTCGGAAGGATGCAAGCCTGAGTCAAGCTTCAGCCCTTTGCCAGTCTTGAACTCGCCACCTTATGGTTTTGAGTGAGTGGCTGCAGTACAGGCATTTAACCACTGCGCCACCAGGGCATTTTCTTTCCATAGTTTACATTTGTCTCTATCAGTCCATGTAAATATATATGCAAACAAACCAATAGCATTAAGAGGTCTTACTTGCTATGTTTACGCTCCTCTACACCTACATTTTCTTTTCCTTTTAACCTTTAATTATTCCCATTACATCTATATCGTTTCTGACTTAACAGTAAACCTATCAAAGGGTTTTCGTGGCAAGATTGGTTCAGATGCGATTTGCCTTGGCCTTCAGCTGAGGTTGAGAAAGTGTGACTTGCCCTAGTTGTTGGGTGCCTCCAAGTTGTTTCTGACTTACGGCAAACTTATGTCGTTTTGAGTTAATGGGGTTTCCTTGTCAAGATTGGTTCAGAAGGGATTTGCCATTGCCTTCCACTGAGGCTGAGAGAGTGTGGCTGGCCCTAGTTCTTGTTGGGTGCCTCTAAGTCATATCCAACTTATGGTAACTAAGGAGTTGCCATAAGTTGGAAATGACTGGGAGACACCCAACAAGAAATAGGGCCAGTTTTCTTAGGACCTTATCAGATGGAAGGAATTTCTCTTTATTGCCAATTCGAGCCAATTCGAATTCACATGAATTCGCTAGTTTAGTTCCAATTGCATTTGGAATGCATTCAGAATGACTTCCCATTACCCAAAAATGGCCCCCATTGCCCGAAATTGCATGAGATACTTTAATTCGCAATAACGTGAAACCCCATGATTGCGTTTGGATTGCCATTAGATTATACTTCCAATTTCCGACGTCTGATAAGGTCCTTGAAGAGGTTTTCCTTTACCTTCTTCTAAGGCCGAGAGTGTGTGACTTGTACAAGGTAACGCAGTGGGTTTCATGACTGAGCTGGGAATCAAACCCTGGTCTCCTGTCCTGAGTTTATTTGGGCTGCTACATTGCCCTGTAAGAATGAAAAACGTATCAGGATGCCATCCCAAACCACCACCATCACCAATCAACCATTGGCAAGCCACGAAGGCTATATTTTAAGTCAGGGCAAAACCAAGCATACCTTTTATTATGGGAGAATCCAGCCCGCCATTGTCATCTGATGTGGCAACAACAGACAGAAACTTAGGAGTTTATCACATGGGAGGAATTTCTCCCAATTTCGAATGGAGCCAATTCAAATTCACCTAAATTCGCTAGTTTAGTGAATTTACGTGAGTTCTAGTTGCATTCGGAACGCGTTCAGAGTGACTTCCCATTACCCAAAAATGACCCCCCCATTGCCCGAAATTGCGTGCGATAAGATAATATGCAATTACGTGAAACCTCATGATTGCGTCTGGAATGACTTCCCATTGCCCGAAATTGCGTGAGATATACTAATTCGTAATAACGTGAAACCCCATGATTGCGTTCGGATTGCCTTTGGAGTATACCCCCAAATTCCCTCGTGTGATAAACTCCTTAATTTTATTTATACAGATTCTGTACTGCAACAGAGTTGAGTTTGCAGATAGATGCATGTGCCAGATCCAAGTGCCAAGTCTGTATTGTGAATAATGCAGCAGAAGTTTACTGCACTCTGAACTGCACAGCCTTTAGTTTATATATACTTCAAATGTTTTGAAAAACTACTCCCTCCACCATCCAGCCTTGAACAGAACTATAATTGTGTATATTAAAACTGCTTGCGTAGCCAGTTTTGTTACAATATCCTGAATGCATGCATTCTTCCGGTTTGGATTAGTGAAAGCTGTGAGCCTCTATGTCAGGGGGCGATGAATTCACACAATAGTTTTTCTGTGGATTTTTCGGCTATAGGGCCATGTTCTAGAAGAGTTTATTCCTGACGTTTTGCCAGGAGCTGTGGCTGGCATCTTCAGAGAATGCCGGCATGGAAAAGAGTGGCGTACATATACTATTGGTTGAGAGGAGGTGATTTGTATGTTAGTCTGTGTATTGTTCTGTTGTTGAATGGCAAGGCCTCAGCGTGTCCATTTACTTAATAATCCATTGAGTCCCCCTCACCCTGGGTGGTTTTTCATTTGCATTTGCAAGATCTTGATTTTGGTGTTTTTCACGACTGGTAGCCACACTTTGTTCCCTCTCCCCTTTGCCAATTGGGAACCATTCGGTTTTCATAGACTGTAGTATTGTGTTGTCTGCATATTATTATTATTATTATTAACCTTTATCTTAGGTAGTTAATGCTCCTAGCTCCGATCTTCACTCTAAGCCTAAGCCTGCTGTGCGTTCAATATTTTCTGCATACAGGTTGAATAAATACGGTGATCATACGTAGCCTTCCCTGACCCTTTTTCCAATTGGGAACCATTCAGTTTGTATGGATCATTTGCAGAGAGGAGCATACACCTCTGCAAGCCCTTACCTTGCAGTCTGAGGGCTCGTTCCCACTTACATTTAAACTGGTTTGCGATTCGCCTTCGCTCTGTGTTGGTAAATCAATTCCAAAAGGTCCGTCGTTCTCACTATGAAAGCGGATCTTTTCATTATCCCCTTGTAATAGCTTCTTTTTGGGCACGTTTGTCGCCCCCACTAGTTTGCACCACTTCAAAATGCATGTCAATCATCTGCGCACCATCAGTGGCATAAGTGGCAGCCCAGGCAGCTATATATATATAATAAAATTGATAGAAGATTTGATTCATTGGTTTTGCAACTACTTGCCTCACTGATTGCAAGTAGTTGCAAAATCAGTGAATTGAATCTTCTATCAATTTTATTTTTTTTTAAAAAAAATCATGTATATCGCACCACAAGCACAAAGGCAGAGCGGGGGGGGGGGGGGGGGGAATGGTACATCTACCAAAAACTGAGGAGGGATGGCAAACACCCCTCTGCTATTAGTCCTTCCCCTCCAGAATGATGTGATTCAAATCCATCATTCCTACTTATTGAACATGCTCTGGAATCGATTCTTCCCAAAAGGAAACTAGTGTCTACAAAAAACGTTTTAGTTTGCTTGTTTATTTGTTTTTGCATTTACGTCGCTTTATTGCGACAGACATTGATCAAAGTAGGATTGGAACTGGTTTCAAATGGGAATGACGGTCACGTAAACCAATCAGCAATTTGCTTGAAATTACAGTGGGAAAGAGTCCTGAGGAGTGAAACCATCTAGACACAGGTTCATCACCTCCAGGAGAGGAGCCATGCCATGCCATATGTGAATTGCAGCAGCATGTCTATACAGTACTAGAATGGCTGCCCACAAGAGGGCACTGGCTTGAAATTCAGCTAGAGACAAGTGGAGTGATTGCAGCTGCACTCCCAAATATGCTTCATAGGGAGAACTGATTGAACCCAGTGGGGCTTCTCTGCAATAAACAGAATTGGACTGCAGGAGTTGGGAACTAGACAGCGGTCTGCATATAACGCAGTCTGCCCATAGGCCTGAGTAACTGCAGCAATGCTATATATCTTCCTGGTTTGCCGCCTGTCCCTCCATTTTCTTCTCTTGTTTCTCTCTACATTGTAAGCCCCTTGGGGCAGAGAGCTGTCCTCTTGTACTTTGAAAAGCACCGGGGTAATAAAATAATAAACACTCATCACGCTTAGTTTCTCTAGGGGAACCCTGATTCGCCGAAATGTTTTGCTAAATGTGGAGGGCTACGGCAATGTGCTGAACCGTCTTGCTTGTTGCTGGGTTACAGTTTAGAGTTTTTCCCCTTCCATCCTTACATCTGACCAAGGGGCTTCTCTGGGCTATTTTTCTCCTAGCCCAGCCATTCCCAATATTTGTTCATCATGCCAAGGCGGGGGAATGAATAAGTAGGCACACTGAGTGTATGGAGAAACAAGCCAGAGGAACTATATATTGGTTTTCTGAGGATTTCTGGATTTCAGCCTGGCAAACCCATCCAGTATATCAGGGGAGTGTTGCAGCATAACTAGGAGTGCAGGCAGGGTGACCAAACATCCTCCCTTTCCAGGGTATGCCTTACATCTCAACTTTCTGTCCAGGAGCAATGTCAAAATGTCCTCCATTTGGAGCATGACTAAGAAGCATGAACTTGCCTTTCTATTAGTGTTTTTAGTTTTTATTTGGTAATGTCCCACATGTTTGTTGAATGGTTTACATTTTATAGTGCCTTGTCCTCCTTTGTTTTTAGGACATTTGGTCACCCTGAGCGCAGGACTTCTGTTGGCTTGTTACAAGATAGCCACAGGCAGACTGTTCAACCCACGTTGGTTGCAGAGTTACTTCCATCAGCCATCTGAGGTAACAGCAAGGGAGTGCTTGCCAAAGCAATCTATGCATACATACTGAATGATTTGGAATTGGAACCTTTTTTCCCCAATTTTGGAGTGAATCATTTCCATTAGATCTCTTTCACACTAAAGAAGTAGGCTTAAGTCTACAAACGCTGATGCTACCAACCTCTATCTTTCAGACTGGAGTTTATCATATGACGGAATTTGGGAGTATAATGCAATGGCAATCCGAACGCAATCATGGGGTTGCCCGTTATTGCGTATGAGTGTATCTCACGCAATTTTGGGCAATGGGAAGTCATTCCGAACGCAATCATGGAGTTTCACATAATTGCGTATTAGAGTATCTCACACATTTTCAGGCAATGGGGGGTCATTTTCAGGAAATGGGAAGTCATTCTGAACATATTCCTAACGCAATTAGAATTCACGTAAATTCGCTAAACTAGCGAATTTACGTGAACTCGAATTGGCTCCATTCGAAATTGGGAGAAATTCCTCCCATGTGATAAACTCCTTAGTTTCAAGGTGCTGCAAGGTCCATTTGCACACTACACAATCAGAGCACTTTTATATCACATGAACAGCCATGACTACTGGAATCCTGGCATTTTTAGTTTGGTGACATACTTAGGACATACTGTTAGCGAGTCCCAATTCAGAGGTGTACAGCAGAGACTCCTAAGTCTCTCACCAAACTGCAAATCCCAGGATTTCCTAAGATGGAGCCATGGCTATCTCAGGCTGGTGCCCCACTGCAGAATTAGTGCAGTTTGACAACCCTTTTACAGTCATAGCACCCCCCCCCCCCCCGCTATGAAATCACAGGATTTATAGTTTGTTATGGCACCAGAACTCTCTGGTAGAGAAGGCTAAATGTCTCACAAAACTACAAATCCCAAAGAAGGATCAAAGTGCTATAACATTGGACTCTTTCATACAAGGCTAAATTGGAAGTATAATTTAAGGTCAATTCGAATGCAATCATGGGTTTTACGTTATTGCGAATTAACTCTTCGCATGCAAATTCGGGCAAGAGGGAAGCCAATTCGAATGCAATCATGGGTTTTATGTTATTGCGAATTAAAGCTTCGCATACAAATTCGGGCAGGAGGGGGTTATTTTCGGGTAATGGGAAGTAATTCCGAACGGAGCAGGGGTTCATGTAAATTCGCTAAACAAGCGAATTTACATGAATCCGCATTGGCTCCATTCGGAGTTGGGAGAAATTCCTCCCCGTTTGAAAGAGTCCATTGTATCATGTGAAAGAGACTTTAGATGTGGATTTCCATGGCTGAGCAAGGAAGCTCCATGGTCATAGTTCAACATTCAAACCACTATACCACGCTGACTCAACCATAATCTGTATGTTCTTTTAATCTCTCTTAAATAGTGCTCTTCAGGTTATCAGGATAACAACAACCAGAACAAGGATAATAATAGAGTTCAGTGGGTGACCTTGCCTAAAATCCCTGTATCAGAACTTCGTCTTTCCAGTGCACTCTTTGAAACCACAAGAACTAGAAAGCCCTGTGGGTTTTGTTTATAATAAATAATGAAAACTGAGGCTCTCATGAAAGTGAATTCTAATCAAGTTCCCACATTCTACAACTTGTGTGCCAGTGTACACATACGTACCCATGCAAAGGATGCCCTGATGGTAGCAATTTATACGATTGGCAAATTTATCCAAGTTATTTCAATACAGGTGCACAGGTATTATCTGAGGTGGTCATGATCTGACTTTCAGGGGCTGCTAACCTGGCCTTTACTTACCTATCGGGTAGAAAGAACCTACCTACCATGGTGGTCCTATAAAGTTGCTGTTTTTAGGAGACTATAATACAGGAGATGGATGGATTGGCAACGTTTAAGGCGGAGAAGGATTTTTGACTTCCACCAAGAGCCCTTTAATTTCCCCTCTTTGTGCTCATTTGCCAAGAGAGGGCAAGAATTAAAGCTGCTTTTAGCAGCCCTGCCATGTTATGCCAAGCTGCAGGGATGTGCAGACCAGCCGTGCGTTGGCACCTGCCCAGTTCCATCCTGCTGTATTCCATCAGTAATTAATACTTCCCGGCTTGTGCTGTGCACGGCTGGCATTGTTCAGAACAATGCAACCTTGGCAAGTGTTTCATACACAGCAGCTATCACTGCTCTGAGGCAGGAGACTCAAGTAGAGGAGCAGCCACTTACAATCTGGCCATTCAGCCCTAGCGGATGTTTAATCCCAGAGTGGGGCATGGAGAACGCTCAGGGAAAGGACTCCTTGAGTTCTGAACAAATGGCACCTATAGCAAGAGGGTCACTTCAGAGAAGGCCAAGAGAGGCTGCACCAGGGAGACTTTTGCTGTGAGCGAGCGCTGAGACCTGGAAAGATCATCACACCAAGAGTCTCAGAGCTACTTCTGTGCATTAACAGACATGTATAGAGACCAGGGTTCGATTCCCATCCGATCATGAGCTTTGGGCAAGTCAGTCACATGCTCTCAGCCTCAGGGAAAGGCAATGGCAAGCCTCCTCTGGACAAATCATGCCAAGAAAACCCCATGATATGGCCTTAGGGTCTCCATAAGTCCAAAACAACTTGAAGGTACACACCATAAACAGGAATTCTGCCTTCAAACCACCCTCAGTGTTCCAAGAAACTTAACAACTCTCTCCCATTCTTGAATCTCAGAAGTATATGAACCTGAATGAAACACACTGTTAATCCAGTCTAGGCACGCCTGTCCATCAGCACCAAACTCATCATGATGTCATTTTCAGAGCAATGGAAAAGTTACTTCGTGGGGAGCCTAAATCTAATTGCTAGTTCCATCTAAGATGCACACAAAGAATCAATGGCTGAATGTATGTAAATCTGATTGATTCAATGGGTCTACACTAGTGGGAACTAGCAACTGGATTTAAACCTGATTTGTTATATTTACAATGTTTTTAGTTTCTTTTCGAACAGAATAATCTTACCAAAAGCCTATAGAATAGCAGGATGGAAGCACATTCGTACACAGCTTTCCAAAAAGTGCTCCTAAATGCACCTGAAATTGAATCATGTCTTCATTTGATTAAATATTCCATCATCCCTGGCAAGCATCTCAACTGTCTTGATTCACCATCATCATCAAATTTTTATTTGCATCAGAACATATAGGGCCACCATAAATTGACATGTGGCTTGAAGGCACATACATTACATTACATTAAAGCCATTGATCTGAATGTTGATCTAGGAGTCTGGGAGATCTAGTACATGGTACCTTAAGCATCAACAACAGTATGCCATCCAGATTTTTAAAAACCACCAAGACTAACTAATGAAGAATACGCACACACACACATATACACACACTTTTCAAGGTAACACTCTTGGCCTGACATTCCTCTTCCTTGCCCTGAAGACCAGAAAATAGGGTCTAGTCCCTGAGATCTGGGAACCCTAACTGTTCTATCTAGAACTGATGGGATTTGTAGTCCAATAAACATCTGGAGGGGCACACATTCCCCAGTCTAAGTTTATATGCACGTCTTCCCTAGGCACATGTAAAAGGATCAAGCAGGGAGGGTCATGATTTAAACCACTAAAAAGGTAGCTCTGTCACACAGACAGGCCCACAGACAGACACTGTAGCTTTGCTCCCAACCACATTCTCTTTTGGGAGATTAGATTTCAAATGGAGGCAGGATAACTGGCTCTGTTTTGTTGTTGTGTGCCTTCAAGTCATTTCCAACTTATGGTGACCCTATCACAGGGTTTTCTTGGCATGATTTGCAGGGAGGGATTGCCAGTGCCTTCCTCTGAGGCTGAGAAAGCGTGATTTGCTTAAGGTGATTCAGTGGATTTCCATGGCAAAGGGGGATTTGAACCCTGGTCTCTAACGCTATAGTGAAACACTCAAATTAGTACACCACTTTGGCTTTTCCAGCTGTGTTAGTTCTTCAGAGAAGCTATGGCAACCTGCCTAAGGGGGCATCTGCACTACAGAAATAATGCTGTTTGACACCACTTTGAGTCAGCATGACGTAGTGGTTTGAACACTAGGACTCTGAAGACCAAGGTTTCAATCCCGGCTTGGCCATAGAAATTCATTGGGTGACCTTGGGCAAGTCACACCCTCTCAGCCTAGAGGATGGCAATGGCAAAAAAACCATCTGAAGAAACATGCCAAGAAAGCCCTATGATAGGTTCATTTTAGGGTCACCGTAAGTGGGAAATGACCTGAAGGTATACAACAGCAACAGCCACAACAAGAAGAAGACACCACTTTAACTGCCCTGACTCCATTCTGGGATTTGTCGCTTTGTGAGGTACCAGCTCTCTGCAGCAGAGAAAGCTCAAGACAGTTTGCAAAATTCCAAACCACTGGATTCGATAGTATAGAGTTGCAGCACTTAAAGTGGTGTCAAACTGCATGAGTTCTACAGTGTAGATGCACTCTAGGGAGCCAGTGTGGTGTAGTGGTTTGAGTCTCGGACTATGGCTTTGGAGACCAGGGTTTGAATCCCAGCTCAGCCATGAGACCGACTGGGTGACCTTTGGCATGTTACTCTTTCTCAACCTCAGGGAATGGCAATGGCAAACCCCCTCTGAAGAAACACGCTGAGAAAACCCCATGATAGGTTTGCCTGAGGGAACGACATAAATCAGAAATTACTTGAAGGCACACAACACACAACAATAACAGGTCAATCCTGTGGATGGAAGAAAGCAGGCTTTGGGGACGTGCAGAACACTGGGTCGGAAAGAGAACCAGGTAACCCAACGGTTGGCTAAACTTCTGTGCTATAAAAGGTCTCCTCTGTGTTATGGTGTTTTCTGCCTGGAGTATGCAGGAGGCGTCTGGAACTGAAATAGCAGGAGGAGACGTAGGTGGGAGCTGCTCTGGAGAGGGAAGCATGACAGGGGTGATCACGACTTCCACCCTTCCTTCCATCTGGGGGGAGCAGCCAGGGCCATCATCAAGCCTTTGTCCCTGTTCTCTGCACTAACACTTGCCACAAAATAATAATATACCATCTGAAGAGCCACAGTGGTAAACACATGCACACACATACACAAAACCTCACAGGAGGGTGGAAAACAGCCCTAGATATTGCAAAAAGCCATCTCTCCCCCCCCCCCCCGCCGCCAAATTTCCTGTTACCATGGTTTCTGTTCACATGTGAGGCATCCCTTTGCAACTAGAAACATTTTTTTTCTCCTTCTTCTTCTGGCCTAGGTGGGGAAGGAGAGGCCAGATGAGACACTTAGCTCAATTTTATGCTGATTTCCAGCAGCTTTAAAGAGATTTGGCAGTGGGGGCTGGGGCCGAGGGCACGGCTTCGCCTGAGAATCAATCAGGCCCATTAGGAGCATCATGCCAAGGAGCTGGCCTTTTAAACATCTCCGGTTTCACATCTCCTTGAAGTCACCACAGAAGTGCATTGGGGAAACAGGCAGAAGAATGCTAACTCAAGTCGGATTCCTCAAGTGGGGAGGGCAGAGTCATGGCGGGGATGATAAGAGTGAGGTTGTGATGGGACAGGTGGAGAGAGCGAAAAATAAGTTTTTAAAGTTTTTACATGGGCAGAAATTCTCCTCACATCTTCACGCGTTTGCTGCAGCATTCGTTTCCATGCAATCCAATTCACTGAATCAACCTGCGACTTGTATATTTTTAGTGACCAAGTTGTTGACCTAAAATTCATCCAGTTAGCCAATGGGCTCGAGTCAGAGGTTGAGGTCTACCCAGCAGCCTGTCTCTGCTGCACATCAGAGGAGCCTCCTAAAGCCCGTCAAAAGCTTTAGAAGGATCCTTCTGTATCAAGCCCATTGCCTAATGCATTTGCTGTTCCCTTCCAAGAATTTTTTTTAATCTAACTTTGTGCATGATGTATTGATTTTCTAGTTATTGGAACTCCATGCCCCCACAGCCGCCCAACACCCATCTCCTTTTTTTTCTGTTAAAGTTAATACCCATGACTCAGCTTGAGACTTGACTTGAAAGTTGAAGGTAGAGATTTAAGCCTTGGAGTAAAAGACTTGAATACATTGCTGGAAATTGTAATCCCACTGTATTGGAGTACTGGTAGATTGGGGCATTACTCGTTTCACTGCCTTCACCTAATCTCTTACTGTGTTTGGGGCCAGCCCTACCATTTGGCAAAATGAAATGGCCACCTTAGGAGGCTTATGCCAGAGGTCAGCAGCAGTTTGTGTGTTTCTTTTATATGCCGCATTTCTCTAAGTTAAACCCAATACAGTTCACAAAAGATACTGAGCTGAACATGGATTTGAACTCAGGTCTTCAGAGTCAAAAGCAAACTGCTACAGGGTTCCATGGCTTCTCGGTTCTTCTCCATTAATAACTTCTGCCGTCTTCACCGCGCTCCTTTTTTTAAAAAAATTAACATTTTAATCACAATACCACAATACCATGAGTTCTTATGCAAAGATGAGTTCTTATGCAAAGAAATATAAAGAATAAGGTACTTGAATACATTTAGTTGTCAGCCACATGCTGAAGTTGCTTGACCTTGATAAACTAGAAAAATGGAATAAAGCAAACAGCATGATATTCAACAGAGACAAATGCAAAGTTCTACATTTAGGCTACAATAAAACAAATGCATAAGGATAGGATGGGGGAATATTTGGCTTAGCAGTAGCATGTGTGAAAAGGATCTTGGAATTATTGTTGATCACAATTTGAACTGCAGTTTGATACTGCAGCAAAGAAGGCAAATAACATTTAGCTTGCATTAAGAAAACTACAGTTTCCACGATGAGGGAAGTAGTAGTACCACTATATTTTTTGCCTCTCAGGCCTCATCTAGAGTGCCACATTCAGTTCTGGACATCTCATTTTAAGAAGCTTATAGACATGTTGGAGAGGTTCATAGCAGGGCAACAAGGATGATAAGAGGTACAGAGAACAAAACGTATGAGAAAAACATGAGAGAGTAAGAGCCTTGTTGCCTTACAAAAGAAGCCTGACATGCAGTGACAGATAAGCATCTTTCTGCTTGTTTCCCACATGATGCTGAAGCACTTTTGTTCTCTTCCAGTTGTAAAACTATCCCTTTTGTTACGCTGGAAAAAATCATTTGGCAAAAGAGCCAGTTTTATGACCTTCTCCCATACTTTTACAACCTGAAGAAGCAAAATTGCTTCAACATCATGCTGAGAAGCAAGCAGAAAGATGCTTCTCTGTTGCTATGTGTCTTAGACATATTCAGGCTGGGGAAGAGAAGACTGAGAGATGACCTGGTTGCACTCAATAAGTATCTCAATGGCTGCCACAGAGTGGAGTGGTATACAGCTTTGGTCTCTGCTGCTCTAAACGGTAGGACCAGGTCTGATGATTGTAAATTACAGGAGAGTAGATTTTGATGGAACATTAGAAGGAACTTCTTGATGATAAGACCTATTCTGCAGTGAAATCACTTACCCAGAGAAGTGATGAGGTCTTCTTCTTTGGACGTCATTTAAAAAAAGGCTGGAAGCTACCTGATCTTGTGCGATTTACTGCACTGAGCATAGAGTGTTGGACTCTATGACCCACGAGGATCCTTCCAGCTCTATGGAGCTTATCAGACAGGAGGAATTTCTCTTTATTGCGAATTGAGCCAATTTGAATTCACGCGAATTGACTAGTTTAGCAAATTCACATGAATTCCAATTGCATTTGGAATGCATTCAGAATGACTTCCCATTACCTGAAAATGACCCCCCATTGCCCGAAATTGCTTGAGATGCTTTAATTCGCAATAAGGTAAAACCCATGATTGCGTTCGGAATGACTTCCTTTTTGCCCGAAATTGCGTGAGATACTTTAATTCGCAATAACGTGAAACCCCATGATTGCCTTCAGATTGCCATTAGATTATACTTCCAATTTCCGACGTCTGATAAGGTCCACAGGACCTTATTATATGATTCTATGAACAATGAATGAGTTGACAACCAGATGTTTAGATACCTAAGGCCTTTCCAGTGGTCGCCAGTAGCTTCTCTCTCAGTGAAGTGTTGAATCTTCTCTGTGATTTAATCCAAACGTTAACAGAGGTGCTAAACTTCAGCACTTTAAAGTTTAGAAATTAAAACCTGGAGTAGATTTCACTAACATGGAAGCCACCAGTTCCCAGTGGATACTCTAAGGAGTTGGCTTCTAAACCTAGTACATGTATACCTCCATCAACAAAACAGATGTGTTCCTTGGCATTAATTCTAGAGCAGAAAATCTGGCAGAAATAACATGGAGAGGGCAGGAATAGGTTCCTGCACCATGAGAAAAAAATATATTGAAAAGCCAAGTTCAATGTTTTATCAAGAAAATTTTTATTTAAAACTAACAGTATGGACATGTGAAATGAAACAACTAGCCTTGCATGAGTAAACCAAAACATCTGGACCTTCTAGAGACAACTTGAATTCTTCTTCCAAATCGGATCCAGGGATAACATTTTCTTTCACCAGCTTCCACTTTTCTTACAACTCCCATTTTGGTGGCCAAACAGGGAGGAGGTGGCTTATCTGTTTCCCCCTTTTCTCTCTGTTTTACTTGTCACACATTCTCAGTAAAGGACACCTGCCGTTTACCTTGCCTGCTGTAGGAAGGCACACACAGCTATAGCAGGGTCAGCTAGAACTGAATCCCATTTTTCCCAAGCATCTCAAACTTTATTGCGTTATTTGCTCTAGGCACACTGCTACAAACTGACACTAAAAGTCTGTATTTTTGCAGTTTTCTCTTACCATCCTCCCAATGCAGATGCTGCTAAATAATACATAGCTAAGCCGAGGATGAGTAGGAAAAGGGGTAAGACTGGACAGGTGTAAAAAGATGGTAAAAAGGAGCTTGTTTATCAGGACATTTGTTAACAGATTTATGCTTGTACCATGGTTTTTAAAAGGAATGTGCATTGCCACACACACACCATGTCTCAAGCAGGGCAATTGCAGATTATATAGCCTGTGTGAAACACTGGTTCACATATGATCTCACACTCTTTCAAATACATTTGGGTATTTGCTAGCTGGTATGGACTGGAGGAGACTGAAAGGAAATGTTGGGAGATGAAAGCCTTTTTAAACTTAGGAGAGTCTTCTACAAGCTGATGCCTTTGCCTATCTCTGGTATGGCATCCCCTGATGCCTACTTGAGAAGGGACAGTATACCAGCTGTCCCAACAAGGGACTCTTTCAGACGTGGGAAATTGGAAGTATAATCCAAGGGCAATCCAAACGCAATCATGGGGTTTCACGTTATTGCGAATTAGAGCTTCTCATGCAATTTCGGACAAAAGGGAAGTCACTCCGAATGCAATCATAGGTTTCACGTTATTGCGAATTAAAGCTTCTCACGCAATTTTGGGCAAGGAGGGGTCATTTTCGGGTAATGGGAAGTCATTCTGAATGCCTTCCGAACGCAATGGGGATTCATGTAAATTCGCTAAACAAGCGAATTCATGTGAATTTGCATTGGCTGCATTCGAAGTTGGGAGAAATTCCTTCTGTGTGAAAGAGACCAAGGAGAGAAGTGGCAGGATGAAACACTCCAGAATTTAGGGGCCATTTTTCTAAAAGCTCTGCTCTGTAACCTCATTGTTTTCACTTCTCTTGAAACCTTGAAAAGACTCTTAAAATTTACTGGAAAAGAGAGAGGAGTAGGCAGAGAAAGATGGCCTTTGATCTTTGCAAGGCTAAGGCTGTGAAGAGGTTTACAATGCAATTCCAGTTTCTCAGAAGACAGTCTTGCTGAATTCAATAGGACTTTTATCCCCAAGTATCTATGAATAGGTTGCTGCCTCAAACTGTATTGGGATGCTCTTTTTGTGGCACTATTACACTGGCGTAAAAATAACTACCCAGGTAGTTTGGCTTCTTCAGAAGTTGCATAAGCTTGGTCCATGCTGCAGCTAACCACAAACATAAGTTCTTCCTCACTTTGGACTCGGTGGATGGGGAGCTATTCAACCATCCCCCAATAAGTAAGCTCAATGCCTTTCACAGCCATTGCACATACCAACTATCCAGCATACTTATGCCAGAATGTATTTATGCAATACATGTATTTATGCCATACAATACTATGCAAAATCAGACCAAATCATCTCAATAAGGCTACATGGAAACCAATGAATTTCACCATAATTCAAGTATATGCACCAACCACAGATGCAGAACAAGAATAAATTGATAGATTCTATGAAGGACTACAGGAAGAAATTGACAACATACCAGCCCAGGATGTCAAGCTGATTATTGGAGATTTGAATGCCAAAGTCGGAAGCAAAGAGGATTCAAAAACAGTAGGCAGGTTCGGATTAGGCATAAGAGAAGAAGCAAGTGAGCGTCCGATAGGTTTTTGTAAAGCCAACAACCTATTCATTGCTAACACATTTTTCATCCAACCAGAAAGACAGTTATACACACGGACATCACCAGATAGCTAACACAAAAACCAAATAGATTATATAATTGGAAACAAAAGATGGTGAAACTCCATACTGGTGGCCAAGACGAGTCAGGGCGCCAATTGTGGTGCAGATCACAAATTACTCATATCAAATATAAGAGTAAAACTGTAGAATAAAACAAAACCAATCATCATTCCAAAATATGATCTAAACAATATCTCCACCGAATTCACTGATGAGGAATCTGTAGTCAGAATAAGAGGCTACTGTCAGAACAGAACATGGAGAAACAGAAAGGTTCCCATTTGGCAAAGAAGTCAGACAAAGCTGCATCTTATCACCCTACTTGTTCAACTTATATGCAGAACATATTGTAAGAAAAGCAGGCTTGGACCCAGAAGGAGGAGGAGGAGTGAAAATAGGAAGAAGGAATATGAACAATCTGATATGCAGATGACCCCATAATACTAGCAGAAAACCTCAAAGACCTGGAACAGCTACTAAGAAAGATCAAGGAAGAAAGTGCAAAGGCAGGCCTATTGTTGAATATAAAGAAAACAAAAATAATGACCACAGAGAAACTACACAAATTTAAATGAGATAACAAAGAAACAGAAATAGTAAAAGAATTCTCATGCCTGAGATCAAACATTGATAGAAATGGAGACTGCAGCCAGGAAACCAGAAGGTTAAGAATGGGAAGGACAGCTATGAAAGAACTAGAAAAGATCCCAAAATGCAAGGATATACAACTGAGCACAAACGTTAGAATCATAGACGCCATTGTATTCCCTATTGCCATGTATGGATCTGAGAGCTGGACAGTTAAGAAGGAGGATAGGAGGAAAATCAACTCATTCAAAATTTGGTGCTGGAGAAGAATGCTAAGGATTCCATGGACAGCCAAAAAGACAAACAAATGGGTCCTGGAGCAGATCATGCCAGAAATCTCCTTAGAAGCCAAGATGACAAAACATAGGTTGTTTTACTTTGGACACATCATGAGAAGACATGACTCATTTGAAAAAACAGTAATGCTAGGAAAGGTAGAGGGAAGTAGAAGGAGAGGAAGGCAGCATGCAAGATGGGTGGACTCTATCAAAGAGATCACGAGTATGAGTTTGCAGGAGTGGAGGACAGAGGGTCATGGAGATCAGCAGGGTCACCACGGGTCAAGATCAACTCAAGGGTAGTTAACAACAACAAAATTTATGCCATGCTAAAAATGCATAGGAACTCAGCCTGTACTTCTGTTACTTCATAGAATCATAGAATCATAGAAATTTAGAGTTGGAAGAGACCACAAGGGCCATCCATTCAGTCTCACTACAAACTGAGTCCAACAGTAACAGGAAGAAAATCCTGTGGACATTAAATAGGGTTAAATATCTGCCTCTACTCTTCTAAGGGTGAAAACAGAAGTAACAGCTTTACACCAGCTAAGGCAATTTGCAAGTGCAATGACTAGAATCCTGTTTGTGACATAGTTGTGGGTAATTCAGTGTTACAGGGTGTACGCCTGTTTTTGGATGTAGCACAAGAAACAATTCACTAGTTCCAACTCTTCTCCCCACTGCAACAGCCATTTACTGACTGAGGGATGGGAGAGGGAAAGAGACAAGGTAGCACCAGTACACTTGTAGTTCTGCCCCCAGGGGAAGAAGGATGAGGTTCCTCTGGATCTGGAACTTGCTGTAGTCATGGTAAGCTTGTCTGCAGGTTTGAACCTGGACTTTTGCTGGAAAATTCATCAAACAGAGGACACCTGAAAATCAGGATGCGTGGACTTGGTGGCGCAGTGGTTAAATGCCTGTACTGCAGCCACTCACTCAAAACCATAAGGTGACGAGTTCAAGACCAGCAAAGGGCTGAAGCTCGACTCAGGCTTGCATCCTTCCGAGGTCGCTAAAATGAGTACCCAGATTGTTGGGGGGCAAATAGCTTACAATTGTAAACCGCTTAGACACTCCTTAAGGGTATGAAGCGGTATATAAATGAAGCTATTTGGTGGTTTTTGTTTTTTTTTAATCTTTTTGGTTAGCCCAAGTAGTGTTACCTCAAGGTCTGGTCATCTGCACTCCTCCTCTTTTCTGATATCAAATTGATATCAAAAGAGATGTTTGAGGTAGTTCTCTTCTCATTCTTCTCTCCTGGAAACATCATTTTAATGCCAAAATCTGCCCTGGGATATGTTTTGCTCTACAAATGTGTCTACTCAGCTTCCCCCTCATTCAGTCTCTTTTGAGTTCAGACAGTCTCTCTGTCAGTATCTTGCTTGACTTGTCAACCTTGCTCGCCACTCCATGATCCACAGGCAGTTTGCTGAGCCAATTCAGTTCACAGTGTCCCCCGACTGGAGCTACGCTTCTGGAATCGGTGCAGTATCACCCTCTGCAATTCCTTCAGTCGCTATCTGCTACCCCCTTTTATATAGTTAGCTCTTGGATGTGTGCATGAATAAGTGTTTCTGTGTGAATGGTGATTTCCTTTTTATTTGCAAATGAAACTATACTTGGACCTGCACTCTGGAATACTGTTTCTCTGAACTGGTATACACAGGCTTGATCCCAGCTTTGAGGCACCCAAGCCCTCTCAGCTGCTTTAATCGAGCTAATAAAATTCCCCTATTAAATATTGATTGTAGATGCCCTCCTGAGACCCTTGCAATTTGGGTAACAGTAGTATTGATCTATGGAATCAATTCTTGAATAATAAGTCAACACATTGGAAAGTCCCATTAATTTAGTGAGTCTACTCTACTTGGAGCTAGCAACAGTATTCAGGCCATGGGTATCCCACAGTCAAGACACTGACTGCATGTTGTATCGTGCAAATTAGTATTTACCAATCACTTTTTCCCTGCTAAGGAAAAATAAATCGAGTATCAAATTATTTTTTGAAATAATTCAAAAGGGCACAGATCTTTTAAAATGAAATGAAAACAGTTTCTCTAATGGGAGGTTATTTACAGATGAGCTAACTTGGGTGAGAAGGGGTGCAGAACCTGACTACGTATGGCTCAACTAGAGCTTTTGTTGTGTGTCTTTCAGACTTATAGTGACCCTATGGCAGGGTTTTCTTGGCAAGATTTGTTAAGTGATAGTTCTCTTTGCCTTCCTTTGAGACTAAGGAGTTTATCACAAGGGATGGATCCTGTGCAGAAACAGGATTTAAAAATACAGGAAAAAGAAAAACACAAAAACAGGTTGATTTTCAGACATGTTGGAGTTAATAAGCAATAATACCAGTATGACATTCATCTGAACAGAAAGTCGACAAAGCCCACTCCTTTTTACTTTTGGGATTTTCCAGAAGTATAAAGCAGCAGGTTTTGTCTACTTTCCATTTGGGTTAATATCACGTTATTGCTTATTAACCCTTACATCATGTGAAAATCAACCCACTTTTGTGTGTTTTGTCCACTTTCTGTTTGGGTTAATCCCTAATCTCATCTGAAAATCTACCTGGTTTTATGTTTTTTTCCCAGTTTAAATTCAGTTTCTGCACAGGATTTGTCCTGTGTGATAAACCCTAAGAGAATGTGACCTGCCTAAGGTCATGCAGTGGGTTTCCATGGCTGAGCAAGGATTCAAACCCTGGTCTTTAGAATCATAGTCCAGCGCTCAAATCATTATACCATGCTGTCTCTCTTCAGCTAGAGTAAAATCCTTTAATTAAAGGGATTTACATACTTGTTGAATAACCCTTCCAAAATTGTTTCAATGGATCCACACTAGTTGGAATAGTATTTTTCCTTAAGGAAGGAGGAGGCAGAAGAGAAAACAAGGAGAAGGAAAAGAGGAGGCAGAAGAAAAAAAAGATGCTACTGCTGCCATGGTTTTTAAGCACGTTTCTAGTGACTGAAAATACTCTGCAGGCAAGGAGAAGAGCACCATCTTGGTCAAAAAGTCAATTGGGAGGAGGTGAAATTCAAGCAAGGCAACCCAAGTCCTGAAAAGTGGAGGAGGCGGAGGTGGAGAGACTGTGAGTGATACGAGGCAGGGGGAGTGCGGTTTAAAATTGCATTATGTCTGGCCTCTTAGTTATTGATTTTTCTCCTTTTTCTATTTATAGCAGCTTCACTCAGTGTCAAATCTCTTCCAGCGGTCACAGGCTCCAGCAGAAACCAGGCCAGATTGTCTCCCCGAGAAGACAGCAACAAAAAGACAGACCCTGGGAAATAAGGAATCAGACAGTGGGAAGCGGTTAGTGGGACCAACAGCAATACAATGACCCACAACTGTTGGTGTCATCAGCAACACCAACACCACTGCCCTTGCTATTGCTACTAATAATAGTACCGGTAGTAGTAGTAGTTGTAAAGGAGTGACTGCAACAACATTTTGCAATGTACAGTTCTCTGTTTCCAGCCACTTTCCTCCCTCCCACTCTTCTATAGTTTCCAGGGATTTTGCCCAACTTTTGGGCAGCATTCTGTGATTACCTAGCATGCTCAATCCTGACATAGCTTTTTCAGGTATTTTGGGGGGGGGGGGGGGGACTGACCTCAGACTTACTCACCCATCTCCATGCAAGCCTACTAATGCTCCTTCTTGGGACCAAATGGTGTTCTGACTTAGGACTTCATCACACCAGCCTGCCGTCCTGCCACAATCACACTAGTTTAATAATGGAAACATACCAGTTTGGCCTCATTTCTTATGGCACTTTTCTCTATGATAATGGAGAGCCTACTGCTTTGGTGGAGAGCCAGTATAGTGTAGTAGTTTGAGCATTGGACTACGACTCTGGAGACCACAGTTCAATTTCCTGCTCGGCCATGAAACCTATTGGGTGACCTTGGACAAGTCACATGCTCTGGCAATGGCAAACCTCTTCTGAAAAAAGAAAACCCCATGATAGGTTTTCCATAACCTGGAAACAGCGTTACGGCACACAACAACAACAAAAAATCGCTTTGGCAGCCCATGGTAGCATAATTTGTTTTCTGAACTACTAGATGCCATTTTTTGGGAGGAAAGGAGAGATGAGCCATTGCGATTGCCAATCGCCTCCCAAAGCTGTCTGCTATGTGAACATGCACACAGCAGACAGCTTTGGGGATGTTTTGGCAGCTGTGATCACTGCAAAGAGGAGCAGAATTATGCCCACTCCCACTATGTGACTCCCTGGGAAGCATAACTGCAGTCAAAGGGACCTATTTCACAAAGGCAGTAATGGAATAGCAAAGAGATGGGGAGACTATTGACGAGTTTTGCCCATCAATGAAAACTACAGTAATGAATGGACTGCAAGACAGCAGCAGGATGGGCATGATATCATGGGACGACTACCAGCCAAATATACTTTTGTTATTGTTGTTGTTGTTGTTGTTGTGTGCCTTCAAGTCATTTTGGACTTATGGTCACTCTAAGGCAAAACTATCATTGTGATTTCGTGGCAAGATTTGTTCAGAGGAGATTTGCCATTGCCTTCCCCTGGGGCTGAGACACCCAGTGGGTTTCATGATCCAGCTGTGAATTGAACCCTGGTCTCCAACGTCATAGTGACACTGGTTGCTTTTATCCTGTTATAATTCTGCTTTTCTAGCCTCATGAGATAAAGTCCTAAATATACACACAGAGTTGGAAGGCTGAATTCTGGTAGTAACAGAACCATTGTTTCAGCCTGCTAGTTTCTGGGACACCATCCAGATACAAGGAGCTGTGGGACTGTGGAACTTTTTGTCCAAAATTTATCCTTTCCAAGCTATGCATGTACCTCCCATTTCCCTGTTTCTCCCACGCAACATGCAGATCTTGTTTCTAAAGGCACCAACACAGAGACTGTATGGAAAACACTATGAATGTCGACAGACTAATGCCATGATGGGCTCTCCTGTAAGAGATCTTTACACTTGTCTTCCTCTTCACTGCTGGACTTTTGAGGGAGGCCTTGAAGGAAGGTGGAAGTGTGGGTTGGTCCTTGCCTCCCACTTGTGCATTGTGTACTGGAGCAGGCGGCATCATCCTGGCATCTGGCCATTGCTGCGCATCAATTGGTGCTTTGCATGCACGAATCATTTGTGGGCTTTGTGGATATGAAGCATTGTGACTGACGGGTGAGCAGCAGAATTGTTGGAGATGCTGTGGGCATGACACTGTTGTTCCTGCATTATCTCCCTTTCTGCTTCCCACACCACACAACTGTGGCTGTGCTTTTGACAGAATCCAGGAATGCTGGATGTCATTCCACTGTAGAAATAAAGCAGTTTGGCGCCACTTTAACTGTCATGGCTCCATCCTACAGAATCCTGAGATTTGTAGTTTTGTGAGGCACAAGCCCTCTTTGGCAAAGAAGGCTAAATACCTTATAAAACTACATGTCCAGGATTAGATAGGATGGAGCTACAGCACTTAAAGTGGTGTCAAACTGCATTACTTCTTCAGTGTAGATGCACCCCAATGACTTTGTGCTGCATTTTTCTTGGTACAGTAAGAGCCTGGAAAATTGCTTGTTTGGGCAACAGTCTTGCTGACAGAGAGTTCTGGGCAATGTAGTCCAGGTTCTGTATATCACAGTAGGCTATAGGGTAACAAAACCATAAGTTCAGTTTGCCGATAATAAAGTACCACCCAAATCACACTTAACAAAGCTTTAACAAAGGAAAAAGTCAACTGCTTGCCCAAAGGAAGTTACAATCAAGGTGCCTTGGTGAGTAATGCCAATAAATGCAAGCACACCATTTCAAATCATTGGTGTCAGGTATCAGGAATGGGGAAAGAGTGTTAAGAAACTGGAACTGATGCAGCAGCAGTGGGAAGGGATGGACTTTTTCTTGCACGGTGGGATTTTGTCGTTGTGTTTGGCGGAGCT
Organism: Urosaurus nigricauda; assembly: GCA_034509955.1. Taxonomy (NCBI): domain Eukaryota; kingdom Metazoa; phylum Chordata; class Lepidosauria; order Squamata; family Phrynosomatidae; genus Urosaurus; species Urosaurus nigricauda. The sequence continues at coordinate 144,082,773 of JAOEGL010000002.1, read as the reverse complement.
TGGGAAAGTTGTGGAGGTTTTTTGTTGTTGTTTCTGCTGTTTGTTTTTGGTCTGGATTAGAACTCCCACTACCAAGACTGTACTTCTTGCAACCCTGGATCACAGTTCCCAGGATTCTCTCAGTTACAGTCCAAAATAATAACATTTCCAAGCTCAGCTCATTTTGTGCTCAGGAAATAAATTATCTGTGCAATACAAGTATTGGTGTGGGTGCCAGTCACGAAGGCAGTGTAGTCCCTCTGGCAGACGAGGCAGTTTGCCTCTGAATGCCAATTGCAGAGGAACATGAGTAGGAGGAGGGTGCCGTTGCGTGCATACTCTCCTTGCTAGCCCCTGGTAAACACAACGATGGGCGCAACAGCACTTTGGGCTGATCCACAAAAGCTCTTCCTATGCTTTTGTGACCTTGAAGAAAGTAAAGCAAGGTCTGGACCATGTGTGAAAATAAATGAGTGATTCCTTGATTTTAGGATACCAGACACATTGTTTTCACACAGTAACATCTCCTTATGATGTAGTGATCATAGCAACCTATTCTTGTTCTTGCATGCCTTCAAGTTGTTTCCAGCTTGTGAACCCTATTGTGGGAGAAAGGTGGGCTAAAAATCCTTGGAATAAAAATAAAAATAAAAAAATAAATGTGAATGTGAACCTATCATGGGATTTTCCTGGCGAGATTTCTTCAGATGAGGTTTACCATTGCCTTTCTCTGAGACTGAGGGTGCATCTACAGCCTACTAATAATGGAGTTTTGCACCATTTTAAATGCTATGGAATCCTAAGATTTGTAATTTTACAGCATCTTTAGCCTTCTCTGTCAAAGACTGCTGGTGTCTCACAAAACTACAAATCCCAGGATTCCGTAAGATGGAACCATGCCGGTTAAAGTGGCGTCACATTAGTTCTATGGTGTAGATACACCCTGATAGAATATGACTTGCCCAAGGTCACCCGGTGGGTTTCATTGGTTGAGTGGAGATTTGAACCCAAGTCCAGCACTGAAGACGCAATACCATGGTAGCTTTCAGAAAACAGCAGCAACCCCCTTTTTATAGTTCCTCCAAATTCAGCCAAGGGACTACTGTAAACAAGTGTCATTGATTCAATGGCTCCCATTTAGAGGCCAGATGGGAAAGATTAGAATTCCCCCCACAATAGACTGTAAGGAACCTGTGGCTGTCCAGATATCGCCAGACTACAGTTCCCATCAAGTCCACCAAAATAGCCAATGATGAGGATTTACAAGGACTGTTATTCAAAACCCCCACAACTTCCTTCTTCCCTGGATTATAGCAAATTGGAGCTGGAAATATATCTGGATCTCTTGATAAATGTCTGGGCATTTTATGGTAGACCAGTGGATGGATCTATGCTTTAGAAATAATACCGTCTGACACCACTTTAACTGCATGGCACTGTCTTACAGAATCCTCTGGTTTGTAGTTTTGTGAGGCATCAGCACACTTTTGCCAGAGAAGGTTCAAAACTTGGTAAAACTACAAATCCTAGGATTCCATAGGATGGAGCTACAGCACTTAAAGTGGTACCAAACTACACTATTTCTACAGTATGGATGCACCCAGTAAGGTCTTTTGACCACAGTAGTAACAATAAGGATCATCTCTCCATCCCCAAAATTAGGCTCTTGGAATGAAGACAAGAAATAGAGGATTTTGTGTTTGGAACTTTTTTTATTTTTGTTTTTTAATGATTTGATGTTTGATTACTTGATGTTTTTTCCTTTTATTTAAAAAAAACACTTCTGAATATTGCTTGTTTTTGTTGTTAACTGCCCTTGAGTCGACTCTGACTCATGGTGACCCTGTGAATATGACATCTCCAAGATCCCCCGTACTCCACTGCTCTGCTTAGGTCCTGCTAATTCGTTCCTGTGATCTCCCTAATTGTATCTATCCATCTGGTGTATGGTCTTCCTCTCTTTCTACTACTCTCCACCTTTCCAAGCGTTATTGTCTTTTCTAATGAGTCATGCCTTCTCATTGATGTGGACAAAGTACAACAGCCAGGAACTTGGCCTCCGGAGAGATTGCCAGCTTGATCTGTTCAAGGACCCATTTGTTTGTCTTTTTTGCTGTCCACAGGATCCTCAGTACTCTTCTCCAAGACCACATCTCAAATGAATTGATTTTCTTCTTGTCCACTTTCTTCAGTGTCCAGCTTTCTCATCCATACCTGGTGTTGGGGAACAATGGCTTGGACGATTCTAAATTTAGTGTTTAGTTGTATATTTTTACATTTTAGGATCTTGTATAGTTCTTTCATGGCTGCCTTTCCCATTCCTAGTTTTCTTCTGATTTCTTAACTGCAGTCTCCATTCTGATCAATGTTTGATCCTAGTTGCTGGAATTATTTAACTATTTCAATGTCCTCATTGTCTAGGTTGAATTTATGTATGTATTCTGAGGTCATTATTTTTGTTTTCTTTATGTTCAGCTTTAATCCTGCCTTTGCACTCTAGTCTTTGACCTCCCTTAGCAATTGTTCCAAGTCTGTGATGTTTTCTGCTAGTAACAATGGTATAGCCTACATGTGTTATCTTTTTGATGTTCCTTCCTCCTATCTTCACTCCTCCCCCTTCTGAGTCTAAATCTGCTTTTCTTTTTATAATTTCTGCATACAAGTTTAACAAATAGGATGATAGAATGCAGCCTTGCCTGACCCCTTTGCTGACTGGGAACCATTCTGTTTCTCCGAATTCTGTTCTAACAGTAGCTTTTTGTCCCAAGTAAAGATTTCTCCTCATGACTATCAGATGTGTTGGCACTCCTATGTCTTTAAGGGTGTTCCATAGCCTTTCATGAGCTATGGAGTCAAAGGCTTTGCTGTAGTCTGTAAAGCACATGCTGATTTTCTTTTGGAATTCTTTGGTGTGCTCTGTTAGCCCTTGTATATTTGTAATGTGGTCCCTAGTGCCTCTTCCTTTCCTGAACCCTGCTTGCACCCCTGGGATTTCTCTCTCTATGTGTGATTGGAGTGTATGCTGCCAGACTTTTAGCATAATTAGTTATGCTTGTTAGTTTCTTTAAAATAACACATTGCTAATGTGTGTGACCACATGCCAGATGGTTAGACTCAATCAAGGAAGACAGAACCTTAGAAGAGAAGCTGAAGACATGGGTCTTGAAGAAGTCTCATCTACAGGGTCCCCATGAGTTGAAGTCAACTCGAAGGCAGCTAACAACAACAAACATAAGTGTGTGCACACATGACTTATAGTAACCCCATTAATTTCATAGATTTTTCTTAGGCAAGGAATACTCAGAGTTGCTTTCCTCTGAAAGGTAGTGTAGAATACCTTACATGCTACTTGTTTTAAAAGATTCTTGAAAACACTAAAAATACAAACATTCTCTGAAAATGACCTCCAAAAAGACCCCCTGTAACATAGTTTTCAAGGAGACCACCATGTTAGTCTGAAACAACTATCTGTACTCATAATACAATATGTGGAAATAGAGGAATAAGACCCTGCTACAGACACAGATGACAACTCGGCCCCTACATCTATTCTATAGCAACATTTCATTGTTTTGTTATATGACTGCAAGTCAGTTCTGGATTTTCTGAGAATCTAGGATTTTCTTGGCAAGATTTATTCAGAGAAAGTTTGCCATTGCCTACCTCTGAGGCTGAACAAGTGTGACTTGACTTGCCCAAAGTGTGACTTGCAAAAATTTTAAAAAACCAAAGTCAGTCTTGCCAACCTGAAGCATGCTCTGCTCCTGGTTAACTGACTTTTGCAGGTTGTCATGTCATGGCATCTTCAGCTTGCTGTATTTCTTCACCTTGCTATATTCTGTTGAATGACTAGCCATGTAGTATCACTGAACTGAAAGTGATGTCACTCCTGTTCTGTGATATGAGAACTAAATCTATAGACAGTATTATCTGCTCTCTCAAAGCCCCCATTTCTGAGCCATGTGTCTTATCCCTTTCCCCACCACCCTCTATTTTTTCTCAGGTAGATTGGTTGGTTAGTGCTCACACAGATCCAGAAGCAGATTGCTTTAGGAAGTCGAAATTCACTGCAGACCTGCAGAAGTGACACATTTCTGCCTGGTCAGACTTTCCATGGCTCTGAGTTTGCCATCCTCCTATTTTCCCTTGTATATATGTACAACAAGCATAACATATATTGTTGTTATGTGCCTTCAAGTAGTTTCTAACTTTCAGCAACCCTAAGGAGACCAGCTAGAGAACCAGTGTGTTATAGTGGTTTGAGTGTTGGACTACAACTCTGCAGACCAGGGTTCAGTTACCAGCTCATCTGTGAAACCCACTGGGAGACCTTGGGCAAGACAAAGGCTCTCAGCTGCAGAGGAAAGCAATGGCAAACCCCCTCTGAACAAATCTTGCCAAGAAAATTCTATGATAGGTTTTGCTTTCGGCTCGCCATAAGTTGTAAATGACTTTGTAATGCCTGTTCTCTTACACCCTTCCATAAACTCACAGTTAAACCTTTCCAGGTATATAGTGTGAAAGGTGACTCTACTTTCAATTCAGGAAAGAGAAAAAGCAAAATCCCATGGCTTTCCTACCAAAAATTCAAGGGAAACTTTGTTCTCACTACTATAGGCAACTCAGGCCAGGCCAGACAGAAAGAAGAGCAGTTTTTAACCCGGGGGGGGGGGGGGGGTCATCTCATAAATCTCTGACCTACATCCTCATAACCTCGTAACTGTGTTCCCTGATGCTTTTAAGGTCTGTCACTGCCTGATGACTCCAGGCTCTGGCCCAGCTTTGGGGAGAATACGGGAATCACACACTGGCATCTCTGAGTGGGTAATGGAGAAGAAACAGAGTGAACCAGCCAAGGGATGAGATCATCTGTTTATAACGTAGGACTTCTTCCATGGGGGGAGAGAAGGAGGAGGGGAAGCTTTCAAGGACTGATCACTGGCCTGTGAAACTAGCCTTTTGTTTGTCAGGATGATTCTTGCTGTCTCTCGGCCCCTTTTGTACGTAAGGCTGATGTGCTCCTGGCAGATCTCTTTTCTTTCCTGTCTTTCAAAAGAGGTGATGTCATCCATTAGAGAAGTAGCAGAGAAGGGGGGGGATGAAGGGATCAGATCAACAAAGGAGCAAGGAATGGTCCACTGAACACTACAGGGTGTGTGCGGTAGGGTGTCATCTTTTGAGGTACGGACCTGATTAGAACAGTCTACCTAATCCAACCACTTTTGTTTCCCCACAGGGACCAGTTATGTAGGACAGCCACCATGGCGTGGTGGTTTGAACATTGAACTAGGACTCTGGAGACCAGGATTCAATTCCCACTTGGCCAAGAAGCCCACTGGGTAACCTTGGGCAAGTCTCATGCTCTCAGCCTCAGGGGAAGGCAATGGCAAACTTCCTCTGAACAAATCTTGCCAATAAACGATAGGTCCATAAGTTGCCATAAGATGGAAATTACTTGAAGGCACACAACACACCCAGCCACCCATGTGGATGACTGTCCCCATATAAGACAATAGTTCTCTCACACTGTCACTGGTATAGCTCAACCAAAGCATGGGGAAATTAATTGTTTACGGGTACTTATTGTTGTTGCTATGTGCCTTGAAGCTGACTCCATCTTATGGCAAAAGTTATTCAAAGGAGGTTTGCCATTGCTGTCTTCTGAGGCTGAGAAAATGAGGCTTGTCCTAGATCATAGAATCATAGAATTATAGAGTTGGAACAGACCACAAGGGCCATCCAGTCCAACCCCCTGCCATGCAGGAACTCCCAGTCAAAGCATCCCCGACAGATGGCCATCCAGCCTCTGCTTAAAGACCTCCAAGGAGGGAGACTCCACTACACTCCCATCACCCACCTAGGAAGTTTCTGTGGCTGAGCAAGGATTCAAACTCTAGTTTCCCAGAGTCCCAATCCAACACTCACAACCACTATGCCATGCTGGCTTTAATGCCATGTATGTAGCTTCAAGTGGCTGGTCGATTCACGGTGACTCCATGAATTTCCTAGGGTTTTCTTTGGCAAAGAATACTCAGAGGTGGCTTTGCCAGTTCCCCCCTCTGAAATAGATCCTACAGCATCTGGTGTTCGTTGGCAGTCTCCTCCCAAGTATTTACTACACCCCAGATCTCAGGATTGGACCATTTCTTCCAGACTTCTCAGGGCAAAGGTGGTGGTGGTGGGGGGGGGGGAATATCAGGGTAAGAACGCTGCTTTGAAAAAATGTGTATATTTTTTTCCTCATTTGTTAGACTGTAAGTTTTTGTTTTAATTGCCTACTCTGTGCAACTGCAGTTGATACTTAATCTACCATGCTTAATGATATCACGAGAGGTTGTACTTTGCAACATCACCCTTATGACATCACCAGGGGATTTCCCCTGTGATTTCACAATAGGATCATCCCGGGTCTCAGGTGTGGGCCCTGAAGATTTAGAGTCTGGGAGAGTATTGACCTGGCAACTCTAGACTTGATCTTGCTTGACAGCTGAGATCATATGGGATCTTGTGCCTTCTGGGTATTCGGTTTCTCACATCTCCAGTGCTGCCATCTCAAGCGGGCCCATTCTTTCTTTTAAGAGCTACTGCAAGGATTGCTCTTCAGTGCTGGAACACACATCTCTGCTCCCTCCCCTGGGGTGTAACAAGACAATTTTCATTGGGGAGAGGCAGAGATAAAAATGAGAGTGTTGAAAGCCAGAAAGCTCCTGTGTCACTACAAAAGAGACTTCTGTGGACAAAGGTTTTCATACGTAATGGCAACAACAACCCACAAGTAATTCATTTTACTTAGGAACTATGTGACGAAGCTTCCAAAAAAGCAAATCAACTTTAAAAAACTGCATGTTATCTGCCTGCAAAATAGTTGTGTAAACTAAATGCCCGTGACTAGGAAATAAATGCATATTGTGCAAGTCATCCCTTCCTACTGCTTCGAACTGTTAATGAAGCCTAATGGGCTGTGATTTCTCTGCAGACTTGCAGAGAAACTGCCCACTTGAAATTCCTTCAAATATGTTATTTTCCAAAGCCAGGATGACTAAATTAGCTTTTCTCTGGTGAAACATTAAACACTTGTGTGGTATTTAACCTATGTGTCCAAGCTAGAAATGAATTTTCACACACCGCTGTAGATGCACCAGAGGTGAGTCCTGCAACATACAAAGTGTGGTTATCTAGAAAGGCTTCCTTGTACATGTACAATATTTTTGTAATTTTGTGAAGTGTTAGTATTGGGGTTTTGCAGAACTACCATATTCTTTTCTTTGGAAGCCTAATCTGTTTTTCTAAATGCCCAACTGCAATGCTAAAAAATTAGCATTTTTTATTTGGGAGGCAATGCTCCTGTTCTTACACCCTCCAATTGTCCCAGTTTGACAATGGCTCTCCCAATTGATCCTCTCCTCTTATTCCACCTTTGTCCTCAGCTTAATTTCAACTGCTGCAAACTGAGTTGAAAGTGTAAAAGCAGTTTGCACTCAATTAACTCAGGAAAAGGGAAAGGAAAGAAAGACACAGACTCAAGGCTCAAAGAAAATAGAATCATAGAGTTGGAAAAGGCCACAAAGGCCATCCAGTCCAATCCTCTGCCATGCAGGAACTCTCTAGCAAAGCTGCCCCCACTGTGTTCCTCATTCTTTCTAGTTCCATGGTAGGGACTGGTGGGGCCACTGGCATCACTAGGGTTGGCGTCACCCAGTGCGGTAACTTCCCCATTGACCTCCTCCCATACGACACCATGCAGAATCCTCAGTAATGTTTTTTGTACTAAGGTTACTCCCACCTAAATCATAATTCTCACGTACCATTGAATGGAATGGCAACACTATAGTTATGACATCAGCAACCAGCAAAACTAAAATTATACATTTAAGTTACAATATCATACACACAGCCTCAATGTATTTACATGTGCATAGTTTCATGTGGTTAAAGTGAAATTTTGGTGAGGTGAGATGGTTTTAAAGAAAATTTTAAAACGATCTTTCAATTTTTTTTTATTTTAAAAATTTAAAAGTTTGAACAATTTATAATTTAAATTTATGCTTTTAAAAGAAACCTGGAGCCTCTTTTTTCTCCTGCCACTGATCCTCACCCCACTCACACCATCTCTTCAGTGTTTTAAAGGAATCCAGGCAAATACTGCTGCCATCACTCCCCCGCTTAGGGCTGTCCCCATTGAATTCCTAATTCTTCCTTCATCCATGACAAGGACTGGCAAGGCAAGCAGTGTCCAGCAGTCCTGACTGTCCCTTCTCTCTTTACCCCTTCCCAGCCATCTGAGTCCTCACCATTGTCTGTACTGGTCAGCGATATAGTGCACTGAAACCCAGCAACACCTGGAGGGGCACATGTTCTCCAACCATCCCCTAAGTTAACCACATGTGTCTTGGAACTAAAACAGAAAATGCAACAAAGCACCAGGAACAGTGGGCTGGTAGTAGGAGTGCAGACTGCTAAGAAGAGATTAATAATTGGATCCTATAGCAAATCAGGCCTGAAATCTCCCTAGACGTCAAGATGACTAAATGGAAGTTGTTCTACTTTGCCTATATCATAAGAAGAAAAGACACAGTAGACAAGATGATAATGCTTGGTAAAGTTGAGGGGAACAGGGAAAGAGGAAGAACACATTCCAAATAGATAGACTCAGGGGCAAAACAGATGGCTTTGATCGCCAGATCAGGGCTGCAGCAAACACACACCATGCCCCTGATCCAGCATTTTTCCAGCTCAAAAACATGCCACTCCTTTTTGGGCTGGAAAAAAACCATCCTTTCCAACACTACCACCATGGCTTTCACCCGTTTCTGCAGCACAGTGCATGTAAACACCACACCACTGAAACACGTGACACTGCAATGTTTTCCTTTTGCCACCCTCCCCATAGATACCCCCTGGTTGATGCCCCCCCCCCCCCATTTCTGTTCTGCTAAGGGGTAGAAGGAGGAGAGAGAAAGAAGAGCCAGCATGGCATAGTGGTCTGAGTGCAGGACTATGACCCTGGAGAGCAGGGTTCAATTCCCAGCTCGGCCATGAGTCACATACTCTCAGCCTCAGGGGAAGGCAATGGCAAACCTCCTCTAAACAAATCTTGCCAAGAAAACCCAATGACAGGGTCACCTTAGTGTTGCCAGAAGTCGGAAATGACTTGAAGGCACACAACACACACACAAGGGGTGGAAGGGTTGAGAAACATTTGATAAACCCTGATGCAAAGGACCCTGTCTCTAATTCACATCTGGGCCTGGCTTGCTAAGCCAGGAAGGGGCTTGCTGTACACCCCTGACTAAAAATGGCATGGAAGAGCCTGTTTGGTAATGCCTTTCCCACTGTGCTAGAAACTTGCAGCCAAAGCACCAGCTGTTTTAAGCAAAATGTAGTCTTTCATTCCAGTTTCTGATTCCCTTCAGTCCTCAAGCCTCTTCTTTTACCAGGTTCCAGTTTCTCCCAGTCTGTTGTGGGTTTCTCCTTGAATTTGTGTTGCCCCCAGAACACAGCCATAGGAGTTTATCAGACGTTGGAAACTGGAAGTATAACCCAATGGCAATCTGAACGCAATCATGGGGTTTCACGTTATTACGAATTAAAGTATCTCACGCAATTTCGGGCAAAAGGGAAGTCACTCCAAACACAATCATGGGTTTCATGTTATTGCGAATGAAAGCATCTCATGCAATTTCGAGCAATGGGGGGGGGTCATTTTCGGGTAATGGGAAGCCATTCTGAATGCATTCCAAATGCAATGGGAATTCATGTGAATTCGCTAAACTAGCAAATTCATGTGAATTCGAATTGGCTCTCTTCACACCCTCCTGTTCGCACACCAAAAATCAATCACAACTGTCCTGATTCAACAGGGAGAGTGCCAATTGATCATCTGTCATCCCACTTTCTCAGCTACTTTAAAATGTCCCAGTTTCTCTCTCCCGCTCCCACTTTCCTCCTTCAATTGTTGCAAGTGGAGTGCAAAATGCAAAGGAAATTAGCACTCATTAACTCGGCAGGAAGAGAGAAGGGGCAAAATCTTACCCTTCCCAGTCAGCTCAGGCAGATGCAAACTGCTGCAGCCTCTCCTAGCTAGTGTGTTTTTGCTCATTAATAATTTTTCTCATCCAGTGTTGCTTGGCCTCACATATCCTGGTTTTCTTCTGAGAAGAGTTGGAGGGTCTGGCACAGCCCCTGCTATAATGGTTTTGTGGAGGTTCAGATTCATAATGCTGTCATTACATTGATTTTAATTGCCCCATGTCATTACATGTGCTGCTGTCCAGACCCATTTATTCTCACCGGCCTTTTAAAAAATTCATTTATAATGAATTATCTTCCCTAACTGTACAATGGCAACCAGATGGTACCAAGGTGCCTCCCCACCCCCATCCACTTTTACTGGAATAGAAGTCATTTTGTCCCATTCCTTTTACCTTCTAAACAACCTTGGGACGGTGATCTAAAACTAATTAATATGTAAACGGATCTTGTAGCACCTTTGAGACTCAAAGGTGCTACAAGATCCCTTTGCATACTGATTTTCCAGACTAACACAGCTATGTTTTTGAATCCTAAAACTAACTGTAAATAAAATTTTAAAAATTTCCTAGACGTAGGAATGAACGTAGTAGAACAGGTCTCAGCCCCAAAGACTTCAAGTCAAGGCCAGCCCATGCAATACCGCGGGAGGGACTTTGGGTGTGTTTCACAAATTGGTCGAGGAAATGCTCTCTCATCTGCAGAAGTGGCATGATTGGGCTGCCCAAGGAGGATGAATGAAGGTCTTTATCCTTGTGGGAGAGAAAAGAGGATGTTTGTGTTCACGCTTGGGCTTGGGTTTTGAAAAGCCTGTGTGTCTGTCTGTGTGTGCAAGAGAGAGGGAGAGGGAGAGGATGGGGCGAGGAGGAATACATTGCATTCCTTTCTGTATGAGCACATTGGACCCTTGGTGGGTTAAGTGTGGCGCAGTTGTTCACCTGTGGGCGCACACACACACGTGCTTCTGGAATTAACACAGGGCCCAGATGGAAGCAGTGAATGACTTGGGTACACCACATCCCCTTTCCCCATTGTGTATACAGAACATGATTGGGCTGGACCCTTAATTCTGTTTTAGTAACAGCACATCATCCTCCACCACACCTGAGGGCAGCAAGACAGAGAGGGTGAGGGATGGCAGGCCAGACGATATAGGCACACCTTTGACTTCCGAAACCTGGGTGCCACTCTACAATTGCTCTGCTTCTGCAACCTGAGACCAGACTAATAATAATAATTAATAATAATAATAATAATAATAATAAAGTTTATTTATAGCCCGCTCCTCTAATAGAATACTTGGAGCGAGGTACAACAGATTAAAAAGGATGCAGAGTAAAAACGACAATCATATCCCTCCCCAACCGCTCCCCTTAAAACTAAATTAAACCAAGACAAATTAAAATTGGGACAGATTAAAATTGGTCAACAAGTATTAAACAAAGTGCAATCTCATGAACTATTCACGTGCAAGTCCACGTTAAGTAAACTCAGCTGGATTAGACAAGGGCAGCTGAGATCATTCCCATTTCTGTCTATGTTTTCAGAGCAGGGAGTGGATATTCCATTTATTTCCTGTTTCAAGGAAAGGCCTGCCGGAAAAGATGCATCTTTAAAGCCGTTTTGAAACTAGCCAGTGATGTAATGAGACGCATCTCATCCGGCAGGTCGTTCCAAAGCTTAGGGGTGGTAGCTGAAAAGGCCCTCTGGGAGGTCTGGGACTGCCTAGTCTTCATCGGCTGCAGTAGGTTCCTCCCAGAGGACCGAAGTGTGCGGGGCGGTTCATACGGGAAGAGGCGGTCCTTAAGGTAGGATGGGCCTGGGCCATGCAGGGCTTTAAAGGTTAGTACCAACACCTTGTACTGTGCCCGGAAACTAATGGGCAGCCAATGGAGAGCTTTGAGCACTGGTGTTATGTGCTCTCCTCGATATTCCAGTGATAAGCCTGGCTGCCATATTTTGAACTAATTGAAGTTTCCGGGTTAGGCACAAGGGTAGCCCCATGTAAAGCGCATTACAAAAATCCAGATGTGAGGTTACTAGAGCGTGTACCACAGATTCCAGGTCTTTCGTGTCCAGGAAAGGGCGCAGCTGGCGTATCAGCCGAAGCTGATAGCAAGCACTCCTGACTATCGCATTCACCTGACTAGTCATGTGAAGCGAAGAGTCGAGGAGTACCCCCAGACTGCGAACACAGTCCTTGGAGGAGAGTGTGACCCCATCTACTGATAGCTGCCCTGCCATCCCAAGAACCATCACCTGCCTCTCCCAGAAACACCAGGGACCAGCAGAGAGACTTCGGAGGCACGGGATATAGAATATATATAGAAGTGACAGGACAATTTATTATATATATTTTTGGGTAGAACAGCATCAGGATATATGGAGAGAGATGGGCGTGGATGGGGAGAATTATTATTCTAAGTTATTATTTGCTGTGTCATGTATCTTGGATTATTATGGTATGCCATGTATCTTTGATTTTTTGTCCTTTGTATTCTTTATTATATACTTTTGATTTTTTGTATAATTAATTTATTGTTGTTATTATGTTTGCTGTGATGTAATTGGTGGGGGGGTGTATTCTGTATTTTTGTATTTGTAGTTGTTGTTGTTGTTGCCTCTGCTTTGTAATCCACCTTGATTCCACAAGGAAAAGGCGGAATACAGTTGGCCCTCCTTATCCACGGATTTTTTTATCCATGGATTTGAGCATACACAGCTTGAACATATTCCCCAAAAGTATAAATTCCAAATAGCAAACCTTGATTTTCCATTTTATATAAGAGACACCATTTTGTTGTGCCATTATATTTAATGGGACTTGAGCATCCACGGATTTTGTTATCCACAGAGGGTCCTGGAACCAAACCCCAGCGGATAAGAAGGGCCCACTGTATAAATAAACATATTATTAGTTAGCACTGGCCTAACCCCTGTAATGCTAGCTTAAGTCATGCTCAGGGCCTTGTGCAAGGAGGTACCCAGTATTTCATTATACAACACTTTTGCAACTCCAGAGACAGCTCCAGCCCACCAACCATAGATCGGTCATGGGGCTGGGGGACTGGGTACCATCTGGTTGCCATTGTACAACCAAGGAAGAAGCAGCAGCCATTACCCCATGGACCACCAGCATAAGTTGGGCTTTATGTTCTGCCAGTGGTCTAATAGAAATATGGCCAGAGGTAGGCACTTCCCTCTGTCTAATGAAGGAAGTCAGCCTGAATTAGAATTAAAAAGTACTGTGCATGCAAGTATGCATATGTAAAAAAAAGTAAAGGTAGTCCCTTGACATGAATGTCTCGTCACAACCAACTGTAAGCAATGGTGCTCATCTCCATTTCTAAGCCGAAGAGCCAGAGTTGTCCAAGGACTGCTCTGGTGGTCATGTGGCCAGCATGTCAGCACTGAATGCTGTTACCTTCCCACTGAGAAGCGGTACCTGTTTATCTAGTTGCATTTGCATGCTTTCAAACTGCTAGGTTGGCAGAAGCTGGGACTAGTGACAGGAGGTCACCCCATCATGCAGCACCCGGGCCTCGAAGTGCCAACCTTTCCAATCTTCTGATCATCAGAACTGGCATCTTAACCACTAAGCCACGGCATATGTAGGTATACAGTATAGATATCCAATCGTGTATGTGTTTGTTCATGTGTCTGTGGCAAAAAGCTAACACTATACATAGTTACCTGTGTGTGTGTGTGTGAATCTGTCCTCTTGAACACCATGGCACTTGCTTCTAAGCAGCTATGCGTTAGATCATGCTGTAACTGTGCTTTGAGTGTGGCTATAGGAATGCTACTCGTGTGGGGGATATGTGCAAGTGAAGAAGCGTTGTGAACAGGTGTAGGCGGATGGTGATGAGTAATTTCTGAAGGGGGGGTTCATCATTAGGGATGTGGCAGGTGTCAAGAGGTTTAAGCAGTTGTATCTTTCAGGATGAACACACTTCACAAAAGAAAAGTGATTTGATAACAAATCAAGAATTCTTGGTGACCTTTGAACGTGCTTTCAAGAATGATAATTTGCCATGTACTGCAATAGATGGAAATAATTTTGTTGTTGTTGTTGTGTGCATTCAAGTCATTTTTTTTACTTATGGCAACCCTAAGGCGAATGTTATCATGGATTTTGAGGGGCAAGGTTTGTTCAGATGAGGTTTGCTAATTGCCTTCCTTTGAGGCTGAGAGTATGTGACTTGCCCAAGGTCACCTAGCAGGTTTCATGGCTAAGTGGGAATTGAACCCTGGTCTGCAGTGTCCTAGTCCAACAGTCAAACCACTACGCCATGCTGGGTCTCAATCTTGCTCTTCCCAGGAGACTAAGGAAAAAGCTGGCTAAATACATCCAAATTACTCCAGTGGATGTCTCTCTTCTTTTCATCACATTGTGATGTTTTGCTTTGCTTCAACCCCACTAAAGATAGATTGTTATCTATGTATGTGTTAGCATAGTTGTTAGTACTTGACAAAGAATCCTGTTCTTGAATCCCAAGCTCTTATGATTGCTAAGAAGAATCTGAGAAGCTGCCGATGCTAGAGCAGGACTTAAGAACAAGATTTCCAATGGTCGGGATAGAAGTGAGAAGTATTCCTCCAGATATCATTGGACTGAAATTCCCATCAAGCCTTCTGCTGAGAGCTTATGGGAGATCAGGTAGCAACATCTGGAAGGCCATATGTCCTCCACTCCTGTTTTAGGTCATAGGAGTTTATCATATGACAGAATTTGGGGGTACAATGCAATGGCAACCCGAACGCAATCATGGGGTTGCCCGTTATTGCGTATGAGTGTATCTCACGCAATTTCGGGCAATGGGAAGTCGTTCCAAACGGAATCATGGGGTTTCAAGTAATTGCGTATTAGAGTATCTCACGCAATTTCGGGCAATGGGAGGTCATTTTTGGGAAATGGGAAGTCATTCTGAATGCATTCCAAACACAATCAGATTTCACGTAAATTCGCTAAACTAGCGAATTCACGTAATTGCGAATTGACTCCATTTGCAATTGATAGAAATTCCTCCCATGTGATAATCTCCAGTGTCATGCTGTATTAATTCTGCAGTGTGGCACCAGCCCTATTAGACATTGGCTGGTATGAAAATCTCTAGGGAAAGAGCCACCAAAAGGAAGGGAACTGATGATCAATCACTTCCAACATTCGCTTCTAGCTATTGACAGCCAATGCTTTAGGAAAACGTGGGTTAGGACAAGTTCTGCTCCTTGACCCTCATAGCTACTACAAGAACAGTGCTATCTTGTCATTTGCCGTGATTTGAATAGTTATTAATAGAAAATGGATCACCCACACATAGCCCAGAAACGGGAAAATCCGCTTTCGTTTTAACCCCCCCCCCTCCCACCGACCCATCATATATTTATTTCCCCTCACACGCAAGATGAAAATGGATATGTTGCCAAGGAGATGAGAATTGAAGGAAAACGTGCACGTATGAGGATGCGTGTGTGTTTTCATAAAAACTATTCTTGGAAATTTACTTTACCTAGATACTTCACTTGCCATGTATCGCCAATAGTGCTGCTACGCATGATGGCATTTAGAAAGGAGATGACTTTCTCCATGACGGAAACCTATCCATTGGTGCTATATGAAAAGGAGAGAGAACGAAAAATCTAGAAAGGTAAAGATGAATAATGCAAAACCAATGCCTCTTTCATTATTCTTCTAATACTACCAGCTCAGATATTGTCATATTGCAACTTCCATCAACTCTAGCCAGTGATATCAACTTCATCCAATGGCTTTAGTTAAAAAAAAAAACTAATAAAGTTTCCCATTTTGTTGATAATGTATTTGATTTTAACTTGTTAGTTTCTACCTCTAATGGTGCATCCTACACTGTAAAAATAATGCATTTTGACACTACTTTAAATGATGTAGTTCTGTCCACTTGATGCCACTTTAGCTGCCACGGCTCAATCCTACAGTGTCCTAGGAATTGTAGTTTTGTGAGGCACCTGCACTCTTTGGCAGAGGAGGCTAAACACCTTTTAAGCTACAGATCCCAGAATTCCATAGGATGGAGCGTTGTTGTTGTTGTTGTTGTTGTTGTTGTATGCCTTCAAGTCGTTTCCGACTTATCGTGACGCCAAGACAAATTGATCACAGGGTTTTTTTGGCAAGATTTGTTCAGCACTTAAAAGTAGTGTCAAACTGCATTATTTTTACAGTGTAGATGATGCAGCCTAAGACTGGCTCACCACACAGGGCAGGGCAGGATCTCGCAGTTGTGTCGGCAACAGGCCTTTGCAAGCAAGCCATTTTAGAAAGAACCCCTTGGCTTGCCAGGTGGAAAGCTGGGGCTTAGAATGTATGTGAAGAGGTGGGAGAACATGGAGAAGAATATTGTCCAACAGACACAACAGACCTGATTTGAACCCAAGCTTCCTCTGGCATTCCTGCATCAGCACTTACTTGAGTCATCTAGGGCCCACCTACCCACCCATTTCTGCTCCAATACATGCAAACACTCATCTGTTTATGTACTTGTATTTTTCCTGACATGGCGGTAACACAAGAAAGGAGTGACACTAGCAGCAGTTAAGGGGAATTGCTGATTTCTCTGGTCTCTTACATACCCTCCAGCATTTCACAGATGGAAACTTTGACAGGTATGGAAAAACAAAATCAAAGTGTGGTCAAGATGGCAAAAGTTATTGATGAGGAAGAACAGACAAGCTAAGAGAGGAGTTTATCACATGGGAGGAATTTCTCTCAATTGCAAATGGAGCCAATTCACAATTACGTGAATTTGCTAGTTTAGCAAATTTACGTGAAATCTGATTGTGTTCGGAATGCATTCAGAATGACTTCCCATTTCCCGAAAATGACCCCCCCCCCCGCCCGAAATTGTGTGAGATTATGTGAAACCCCGATTGCGTTCGGAATGATTTCCCATTGCCCGAAATTGCGTGAGATACACTCATTCGCAATAACGTGAAACCCCATGATTGCGTTAGGATTGCCATCCCAAATTCCATCGTATGATAAACTCTGGAGGCTGTAGCAGTTTGCTTTTGCTTAAGTCTATTGGGAAGGGCAAGATGACACCAACTTCTCTTCCTTCCCCCACTAAGTTCATGGAGTGCAAACTACTTTTGCACATTGAATTCAATTCAATGTTTTTAAATTAAATTTTAAAACGTAAATCATTTGTTGTTATTGTTATCCACCCTCGAGTCAATCTTGAGCCATGGTGACATCTCCAAGACTTCATATCCTCCATTGCTCTGCTCAAGTCCTGCAAATTCATACCCGTGACCTCTTTTATAGAGCCCATCCATCTAGCATGCAGCCTTCCTCTCTTTCTGCTTCCCTCTACCTTTCCTAGGATTACTGTTTTTTTCCAGTGATTCATACCTTCTCATGATGTGTCCATAGCACAACAGCCCCGATCTAGTCATCTTGGCTTCCAGAGAGATTTCTGTTTTGATCTGCTCTAGGGCCCATGTGTTTGTCTTCTTGGCTGTCCATGGTATCCTAAGCACTCTTCTCCAGCACCACATCTCAAATGAATTAATTCTCTTCCTATCTGTTTCCTTAACTGTCCAGCTCTTACATCTATGCACAGTGATAAGGAATTCAGTGATCTGTGTGATTCTAACTTTCATGCTCAGTCGTATATCTTTCCACTTTAGGATATTTTCTAGTTCTCTCAAAGCTGCCCTCCCCATTCTTAGGCCTGGTACATACAGGCGCAAAGTATTGAACTGGGGACAATTTTAGGGCTCGGGAGAGCAGAGCGGCCGCACACTTCTGACTCCTACTGTGCTGTCTGGGTGCCATCGGGGTTTATCACACTAGAGGGCAAACAGGATTTAAACAGGATTTAAACAGGAATTAAACAGGAAATGCCTTATGTTTAACATAGGGCATTTAACATGCCTTATGTTTAACATAGGGCATTTCCTGTTTAATTCCTCTTTAATTCCTGTTTAAATCCTGTTTGCCCTCCGTTTGTGCCAATGACGTGCCTCGTGTGCCATGTCCAAACGGTGTGGCACACAAGGGATGTCACTGCGCCACTCCAGGGCGCTAATGGCACCTTGGCAGCAACCGAAAAAAGGAGCCGCATTTCACGGCTCTTTTTTCATGGCGCATCATTGCCGTGCCGTTTGGTTGGCGCGGCCATGATCCGGAGGATAAACTTTATTAAACTTTATTTATAAAATTATTAAACTTTATTGATAATGCACTGTAGATTTGCACAGCACTGTACAGAACAATACAATTAATTAAAATAAATAAAAACCTGCCGGAGGGGCGTGCATTCTAGAAACAATAATGACCAACGAATACAATTTAAAGTTGAAAGAAGAACTATAACACAACGTAGGTTAAAATGGCAACGGAAACTGTACGTAATGGCGGCAGCGGGGCTAATATAGTTGTAAACAAAGAACATCAAATGGATTTCTATTTCTTTTGAGCTTTTACTTGACGGTTGTGGTTGTTGTATGCCTTCCAGTCATTCCAGTCTGGGCGACCCTATCATGGGGTTTGCTTGGCAAGATTTAATAAATAATAATAATAATAATAATAATTAATAATTAATTTTATTTATATCCCGCCTGTCAATGACAATCGAGGCAGCTTACAAATAGCATGCAGAAATCCCATCACTGAAAACATCAATGAAACAGTGAACAATTTAAAACCATGCATTAAAATTAAAATTGGTCCAGAATGGCCTTTTTTTTTTTTTTGCCAATTGCCATGGCCTTCCTTCCCCTGAGGCTGAGAGAGTGTGACTTGACCCCCCCCTAAGGGTCACCCAGTGTTTTTTTTCCATGACAGTGATGGGATTGAAACTCTGGTCTTCACACACTCAGTTGGGCCTCCAGATGTTTTGGACTTCAACTCCCAGAAGTCCCAGCCAGTAGGCTTCATTGCTCAGGAATTCTGGGAGTTGAAGTCTCAAAACAAAAAAACTGAAGCCAACCAACCAGCCACTCTGGCAATCAGGCAGACCACCAGCAGCAGCAGCATTAGCACACACAGAGAGACTGGAGAGGGAAGCCCACCCCAACCCAGCCGTGCGCCATATCCAATCACAGCCTTCCCTTTGGCGCGCGCTCCCGGGCAGCAGGCCAGGGAGCCAATCAGGAGGGGCGGTGGGCGTGGCTTCGTTGGGGCTGTGTACACACAGCCACCACGTGGAGCTTTTGCTGCTGCTGCTGCTGCTGCTGCCAGGCGGCGGAGGGAGAGGATCGTGGAGGACTCTCTCTCTCTCTCAGTGCTGGTCCTCCTTTTCCCGGACGCGCCCTCCTTTTTTTCCCGGACATATTTTTTTTTTCCATTTATGAAGCAGGAAGACTAAGAAGCAATGGGATTTCTATTTCCAGGACAGTCTCTGGAGGCTTTCTAAGGTCATGTCCTCCAGTTTTTTCCCCTCCCTGGAGTGTCCTCCATCCTCAGCATGGATCAGAACTAGCATCCTTTTCCATTTCTAGGAGTGTTTTGAGCTTTTCTTGGGGCCTGTCCTCCATTATCTTCCCCCCCCTCCCGGACTGTCCTCCATCCTGAGTATGAAGAATCAGCAGCAGGGATTTCCATTGCTGTGAGTGGAGCTGCTTTGGGGCTCTGTCCTCCTTTCCCCCCCCCCCTTGGCCTGTCCTCCATTTTTCAGGGCCTTGTCCTCCTTGGCCCTTCCTTCCTTCCTTCCCTCTGTCTTCTTTCCTTTCCCTTCCTTCCTTCTTTCTTCCCTTCTTTCTTCTCTTTCTTTCTCTTCCTTCCTTCCCTCTATCTTCCTCCTTTCCTTTCCTCTCTTTTCCTTTTTCCTTCCTTCCTTCCTTCTATCTTCTTTCCCTCCCTCCCTCTCTCCTTTCCTTTCCTTTCCTTTCTTTTCCTTCCTTCCTTCCTTCCTTCCTTATTCTTTCCCTTCCTCCCTCTTTCCTTCCTTCCCTCTATCTTCCTCCTTTCTTTTCTTTTCCTTCCTTCCTTCCTTCCATTCCATCCTTCCATCTTTTCCCTTCCTTCCTTTCCTCCCTATTTTCCTTCCTTCCTTCCTTCCTTCTATATTTTTTTCCTTCCTTCCTTCCCTTCCCTTCCTTCCTTCTTTCCTTCCTTCCTTCCTTCCTTCCTTCTGTCTTCTTTCCCTCCCTCCCTTCCCTCTATCTCCCTCCTTTCCTTTCTTTTCCTCCTTCCTTCCCTCCTTCCTTCCTTCCTTCCTTCCTTCCTTCTGCTGCCTCCCCTCCAGCCCCAATTCTTCTCCTGCTGCTGCAGCGGATGGAAGAGAAGGAAGAGGACGGAGGGAGAGCAGCTCCTTCTGCTGCTGCTGCTGTTGCTGCAAAAGAGGAGGAGGAGGAGGAGGACTTCTTAGCCCAGGCTCTCTCCAGAGCGTCCGCACGTCCAGTTGTCGCGGGATGGAAGCGCGCCGATGCCGCGACGAAGGCTGGCAAGGGCACCGACTGGGCAGGAGGGTAAGCAGCAGAGGTTGGCTGCCAGGGGAGGAGGGGATGCCCCCCAGGAACACAGCAGTCAAGAGGCAGCACAGAGACCCAGGCAGAGGGGCATTGCTGTTGTTGTTGTTGCTGCTGCTGTTGTTGCTGTTGTTGTTGTTGTTGCTTATCCTCCTCTGCCCTTGGATCTAAGGCAGGGAACAACTGTTAGCCACAGCAGCTAAAAAGGGCATGTGAAGAGTGCAATAATAATAATAATAATAATTAATATAATGAATTGCACTCTTCTCATGTCCTCATAACATTGTTGTGGTTGTGGTGGTTGTTGTTGTTTCTTACCTGCCCTTGGATAAGGCAGGGCCCAGCTGTTAAAAAGGCATGACAAGAGTGCCTTGATGATGATGATGATGATGATGATGAAGATGATGACAAGAGTGTCTTGATGATGATGATGATGATGATGAAAAGAGTGACATGATTGATGATGATGATGACAAGAGTGACTTGATGATGATGATGAAAAGAGTAACTTGATGATGATGATGATGAAAAGAGTGACATGATGATGATGATGATGAAAAGAGTGACATGATGATGATGATGATGATGATGAAAAGAGTGTCTTAATGATGATGATTATGGTGGTGACACTCATCCCATGTCTTGATAGCATCATCATCATCATTTCTTACCTGTCTCTCTGCTAGGATCAAGGCAGGGAACAACTGTTAACAACAGCAGTTAATGAAATCAATAATAATAATATAAATACATTCATCCCATGTCTTGTTAACTTGCTGTTGTTGTTGTTGTTGTTGTGATTCCTTACCCTCCTTTCCCCTTGAATCAAGGCAGGGAACCACTATTAACAACATCAGTTAAAAAGACATGAGAAAAGTGCCTTAATAATAACAACAACAACAACAACAACAACAACACTCTCCCCATGTCTTGTTAACTTATTATTATTATTATGGCACTTGTTCCATGTCTTTTTAGCTGGTGTTAATGTATTATTATTATAGAAACTTTATTATTATTATTATTATTATTATTATTTCTTACCAACCTCTCCCCTTGGATCAAGGCAAGGCACAACTATTAACAACATCAGTTAAAAAGACATTATTTCTTGCCTATTTATCCCCTTGGACCAAAGCAGCAAACAAATATTATTAATGAACAACATCAGTTTAAAAGACTTAAGAAGAGTGCCATTATTATTATTATTATTATTGAACCACCTTTTCCCATAGTTCAAGGCAGGGAACAACAACTATTAACGGACAAACAACCTCAGTTTAAAAGACATATTGTATATACTCGACTATAAGTCGACCTCATGTATAAGTCGGGGGCAGGTTTTGGGGCCAAAATTATGGATTTTGCTATGACCCGTGGATAAGTCGAGGGTAAAATTTAGGGGCATACAGGAAAGGATCTAAAGGATGAAGCAAAGCAAAACAATGTCAAATAACTTACAAAAGTCCATCAGACATAACTCTTTGTGCTTATTCTTAAGGCTGGATGGATGAGAGAGTAAAGGGGGTCAGTGCTTCCAGGAGAGATTATACTCTTGCTTTTCACCAGGGGATGGTTCCTGCTTTTAAATAAGAGTTAAGATACAGAATTTACATGGATAAGTCGACTCAGGCTTTTTGGGTCAGTTTTTTTACCTAAATTTCTAGACTTATACATGAGTATATACAGTAGGAAGAGTGCCATTATTATTATTATTATTATTATTATTATTGACCCACCTATTCCCATAGATCAAGGCAGGAAACAACAACTGATGTAACAACATCTGTTAAAGCACACATCGATTTAAAGTCAATTTATCCTCTACGGCCTTCTTCCTCCATGGCTTCCTTGGTCTCAGTGTGTCTGTTGCCACCTGAGCATGGACAGAGTGCTCTTTGCCACAGTCCTGGCGATGATCAAACTTGGGTCTCAGGTGAAACAGTCATTCTGAGCATGGGCAGAGCGCCACTGTTGCTCAGCTCCCAACCAACCTTCCTCCCCATACATATTTTTTTCTTGCAAGGTCGGTCGATCATTCTGTTCCTTTAAGCCACATGTGGGCAGCCCTTCGCCCTCCAGATGTGTGTACTTCAGTACAGCACATGGCAGGCTCAGCCGGAGTGACCAGTTGTCCTCCTTTTCCAGGGCATGTCCTACATTTCAACTTTCTGTCCAGGAAGAATGTCAAAAGATCCTCCATTTTCAGCATTTAGCCTTCTTTGTCAGAGAGCTCTGATGCCACAACAAACTGGGATTCCATAGGATGACGCCATGGCAGTTAAAGTGGCATCAGACTGCATTGATTCTGCAGTGTGGCAGCAGCCTACGTCTATAGAGATCTAGGCCTCCACAATCAAGATTCTGCAGACAAAAGGGAGGGAATAGTGCCAGCATAGGGCAGTGGTTATTAGCTAGCCAGTGGCTCCCAAATGTTGGGCCTCCAGATGTTTTGTACTACAGCTCCCAGAAGACCCTGCCAGCTTAGTCAGTAGTCAGGGGTTCTGGAGACTGAAGTCCAAAACATCTGGAGGACCAAAGTTTGGGCATCAGCTAGAGCAGTGGCTCCCAAACTTTGGTCCTCCGGGTGTTTTGGACTTCAGCTCCCTAAAGCCCCAGCCAGCTTGGCCAGCAACCAGGAATCCTGGAAGCTGACGTCCAAAATATCTAAAAGACCAAACTTTGGGAACCATTGAGCTAGAGAGACACGGGTTCAAATCTTCAGCCTGCAATGAAGCTCATGGGGTGACTTTGGGCCAGCCACTCTCTCTTTCACCCCAACCTAGCCTTTCTCAACTTTTGTACCCTAGAGGAACCCTTGAAATAAGTACTGTACTGTAGTACTGTATATATACTGAAGTACTGTATATATTCATGTATAAGCCTAGAAATTTTGGTTAAAAATTGACCCCAGAAACCTGAGTCGACTTATCCACGGGTGCATGCGAATTCTGTAGGTAGTGTACTATAACTTCTTTTTTAAAAGGAAACATCCCTTGGTGAAAGGCAAGAGTGTAATATGCCCTGGAAGCACTGACTCACCTCTATTCAACTGTCCAGCGTCTGGTGCGAGCATTAACAGTTATGCCTGCTGCAATTTTTTAAGTTCTTTGGCATTGTTTTCCTTTGCTTTGTCCTTTAGATCCTTTGTTACATGTCCCTAACTTTTGCCCTTGACTTATCCACAGGTCATATCAAAATCCATAATTTTGGCCCCCAAACCTGCTCTCGACTTCTCCCTGAGATCGACTTAGTCGAGTGCGTATGGTAGACCTGGGATATTCTGCATGCAAAGTGCACTCTTTTTGTACTCTGGTCCTGGGCAGAGAGCTTCCCTGAGCAAGTGCAGAGGATCTTTTTCCAAATCACCCCAGAGAGTCCACAGAGTCAAAGGCTTCCAGGGTTAAAGGGGTGACAGATCAGCAGGTCTGCATCCGCTCCCTGTTTCTTTCTTCTTCAGTAACGAAAGCCCTGAGTTCCTGCCATGTTCCCCACACAGCCTGTGTGTTGTCATCCAGCTCTTGGCACTGGCTGCCGTCTTCCCTCCGGTTGCCAGGAAGTCTCTCGTCAGCATCTGGCCAGGATGCAGGGGGACAGCAAGGTGCCAGGAAGGGAACACGCACTTCCCGTGTTTCCCTCACCCCTGCTGCTTGTTCTCTCTCTCTCTCTCTCTCTCTTTCTCAATCTCTCTTTTTTCCCAGGCTCATTTCTCTCCTTTGCTTTCCCACTGCAGGTTCATCCCATGATGGATTACAAAGCCACACTCACAAGCCGTTCTTCTCTGGGACCCTGAGGCATTGCTCCTGGAACCTCGAGCAAACCACGCTTGCTTGCTTGCTTGATCACTCTCTCTCTCTTGTGGTTCTTCATTTCCCTTTCCCCTAAGACTTTATCTGGATGCATGCTTACCACAGAGCCTCTCCCCCTCGGTCTCTGCCCCAACACATCCTCTCCTCTGGCGTCAGGTAGACTGCAGTTGAACGGATCTGAGGAGGAGTTTCTGCAGACTGGGCCACAAACAGTGGCTAGTGACCCTGACTGGGTTTATACAGAGGAAGGGTGTCTGAGTATCCCTGGATGGCCATTCCCTTGCTTGGCTGCACCTGTAAGGCATAGAGAGAAGAAGTGAAAGTCCATCCAGGATCCAAACCAGAGTGTGTAGGAAGCTGCTTTTGCTTCTCGGAGAACCAACCATACCAGGAAAGTTCTTCATAAGACTTCTTCTCATCCTCCAGACCTTTGACCCTCCTCATTCTCAGAAACCAGGAGTCGCTTAGTACCTACATCCATGGTTTTCAGAAGCTGTGGGACCTTTCCTTTCACCACAGAGAGAGATTGAAGGATGACTTCTGTTCACAGAGTCGTGCCCCATGGTGCCTCCTTACTACTTCCTAGCCAAAGTCCTTTCTCTGCGATGGAGAGGGTGAGACCTTCGGCTATGGCAACATGAGATAGGAGCTGTTTTCTCTGGGGTGAAGGTCACTGGGAACTTTAAATCTTGAGCTTGAGGACATTCTCCTGCCCTCTGGGTAAAAACCTATGCCTCCTCTTTCCCCTGCACAAAAATATACTTTTTGCTGGAGGTAAGAAACGGAGTAGCTCTCCTGGTGCTGGCTTGCCTCTTATGCCATTGGAACGATTCAGGTAGTGGTCTGTGGAGTGGCCAGAACAAGTGTGAACTACTCTGGCCCACCAGACCTGTGGCTGGTGCCTACATGGAAGACCTGGGCAAGTCCACGTCGTGGCTAAGGGGCGAGTTGGCCTCCCCTTCTCTATGCCTCCACATCCTTGACTGCCGCAGCCGAGAGCTGTATGACTCTTCCCACGTGGAACGGGCCCTGAGCGTAGCACTCCCAGGGTTGCTCCTCCGCCGTCTCCGTAAAGGGAACCTTTCAGTCCGATCCTTACTGCCTGCACCGCCGCAGGGCCTCAGGGACCACCCTGTCTTGCTATACGATGAGGGAACAGTCCAACTTCCCCAACCACGGGGCCAAGAGGATGATGAGGACTCAGTGTTGGTGACGCTGCTGCAGAAGCTGCGGGAGGAAGGATGCTCAGCCTACTACCTGCAGGGTAGGTGTGTGGGAGGAAGTCGTGTTTGCAGAGGAAGAAAATGAACGGGGGGGGGGGAGGGGTGTTCTATATTTACTCTATCCCTGGGGCAGCAGTTGGCTTCCATGTCTATAGGTTGGTAAATTGTCCTTATCGTAGAATCATAGAACTGGAAGAAACCTCAAGGACCATCCAGTGCAACCCCCCTGCCATGCAGGAATACACAATCAGATCACCGTGACAGATGGCCATCCAGCCTCTGTTTAAAAACCTCCAAAAAAGGAAACTCCACCATACTCCAAGGAAGCATATTCCACTGTTGAACAGTTCTTACTGTCAGGAAGTTATTTCTAATGTTGAGGTGGAATCTCTTTTCCTGTAGCTTGCATCTGTTGCTGTGGGTCCTACTTTCTGCAGCTGCAGAAAACAAACTTGCTCCATCCTCAATATGACATCCCTTCAAATAATTAAACAGGACTATCATATCCCCTCTTAACCATCTCTTCTCCAGGCTGAACATACCTAACTCCCTAAGTCTCTTCTCATAGGGCATGATTTCCAGACCTGTCACTATTTTGGTTGCCGTCCTCTGGACATGCTCATGTTTCAGTCCAAACTTTAAAGGAGCTGTCCAAAGTGCTGAAACCTTTGTGGTTGTGGTTGTGTGCCTTCAAGTCATTATCTGACTTAGGGCAATCCTGAGGCAAACCTCTCATACGGTTTTCTTGGCAAGCTTTGTTCAGAAGAGGTTTGCTGTTGCCTTCCCCTGAGGCTGAGAGAGTGTGACTTACCCAAGTTCACCTGGTGGCTGAGCTGGGAATCGAACCCTGGTCTCCAGAGTCTTAGTCCAACACAAACTGCTATGCCATGCTGGGTCTCGTCCCCACAAAAAATATTCAGGACCCTGTATAGCTCCTTTGAGGCTCAAACTAAAACCCAGAGTAGATTTACCACCCCACTGGCATGGAACGCACCATTCCTCTTAGGGGGAAGGTAAAACCCACAATACGGCTGACAGATTGCAGAGAGGTCCTCTGTAGCTGTGATTTTTTTAAAAAAATATTCTCATTTGGTTATCCTGCATTTCCTCTAGTGAGCTTGAGGCAGTCACACTCTTCCACTTTATCTTCATAGCAACAACCTTTCGAGGTAGGTCAAGCTGAGAGAGTGTGTATGACTTGCTCGGGGTCATCCAGTGAGATTCATGGCTCGATGGGAACTCCAATCTGGTTTCCCCAAGTCCTTTGTGACATTCTCACCCAGGTGTGGGCAAATCCGTGGCCCTCTTGGGTATTACGAGTCTTCAGCTTGCCTCAGACCTCATCAGCATCACCAGTGGGTGAGGTGAGAGTTTCAGTCCAATAACATCTGGAAGACCACATGTTCTTTACTTTTGCTCTAACCACTACACTTGAATTGGGAGATGACTCTTACTCTGTATCTTCTTGTAGAGTGATGTGTTGTCTTCCTGGCTGTGGTAACAAACAAGATTCCTGGTGTAGGCTGTAGTGGGAACATGGGAAGGGCAAATGAAAGGGCCATGGTGAAGAGAAGTTGTGGGAGAACTCATAGCTTCCTTTCGCTCAGTTCTGGGGTTGGAGGAAAAGAATGAATTTTTGTGTCTGTGACGGTCCAAACTTGAGGTGAAGATCATCTGGCCTTCCAGCTGTTGATGAACTGCATCATCCAGCATTCCTCACCATTGACTGTGAGTAGGGAGCTGATGGGAGCTGCTGCACTTTGCTTCTCCTTAGCCTAGACAAACCTGTGGCTTGTCTTGCTGCAGTATAGTGTCCTTATGTTGAACTGCTAGATTCAGTTTTCTTCAGGTCACAAAAGAGCAAAGGTAGCTGGTTATCCTTAAGAAAAATCCCATAATCCATATTGATGTTATACAGCTTTATTAAGCTCTCCACATGCCACAAATATGTAAACTGTAAGATCTCCAGGCTTATGATCTTGCCTG
This sequence comes from Urosaurus nigricauda, assembly GCA_034509955.1. Taxonomy (NCBI): domain Eukaryota; kingdom Metazoa; phylum Chordata; class Lepidosauria; order Squamata; family Phrynosomatidae; genus Urosaurus; species Urosaurus nigricauda. The sequence continues at coordinate 144,055,298 of JAOEGL010000002.1, read as the reverse complement.
TTGAAAAGAGCCAATAGTCTCAAACATTTGCGCACATCTATATGTTATCTGTATTCTTCAAACAAAAAGAATAAACAAACATCAGATTGCATGTACAGTTTAAATAGAAAAATAAATAAAAGTTTTTTTAAAAAAAATAAAAAAATATGACAGATTTTAGACAAAAATAATCTTTGTGCCCTTTTCGTTAGCCTTGTAAATGTGTTACATTAATACAAATTTCAGGGTTTGTTTTTTTTCCCCTCTTAAGGCCTACAAAACTATTTTGTTGTGCTCTTTGTTGGACATGCATGGCACAGCTGAGACTCCAGTTATATCACAAAAATACATTGCTTGCAAATAGTGGTCCTTTTTGTTGAAGGAGGATGGAAGTTTGGAGTGCTACTAAAACAGAAGTGAGGACTGTGTGGCATTCCAGGTGTAATTGGACTGCAGTTCTTATGGGTCCTAGTCAGCATAGTGAGAATTAAGGTATAATGGGAACTGCAGTCCAACAGCATCTGGAGGGCCACATGTTCACTCACCCCTATGCTAGAAGGAAATCACTGGGAGAAAGAAGGAAGGAAAGAAACCCTGAAGCTGCATTCACATGGGAGTTTATCATATGGGAGGAATTTCTCTCAATTGTGAATGGAGCCAGTTCCCAATTACGTGAATTCGCTAGTTTAGCAAATTTACATGAAATATGATTGCATTTGGAATGAGTTCAGAATGACTTCCCATTTCCTGAAAATGACCCCCATTGCCCGTAATTGTGTGAGATACTCTAATACGCAATAACATAAAACCCATGATTGCGTTCGGAATGACTTCCCATTGCCCGAAATTGCATCAGATACACTCATTCGCAATAACGTGAAGCCCCATGATTGCATTCGGATTTCCATTGCATTATACCCCCAAATTCCATTGTATGGTAAACTCCAAAGTGGAATAAGCCCATTGGCTCCCTAGTAGCTCAGTGCAAGACAGGACACAGTTTGGAACAGGGCAGGGAAGGGGGAGTGAATCCCCCTATTGAGAAATGGGGAATTCACCACCACAAGGTGTTGCTTGTGGCCTGGAGGCCTGCCCAACCCATCAGTAATATCATAAACAAAAAAGGGACAGGAGGTCTTACTGCATCTCTTGGCAACCAATCTTAGGCAGCAATCTTACCCTGGGGCGGCCTTCCTTAACTTGAAGTCCTCCAGTCACATTGGATTCCACACTCCATCATCCCAGCCTCTGCTGGTTGTCGATGATGGAGGTTGTAGTCCAAGCCATGTGGAGAGTGCTAGGCTGGAAAGAGGGTGCCCTAAATGCAGAATCATCTCATAGGTTTGTGACTCCCACTGGAACACCATGACTATCGCAAGAACTGAGGCAAGAGGACTTTTCTGATCCCTTCTTGAGGTCTTCTAACCAGAGGTGCCACAAGTGGTCACAGGGTGTAGGAAATAATGTGCTGTACTGTGTACTGTAGGGATAATGAAGTTTGACACCACTTTAACTGTCATGGCTCCATCATCCTACAGAACCCCATGATTTGTAATTTTGTGATGCACCAGCACTCATTCACAGAGAAGGCTAAAGTCCTTGTGAAACTACGAATTCCAGGATTCTAGAGGATGGAGCAACAGCACTTAGAGTGGTGTCAAACTGCATTATTTCTACAATGAGGGTGCACCCCAGTGTGCAGTGAACATTTGCTGCCCATGAGCTGTTGCCCCCATCCCTGGGCAGCCTCAGAGAGATCAAAACTGTGAAGGGATGGCACATTTCTTTGCACCAGGACAGCACCAGTGGCAGTTCACATAGGAGGTCATGATCCATTCCTTCCTTTAGGGTTGCCTTTTCTCTCATTTTTCAGTAACAAAATCTACCAAATGAAGCCCCCTCTCAGAGTCTTCACCTGCTACTTGTTACACAGCAATTACAAGATGAAGCCGCTGCCCTGCCAAGAAATGAAAGAAAGTTGGCAACTCAGTCTAGACCTGTCCTGGGAAATCTCTCTGGCACCTTCCTGAGCTTATCAAGCTTTGTCCCTGATCTGTCCCAATTATTTGGTCCAAGAAACAGGATCCAGTGATTGGTAGGGCTGCCAGCTTTTCAGTGGGCTGTTGGAACTCTATTTGCTCTGCAAACATAATAATTTCTCTTCTTTGTGGTTAAAATAAAAGTTCAGCTGGCGATTCCATCACAATATGTTCTTGTTGAAAAACACAAGTGCAAGCTGGTATCTTTTTCCTTGGCAACTCTAAACGGGGTGCCATAGGGTTCATTTTGGGCAACTGTGCCACCAGTAACATTCAAGCCACTCCATGCCACTCTCATCTTTACAGTAGTTCAGGGTGGCATGATAGGCTTCTAGAGGCACTGAACTTCCGACAATCCTTTATCATTGACCAGGGTGGCTGGCACTTCTGGGGATTTGAATTTCCAAAAGAAATCTTGAGGACCAAATTGTCTCCACCCTTGCTACAATACATGTTAAGTCCCCACCTCTGTTCCCCTGGGCGATGCCTTCCTGTGATTTATCCCTTGGTCTGGTTAGCCAGAGAGTATTTGTAGCAAGGTATTCATGGTAAGTCACCAGGCCACTTGAAGGCACATAAAGACACACAAGCATTATAGGAGAGACAGTCAAGACAGTATGTCCAGGAAAACCTGCTGCTGTTTGTGTCAAGTGGGTTCTAGGTGTACCCCTGAACCGAGTGGTCAGTGGCAGGCTTACTTTGTTCCAGTGTGGATGTTTAGTATGCCATTACATGTGATTAACAATTCTGTATTTATTTATTTTATAAAAGAATAAAGTAAGGCTTCAGCTCCAGGAGGCTGAAATCTTAAAAAGAGGTGGATGGTAGTCTAAGGTGGCCAAATGCCAAAGAGAAAAGGACTTCTGTGTCTTCAGTAGTGGTGGGGAAAGGGGAGTTTCAACAAATGTTTGCAGTTGCTGAAATTATATTTCCTTCATAATTCTTCAAGTTGCAAGAGCCCTCTCCTCTTTTCCATTGAACCACCTTTTCCCACCCAAGCTGTTTTATGTGTGTGCCTCTCCCCAAATCTGGCAAATAAATAGCTGGACGTGAAGTTAAAGGCTGGATGCTTGTCTTTCCTCCACTAAGAGAATACAAGCCACGACTGGGGATTTTAAACAGGCACCAGGGGAAAGTTGTGGACATCTCCTGTCAACCTGATCTTCCATTTCACACTGGAGCCCTTTTTTGAGTGGCATTTGTAGTATTATACTTTTTAAAGATATTGAGGTTGAGCTAGATGTTCAGTTATGTTTGGCTCTAGTTTGGTGCTCAGCCAACTTTCTAAAAACTTTGAGAGATGAAACCACAACAGTTTCTTCTGCTTAGTCCTTTTTCCAACCTCTGTCCTTGCCATGGCGAAGATTCAAGATGTGCAACAGAGCTAGCCAGGGAGTGGCAGGACCAAGACCAAGCTTGCTCAATGAAGATCCTGGCCCAGGGTGACCAGACTGCCTCCTTTTTCCAAGAGGCATCCTACATTTCAACCTTCTGTCCATCAGGAATTACAAAATGTCCTCCATTTTGAACATAACTAAGCAGCATGAATTTCTATGTTAGAATTTTGAGTTTTTATTGTGTACTGTCCTACATTTTTCATGAATGTCCCATGTTTTATGGTGCCTTGTCCTCCTTTACAATTAGGACATCCAGTCCCCCTGTCCTGGCCTATGCAGTAGGTGTAACACTCCTGTACTATTTTTCCCAAGTTTCTTTTTCATATTATCTTCCTGCTATGGAACAAGAAAGAAGCCTGGCCTTTGCTTGTGAGGACAGGAAGGAAAGAGAGGCAGGATGGGCTGTTCATCATCTGTGTCCTCCTCTTCTGCTGCCTTTCAATTTCTAGTTGTACCTGGCAACCATAAATCTAAGAAATTAGTAACAATGATGATGATGATAATGATACATTCAGCACCTGATTTCATTGGGTGCTATATGAAGTGTATATTGAAAGGACAAATAATTGCGCCTGGAAGCGTATAATTTTCAACAACGTATTTCCTCACTCTCCTCAAATCTCTTACCAGTTAGAAAAAACTGTCTAGGGCTACATACACACTGCAGAAATAATCCAGTTTGACACCACTTTAACTGTCATGGCTCGCTGCTGTGGAATTCTAGGATCTGTAGTTTCTTGAGACATTTAGCCTTCTCTGTCAGAGAGGTCTGGTGCCACAACAAATTACAATTCCTAGAATTCCATAGCATTGAACCATGGCAGTTAAAGTGGTGTCAAACTGGATTATTTCTGCTGTGCTGATGCAGCCTAGGCCAGGATAGGCAACCATGTCTCTCTTGATGTTTCTGGACTGCAACTCCCATCATGTTGTCTTGGATAAGGTTTACGATTGCTTCATAACAATAAAGAGAATTTCAATACAAACAACATCCAGAAGGCCAGACCTTCAAACACTGGATACAAGAAACTTGTAAAAAAAAGTTTAAAAGTTATAAACCAAAGGAGCTGTGAGTTACATAACATTATATAATCCATTATGAGCTGCTATGTAGATATCCAGGCAACCTGGAGGAGGGTTTGTGTAGGACATATCCGCTTAGTTTTCCTTTCTGGGCACAGTTTATGTTAAAGGGGCTGAGAAGATACATAAAAACATAGAGTTGGAAGAGACCACAGCCTCCTGCCATGCAGGAACACAGAATCAAAGCACCCCCAAGAGATGGTCATCCAGCCTCTGTTTTAAAACCTCCGAAAAAGGAGACTCCACCACTCTCAGTCTTCCACTGTCAAACAGCCCTTACTGGCAGGAAGGTCCTAATGTTTAGGTGAAATAACTTTTCCTGTAGTTTGCATCTATTGTTCCGGGTCCTAATCTCTGGAGCAGCAGAAAACAAGCTTGCTCTATCCTCAGTATGACATCCCTTCAGCTATCGTATCTCACCTCTTAACTGTCTCTTCTCCAGGTTAAACATACCCAGCTCCCTAAGTCTCTCGTTGAGCATTGTTTCAAGACCCGTCACCATTTTGGTGGCCCTCCTCTGGACACGCTCCAGCTTATCAATATCCGTTTTGAATTGTGGTGCCCAGAACTGGACACAGTCTTCCAAGTGAGGCCTGACCAAAGCAGAATAGAATGGTACTATTACTTCCCTCAGCCTAGACACTATACTTCCATTGATGCAGCCTAGAATTGCATTGGCTTTTTTAGCTGCCGCATCACACTGTTGACTCATGTTCAACTTGTGGTCTACTTGGACTCCTAGATCCCTTTCCCATGCACTGTTGTCAAGGAGGCACAGTTACCTCTGAACCTGGCAAACTCCATGTCGAGTTTTGATTCTATTGTCACACTTCTTACATGTTCTGATACACTTGGCATTACAGTTGGGTGTTATATTGAAAATTCAAGAGGCATTCATTTAAGTTTGCTTCAGTTTTTTTCATTGAAAGTTTCTAGCTCTTTTGGTGCAAAGTGTGCTGTCATTTTATGCTGATGCCTTTAAAGAGAAAATGAGACTTCAAGTTGGTAGAGCTTCAGTTTTGTATCTTGCTGTTCTCTATGACAAGCAAAGTCACAACTATGGGGAAAAAAGCAAGAATTGCAAAAGAATCTCTCTTGTTTAAGAGCATTCTGGCAACGTGGCTCAGTTTGAATAGAAAGTCGGTGTGGTATAGCGGTTAGAGGAGTGGGACTTGGCCCAGTCATAAAATTCACTGGGAATGCATTTGCACTGCAGAAATAATGCAGTTTGACACCACTTTGACTGTCATAGCTCAGTGCTGGGGAATTCTAGGATTTAGAGTTTATTGTTGCGCCAGAGCTCTCTGACAGAGAAGGTTAAATATTTCACAAAACGACAACTCCCAGAATTCCATAGCATTGGACCCATGACAGGTAAAGTGATGTCAAAATGTGTCAATACTGCAGTGCAGATGAGGCCTGCATAACCTTGGTCCGACCATTTATCTCTTAGCCAGACCTACCTTAAAGGATTATTATGAGGATGAAATGGGGAGAAAGAGGAGCTCATTGGAAGAAAGGTGGGGCATAAATTGAATAAATAAATAATTTCTAAAATGCTATAGGTCATGGAATCCAGATTTTCCTGTTTTTGCTGAATTTGGTTTCCTATGGTAGGTCTTGTCCATAACTTATAAGGAGTGGAGAGATCAGGGGCGAATATTATCAGATTTAGCTCTTTGTTACATTCAGACATATTTAAAGCTTTATGTGGGAATTATTCTACTAGAATATTTGCAATAATGTAAAGAAAACAGCATACACCCCTCTCATATTTAACAAAAATAAATAATAAATAACTACACCTAGAATCATAGAGCTGGAGGAGACCACAGGGGCCATCCAGTCCGATACAGGAAGACACAGATTGCTGCCACACCGCAGAAATAAAGCAGTTTGACACTGCTGTAACTGCCATGACTCAGTGCTATGAAATTCTGGGGTATGCAATTTTGTGAGATATTTAGCTTTCCCACCAAACTACAAATCCCAGCATTCCATAGCATTGAGCCATAGCAGTTAAAGTGATATTTATTTCTTCAGTGCAGCAGCAGCCATAAACAAAGGACCCCCAACAGATAGCCATCCAGTCTCTATTTCAAAACTTCCGAAGAAGGAAATTCCACCACTCTCCGAGGGAATGTGTTTAAATGTCGAACAGCTCTTATGGTCAGATATTTCCTAATGTTAGGGGAAATATCTGAAAGGACACAGTTTTTAAGATCACTCTGTTTGAAATAACTTATAACAAGAGTTTTTCTTTTCATTCTCCCTTTCACCAAATGCTTAAGAAGGTACCTAATACCTTCAGCTTTTCTCCTTAACTCTTTGCACTGCAGTGCTGCTGCCGGGGTTTGGTTCCAGGGGACCCCCTGTGGATACCAAAATCCATGGATACTCAAGTCCCATTAAATCCAATGGTGTAGTAAAATGGTGCCCCTTATGTCAAATGGCAAAATCAAGGTTTGCTTTTTGGAATTTATTTATTTCTTAAATATTTTCATGCCATGGATGGTTGAATCTTTGAGGGCCGACTGTACAACAGCCCCAACAACTGTGAATAAACCTATCTGTCTGTCTTTCCATCCATCCATCCATCCATCCATCTATTTATCTATTGTGTGGATTATTTCCATAGAAAAATATGCAGCTGCAATATGTATAGCGAGGAGGAGAAAGAGAAAATCTGTGACAACATTTAGGAACTCCCGGTGTCTACATTCATTTAAGAGCAATGCAGTTAATTCTGGACTTTTGTCTTTCCTGCAGGTGGCTTCCAAAAATTTCAAGCTGAGTGGCCACACCTCTGCGAGACAAACCTGGACACAGCCAGTGCCAGCAGCTCGCCTGTGCCCCCATCTGCCCCGGTGGTAGGCCTGGGGGGTCTGAGCCTTAGCTCCGATGGCTCCGATGCTGAGTCGGAGCCCCTCAGCAGTGGCATGGAGTCCGAAGGGGCAAGTCCGCCATCCTTTCCTGTACAGATTCTACCCAACCTCTACCTGGGCAGCGCCCGTGACTCTGCCAACCTGGACACCCTGGCCAAGTTGGGCATCCACTACATCCTCAACGTCACGCCCAACTTGCCCAACCTCTTTGAGAAGAATGGTGACTTCCATTACAAGCAGATCCCCATTTCAGACCACTGGAGCCAGAATCTCTCTCAGTTCTTCCCCGAGGCCATCGAATTCATTGGTGAGTGAGGTGGAGTGGGTGACACCCCAGACCTGCCTACAAGAAAAGGGTTTCCTTATCATAAATGCCAGAAAGGCTCTCAGTTGGCATGTTTGGTACTGATTTACATGACCCTTGTGTGAAGTGTTTGAGCTGAGCTTGTGACCCTTCTCATGTTGATCATTGCTGTGACCCACTGCTATCGCCATGTGACAGTATGGCTGGGGATGATGGGAACTGGAGTATGACAACATCATTAGACTTGGGCTGCATCTGCACTGGAGAAATAATGTAGTTTGACACTGCTTTAACTGTCAGTGCTATGGAATTCTGAGATTTGACATTTTGTGAAATATTTAGCCTCTTTTGTCAGCATGGTTCCCTATGGTTTTTAGCCACAGTTCATTTTATGTGTTTGTGAGTTAATACATGTGTGTTTATCTCAGAGTCTCTACCATGAGTTACAAATCTTGGAGGCTGCAGCCATAATAAAGCAGCCATTGATCCATGATCCATGAAAGAGTAGGAGATACCTGATTTAGCTTAGCCAATCCTAAAGCCGCTCATTTCTTATCAGATACGGGGACCGGTTCCAAGGCAAGCCTCAGATAGATCAATGAATTGTTGATCTCTATGTTTTCTCTACCTCATGGCTACTTTTTACTATATCATTGGAGTGCCCTGCAGAATGTGCTATTTTGGTATCAGCTGTCTATAGTATTTAGTTGACAGATTGGTTAGATTAGTTTTTTTTTAATTGTTCAATTAAAATTAAATCAGGCAAATGAAAAAATGTTAACTGCCTATTTTTAACGCCAGTGTTTGGGGTTTGGTTTTTTTAAACTAGCTAATAGACAGTGTCTTAGAAGAGGCATTTCCCCATCTCACTCTCTCCTCTTCTCTCTCTCCCACTTCAAATGAATTACCATGTTAGAAGATTTCAGTACAGAATGAAAGTAAGCTGGTAATTAATCTGAAGGTCTCAATTTTGCTTGGCTGATAAAATTTTCACAAAGGAAACCCTTCTTTGTACAATTCTGTGGGTCGGTTGACTACACAAGGCACAGAGACAGGACATCATGGTGTCACATATACAATCACACCGTAGTGTCACATATACATCCTTGCGCTTCTTGACTCTGCTGCAAACCTAAGGCATATTTCATGTCTGACTCTCCTGCCCAAACTCCACGATGCCATACTCCACTTGCCTGGAAATTACAGTCCCTGCACCACATGATTCTGTTCCACTTGGTGATTTGCCTGAAATCCACTGAACTAAAAATCCATCTGATTTTAATGTATTTTATTTCTCTGATGTGATTCTGTAGTCTGTTCCCCCTTCCATCCTGGTCACTGAACAGTTTGCCTGCCCTTTTCTCCAATGGCAACCAGTGCCTCCGACATCAGAGGGACAGCAAATTTGCTTTGGACTTTAGCCCGTGCTTTAAACAAGCTGTTCAAAATGCTGAAGCTATTTTGAGGAATAAAATTTGGACTAAAACCCAGATTAGGTTTGCCTCTTCTTCTTTTTTCCACCTGTCTCATTCTGGTGTGGCTTTCCGTTGCTGGCTTCTTTTTGTGCACAAACCTCCAGACTCTGTAGGTCTGAGTTTGGTAACTGGAACTAGAGTCCAAAGGGAACCAGCTGCATGTCATCGTCTGAGCCATGATGTTTGTGTTTCTTTGGCACAAAAGAGTTTGAAAGAATTCTGTGCATACAGGCTCAGGTTTTTTCCTTTTTTTTAATTTGGAAAATGCAGCATTAAATCTCTGCTTTTGACCAGATTTAAACAAATCTCAGCCTCTTCCATTCCCTTTTATCACAGCACCAGAGCTCTCTGACATGGAAGGCTAAATAAATCTAAAATGTACAAATCCCAGAATTCCATAGCATTGAGCCATGGCAGATAAAGCAATTTCAAACTGCACCGACCTGTGGTACTTTAGCAGGATCCAGCAAGTCCAGGAAATAAATAATAAAACATCCATGTAGACAAGGCTTCAGTCCATAGGACAGCCTGTATGATGCTGATGATGTTGATGATGTATGTTTATAACATCCTGTCCACTAAAGGGCAGAACATCAAACATATATAATCAGAAATGGACGATAAAACACAAACTATAAAATGCTAAAATCCTAAAATAATATACTAAAAACAAACTCCTTATGAGTCACTATCCAGTATTTCTCCTCTTCTTACATTTTGTTTTATAATTTTGTCCCCAGATGAAGCCCTGTCTCGGAACTGCGGCATTCTGGTACACTGCTTGGCAGGGATCAGCCGCTCAGTTACTGTCACTGTCGCCTACCTCATGCAGAAGCTCAACCTCTCCCTCAATGATGCCTACGATCTGGTGAAACGGAAGAAGTCGAACATCTCACCCAACTTCAACTTCATGGGGCAGCTGCTGGACTTTGAGAAGTCCCTGGGGCTCAGCAGGAGCAGTCGCCCCACCTCCAGCCAGACCTGCTTCTTCACCTCGCCCACCGACGACAGTGTCTTTGAGCTGGATCCCACGTAGCAGGCTTAAGGAGGGGCACAACATGGGTGTTGGCTTTGCTTCTTGTCCTCCTCTGTTCTTTGGTTCTACTAGCTCTGCCCTGGTGGCAGAGCGCTTTGGGACCAACAGAATTACCTCATGCCAGAGAGAGAACGAGAGAAAGGAGAGGGCAACTCTTTTGAGACCTATGGCCACTTTGAGAGCAGGTTTTTGATGCCTTCTTGTGTTCTCTGAGGCATCAACGGTGATGCTGTGTACCTATCAATCGTACAGCTACTCTTGACAGAGCCACACCAATAACCAAAGAAAGACTCCTGCCCCACCTCAGTTCCACCTCCTTATCTACAGAGCGAGAGAGCCTAGCCTTCTTCTGGAGCCTGCTGTTTCTGGAGTGTTTGGTGTTCAACATATCATTTTGAACACAATCCACATTGTCCCTGTTTCATGAGCCGTGTCAGGGCTGGCACCTGCTGGTTGCTAATAATCCCCATTGTGTGTAGAACTCTCCCCAAGCCTGTGGCTCAAAAACTGTAATTTAGAAATTAGACTGGAGACCTGTATCTTTCTCAGATGGTACCTGCCTATATAGGATGTCATAGGATGGCCTTAAGAAGCTAGGCAGGGGCAAGTCTACCAAGGTAACTCTGGAGTGGACAAAGGTGTCTCTGACAGTAGCTATGTCCAGTCAGAATCCTGTTATCTCAGAGGGAAGAACTTGCTTGACAGTTCTAGAGCCTAGGTTGAACCACAGAAGCCAAAATGATGTCCCAGCTTATCTTACATCACCCAAGACTCTGAAATTGCCTTAAGGATCTTCTATCAAGTCTGATGGTTATCAGAAACTTCAGAAGGAGGTGGAAATTCTGCACCCTTTGCTCTTAAGTCTTGGACTTCTGGTTCTAGGAGTTAATCCTACCAGAAAAGTTCTGGGACATGCAAGGAATCTCTATAGTTAATCCAGGTCAGGAACCATGGAGCTCTAGATCGTCTGATGACCATACCTCATCTGTCACCTCCACATCTCCTTATTCTCAAAGCAGTGCATCTGGCTGCTTGTCCACCTATGTGGAAAAAGCAAATGGAAAATTTATGTCTGGTTGCAAGTTCTGGGAGAGGCCGTAGCAGGGATTCGCAGATAATCTATAGTAGAAAGTAGCATGGTTACTGGAAAATTTATGTCTGGTTGGAAGTTCTAGGATAGGCTCATACCAGGGATTCACAGATAATCCATAGTAGAAGGTACATGTGGGATAAAGCTGGAGCAGCTGTGTGCGTGTGTATGTTTTGTGCAAATTATGGCACATGGGTGTATCTGGGTGTGCCTTTTAAAGCCTGTGCATGTGAGCAACCAGAGCTGCATGTGTATGTTCTAGGAAGCATCTGCCTAGTACTTGCACATCGAGTCTTAATTTTGGCTTATCCCCAGAAGCCTAGGGCTGGATCCCAGTTTTGGCACCAGGAGCGTTGTATCAAAGAAGATGGCATCTCTGAACGTGTTCGGGGAGGGGGGGAATGGTAATAAAAGCCAACAGGATGTTTCCCTCTGCACCACAGCCTGCCCCCTTGCATTTGTAATTGTCTTTATGTGGTTTTGGGGTCAAGATTTACATGCAAGCTAGAGCCTTGGCATTCCTTAAATCTTCATTTTAATTAAGACTGCAATACTGTACGCACTTACCTAGGAATAAATCCCACGGGGTTCAGTGGGACTTATCCCAGTAGAGGATTGTCCTGTAAATTAACCACTGTCTGTATGTTAGTGTATTCAGAAAACAGTGTGTTTGAAATATATCCAAGGGATTCTGGCACACTCCGATCAAGTCCATTGTCCATGCTCTGTTCACTCTGGATCTGGTAGGGTGCATCAGTGCTGCAATTTTGCAGGAGTACAGAAATGGGGAGCAGAAGGACACATTGTCTGCAGAATTCCGCTTCCTAAAAATTCTGCTTTTTTGTTTTGTCTCTTTTTTCTCCCTTTAAGCAACTTTCTAGTCCTTGTGGCTACAAAATTATCTGCCTGTGGGCAATGCTTGCTAAAATAATCTCAGCAGGAGCTCCTGTATAAGATTTCAAAGTTGAGGTGGGGAGAAGTTTCCCTTGCTCAGACAGTTACTAAAACCAGAATAAATTATGCAAAACAGTCAAAAATGCAAATGGTTATGCAACATCTGAACAGTTATGCAAATTTGCTCAGCTTGCACAATTCACCTGGCTTACAAAATTCAGTTCTTCTCAGAATTTTGGACCCAGGTTTTCTTGAAATTGTACAGGCTTGGCTACGCACAAACCATACGTACATGTATGTGTCCAGACACAGGTTTATACACCAGTCTATTTCTCTGGAGCTGTGCTTTTCTTTTTCTTCTTTTTTGTTACAGGGCAGTTAGGAGTCTTATCTGCAGAGTTGTTGTTCTTTCTAGATTTTTTAAAAAAAATAAGGTTGGCATCCTGGTCTCTGTTTTTGAATTGAATGTAAATGGCTGTGGAGCTGAGAGGGAGGTGGGCAACTGGTCACTTCAATAAAGCAGGACTTTAAACAACAGAAATCATGTATGGCTTTGTTTTGCGGGCTTCCGTGGTCTCCACTACTTCATGGCGAACCAGTTGTCATTCACTAATCTGACTCATATAACTGTGGAGCCTTTTGGGTCCACATGCATGGTGTAAAATGACATTGACTAAAATGAGCATCCCTCCCCACGCTCAACATCAACATGTATATAGACATTGAGCAAGTAGATCTGGTAGGAAATGTCCAGCCTTCAAGAGGTTAGTTGTAATTCTCATTAGTCCTAACCACTATAGCCAAGGGGTGAAGGATGTGGGAGTTGCAATCCAACACAATTCTCACCCCAGGGTAGAAAAAAAACCCTATTTAACCATTCCTCTAAGAGAACTTTTCAGGTGGCTTTTTAGTCTGAAATTGGATTTTTTTTATTTTATTTTTTTACTCTGCTGCCTCTTTTACGGGAAATTCCAGATGACTCCACCAATGCTTGAAATCTTCTTGGGTTTTCCCACTGCTTCTTCTGTTTTTAAAACAACAAATCCATGAAGAAAGGGAAGATGGAAGATTTGGCTGATACCATCTGAAGATGCCCATCTGAGAATACTCCAAGTATTGTCATAATTGTTTGCCTTCAACCTATGGTGACCCTATGAATAAGAGACTTCCAAGCTCCTTGGCCATCAGCGTCTCAGCTCAATTCTTGAAAACTCAAGACAGTGGCTTCCTTGCTTGAATGAATCTATCTGTAATGCTGTCTGCCTCTTTTTCTACTGCCTACCACTTTATTGAGAGCATCACATTGTCTCATGATATGGCCTCATTTTAGTTATCTTGGGCTCTAAGGAGAGTTCAGGCCTAGTTTGCTCTAGGACCCATTTATTTGTCTTTTTAGTGTTCCTGGTATTCACAGAACTACCCTCCAGCACTACCTTTCAAATTCCACCACATTTCAACAGCATTTGAAATACTCATAACTCAACAGCCTAACCAAGAAAGATGGGTTTCTATTCCAAGTAGCTTTCAACCTATTTTAAATTTCTATGGAGCCTTTCAAGTCAGAAGACATTTTAAAACCAGCACCTCTCCAGATGTTTTTGGGTTGCAGCTTTCAGCATTCATCACCATTGGCTACGCTGGCTGTGACTTCTGGGAGCTGTGGTCCAACAACATCTGAACAACTTGCATTACTGCTTTTACCCTTTCAGTGCCAATGGTGAAGAATGCTGGATGTTGCAGTCCATCAATATTCTGGAGCATTGTATGTTCACCACCGCAGTCCTATGCATGAAAATGAACAAACTCCCAACAACTTTAAAATAGGTGCTGGCAAACTGTAGTTTTCCAGATGCTGTTGAACTCATCACCCCTGGGTAGCTATCAGGATGGGATCATTGCCCCCTGCATAAGAATTTTATCATTCCAAATGATTTTTTTTATTTCAGTTACCAAATTTCTAACACCAGGATCCTATAGAATGCAGGCATAGCATTCAAAGTGGAATCATAATGCAATAATCCTGTAGCATGAAAGGACCCCAGATCAATTAACCAGGCAAAATGTTCAAAACGTAAGGATGTGGAAGGGGGAAGAAAAAAATGTGTTATGTCATGAATTCAAGGCAAATTTTAAAATGGAGTAGACAAGAGGTCACTGTTGGAAACTGGATTAAGCTGTAAATCATACTAGGTGTGTGTCAGGTAAGTTTCAGTTTATACCTAGAATTGTTGGGACAAAGAATCACATAATATCGAATTCCTTCATTTCAGAACATATAAAATCCATTTGTCATGAGTCATTTCCACCAGAAGTGGCTCTACACTGAATGGCCACTTACCCACTACAAGAAAAGAGAAAACGCATTATCACAAAAAAATATTTTCAACTATCCTGATAATTGTTGGAAATCAAACTGCCAAGGATATAAGGTTTAACAAACTCCTCACTTATCTTGCAGGCTATTTCACTATCCAAAGGGTGGAAGAGGCAATGAGGGGATTAACTATTTTAGATCTGATCCTAACTAACAATAATGATCTGGTTAATGTGATGGAAATGGCAAGATCCTTAGATGGGAGTGACCATGTTCTCCTGGAGTTTGTTATACAATACATCAGCAAGGGGGAGACAAGCATAGTCAGACACACAATCTAGATTTTGAGAAAGCTGATTTCAGCAAACCTAGGAAAATAACTGGGTGTGATCACTTGGTCAGGAATACTAAAAGAAGAAGGGAATTCATGATGGTTGGGAGTTGCTTAAAATATAGATACAAAAGGTGCAATTTCAAACAGTTTCAATGAGGAGGGAAAATGAGAGGTGTCTCAAGAAACCAGGATGAATGACTAAAGAACTTTCAACTGAGCTAAGATTTAAAGGACATGTACAAGAAATGAGGTGGGGGGAGCGGGAACAAAGAGGAATTCAAACAAATAGCCAAATGGAGAAAGTCAGGAAAGCGAAAAAGCAGAACAGGCTTGCTAGAGTGGTTAAAAACTACAAAAAGGACTTTTTTGTTACTTCCATAGAAAACAGGAGACAAGGAAATAGTAGGGTCGCTGCATGGAGAAGATGGAGAAATGCTAACAGGGGACAGAAAAAAGGCAAAACTACTCAACACATTCTTTGTCTCAGTCTCTCCCCTCCCCAAAGGAGAACAGTGTTCAACCTGGGGAAAAATGGAACAGATGATGCAGTAGGAGAAATGTAGCAAAGAATAGGTAAAGATTTGTTTGTTTGTTTGGAGTCTTTATACCTTGCTTTTCAGCTACAGAGTATAGGAATACCTGGTTACTCTAAATGAATTTGAATCTCCAGGACCACTGAATCCAAGAGTATTAAAAGAACTGGCAAAAGTAATCTCGGAACTGCTAGCAATAATCTTGAATAATTCCTGGAGAACAGGAGAAGTCCCAGAAAACTGGAGGAGGCCAAACTTTGTCCCCATCTTCAAAAAGGAGAGGAGAAGCTGTAGCCAAAATCTATGTAGGGGAATTTTTGCTTAGCTCAAATTGAGAGGGGGTCAGCTACAAGACCCTACAAAATCGTCTCCCACCTGTATACTGAGGGGCCAGAGGATCCAAGAAATGATGCAGAGGCAGACTGCTCCAATTAAATATATTTTTATTTAAAAGAGAAAATCACACAGCAATTCACTATCACAGACTCATTCATTCAAGGCTCAGGAAACCAGGGGTTAGCATGGAATAGGGTTGAGGCAGAACTAAGGGCGATACTTACTATAGATGGGGCTTGCTTCCGGAATCCAATTGGGTGAAGTAGGGTGAGACACAGCTGTTCTGAAAGCGTTGGTTGAACGGAAGTGCCGGAGTAGGCTAGAGATCACAGTGATGTAGTGTCCCCATGAACATGAGATTTCCAGGGGTTTTTAAGGGCTAAAACCAACCACAGGGCAAAGGTGTTAGATGATATGGGGTGAAATAATTTCCCTTGAATTCCCTAGTCAAGGGAAATGGAAAGGGAGTTAAGTCATTAGCCAGCTAGACATCTAGTCAATCATCACCCATTCTTGACTTTGCAGGTGATGATGATCTCATTTGCAACTCCCAAACTACTGCTGGGCCAGTCCTAGGGGTATTGTTCCCAACAGGTCCCATTAGGCTAACCTCACCTGGGTGTAGTGCGTACATGTCCCGCCACTCTGGGGATTATGGCAGACTGCATGGCACAGTCTATGTGGATATCACACACACACCAAAATTCAAAAAAAAGCACTTTGGCTAACAAAGGAGACCCAAGCAATTATAGCACCCAGTCAGTCTGACATCAGTAGCAGGAAAGATTCTAGTGCAAGTTATTAGACACCTGGTAAGCAAGTTTGAAAGGAATGATGGGGAACATGAGTTTCTCAAAAACATGCCAGACTAATCTTGTGGGGCCAAGGGGGAGAGAAAGAGTTACAACACACAGACACACACACACACACATGAAACATATCTTCTAACTGTCCTGATTTGACAGGAACATTCCCAATTAATCCTCTCTTGTCCCACTTTTTCAGATGCTTTTAAATGTCCCAGTATCTTTCCTCCTCATGCTTTCCCTTTATGTCAATTACTGTACTGATTATGTCAATTGCTGCAAACTGGGTTAAAATACAGTGGTAGTTTGCACTCAGTTGATTCAGCAGGGAGGAGAGGGATGGAAGTTTGCTCTTCTCAGACAAAACAAACTGCTGCAGGCTCTTCTATCTTCTGTGTTTTTCCTCATTAATAACTTTTGCCATCCAAACCACACTCTACTGTTCCTTGGCCATACATGTCCCCAGTTTTCATGTGTGAAATCTTAAGTATGCCACTGAAAAATGGCTTTCATCTGTCCTCTCTTTCACCTGCATCTCTTTTGCCATCATCCATCTCTTTGAAATGCAACACAGTATTTTCCGTAGGCACAGACACAGACGTCTCTACCAATTTTGAAGGCAGTGGATCTTTCCTGCCATGTTACAGTTTCACTTGAGATGAGACAATCTGATAATCTTCAGGATGCTTTTTCTTCAGAATGGGGAAAATCCAGCATCAGATGATATCAACATAGCACCTCTAATCTGTAACTCAATTTGCCACTCAGGTGCTGTTTACTGTGTGAAATGCCCCCTGCATGCTCTCCTGTTTAAGGGTTCTTTTTCTTTAAGCCATGCTGGGACTCAATAAAGGTTGCTTGCAAATAGAGGAATCTACCATGGAGGAAATGCATAAACTCATAGCGTTTCACGTAATTGCATAATAACTTCACACACACACACACACACACAAACAGTTTACATCTTCATAGTGTTGAGTTTCTTGTGTCAGTGTTGTAACCATGCCAATTGAATCGATTCCCCATTGTAACACAACAAAATGTGGAAAAGTCAAGGGGCATTTGGGAGAGAGATACCCCTACCAAGTGCTGTGTCTAGTACTCCTCACTTTCATCACCTGCTGGAATCCTCCACGATGTCTGTGGATTATTGATTTAATGATGGATAAATTAATAGGGTATAAAAGTAGCATGGGGCTAGTGAGTCCTCAATTTTGCAATGTATTGAGCTAGGTGGTGATAGTCATTGTAGTCTCATTGGGTTGCGGAAGGATGTCTTGTCTAGTTTTGTGTGTGTGTGTCTGTAGAGAGAGGGGAGAGGTGAGAGACTGATTATGTCTTTTCATCGACCTCTCTAGTTCTGCCTTTATTTGAGGCTCTCTGAAAACAGGGTCCTTTACAAATACAGTTACCCTTCCATATCCATGGATTCTTTATCCATCCCCAGATTGAAAATATTAAAATATATATATAAATTGTAAAAAGCAAACTTTGATTTTAACATTTCATATAAGGAACACCACTTTACTGTGCCATTGTATTTCATGGGACTTGAGCATCCACAGATTTTTTGGTATCCACCGGGGGTCCTGGAACCAAACCTCAGCAGACACCAAGGGCCCACTGTAATGGAAACTCTTCAGGTCCACTATACATGACTTGTATGCTGATAATCAGAATGGACTAAAGTTGACAAGTTGCTTTAAAGCTGATATGGAGAATGTATAGCCCTCCAGATATCACTGGATAGCAATTCTCATTAGCCCTAGCTGACATAGTCAAGGGTCAGGAATGCTTGGAGTTGCAACATCTGGAAGACCATACATTTTCCCCATCACTCCTTTAAAGTTTTGTTGTTGTTGTTGTTGTTGTTGTTGTTAACTGGCCTTGAATTGATCTTGACTCAATGCGACCCTGTGGATGAGACACCTCCAAGACTCTTTGTCCTCACTCTCTCTGCTCAGGTCCTGCAGGCTCAGGCCCATGGCCTTTCTGATTGAGTCCATCCATCTGGCATGTGGTCTCCCTCTCTTTCTGCTTCCTTCTGCCTTGTTCTTCTTCTGCTACTGCTTCTTATATGCCTTCAAGTCATTTCTGACTTAAGGCAACCCTTAGGCAAATCTATCATGGGATTTTCTTGGCAAGATTTGTTCAGAAGAGGTTTGCCATTGCCTTCCCTTGAGGCTGAAAGCAAGTGCCTTGCCCAAGGTGCGTTACATGGCCCAACTGGGAACTGAACCCTGGTCTCCATAGTTCTAGTCCATCATTCAAACCACTACACCACACTGCCTTACCTAGTATTTTTTTTTCTAATGAATTACACCTTCTTATGATGTAAATAAGATGTGTGCAATTTATTCTAGGGCTGCCAGCTTTCAGGATGCTGATTTAAGTCAGTTCTAGGTACAAAAGGGGGTACAAATTCTCCAGCTTTTGTGTGGTGCAGTGGTTCCAGCCAAGAGGCTAGGTTTGCATGCTGACCTTGAGGCAAGCACTCTCTGCAGTGAATTATCTATCTATCTATCTATCTATCTATCATCTATCTCTCATTCAATGGTTTCCAAGCTTTGGTCCTCCAGAAGGTTTGGACTTCAGCTCTCATAATTCCTGACAGTTGGCCAACTTGTCTGTGGCTTCAGGGATCTGAAGTCCAAAAAGTTTCACACCACTTTAACCACCATGGCTCCATACTACAGAATTCTGGAAAGTATAGTTTGTTATGGTACCAGAGCTCTCTAACAGAGAAGGTTAAGGAGCCTATTGCATGATGTTAAAACAGCGATTTACCTTCCCTGAATTCAGTGCTAATTCGGGAGGCAGCTGGGTCCTCCTATCACACAGAAATTACCACTGAATCGCCACCCAGGTGCGTACTGGATGCAGCCTGGGTCCTGTAAGCCACTTCAGTGGCCCCTTTTCAAAAATGGAAGCGTCTGACTTCTAAAAATGGCCATGGAAGCAGCTTACAGGATCAGCCATGGCAGTTAAAGTGGTATCAAACTGCATTATGTCTGCAGTGCAAGTGCAACCTTGGTTGTCTAAGCTTCTTCCCTCCTCCTCCTCCATCACCAGGGACCATCCCCAGGTCTCAGATTTGGACTCAGAAATCTCAGGGCCTGGGATTATCTCGATTTGACAAGCCTATTCTTTTCGCATCTTAGACTTTTTGTTCTTCTCCCTCCCCAGGATCACCTGAAGACATTTTGCTGCCTGAGGAAAAACAGCAAATGGTGCTTCTTCCCCACCATTATCCGAATCAAAGCACACAGTGCTAGAAGCTGGTCAGGTTATTTTGGCACACGAAGCAAAAAAATATTACACAAAGACAGCCTGTTCTCTCCCTGGCAGTAAAGAAGACACAACATTAGCAAATGTAATAACGTGCTGCTTTTTCTTGAGAACCAATGTTTATTGCCTGAGGCAGCTACCTTGCTCTGCCTAATAATAGAATTGGCCCTGATCGCAGCTTCAGGAAGACTGCAGATGGGAAACTCAATGATGCATTTCGTGGGGTTTCTCCTTTTCGGAAATTAGTGTGCTTTCCAAGTGGGGAGCATGTCCCAGGTTCAAACGTCATACGCCTTCCAACATTTCACATGAAAACATGTGGCCAAGCGACTATTAGAGTGTGGTCAAATGGCAAAAACTACTATAGAGGAAGAACACAGACGCTAGTAGCGGCTGCAGCAGTTTGCTTTTGCCTGAGCCCACTGGGAAGGATAAGATCCTGCCCCTCTTCTCCTCTTTCTCCTGATGACTTGATTGAATGCAAACTACTTTTGCACTTGGAACTCAGTTTGTGGCAACTGAGGTAAGATGAGGATAAAAGCGGAGGAAGAGAGACAAACTGGGACATTTTAAAAGCAGCTAAAATGGGATGGCATGGCAGATGATTAATCGGGGCTGTCCCTGATAAATCAGGACAGCTGGCATCGAACATAACCTTCCATTCCCTTTTCAAAGATGGCATTCAAAGCTTTAATACAAGATTTCTTTCATGACTGCTCTGTCCCCATCTGTACCTGTTTTGTGTTTGCATTTTTAAAATATTCTTCATATATATATATATATATATATATTGAGAGAGAGAGAGTCTTCCATTCAGTTGCTTGGTAACCAGGCTCTCTTCTGTTCAGAGAAGAGGGTGGAGTGGGAGGGGAAGGAACTATAATCGTGGAGGGTACCAATATTGGATTTTCCATCCCATCCATTCTGTATTTTCTTTCTTGGACTCCCCCTTCATCAGAGGGAAGGGGTGCTCTGTAGTGTTTATATGTTTTGCCTTCTCTGTGCTCAGAATATACAGTAACATAAGTAACATCTGTGGGTGTTGTGTGCCTTCAAGTGTACATCTGCACCGCAGAAACAATGCCGTTCAACACCATTTTAAGTTCTGTAGGTCCGTCCTAGGGAATCCTAGGATTTTTAGTTTTACAAAGTCTTGAGTCTTTTCTGCCCAAGAGTGCCAGAGGTCATTGTTGTTGTCAGCTGCCTTCAAGCCCACCTTTGACTCAAGACAACCCTGTCAATGAGATGTTTCCAAGCCCCCTTGTGCTGTACCAAAACTACAAATCCCAGGATTCTGTAGGATGGCACTATGGAAGCTGAAGGACCTTATCAGACAGGAGAAATTTCTTTTTATTGCAAATAGAGCCAATTGGAGCCCATTCGAATTCACGTGAATTCGCTAGTTTAGCAAATTTACATGAATTCCAATTGCATTCGGAATGCGTTCAGAATGACTTCCCATTGCCCAAAAATGACCCCCCCCCCCATTGCCCGAAATTGCATGAGATGCTTTAATTTGTAATAACGTAAAACCCATGATTGCGTTCGGAATGACTTCCCTTTTGCCCGAAATTGAGTGAGATGCTTTAATTCGCAATAACGTGAAACCCCATGATTGCGCTCGGATTGGCATTGGATTATACTTCCAATTTCCAACGTCTGATAAGGTCCTAAGTGGTGTCAAACTGCATTATTTCTACATTTTAGATGCATCCTATATCATTTTCACTTCTGGCAACCCTAAAGAACCAGCATGGCATAGTGGTTTGAGTGTTGGACTAGAACTCTGGCAACCGGGGTTCAGTTCCCAACTCGGCCATGAAACTCACTGGGATATATACTCTCAGCCTCAAGAGAAGGTGATGGCAAACCTCCTCTGAACAAATCTTGCCAAGAAAACGCTTTAGGATTGCCACCGACTTGAAAAACCTTAATGTGAAATAGACCTAAATAGCTGTTATCACAGGGTTTTCTTGGCAAGATTTGTTCAAAGGCAGTTTGCCATTGCCTTCCCTTGAGTATGAGAGGATGGCATAGCCAAGAGCACCCAGTGGGTTTCGTCTCCCAGAATCCTAGCCCAACACTCGAACTACTACCCCACACTGATTCTCGATAAGTAACATAGGTTACGGTTACATCACAGTGTGGCTGATATTCGGATCAGATTGCAGAGGGACACAACTTGCCCTCTTCCAAAAAATAGGAAATAATTTTTAAAAAACGTACGGACTAAAAACCTGAAATATAAGGACCAAAAGCAAATTCAGCCTCACACCTACACCCTTTGTTATGTAAGTACAACTTATGTATGAGGCTCCAAGCATGAACGCAAGCCAACCTGAGTAGATGAAGACATTTCTCTGCAAAAAGACTAGCAATCTGAAAATGGAGGCACTTGAGGACAAATGGGGATAAGATAGAAAAGCAAGAAAATAATCCATAGAAGTTGTCTTAGCAGTCTAAATGTATGTATGTATGTATGTCTATTGCATTTCTATCCCACTTTTCTCTCTGAATGGGATCCACTAAATTTGGATTTATTGTACTTATATCTCACCTTTCTCCCTAAATGAGATAAACTAACTCTCCCACAACAGTGACCAGACAGTATACGTCTGAAAATTGACCCAAGGCAGAAATTCAACAGGTGAAATTTGTCATGTGAGACATCAGAAGTCACATAATAGTGTACGGAAATGAACTGGAGAAATCCACCCTTAAAACTCAGTACTTTATTAGGCTGGATGTGAGCAGGAGAGATCACTTATCACTCAGTGATGTAATAACTAAGGGCCCATTCACACCAGATAGAAATAGCACTATAATTCCATTTTAACTGCCATGAGCAACATCCTGTTGAACTTTGGGATCTGCAATGTAGGAAGGGGTACTTAAACTTCTCAGCCAAAGGCCTCCTCTGGTGCCTCTGGCCAAACTACAAATCCCAGGATTTAATACAGCAGTTCTCAACCTGTGGGTCACAACCACTTTGGGTGTCAAACGAGCCTTTCATAGTGGTCACCTAAGACCATCAGAAAATACATGTTTCTGATGGTGTTAGGTAGCAAGATGAAAATAATTTTATGGTTGGGGATCATACCATAAACTGTATTAAAGGGCATTAGGAAGATTGAGAATCACTGATTTAGAACAACGTTCCTCGGAGAGATGGCCATTTGACAGCACCTCAGCTATTGGTCTCTAGCAAGTTTCCAAGAAAAGAAGAAATATATTGGGCCCTTGGCATCTGCTGGGGTTTTGTTCCAGGACACCACCATGGATACCAAAATCTGTGCATGTTCAAGTCCTATTAAATACAAGGGCATAGTATAATGGTGTCCTTTTTATAAAATGGGAAAAAATCAGGTTTACTTTTTGGAATATACATGAGGGGGTATTCAAAAATTTTAATGATCACCTTTTTAAAAAATTGACAGAAAGTTTGTTTTGATTTGTAGTTGTTAACTTATCTCTATGTAGTCACTATCTAGATTTATACATTTTTCCCAGCATATCTTGACCCTCTGAATACCTGATATTGTAGAAGTCTGCAGATTGCGCCTTACGAGGGGGTATCGTAAAGTAATAATTATCACCCGGATGTTATTATGGCATATTGATGAAATTTTGTCAGTGTCATCATTGGTCCCTAAGTGAAGGTTGCTGAGAAAATCAGCTCATTTTCTCCCTTTATTTTTGTGACTGGCTCTGCCAGAAGTGACTAAAGTGTAAAATCCTCATCAGGCGCCATTGGATATTGATAAAGCAAAAGTTATTTAGTTCTATGGAGTTTATCACACAAAGGAGATTGGGTGTTTATCCCATGAATATCCCCCCAAAATTGCATAATTATACAAAACGATTTCCCACGACATTACACAAAACCCGCCATTAAAGTGATCACAAGGAAGCATTAATGCACGTCTTTTTACTTTTGGGATGTCAGCAACAATACATTTCCAATATCAGTTTATTTGCACAATTGAGTCCAATAATCATTCGTACAATTACTTGCCATTTCTGCTTCATTTGCAGGTGCTTTAAATGTGCTTTAATCTCTCTTAAATGTTGAAATCAGACCCAGTGTGATAAACCTACAAGAGCAGACTCCAACCAAGTGAAGCTTCATGAAACCCTCCTCATGGCTGGTAGATATGAACGGCTGAAGCTAGGCACCTATTAGAGCCACCAGTTTGGTTAGCTTCATTACAGGGAGGGAACCTTGCTTCCAGAAATGTATTCTTTAATCCCAAAGGCTGTCCAGGTAGATTTATTCCTCCAGGTAATCCAGATGTAGTCCTCCACATGTGTATCGATGCTTCTTCATCTCCATCTTGCAGACTTGGGTCACAACAGAAGGACTGAAGCTTCGTATGCAAGAAAGCTGGGAATATCTGAATGCAGCATAACATCACTCACTACAAGGTGAACCAAATGTTTTGGTTCTAAAATTTCTGGAAGCCATTTGCAACTCCGCCCTTCTCTTTTTGGGCACTATAAACATTGCATAATAGACAGTTTTCATTGTGGTATAGCAGGCTCTTGTGGGTGACTGAAGAGAGGTCGAGAGAGAAGTCAACTTCAATGAAGTGATGTCCAGAAATGAACCCCATGGATGCAGAACATTTAAGAATGACTGTAAAGAATGGCTTCTTTCCCTCCATCTTGCACACTTGGGTGACAAAAGAAGGACTAAAGTCTACAAGAAGGACTTAGTATACAATAAAATTGGGAATATCTGAGTACAACTTCCCATCGCCTACTACAAGGTGAAGCAAAGGTGTTAGTTCTAAAATTTCTGGAACCCATTTGCAACTTCGTTCCTCTATTCCAGTGCACTATAAACATTGCATAATGAATTATTTGCAGTATATCAGGCTTCTGCAGGTGAATGAGGAGAGGTAATATTAAAGCCCATGAATTCATGGAAACATCTCAATAGAGGTCAACTTCAAAGGAAAGTATCAGAAGGTACGTGATGTATAAGAAGGAAATGTCTGAATGCAGAACATTGAAGAATGATGGACAACGTCTCAACAGAAGTTGACTTCAAGGAAATTGTCATAAGGTAAGTGTTGTGCAGAACATTTAATAATCATTGATGACATTTTAGCAGAAGTGATCTTCAAAGGAACCATCTCAAGGAGTTGCAGAATGCAAGAAAGCTGGGCACATCCGAGTGCAGCATCCCTAAACATTCGATAATAAATTGTTTTCTTTCCAGCATATCAAGTGATGCTTCATGAGACCCTCCTCATGGCTGGCAATAATAATAATAATAATAAGGCACAATATTAAGCCTTTGGCGTGTCATAGGAATATCTATCAATGCAAACAAATAAAATAAAATTACAACCTTATTTGACTCCCAGGAGCATTTCAGAATGCTCACCCAACTGTAGCCTAAACAGAACATGGATGATGCTCCATGACTTCCATTGTGATGCACTTACGGTTCTATTGCAGTTAAGGCTGTTTAAGGAGCCCAGGATGAGGCAGTTAACTGCTGATACGTATCCACAGAAAGGCAGCAAATGGCTGGTTATTTCAAGTCTTCGTTATTTTAGCCTTCCTTCTGGGAAGGAAAGCGCGGTTTGTGGGATTTTCCACCATGGGTACCAACTTGTCTTCAGTGGCAGGGTTAAATTTGCTCAAGGGAATGGAGGAGGGCATTTGGTCAGCCTTGTGATCCATTTAAGAGAGTGGACCAAATAGTGGAAAGGAGGAGGAAAGGCTGGTGGCAGAGGATGGATTCATGATGGAAAATGAGAAGATCCAGAGTGAACCATCCATGAAGAGTCTGACCCCCAAATGTCTCACTGTTTCCCAACTGCAAGTCTAGAAGGTTGAACAGATTTGCCTGTAAAGAATGGAAAGAGGGATAAAAATGCATTTCCACTTTTCCTCCAAACTGTCTTCCTTCTTACCTACTGCGACTGTGACCCATGGCTCCTTTCTTTTGGACTCACTTCTTCCAAACCAGCTATCAAGTCTGATCTGCATAACTTAAGAGATGACTCCAGTGAAGTGAACCGCTGCATGAAACTCTCCTTATGGCCAGAAGATACGAATGGCTGAAGCTGTGCACCTTCCGATGCTCCAACTGGGTTGGCATCAACACCAAGGAAAGGAACTTTGCTCCCAGAAATGTGAGTATTCCTTTTTTTTTTTTTAAAGAATTTTATTGAAATATAAATACATATGTAAAATCATACCGTACAATACAGTGACACGGAACATTCAACAGACTTACATATTTGACAAACATATACCTACATACATTACACATAACAGATCTTCCAACCTGACCAATGAACTTTGTTCATATGAATTATTACTTATTTCTCCCCCAATATACGTCAGTCAAAAAATCCATTACCATATAGCTATAGTGAGAAGAAACCTTCTATCCATGAGACATCTGGTGTCATGACTTACCCTACTTGAACGTATATTGTCTATTTAAGTTCCTTCCAGGCCTAATACCCAATTATATCCCCATTTGTGTTTTAAGTATTTAATCAAAAGATGGCATTCTTTTCTAGAGTTGTCGAGAGGTCTTTTTGGTATAATCTGCATTAATTTGACAGATTCCATTAAATCATAAACTTTTAGTAGCCAATCCTTTGTGTCTGGAATCGTTTTTTTTTTCCATCTAGCTGCATACATTAGTCTGGCAGCCGATGTCCTGTAGAAAACTAGTCTACCATGATTGTTTTCTAGTGTTTCCTCTGAATTTATACTTAATAAATATCTCTTTGGGCCGAAAGATAGCTTTGTTTCTAGTATTTCTTCTATTGTTTTATGAATTTCTTTCCAGTAGATCTTCACGTAGTGGCATTTCCACCAAAGATGATAAAATGTTCCCGATTCTTTATTACATTTCCAGCATCTATCATTTCTATTTTTATATATTTTGGCCAATTTATACGGAGTAATATACCACCAATATTGCATTTTATAAAAGTTCTCTTTAATGTTGCCACTTAATGTATATTTTAATCTCTTGCTTCAAGTTTTTTCCCATTGGTCAAGATGAATATTTCACCCGAGATCATGGGCCCATTTTATCATCTGTCCTTTAATTATCTCTTCTTCCATATCATATATTAACAGTAAATTATAGAATTTCCTTATTCGCTGATAGCTATTGGATTTAACTATATTATCAAACTCAGGATTGAATACTTTTTGATCTTGAATCTAACAAAAAGCTTTCTCTAATCTGATGATAGGTGAACCGTGGACAATTGAAGCCTTCTGCTAACAATTGATTTTGAGTTTTTAATTACTATCTTTTAAATTTCCTTCCAGTAAATCTTCATATGTAACCATTTTTTAAAATCCAATTGTACTCCGTTAAAAAATGCTTCATTAGTGGAGGCGCACTTCAGAATATAGCTACACAATCTAGGTTTTAACTTGAACCAAATTCGTAGTAAAGCTTTTCTAATATAATGGTCATTAAAATCTCTATTTGTTTTAAATTTATCATAGAATAAATATGCGTGCCAGCCAGATCTGATTCCTTGGCTCTCTAATTGGAGCAATCTTTTATTCTCTAATTTCATCCATTCCATTACCCAATCCATGGCACTCAAATAAAATATATCTTTAAGTTTGGTAAAGTCAATTCTCCTCTATTTAGTGCATCGTGCATTATCTTAAATTTCAGTCTAGGCTTTTTGCCTAACCACAAGAATTTTGAGATGTCTCGATGCCAACTATGAAATGGGATATCATTCGTGATTATTGGAAGGTTCTAGAATAAGAAAATCCTTTTAATGCAATATATTAATTTTGATTAACGATACCTTTCCCAGCCAAGATAGGCCTAATTTTTTTTTCATTTTATGAAATCCTTCTTTATTTCTTGCCAAGTAATTGTTTTTAAATAAGTCTGAATTTTTTGTGGTTATCATAATTCCCAAATATTTTGTTTTCTTCGCTATTTGAAATTTTGTCTTATTTTTCAATATTTGTTTGTGTTGCCTTGTTAAATTCTTTAATAACATTGTCATTTTCTCCTTGTTTAATTGTAGACCCGATACATTACAATAATTTTTAATTGTTAATAATAATTCATCGATATTTTCTGTTGGATTAGCAAGGGGGATCATCACATCATCTTCGAAAGCTCTCAATTTATATTCCATGTCTTTAATTTTCACACCTTCAATCTTTGGATTCTCTTAGATAAAATTATTCAAATTTTCCAGTGTTGTAATAAATGGTAATGGGGATAACAAACAATCCTGTCTCACCCCCTTTTGAGCTTTGTCACTTTTAGTTGTTTCTCCACTGATTATTAAAGTGGCTTCTTGTTTTTTATAGATGTTTTCCATCCAATATTTGAAATTTGACTAAATGTCCATTTTCTTCAAAACTTTGACTCTGAATTTCCAATTTACTTTATCGAATGCCTTTTCAGCATCTATAAAGATTAATACTAATTTTTTGCCTATGTGTTTTCCGTGGTATTTGATCAAGTTTAGTAGATTTCTAATATTATGTTTAATTTGTCTTTGTGGTTAAAAAAAAAAACCTGCCTGATCTTCATGAATCCAATTTGATAAAATCTTTTTCAACTGTTCTGCCGTTATATTTGCAAAAATCTTGTAATCACAATTTAAAAGAGAAATTGGTCTATAATTTTTGGATCCAAATGATTTCTATTTTCTTTAGGGATTAAAATCACATTAGCTTGTGTCCATGTTTTTGGAACTCCCTCTTTCAGTATTCCATTCATTACTCTTTGAAGGGGCTGAGAGAAATGTGAGTATTCCTTAATCCCAAAAGTGACAGCTATCCAGGTGGACTCAGTCCTCCAGGTGAGTATTCGCCACTTCAATTCTGCTCCCAGACCTTGTCCTCTAATTTTTTGTGCAAACTGACAGCTGTGCATTGGTGCTTCTTTTCCTCCATCTTGTTGACTTAGATGACAACAGAGGGACTGAAGTATACAAGAAGGACTTAGTATACAACAAAGTTAGGAATATCTGAGCACAGCATCCCATCAGTCCCTACAAGGTGAAGTAAAGATTTTAGTTCTAAAATTTCTGGCCATTTGCACCCTCATTATTCTGTTTTTTTGGCCACTATAAACATTGCATAATAAATTGTTTCCATTGCAGTATATCAGACTCCTGCAGATGAATGAGGAGAGGTCATAGAGAAAGGCCATAAATTCATGGAAACATTTCAACAGAGGTCAACTTCAAAGGAAAGTATCAGAAGGTAAGTGATATATAAGAAGGAAACGTCTAAATGCAGAACACTGAAGAATGATGGACACCATCTCAACAAGTTGACTTCAAGGAAACTTCAAGTTGACTTCAAGGAAACTGTCACAAGGTAAGTGGTGTCTAGAAATGCACCTGTGGATGCAGAACATTTAGGAATGAATGAGGAGATCCCAGCAGAAGTGATCTTCAAAGAACACTGAAAAATGAGGGACAATGTCTCAACAGTAGTTGACTTCAAGAAAACTGTCACAAGGTAAGTGTTGTGCAGAACATTTAAGAATCATTGAGGAAAATCTCAGCAGAAGTGATCTTCAAAAAAACTATCAGAAGGACTGAAGCTCCAGAATGCAAGAAAGCCGGGAATATCTGAGCGCAGCATCCCATTGCTCACTATGAGGTGAAGCAAAAGTTTTGGTTCAAAAAATTCTGAAAGCCATTTGCAACCTCACCTTTTCTTTTCAGGCTCTATAACCGTTGCATAATAAATTATTTTCTTTCCAGCATATAAGGCTGCTGTAGGTGAATCAGGAGAGGTTATTGTGAAAGCCCATGAATTCATGTAAAAATCTCAACAGAAGTCAACTTCAGTGAAAACTATCACAAGGTAAGTGATATCCAAAAATGAACCCTGTGGGTACAGAACATTTAAGAATGATTGCAAATAATGAATTCTTTCCCTTCATCTTGCAGACTTGGGTGACAACAAGACTGAAGTATACAAGAAGAACTTAATAGACCATAAAGTTCAGAATATCTGAGCACAGCATCCCATCACTCACTACAAGGTGAAGCAATGGTTTTAATTCTAAAATTCCTGGAAGCCATTTGCAACCTCATTCCTCTGTTTTTGGGCACTATAAACATTGCATAATAAATTGTTTCCATTGTGGTATATCAGGCTCCTGCAGGTGAATGAGGAGAGGTCATAGAGAAAGGCCCTGAATTCATGGAAACATCTCAACAGCTTCAAAGGAAAGTATCAGAAAGTAAGTGATGTACAAGACGGAAACATCTAAATGCAGAACACTGAAAAAAGAGGGACAATCTCTCAACAGAAGTTGACTTCAAGAAAACTGTCACAAGGTAAGTGTTGTGCAGAACATTTAAGAATCATTGAGGGAAATCTCAGCAGAAGTGATCGTCAAAGAAATCATCTCAAGGAATGAAGCTCCAGAATGCAAGAAAAGCTGGGAATATTTGAGTGCAGCATCTCATCACTCATTAAAGATAAGCAAAAGTTTTGGTTCTAAAATTTCTGGAAGCCATTTGCAACCTCATTCCTCTGTTTTTTGGCCACTATAAACATTGCATAATAAATTGTTTCCATTGTGGTATATCAGGCTCCTGCAGGTGAATGAGGAGAGGTCATAGAGAAAGGCCCTGAATTCATGGAAACATCTCAACAGCTTCAAAGGAAAGTATCAGAAAGTAAGTGATGTACAAGACGGAAACATCTAAATGCAGAACACTGAAAAAAGAGGGACAATCTCTCAACAGAAGTTGACTTCAAGAAAACTGTCACAAGGTAAGTGTTGTGCAGAACATTTAAGAATCATTGAAGGAAATCTCAGCAGAAGTGATCGTCAAAGAAATCATCTCAAGGAATGAAGCTCCAGAATGCAAGAAAAGCTGGGAATATTTGAGTGCAGCATCTCATCACTCATTAAAGATAAGCAAAAGTTTTGGTTCTAAAATTTCTGGAAGCCATTTGCAACCTCATTCCTCTGTTTTTTGGCCACTATAAACATTGCATAATAAATTGTTTCCATTGTGGTATATCAGGCTCCTGCAGGTGAATGAGGAGAGGTCATAGAGAAAGGCCCTGAATTCATGGAAACATCTCAACAGCTTCAAAGGAAAGTATCAGAAAGTAAGTGATGTACAAGACGGAAACATCTAAATGCAGAACACTGAAAAAAGAGGGACAATCTCTCAACAGAAGTTGACTTCAAGAAAACTGTCACAAGGTAAGTGTTGTGCAGAACGTTTAAGAATCATTGAGGGAAATCTCAGCAGAAGTGATCGTCAAAGAAATCATCTCAAGGAATGAAGCTCCAGAATGCAAGAAAAGCTGGGAATATTTGAGTGCAGCATCTCATCGCTCATTACAAGGTGAAGCAAAAGTTTTGGTTCCACAAATTCTGAAAGCCATTTACAACCTTGCCCTTTTCTTTTCAGGCTCTTAACACATAGCATAATAAATTGTTTTCTTTCCAGCATATCAGGCTTCTGCAAGGGAACAAGGAAAGATCATTGTGAAAGCCCATGAATTCATGTAAACAACTCAACAGAAGTCAATTTCAGAAGAAACTATCACAAGGTAAGTAATGTGCAGAAATGAAGTGTGCTGAAATCCAGAACATTTGAGAATGACAGACTACATCCCACAGGAAAGTCACAAACCCATGGACCTACATCTAGAGGAATATGACAACAGATTCTTTTCATGGATGAAATGCATCAGCAAGATGTCTAGTAGAAAAGAGAAGCAGCCGAGCCTCAAAAGCATAATAGTATCTTTGGTATTCTTATGAGGTATTCTTATACCATTTCCTTCTTGACTGTTCTTCCATCTCTTTCCCATGTAGTCACTTTTGCTTCAAAGACAGAGGTGAACTCCATCATCTGTACTTTTTTCTCTTTGCAGCATCCAGTCAAATCTTCAGAAGGATGGAGAGGATGAAGTCATTCTTAAGCAAAGTTGCAGCTGAGGAGGAGAGACTCAGAGGAAATAAACAGCCACATCCTCCTCCTCAACCCAGGCCTCCTAGGTTTCCATCTGGAGTGAGGACCGCATCTGTAGCCCATTTTTTGTGCTGCTGGAGGAATGAAGGAGGGCCTCTGGTCAAGCCTGAGCCATCTGTGAACACCAGGGCCAGGAAGGGAAGCCAAGGCAGGATCTCTTCTTCTCAGCCCTTCTTCATGCAATCTCCTACAAACAGATAAGGTTCCAGAGCTTTGCTCCATCCAATGAGACAAAGTATCTGAAGGTAAAGTCCATTAAAACCCAGGTGAGCATTCCTTCTCCTGACTTGAAGCCCCTTTGGTTGGATTTATCTCTTGCAATAGTCATGCATGATCTTTCAATATGCCACATCTAGCAAATAGGAAAGATAGCAAGGAGATGGCAAGGTCAAGCAGACAACAACACTGCATTTTCCAAAACACTGCAAGACGTGACTTTCATCACAACAGACGTTAACATCTCAACAAACGTTAACTTCAAAAAAACTATCAGAAGGTAAGTGATGTACAAAAATGAAACCTGTGAGTGCAGAACATTTAAGAATGATGGAGAACATCTCAACAGAATTTAACTTCAAGGAAACTGTCGCAAGGTAAGTGATGTCCAGAAATGAACCCTGTGGATGCAGTAAAGGGCTTTTTCTGAGTCTTAAGGTAAGAAGGAAAACGCTTGGCCTTGGCAAGAGTTGGCAGGTTGGTGGTCTGTGGTCCTTGCTGACATGCCCAGGGTAGCACTGACCGCCACTTTTGGGGTCAGGAAGGAAGTTTCCTCTAGGGCAGATTGGCTGGAGATCCTGGAGGTTTTTCGCCTTCCTCTGGGCATACAACAGCATCCACCTGTTAGGATGTTTGAAAAATTAATTATTTTTTTACTGTCGTTGTTAACTGCCTTCAAGTCAACATTGACTCAGGGTAATCCCATAGATGAAACAACTCCAAGCCCCTCCATCCTCAACCACTCTGCATACTTTTTCAGGCTTTTTGCTAGCCTCCATAACTGAGTCTATTCATCTGATATGTGGTCCACCTCTTTTTCTCCTATCCCCTACTGTTCCAAGCATTATTGTCTTCTCTAGTGAGTCATGGCTTTCCATAATGTAACCAAAATACAACAGTCTTAGTTTGCCCATCCTTACTTCTAGGGAGGGTTCAGACTTGCTATGTCCCCTTATGCATGCCTTCCTGACCATCCATGATATCCAACACACTCCTCTCCAGAACAACATCTCAAATGAGCTGATTTTCTTTCTATCAGCTCTCTTCACTGCCCATCTCTCACACCTATAGATGGTGATGGGAAATACAATGGTATGGATGATGCTTACTTTAGTGTTCAGTGTTATAGCTTTGCGTTTCATGATCTTGTCAATTCTTTCATAGCAGCCTTTCCCAGTCCTAGTCTTCTTCTGATTCATTGACTGCACTCTCTGTTCTGATTGTTGATGGATCCAGGCTATGAAATGTCTTTGCATTTTTCAATGTAGTCATTTTCTAGACTGAATTTATGTAAGACCTCCGTGATCATTACTGTTCTAAAAACCTTTCAAGCTGAACTCAGCAGAGAACGACAAGCCTCTGGAAGAAAATTAATAAAAGATATACATAAGGAATTTAGGGAATATGAAGCCCACTTTCAAAAGAGGAAATGCTACAAGGTCTTCAGAGATCCTAATAAGAAAACAGGGCATAGCAAGATGTTGAATATTTCTCACTGCAAAATGATACTCTAGTAAGAATTGCTGATCCATTTTTGAAAAATCCTGCTTGCTAAAATATTATTAGATAGCAGCACTGTTCACTAAATTTAAAACATCATTTAGAAGAAACATCATGCTGTCAAGACAGGATGGCTTTTCCTTGATGATGAAGATGGAGCCTGGAGGATGCCAGCATGTCTTCTATATGGAGAGATGGAAGGAGGGAGCCTCATCATTTTCTTGCATAAGGAAGGCCCTTGTCGGCATGCCCAGGGTGGCACTGGCACCACTTTTGGGGCCAGGAAGGAATTTTCCTCCAGGGCAGATTGGCCAGAGATCCTGGCAGTTTTTCGCCTTCCTCTGGGTATCTGGCAGGGGTCACCTGTTCGGCTGTTTGAAAGAATCATAAAAATTAAATGAAACTTATAACTTTTAAAACTTGCCAAACTGAACCTGGCAAATAGACGTAACAACCATAATGCAAAATTGATAAAAATCAGAACCTTGGAAATAGTTCTGTTTCTTTCTCTTTCGTTTTCTCAGTTTTTGTGTTTAAAAATACAGTTGTGGTACTGCTCTTGAGTTCAGTTCAGAGAGAACAACATTGCTCTCCCCTTAGGTGGAACTTTGTGTCTCTTTAGAAATCATAGGGTTCTCAGACTGTGGTCCCTCTCACTTGCTCTCTCCTGGGAAAAAAAGTGTTCAGAAAGAGAGGATTTTGCAGAGGCTTCAGTTCTACCAAACAAACTAGATTTGACACTGCTTGAACTACCATGGCTCCATCCTAGGAAATCTTGGCACCAGAGAAGGCTAAACAGCTCAATAAAACTCCAAATCCCAAAATTCCATACCATTGAGCCATGGTAGTTAAAGCAATCTCAAACTGCATTAATTGTACAGTGTAGATGCAGCCCAGGAGAAAGTTTGGGGTCCCACATACATTCTAAACTAGAACTCTCTGGCAAGGAATTTTAAGTCCATCATCAAATTACAAATCCCAGGATTTCATAGGACACAGTGGTTAAATGCCTGTACTGCAGCCACTCACTCACACTCATAAAGTTGTGAGTTCAATTCCAGCGAAATGGCTCAAGCTCAACTCAGGGTTGCTTCCTTCCGAAGTCACTAAAATGAGTACCCAGATTGTTGGGGGCAAGTAGCTTACGTTTTATAAACCGCTTAGGGAGTGCTTAAGTGCACTGATAAGCGGTATAGAAATGTACTTGCTATTGCTATGGCTATTGTAGCCACAACTGTCAGGATAATATTAAACTGTTATGGGGTGAAATCTGTATTCTCTCGCATTCAAAATAGTTTACTATTCTCTACAAAGCAAGACACATGCCTGAAAAGTTTTTCTATAACATACTCTCCCTATCAATGTTGGGTTTTCAGATACCAAAAAAACTGAACAGACTGCCCAATTTAAAAAGTCATAAATAGCAGCTGGGGAAACAGATAAGAGTTTAGAAAACAACTCTTCCAGATCGGATCTGTTCCTATTAGTGTCGGGTAGTTGACTATAGGAAAAACCACAAGGAGGATAATGTATCCAGCAAAAGCACCCTCCTGCTTCTAAAACTAATGTCAATAAAAATCATTAAAATAAATAAATAAATAAATAAATAAAACTAAAAGACAAGAAGATAAAGAAATGAAAATAATGTCTTTTAAAAAGAGAAAGTAAGGGCAGAAGACAGGAGGAGTGAGTCAGAAAAAAGGGTTTTGAAAAAGAAATTCCCACAATCAGTGTTGTTCAGAGCCCTTCAAGTTCCACAAGTTGCTTCAGGTCTTTGAGATCTGACTGAGAGTAAACGGTCATCTGTGTCATACAGCCAGGGATTGTGGAGCATGGGAATCTGAGAATTAGTAGCCACCAGATGGAAAGATACCGGGTGCAAGAGAGCATGAGTTTCCGGCGGGGAAGAATCCTTCTGCCATTGCTGCATTTCGTTTACCTGTTTATGGTTTAGCTGACTTTTTCAAGAGACCATGACTTTTTCAAGAGACCTCCTCATTGCTCTCCTGGAAGAATCCTGCTCTAGGTCTAGAAATGTCCTCCATGACCTGTCTCAAGTAAGGGATCCACAAGTATGTTTTTCCCCAAAATACCAGGGATGTTGAGCCAATGACTTGAGGACCACCACAGCCCATCACTTTCAATAGCATTGATCGGATGTATCCGGGTGCAGTTAAAGTGGAAGCATAGCTTTATGCAATGGGCCCTCGATATCAGCTGGAGTTTGGTGCCATGACCCCACATAGATACCAAAATTCATGGATGCTCAAGTGCTATTACATACAGAGTAAAATGGTGTCCCTTATATAAAATGGCAAAATCAAGAGTTGCTTTTTGGAATATATATTTATATATTCCAAAAAGCAACTCTTGATTTTGCCATTTTATATAAAGGACACCATTTTATAATATTTATATATAAAATATAAAATTTATAACACCATATATAATTTTTTTTCAAGCCTTGGCTACTTGAATCCATGGGTGAAGAATCTGTGAATAAGGATACATGGATGAAGAATCAGGGCATAGGGAGGGCTGGCTGTAACTGTGTTGTGTAATAAGGCCCTAAATAAAAACGCTGCCACACCATGTCAGAAATAGTTGTATTCTTGTCATGCATCTGTTAATGGGACAGAGAAACCCCCCAAATGTGGGGAGGGTTTATAAGGAGAACTAGATGTCCCCAGTGTGTATCCACCACTTTCTTCCACAGGCACAGTTAGGGTTCCCTAGCCTAGAGCTTCCGTTCCCACCACCGCCCTTCTCCTGTTTGCTGCCATTTCCTGCAAGCTGTTTCCGAGGGATTATTTTCACCCATGTTTCTTCCTCTCAGAGGACAGGAAGGGCAGCTTCCTTACAAAGGAGACTGCTGTCGCCTCAATAGTCATTTTTATTCTACTGTGCAATGCACTTTCACAGTCCTTATTAATGTTGTAACCAAAACTCTGCATGAGACAGGAGATGAAATGTTTTACAAGTAGGAATTTGTTGTTGTTGTTGTTGTTGTGTGCCTTCAAGTGACTTTCGACTTATGGCGACCCTAAGACGAGCCTGCCCTGGAGTTTCTCTCTTCCCCACACATGGTTATCCTTACAACAGACCTATGTAATATTTTAAAGCATAATATTTGATGGCCACCCTATGGAAACGCTCCAGTTTGTCAACATCCATTTTGATTTGTGGTGTCTAGAAATGGACGTAGTATTTCAGGTGGGGCCTGACCAAAGCAGAATAGAGTGGTTCTGCTACCTCACTTGATCTAGAAACTATACTTCTATTGATGCTGTCTAGAATCACATTGGCTTTTTTAGATGCCGCATCACACTGTTGACTTTATTCAATTTGTGGTCTATCAGGACTCGTAGGTCCCTTTAACGTCCCTTTTGCCTTCGTCTACTGGGAAAGGCACACTTTCCCCCCTCCTCTCTGTTCACTCTTGACAAGTTCATTGAGTACAAATTATTGTTCCACTTTGGACTGTTTCCAGCAGTTGCATTAAGCCAAGGACCAAAAGGAAGAAGTGAGAGGAGGAGAGATTAACTGGGACATTTTAATACCATCTGAGAAGTGGAATGACAGAGGATTAATCAGGATTGCTCCTGCCACATGGGGATTGTTGGAGGCTATGCATTCTTAACTAGAGTAACCCTTGAAATGTCCAGTAGGATCCTGGGATTAGCAATTTAGGAAGGAGTCTTTAAAATGTTCAACCAGAGAGCTTCTCTGGCACTTCTGAGCAAACTTCAAATCCCCAGATTCCACAGGAATGTAAGGATAATTGCTCAAATTTGAGGAATTAGCTCAACTCATCAGTAACGGGCTCCTTACAAGTACCCTTTTTGGACCGAATCCCAACAGTCTATACTGAGCAACCAGAGATTCCAGGAATTATTTATTATTTATTAGGCTTTATTTATATAACACTGTAAATTTACACGGCGCTGTACATATAGTCAACTGAAGTAGACGGTTCCCTGCCCTCAGGGTTACAATCTAAAAAGACAAGAGACAGAAGGAGAAGGGAAAGGTGGCAGGGAAAGGGATCAAGTCCAGTGGATCTTCTCTCCCTCCGAGGCCAGACAATTGCAGATGGCATGGAGGGAGGGCCTTCTCTTCTTTAGGCGGGGTCTTTTAATGTTGTGAAGCCGCTCTGAGTCCCAGTTCTGGGAACGCTTTCCCAAACAAAGTAGTGAAAGGTCAGGGATGGAAAGATACAGCTGAGTGTCATCGGTATACATAGGAGAAACCAAAAGAGCTGATAAGTTTACCTAGGGGCAATGTGTATAGAGAAAACAAACTCTTGTGCAGAGACAGACTCTTTCAATTAAAAGCTAGTTTATTAATGGGAGGGGGGACACACACACACACAAAACCCACACATTCGCACTCTCACTCAAGACTAAAAGAAGAAAAAGGAAGGATAAGGGGACAGAGGACACTGGGATTTCTAACAGTGATACTCGCCTGATGATTTCCCCAGAATCAGCGTAAAAGCAGGAACACGAAGAAAGGAAAAAGGGATGGTTGGGAGGATTGTAAGCCTGAGGGCAGGGAACCGTCTATTTAAAATAATAATTGTAAGCTGCTCTGATAGCCTTTAGGGCTGAAGAGTGGTGTATAAATAATAATAATAATAATAATAATAATAATTGGATATTATTATTATTATTATTATTATTATTATTATTATTGGAACTGCATCAAAACACAAGCTGACAGAGTGCCTCCCTGGGCTCTGGTGCAGAACCCAGAACAAAGGAATAGCAGGACTTTATATAGGTTTTTTCCTGCCTTCAGCGGAGGTTGATTCCTTACTTCAAAGCAAAACTGAATTTACACATTACTTGATATATAGACAGCCTCTTTGATGGGAAAGGCTATCGATACCAGAATAGCTGGTGCCTGCAAATTATCTCAGAGTCATAAATCTGTCCTAGGAGTTTCCTAGGACTCTTTCTTAAAGAAATTCTTAAAGAATTTCTCTTTATTTCGAATGGAGCCAATTGGAACCAATTGGAATTCACGTGAATTCGCTAGTTTAGCGAATTTACGTGAATTCCAATTGCATTCGGAATGCATTCAGAATGACTTCACATTACCCAAAAATGACTGTGCATTGCCCAAAATTGCATGATATGCTTTAATACGCAATAACGTAAAACCCATGATTGCGTTCGGAATTGCCATTAGATTATACTCCCAATTTCCGTCGTCTGATAAACTCCTTAAAGCTATGAAGCATTCTTCCTATTGGCAACTCCTAACTAAGGCTCCCATCATGCCCTCCATTAGGGTCATAAGTTGAAATGCCTGCAGACGAAGGATGTTCAGGCTCGCCTAGGGGCTCCTACATCCAAGCAATGCTAAAGTGAATAGCCAATTACCTCTGCTAAATGCATTTTAGATGTAGGGAATTTAGGGGTGTTTTTATAAAATCCACACTCGCTAACAGTATAGAGCCGTGGCAGTTGAAGCGGACCCATAACACTGTAACTTTGGAGTGTGAAAGAGCCCAAGGCTCAGCAGCAGTGGCGTCACTCGGGGGGTGTGGTGGGTGTGGATCGCCCCAGGTGACACCATAAGGTGGGTGACAAAACACCTGCGTTTTGGCAGAAATGGGCTGTGGCATTTATCTGCTTCCCTTTAAAATGCTTTAAGAGGTGGCAAGAGTGGGGTGAAATTCAGTGGCAGGGGAAAGTAGAAGCCCCAGAACTTTTTAAAATTTAATTTCAAATTCTGACTATATATATATATATATATATCACAAGGTTAAGTCATGCCTTTCTTCTTTCCTCATGGTTCAAGAGGGCTGGTCTATTTTATTTTATTTATTTTATTATTATTTCTATTTTTAAACCACCTAGACCAGTGTTTCTCAGCCTTTGGATTTCAGCTCTCACTACAGAAATAACGCAGTTTTGCCACCGCTTTAACAACCATGGCTCAATGCTATAGAATCCTTGGATCTGGAGTCTGTTGTAGTACCAGAGCTCTCTGACAGGGAAGTTTAAATATCGCACAAAACTATAAATCATAGCATTGAGCCGCAGCAGTTAAAGCAGTGATAAGCTTCATTATTTCTACAGTCTAGATTAGACCCCAGAAATCCCC
Organism: Urosaurus nigricauda; assembly: GCA_034509955.1. NCBI lineage: Eukaryota > Metazoa > Chordata > Lepidosauria > Squamata > Phrynosomatidae > Urosaurus > Urosaurus nigricauda. The sequence continues at coordinate 144,015,685 of JAOEGL010000002.1, read as the reverse complement.
AGCCAAGAGTCAGGAATTTTGGTCGTGAAAGTCCAAAACGTGGTGAACCAAAGGTTGACAAATTTGGATGAAATAAATTTATGAATATATGGAGATGGACAGAATAACATATGTAGTGAACCAAAAATCATTGGAAGGATTCGTGGAAACATGGGATCCATTTTTAAAATATATACAAAGGAAAGAAGGAAATTACCCAGTTCGAATTTATACTTAAGAAAGGGAATAAATGTCTGTTATGTGTGTGTATACTTTGATATATATTATTGTGATAACAAAGAAAATATATAAGTATGCTACCGTTTATAAATTAAATAGGTGTTTGGTCAATAAGAAGGGAATCATTCGGAGAAAGATATGAAGTTTTTTTTTCAAGAGACAATTGACTGAAGTAGGATAATACCCAAGGAGCCGTATTAAAGGAAGTAGGTGTTAAGCAAGTGGTATCCAATGTATTCTAGATTAAACTATGTGTTTGGACATGTTGTTGTTTTATTGTTGAAAATGTAATAAAAATTATAATCATAAAAAACCTATTGACAGAAACCATTTCGGCTACATAATGTGCTCATTAGTCACATTATTAGAGAGCCAGTTTGGTGTAGGTTTCAATGATGGACAAGAACTCCAGGAGACCAGGGTTCAAATCCCTGTTCAGCCATGGAAACCCATTGGGTAAATCTCACTCTCTCAGCCCAAGAGAAAAGCAATTGCATACACCTCCTTGAAATGAATTCACCAAGAAAGCCCTGTGATAGGGACATCACAGGCTGCATCTGCACTGCAGAAACAATGCAGTTTGACACCACTTTAACTGCCATGGCTCAATGCTATGGAATCCTGGGATTTGTGGTTTGTTGTGGCACCAGAGCTCTCTGACAGAGATGGCTAAATATATCAGAAAACTACAAATCCTAGTACTGAATCATCATAGTAGTTACAGAGGCAGCTGTGAGTGGGAATCAACTTGCTGGGACATATTACTTAAAGAACATCAAGGAAAATGTTAAAATTGTCTGGGAATGGGAAGCTTTCTTTGTTGCTATACCATGGACAATCTACCTCTTATTGAGAATTGAAGAGAGGATTTTTAGGCGATTTCTAAGGCAATCTAAGGGTGCATCTACACTGTAGAAATACAGTTTGACAGGACTTTAACTGCCTTGGCTCCATTCTACAGAATCACTGGGTGAGGCATCGGCACTCTCTGGCCAGAGAAGGCAAAAGCCCTTGTAAAACTACAAATCCCAGGATTCCCTAGGATGGAGGTACAATACCTGAAGTGGTAGAAAACTGCATTATTTCTACAGTGTAGGTGCTATAGCAAAGCCTTCAACTGCATCATGAAAAGCTATGGAACATCCTTAAAGACATGGGAGTACCGCCACATCTGCTACTCCTGATGAAAAATCTGTACTTAGGACAAGAGGCTACTGTTGGGATATGGAGAAACCACATGGTTCCTAATTGGCAAAGGAGTCAGAGAAGTATTAGAGTGTGTCACGCAATTTCGGGCAATGGGGGGTCATTTTCGGGAAATGGGAAGTCATTCTGAATGCATTCCGAATGCAATCAGATTTCACGTAAATTCGCTAAACTAGTGAATTCACATAATTGCGAACTGGTTCCATTCGCAATTGAGAGAAATTCCTCCCATGTGATAAACTCCAAAGTCTGATCAGCTTGTATCCAGAAAATATCATATGAAGAGAAGGCTTCAACACAGAAGAAGGAAGAATGAAGAAAGGAGGAAAGAATATCAATAATCTGAGACAACACCATGCTACTAGCAGAAAATATCACAGACCTGGAACAACTACTAAGAACGATCAAAGAAGAAAGTGCAAAGGCAGGCTTACTGCTCAACATAAAGAAGACAACAATAATGACTATGGAAGATCTACACAGATTCAACCTAGACAATGAGGAAATTAAAATAGTAAAAGAGTTCCCATGCCTTGGGTCAAACATTGATCAGAATGGGGACTGCAGTCAAGAAATCAGAAGATGAAGAATGGGGAAGGCAGCTATGAAAAAATTACAAAAAAATCTTTAAATGTAAAGATATACAACTGAGCATGAAAGTTAGAATCATACAAGCCATTGTTTTCCCTATTAACATGTATGGATGTGAGAGATGGACTGTGAGGAAAGCGGATAGGAGGAAAATCAATTCATTTAAAATGTGGTGCTGGGGGAAAGTGGAGAGAATACCAAAAAGACAAAGAAATGGGTCCTAGAGCAGGTCAAGCCAGAAGTCTCCCTGGAAGCCAAAATGGTAAAGCTGAGGCTGTCATACTTTGGTCACATCGTGAGAAGGAATGAGTCACTGGAAAAGACAATAACGCCAGGCAAGGCGGAGGGATGTAGAAAGGGAAGAAGATGGAATGGACTCTATTAAGGAGGTCATGCGAATGAATTTACAGGACCTAAGCAGAGAAGTGGAAGATAAGGGGTCTTGGAGATGTCTCATCCACAGGGTCACCATGAGTGGGGATCAATTTGAGTTAACAACGGCTGACAACAACAACAACAATGAAAGATGCAACCAAGTTGCAATGAAAGAGCAACCAAGTATGGCCAGCCAAGCACAGCCAGCTATTGGGAAGTTGAAGGCTTTCATGGCCAGCATCCATAGTTTTCTGTGGGTTTTTCGGGCTATGTGGCCATGTTCTAGAAGAATTCATTCCTGACGTTTCGCCAGCATCTGTGGATGGCATCTTCTGGGAGTTGGAGTTTGTTGTGGGCCCAGAGCTCTCACAACAAACTCCAACTCCCAGAAGATGCCAGACCCACAGATGCTGGCAAAACGTCAGGAATGAACTCTTCCATAACATGGCCACATGGCCCGAAAAACCCACAAAAGAACTACAGCCAGATATTACTTCCGACTGGGAGAACCAGTTCCCTCCTCGCTGCACACACATTACTCCTCAGATATCAGCTTTAGGAAGGAAAGCCAGGCTTGGACTCAACACAGGAAGAATCCTTCCTGAACTGCCCCACTATTCTAAAAATATTATCTGCCTTCATAGTAGGTTTTCTTGCCTCCAGATTAACAGGCCTTCCTGTCCATATTGGAAAACTAGCTTCCTCTTTGGAGAGAAGAGGAAATGTAGCATCCACTAATGTGCTTGCGCTGACTACCATGAGAAAACGTCTCTCATTTCTGGCAAAACTAAGGTGCGGAAATGTAGGGAGCAAGGGAAGAGTCTTGCTGTGACAGGACTTAATTTTGTGAGATCGGAAAAATGGTAACCTTCACATACATACACACAGGGTGCAAGATTTCGACTCTCATGTTTAGACAAGTAACAGGAAACACAAAAATCTAAGATTGAAAACAGACATATGACACTTATTACTATTATTATCATTATTAATTTTTAATATATATATATATATATATAGAGAGAGAGAGAGAGAGAGAGAGAGAGAGAATTTTTTAAAAATTGTAGAAACATGTACATATATAATAGAATAATAGTGCTGCTATGTATTTATTTAGATGTGCATAAATATGAGAGACTTCCTTGTTGTTTTCGCGCAAGCCAAGGGATATTTGTTTCTTTTAAATGGACCTTACATTAAATTCTTTTTAAATTACATTATCCAGGTGTATATGATTTCTTGCCTATCATAATCTGTCTGCTAAAACAGTTTTTCGTAATCATCTCCTTTGATCTCAAAAGATACTTGGCTAAACGAATAATCTTCCCATAGAACCAACACACATACGGATAAAACAACAGCCCTATTTCGTATCATTTCATCTTTTCCTTTTGGCTTCAAATTAAATTAAAGTCATATATAAGCTTATACATGATCTGCTATTTTAAGAACCTCCTTAATATATAAACTTAAATCAATGCCTTAATTTGGTATTTTTCTATTTTCAAATTTACAGTATAGTAACAAGATGCTTAAATTCATTTTATTTACTTTGTTTCATCTTGTAAAATATCCTCAAATGGATTTCATTCTCCATTCTCAGCCATATGACATTTTAAAAACCTGATCATTTTAACTGTGACTTGGTGGTTGTTTTATATATATAATATATATTAATTTGCATGCCACTTTTCTCCCAAAGTGGGACCCAGGGTGGCTCCCAGAAAGAGAACGATTTTAAAATTGCATACTTTTATTAACTCTAAACACAACCACAAACAAATTTTATACAGATATCTGAAGTAAGTATATACAAACAACAATATCAAAACAAACTTAAATGAACTACTAAACAAAAACAGGCATACACTTCGACTCACCCCCCACAACTGATGGATATATACCATGATTACTATCCAGTATTTCCTTATATATAGTATTTATAATATAGAAACTGTTTATTTTAAGAAACCTAAAACCGATTTGTATCCCCAATGAGACTGTAAATCTGTAATAAACAATTCCTAGTCTTCAAGGATTTCTCTTGGATCAGCATTATCAGTTTGTCCATTTCAGCCAGTTCAATCATCTTCATCAGCCAGTCTTCTTGTATTGGAATGTCATTGTCCTTCCATTTCTGAGCATGTATAGTGGGACCTTGTTATCTGCTGGGGTTTGGTTCCAGGATCCAGCGTGGATAACAAAATCCATGGATGTCCAAGTCCTATTATATATAAAGGCATAGCAAAATGCTTATATCAAATGGCAAAACCAAGGTTTGCTTCTTGGAATTTATACTTTTTTGGAATATTGTCAAGTCGTGGATGCTTGAATCCGTGGATAAAAAAATCCGTGGATAAGTAGGGCCTACTTTATTACGCTTGCTGCTGTAGTATATTGTAAAGTCTTTCCACATTTCTTTCTCGATTTAATTAGTCAGCACTCCAAGGGGAAAAAAAAAATTTGATTTCAATTATATTTTGGCTTTAAAAATATCTTCCACCATCTCTCTTTTGTTTACATTTCTAACATTTGTTTGAACTATTCTTCTACATTTTTGATGACCTGTCTGGTGTTAAATGCCATCTATACATCCCTTTTATTTTTAAAGGTTTCCTTAAATGATAATTTAATGTATACTTCAAACACTTTGCCCACATTCTTTTCCATTGCTCTACTTGAAGTGAGGAACCAATATTTTGAGCCCATTTCACCATAGGATCTTTTAGTTGTTCCCCTTCTGTTTCAAATCGCAACAACAGTTTATACATTTCCGCAATCAAATGTTCATCATATGGACACAGTTGAGTTTCCAACTCAGATTTAGACACTTCAAACCCTTGAATTTTTTAATCTATTTTAAATCTTTCACTTACTTGCTTAAAGGAAGCCAGTTTAACCCATGTCCTTCAGAATCTAATTCTTCCCTTAAATCTACAATGGTTATTTTCTACTACCAAATCTTTATGTCAACCATTTTTCTTTGGTATAAATGTATCTCTTGGAGAAAGCTTCTATAAGAGAATACCAAAGAGGTAAAATCTAACTTTATATTTATTCCATATCCTCAATAATGATCATCTCACATAATGATTATTAAAGTTGGAATCAGCCTTGACTTTTTCATAACTCAGATAAACAGGTAACCCTGAGTTCAAATTTGAACTCCCTTGTAAGAATCTTTCATTTGACAAGGTTGTCCAGGAGTTTATCACATGGGATGAATTTCTTTCAATTTCGAATGGAGCCAATTTGAATTCACGTAAATTCGCTAGTTTAGCGAATTTATGTGAATTCTAATTGCATTCGGAATGCGTTCAGAATGACTTCCCATTGCCCGAAATTGCATGAGATACTTTAATACGCAATTACGTGAAACCCCATGATTGCGTTTGGAAAGACTTCCCATTGCCCGAAATTGCATGAGATACACTCATTCGCGATAACGGGCAACCCCATGATTGCGTTCGGATTGCCATTTCATTATACTCCCAAATTCCGTCGTATGATAAACTCCCCAGTCTTTCAACCATATCATACAACAAGAAGAGTAATATGTTCTTAAATCTAAAAGACCTAAACATCCTTTCTTTTTTTCATCTTGTAATACCTTAGCTCTTATTCTTGGTTTCTTGCCTTACCAGATAAAAGAAGACACATCTTAATGTTTTAAACACAATTAAAATACGTAATCACATAAACAATATAAAATTATTGAAAAGACATAAAAAGTTTTAAACGAATGATAAAACATCCCAATAACAAAGGTTCCTCACTTGTACTTTAAAAGTATAACTGCTTAACAAAAAGCTCTTTTGCCTGCCAAGAAAAGGAAACAAAAGGAAATAAGGTAGGTCCTTGGTATCTGCTAGGGTTTGTCTCTAGGAGTCCTGTGGATACCAAAATCTGTGGATGCTTAAGTCACATTTTATACAATGGGGGAGTAAAATGGTGCCCCTTATATAAAATGGCAAAATCAAGGTTTGCTTTTGGGATTTTTTTTTAAATGAATATTTTTGAATCTTTGTTGATTGAATCCATAAATGCAAGAGCCATGGATATGGAGGGCCAACTGTAGTTAGCAAAGCTTCCAAAGGTACAGGACCCTGATATGTTTGACTTAGTGATAAGCAAAGGCTAAGGAAAAATTGTCCTTTCAGATGTTGTAGACACCACCGCCTAGAGCGACAAGGTCACAGCTAAAGGTTTGTGAAAACTGTAGGCCAAAAAACATCTGGAAGGCTGAAAGTTTCATCTCCATAGGCCATTCCTTCTCTTCATTCTTTTAAGAGCAGCTTGGAGCTATGAATGTTCCCTAAATGGCTACTTTCAACAGAAGAAGGGATGTAATTCTTCATTAAATTTCTTCTCAAAGGAAGCAATGAGTAAATATAACAATTTTCTTTCTGTTGCAAGAAAGTCTTGGAAGCATATTTGCAATTTGGGGCTTAGTTTGTGCAATATTTGCAACCAGATATTTTGCATAGAAAACAGCATTATTATTATTATTATTATTATTATTGAATAGGAAATAACATTCTCTGTGCAGAAAACAATATTTCCACAGAGAGATATTATTTCCTGCACAGAAAAGGGTGTTTCCGACATGGTAAGTGCTGTTTTCTATGCAAATCAACCACAGGAAACAGCTTTTTCTGTGTGGGAAATAATATTTCTGCATTAAAAAAATATTATTTTCTGTGTAGAAATCACTGTTTCCTGCATAAAACAGCCACATGGGCATTTTGTGCAGAATAATTCTCAAATTGTGAAGAGTCTTGTCAGAACAGGAGCCTTCTTGTCAGAGTTTTTCAGATATTTTCTAATATTATTCACTTCTCCAAACATAGGATGAGTGTCTTAGTGAGTTGCAATTTGGACCTAAATCTATTTGCTAGTTCCAGCTAGAGTAAGCCTACTGAATCAATAGGGATTTGTAGACTCCCTTGAATCTTAATCTTGAGAGGAAATAAGAGCATAAATAAAGCTGATAACAACAACAACTTGGTAACTGGCTTATACAGATTCAATGGATTGAATGGATCTATTCTAGTTGGGGATGACAGATAACAGCTAGTCCCACAAAGGACAGCAATACTGTGCCTTGGGATAATATCATCTATATGATTATCAGCGGTATGTCCTTCTCCCACACTTTGTCCTCCAATATTAACAGGTGGATTGGGCGAAAACAAAGCTTCCCAAAGAGGGTGGTGGAAAGCTTCCTATGATGTTTTCTGGATGGCACCAAAAGGTGCAACAGCAAATGAAAGATGCAATAGCAAATCCACCTGTATGGTAATATGTTGGCCAGTTCTGGATCAACCCAAGTGTGGATCAACCTGAGATCTCTAGGCCAAAAATGAGACCTTGGGATAGCCCCTGGTGATGTTATTTAGCATTATGTATACTGACGAGAAAGCTATAAAGGACAAGAGGCCACTGTTAGAACCGAATATAGACAAACAGAATGGTTCCCAATTGGCAAGGGCATCAGGCAAGGCTGCATTTTATCATCCTGCTTGTTCAACTTGTATGCAGAAAACATTATAAACTTTTTTATTATTTGTACCCCACTTTTTGCTGGAGCAATCAAAGTGGCTTACAGTATTTAAAACCATACAACAATAGATATAAAATAACCGCCCTTAAAAAGGAATTAAACAATTACAATCAAAAAATTAGATAAAACGATTAAAAAACACAATAATAACAGTTCCAAACAATAACAGTGGCAGAGTCGTTGTACCTATGTGCCTGTGTGGAGGGATAGTTTTGGCAGAGTGATTTATTCCAGGAAGGCCTGCCGAAAGAGATCCATCTTGATGGCTTTTTTAAAGCCGTCTAGTTGATAATTTGACGGATCTCATCCGGCAGGCCATTCCATAAAGTCATACAATGAGCAAGATTAGAAGAAGGAGTGAAGAAATATCAACAATCTAAGATTGTTGCAGATGAGACAATATTACTAATGGAAAACATGGAACAATTACTGAGGAAGGTCAAGAAAGAAAGTACAATGGCAGGATTCCTGCTGAACATAAAGAAAACAAACAAACAAACAAACAAACAAAAAATGACCATAGGGGATCTACATACATTCAAACTAGACACTTAGGAAATCAAAATAGTTAAAGATTTGCTGCTGCTTGGATCAAACACTGAACAGAACAGAGACTGCAGTCAAGAGATAAAAGTAAGACTAGGAATAGGAAGGGCTAGAAATGATCCCAAAGAGTAATGATACAAGCATTAAAGTGAGAATTGTCCAGGCCATTGTACTTCCCATCACCATGTGTGGATGTGAGAGCTGAACAGTGAAGAAAGGTAATTTTAAAAAATCAACTCATTTGAGATGTGGTGCTGAAGAAGAGTGCTGAGGATACCACAGACAGCCAAAATGACAAACAACTGGGTCCTAGAACAAATCAAGAGTGAAAGAGGTGACAAAACTGAGGCTATTCTACTTTGGCCACATCATGAGGAGGCATGATTCATTAGAAAAGACAATCATGCTGGGAAAGGTTGAGGATAGCACAAAGAGAGGAAGATGGTTAGATTCAAAGAGGGAGGTCATGGGCCTAAATCTACAGGGCCTAAGCAGAGCAGTGGAAGACAGGGAGCCGTGGAGTGTCTCATCCACAGGGTCATCATGAGTCAAAGTCAACTTGAGGGCTGTTTACAACAATATATTATATACCAGCCACAGTTATTCACAGCTTGTCATTCAAACACACAGAAGAAATAACTCTTTTGCTGTCTGGAAATTAAACCAGCTCGAGGGACTGTTCTGGGATCAATGATGAGATTGTTCCTTGTCACTTTAATTTGGGAGACAGGAGAATTAACATTTAATCTAACCTACTTGCTTCTATCCAGAAGGTAAATGCAAAGCATGGTTGAGGGCGAACCGTAGCACTGCAGTGACTGTGAGGAAATTAGGAAGTAAATACGCAGGACCTTATCAGACGGGAGGAATTTCTCTTTCTTGCAAATGGAGCCAATTCGAATTCACGTGATTTGCTAGTTTAGCGAAGTCACGTGAATTCTTATTGCATTCGGAACGCGTTCAGAATGACTTCCCATTTCCTGAAAATGCCCCCCCATTGCCCGGAATTGCGTGAGATGCTTTAATTCGCAATAACATAAAACCCATGATTGCATTCGGAATGACTTCCCTTTTGCCCGAAATTGAGTGAGATACTTTAATTCACAATAAGGTAAAACCCTATGATTGTGTTCAAATTGCCATTAGATTATACTTCCAATTTCCAACATCTGATAAGGTCCTGACACACACCCCTAGAGTCATTGCAAGTTGCAGCCATAAATTGGTTAAACTTTGCAAATTGTAGCAGCATGCTTCTTTACTAGATGAGCAAGAGTTCTGCACCTAGTTTTTTTTCCACTTGTCGGGAGCTGACCCCAACAAAACTGGAGAATTTGCATCCTTGTGTTTCACCTGGAGATAACCCATGAAAACTGAAGAGTCAGGGCCAGAGCCTGAGACTCGGCAACATTATCTCCAGGTTTTGTTATGGGGCCGTCACCGTCCCTTGCTTTCCTCACGAAAACTCTGCAGTAGAGGGAGCCCAGGCCAGAGGCCTGCTTTTCTGCTTTTTACAGCTGCATAACACCTCATAGTGCACTCCAGGCCTTCCTTAGCCGTGTGTACAGCTGATTTTGTTGGCCCTACGTTGTACGTGTACAGGGGTGTGTGTGCATGCATGTGTATTCAAGGACCCCTGTTCCTGGTTAAGCATATTCAGAAAAGTGATGCTGTGGCTTTAGCATGCGTACATAGCCCTGCACACGCATGCGTGCATGCGTACATAGCCCTGCAAACTCACAGTGCAGGGCCAACAGAATCAGCTGTGCACTTGACTATGGAAGAGGAGGAATAAGAGGAGGAGGAGGAGGAGGACTCTATAAGGCTGCAATGATGTGTGTGGGGAGGTGTGATTCAGCCAGGAGACAGGAGGGATTCGTCATCTTCAGTAGTTGCATAACCCTCCCTGGCACCCGCAGCAGCCTCATCATAACACCCACCAAGTTTGCTATGGGATGCCAACAGGAAAACTGTCCCTGAAATGAGCCATTCCTGCCATCTACTGGGAGACAGTAGGACTGCCGATGGAAAGAAAGCTTTCCAACTCTCCCCGGCTCCCTATTTTTTTGGAATAGACATGTCCCGCCATGTTGACTTTAAATAAAGGGGATTTTTGTCCCCTGATACAACTTTCCCCTACTTAGGGTTACTGTGATGTAAGAAGCTGCATCTCACACCGCCTTCTTCTGCTCCTTCTTCGGTGCAGAAATAAAGGAAGGAGATATCAGGCTCTGAATACAGCAGCCTGGCCGCAAAGGCCATAACTTTGCTGTAGATTTAGTTGTTGTGTAACAGAAGAAACGGAGAAAAGCAGCAGTGTGTCAATCAGAAACGGTGCATCTACTGGAAATCCCTTCTTAGGCATTCTGTCTTCTCCCATTGCAGGGTAATAAATAAATTCATATCTCATCAACTCAGTGACCTATATACCAAAAGGGGAGGCAGCGCTTTTTACTTGAAACATTCTGAGCAACTTAACGGAATTTTGCCTGGCTTCAGAGCTTTTACTAAGTCAAGAATTGGGGATGCCAGATTTATTTACTGCCCTTGTTCCTCGCCCAGCATGTGCCAAGGGAACAGTGGAAGCTTCTCATAGAGATGAACTGACAATGGGGAAAGCTCCGTCGGTTTAATCATTGCTTGTACAGCTGCTGTTGAATTTACGCAACCAATGCCAGAGAGCTAAAACTCAAATTCATCTAGAATCCCAAGCAAACCTAAAGGGAGGGTGGTCCATTTATCACTGTGTACCTTCAAAACTGCCCATGAAGTGGATGATTGAGCAGGTGGGGCTTCTCCCATCCGTTCCTTTCTTGTTCTTTTCCATCCTCCATACTTCTTCCCGTGCTGCTACCTGGTTGCAAGAGAGCAGGTGCCACACACAGCAGGTGGGGAGGACAGCAGATGGGGAAGGAAGGACTGGCACAAAGGTACGGAGAGAGCCTCCAGGTTGCAGCCAGGCAACCGTAAAAAACAGGCAGAACGAAGGATTCTCAGAAGAAAGGGGGGGAAGCACCCACAGCTCTGAACCAGCACAAACACGAAGTTATGTAACCAAAGCTCCTAAGTAGGAAGTTGTTCTCCTTATGTGTTGTTTGGATTGGAAGTGAGACCACCCACACTGGCCAGAATGCTCATTCTGATCGCAAATGCCTCGCTTCCACTTTCTTTATTAACTGGATGTTCTCACTCACAAAAGTTAGGGCCGAGCAAGATGTTGAGAGACCATATCCACCAAGCTTTCATAGACGAAAACAGGGGCATGTGTGGCCAAGCAACATCAGAGTTAATAACATTTGAAATAGCAAATGTTATTAATGAGGAAGATTGTTGTTGTTGTGTGCCTTCAAGTCATTTCCAATTCATGGTGAACCTAAGGGAAGCTATCATGGGGTTTTCTTGGCAAGATTTGTTCCGGGGAGGTTTGCGATTGCCTCCCCTGAGGCTGGGAGCATATGACTTGGCCAAGGTCATCCAGTAGGTTCCATGGTCGAGTGGGGAATCAAACCCTGGTCTTCAGAATCATAGTCCAGAGCTCAAACCAGTATGCCGGCAAACAAGCTAGGAGAGGCTGCAGCAGTTTTCTTTTGCTTGACCCTACTGGGAAGGACAAGATTTTGACCTTTCCTCTCCTCTCTTCTCCCCATCATCACCACTACCACCACTAAATGTGTTGAGTTCAACTACACTTGCACTTTGAATTAAGTTTGCAACAATGAAAGGGAACATGCCAGGGAGAGAAGAACTGGGACATTTTAAAAGCAGCTGAAAAAGTGGGCTGATAACGGAATAACTGGGACTGTCCCTGCCAAATCGGGACAGTTAGAGGGTATGTGTGACAAATGTGTAGGCCTGCTTTTCTCTTGTGTATCTCATGTAGTATACTTTCTATTGCAGCCAGAAGCTTATGTAATCAAACTTTCCTGCTCAGAAAGTTATTTTTAAAAAGTAAATATTTCCCATTCTGAGACACACCAGAACTGTTATACTTATAGCTGCAATTTTGAAAAGATCTTTCTTTTCTCATTACACAAAAGTAATCCAAGAAGCTGCCTTTTAGTTACCTAGGGGTGGGTATGGGTGTGTGAGTGTAGGAATAAGAATGCTCCAAAATACACAAATGCAAAATACACTTTAATAGTGAGCCAATATACTCAACATAACTATACAAGTAACTAAGACTGGCTCCAGCTACATCTTCAAAGATGTAATATTATACTCATGATGTAAAAATTGCTGCAAAAAATTGCAGGAAAAATATGTTTAACTGTTGCAAACAGGAATTAATTGCAAGCTACCCACTGCTTCCAACTGGTTACTTCCAAACTGGAGGTGAGGGGAACTGCATAGAGAATGCTAGAGGAGTTTATAACATCACTGTCATGCTACTTTTCTACCTAAGAGTGTGTTGTTGTTTTAAGATGCACAGGATGACCAGATGTCCTAAGCACAAAGGAGGATAAGGCACCGCAAAATGTAGGACGTTCGAGAAAATGTAAGATATTCCAAAATAAAAGCTGAAAACACTCGTATAAATATAAATGCATACATCTTAGTCATGCTCAGAATGGAGGACATTATGGAATTCTTCCTGGATAGAAGATTGAAATGTTGGACATATCCTGGAAAAGGAGGCTGACTGATCACCCTGGATGCAAGACTATTCAATAATCTGAAGCTGTACAAAGGAAGGCTTCTCGTCGTCTCTTACAATACCCAGCTTAGCCCTTATTATGCTTTTCTCCCAAAAATCAGTCATGCACTCAGACAACTTGTACCTTAGAGTTCTTTGTCTCAGCAATGGAGGGGGAGCAAGACTCAGGTGCTAACTCCAAGCATGGCTTTTGTTGTTACTTGCTGTCAAGTTGACTTTGACTTATGGGAATGAGAGCCCTCAAAGAGCTTTAGTCATCAAATGCCCTGCTCAGGTTCTTGCAAACGCAGGGCCATAAATTCTTTAACTGAATCAATCCACCTAGACTGTGGTCTTCTTCCTTTCCTACAATCTTTACCATCTATTATTGTCTTTTCCGATGAGTCATATTGGCTTGTGATGTGTACAAATTAGGACAGTTTTGTTATTCAGACTTCTAGTCAGAGTTCAGGCTGATTTATTCACAAATACTTATTTTTTGTCTTTTTGGCAGCCCATGCTGGTATCCGCAGACTTCTCCAGCACCATATTTCAGACAAGTTGATTCTCTTCCTCTCAGCTTTCTTCACTGTCCAATTTTCACACCCATACAGAGAAATACAAAATACTATCGTCTGGGTGATTCTGCCTATGGTATTTAATGATATATCACTTAAGGATCTCATCTAGTTCTTTCATGCCTGCCTTTTCAAGTCTTAGGTCCAAAACACATTGCAGAAATAAACCAGTTTGAGATTGCTGTAACTGCCCTGGCTCAATGTTAGCGAATTCTGGGAACTGTAGTTTTGTGAGACATTCAGCCTTCTCTGTCAGAGAGCTCTGGTGCCACATTAAGCTACAGTTCCCAGGATTCCCTAGCACTGAGCCTGGCCAGTTAAAGTGGTCTCAAACTGGATTGTTTCTGCAGTGTGTTTTGGGCCTAAGTCTTGTCTAATACCTTGATTACAGCCTCCATTTTGATTAACGGCTGAGCCATGGTATAAAAAAATCTTAACTATTTTGATGCAGCTGTGTTCATTATTTTTGTTTTTTAAATATAATCTATAATCTTGTTTTTGGTTTCCAGGAATCACTTATTTAAAATGTACATGTGTGCCGTGGGAGGGATTGGACCTTTCTGCATTTCAGTGGGGGTCAAACATCATCCCCTTTCTGCCCCAGAGAAGTTTTCCTTTCCATTCCCTTCAGAGCGAGCAAAGCTAAATTACTGCACTGAAAGTAGATAAACTGGCTTTTCAGATGTGATGCTGAAATTTGATACACTTTTTGAAAAAGATTCAGATCCATGTGACAAGTTCTTCCGTATTACTTTGAAAGTTGCTTTAAGACCAACGGAGCATGGAACAGCAGACACATAGTATCTGTCAGACAGTGGGGCAGGGATTGTATGTTTCTGAGAAACAGGGGGCCGATACAGACAGCCCAAAAATGGCACGGAGGCAGCGATACAAGGGTTCCGAACTGCGCAGCGATTACACAGTCCAAAACCCTAGTATGTAATGGCAACATCATCATGGCATCCATACATGCACTGTCATGATGATGTTACAGCTTTGCAGCATCCGCATGTTGCTGTGTGCCACTGATGTCACAAATGCACCAATGGTGCATTCATGACGTAAGACAGGTGCTGCAAAAAGAACCCAGAAGAACCGGGTTCTTTTTACTGTGGAGGGATGCTGTGCGGTTTGGCGGCCACGGCGTCCCTCTGCAGCAGAAAGGGGTGACTCCAGACTGCTCTTTTCGGGCCGTCTGTTGAGCCCCATGGGAGTTTATCATACAATGGAATTTGGGGGTCTAATGCAATGGCAATCCGAATGCAATGATGGGGTTTCACGTAATTGTGTATAAGTGTATCTCACGCAATCTCGGGCAATGGGAAGTCATTCCGAACGCAATCATGGGGTTTCACGTAATTGCGTATTAAAGTATCACGTGCAGTTTCGGGCAATGGGGGTCATTTTCAGGCAATGGGGATTCATTCTGAATGCATTCCAAATGCAATGAGATTTCACGTAAATTTGCTAAACTAGCAAATTTACGTGAATTTGCTCCATTCGAAATTGAGAGAAACTCCTCCTATGTGATAAACTCCTCGGTCAACTACGGTAAATGCCCCAGCACATTCAGAAAATGTTGAAACTCTTCTCCCATCCTCAGTGGCTTCCATTTCCACTTTCTAAGGGATTCCCACAGTCCCACGTGAGCTGCTATGTGCTAACCTGGCCTACAGTTAAACTCCCTCTCTAGAAAAAAAAAATCATTCCTAATTCATGCCATTGAGACTATTGAGGTTTTCTGAGTCTCAGATTCAAGGCCAAGGTCATCTAAATGAGGTAACCATTTGAGAGCAGAAGTGACAGCCTCTTAATTCACAAAATCTCCAGCAGTTTCCTTAAGAGGGCAGAACTGCATACGTGGCCACACAATTCTTCTTGGCACCCCTAAACGGGTTTAAATGCCATGAATGTGGGGGACAAGGCTAACCTATTGCCAGAGGTCAAGTAAGATTCAAATGCTAGCAAGGCAACTTGTGTGTGGACTGGGAATTGAGAGAGGAGCACCTTTTGCCTTTTGCTTCAAGCAGCAAAATGTCTTGGGCTTAGGACTGCCATTTGTCCCAGAAAACCCGAAAAATCCCAGAGCTAGGCCAGATGAAGCCATAAATCCCCGATTTCTCCTTCACCATAGGCTGATGAGTAGATTAAAATGTGGCAGTAGTGATGAAGCAAGAAACTGTGCAAGAAGACTGGCACTGACAGGAGCCTCATCCCACCTTGTAGGCTCCAGTTGCATAGGGCTAGCATTGCCACCTTAGTCCTCCATTCCTTCCCTTTCCCCCCAACAGGCCCGAAAGGTGGAAAAGAAAAGGAGGCAAGCAGAGATGGCTTTGCATTGTGTAGTGATTGTATCAGTGGCTTGAGCCTAGGAGTAAGCAGCATGATGGAACGTCACTTCCAAATAGCTTTATAAGAATAAACAAAGTTCCTTTACTCTCTGGGGCTGTTTCAAAAGCAGAAAACAAGAGCTCTTCGCTTGGTACTGCTACTGAGGTTGAAACATGATGGTAGAAAAAGGGCAATGATTAATGGGTTTAATTTACATAATCAGAATGCAAATTAGTAATATATATAATATACAAATCAGAAGCCCAGATAGGAGGTACTGAAATATGGCAACCCTACTTTGGCTGCCAAACCCTACTTTGGCTGCCATAGGTGAATGAGTGATAGGTCTGAGGAATACCCTAAAGGATCAATCCTGAACTCCAGGGGCAAAGGGCAGGAATTATGTGGGTTTCAAGATGTTGACTGCAGTCCCAGCATTCCCCACTGTTGGCTGTGCTGGCTAGGCTGCTGGGAATTGAAGCCCGATATCCTCTGGAGGAGGGTTCCCAGCTCTCTCTTAGGCAGCTGGCTCCGTTGAAGAAAGAGCAACCCGTTTCTGAGTAAACACACTGTCTGGAAGATTGCACGGTGAATAATTTGTCCATAGGATTATTACCAGATTCACCCTCCTCCTTTTCCTCCTGGTGTAGGCGGATGCTGCTGGTGTAAGATTAGTCACTTGTGTTAACGAAGCTCTGTTCCTTAATGGATGGATGTAAGAGAATGGCAAGACAGCAACCTGGGAAGTCTCCATTTCAAGTCTTACCTCTCATGCAAAAATGTTGGGTGGCCTAAGCCAGGCTGTGATTCCCTCTCTCAGAAAGCATTCCACTGTTCCCAAATATTTTCTTCATCCAGGTCCAACATGTAGAAGGGAGACAGCATCACGGTCTACTTACCTCACAGAACCATCGTATTTGGATAACTTATGCAAAGTGTGCTACACCAACATTAAAGGTCACCCTTTCCTGCTGCAGATCCACTGAAGACGAGGTTCAGACTCGTGTGTTCTAGTTCCTGGCACGAGTTCGATAGGTTAGGGACCATAACTATCTAGTATACATCATCAAATCTACCCCACCCTTGCCTGTATTTGTACATTTTGAGGCAAAAACCTGGCTAGAGCAAGGATGAGTAACTTTAGTAGGGCCCACCTTATGGATCCTGTCATGTGCTGCTGTCATCTCAACAGTCCTTGCTGAATCTGGCAAGAAATCAGGGAGTAAAGGAAGGAGGCAGCTATAAAGATGCCGAATTAGCAACTACTGTACTTTTTGTTTTGGTATGGAGACTCAGTTTGATGGTGTACTGAAGATGTGCCTTTGTTAAAGTTGCCTTTTTTCCTGGTTGGCTGCTGAAGTTCAGTGATGCAATTGATCATTGAATCTGAGTAGCATGGTACAGTATGGTACGGCACAGTACGGTACGGTACAGTTTGGTTGCCCACTCTTGGGGTAGAAGGAGCACCAGTTGTGGCCAAGGGCTTTGCCACTAATAGGTCAGATAACGTGGGATGATACACCATCAAACTGAGTCTCCATACCAAAACAAAAAGTAGTTGCTAATTCAGCATCTTTATAGCTAGTTTCCAGAGGCCATGAGAGCATCCAACCTCAAGCCTAACAGAAACTAAAGGGCAGAAGAGGCTGCATTCAGCTCTACCAGCACATGGGAGCTACACGGGTGAAGCGAGGCCATTTTCACTGGGATGGAGGACAAAAACTGGGAGGAAGCAGAAGGATTTGGCCCTTGGTCACTATAAAAGGTGTTTCTGTGGGGGAAAGTTTTTAAAGTTAATGATAAAAAAATACTATCTAATGAATGCATTTTAATTAGAAAGTATGCTTTGAAGCTTCTAAAAATGCAAATCAATTTTAAAATGCGAAATAGTTGGGTAAACTAAATAACAGTGACCAGGAAGTAAATGCATATTGCGGAAGTCATCCTACTATAACGGTTTCAACTGCTCATCAAGTCTAACACACTACGATTTCTCTGTGAAGAAACTGCCCACTTGAAATCCCTGTAAATATGTGACCTTCCAAAGCCAAGATTACTAAATTCACTTTTCTCTGGTGAAGCATTAAACACCTGTATGGCGTCAACACATGTGTCCAAGCTGAGAATGAATTTTTTCACACAGCTGTAGATGCAGGAAAGGTGAATCCTGCAGCAAAAAAAAACATACATGTATGGGAAGGCTTCCTTGTACATGTACAATGTCTTAGTAAGAAAATATATCCAGTGGTAGCCATATTGGCTATATAGCACAATAACATCCAAAAACTGCAAAACAGTGATACGTTTATTGGACCAACCAAAATGTATAACATGTATACATAAAGTTTTAATGATCACCTTTAAAAAAATTGACAAAGTTTGTTGTGATTTGTAGTTGTTAACATATCTCTATGTAGTCACCATCCAGATTTACACATTTTCCCCAGTGTTTCTTGACCCTCCAAATACCATTATTGTAGAAGTCTGCAGATTGCGCTTGAAAAGGATGTTACACTTTAGTCACTTCTGGCAGAGCCAGAGTGAGTTGATTTTCTCAGCAATGTGCGCTTAGGGACCAAGGATGATACTGACAAAATTTCATCAATATGCCAAAATAACTTCCGGGTGATAATTATTACTTTATGATACCCCCTCTTAAGGCGCAATCTGCAGACTTCTACAATATCAGATATTTGGAGGGTCAAGATACACTGGGAAAAATGTATAAATCTAGATAGTGACTACACAGAGATAAGTTAACAACTACAAATCAAAACAAACTTTCTGTCAATTTTTTAAAAAGGTGATCATTAAAACTTCACGATGCCCCCTCGTATTTTGTGCATTTTGGTAGGGCCAATAAATGTCTTAGTGTTGGGGTTTAGCAAGGTTCTCCTGTTTGTTGGTTGGTTTTTAATGCTTAAATTATATTTCTAAATGTTAACAAAAATTGAAGTGAAGAAAAGAATTGGGGGGGGGGGTCAGAATTTTTATTTGGGGAGCAATGTCCTCATTTGCCTCCTTCCCCAATCACTGCACCTCTGGAGAGCTATACGATAGCTTGGAAAATTGGTGTTAGTTGGCACACATGTAGAGCACAATTCACACAACATATCTCCAATGAGCATGAGGAGGCAGCGCTAGCATGTGAACTAGCTTCACAGATTCTGTGAAAGACACAACCGTCCATTTTAGCTTGCTGGATCCTGTAAGCTGGGGGTGCCATTGAAAGAGGAAAGGGTGCCACACAGATTGGCCAAACAAGGATAGCCATTCCCACATGGTGTTACTGTTTTCACTTGTTTATTGACACACAGGGGGCGAGAGAAGGGGAATCATGAAGGAAACGACCCCTCTCCCTCAGTCCCCACAAGAACCACATGAAAAATCTCCAGCTCCGAGCAATACAGCAAAGCAAATGTTCAGTCCGACAGGAGGGCAAAAAGGACAGGTGGTGGAGGGTATGGAATACAGGGAGAGAGGTTTTGCTGATCTCTCCACACTTCCTGGCCATGGTCCTTTGAGAGGAAAGTGGGGGACATATGGGCTAGCCCAGCCTTTTGTGAGGTACCTCTGGGTACCACTTAGGGAAGCAAATTTCTTTCAGACTTGATCACTGAGCTATCCAAGAGAGGCCAGTCCTCTACTATAGGAAAGAGGGATATGGTCAGTGATAACTCCAGCATTAATGTGAGTAGAGTACCTAAGCCATCTAGAAGGCCATGTCTTCATGACGTGACCTAGCTGGCTTTCTCCATCCCTAGATTTCCAACCAGGCATGGTCTAAGTTAACCTCATAGTTAGGGCCGAAGTGAAACACCAAACCAACCATAGGT
This sequence comes from Urosaurus nigricauda, assembly GCA_034509955.1. Taxonomy (NCBI): domain Eukaryota; kingdom Metazoa; phylum Chordata; class Lepidosauria; order Squamata; family Phrynosomatidae; genus Urosaurus; species Urosaurus nigricauda. The sequence goes on along the minus strand of JAOEGL010000002.1, from coordinate 143,995,807 downwards.
GAAGACAGATGTAGTATTCTACCAGAAGCTCTTGTCTCCTCACATAAAAGTCAAGCACATACCAGCAAATCAAACATTGGCTGGAATGGGCCCACAATTTTGCTGCATGACTTGTGCCTGAACTAAATCTTTTTTTTTAACCAAAAAATACCTGCTACTTCAGAAAGAAATGCATAAATGTTTATATTAAGGTATCTTCTTCTTCCATTTTACCTATTGTTGTTGTGTGTCTGATTTATGGCAACCTAAAGCAACCCTATCACAGAGTTTTCTTGGCAGACTTTGTTTAGGCTTGCCATTGCCATTGAGAGTGTGCAAATTCCCCAAGGTCACCCAGCAGGTTTCCATGGCTGCCCTAGTCCAGTGCTCAAACCTCTACATCAGTCTGGCTCTCTCTAGTTTTCCTATACAAAACAAACAAAATAAAATAAAATGTAAAAACCCAGGAAAGCAGGGCTTCCACATCAAATGGCTGTGATGGGTAGAAGAAGAAATTGAGGTATTGTACATACAGGTCAACAAGTCCTTCCCACAGTAGATGTTTCCTTGGATCATACTGAAAACCTGCAGGACCTCATACCCACCCAGGCCTCTAGACAGAGAAATAGACGTTTATTTGGGGAGTGGTAATAGGGCTATAAAACCATGTCCCCCACTCATCAAATGCTGCATCTGTTTCAGCGTGTGGGAAGTTTGGTGAAGCCTTTCTGAAACACAAATCCTAAAGTCTCCAAAATCTGTGGTCAATTGGACCCTTACCCTGACCTGGTTGTCACTAGCTATTTCAGATTTTAGGACTCCTTAAGACCTACTTTTGGCTGATGGCCGCCCTCTTACTGTTCTCAGTTCCACTGTTCAATTGTCTTGTTAGTCTGAAATCCTTCAGCTCCATTGGCTCTTTTCCATATTCTAGCTACCATTTGTGACTCTCAAAGGAGGAGGTATGTAGTCTCAAAACCATTTTGGAATGACCCATAGAAACTGGCGCAGGGAGGGAATGTTTTTACCTCCACATCACCACCACCACCACCACCATCATGTCTCCCAATCCTCCAGCACATTACTGGTCTCTGCGACAGACACAGATGGATGTGAGGTGAGTTAACGCAGTGGGATTGTGATGGGTCCACCAGCCTCACAGGGGATTGGACTTTGGTCCCAGGCGGGGTGACTTTGAACCCTCCTAAGGGCCGGTTGGAACAGTGGTTGAACTTGACTTTTTTTAAACTCCTGGGCCCCTCAGGGCAGAGATATCCCCAGATGGGGGAGCAGGAAATGAAAGGACAGCCCCCAACCCTTGGGTGAGGGTGCTGGCGCAGCGTCGTGGCTGTGAAGCCGCATGCAGGAGGGTAGCTCATGCAAAGGGCAGCGGCCCAGGCTCTTCGGACACCTGCGGATGGCAAGAAATGGGTTAAAGAGAGGAAGCTGCTGTGGAAACCAGCCCCATCTTGACTTCTACAAAATTCTCATTGCAAAGCAGCCCCCCCACCACCACCATCACCACCACCATCCAGTCCTTCACATCTTCTCATCCCAGTGCCAACTGCCGTAGGTAAAGGTTTCCCCTTGACATGAATGTCTAGTTGTAACCAACTGTAGGGGGTGGTGCTCATCCCCACTACTAAGCCAAAGAGCCAGCATTGTCCAAAGATGACTCCGGTGGTCATGAGGCCAGCAAGACTGCACCAAATGCTGTGACCTTCCTACTGGTACCTATTTATCTACTTGCATTTGCATGCTTTCGAACTGCTAGGCTGGCAGAAGCTGGGACCAGTGATGGGAGCTCACCCCATCATGCAGCACTTGGGCCTTGAACTGCCAACCTTTTGACCTTCCGATCATCAGAATTGATGTCTTAACCACTGAGCCACCATGTCCCATCCTATATTGTAGTCTTCCCCAACCTGGGAACTACAACTCCCATCCTCCCAGTCATGAGGACTGAGAAAAGGGGAGTTGTTGCATAACACATCCACAGGGCCCTGGGCTGGGAAGGTTTTGTTGTTGTTTTTTAAAATGCTGGGCGAACCTGAATCCTCACCACCACATTTTCCATGAGAGGCCACTTGTGTTGTACCATAAAGAAAGATGGCAAGGGGTGTTGGTAGTTACTAAAACACTGGATGCCTGGGACAGATGATTGACCTGCAGGTTGAATTGGCTTTAAACAAGCTGAATAGCAATAGCCTACACTATAACATAAAGCTGGAAATGTGTGGCCTTCCAGTTATTTTCAGATTCCAAACTGGATGGCCCTTGTGGTCTCTTCCAACTCTATGATTCTATGATCAATCTTAGCCAATACAGTGAGGGATCATAGTGTGGGATCATGGCAGTAGCCATCCAATGACATCAGGCAGGGGTCATCTTCCCCAGCTTTGCTACAATGGGTTTCTCTTATAGCATTTTATCACTGCACCTGCATCTCTGCTGCTTCCAGGCTGCAATAGTATCATCTGAAGCCACAAACACAGTGCAGCAGGAAACAAAAGAAATCTAGGGATATATGGGATAATTCAGCACTGAAACCAAGCCAGGTATTACCAGTCACTGATCAATGAAGTTATTTACAGCAGTTCATGCTGTAGCACACTCTGCTCCACTCCTCAAGTATTAGGAACGTATGCCCACTGTGGTGATGCAATCCACCTAAACCATGCAATGGTGCCCCTGGTTCCAACTAAACCTGGAAGCCTCTGTACCCACCCTCACCAGCATAAGTTGTACAGGTTAGAAAACACAATGTTAATTATATAAGGAAAACCTATAATAATAATTGTAACTTTGACTCAACATTTTTTTTAGATTTTTTAAAAAGTTAACATGGTAAGACACTTGTCCAAGGCCTGTCTTTAATCTGCCTCTGGCTGGGAGATGAGAAGTGGAACGCAGGGCCAGAGCAAAAATAAATCTCTGTCGTGAATAAATGGCTGGGCCAGCCTGATGAATAGTTTCCAACTCTGTGCCATTGTTAACAGCACTTTGGCAGAAAGACATGAAGTAGGCAAAGTTTCCTCCTCCATCTCCAGGAAAAGTTCCATCTACCTACGCTCTACAAAAATACACTGTTATTGAAATGTATACACAATCCTATTCTCCAAGATCCCAACGTGCCTGAGTGGCAAAGTACTTCTTTTTCACACCCACCTCTCTGGTCACCATTTTCCATGCTGTCCCCCGGACGTGGCCTCTCCAATTTCCTCACCCTCTGCGCCAGGTCCCATCTTGGTGATGTGGCGCAAGAAGGATGTGGCATTGATTGCTCTCTGTGAGAAGATAAACACGCATCAAGATTGCCAAATGGTGAAGAACAATCTGCCTCACTCTTCTTGTGCCTTCAAGAGCAGCTTTCATTGGCAAAAATCAACAGAAAACTTTTTGAGGCAAAGAAAAACATTGCCCTTTACTGCATTTCTCTACATTGAACTGCTTTTAAAGACAGAGCTAAAGAGACAGGTCTCAAAGCTGACAATTCTAGATGGAAAATTGACGGGTGAAGAAAGAGGCCAGGAAGAGAGATCTAGGGGACTCCAAAGCAGCAAAATAAAAAAATCTGAATTTAGGATGGAGGTTTAGAGAAACATAGCAGTTAATGTTTTTCCTGGTATGGCGGTCAATAATAACAAATTATAGAAATTCAGCAGGAATATTTTCCTTGGTATTAAAGATGGAAACACAGGGCCAGAAAAAAAAAAGGGGGGGGGGAGTTGTCAGCCTTATCCAACACTCTCCGTTCCTTCTTTTCACAGTATCATGGTTAGTAGAGTTTCAGTTCATGCTGAAAGGCAGGGTTTATCCATTTGCCCAGTTTGCCAGCTAACACGCAGAAGTTTAAAGATGCAACACCATTACCCTTACGGGAGACTGGGGAGCTAAATGCTAACAAAACTGGCACCCAAACCATTTACTCTGTATTTTAGCCCAATCTGAAGGAACTATCCAAGGTGATGATCCCCACTCCGAAAATAGCTTCTGAGCCTCTTTTACACTTTGAACTGAAACCTGGAACAGATTTGCTGTCCCAGTGACATGGAAACCACCAAACATCATTGGTCAAAAGCACTGGAAGGAACCAAGGTGCAAAAAGAGCACATTTTTGCACATCCTGTAGAATCCCAAGATTTACAAAAGTATGGACATATATGTGCCCCTCCGCCAAGGAGAAGGAAATGGAATGGAGTATTTCTGATGGAAGACATGAGTGGCCAGGCCAGATCCCAAAAGAGGAGCACACCTTTTTAAAAAAGGTAATAATAGGACCATACAGTGCAGTGTCTCTGAGGAGGCACAAATGACTCTATCCTGGATGGCAAAACACTGGTTAGAGAATTAGAGCTGGGAAACGTATGTTTTTACTACAACTTCCAGAATATTCTGGACAGCATATCCTGGACAGTGTGCCCCAACAAACAACAATTCCAAGATCTGCTATATACCCAGTTTCATGGGTACCCAGCACCATTATTTTTTAAAATCAAATCCCACAAAAACCCTTCCCCATTACAGGTTCCAACAAAATCTTCCCCCTTACCTTCCATTGGCTGCGAGCAAAATTCTTTTGGATCTGCTCACAAACAGAGCCATGAATGTCTTTCTCCAGTGCTGTATCCCCAGAGATCCTGAAAAGGCATAAGAGGCAGAGAAAAAGCTTCCATTAGATTCTTCCCCCGCCTTGAATGGATGTGCAATTCACACTCTGAGCATACTTCTACATAGACATCTCAATGCATTAGTGTTGTACCAGCTTTTAATACTGTCTGCACAAAAGTGTGAGGGAGGTGTAAGCATAACCAAATGCAATGTGAAGCTATAGGACTAGACTCTATGTCACCAGTCATTTGTTAGTGTGGATTTTTTGTTGTGCATATCAGGCCAGAGATTTTATTCCTAGTAGAAGAATTTTCAGGAGCCAAATGAAGCAATGAATCTGCAGATGAGGCCCATAGAGAAGCATGCAGAATAAGCACTGAATGTGTAAGTAGAAAACAAAGATGGTTCATCCTAGCGTTTTATGTCTTTACAAAGAGAGCCAGGGTTTGAATCCCCACTTGGCCATTGAAACCCACCCAGTAACCTTGGGCAAATCATGGTTTTTCACCCACAGAGGATGGCAAGGGTAAATCTCATCTGAACAAATTCTGCCAAGAAAACCCTGATAGGTTCGCCATAGTATAGCGATAGGTCAGAAATGACTTGAAGGCACACAGTAAAAACAGCAATAGGGCCTAAAGCACAAGCATCTTTAAAGACACTGTTACGTGCCCATTCTCCCATTCAAAAGGTTCAATGAATGGGGAAGCCTTTTTACTACATACAATCCTGACATCCAGATTTTGTTAACAGTTATTTTAAACAACAAGGAGGAAGTCAACAGAAAGCTGCAATTTTTATTATCTTGCTTCCCCCCCCCCAAAAAAAAACACCATGAATTAAAAAGAAGAAAAATATCTAGCTGTGTTAGAAAAACTGTTTAAATTTATTTGTTTTTCTCTGTAATAAATTCCAGAAGACATTGGAACAGGGATGGAAATCATACAGTTCACTGAGTAAATTGTCTCCACTGGGAGTCCATAAGCCAGGACTGGGTGCCCATTTGGACACCTAACTATGACTTTTAAAAATGCAGCACCCCACTTTTGGCTCATCCAGAGGGCTACAATGCACCATTGTGGCTGCCATTTTTGGTAACCAGAAGTGATACTTCATCATATTCTAGAGCTCAGCCTTTGTGCATGACTGTAGTTACCTTGTCGAGTACGAAAGCCTGCAGTCTGGATCCCACATTTAAGGTGCCTAAGGCCCCCTCCAGCCCCCCCCCCCCAATCCCAGCCACCAAAAAGCTTTTTAAATTTTTTTCAGTATGACCTTTGCAAAATTGTTGCCCTCAAATGCATGAAATATGCAATGATGCTCCCTCTGCACAGCACCCAAACCACATAATACTCCCCAAACTCCATTTTCATCAGCTTTGTTGTTGTTGTGTGCCTTCAAGTCATTTCTGACTAAGATCCTAAGTCAAACCTATCATGGTGTTTTCTTGGCAAGTTTCTTTAGGGTGGATTTGCTATTGCCATCCTCTGAGGCTAAGAGAGTGTAACTTGCCCAGGGTCACCCAGTGGGTTTCCATGGCTGCATCAGGATTCAAATCCTGTGTCCAATGTCAAACCAAAATACCATCCTGGTTCTCTATTTTCCTCAGCATTCCTTTCCAAAATGGCGATAGGGAGTGATACACTTTGACACCATTTTGCTGAAGTATATGGAAGTATTGGAGCTTGCAACAGGGGCCTGTTTTACAGGGGTAGTAGGGGAGAACTGGCCCCTGGCTCCCATGTAGTTGTTCCCTCCAACCTAAAATAACACAGCAATTAACATGGAAATGTTATATTCAACATGTTGAAAGTTGAGATCCTGAAACATAAATAAAACATATTCCACTTCTGAGGCACCATGTTTGTTTGTTTTTTAAAAAAAGATCTTTGCAGCAAGGAGTCTATGCTTCCCCTTCACTACTACCCAGTGTGTGTGATATGACACTTTCAAACAGAAATCCTCGCAGTGGGCACAGATCTTTATGCTCCCATCCCAACAAGAGCACAACAGAAGTTGTCTTCTGCTCTGATGTGACTTACCATGGATGCTGTAGAGCTTGTTCACAGGTGAATCGCTTCTCTGGATCACGTTCTAGAAGGTTTCGGATAAAATCCTTGGCTAGGTGGCAAGAAACACACAAGGTACAGTGATAACCAGCATGCAAAATGTTCGTGGCTGAACACACAAAACGTTCTAATGCTTCATATCAGATGAATGGTCTTTCAGATTTTAGAGGAAGAGAATGGCTCAGAGCAGGGTACCCTCAGCTGTAAGATGCAACCAGCATAACAAATGAAATTTTAAAATATGCAGGCCAGCTAATAAAAAGCTGGCTCAGCCGGTGTGCATTTATTCATTCGTTCTTTGGCTTAATTATTATGGGGGATGAGGGAAAGAGCTGGTTTGACGACAAAATTGTACGAATCATCCACTGACCCTAGAAAGGAAAGTTCTGGGACTGAATGGAGACATAATGTTTTAGAGCTTCTCAAGTCATTCCAAAAAATGTCACACCTGCCCCTATCCTTGAATCCTCAGGCCTACAATTTGCAAAAGTTACTGTTTTGGACTACATTTATAAGAATATCTCATCCAGAACGGACAGCAGCTATGCTGACTGGGATATTCTTGGGAGTTAGTCCAAAAAAGTGACTTACCCAAGCTCTGCCTCCACCAACACTCCATATTCTCCAACACCCCACAGATGAAAACCACGACATGTGTGGCCCAGCAACATCAAAGTGTGGTCAAAATGGCAAATGTTATTAATGAGGAAGAACTCATAAGCTAGGAACGGCTGTAGTAGTTTGCTTTTGCCTGAATCGACTGGGAACGTCAAGATTTCAATCCTCTTATCTCCTCTCACTGAGTTAACTGAGTGCAAACTACTTTTGTGCTTTTAAATCAGTTTGAAGCGGAGGACAAAGTGGAGTGAGGAGTGAATAACTATGACAATTGAAAAGCCTCTGAAAAAGTGGAATGACAGAAAATTAACAGAAACTGTCCCTGCAGCCTGTTTGCTCCCCTCAGGGACAGACAGCTTGTGGCCCTTCAGATGTATTGAACTTCAATGTCTATCCTAGCCAGGACAGTCAATGACAACTGATTATGGGAATTGTAGTACCTGTTGAGTCTCCCTTAATTGGAATTTTGAAATTCAAAATTTTCCAAAATCCAAAATTGTCCATATGGGTACTCAAGATAGTGACATCTTTGCTTTCTGATGGTTCAATGTACACAAGCTTTGTTTAAAATTATTTGCATATATATATTTTTAAAAACTGTGTATAAAATGACCTTTAGGTTATGTGTATAAGGTGTACACAAAACATAAACGAATGTCATGATTAGAGATGGATTCCATCTCAAAAATATTTCATTATGTATATGCAAATATTCCAAAATCCAAAAGACTCCAAAATCCCAAACTCTTCTGGTTCCAAGCATTTTGGATAAGCGGGGCTCAACCTGTACAAACGCTGGCAAAAGGGGGCAGTAAGTGCCATCTATCCAGCATTTTTGGTGGCCCTACAGACATCTGGACCTTCCAATAACACACAACTCAGCCAACTACAAAATCCTACAGACTCCTGACAGTGCTTCCTGGAAAATGTAGAACAAGAGTGTGAAGCAACTTATCGGGGCCACATATTCTCGGAAGTAATCTGTTGAAGGCTGCATGCATGATGGTGGTATACAGGGCCAGAGAGAAGAAGCTGAAGGAGCTACCTGCCTTTTCCTCCCTTCCTCTTGCCTATCCCTCTGGCTATGATTCTCCTCTGTCTCCTTACTTCCCTCATTTCCCCTTCTAACCTTCCCAGCTAACTCCTGTAGCAAGAAGAGAAATCAGAACTGATGGCTTTCAGAGGGCATTAGAAACAATACCCATGACTGTAGGATATACTCAAGCCTAAGATCCTCACTGCACCGCCATGCTATACTGACAGCCAGGGAATGACGGTGGCCTATGGCTAAATGCTTTCCACGTGACCACTTGGCAGGTAGAGAACTAGCTGAGCTATGGCACACAAAGTCAGTAAAAAATCTGACTGCGCAAAGAAGCTTGTGTTATTATTTCTACAGCCTCACCTCACCCGAATCCAAAAAAAGAGAATTCACCGCAATTTAACTGTAACAACATTAGATTCAAGATGTTTTGTTCTTGTTCTTTCTTTAATTGGGGAAGGCTTTCCAGTCCTGGCCCTCCACCTCTCAATGCAGGGATCAGCAACGGAACCCTATGGACCAAATAGGGCTTCTTGCATTTGCCAAATGAGAGGCAAGAGTCATATAGTGAGGGAGGAGGGCTGAGGGTGATGCACTCTCACTTTAAAGAACACAACATACAACCTAGTGCTTAGGGAAAAAAATTTGCAAGTCTGAGAATCTCGTACAGGCTGCATGATTCTGGGAGAGGTAGTCCAAAAAAGGACGGTATGTTCTTCCAAGCACTGAGAAAAATACAGAAAGTTGCCTTATACCATGTCAGATCATCTAGCCCAATTCTACTAGCTGTGGCTGGCAACAACAATCTTCTGTGATCTGGGACAGGATGCTGCCCTAGCCCTCTACCTGAAGATGGAAGGCCTTGAGCCTGGAACTTTCCTTTACCACCAGGCCATGGCCAAGGCACTCCAGGAAAATTAATCTCTGAGCAATATCTCAGTGACACATCAGCTACAAATTTTGGGTCTAACATACTGTCCAATCAATTAATCCTTGCCCCACTTTTTCAGCTGTTTTAAAATGTCCTAGTTTCTCTCTTCTCTTCCCACTTTCCCCCTTTGCCCTCACCTTCCCCCAGTTGCTGCAAATTGAATTCAATGTGCAAAAGCAGTTTCCACTCCATTCACTCAAAGGAGGGGGAGGAATCTTGTCCTTCCCAGTAGGTTGAGGCAAAAGCAAACTGCTGCAGCCTCTCCTAACTTGTGTGTTCTTCCTCATTAATAGAAGTTGTCATCTTGACCGCGCTCCGATGTTGCTTGGCCGCATATGTCCCAGTTTTCATCTGTGAAATACGGACAGCAATGGGCTAAGAGAGCACTAACCAGCTATTCCCACACCCCTCTCCCCACCAAGAGCTCCCACTCACCTGACTCAGAGATGTCATCCCAATATGGAGAATCAAACTCATATTCAGCTTTCAGAATCTGGTTGAAAAGTTCAGAGTCATTCTCATCATAGAAGGGGGGGTAACCGCAAAGCCTACAGGAGAGCAGAGCAAAAGGCATTAGAGCTCGTGCATGCAGAGCAGAGACAACAGACCAGTGCCTTCTATAAGCCACTCCCAGGGCTACGCATGCAACAGGAGGCTCAGGGAAAAGATACACACAGGATGTAGGAGATGACTCCAAGGGCCCAGGAATCCACAGCTTTTCCATATGGCTTCTGCTCCAGGATCTCAGGGGCTGCAGAGAACACAATGGCCAAGAGTGAGAGGAAGCTCAAGGCCCTTCTTCCAAGCCTGACCTCCAGTTCCACCTTACACCTCCCACAGAATGGCAGATCCCCCCCCCCCCAAAGTACAAACCCGCCCCTCCAAGTATACAGTCGACCCTGCATATCCATGGATTTTTTTTATCCATGATTTTTTTTAATCCATGGATCCAAGAATCCACTGACTGAAAATATTCCAAAAAAATGCAAATTCCAGAATCACAGAATCATAGACTTGGAAGAGACTACAAGAGCCATCCAGTCCAAAAAGCAAACCTTGATTTTGCCATTTTATATAAGTGACACCATTTTGCTATGGAGTTTATCAGACAGGAGGAATTTCTCTTTATTGCAAATGGAGCCAATTGGAGCCAATTTGAATTCATATGAATTCCTATTGTATCTGGAATGCGTTCAGAATGACTTCCCATTACACAAAAATGACTGCCTATTGCCCGAAATTGCATGAGATACTTTAATTCACAATAATGTAAAACCCATGATTGCATTCGGAATGACTTCCCTTTTGCCCGAAATTGTGTGAGATACTTTAATACGCAATATCATGAAACCCCATGATTGCGTTCGGATTGCCATTAGATTATACTTCCAGTTTCCGACGTCTGATAAGGTCCCAAGCCAATATATTTAATGGGACATGAGCATTCATGGATTTTGGTCTCCACAAGGGGTCCTTGAACCAAACCTGAATGGGGGGCCCACTGTAATGTTTCTTGCAAGGTACTGGTGGTCTCCCAGCCTTTCACCTTGTCTAACTGCAGCCACTTTCACTGCAATTATATGCCTCCTTTTGTTCAATAAGCTCAAGGAGTGGTGCACCTTCTTATATACCTGTTGTTGGGTGTCTCCAGGTTGTTTCTGACTAATAGCAGCCTTAAAGCAAACCTATCATGGTGTTTTCTGTGAATTGGAACTTGAGCTTGGACTCAACCCCAAACCCATATCTATTTTATGCAGAAGCATGTACCCCAGTATATCCAACAACTGTTTTCTTTCTGTTGAGGCACCACAGCTCTGTCCCTAAATGTTTACAAAGAAGAAACCGCTGCTTTCTACCAAGAGATGCAGAAAGCATGCTACAAGAGAAACACCATCTTCCCCAACCCACAATGCTGTTCTCTTTCTCCAGTGTCACACTCACCCACATAACCAGGTGTGCCACAAGCTGTGGACATGATCCCATCAGCCTCAATCTTGGACAGCCCAAAGTCTGTAATCATGATCTTGGCATCCTCAAATGGAGTAGCATAGAGGAGGTTTTCAGGCTGGTGGGAGAGAAAAACAGAATGGAGCTACCAGCATCACATTTATATCTCTGCCGTTCCTCATGGAGCCTGGGATAGTGTTTGTTGTTGTTAACTGCCTTCAAGTCGACTTTGATTTACGGTGACCCTATGAATGAGAGACCAAGTCACTGTATTCTCAGACGCCCTGCTCAGGTCTTGCAGACTCATGGCCTCCCTCATTGAATCTATCCATCTGGCATGCAGGTTTCCTCTTTTTCTATTGCCCTCCATTTTACCAAGCGGTATCATATTTGCTAGTGAGTCCTTTCTTCTCATGGTACAGTCAAAGAACAACAATCTCTGTTTAATCAACTTGGCTTCTATGGAGATTTCAGGCCTCATTTGCTCTAGGACCCATTTGTTTGTCTTCTTAGCAGCCCATGGTATTTGCAGACCTCTTCTCTAACACCATATCTCAAATGAGTTGATTTTCCTCCTGTCAACATTTTTCACAATCCCAGCTTTCACAACCATACATAGAGATGTATATATGTATGTACAGACAGTGTATGGGGAGGGTTATTTTATATTAATCCTCACAATAACACTGTAAGATAGGTTAGGCTGAGAAGCAGCAAGCAGATCAAGAGTTTCAAAGGCTAATGGAAAGTTTGAATCCCTCAGATCTACTATCTCTGGCTAATGTAACTGCGCCTGGCTAATGTCCAAGTCCACACATGTGGTTAATCACAAGCCATTCCCATTCAACTTATCATTCCATCATCGTTACAAACTTAATAGCCTCCAATACCATTTTATGTTCAAACTGGAGTCTGGGAAAAGTTATTTTCGGAACACAATGGCCAGAATCCATCCCACCATCTTAGGCAAGACTGTGCTGGTGAGAGGGATTCTGGATGCCATGGTTCAAAGAAAAAAAATTGTTCTGCACTCTGGTTTTCAAACACACTAAACACAGGCTACACAACTTATTTGATCCACCCAACACAGCATAGTCCATGCAAACAAACCTCCAGCTTTCGCTTGTTGCCTGGAAGTGCAAAAATGGAACAGAGGCAGGATGCCAAATAGCTGTTAGTCTATGAGGCCTTAGGGCTCCCGGAATGAAAAAGATTGGGAACCCTGGTCTACACTACCTGGATGTTGGGATATGCGTTATATTTGACTGGATGATCACAGTTTATGCAGGCCCTCCACAGGCAAAGAACCTCCATGGAATGGTGAACAAGGGCTGTAGCCCTACTCAAACTACACTCCCACTGCCCCTAACTAGATCTGAAGTAAACAGCAAGGATTTTATCAGTGCTACACCACTACAGCAGTTTGATACCACTTGAGATGTCACGGTTCCATCTTATGGAATCCTTGGATTTGTAGTTTGGTGAGGTACTCAGAATTCTCTGCACTCCAGCACTATAGCTCTCAGCAGGAAATTCTAAGTAACTCACCAAACTAGAAATCCCAGAAATGCATAAAATGTAGCCATGGGAGTTAAGTATCAAGCTATTTGAAAGACTGTATCTCCCCACACGAACCTGTCAAAACACTATGATCTTCACAGGAAGGCTTTCTCTCAGTCCTGCCGCCATCCTAGGCTCACTTGGTGAAGCCACGAGAAAGAGCCTTCTTGGTGGCTGCTCCCAACCTCTGGAACTCCATTTCATGGGAGCCAACTCCTTCCCTAGTCTCCTTACACTAGCAGGCAAAAAAGTTTCTCTTCAAGCAGACTTTTAATATGGAGCAGTACCCAAGCGGGGCTTCTTATTGGGGTGTTTGCTTTTATATGTTTTTAATGGTTTCGTACTTTTAACTTGTTATATCAATGTGATGTTTTAACTGTGTTTTAAAAATTGGACGGTTGTTGTTTTTAATCATCTTTTGTGAGCTACCTTGGATCCAATTTGGATGCAAGGTGGCATATAAATAAATAAATAAAACTAGCTGCTAGAACTGTGCAATGTGAATATAGAGCCAGTTCTACCACCGTCAACAGGTGGTAAGACTCATTCTTGAGGAGCAGGACCAAAATCAGGACATGTCCCAATACATAATTTAGGATACAATTTTACTGCCTGAAGCAAAGGACAAGACTTGCCCCCAACCTCCACCTGCTTCCATCCCATACCTAAAAGCTGCCCAGAAGTGCTGCTGAATTGTATTTTACCACCTGAAAAATAGGATCTTCACCATTCATTTGTGTGTGTGTGTGTATGTGTGTGTAACATTTGCTTGCTCAGAGTGTTTCCAATCCTGCGTATACATCCCAGCTGCCTCATCTGAAATTATGTACCATCAGTTTCATGTCTCAACAATGCTAATAAGCGACAAAGAGACAGAACCAAGAGTTTGGATTTACTGGAGTAATTTTTTTCACGCATTTGCAACACACATTAGTTTCATAGAACAAGAGCAGTCTGCTCTCATCTATTACAGATCTAAATTCAGCCAGCCAGCTATAATCCTAAATACATCACAAGATGTGCTGTCTCATCAAAATTCTAAAACCAGACATTTCAAATAATTTTTCTGCAGAGTCCTTGTCAGTGGATTCTCTCTATCATGATGGAGCCTACACAAAACATGGAAATATTACAACTCCCAGAACCCCCCAGCATGCAATATCCCGACCACGCTGGAGGACTCTGGGACAGTACATCAAAATAATAATAATAATAATAACATTTCCCAACTCTAGATCCACAGGTAGCTTCTAGAACCTCCTAATGCCCTCTGCATTCTCACCTTGAGATCCCGATGAACGATGCCCAGGTCATGCAGGTAGTTCACAGCCTCCAATACCTGCCGGATGAGCTGGCTAGCATCCTTTTCTGTATAGTAGCCCCGCTCAATGATGCGGTCGAAGAGTTCACCTCCTGTCACACTGCAGGTCAGAGACAACCAGTTTGAGTCCTGACTCTTTCTCAGTGCTAAGACTAATCTGATGCAGAAATTTGTGACTCATTTTCTCAAACTGAAAGAATATCGAGCGATCCTAACATCAACCTTGCGTGGATAATGTGATTCCTAGATTTAACCACTTGGTGGGGCACTGCATTTAGTTGTGTCTCATTACAATTCTCTTCTTATTGTGGACAAACAGTGAAGTTATTTCTAACTTTTTGATTAGACCAGAGATGGGGAACTTTTGGCCTTTCAGATGTTCACGGCTTCTACTCTCATTGGCCTCATACAACTTGGCCAATGATAGGGATTGTATAGTCCAGGTTTTCCCATTCTCATTCTAAGCTTTGAACAGTACAGCTAATCTCAAAAATTTCTCTATCTTTTGTTGAGAAATCTGGCTTTCCCTAATCAGCTAGAATCCTAGAAGAAAAACTGATCCAAGAGATTGGCAATTTTCTTTCATATCTATTTTCAAAAAATGCCTGAGGCAGCTGGCTTAATCCCTTACCCTTCAGTCATTGCCTGCCAAGAAAAGCCTAAGCACCTGTAGCTGCATTTGCTACATGAGCCTTTCTGATCCTCTTCCAACTTTGTGTTCTCCCCCATGGTGACTGTTCAGACTGTAAACTCCTAGGGTGCAGGGATATAAACTAGGGGGTCAGTCACACTTATGTTTTTTTTCACAGAGAGATTCGCATGTGTGAATCGATTTAAAATCAATTCACCAGTTCCACTCTTTTAGAGATTTAAGGCAGCAAATCTCTCTGTGGCATTTAAATCTGATTTGCCATTCCCATTCGCCACCGTTCTGTATCAAAATGGAGGCACCTCCGTCTCCTGAACAGCGGCTGCATGATCCGAATCGATTCAGCATTGCATTTACGCTACTGTAGATGCGAATCACTCCGGTGCCCCCCAAAAAAGATGCAGTTCATTACACGGTGCCAAATGCACTGGGTAAAGTTGTGTTTTCACTGCCCTGCTCCACCCTGCCCCTCACCATGCCAGTTGCGTTCGGGGCACAGTGTGAATGACCCTGAACTAATCCGGTTTCCACACTGGGTTATTTCATAGTGTGAATGACTCCCTAGGAGTAAGTAACTTCTGTAGACCACATCCCTATAAGAATCAGTGCAGTGGTACACAGGGTTTGACTAAGGAGCAAAGACACCAATGTCTTAGAGAAGTCTTTGTTATCGGAACTCCATTCTAAGATAGGAAAGTTACTGAGGATGCTACTGTAATCTAGATATATCTCTATCAAGGTCTCGGAGAAGAGTGGGGGGTGATAAGAGGAGTGGAAACATCCCTAAGAGTATAAGTTTACATCATAGAGGATCAGGGCAGGTAGACAGAGAGGGAGATCCCATCCTCACCAAATTCACTACCAGTTCCAGAAGTGTGCCATTCCTTTAAAATAAGTCATACGCCAACCCATCACCCCCTGTTTTGTTCGTGAGTCTAGTTTTGCTACAGCCATAGTGAGAAGGAACCATCAAGAGTGGGAATAGTGATAGGGATCACAAAATCATCCAGGGGGCACATGCAACCTATGGCCTGCAGGATGCCCATCTCCCTGTTGTAAAGTAACAGGCACAGAGATGGACTACAAAAACACCACAAAAAACACCCGTCATTCCAAACTACTCCAGAAAGGACCAGTCACCTCCCACGGGTTCTGTGAGCAATCTTCCAACCCATGCCAGAAAGCCAGAGCCCAATTGTGAATGCAAGCATCCGCTACTCACAGTTGCATGGCCAGGTACAGGTGAGTGGGGCTCTCATAAATGTCCTCCAGAGCCACAATGTTCTCATGCTGAATCCTGCAACACCAGTGAGATTGACAGAAATTAAGAGATAGAGAAAGAGATGATGAATCAATCGTAATAATCCTTTGTTCTACTCTGGCTGCAAGTAAGAGAAGCACCTACTATGAGTGTAACAAAAATTAAAGGGACATGTACAAAAGTGAGACTCAGAGTAGTAACTAGGTTAGCATTAGGAAAGCCCTCCTTCAAAATCCTGCTCAGCCACAAACCTGTCAGGACTAGAGTAAGATTTGCTAAAGACAAAAATTAGACCCTTAAAACTGATCCCCCCTGACCTAAACTGTCCTTATTATTATTATTTTGGCGTGTATGTTAATAAGACCCTGAACAAAATGGGTGACATTAGGCCTACCACTCTAATTCAGGTTTAGAATATAGGCATTACAGTAATTTAAGATGTAACATTTCTGGAAATTTTGAAGCCATGCAGAGGGGGGAAAAGCTTTTCCTGTTGTTGCTGTTGGTTTGTTGGTGTTGGTGTTGTGAAAAAATAGATTTAAAAAAAAAACTGAGAAAGATGTGGTATTAGCACCTTTTACAGACTGAAATTCACTGAAAGGTCTTTATCACACTAGGGGGCAAACAGGATTTAAACAGGAATTAAACAGGAAATGTCCTATGTTAAACATAAGGCATTTCCTTTTTAATTCCTGTTTAACTCTCGTTTAAATCCTGTTTGCCCCCCTTGTGTGATAAAAGTTACCTTTGGAAGATAAAATGTATTATGCATAATTTTGATTGCCGTAAAATTATCATGTTTCATAAAAGTACAGTTCATTCAAACCATAATTACAAATTGAAGTTCCTAACTTTATTTATTTATTTTTGTTGCAAATCAGTCTACCTGGTCCTGAGCTATAAGAAACCTCTTTGGTTTTGCCAGTTTGTTAAGGAACAGGCAAAAATCCCAATAAACCACAGAAGAAACCATCAACATTAGTAAAGCAAAGGAAATTATTTGGTCTCCTCTAATGCTCCAAAGAGCACTCATTCCCATGGAATGAACTGAAAAAAATAAAACCAAGACCACAAATTGCAATAATCAGATGCTATACGTTGTCTTATGTACAAATCTTTACGTTTAGAAATAATAATAATAACGCTTGTTTTGAGTAATGTCCCAATGCTGTTACATGTTTAACTCTTATTTATAACAGCAGAAAATAAATGGGAAGGGAGCAACAAGTAACTTTGCCTTTTGTTGCCAACCATAGGCTCCAGGAGGAAAGAAGAAAAACAAACGCAAAGACCCACGGACTTACTTTTTAAGCACAGCAATTTCATTTTCCACAGCTGCTTCCTTGCCTCTCAGGGCTTTCTTGGGAATACATTTGAGGGCTACAAGCCGTTGGGATCCATGCTCCTGGGCCAGGACTACCTCTGAAAAGGCTCCTCTGCCAAAGAAAGTGGGTCAAAGAGAAGCAACAGAAAGATCCATGAACACCATGAGCATACCCTCCAACATTTCACCGATGAAAACCAGGGCACACATGTGTGGCCAAGTTTTCTTGCTTTTGCCTAAACCAGTGGAAAGGACAGGATTTCTCCTCTCCTTTCCCCCTCCTACTGAGTGTATTGAAGATAAACTATTTTTGCACTTTGAACTCAGTTTGCAGCAACCGACGTAAGCTGAAGACGAAGAGGAAAGTGGGAGGAGGAGGAAGAATCTGAGACATTTTTAATGTTGCTGAAAAAAATGGGGTGACAAAGGATTAATCGGGACATTTATAGATATGCATAAGATACCTGCATTCAGTGGCTACTATAATTTCACAGAACATGCAAGGAGTCAGTTTGGAGTTTATTAAAAAAAAATCTCTCCAACATCTTCAGCTCTACGATTCTGTGATTCTGCTGTAGCAAACTATATTCAAGTTCACTCATAGGGTTAAGTCCTACAGAGTTTGTGTATACTTCCAGGGAAAGCAGGGATAGGAATGCTTGCCAAGAATCCATGGAATTCTCTTTCAGGCTGGGCATTAAAGAAGAAATGGTCAAAACATAAGAAATAGGTGTTGCTACCAATAAATGGTTTGCAAGAGGTCTGATATTCTGAATGTGATGATTTCAGAAGCTCTTGGGATACTAAACGAGTACATTTGTGAAAAAGATCTCAGATTGTGCCAAAGCCTTTCCATTGGAAAAAAATAAACTCTGCCAGTTACCGGTAGTACTTTAGCTACTTCCTAAAATCAAACATACAGTCAGTTGAGTTTGGTTGGGTGTTTGTTTTTTAATGGCACAAAGAGCTACCAAAATGCCAAAAGTATCAGAACTTGTCTAGAGCTCAGAGGAAATTTCCCAGCATAGGTTTGCATAGGACTGCACACTACTTGATGCCTTTTGCTAACCGTCCCTGACTTAACAGCTATCAGATGTAGAATCAGTACGTAGAGAGATCTTGTAGCACCTCTGAGACTCTTAACTAAGAAGAGAAACAGCAAAATGCAGGCCGATGCCTAACATCTTCAATTTTTTCCCCCTCTTGTTTGGTTTGTAACATCTTGCCCGATGAATAAGCCAGTGAAGCTTTAAAAGCTTGCAACATTGCATATTGTGTGTTTTGGTTGGCCAATAAATGTATCACAGTTTGGTGGATTTTTGATTGGATTTGCTATATGGCCAACACGGCTACCCCTGGATGTTGTTTGAAAGAAAGAAGTTGCTGCCAACTTCTTTCTTTTGGTTAGTCTCAAAGGTGCTACAAGAGCTCTCTACGTACCTTCCAGATGTGTTGGACTATAACTGCCATTATCTCTACCAAACCCACAACCTGAGAACCATGGCCCAGCTGAAATAGGTACATGTCCTCTATTCCACTCTCTGCCACCTATCTGCCAATGAACAGATTCAAAGTAGAGAGGAGAAAACAATGGCCTGATCTAGATTGGCAAAAAGAAGTGTGTTCATGGCTGCATGAAAGTCTAGCCTTTAGATGAGAAAAAGGGAAAGTGTGCCATGAAAACGCTTTTTTTTGCGTTTTAGGGGAGAAGAAGTGCCTTTTAAAAGGTGCTGGTTTTCCCAGCTTCTTTTTAAAAAACTGCGGAACAGCGCAGCTCCATCTAAAGGCTGTGGTGCAGCTGCTAAGCATTAAGGAAAAGGCAACTTCATGTCACACTTTCCTGCCAATCTAGAAAGCCCCATCATTTGGCAACTCGGTTCAGCAAGGGTTAAGTCATCGCTTGCTCTGTCTTCAGTGCAATTCCCTTGGCTCCCAAATCTATTATTGTCCCCTATGCATCAGCAATGTCTGGGAACCTTCCTCAGCCAATGGGACGGCATGCAAATGAAACCAGTTAGGCTGCAGAATTCCTGTCTTTTCCTCTCTCTGCAGAAGTGCCCATGTTGGGGATCAAATCCAGATGTTGTTAGTGCAGCCAAAGAGACAGACTGAGAGTGGCACAGAATTGGCACAGAAAGCCCAACCTCAAAGCCCATGATAGGTTTGCATTAGAGTCACCCTAAGTTGGATTGGGAATCAGAAGAGTACATGGTGCGAAAATCTCTGACATGTTGTCATTGGGTGCCTTCAAGTCATTTCCAAATTATGGCAACCCCTAAGGCAAGCCTATCATGAAGATTTGTTCAGAGGAGGTTTACCACTGTCTTCCCCTGAGGCTGAGAGAGTGGGATCCACCCAGTGGGTTTCACGGCTGAGTGGGGGGATCAAAACCTGGTCTCCAGAGTTGTAGTCCAACACTCAAACTACTACACCACACTGTGTCTCTCTCTCTCTGACATGTTGTTGTCGAGTGCCTTTAAGTTCTTTCCAACTTAGGGTGACTCTAATGCAAACCTATCATGGGCTTTGAGGTTGTACATACCAGCCATTAAGGCCAGGCTGGGGGAGGAGTTGGGGCATGGCTTCCATACTACACACACCCCGATTCTTCCCCCAGACTGGTGTGAGGCTGCACACCATACCACATGGTGGGCAGCATCACAGTGCTGTCTAGATGGCACAGTACCCAAGGAGCTCTGAAAAGCCGTAGCTTTTTGAAGCTCTTTTTTGCACTGTAGAATGGCGGGATCAGGCCCACTGTATGCGGTAGCTGCAGCCCTGATCTGGCGCTAAAAGTAGTGGCTGCAGACCACCCCTTAAGGGTGGTATGTACAGTCTCTTTCTTCAGAGGGATTGCCATTGCCTTCCCCTGAGGCTGAGAAAGTGTGATTTGCCTAAGGTCATCCAGTAGGTTTAATGGCCAAGTGAGGATTTGAATCCTAGTCTCCAGAGTAATAGTCCAATACTCAAACCACTACAGCATGATGGCTCTCTCTCTCTAACACGTTGTTGTTGTTGTGTGCCTTCAAGTCATTTCTGACTTTTGGTGACCCTAAAATGAACCTATCATGGGTTTTCTTTGCAAAACTTGTTCAACGAGGTTTGTTTTTGCCTTTCTTTGAAGTTGAGAGTATGTGACATGCCAAAAGTCACCCAATGAGTTTCGTGGCTGAGCTGAGAAACGAACCCTGGTCTCCCAGAGTCCTGGTCCAAAACTCAAACCACTACATCATACTGGCTCTCTCTCTGACATGTTAGCATAGTGTAAAGCAATTCAAGTCACCTTTTCCAGCCCGCTCACCTAGGGAAAAGTCAATGGATTTTTGATTCCTGCCCTATCTAATAGTTGCCCCTTGGGGGGCAGGGTGGGAAGGGGAAATCACAGTTTGGTCTCATGCTGGACACTCTTCATGCTTAGCCATGTTGGTGTCTTGAAGCAAAAAGAAGAGTCCTGTGGAACTCTCATGTCTAGAATATCTGCTCGTCTCTAAGATGCCACAGGATTCTCTGCTGCTTTTGCTTCAGGCTTAAAGTAGTCATATAGTAGGGATGGGAAGGAAAAAGAGAGAGAGAAGATAGGGTAGAAGGAGAGAAGACTAGTTCTAGGAGTGCTAGTGGCGCAGCGGTTAAATGCCTGATCTGCAGCCACTCACTCACAAACCATACGGTTGCGAGTTCAAGACCAGCCAGGGCTCAAGCTTGACTCAGGCTTGCATCCTTCTGAGGTTGCCCCCAGCTTGTGGGAGGGTAATTAGCTTACAGTTGTAACCCTCTTAGGAGTATGAAGCGGTATATAAATGAAGCTGCAATTGCTCTTGCTAGTTATTGAAAAAGACCATCAGCAGAAATATGGAAAGAACTGGAGGATAAAAGCAGAGCTTGGAAAAAGCTACTATTTTGAACTATAGGATCCAGGATCCCCAATCCTGCATGGTCACTGGCTATGTTTGCTGGGGGGTTCTAGCAGTTGTACTCCACAAGTGCAGCTTTCCCAAGTGCCTAAGTATTAGCAGATGCAAACTGAGGGCAACAGGCAGGAGCCACATGGCAGACCAGTGCCATCCCATCCCACCCATCTCCTGCCAGGTCTTCCTTCACTCACGCGCCTAGCTTCTCTTTGATGTCGTAGACACTGGAAATGTCCTCCACCTTTTTCTTCCAGCCTTTCCCGAGCGGCATTGTAGACAGCTGTGAGCAGGGAGTGCAGAAAGAGCTGGAGACAGAGATGTTGGGCGGGAGGAGGAAAAGAAGAAGAAAAAATGTCACACATGCACGCGCGCACACACATACAGATCAGTGAAAGGGGGTCAGCCCATTCCCACGGCTCCCTCAGCTGGAAACATCTTGGTTGTTTCTCTGGATCACAAGATACAGAGCAACCATCCAATGTAGGGCCAGACGAGGACATTCTGGTGGAAAATCTGAATATTCCCCCCCCCCTTTCCTGTAAAATATACAGAGATACAAACACACAGATTGTGGAGGAAAACCATCAAGAGTTTGTTCTCCTGCTCAAGCATTTTTTTTTAAATGAATGAGACCGGAGAATTTTGAGATACTCTTTATGGTTAATGAATCAGATTAAGGAATGGGCAAAATGAGGCGGTTGCCTCTGGCAGCAAAGGCCAGAGGTGAACCTTGGAGAAAAAAAACTATTTCCAGTCCAGTCAAATTTTGTTGCATGGAAGAGGGGCAGAGAGCATTATCTTATTCTTTACCTCAGGCAGCAAAATATCAGGGGATGGCCCTGTTCTGATCCAACAGTCTCCTGTTCTGCTACATTTAATGGTGCTACAAAATCCACCATCTGAGGCCTCGCTTTCCTTAACAGGAAGGCCACCAATGATTCCACAACAACACTGGAGTTTACCATATGGGAGGAATTTCTCTCAATTGCAAATGGAGCCAATTTGCAATTACGTTGAGTTCACTAGTTTAGCGAATTTATGTGAAATCTGATTGCATTCAGAATGTGTTCAGAATGACTTCCCATTTCCCGAAATTGACCCCCCCCCCCATTGCCCGAAATTGTGTGAGATACTCTAATACGCAGGTACGTGAAACCCCATGACTACATTCGGAATGACTTCCCATTGCCCGAAATTGCATGAGATATACTCATTTGCAATAACGTGAAACCCCATGATTGCGTTCGGATTGCCATTGCATTATACCCTCAAACTCGGTCATATGATAAACTCCACTGGCTAGCTCTTTGCATCCTTCCATGAAATGAACAGGAAAAAAGTCACTCGGTTAGGACACACTCTTCGGCATTCCCAGCACTTTCCCCCAGCAGTTGCTGCAGTCCTTGGAGACCTTTCTCATCATGCCAATGACAGCCAAGGTGGTTGGCCTTAGAGCAAATATGTATATGGCAGACTGAATTTTAAAAAGAACAGCCCACTGATAAGAAAATAAATGTTAGGCAGGATGTGAAGCAATAGGGCTTAACTGAACCTGAGAAGCTTTTTCTAATGCCAAGAGTCTGTATGGGAACATGAAAATAACAGTGTCTTCAACCACTCACATAGTGAATTTTGTTCACTACAATGCATCCAACAATCAAACTTCTCTGTCAAAGGATCTAGCTCCTTTGACTGCACTGATATCCTCTCTGGTGGCACCATTTGAGAATAACCAATTATTTATCCCACGATCATGTGTTTTTCTGGCCACCTCCGTAGCATTAGGGCGGCGATGGGGATCATACATCTTTCCAGGTGTTGTTAAACTGGAAGCCCTAGAAGACCCAGCATAGACAATGAGGAGAAAAGCTGGGAGTTGTAGTTCAGCAACAACTGGAGGACCATTAAAGTCCTGCTTCTGCTCTACAAGGACAAGCAATTAAAGAAAGAATAAGGAACATTTGGCCCTCCAGATGTTTTAAACTGTAACTATCAAACTCCCTTACCATTAGCCATGCTGGGGGAGTGCTAATGGGTGATATAGGCTAAAATCTGGATGCCCAAAGGTTCCCTATCCTTGGCCTAGAGGATGGTGGGCCAAAGCTGGCCTCTTTTAAGGATGACAAGTGATCCACCAGTTGCCAATCCAGAAGCGGCAGACTGGCATAGAAGCTCTTAGCAAACACAGTTACTTATGGAGCACCTTGAGTCCCTATAGCTGACATGAGTCCCTGTATCAGGTAGATATACAGTAGAGTCTCGATTATCCGACATAAACTGGACTGGCTGATAATTGGATAACCGAAAATGTTGGATAATCCGGAAGGTCCAAGAAAAGCCTTGAAATCACTATGAATTGCAAATGTATTGAGGTTTTATTGCAATGACAGTAAAAGTAAATGGAAAGAAATCACTGATCAACATTATGATGTACAGTATAAACAATTCAGCCCTCTGAAAATTTAAAGAAATCACAGAAATTTTAAAGAAATCACAGCAGCCGCAACGTTGGATAATCCAGAATGTTGGATAACCGAAGGTTGGATAAACGAGACTCTACTGTAGGTATAAATAGAGTGTGGTGGTGGTGGTGATGATGATGATGATGATGATGATGGGCTGCTTTGCAAAGATTGGGACCCTGGCCTTGGACTCCTCCCTGTCCTTCTCCAAGTGATCATCCTGAAAGCCTGGCACTCTGCACATTATGAGCTACAAGATCTGAACAGTGCAGTATTATCAGCTTAAATGACACATAGGCCAGAGGCAAAAAAAAATCTCTTTCCTTAAACAAAAAACAAAATCAGGTGACCATTCAGCTCATGTTGTTATCACTGTTGTATTTTTAAAAACATATAAAATCTAAGAAAACCAGAACCTGGGTCCTTAAAATACACTTCTCTTATTATAAAACCACATTGAATCCCACATTCTGTGCCTTTATACTTACAGACTGAAATTGTATGTCTGCTTTGCACCTTTCCTCAAAGATACTTAAGCAGTGGGCAATGTGTGTTATATGTACACATATAAACTTTGTCCAGAAAGGCACCCTAACAGAATTCCACCTCTGGAAGTTAATTCCTGGTTATTTAAAAGGATATTCAGCAACCACATAATCACATAAACAAACAAGCAAACAAGCATGTCAGGCTGCTTTTGTGCTGCAAGAATAATCCAGTTTGACACCATTTTAACTGCCATGGCTCAATGCTACAGAATTCTAGGATTTTCTGTTTGTTGTGGCATCAGAGCTCTCTGACAGAGAAGGCTAAAAATCTCCCAAAACTACAGATCCCAGAATTCCATAGCACTGAGCCATGGCAGTTAAAGTGGTGTCAAACTGCATTATTTCTGCAGCGCAGATGCAGTCTTATAATCAAACCAAACCTTCTCCTCAAACCTGTCCCTACGTACCATTGTGCGTCATCCAACCAGCCAGTGTGACCAACTTTTTTACTGGCCCCAGCTCCTGTGCTATAAGCTTCTGCAGACATCAAGTGATAACATTCACTTCTGCAAACCTAGTTGCTGTCAAAGGCATAGGAGCGAGCCAGGCTGACTTGCTGAGGAAGTAGTTTATAATCCAGGAAAATTCATGCTAAAATAAATATGTTACGCTTTGCTGACATGTTGACATGCGGTAAAACAGCTAACCATTCAGAAATTTCTATTAGTTTGTTTGTTTTTCTGGGCAGCAGATAGTCTGCACCTAAAACGCCACACATGAGCTCTTCCCAGGGAGTGTATTACATAAATGCGGGACCTTTGATTCCCCTCCAACTCTAACAAATAAGAAGGAATATGCATGAAAATGAGGAATTAATGTCATATGTACACACAACATCTACGATTGTTCTATATTATCTATGAGAAACAGCAAAAAGATAATCAACGATAAAAGAATGGCTGGCGGGGAGAGATTATGCATTAATGTCAAAACTGATTTGCTGTTTATGCATAAGAGATGGTTGAGGGGGAAAAAAGAAATACTTATTAGGAAAGATGGCCTTCTTTTATTAATTTGTAAAATATGAGGGCTGGCTCGGTCAGGATCCAATCTTGCAAAGTATTTTAGACCCTAATCTAGTACGACATGCTCTTACATAGTCCTCACTGAAAAGCACTGCCAGATGAACTCAAGAAACGTACTCAGCCTGGCCCAGTATATGGAAAAAAATTGCCTGTGGTTTATAATAATAGCAAAAATGTTTTCGAATAAGAAGGAAAAGCAATTTTCCGTGCATTTGCATTACGTTTTCTTGAAAAATTTGCATGCAACACATATGTAACTTGTGGACTCTGAGAGACCTTCAAATCCCTGTCCAGTCATGAAAATCCACTCAGCAGGTCACACTCTCTCCGCCTCAGAAGAAGGCAATGGCAAAATCTCCTTAAAATAAATTTTCGACAACCCTAGGATAGAGTCACTACAAGCTGGAGTAGCTTGAAGGTACATAACAACAACTGGTACTGTGCCTAAACACATGCTCTTGTTAGCTAGATGGTCCCAACTTTCACATCTGAGGTAGAAGATTGTATGGGAAAAGGTGCTGCAAGTACAGTAGGCCCTTGGCATCCATTGGAATTTGGTTCCAGGACCCAATGGTGGATACCAAAATCCATGGGTGCTGAAGCCCCATTAAATACAACGGCATAGTAGAATGGTATAGGGTCCCTTATATAAAATAGGAAAACAAGGTTTGCTTTTTGGAATTTATATATTTTTTGAATATTTTTAAACCATGGATGCTTGAATCTGCATATAAAGAATCCATGCACGAGGAAAGGCAACTTTTTAAAATACGTGTCCTTTTTAAATTGATGTATGTTTTAATTGATGTGTTTTAACTGGTCTTGTTTGTCAATTGTTGTTGTTCCCCACCTCGATCCATGGGGAGAGGCAGGTAAGAAGTTGTAGTTGTTGTTACCACTATCTGAAGAGCAGGAGGGCCTTCAAGAACGCTATCCAAGAGACGGGGGGAAAGTAATGCATAAAATATACAGGTTCTCTCTCATCCCTTTTCTGTATTTAATTGTCTTTTCTTATCTTCTTCCTTAAAAATGTATATTGACCGGCACCTCTGCTAGTAGACCCAAAGATGCTAGGACCAGGACAAGGCATTCTGCTCTTAAGTGAAGGTCAAGATAGTGTCCTGTCATCCACACCTACCTACACATTGGAGCTGATGGGACTGCTGATGCAGGTCCAACACACACTGCAGAAATAATCCAGTTTGAGACCATTTTAACTGCCCCGGCATTGAGCCAGAGCAGTTAAAGTGGTCTTAAACTGGATTATTTCTGCAGTGTGTTTTGGACCTGAATCCAATGAGACAATACCTTACATCCCAGTTGAGGCAGCAGTTCTATGGCATACACTTCTCTGTCCTGTAACAGACAGGAACAGGCAAGAAATTTAGGAGAAAGAGCCATAAGGTTGCCACCAGTGCCACTACTGCCCTCGTTGTTGTTGTTGTTGCTGTTGTGTGCCGTCAAGGCATTCCAATTTATGATGACCCGAAAGTGACACCTATCAAGGAGTTTTCTTGGGAAGATTTGGTCAAAGGGGGGTTTACCATTGTTATCCTCTGAGAGAGTGTGACTTCCCCAATGTCACCCAGTGGGTTTCATGGCCAAGCATGGATTCGAACTCTGAGTCATAGTCCAACACTCAAACCATATGTCACCCTTGCTCTACTGCCTTCCTTGAGGTGGCCACCTTACTTTGTGTAATGACAGCACCCAACTCTGGCTTATATTACAGTCCTCAAGACTGTGCAGTTTGGGAAATAATCATCTCCCCATATAAAAACAAAGCTTGGAAAAGTTACCCTTTCAGACCACAGGTCCCAGACTCTCTCAACCAATAAACCATGGCCAGTGGGATTTGAGGAGACGTGGTTCAAAAAAAAAAAAAAGCCTCACTAACTATCCCAAAGGGTATAAATTCCAGTATTCAATCTGACACTCTTGCCATACTATAGCACACGGCGGGAATTGTGTGGCCCTATATTGTTGGGCTGCATCACCCAGCAGCCCCAGCCAGACTAGCCAATAAAGATAAACGCTGGGAGTTGCAGTCCAATATCTAGAGGGCCACCTAATTCTCATCCTTGCAATTACAAGATCAAAAAGCACAATCCAGGTTATAACCTGGCCAAGGGAGCAGGTTAGATCCTCAGGACCAAACTAAGCAAGAGGACAGGCAATCCCACAAATGGATCGGCTGCAGATATTAATTAATTTGATTAATTAATTAAATTTTGGCAGTAAACTATGGAAGAAGGAAAGAAGATCAGACTGGATGCTAAGGGATGAAGTGAAGAGGTTTCCACATTGCATCTTTATGTTCCCCACCCCAAGACAAATAGGAGCTTTAAAGGCAGGGATATCCTAAAATATTATGCCACTTGATATAAAGAACCAAATACTAATACTAATACTAATACTAATACTAATAATAGATTGATTTATAGCCCACCCAATTACTAGGAATCCAGGTGGGTTGTAACAATAAAAATGCATTAAAAATACAATAAAATACAGATTGATCACTTCTGTTCACTTCCCTTTCGTCGCCCCGAAAAGACTGGTTAATGGGAAATTAAATCTTACTTTACCATTGTCAATAGACATAACCTCTTCTACCACATCTGAGGACAGCAGCCACATTTAGGGTGTAAAGGACATCAGCGGGATGTCAGTTCATTCCAGGTTTTAATTCAAGGTGCTGAACACTATCAGCATGCCCAAAAGGACATATCTGGGATGTTGGATCTACAATGGGCCCTCCACATTCACTGGGGTTAAAGGTTCAGGACTCCAATGAAAGTGGGGAAATCTCATTTTTTTAAAAAAAAACAACACATTTTTTAAACTTGAGAGAACAAATTTCTAGCAATCTCTAGGTTCTCCAGCACAACGCTGTGGTCAACATTTGGCAAAGAATGACCATAGAATTAAACTGGAGGGTCTACAAATGCCTAGATAAATGTTTTCTCAAGGTCCTCCGGCATGACTTTATTGTCAACTTCAGGTAGATTTGCTCTTGAGGACCTAGAGAATCCTAGAGAGAATATATTAATCAAATCCACAAATAATCAAAGCTGCAAAACTCAAAGCTGAAATGTGGAGGGCTGACTGTACTTAGGAATACAGTTCTCAACCTTGGGGAGCTTCTCTGAAGCCTGGCATGGATTCACCTTCCCACTGACAATAGAGCCGGCAACCACAATTGAGTAACAAGTACTTGTCCTAATATCTCCTGTTGTCCTCACTCTGGTTAATGGTGAGACACAAATGAGATCAGGAAACTGTCAAAAGGGGAAAGTATTCAACCTCCATAGAGTCAAAGTTTTTCATTGCTGGCATCCATAGTTTTTTTGTGTGGGATTTTTGGGCTATGTGGCCATGTTCAAGAAGAGTTCCTTTCTGACGTTTCGCCAGCATCTGTGGCTGGCATCTTCAGAGAATCTTCTCTGAAGATGCCAGCCACAGATGCTGGCGAAACATCAGAAAGGAACTCTTCTAGAACATGGTCACATAGCCCGAAAACCCCAGAAAAAACTATTCAACCTCCCTTTCCAGCGCTGTTTCCACATTCTAGTTTAGGCACCCCTACCTACCCCATGAGTGCTTTTTACTTCTTATTTTTTTAAGGAGCAGGAGATCCAGTCTTCTTTTGCCATCTCATCATGTTTGATCCTCTGTGACTGGAGTCACCAAATAACAATGCATGTCAGTTCAACACTCAAACCACTACACTATACTGCTTCGGTCTCATCAGCAGATCTAAACCAGAAGCAATTTGACGTGACTTCTCATTTCCTTTTTGGACAATTTCTTCGCTTTTGGGGTGGGAAGAGGAGCAAAATCAGCACACTATGCCACTGTATTAAAGAGTGGGAAGGGACAAAGTCACCCTTTTTAAAAAAAAAAAAATGTGGTTTGGAGGATATCTTGGGGAGCTGATGGTTTCACAGGACTCATAGACCAAATTTTCTCAGTGTAGGCTAGAAGGAGACGAATTCTGTGCCTGAGAGAGTGATATGTGTGGCTGGCAAATGTCTTCTGAATATGTTGTGATAGGTGCAATGAATTTAATAACATTTAATGAAGGAATAAAGCTGGTCCTGCTGTTAGGCAGAGAAAGGTAACACACTCAGGTGGGAGATTCTGGATGTCAGGGAAGAGCAGCAAATGATCCGTTGTTTCTTTGCTTATTATTGTATTTTTACTGCTAAACATCGGGAGAGTTGCTTGTGGGATTTTCAACTCTGTGTGCCAAAATAACTTGGCTGGCTTTGAATGCTACACACCCTGACATGGACAAATCGTGTCACTAACTAATCCACCTCTAGAAGTAAGATGTTTTGGGCTGTCCTTGTAAGAGGCCGGAGCCAGAGGTCCTTGGGCAGAACAACCATTTGACAACTTCTGTTCTTGTTGTTGTTGTTCTGTGCCTTCAAGTCATTTCTTACTTATGATGATCCTCAGTCAAAAATATTCCACGGGTGTGTGGGTGTGCATCTACATTGTAGAAATAATGCAGTTTGGCACTACTTAATGTTCTATCACTCCGTCATATGGAATCCTGCGCTTTGTAGTTTTACAAGGGCTTTAACCTTCTCTGCCAAAGAGTGGCGGTGGCTCACAAAACTACAAAGCCTAGGATTATGCAGGATGAAGACATGGCCGTTAAAGTGGCGTCAAACTACATTTATTTCTGCAGGATTTTCTTGGTAGAATTTGTTTGGGGGGGGTGGGGTTGCACATGCCTTCATCTGGAGACTAAGTAAGTGTAACTTGCCCAAGGTCACCTATTCAGTTTCTATGGCCAAGTGAGGATTCAAACCCTGGTCTCCCAGTGACCTAGTCCAGCAACAAACCATTACACCATGCTGGTTCTCTGACTTCTTCAGCAGCTAGAACCAAAAGTGGGAAGCAGAGAAAATTGACCTTTCAAACCAACTTTTTGACAGATCCTGAGAACACATGCCCTACCAGCAGTTTGCAAAGCATCCCTCCAGCAAAGCTAATTCCCGATCGAGACATCAAGGAGGGTGTGCATTTTAAAAAACCTGCTCTTATTTATCTGTCATTCTTGCTTTTTCTTCAGGGGATTCATGGTAGCATAGCTGGGGTCGTACCCCATTCTGTCCTCATGATAAGCCTCTGAGGAAGTAATTTGTCCAAGCCAGTCACCAAGATTAATGGCAATATACCCTTCCATAAAAGACCTAAATACCCTAAAGCCACTAGATACTGTCTGATCTTAGAAGCTGAGCAGGGTCAGGCATGGATAATACTTGGATGGGAGACCACCAATGAATACCAGGTGCTGTAGGCTGTATTTTGGAGGAAGGACCTCGAAAAGCCACCTCTGAGTATCCCTTGTGTAAAAAAAAAACCTACGAAATTAATGGTCCCCTTAAATCAACAGGAGACTTAAAGGCACTCGAAGTCTTGCTTGGGCTTCCAGCTTCACTCACTTAACATCTACCTTATTTTTCTGCCTTGCCCTGCCAAATCTGGTGGGTTGTTGTTTTTTTAGCACCCACATAAACACCAGTCCAAACTACAGGGTTAGTATAATTTGACCACCCTTCCAAGCCTGGCCCTGTCAAGGTGAGACAAGTAAGACACTTGCCTCGCCCAGCAAAATGTGGCTGTCACAAAGGAGTTTATCACATGGGAGGAATTTCTCTCAATTGCGAATTGAGCCAATTTGTGAAATCTGATTGCGTTCGGAATGCGTTCAGAATTATTTCCCATTTCCCAAAAATGACCCCCCCCCATTGCCCGAAATTGCGTGAGATACTCTAATACGCAATTTCGTGAAACCCCATGATTGCACTCGGATTGCCATTGCATTATATCCCCAAATTCCATCATATGATAAACTCCAAAAAAGACATAAAATGTTTAGTGATTATTACTGAATGTTATTTATTATTATTGACAGGGATGAGAAAAAGTGATTACAGATTTTCCCCCTCCCCTGCACCAAAATAATTTTGGGTAGCACACACTTTGACTTTTGGAGTGAGAGCATGTCTTGTTTCACCTCAAGCAGTGGAATGATACTCCCCCTGATCATACTGTATCATACTAGCATTTCTTTATAAACCAAAGGTGAGTACCTTGAGATCCTCCAGACATTGTGGACCTACAGTCCCCATCATCCCTTGCTGCCGGCTATGTTGACAAGGGCAGATAGGAGTTATAGTACAGGAACAAGTTAAAGGACCACACATTCCCCATCCCTGATATTATCCTTGTGATTCAATTACCTGCTAGGTAAGTAGCTGTGAAAAGCTGGACATCTATGGTTTTGTATGTGAGGCCCTGTGTGTCTGATACCTATATGCCAGATATGGGAAGAAGATGAATTCAATTGCTTTTACATTTTTTTTAAATGAATGGGTATGTTATATGTAATTTTTTTCCTGCTCACCATGGGGCAGATGCTACCCAAATACTTGAAAATTGTGCAAACACATACTCTGTAAGCAAAGCATAACATCGTGTGTCATATTTTAAGGCCACCATATCTTTGTGTGGTGTTTTTGAAATGCTGTTTTGTTGAGAGAGTGTAGAAGGGGGAGCTGCATGTGAAAAGTATAACCCAGCAGCAGCATCTGATGAATGCAAATGTGTTATCGCACACTGCGAAAAGAGGACTGTACCTACAGGTGTCAGCTTACATATTTTTGTAAGTGTGCATGGACGGATGCGTGAAAGGCGAGGGATACATGCCTTGTATGATTGTGTGTGTAATTATGTGTGTTGTGTGACAACTTGGCTCTGATGCAAACACCAGAAAACGGTGGAAGCATATGTATGTGTGCATGTAGCACCTTGTCTTGTGGAAAGAGGACCTGATGTTGTAGAGACAGATAAGAAGGTAGGAGTGTGATATAAATAGGTATGAATGGGGAAGGCTGAAAACAGGGAAGGAGGCACCCTTGTCTCCGCAGGGAGATGGATGGGTTGGAAATGGAAGGAAGAATGAGAGCTGGGGCAGATGTAAAACAAGGGGGCATTAGCTGAAGAAGAAGCATTTCTACAGATGAGGCACATGGACATGAAACACAAGCATGTGGGAATGGATGCAGTCAAGAAAATGGCTGGACAAAGTGATGGATGGAGAGAAGAGAATCAGAATAATGGAGCAGGGACAGAGAAGAATATGTGGATGGATGGATGGATGGATGGATGAGACAAGTGGACAGACCGAAGAAGCAAGGACAGGAATAAGCAGACCAAGAGCTACGTAAGCCCAAAACAAGGAAGCCTCGTGCATTGCACTCAGCAGCAACAAAAACTGATTAATTAAACATTACAGATTCACGCACGCACACATGCTGCTCTTCGGCATATCATGCATCCACCTGTTTGGATACACAGTGAGGAGGAACAGCTCTGAGCGCTCTACCACACGCACAGCCGAGTCAAAACAGACCCAGGGAGACACACATGGAGCTGTCTGCAGCAAATGAGATGCCCGCTGTTTGCCCGTCAACAACCACCAAGCCTCCAGGCAGCCTAGGTCCATGGAAAGTTTATTCACAGTGCCGTCTAAGACCCCGAGTTCTATTGAACTCTGTGAGTTTTATGTTTCCGTAACGGGCCACAATACCCTAAAAAGACACCGGATTTCATCTGATCTTGGAAGCTAAGCATGGTCAGCCATGGTTGGTACTTGGAGGGGAGACTGCCAATGAACAACAAAAAGGGGTCTAAATACCCTAAAAAGGTACCAGATCTTATCCGATCTTGGAAGCTAAGCATGATTAGCCATGGTTGGTACTTGGAGGGGAGACTGCCAACAAACAACAACAAAGGGTCTAAATACTCTAAAAAGGTACAAGATCCCTGTCTGATCCTGGAAGCTAAGCAAGGTCAGCCCTGTTTAGTAGTTGGATGACAGACTACCAGGTGCTGTAGGCTATATCTTGGAGGAAGGAGCTGGAAAAGCCACCTCTGAGTATCCCTTGCCAAAGAAAACCCTAGGAAATTCATTCATGGGGTCACCATAAACTGACGTAAGACATGAAAGATACTGGAAGTCTACTAAATCTGCCAGCCTCAGTCCCTTGTCCACACATCCACACACCCCTAGTTCTCTCCCTTGCCCTGCCCAACCTGGGTTGTTGTTGTTGTTGCTGTTTTATGCACCCACATCAACATCAACCCAAACTCCAGGGTCCTTTGGGCACTGGTCCAAACGCCAGAGTCAATATGTGAAGTCGAAGCCTTTCATGGCCGGCATCTATAGGTTTTTGTTTTTTTGTGGGTTTTTCGGGCTCTACGTGGCCACGTCCTAGAAGAGTTCATTCCTGACCTTTCGCCGTCATCTGTGGCTGGCATCCTCGCTCTCTTCCACGCCAGTATTCTCTGAAGATGCCAGCCACAGATGCTGGCGAAAGGTCAGAAAGAAACTCCTCTAGAACATGGCCACATAGCCCCAAAAAATCACACAGGAAAAAAAAAACCTGTATGGTATTGAATCCTGTTTTAAAGGGGGAGGGTTGGATTTATTTATTAAGAGTATGTATTATCCCAATACATTTTAGTCAAGTAAGCCGCCTTGATTGATTGCAGCAGAAAGGCGATGAATAAGAATAAAGTTTCTTATTACCATTATTATTATTATTATTATTATTGAATCAATATGATCTGCCCACTCCATCCAACCATCCACATGGGTTAGGAGCCACAAGATGGATGGCTGAGACCTTTTAGCAAAGCCTTTCCTCTCTTTCTTTCTCTCTCAAGCATGTACCCACCACCCAGGGTTGGTCCTCCTTTTGCCAGGCCAAGCTGGTGCCCATTCCCAAAGGGTCTTCCATGCTGAGCATGCCAGGGCTTCCCATTCATCTGGAGGGTTTTCATTTGGGGGGGCTCATCATCAGGTGCCCCAGTTCTTCCTTGCCAAGGCTTGGCACTGTGCCTTGCCCTCCTTGGCAGCTGGCATCTTCTGGGTGCTCCTTCCCTCCCTCTCCCCCCAGGGGTCCTCCTTACCTGGCAATAAGTTGCCCTCTTTCCCTCTGTGATCCTCCACCACCAGCAGCTTGCCTGGGCGCACTTCCACTGCAATCCAGGGTTGGTTTACATGCCAGGGGCGTCCGCACCCTGCGCGGTGCCCACTCTGCCAGTCAAGGGCTGCGTGTCTGTGTGTGTGTGTGTGTGCAAGGAGGAGGACGCAAGAACGCGTGGGCTGGGTGTGCATCAGTGTGTGTGTCTCTCTGTGTGTGCAATCATCATGCACATTTCCCATGCAATGCCATCCTTGCCCCCTGATCACCCTCCTTCCTACTTCAGGGGCATCTGCAAGACATCAACCAGTGCCAACATGGTTTATGCCCCCCCAGTGCAGATGCAGTTTTCCTTTGCCTCCCTACCTGCTTGCTGCCAGTCTTAGCCCATGGATCAGGGCTCCTTCCTTGCCAGGCTGGCATCAACCAGGATCAGGGCTCTTTCCTTGCCTGGCATCCCCCCCCCCTGGTGCCCTGATCCGCCTCCTTTTTTTCCCTTCTTCTGCCTTGCTGGCTTCTGCCTCCCTTTTTAAAGCATCTCTCTCTCTCTCTCTCTCTCTCTCTCTCTCTCTCTCTCTCTCTCCAGCCCTGCCTTGTAAGGCAATAACACCAGGCAGCCTACTCTGGAAAGGCTGGACATCCAGCAAGGCTGGCACCACCAAAGTGATGCTGCCAGTCTGGCCACAATGCAAAGATATATAGGTCCCTGTTCGTTGTAGAATCAGTCTGCAGAGAGAGAGAGAGATCTTGGAGCCCCTTTGAGTCACTGGAAGAAAAAGGCAGCATGAGGTTTTGTGGGTTTACATGCATCTGAGGAAGTAGGCTCAAGTCTAGGAAAGCTCCTGCTAGTGCCAACTTCTTTCTTTCCAAGATGTAGCTGTGTTAGTCTGTAGAATCAGTCTGTAGAGAGAGAGAGAGAGAGAGAGATCTTGGAGCCCCTGAACTGAAAGAGAGAAGTTGGCAACAGGAGCTTTCCTAGGCTTGGGCCTGCATCTGAGGAAGTAGACTGAAGTCTAGGAAAGCTCATGCTGCCCACTTTCTTTCTTTCAAAGGTTTGGATCCCTGTCAGTCTAGAGAATCAGTCTATAGAGAGATCTGGTAGAAAGAAGTGGGCAGCCTGAGCTTTTGTAGATTTACGTCTGCATCTGGGGAAGCAGGCTGAGGTCTAAGAAAGTTCACGCTGCCAACTTCTTTCTTTCAAAGGTATAGCCGTGTTCGTCTGTAGAACCAGTCCCTAGAGAGATCTTGTAGCCCCTTTGAGACTACGATGTGCATCTGAGGAAGTAGACTAAAATGTACGGAAGCTCACGCTGCCAACTTCTTTCTTTTAAAGATATAGCCGTGTTAGTCGGTAGAATCAGTCTGTAGAGAGATCTTGTAGAACCTTTGAGACTAAAATGAAGGAGTTGGCAGCATGAGCTTTCCTACAACTGGACATATGTCTGCATCTGAGGAAGTAGACTAAAGTCTAGGAAAGCTCATGAATGCTGCCAACTTCTTTCTTTCAAAGATGTAGCTATATTAGTCTGTAAAATCAGCATGCAGAGAGGTCTTGTAGCACATCTGAGACTGGCTGAAAGAAAGGAGTTGGCAGCATGAGCTCTCCTAGACTTAAGTCTACTTCCTCAGACGCATTTACTTAAGTCTACAAAAGTTCATCCTGCCAACTTCTTTCTTTCAGTGAGCCTCAAAGGTGCTACAAAATCTCTCTACCCTCCTGGGCAAAAGGGAGTTCCATGGGAAAGGGATGTGGATGGAACCTCTAGCTCCAGTGGCAGTGTATCTTTCAGTAGCAGGCCGAGTGACCAGACATCCTCCTTTTCCAGGACATACCCTTCATTTCAGCCTTGTCCAGGAGGAATTTCAAAAGGTCCTCCATTTAGAGCATGACTAAGAAGCATGCATTTAGCATTTGAACGAGTGTCGTTTGCTTTTAGGTTGTCACGTCCAACATTTTTCTGGAAGGTCCTAAATGTTGTGGTGCCAATCGGATGTCATCTTCAGGTAATGGGAAGTCATTCTGAACGCATTCCGAATGCAATTGGAATTCACGTAAATTCGTTAAACTAGCGAATTCACGTGAATTCAAATTGGCTCCAATTGGCTCCATTCGAAATAAAGAGAAATTCCTCCCGTCTGATAAACTTCATAGTCCAATGCTCAAACCACTACATCATGCTGGATCACTTTCAAGCATTTGGGATGATGATCCAAACTTTATGATGGCCAAAAAGAAAGAGATGAAACAATGGATAATAGAGGAAATGCTTCAAGCAGTAAAAGAAAAAAGAGAAGCAAAGGAAAAATGAGACAGAAACAGAACCAGCCAGGGTTCAATGGTTCAATGATTAGTGTGCAAGGATAAATAAAACTACTATAATAATCAATGCAGAGAAATGGAAGACAACAAAAACAAAAAGGGAAAATCAGAGACCTCTTCCTCAAGATCCGGGAACTCAAAAGAAAGTCCAAACCAAAGGTGGGGATGTTCTGTAATCAGAAGAGGAACATACTACAAGATCAGGAAGAAATAAAAAGATGATTGAAGCAACACACAGAACAGCTATATAAAAGAGGTAAAAAAAATATGTTCAACTCATGGAATGAAGAACACATGGTATAAAAATGAAGCCCAAATCCTAGAGAGTGAGGTGGAAGCTGCAATAAGAGACATTGCAAAGAAAAAATCACCAAGAACAAATTCCAATAGAATTGCTACAATCCATACAGACAGAAACAACTCTAATTATAACTTACAAATGCCCAAAAATATGGAAAACAAAATAGTGGCCAACAGAATGGAAATGATCAATATACAGCCTAATCCAGAAAAAAGGAAGGAAAAAAGACTGCAGCAACTATAGAACTATAGCACTAATATCCCCGCCTGGATTGTTTTACAGAGGGGCGGGTAAGAAATAAATATTATTAAGAAATAAATATTATTATTACATGCAAGCAAAATTATGCTCAAAATCCTGCAGCATGGACTCCAGTCATATACCAGTATTGATTTCTGAGAGAAATCCCAGAACTGCAAATGAGTCTCAGGACTCTTTCAAACGGGGAGGAATTTCTCCCAACTCCGAATGGAGCCAATGCGGATTCATGTAAATTCGCTTGTTTAGCGAATTTACATGAACCCCTGCTCCGTTCGGAATTACTTCCCATTACCCGAAATTAACCCCCTCCTGCCCGAATTTGCATGCGAAGCTTTAATTCGGAATAAGGTAAAACCCATGATTGCATTCGAATTGGCTTTCCTCCTGCCCGAATTTGCATGCGAAGAGTTAATTTGCAATAACGTAAAACCCATGATTGCATTCGAATTGACCTTAAATTATACTTCCAATTTAGCCTTGTATGAAAGAGTCCCCAGGAAAAGAAGAGGCACTAGAGATCACATTACAAATATACTTGTATGCAGATAATATTATAGGAAAGGCAGGTTTAGACTTAGAAGAAGGAACATCAACCAAGATATGCCGATGACACCAAATACTAGCAGATAATACAGACTTGGAACAATTACTAAGAAAGGTTAAAGAAGATAGTGCAAAGGCAGACTTACTGATGAACATCAAGAAAACAAAAATAATGACCACAGAGGATCTACATAAGTTCGACCTAGGGGTCATTCACATTGTGAAAATAGTCCAGGATGAATCCAGGTTGAATCTCTGTTGTTCACATCCATCCTGAATGCATCCCAAATGGGGAAGGGGCTGCCAAAAAATTTTTAATCCAAGATAATCCATATTGGGGTTTTCCCCAAGGTTCTTTTTTTTTAGAAAGATCTGCATCTTCAGTACTCTGGATAACTAATGTGACTAGATCTGAATGGACCCAGGATAAAACATTGCATGCCTTGAACGTGTTCCAAATGCATTCATATCAGCGACTCCATTTTAATTTGAATGCTTGCATGTATGAGCAACCAAACTCACAGAGATGTGCATCGATGTAATTCCACAGTGTGAATAACAAACCAGAAATGTGTGAATAACAAACCAAGAATGTGAAAAAGAGGAAGATTGCACACCAGATGGATAGACTCGACTAGGGAGGTCAGGGGCTTGAATTTACAGGGCCTGAGCAGAGCTGTTGGAGGCTTGGAGATGTCTCATCTGCAGGGTCACCATAATTCATTTGACTCGAGGACAGTTAACAACAACAAACACACAGGCCCTTATTCACTTTTCCCCACAGTAGCTGTTACAGGCATAGGAGGGCATGATGTTTGTGCCTCTCGTCCAAACAAAACACTGGGGCAAATGCAACCCTATACCAGAAGATTACAACAGTGGATGTTAAAAAATCAACAAATGTTAACACTAACGTCTCAGAGGGGTTTTTTTTTTCATGATTCTTGTGATGAAACAAATGACTTCTGAAAAGCATACATGCATGGTTACATACACACACAATCTTATCTACCTATACATTCATATATTATTGTTATTGTTAAGCGCCTTCACATCATTGCCATCTTATGGTGTCCCTAATGTGACCCTATTATTATTAAGAGCCCTGGTGGTGCTGCAGCCACTCACTCAAAACCATAAGGTTGCGAGTTCAATACCAGCAAAGGGGCTCAAGCTTGACTCAGGCTTGCATCCTTCCAAGGTCACTAAAATGAGTACCCAGCTTTTGGGTGCAAGTAGCTTACAAGTTGTAATCCGCTTAGAGACTGTTAGGTTAGTATGAAATGGTATATAAATGAAGCTATTTGTTTGTTTTCTTAGCAAGATTTGTTCAGAGGAGACTTGACATTGCTTTTCCCTGAGGCTGAGAGAGTGTGTGACTTTCCCAAGATCAACCTGTGGGTTTCCATGTCCCAATGAGGATTCAAACCTTGGTCTCCAGAGTTGCAATCCAATGATCAAACCACTACACCATGCTAGCTCTCCCATGCTTACATACATACATACATAAGTTTTACTTTTCAGTAATTTCCATACTACACAGTTACAGCACTATGATACCCCTTTAAATGCCATGGCTGCATCCTAAGCAATCCTGAATTCAATAGTTTGGCCAGAGGCATCAGAGAAAGAGCTTTGGAGCTGAGGATTCTAAAGGCCACTTCCTGAAACACCCAATCCAAAGACTCCATGGGGAATTGCCATGGATGTTAAAGGGGAATCATAGCATATAGTGTAAGGCAAGGTATAAGGTTCTGAAGATTGTCTGTAAGGGCAATTTAAAAAAAAAACATTTTAAGGCTGGTAATGCAAAAAAATTAACTCAATTACATTTGAGCAGAAATGTATATGTCGTATAGTGGCTACCACTCAGGATACAATTTCCAGCTCAGCCATGGAAACCCACTGGGTGACCTTGGGCAAGTTGCATGCTCTCAGCCTCAGAGGAAGGCAATGGCAAACCTCCTCTGAAGAATCTTGCCAAGAAAACCCCATGATAGGGCTGCCTTGGGATCGCCACAAGTTGAAAACAACTTGAAGACGCACAACAGCATAG
Source organism: Urosaurus nigricauda (assembly GCA_034509955.1). Classification (NCBI taxonomy): domain Eukaryota; kingdom Metazoa; phylum Chordata; class Lepidosauria; order Squamata; family Phrynosomatidae; genus Urosaurus; species Urosaurus nigricauda. Next base: position 143,956,063 of record JAOEGL010000002.1, on the reverse strand, counting down.
AAAGGGGAGGCTAGATTTCAAAGGAGGGAACTGGCAAAACTACCTCTGAGTATTCCTTGCCTAGGAAAACCCTATGAAAAATGAATGGGGCTGCCATATGCCAGTGTTTCCCAAACTTTGGTCCTCCAGGTGTTTTGGCCAACAACCAGGAATTCTGGGAGCTGAAGCCCAAAACATCTGGAGGACCAAAGTTTGGGATCCACTACCATAAGTGTTTTGATGATGTGTTCCTGCATGGCTGGACTGGATGGCCCTTGTGGTCTCTTCCAACTCTATGGGCTTTATCAGACGTTGGAAATTGGAAGTATAATCCAATGGCAATCTGAATGCAATCATGGGGTTTCACGTTATTGCGAATTAAAGTATCTCACGCAATTTCGGGCAAAAGGGAAGTCATTCCGAACGTAACCATGGGTTTTATTGCATTATCTCACGCAATTTCGGGCAATGGGGGGGTCATTTTCGGGCAATGGGAAGTCATTCTGAACGCATTCCGAACGCAATTGGAATTCACATACATTTGTTTAACTAGCAAATTCAAGTGAATTTGAATTGGCTCCAATTGGCTCCATTCGCAATAAAGAGAAATTCCTCCCGTCTGATAAGGTCTTATGATTCTATGATTCCATAACCTGAAGGCACATATTGTACACACAGAGGACAAAAGGGTTTCATCACATGTGTCCATAGCAATGAAGAGAGACAAGGTGTTTTGCAGTTTGTGGACACTAGATGGTACGCTTGCATCAGACAGACAGTGAACATGAGACTAACTGGCGCACGAGGCTACACAGGCAGCAGACTACATAAATATAGAGATGACGCTGAAATGACTTGCATGTATGAATGGGCCACCGACATCAGATGTTTGTGTTGCTTCCAGTGCTATGCTTCTTTGCTGAGTCTCTTCACACATACTGTGTCTGGCCAGCAAGCGGACATTAATCAAATAGAGTCCAAGAGATAAATATAAACCAGGGCCATTTGTATATTCGGCAGATCTGGGAAGAAGTTTTCTGGGTTTTTTTTACCAATGGTGCCACTTCTTGAAAGGCTTGCATACCCGAATATTGCTCCTTCCTCTCTATAAATGTTTCTGTAAGGAAATAAATCATAGAATGGAAACATTACTGCGTTTACAAAGCCAGCATGTAAAGGTTCGGCTTAGCCTCCTTCTCTATTGTGCTTGTCTTCTATATATAGCGATATTCTTATTGGCAATGGTGATAGGAAACAATTCAAATAAATCCCATCCAAGTTGCAGTATCAATTGTTAGAGTCAAGGAGGAAAAGCTTTTTCAGCAATGAGATTTGGCAATGAAAAAGTTGGCCCCATAGACCACTGTCTGGGATTCGAGGCATATCAGCCCTGTGCCAGAAGGAATGCACAGCTCTGGGTTTTGGAGTTGCTTGCAATAAGGTTGAAACTTGGGGCAAATTGACTGTGTCTCTGTAAACCCACTGGGTAACCTTGTGCAAGTCACATGCTCTCAACCTCAGAGGATAGCATCGGCAAACCCCTCTGAAGAAACTTGCCAAGAAAACTCCATGGTAGGCTTGCTTTAAAGGTAAAGGTAAAGGTAGCCCCTTGACATGAATGTCTAGTCGTAACCAACTGCAGGTGGTGGTGCTCATCTCCGTTACTAAGCGGAAATGCCAGTGTTGTCTGAGGACTGCTCTGGTGGTCACGTGTCCAGCATGATTCCACTGAATGCTGTTACCTTCCCACCAAAGTGGTACCTATTTATCTATTTGTATTTACATGCTTTCGAACTGCTAGATTGGCAGAAGCTGGGACTAGTGACAAGAGCTCACCCCATCATGCAGTACTCGGGCCTCAAACTGCCAACCTTCCAATCTTTCAATCGTCAGAATTGGCATCTTAACCACTAAGCCACCACATCTCTTTAGGTTTGACTTAGAGTCACCATAAGTCAAAAATGACTTGAAGGCACACAACAACAGACCTTATCAGACATTGGAAATTGGAAGTATAATTCAATGGAAATCCGAACGCAATCATGGGGTTTCACGTTATTGCGAATTAAAGCATCTCACGCAATTTCGGGCAATGGGGGGTCATTTTTCGGTAATGGGAAGTCATTCTGAATGCATTCCAAACGCAATTGGAATTCATGTAAATTCACTAAACTAGCGAATTCACATGAATTTGAATTGGCTCCATTTGCAATAAAGAGAAATTCCTCCCATCTGATAAGGTTGAACAACGACAGATTGCTATGCAGTATGTGTGTGTAAAATAGAGCGGGCGAACCTGGTTTCAGCACTGGACAATGATTCTGGAAAACCAGGGTTCAGACCCATGTTTGGCCATGGAAATCCACTGAGTGACCCTGGGCAAGTGGCATTCTCTCAGCCTAAGAGAAAGTCAATGGGAAACTCCTTCTAAATAAATCCTGCCAAGCAAGCTCTTTGGTAGCTTTGCTTTGTTGTTGTGTGCCTTCAAGTTATTTCTGACTTTGGTGATGCTAAGGCAAATCTATCATGGGGTTTTCTTGGCAAGACTTGTTCAGAAGGGGGTTGCCATTGCCTTCCTCTTAAGCTGAGAGAGTGTGACTTGCCTAAGGTCACCCAGTGGGTTTCAATAGCTGAGTGACAATTTGAACCCTGGTCTCCAAAATCAAAGTCCAACCACTATGGGTTCAAACCACTACACCATGCTCACTCAGAGGTTCGCCTTATAGTAGGCATACATCTGAAATCACAAGAAAGCACTCAACAGCAACAACAGTGTGTGTGTGTGTGCACGCGCTCAGGCATGTCAGTATGGAAACATGCATGTTCCACAGAAGAGACTGGAAACTGCAGGAGGAGCACAAGATGGTTGGGTTCCCGAATGTAGGAAGGAACTATGCGTGGACTGCACTGAAAGTTCCCGAAAGTAACCTAATTCAGAGATTTAAGTTCATTTTGGTATTTTAAAATGATTTAAAAAAAAAAAAACAGTTCAGAAGTAACATGTTACTACAGTGCGCCCTTGGTATCCACTGGGGTTTGGTTCCAGGATACCAAAATATGTGGATGCTCAAGTCCCATTAAATACAATGACATAGTAAAATTGTGAACCTTATATAAATTGGCAAAATTAAGGTTTGGTTTTTGGAGGTGTGTGTGTGTGCGTGTATGTTGTTTGTGTTGTTGTTGTGTGCCTTCAAGTTGTTTCTGATTTATGGCAACCCTAAGTTGAACCCCTATAGGATTCTATAGGGTTTATTATAGGGTTTTCTTGGCAAGATTTGTTCATAGGTGGTTTGCCATTGCCTTCCCCTGAGGCTGAGAATATGTGACTTGCCCAAGGTCACCCAATGGGTTACATGGCCTAGTTGTGAATTGAACCCTGGTTTCCAGACCAATGTTCAAACCACTATGCCACACTGTCTCTCTCTCTCTCTCTCTCTCTCTCTCTAACACACACACACACACACACACATTTCCATACAGAAGATGGTTGAATCTGTGGATAAAGAATCTGTGGATATATATAGGCCTGGTTGTATTGTTTTTCTCATGAACAATGAATAATGAATTGCCTTATATTTTCAAAAAAGCAATGCTAACGTGCTAGATTTTACAATAACATTTCCAAGTTCAGTTGGTGTGACAGATACCGGTGGCGGGAGGAGACACTGGTGGCAGCTCTTGAACAGTTGCTGATGTCCCTTGGCACTTTCTTCTGCTGGAGAACTGTACTGGAGCTGCCTGTAACATATCATCTTTCCCCACTAAGCTAGTCTGCTGCCCTAAGTCAGGGTGGAAGACACACTTCTATTGCCAATGTTGAACTAAGCATGCCTTATAGCCAGTGAGTACTGTCCCTAAGGCATTTCAGACACACTGGAGGTCAGGTGGCGAGGTTCATAAAAACTGCTGGATCAGGCCATGGGAATATGTCAAACCATCAACCATGAAATCCATAAACACCTGGACAATTTCAACAGGAAAGAGGAAACCCTGAGGGTAAGCAAGGCTTGGCTCCCAGTCCTGAAGGACAGCAAGTTCAAGACTCAACCTATGCAAATGAGAAACAGCATAAGGCCAGGGGATTCCCAGCACACAATGAGCACCACTTAGCAGACATTAATCCGTGTTTGCATATCCTCCCACCCTGAGGCCTGCCATTAGCAACAGAACAATATATTTGCAAATTAATCCTTCCTTCCCAGGGTCACACAGGATATTTCTATCCAATCCTTTTCCAGGCTATCATTCTCTGAAGATACCAGCCACAGATGCTGGCAAAACGTCAGAAAGGAACTCTTCTAGAACATGGCCACATAGCCCGAAAGCTCCACAAAAAACTATGTCAAACATCTTCTTTCCAAACATCCCTCCAGCATGTGAAAGAAGCATGTATCTATAAGTTTGGAGAGAAAAATGGAAACCATAAGAGGTAGAAGCTAATGAATGGAGAAAAAATCAACTCCTTCGATATTTATTCCTGATGTTTTGCCTGCAATTGTGCCCGAAAAACCCACAGAAATCTCTGTGTGCATTGTTGAAGAAGCTTTCAAGTGGTCTCTCAAGGTTTCAAAAAATATTTGTTTATTTACGCCAGGCTTACCAGCCCTGGTTGTTTCATTTCAGATTGTTAGTTTTGAATAAAAAATTGCTGAACTATGTTCACTTGCTCTTCTTTTTTGTAGTACAGGAACCCATCCCTGTTTTTTCCATGTTATTTCTGCCTTCTGTCCAGGTTAACAGACGTACCTTCTTGACTGAGGTATCCCCGTATTCTTGGCCAATAGTAAACCTACCATCTATGAATCTGCTACTTTTCTTTAAACTTTGAACACCATTTAGAACCCTGGTTGACACCGCACGTTGTGGCAGCAAGTCCCATAGTAAGTTTTCACTTCTTCATTCATTCTTTCGAAAGATTTATACACCTGTATCACCACCCTTCAGCAATCCTTCCAAGACAATTTACAAAAATAAGGAGGAAGACAAGGATCCAATAAGTTTAAACTTTTAACTTTATAGATGCTCTAACTGCTTTTTAAATAAATTGTATATTTCTACTTTTTATTGAAGTGTTCACATACTTTTTAATATATATCGCCTATAAATATGTTGTTAGATGCCTTGCGTCCCATTATTATTATCATGATGTGTCTTCAAGTCATTTCTGACTTATGGCGACCCAAAAACCTAGCATCCCAGGAGGGCACCCACACATTGTATTCAATGCGGAAATTAATTTAGTTCAACAGGGAGCAGCAAGAGGGTCAGGGTAACTCTAGCCAGGACTTTTAGCCTATGTATATTGGTTCTGAACCCAAAGAACTCCAGGGGCAGGTTCATGGGGTTTCCTTGGCAAATTTCTTCAGAGAGGGTTTGCCATTGACATCCTCTGAGGCTGTGAAACTGTGACTTGCCCAAGGTCACCAAATGAGTTTAGATGGCCAAGCCAGGCATTGAGGTCTGGTCTCCAGGGCCGCAGTCCAACACTTATTGATGGAAAATAAATGAACAGAAGGAGAAGGAAGACGAAGTGCCTTTACTTGGTCTATGTGGAGAAGTTACTTCTTTGATCTGCTCTGGCTCTCCTGCCCATCAATTTCATTTCGGTGGTTCCCAAATGGACTCAATGGGCAGTTCCCAAATTATAATATTATTATGAGAGAAGAAGAAGACATTTCCCTCTCTAGTTAATTTCTCCACACAATTTATGATTTTTATTTTGAAATTGTTAGGGGTGTTAATTTATCCTATGACAATCAAAGCTGGGCTAAGCTTTTTGGCTGCCTGAGGCTGCCTCCAGCCAAAGTGAATTAATATCCAAAGCTAGCCAAATTATTTTGGCCCAAAGGCAAAAACAAAACAAAAAATTGCAGACGTATCTCTCCTGCAATAGCAAATGAAACAACTGACTGTCTCTGGCCCTGTTTTAATGGCATGGCCTAATGGTGCCTGTGATCACAGAGGAGTTTATCATACGACAGAATTTGGGGGTATAATACAATGGCAATCCGAATGCAATCATGGGATTGCCCATTTTTGCGAATGAGTGTATCACGCAATTTTGGGCAATGGGAAGTCATTCCGAACGCAATCATGGGGTTTCACGTGATTGCGTATTAAAGTATCTCACGCAATTTCGGGCAATGGGAAGTCATTCTGAATGCATTCTGAACGCAATTAGAACTCACGTAAATTCGCTAAACTAGCGAATTTACGTGATTTCGAATTGCTCCATTCAAAATTGAGAGAAATTCCTCCTGTGTGATAAACTCCAAAATTATGTTATATGTTATCCACACTATGATGAAAATAATAAAAATGGAAACCCTCACTCTCAGCTTATAAATTCCCTATTCCCAAACTGGACTCATGAGCCCTGAAATCTCCATCATTTGGAAGCAGGAGACTCACACAGGAAATTGATTTTTTTTTATTTTTTTTTTATTTTTTGGTCCCTTACACCCCTGTCTTTTCCTTTCAGTTTAACATATAGAGAAATTAGTGTGGTGTAGTGGTTTGAGTACTGGACTATTTATTCTGGAGATCTGGGTTTGATTTTCTGCTCTTGTAACCTGTATGTACCCTGGTTTGATGTGTTTTTAACTGTTTCAAATTAATGTTTTAATGGGATAAATTGTTTAAGTTGCTTTTAAAACTTTCATACTATATACTGTTTTAGTTATTTTGTGTTAAATTACATTGTAATCCAGGGAGAGCCAGAATAGTGTGGTGGTTTGATTGTTGGACTATCACTCTCTGGAGACCAGGGTTCAATAGCCCAAAATTGTTGGTTTTAACCTTTAAAGCCCTACATGGCTTGGGTCCATCTTATCTGAGGGACCGCCTCCTCCCATACGACCCCCCCCCCGCACACTCCGGTCTTCTGGGAGGAACCTGTTGCAGCCTATGAAAACTAGGCTGACGCAGACTTCCCAGAGGGCCTTTTTGGTTGTCGCTCCCAGGCTATGGAATAACCTGCTGGACACAATGCGTCTTATTACATCTTCTGATTGCTTTAAAAAAGCCTTGAAGACGCATCTCTTCTGGCATGCCTTCCCAGAAAGTCTTTAACCTCCCAGCTCTGTTTGGGTTAAGCTCTCCCATTAACACTTTAACATCTTGACCCTGATGTCTATGCAATGGGTTGCTGTTTTAAATTGTAATTTTTATTATGTCTTTTTAATTGATGTTAGTTTAATTCAATTTTAAGGGGCGGGTGGTTGGGTATGGGTCGTGTATATTTTATCTTAAATTTTTTTATTGATGTAACCCGCTCTGATTGGATACAGAGGAGCGGGCTATAAATAAAACTTTATTATATTATTTATTACTCGACCATGAAACCTATTGGGCAAGTCACATCCTCACAGTCTCAGGGAAAGGCAATGACAAATCTTCTCTGAACAAATCTTGCCAAGAAAACTTGCCTAAAAATCACCATAAGTTGGAAACTACTTGAAGGCACTCAACAACAACAAAAGGATTTCCTGCTTGGTTTACAAGTGTTAACTAAGATTTTCTTTATTTAAGTAACAGACTCCTTGTAAAGATCCGAAGTTCCTGTTGACTAAATTTCACATGCTGTTTGTCTTGATAAAAAGATTAGAACAAACATCTCTGTGACAGCCTGAAGGTGTTGGCGAATAGTAGACAGGGAGGGTGTGACTTGATCTGTGATGTTAATGTTTCGATTTTGTAAAAGGGTATAAAAGACGGACTCTGAGGACCATTCACTTGTCCCGCCTTAGACCTTTCCAGGTGGACCTATTTCTGCTGCAGGAATAAACTTTTTAACCCCTATTGCACCTTGCTCTGTTGCTTCTGCTAATTTGGACCCTCTGCTGGGCAACGAATCTCACTCTTGTGACACACGTTACACAGTTATAGCACTATGATTGTGCTTTAACTGCCATGGCTGCATCCTGCAAGATCCCTGGGATCTGTAGGTTGGTCAGAGGCACCAGAGGAGCTCCATGGTTGAGAATTCTCAAGTCCCCTTCCTCAATTTCAAATCCCAGGATTCTGTAAGTTGGAACCACGGCAGTTAAAGTGGAGTCATATCACTATAATTGTGTTGTCTGGCAGTGGCATCACTAGGGTTGGTGTCACCCGGTGCAGTAATTCATGGTGTCACCTCCACCCCAATGATCTCCTTCCATACCATAACATACAGAATCCTTAGTAATGGTTTCTGTAGTAATGTTACTCATAAATTGTAATTCCTATATATCACTGAACGTAATGGCAACAGTTGTGAGATAAACAACTAGCAAAACTAAAATTCCACCTAATTACACACAGCCTAAATGTATTTACATGCACATAGTTTCATGTGGTTGAAGTGAACATTTGGTAAGATGTGATGATATTTTTTAAGATTTTTTTAAAACAAATAATTACATTGTTAATTTATATATTTTTTAAATAAACGGAGGCCTCTCTTTTTCTCCTCCCACTATGCTTCACTCACTCACACCATCTCTCCCACTGAGCTCCAGCATTTTAAAGGGACACAGGTGAATGCCACAGCCATTTACTTTAGCACAAAGTAGCTAAACCAATATATGGTACAAAAGATGTTAAAACATTAAACAATCGATCTTGTTAAATCATTAATTCAAAATAGTTAAAAACACATGAAAAGAAATTACATATTAAGAAACTGCATCCACTGCACATCCCTCGGAGTGTAGTGGAGTCTCCATCCTTGGAGGTCTTTAAGCAGAGGCTGGATGGCCTTCTGTCGGGGATGCTTTGATTGGGAGTTCCTGCATGGCATGGGGTTGGACTGGATGGCCCTCGTGGTCTCTTCCAACTCTATGATTCTATGATTCTATCCTCCCCAAATCAGTTAAAGGCTGAAGGCCAGTTTAAATAAGGGTCTTTTCCCGCTGGAGAAAAGAAAACAGAGAGGGGGCTAACTGAGCATCCCTTGGGAAGGAGTTCTATAACCTGGGAGCAACCACTAAGAAGGCTGTCTCTCATATCCTCACCAGACAAACCTGGGAGGATGGTGGGTTAGAGAGAAAGCCCTCTCCCAAAGATCATAAGACTCAGACTGGCTCATATGGGGAGTATGAAAATCCATATAGGTAAGTAGATACCCCCTCATCTCCCCCTTCCTTTTTTCCTCAATATTGACTATGGTCTAATCTGCACCACAGAAATAATACAACTCGATGCCATTAACTGTCATGGCTCCATCCTCGTGAACCCTGGGATTTGTACTTTGTTGTGATACAAGAGCTCTCTCACAGAAAAAGCTAAATAGCTCACAAAATTATGAATCCTAGAATCCCATAGCATTCAGCCATGGCTGTTAAAACAGTGCCAAACTGCAGTGCAGATCAGACCTATATTAAGAGTGGTGTAGGGTGCTGACCTATGACTCTGCCCATTGAACCCACTGGGTGACTTGGGCAAGTCACACACGCTCAGCCTCGGGAGAAGGCAATGGCAAACCTCCTCTGAACAAATCTTGGCAAGAAAACCCCATAGCAGGTTTGCCTTAGGGATGCCATAAGTCAGAAATGACTTGAAGGCGCAAAGCAACAACAAGAAGTCCGGACTGCAGTGCAAGTGATTTCCACTAATCTGGGATTCCAATGTTGCGTTCTGGGGAAGAGGTCTCTGAAGAGTATCTGCTCCTTTACTGCTTTATCATAACAGTGGGAAATGTTGCATATAAAATGACTCGAACAGTGACAACAGTTCTCACTAGCAGGGAGGCAACTGTGTATAGCTAGCCAAACAACCAGAGAGACATGGTAGCAGAATCTGATGACTGGAGGCCCTGCGAATAGTGGGATGGAAAGAGCCAGGTTTGAAGCTATGGTATGGGCAAAATAAGGATCCTGGAGTTTATCACATGGGAGGAATTTTTCTCAATTGCGAATGGAGCCAATTCGCAATTACGTGAATTCACTAGTTTAGCGTTCAGAATGACTTCCCTTTTCCCGAAAATGACCCCTCATTGCCTGAAATTGTGTGAGAAAGTCTAATATGCAATTACGTGAAACCCCACGATTGCGGTCGGAATGACTTCCCATTGCCTGAAATTACGTGAGATACACTCATTCGCAATTACGTGAAACCCCATGATTGTGTTCGGATTGCCGTTGCATTATACCCCCAAATTCCGTCATATGATAAACTCCGTTGTCTCTTTCCAAATAAAAATTCTCCTCTCCCATGAAATTTTCCTTCAGTCCTGAAATTTTTAACATAGCAGTAACATTTCCATTGAGCATTTAAAAATAAGAGTTTAGGTATCCAAAGAAAAGGGGCAAATAAAGTGAACAGGAACAAATGGAATGCAGCAAATAGAACAATTCTAGGTATGAATGATTTTCAGTGTCTCACTCTGCAATGCTTGAAATTTGGGGACTGAAGGAATATTTCATTTGGTTGCAGAATCTATGCTTGGGATGTAATTCCCTCACATTTTGTTGTTAACTGCCATCAAGTTGATTTTCACTTATACAGACCCTATGAATGAGAAATTATCCTGTTATCCACAGCCTCATTCACGTCTTGCCAAACTCAGGGCTGTGGCTTCCTTGATTCACTCTATCCCTCTGGAAAATTATTTCTTCTTTTCCTGCTGCCTTCCACCTTCTTGCCAAGCGTTATTGTCTTTTCTAGTGAATCACGCCTTCTAATGATATATCCAAAGGTACAGCAGACTTAGTTTAGTCATGCTGGCTTCTAGGGAGAGCTCAGGCTTGATTTGCTCTCAGTCTATTTGTCCTTTTAGCAGTCCACTGTATCTTCAGAGCTCTTCTCCGGCACCACATTTCCAATGAGTCAACTCTGCCCCTATCAGCTTTCTTCACTGTCCAGCTTTCACAACCGTACATGGAAACTGGAAATACGATGGCATGGGCAATGCTGACTTTGGTATTCAATTATATATCCTTACAGCTGAAGATCTTGTGATCCCACAGAATGTAGCAAAACACAATCCTCAAGACGGACTGAGTAGTTGAGTGTGGGCGAAAGGTACTACTTCTGCAGAAAAAGAGCATAGTGCACAGGCATTTGAATAAAGCTTCCTAAATTGCACAGTTTTCTTTCATTTCCAAGAGTCTATCCTCAATAGTAGACCCTTCGGGTCTACTATTATAGGGATATGATAAGTTTCAGGGTTCTAGACCCAAAGAAAGGAGTTTAAATTTAATGAGATGAAGCTACAAGGGGCGCATTCACACCACACAGTTCAACTGCTTTGCAAACATCCCATGGAAACCTGGGATTTGCAGTTTAGGGAAGGGCATTTAGAATTCTCAGCCAGAGATCTCTAGCAGTTTTTCAAACTACAAATCCTAGAATTCCATAGGACACAATCAAAGTGCTATAATTATGTAGAATGAAAGCACCCTCGGGTGGGAATGAGCAGCAACAATTCAGTGATGGAACATGTAGTCTGAATGGCAGAAGGTTCCAGATTCAACCCCTGCTATCTCCAGTTAAAAGGGTCAAGTAACTGGGCTGAACGGACAAGCCATTTGACCAGGTATCTGGCCACTTTCTACCGAGGGCAGGCATTTTTCACCCTTCTCCTCTTCCATTATGAAGTTGAAGCTATTCCTTTGTCCCGCACACACTTCCTGTCTCAATGTCACGGGACAAAGCAAACGAGAGGCAGATTCCAATAAAATGTTAGAAATCTATACTGAAATGAAAATAGATACGAAAGGTAACAGTAGTCTAGTGCTGAAGACAAGTTGGCTGAAGAGGCTTAGTCTGTCCTTTTCACCTTTATCACCAAAGAACAAAGCCAGCCCAAAATATTTTGCTATCTGAGGAGAAGGGGACAGTGGTATTCCCCTTCAACTGCCAGCAAATGGACTGGCAGTTGAATATTACATCAACATTGGCAATGGGATAGTGCCCGTCTCTACACCTGAGGCAGCAGACTAGTTTAGTGGGGAAGAACCGATCCAGTGGCATAAACTGTGATGAGGAAAGTCAGGGTGATGACATGAAAGAAGGACAAGGCACCATAAAATGTAGAACATTCAAGAAAAACATAGGACATTTCAAAACAAAACCAACAAGCTCTCATGTAAATATAAATTCTTGCTTCTTAGCCATGCTCAGACAAAAGGACATTTTGGAATTCCTCCTGGACAGAAGGCTGAAATTGGAAATATAATGGCATGGACAATCATACCATGACTTTGTTATTCAATTAGGTGAAAGTAAGGTAAAGGTAGTTCCTTGACATGAATGTCTAGTCGTAACCAACTGTAGGGGGTGGTGCTCATCTCCATTACTAAACTGAAGAGCCATCATTGTCTGAGGCCAGCATGATTGCACTGAACACTGTTACCGTCCCACCAAAGTGATACCTATTTATCTACTTGCATTTACATGCTTTCGCACTGCTAAGTTGGCAGAAGCTGGGACTAGTGACAGAAGCTCACCCCATCATGCAGCTCTCAGGCCTCGAACTACTAACTTTCCACTCTTCGTATCATCAGAATTGGCATCTTAACCACTAAGCCACTGCATCCTTCATTCAATTATATATCCTTATTATATATCCCAATTATATTCAATTATATATCCTTATTATATATCCCAATTATATATCCAGATGGTCCCCTGAGTAAGGGAAACATCTCGACAACTCAAGAGGAACATCCAGGACAATGTTCCTGCATCTGCTGCCTGAGTGGAAACATAGAGTCACAGAATCCTAAAGTTGGAAGAGACCACAAAGGCCATCCAGTCCAACCCATGCCATGCAGGAACTCACAATCAAAGCACCTCTGACAGATAGCCCATCCACCCTCTGTTTAAAAACCTCCAAAAAAGGAGACTCCACCACTCCCCAAGGGCGTGTGTTCTGCTGTCGAACAGCACTTCTGTTCAGCAAGTTCTTCCTAATGATGAGGTGGAATCTTTTCTAGTAGTTTGAACCCAATGGTCTGGATCCTACTCTCTGGAGCTTCAGAAAACAAATTTACTCCATCTTCAGCATGATATTCCTTCAAATATTTAAACGGGGCTATCTGAAGGGATGTCATACTGACGATGGAGCAAATTGTTTCTGCAGTTCCAGTGAACAGGACCCAGACCAATAAGTTGCTCCTCATAGAGCATGGTTTCCAGACTTTTCACTATTTTGGTCCCACTCCTATGGACATGCTTCAGCTTGTCAACATCCTTTTTGAACTGTGGTGCCCAGAACTGGACGCAGGACTAAGCCTGCCAATTATATGTTCCTCTTATATCAGGTCTTGCCTGGACCTCATTGCCCAAATCTGAGGCTCCGAACCTCAGTGGACCAAGCAAGCAAGCCTCAAGCCATGTCTTGAAGTGACATGGAGTTCCATGAGGTTGCAGCAGAGGGCTCCATGCCCATTCCACAGTAGCTAGTACTATGATCTTCCAACATGAACCTCGTTTATTTTTAAAGCCATTGTAAGACAATCCCTTTTTCCAATAACAGTTACTACTGTTTATCTTCCTCCAATAATTCTGGAAATATTTGGAAGGCAATATTTGAACATCCTAGGGAGCGAGAGAAACTAGAATTCTGCAAAACTAGAATTCTGAAACAGGTAAAGACGAAGTTAGAGACCAGTTCGGTATAGGAATCTGAAGTCTACTCAGAACTCTTGAGTATATATTCTAAACTCAGGAAACCACATTAGTAAATTCTGTATATGTACTGAAACGCTGTAGCAGAATTATGCTAGGAGCCTCAGTTAAAGAAACCTGCTCCCCCTTTCCTGCACTTCGGGTCATCCAATTGAATTCTCACTGCCCTGCCCCAAAACACTATGGAAGCTGTTTTATTACTACATGCAGGTACCTTTATAAACTTTTCACTGACGTGGGAAATTGGAAGTATAATCCAAGGGCAATCCAAACGCAATCATGGGGTTTCACGTTATTGCGAATTAGAGCTTCTCACGCAATTTCGGGCAAAAGGGAAGTCACTCCGAACACAATCATAGGTTTCACGTTATTGTGAATTAAAGCTTCTCATGCAATTTCGGGCAAGGAGGGGTCATTTTCGGGTAATGGGAAGTCATTCTGAACGCCTTCCGAATGCAATGGGTATTCACGTAAATTCGCTAAGCAAGCAAATTCACATGAATTCGCATTGGCTGCATTCGAAGTTGGGAGAAATTCCTCCAGTGTGAAAGAGTCCACTGTCTGAAAACATGGGAAGTGTGAAGTGTTTTCCTTTTAGAAAGATTTATGCACTCATAGAAAAGTATGCATCTTCCTGAAGGGTGCTGCATATTTCTCTTGTACTCTCCCCTTTTATTTTTCTTCTGTCCAACCCTAGTTTAGTTTTTCCATTAGATTTAATTGTAGACTGCTCAGGGCCAGGGGCCTGTCTTTTTTAATGCTGCTCTGCAAAGCACCATATGAACAATAACAACAACAACAGTTCTACCTTCTGACTCAGTTTGTGCCACTTGTACACAACACACCCACAGTGACTGTACTTGTTGGTAAGCTTTATCTAGGGAATAAAATATTTGCTGCTCCCCATCAGCAGCTACACAAGTACACACAAATTGTTCCCAATGGCCCCATAGCCATTCTGTGGTCATCCGTAAATATAGATGTTAATTAGATGCCATACACGGAAAGACTCTTTTTAATTTACCATCAGCTGACTGATCCTTTTCTAAAATCTTTTCCATCTATTAAAAAAATGAGCCTACATCAACCACATACCCATTGGTCTGGTGAACAACCTGTAATTCACAATATTCTCCGTTTCTGTTTTAGGTACGCTGGGGGCTTTCAAAGAACCAACTTGAATTTTCGCTATTGCTTCCAAAAGGGGAAACTGATGCTCTCATAACCATTTGACATAACAACAACAACAAAAAAGTTAATCAAATTACAATCAGGTATTGCATTTAAAATAATGACAAGGAGACAAAAGTGTAAAGGAGAAAGGTGTGGTATTAAATTATGTTGCAGCCTGAAATTTGATCAGAAAAGCATTGAGTCACACAAGAGACTCAGAGGAATTAAACCCCATGCAGGGTGGCAAAGTCTTAACAGATCAAGTGACGTGTCCAAGGTCATGTAAGAAATGAATGGCAGAGCCAATAATGACTACTCTTCTCCTTCTACCTCTATGCTCTTTTAATTTATTTCCTCTCCCAAAAGGAACCAGTGTGGTGTAGTGGTTTGAGCATTGAAGAACAGGGCCTGAATCCCCACTCAGCCATGAAACCCACTGGGCGACCCTGGGCAAGTCACACTCTCTCAGCCACAGGCATGACAATGGCAAATTCCTTCTGAAGAGACTTGCCGACAGAACCCCGTGATAATTTCGCTTTAGGGTCACCATAAATCGGAAATGTCTTAAAGGCACGCAACAACAACTCTCCCAAATTTTCCAGGAATATTTTGGGTTCTCTCTATTAAAAAATCAGTAGGTCTGTGGGTCTTTGCCAAAGTTCCATGCCAGACCCAGATGTTCCACAGGCCAACACCAAATCCCAGAAGATGTTATGTGAATTGCAATGGAAATTTCATTTCCTTCTGGGACAGCATGCAAATTCCCTGCTTTCCACTCCCATGCCACCTATCTTTTGCTGCTGAATTGCTCATCATCCTTTCTTTTCTTTTTTTTAGCGGAAGAAAAGTTACTCACCATCTGATGACTTTTCCTCCATCTGGGATAGGTGGCAAGTACTTTGTCAGCTGAAGAACTCATGTCTACATACACATACAGTGTTCCACGGAGGCCGTGACCTTTTTCTCTATGCAAAGAGACATGAGAAGATGGAACGGGATATGGGGCCTGAGATGAGACTCTTGAGTCAGATAAAGGTCTAAGGGCAAGAGGAATTTTCTTGGCTCAATAGGGCAAGCTAAATGGATGGAGTGGGGCGACTGTTATCTTGAGCCTTTCTCTTTTAAGGAGACGCCTTTATTGACTATGATCATTCTACACATTTTATCTATATTTCCATGTACTTGAAATTACAACACAAGAACATGTGAAACCTTTACAGAACCATGGAAGCAGTGGCGAGTCCCCTGCCCCAAAAGCTTACAATCTAATGCTTATAACAGAAGAGAGGACACAAACAATGCAAGAGCAAAAAAATAGTTCTCATTATTATTAGATATGAGATGTGAGTAAGAGAAAAAGAAAGAGTCCTTCCCTAATGGATGCGCTTTGTTTGACAGGGATAAACGTAATAAGAGAAGTAGGACATAGTACTTTCAATAAAGGCTTTTGTACTGTTGAAATTCTTTCTGTTGCGTGTTTTAAAATCAGTTCAAATTTTTGGTGACCCTGTCATTGAGTTTTCTTGGCAGGATTTATTCAGAGGAGGTTTGTCACTGCCATCTTTAAAGGCTGAAAGGCTCTAACATGTCGACAGTTACCCAGTGAGTATCCATGGCTGTGTGGAGGTTTAAATCCTGGGCTCCCAGAGTCCTTGTCCAACATGCAAACTACTACACCATGCTTACAGAAGTGCTTTTCAGACCTATTGAAAACAATGAAAGGGATGCCAGCTATCGAAACCACAAATCAGAGTACTTGGGTAGTGCAAAGTATTGTAACAAAGCCAAGACTGGCTCCAGATTTGAGGCAGGCTTTGCTTTAGGTTTAATCTGCACTGAAGATTAAGTGTAAAGGTGTCCAGTAGCCTAATCAGCACTGCAGAAATAATGCAGTTTCACACTTCTTTAATTGCCATGGCTCAGTGCTATGGAACTACAATATAGTGCTACAAACTATACAGTGGTCCCCCGGGTTACGAAAGTAATCCGTTCCAGATTACCTTTCGTAACCCGAAAATATTCGTAACCCGGGGGACCACTTTTTTTGCCGGACCACGCGGCAAATTTAAAGGGACCGCGTGGTTTTTTAAGTTGTAACCCGGGGTTTTTTTCGTAAGCCGGGGCCGTTTTTGCGGCCCCGGCTCTTTCGAACCCCGGGGTTTTCGTACCCCGGGGGATTCGTAACCCGGAGGACCACTGTATTGCAGTTTATTGTGTCACTGCAGCTCTCTAATAGAAAAGGCTACATATTTCACAAAACTACTAATCCAGAATTCAATAGCATTGAGCCATGGTAGTTAAAGCAATGTCAAATTGCATTATCAGTGTTGGTTAGGCTACTGGGCACCTTTACACTTACCTGGCTTGGGGAGCAGCACCTCTCCAAAAGGTGACTGCCATTTTAATATTCCGCATTGCAACAGAGCTCTGGAAGATGCCCCTACAATGAGGGCAGGGAGGTAAAATGGGGATTCACAGGCCCAGTTATACAATGTAGGGGGCCCAGTCATAGCAAAGGTCAAAGTGAGCCATACTGTAGCATATCCTCCAACTGCCCCTGTTTAGCAGCAGCAGTCCCAGTTAATCCTCTGCTGTCCAGCTTTCTCATCTGCTTTGAACATGTCCCAGTTTCTCCTCTCACTTTCTTCCTTTGTCCTCAGCTTACTTCAGTTGCTTCAAACTGAATTCAAAGTGAATTCCACTCAGTTAATTCACCTGGAAGGGCCTCATTTGATATTGATGTTGTTGCTCTGTGCCTTCAAGTAATTTCTGACTCATGGCGACCCTAAGGGCCTAAGTATCATGGGGTTTTCTTGGCAAGATTTGTTCAAAGGAGATTTGCCATTGCCTTCCCCTGAGGTTGAGAGCTTGTGACTTGCCCAAGGTCATCATGGCCGAGCTGGGAACCGAACCCTGATCTCCAGAGTCATAGTCCAACATTCAAACCATATAAACCCTTTTTAAAAGGCTTTTCTAAAAACAGTATATAAATTCCAGGGGTTCTCTGCTTAAAATAGTATTTTCATGTGCTTTCCCATTAATAACTTTTGTTCTCTTGTTCCTTGGTCACATGCATTTGGCTACACTCCGTTGTTGCTCAGCTCCATGTACCCAAGTTTTCATTTATGAAAAGCCAGAGACTATGCAGTAGTACTGTAGGCCAGGCGCTCATCCCAATGTGCCAAGTTTAGAAACTGGACCTGCCCAAAGAGCTTTGGGTGAAGAATTACAAATCCAAAATGGGGCCAAAAGTGGATCTTGAAGCAGAACCAACAAGTTTGTTTGTTTGTTTTAAAGCATTTGAGAATGAAGCCATGAAAGTCCCCATTTTAGGGACAGGGCATAGATTGGCATGGGGGCATGGCTGGCTTTGTAAATGACTGGAAGGAAGGGCCCGCAAGCAGAGCCCAACACAAAATCTGTTGGTTCAGCTTAGGTGGTAAGGTTTTAAGCAAATAGGTGAAAGAAGGGATCCTGCCTCCCCTGGTTTTCTGGCAACCAAAAGCAAAACAAATGAACAGCCAAGCTATTTTTGTTTCCTGGTCAGCTGGTAGCCCACAGGCATTTATCCTGTTCCTAAGTGGGTGGGTAGAGGGGGAATGGGCCTCTTCAGGGAAAGGTTGGCACAAACATGCACATCCCATGAGGGAAAAGCTTCCCTATCCTAGGAATAGAGGGACAGATCCTGCCTAGGCAGCTGGCATCCTTCCCTGGCGTCATGTGCCCGAGCTTGGATTCCTTTTTTTAAAGCGATCTCTCCCAGGCTGGGTTAAGAGGCAAATCCTGTTTATTTCAGGAGGTTGGTGGCTTATGCAGCGTGCTGGGGAAGCAAAGTGATTAGAGACGTAAATTATCTTATACTGAAGGCCAGCAGCATGGACAAGGGACCAGAGGAGCCTGCAACACCTACACATCCCCAACACACTTAAACACACAATCTCTCTCACACACACACACCCCATCATTGCTAGATTCTTACTGTCTTGTGAACAGATGCAAGTGTACAAAGGGACGTTTAAAGTGATAGTGCTCAAGTGTACTCTATTGGGATTAGCTATTCCTCAGCAATAATAACTAAATAGCTAAGTGGTGGAATTCAAAGACATAGCTGTGTAATTCTGGAAAACCCGTATGCAAAAAAAGAAGCTTGTTATCCCAAAGTGTAGCCTCCCTCTGCACTCCCCTCTTTTCGACATCAGTTTTATCGGCATGTAGCCAAGAAGGCACCCTCAGTTCAGGAAACTAACCATGATATAAGGAGATCCGAATAGCTCAGCCTAGGGGAAAGCTAAAGCACAAAACCAAGGAGTTTATCACATGGAAGCACCCAAATCCTGTGGCTAAATGGGCTTTAAATACGTGAATATCCTGCAAGAATTATGTTTTTGTTTTCAGATGACGTCTTCCAACTTTGTCATTAACCCGACATTAACCTGTGCAAAAAGCAGCAAAATCTCACCACTTAACTTCGGGAAAATCCCAAAGTTAAAACATGGCACAATTCTGCCGCGTTTTGCACGGGTTAATGTTGGGTTAATGACAAAGTACCCCAAAGTGTCTGAAAACAATCTCACTCTTGTGGGATATTCATGGGATTTAAACCCCGTTTATTTGGGTGCTTTGCCTCCTGTGTGATAATATCCCAAGATAGGTAAATTAAGATCAGAATCTGCATAATCCCTTCATTGATAGGAGTGATGGTGGGTGATAGACCTTGGGTTTATAAGTGAACAGAAACCCAAGTACACTTCCCTCTCTAGGAAATACTCCCTTGTCCAGAGACATTTGCACAGATTGTTCAGCCTTTTATAAGTTCCCTTTTCATTCTTCTCTCCTGGAAACTTCATTTTAATCCCAAAATCTGCTCCAGGATACATTTTGCCCTATAAATATTCCTACCTAGGTACTACCAATTTGGTCTTAACGTCAGACAGACACTCTGTCAGTATCTCACATGACTCCTCGGCAACTGCTGATCCACTTTCCTCTCACAGAACTCCCTGACTGGGACCTCTGCTTCTGGAATTGGTACAGTATAATCCTCTGCAATCTTGAAAGTTACTATCTGCTACCACCTTTTATATGCTGCTAGTTCTTGTATGTGTGTGTGAGTGAGTGTCTTTGCATAAGTGGTGATTCCCCTTGATCTACAAATAAAACTACGGAGCTTATCACATGAACTTTAAAACCGTCTCAAGCATCCTGGGCTGTAGCTAGGACACAGGATGGAGGTGGGGATTATCACATGTTAAATTCCTGCCTAATCACCACGCACCATCAGCCCGGGTCCCAGCTGTGCTCTACCAGCACTTTTTAGAAGCTGGAAAGTTTCCGACTACAAAAAAGTGCTGGCGGAGCGTGGCTGGGACCTGGCTTGGACTCGGGCTGGTGGCAAGTGCGGCGGCGATTTAGAGTGCGATAATCCTCACCTCCATTCTGCATACTGGTGAAGCCAGGATGTATTAGATGGTTTTAAAGTTCATATGATAAGCTCCTACATTTGGATCTTACAATCTAGAGTTCTGTTTCTCGAAACCAGTATACATGACTTCGTCCCTGCTTTTAGTTACCAAAAGTCCTTTCAGCAGCTTCACTTGAACTATTAAAATTCTTCTATCAGATATTGGTTGTGACTGCCCTCTGGGACACTAGTATTTAGGGTAACAAGCTGGTAGTGTGAGCTTTCCTAGACTTGAGTCTAATTCCTCAGATGTATAAGGAGGTACAGTAGTAGGCTCAAGTCTGCTAAAGCTCATGCTATCAGCTTCTTTCTTTCAGATAGTTTCAAATGTGCTACAAGGTCCCTTTGCATACTAAATAGCAAAGTGATTAAGTTACAATGCAATCAATTTTGCATTCCTCCCCCCAAATGGCATGGGGTCAAGCGGGGATCCAGTCTGGACTCCATGGAATTATGTAGTAAGGATGCATACTAAACTTAATTCAAATAACTCATGCTCAAAGGATGTAATTTTTTACATTTTTTTCACTTTTTTCACTTTTATACAGTTTTTCTCCTGGCTCCTTTGAAAATAAACAAGGGAGCAAGCTAGCTGGAATTTGAATCTGAAATGGAAAACGAGTTCCTGAATGTTGTTGCTGCTGCTGCTGTGTGCCTTCAAGTCATTTTTGAATTCTGGTGACCCTAAGATGAATCTATAATGGGGGTTTTCTTGACAAATTTCTTCAGAGAGGCTGTACCATTGCCATCCTCTAAGGCTGAGAGAGTGTGAGTTGCCCAAGGTCACATATTCCAATATCTCATTCTTCAGGATATTTAAATTGTGATGGGTTGGAAAAATCCTTCCTGCACTTACATGGCAGCAAAATATGCAAACAAACTTTCAAGCATGAAAGGTACAAAAGGGTGCAGAACGTCAACTTCCTTTTGGATAGCTCAGAGCACAATCCTATGTATGTTTACATTAAAAGTAAGTACCAAGGTGTTCAGTGGGGTTTACAGTCTGGAGTGTACTTAATGCTGCTGCCCAGGCACTTTCATATTGCCTACCTTTCATTGAAAACCCTTGTGAGAGTTGACCAGGTATTTTAACTTGAAAGGTTTCTTTAAGCAGAGGCTGGATGGCCATCTGTCAGGGATGCTTTGATTTGGAGTTCCTGCATGGCAGGGGGTTGGACTGGATGGCCCTTGTGGTCTCTTCCAACTCTATGATTCTATGATTCTATGATTCTATGGTAGAGTCCAAGCATAGAGTTGGATGTATCACCTCTTATTTTATAGCTCTGAGTTCAAAGAAGTTGAAGAAGAAAGAAAGAAAGAAAGAAAGAAGGAAGGAACTTGCCTAGGCAGCGACAAAAGAACTAGAACTAGAAAAGATCCTAAAGAGTAAATATAGAAAGAAAGAACTTGCCTAGGCAGCTATGAAAGAACTAGAACTAGAAAAGATCCTAAAGAGTAAAGATATACAACTGAGCATAAAAGTTAGAATTGTACAAGCCATAATATTCTCTATCACCATTTATGGATGTGAGCGCTGGATGGTGAAGAAAACTGATCGGAAAAAATAAACTCATTTGAGATGTGGTGCTGGAAAAGAGTGTTGATACCACTGATGGCCAAAAAAACAAATGGGTCTATGACCAGATCAAGCTAGAACTCTCCCTGGAAGCCAAAATGATCCAGTTGAGACTATCATACTTTGGCCACATTGTGAGAAGGCACAACTCACTAGAAAAGACAATAATGCTAGGAAAGAAAGGAGTTTATCACACGGGAGGAATTTCTCCCAATTTCGAATTGAGCCAATTCGAATTCACGTAAATTTGCTAGTTTTGCAAATTTGCATGAAATCTAATTGCATTCGGAATGCATTCAGAATGACTTCCCATTTCCCAAAAATGATCCCCCACTGCCCGAAAGTGCATGAGATACGCTTATACACATTAACGTAAAACCTATGATTGCGTTCGGAATGACTTCCTTTTTGCCCGAAATTGCGTGAGATACACTCATACGCAATTACGTGAAACCCCATGATTGCATTCGGATTGCCCTTGCATTATACCCCCAGATTCCATCGCATGATAAACTCCGTAGAGGGCAGCAGAAAGAGAGGAAGACCCCACACCAGATGGATGGACTCTGTTAAGGAAGTCACAGGCATAAATTTGCAGGACCTAAGCAGAGCAGTGGAAGATATTGAGTCTTGGAGGTGTCTCATCCATAGGGCCGGCATGAGCTGGGGTCTACTTGAAGGGGATTAACAACAACAACAACAACAACAACGGCTCTTTAAAATGACATTGTACAGTAAAGTAACTATGGGGAAGCTTTGTTTTTCTTGACCAGGATAAGAATGCTGATGCTCTCCAGATATTCTTGGACTGCAATGTCCAGCAGCTATAGCCACCACAAATAGTGGTGAAGAATGCTGGGAGTTTCAGTTCAACTTCTAGAGTACAGCATATTCCAACACCACCACTACCACCACCACCACACCAGGCACTAGATATTAGACTTCGCTCCATTCAACCCCACCTGCTATGGCTAATGATAACTGGTTATGGGAGCTGAAGTATAGTAGATCTGGCAGGTCAGAAGTTCTCTACCGTAAAACAAGTGTAGAACAGAGCAATCAAAATTACCAGGGAGTTGGGAGAACTTTCTACAAAAGGAGACCTTAAAAATGTTTAATTTAGAAATGAAAAATCAAGGATATAAAAGAGGTTTTTACAATTGATGGGAGAGAGAGAGAGAGAGAGAGAGAGAGATATTGAGATTTATCTTATTCTCATAAACTATAACTCAAGTTCCCCAGATAAAACTGATGGGCAAATAGACTCAGAACAGATGAAATGAAGTATTTATTTATGCAACACATTATTAATTGATGCAGTTCACTTCCCTGTGATGTAGTCATGGCCACTATTTTAGATAGCTTTTTTTATTAAAGGACATGTATTAGATATATTTGTGAATCATAACTCTCTCAATAATGGGGGTCAAGGGTCTAGGACGAGAAAGAGGTAAGTGCGTTTACACAGTGCCATTCCATTTTGCACAAGAAAAGTGATGTAGGGGAGATATTAAAGAAAGCCCAGGTACCCTGACTCCCACCTTCTTTTACTCTTACAATGGCTGTCAACTTTTAATTTCAAGCATTCTGATACCCAGAAGGACCAAGGAGAAAATGCTGGAAAAGGCTGGGCGAGAACTGCCAGATTAGAGTCATTCAGGGGGTACAACCCAACAGACTTCAGTGAGAGCAGAACTTATAATAAAAGCATTCCCCTTCTTCCACTTCCAGAGGATAGTGCTGGCTGGCAGTTCCTGAGCCCATCTTTGGACTGGAGATATGGCCTGAAGGAAAAGATGCAGAAGAAATTGTAAATAATAATAAATAAAGCAAAACTTTATTTATATCCTGCCTCTCTATCAATGACAATCAAGGTGGCTTACAAGGAAAACATTTCATACAATCCCATGTCCCAATATCCCACCCTCCCCTAAAATATCAATTAAACAATTAAAAATTTAAAATCATATGTTAAAATAAACTATGGACTATAGCGAATTCAGAGGGGTGGTGAATACAAATTGGTGGCCGGGTTGTCTACTCAGGAAAGGCCTGCCAGAAGAGCCTTTTTGAAGCTGTCTAAGCTGGTAATGTGACAGATCTCCTCCAACATAGCTCCATAGCTACCAGTGCTGACCCCAAGAGATTTTGCTGCCTGAGGCAAAGGATAAAATAGAGCTCCCTCCCCATTGCATGCATACAAGCTGGCTGTCAGGCTAGACCATGTAGGAGAGGGGAGCAGGTGAGGAGACCAGGAAGAATAACTGGAAAGGCTGTTATGGATGCTTCAGTGCCTGAAGCAATCACCCTGGTTTGCTTGGTGGGGCTGGCATGAAATGCCACTTGCCACACTGCCATTACCAGTCATCACCTGCTCTTCCTGCTAAAGCACAACAGGGCCCATGGAGGAAGAGCTACCAAGGAATCCCCTTCTTCAGTCTGTCTCGCAGCAGCCTGTAAGAGCCCTCTGGGCTTGCGTGTGTGTTTGTGTGTTACACAACTCAAGCTCAGCGGGAAGTAGTCTTGTGACACCATAAAGATGAAGAGATTTATTATGGCATCAGCTATCCATACGGAGCCAAGACAGATGCAGTTCAAACATGCATATGGTATGCTTGGTGAATATCCTGAGTACTGACACTTACTTAATGACAACAGAGAGAGAGAGAGGAGTTTATCACACGGGATAAATTTATTCCAATTTCGAATGGAGCCAATTCGAATCCACATAAATTCGCTAAACTAGCAAATTTACATGAATTCTAATTGCATTTGGAATGCGTTCAAAATGACTTCCCATTTCCCAAAAATGACCCCCCATTGCCCGAAATTGCGTGAGATACTCTTATACGCAATTACGTAGAACCCCATGATTGCGTTCAGAATGACTTCCCATTGCCCAAAATTTTGTGAGATACACTCATACACAATTACATGAAACCCCATGATTGCATTCGGATTGCCATTGCATTATACCCCCAAATTCTGTCGTATGATAAACTCCATAGAGAGAATTTTTTTAAAAAAAAATTAATTGGGCACTAACTCAAACTCTGACTTTTTTCCAAAGATATAGCTATGTTAGTCTGTAGAATCAGTATGTAAAGAAATCTTGTAGGACCTTTGGGACTAACTGAAAGAAAGAAGTTGGCAGTATGAGTTTTCGTACTTAACTCTATTTCCTCCAAATGCATCTGAGGAAGTAGACCTTAGTCTATGAAAGCTCATGCTGCCAGCTTCTTTCTTTCAGTTAGTCTCAAAGGGGCTACAAGATCTAACTTTTTTCTTTAAAAAGCCTGGCAACGGTCCCAGAGGCCACAAGACCTGGATAAGTCAAATGTTTATTTCTGTTTTGTTTAGATTTGGTTATTTGGCCATCCTAGTGCTTCCAAACCGATAAATTTTATTTCCCTTGCCTTATCAGGAAATTGAGTTCAGGGGGTGGGAAGTGCCAGGTTCTGCTGTTTGTTAGGAAGAAGAGACGGCAAGGCAAATGCAAAAGGCAGCCCTTAGTACCTCTGCAGGGTTCAGCTCGAACCAGCCTTTAGCTCAAGAACCTATTTTCAGTGTCAGAATTTTGCAGAGTGTTTTTATTGTGACAAGCAGTCTCAGTTAATATGGGACACAGACTGAAGTATATGTGATCTGCACTTGATGAATTTATGGTGACCCTATGAATTTCATAAGGTTTGCTTAAGGCAAGGAATATAGTGGGTCCTTGGTATCCACTGGGATACCCACTAGATATTGATTCCAGGACCCCTCGTGGATACCCACTAGATAAATGGACACAGTAAGATCGCATTTCTTATATAAACTGACAAAATCAAGGCTTGCTTTTTGGAATTTTACTGTCAATGTTTGAATCCATGGATAAAAAAAATAACATTAGATATGGATGGTTGACTGTACTCAAAGGTGATTTTTCCAGTTCCTTCCTCGGAAATATAACCTACAGCATGTGGTCTTGACTGGTGGTCTCCCATTCAATTACTATCCAGGGAAGCTGGTGACATTAGGGGGTTTAGGCAGGTATGGTTTCAGTATTTTTAAAAGCAAAAAAGAGGAGATATGTACCAGCCGCATGCAACCGTTATCATGACTATCACTTTATGACTAGCGCTGAAAATGGAGGAAATGTCTGGTAAAAGGAGGATGTCTGGTTAGCTTACCAGTCTCAGGTTATTTAGAAAGCTGTGTTTGGTGAGGTACCTTGAATCCACTGCTAGCACTAGACATCAACATTTGACAACTACATTTTGGATTTGACAACTACAAATCCCAGGACTTCATAGGGTGCAGCCACCAGAGCTGAAGTGGTATCAGACTGTTATAACCAAGCATTGTAAACACACTCTAAGGAGCTTATCAGACATTGGAAATTGGAAGTATAATCTAATGGCAATCCGAACGCAATCATGGGGTTTCACGTTATTGCGAATTAAAGCATCTCATGCAATTTCGGGCAAAAGGGAAGTCATTCTGAACGCAATCATAGGTTTTATGTTATTGCATATTAAAGCATCTCACACAATTTTGGGCAATGGGGGATCATTTTCAGGTAATGGGAAGTCATTCTGAACGCATTCCAAATGCAATTGGAATTCACATAAATTCGCGTTCGAATTGGCTTCAATTGGCTCCATTCGAAATAAAGAGAAATTCCTCCCATCTGAAAACTCCTAGGAAAAGACTCAGGGGAAAATTTCCTTGGCTGAATAAAAGCTGAAAGTGAGAACTGAAATACTGTTGGTAAAAGAGGTAAAGAAGGAGGTGGTGTATGGAAAATAAGGGAAATTAGGCCTACTTTGAACAGAAACCCAGTTGTACCTGATCCCTAAATATTTTGCGTCTCCTGTTAATATCACATTATCACACATTGCACATACAACTAAAAATACACATCAAGTAGGCCTTCACTAAACTGTAGAAAAAGAAAATCTATCCAAATTAAAGTCCAAATTGCACATATCACTCATAAAATCAATAAGGACTATGAGTTTGGAAAAAGCTTGTTTCTTCTCTCTATCAAATTAATCCATTCAGATCATTATGCCATTTGGCTCCTTTCCCTGTTTTAATTAACCAGCGTTCTTAAAGACAGAGAGGTTTAGGGCATCACTTTTGCTTGTGAATGCTATTCCAGATCATTTCATGGCGTTTGTGTTCAGGAGAAATAGTCTAATTCCAGTCGCTCCAGAGTACAAAGAGTGGATTCATGCATATGTATGGCAATGCCTCCATTCAGGCCTAAATTATGTATAAACTGAAACACAAGAAACACGAGTATCTTGAATCGCGTTCAAAGACAGAGTAGAGAACACAAGAGACTAGCACAAGACTAATATATTTATTGTGTCATAAGCATTCATTAGCACCATCCCAGAAAGAAGCCTATGGTTTTTATTTTTAATTATTACCTATAGTCTGCCTCTCCTCCAATAAACTCGTGTTATACCTGACCTTCACCCTTTCCACTTTATCCTTGCGACAAGCCTGTGAGGTAGGCTAGGATTAAAGAGAAAGACTGACCTAAGATCACCCAATGAACTTCAAGTGGGGCCTTGAACCTGCTTCTTCCAGGTCTCTATACAGAACCCTAATCTACACCATGTTGCATTGGGTCTGTAAAACATCTTCATCCAGGACACTTGTGAGAATACCATCCTTTGCATGTTTAGTCATCACTTTCTTTCACTGTGTTCCTTGAGGCTTATTCCAATAAAGCGGCAGTTCTAAACACATGTATTAAATAATGAACCCCATAAAACACCAGTGGGATTTATGAGCACACCCCTAAGACTGCATCTTAAGTCTTTAATGTGCCATATACGCACGTATACCTTCGGATATTTCACAGATGAAAACTGAGGCATGTGCAGTCAAGCAGCACCGGAGTGTGGTCAAAATGACAAGAGTTATTAATAATGAAGAGCAGACAAGTTAGGAGAGGCTGCAGCAGTTTTCTTTTGCTTGAGTCACTTGGGAAGGATAAGTTTCTGCCTTTTCTTTCCCACTGCTGAGTCAACTGAGTACAAAAGTCTTTTGCACTTTTGCTCTTGTTGTTGTACACCTTCCAGTCATTTCTGATTTATGGCGACCCTATCATGTGGTTTTCTTGGCAAGTTTCTTCAGAGGGGGTTTGCCACTGCCATCCCCTGAGGATGAGAGAGTGTGACTTGCCCAATGTCAGCCAGTGGAGTTTCATGGCCAAGCCAGGATTCAAACCCTGGTCTCCCAGTTCCCTAGTCCATTACTCAAACCACTTCACCACATGGGCACTTTGGTTCAGTTTGCAGCAAATGAAATAAACTGAGGACAAAGGGGGAAAGTCGGAGGAATATAATACGGTAATTCCTCTGTTCAGACCTCTGTTGAGAGTCTTTTGGCAACCAAACATTGTTGAGTCTAAACATGGTTTAAAAATAATGAACCCATAAAGGGCAGATCCATAAAGAGGAACTAATAAAAGAAAATATGGTAAGATGGTCCCAAAGTTTGGCATATTCTGTTGAACTAGATCAATGGGAACTAATGTGGAAAAAAATACTTAAGTTATACAGTGTGCCAAAATCTTAGAACGAGGTATTGGAAGTGTGTCAAAGATAAGGGAACTTTATTTCATATGTGTTGGACATGCATACAAGCAAGGAAATTTTGGTCTAAAGTACATCATATAATAAATAAAATGTTTCAAGAAAATATAAAATTCAAACCTGAAGTAATTTTGCTAAATATGTTACGAGGCAAAATAGGAAAGAAAGAAAAAAACACAGAAGAATTTTATTCTATATGCTGTCATCCAATGGACAGATAGACAAATTGACAAGAGTCATACAAAATGAGCATTCTGATAAATACAAACAAGACTGGGGGAAATGATCGATTATCTGATTCAGAAATGGAGAGAAATGCCCACAGTAAGATACACTTCAGAATGATCTATGCCCATTTATGGACACAAGAGACTACACCTTCAGTAGAAGATTGGTTTGAAAAGTAATAGAAATTGACAAATTGACAAGAAACATACAAAATGATCACTCTGATAAACATAAACAAGACTGGGAAAAAGTGATTATCTGATTGAGGAATGGAGAGAAATGCCCTCAATAAGATACGCTTGAGTTATGCAATTATGGAGCATACTCGAAATATGATAAAACAATTATACAGAAATATAAATATTTTGATGTTCAAATTAACAAAAATGTAAAGAAAATCAATTTATTTTTCACTGCAAGATAAACAATTATGATGTTTAGTTTTCTTGGGGGGGGGGGGGAACAACCAAAAAGTGTTCGATAGGAAGTAACGAATGGACTATGAATGATATGCCATTTGTTAAACTTGTCGCTTGTTAAATTTGTTAAATGTTGAATGTTCAAGTTAATGTCAAATGAAATGTGAGGGAATAATATAACTATGGCCTTTTTTTAAAATAAATATTTTTTTTAAAAAAAAAATAAAAAGTAAAGAACCCATAAAGGGGAGTGAAAAGTACCTGGATGGCAAGTTGAGTTGAAACCTAGGAGTTTATCACACGGGAGGAATTTCTCTCAATTTCGAATGGAGCCAAATCGCAATTACGTGAATTCACTAGTTCAGTGAATTTACGTGAATTCTAATTGCATTCGGAATGCATTCAGAATGACTTGCCCAAAAATGACTTACCATTGCCCAAAATTGCATGAGATACTCTAATAGGCAATAACGTGAAACCCCATGATTGCGTTCGGATTGCCGTTGGATTATACTTCCAATTTCCATCATCTGATAAACTCCCTGGAGACGCTATGGTGAAATCAGCTGATGCTAGATTTTCCCGATTCCAAAGTAGCATCCTCACAATGTCAGATTTTCTCATCTCCGCAGAATCTGTAGCTGGGCGGGAAGGATCTACTGCCCTCAAAATTGACGGAGATGTTTGTCTCTGTGCCTGTGGAAAATACTGTATTCTTTTTCAAAACGATGGATTATGATGAAAGAGAAGACAAATGAAGTCCACTGTGTCAACATTCACAAATGAAAAGTGGGATATGTGTGGCCAGGTTATGGGTCAATATGGCAAAAGTTATGAAAAAGGAAGGGCACCCAAGGAGCTAGTGTGGCATAGTGGTTTGAGCATTGGACTGTGAGACTCTGGAGACCAGAGTTTGACTCCATCAAATCCACTTGGTGACCTTGAGTAAGTCACATGCTCTCAGCCTCAGGGGAAGGCAATGGCAAACATCCTCTGAACAAATCTTGCCAAGAAAACCATCTCCTATTCTTGTGTTTATTGTTGTCGTGTGTCTTCAAATCATTTCCAGTTTATGGCGACTCAAAGGCAACCCTACCATGATGGGGTTGCCTAAGGGTCACCATAAGTCGGAAACAACAAATACAAAATAAGAGAGGCTGCAGCAGTTTGCTTTTGCCTGAATTTACAGGAAAGAGCAAGAGTCTCCTCCTCTATCCTCCACCCAGTTAATTTGAATTGAAACTCTTTTTATTTTTTATTTTTTATTTTTTTATTTTTTGCAATATGACCTCAGTTTACAGGAATTGATGGACAAAGAAGGGAATTGAAAGAAGGAATGAGAAACTTGGATATTTTAAAAGTAGCTGAAAATTTAGGATGACAGAGGATTAATCGAGACTGTCACCACCAAATCAGGCGATAGGCTGGATAGCCATCTGTCGGGGATGCTTTGACTGGGAGTTCCTGCATGGCAGGGGGTTGGACTGGATGGCCCTTGTGGTCTCTTCCAACTCTATGATTCTATGATTCTCATGTTGTTTTTCATCTTGAGTAAGGCTAGCTCTATCATAGCAATGAGGCAGCCATTTGAGGTGACAGATAAATGGCAAAGGAGTGGCAGTAAAATGTTACTGAGCATCAAATGTCATGCAACTTTCACTGTGCCTCTAAACTAACTTGCCACCTGTAGGAGAAAACGGTGCCCATCACCAGTGTTAAAACAAAGAAATCCAATCACTGGAGTTTATCATGTGGGAGGAATTTCTCTCAATTGCGAATGGAGCCAATTCGCAATTACGTGAATTCACTAGTTTAATGAATTTACATGAAATCAGATTGTATTGGGAATGAGTTCAGAATGACTTCCCATTTCCTGAAAATGACCTCCCATTGCCCAAAATTGCGTGAGAAACTCCAATATGCAATTACGTGAAACCCCATGATCGCGTTTGGAATGACTTCCCATTGCGTGAAATTGTGTGAGATACACTCATTCGCAACAACGTGAAACCCCATGATTGCGTTCAGATTGCCATTGCATTATACCCCCAAATTCCATCGTATGTGAAATCAAAAGCTTTCACAGCCAGGATCCATAATTTTTTGTGGGTTTTTCAGTCTGCGTGGCTGTGTTTTGGAAGAGTTTATTACTGATGTTTCACCTGCATCTGTGGCTGACATCTTCAGAGAAATCCAATCAACTTCTGTACAAGGAATTGCGGGAGGGGGTTGTAAGAGGCGAAATGTTTTGTCCTTTGCTTCAAACAGCAAAGATGCCTTTGGCCAGCCGTGCCCACGAAATGCCTTGAATTTACCACAGAGTGCGTCTAAAGCATTCCTGGCGCATAGAATTAGAACATGAGATACTGGGAGGAAGGGGTTGAGATGAAGGTTGCTTGTTTAGTCTAGCGCTTTAACAAGTACATAGAGAAAGACCCAGTCCTTTGTGTAACTTGTGTGTTTCCTTATCACCTTTGGCACTGATGGCACCCTTGTGGGAGCGCGTGTTTTTATGTGGGAGAGGATGAGGGCGAGATGGTACATAGAGTACAAGTGTACATGCTCACAGGCGCTAGGTGTGTGAGCAATGTATCAACAAGTCCTTGTAGTAGCAATAAAGAAAAGAGCACATCTAAGTGATTTTTTTTTCCAGGAACCATCACACACTTCTGGGATTATTGCTGCAAACTTATACCTAATTTCTTGGAAAGAAGCCCTATTGAGCTCCGTGGGACTGACGTCTGAGTAGGGCATATGTACTACTGTACTGCAACAGTAAAGGTGGGAAGCAATAAGCCCTCTCAATGTTAAATTTGCAATTTTCATCAGCTCTAGCCCGCATGGAGTGGCAGGAACTGCAGTCCAATTGCATCAGGAGACCCACACATTTCCCATCCTGGTGTGATATCATGACACAAACTACAATACAGTGGGCCCTTGTTATCCGCTGGGGTTTGGTTCCAGGACCCTCCGTGGATAACAAAATCCGTGGATGCTCAAGTCCCATTTAATACAGTGGCATAGCAAAATGGTGTCCCTTATATAAAATGGCAAAATCAAGGTTTGTTATTTGGAATGTATACTTTTTTAAAAATATTTTCAAGCCGTGCATGCTTGAATCTGTGTATTAAAAAAATCTGTGGATAAAGAGGGCCGACTGTAATTTGCAACAATGGGTTTAGTTATCAGGCCCGCCTGTCCAATGGAGAACCGAAAAAAACATAGGCACATGTAAATAAGAATTTTGCCTTTCCCAAATACATTTTTCTTTCTGTCCCCAGATTTCTAGCATTGCAGTAACTGCACTTTTGCTGCTAGCATACTGCAGAATGAATGCAATTTGACAACACTTTAACAGGCATGGCTCCATCCTATGGAATCCTGTGGTTTGTAGTTCATTGCGGCACCAGAATTCTGTGACCGAGAAAGCAAAATAACTCACAAAACTACAAATCCCAGGATTTCATAGCATTGAGCCATGGCAGTTAAAACAGTGCCAAACTGCATTAAATCTGCAGTGCAGATCAGACCTGTATTAAGTGTGGTGTAGTGGTTTAAGTGGTGAACTATGACTCTGGCCATGAAACCCACTGGGCGACCCCGTTTGTTGCGGCACCTGAGCTCTGTGGCAGAGAAGGCTAAGTAGCTCACAAAACTGCAAATCCCAGGGTTCCATAGCATTGAGCCACGGCAGTTAAAGCAGTGTCAAATTGGGTCAGTTCTGTAGTGTAGATGCAGCCTTCAGTCAGGCATTTGGAAAAAGAAAACAGTACAGTTGAAGCATCCAAAGAAAGGGGGTAGAAAAATTCACCATAAGAGAATGCAAACAGAGCAAGAAGAATTCTAGCTGGGAACCATTTTCAGTGTCTCACTCTCAGCAATGCTAGAAAATTGGGGGCTGAAGGAACATTGAATGGGGGGCCTGAATTCTAATGGGAGACCAATTTAATGCCCTAACCCCCTATAGTCACATACCTCTATTATTTATTTATTTATTTATTACTATTATAAAAACAGGAAATGAGGAAGCTGGAGCATTCCTTCCAGTCCTTCCATGCAAATCATTCCTATTATTATTATTATTATTATTACCATTATTATTTTATAAAAGCAGGAGGCAAAGAAGCTGGAGCCTTCCTTTCAGCCCCTTCATGGAGATGGCATTTCTGGTGGTATGCAATGGGATGGGAGGGCAAAGCAGGAGGAAGGAAGGAAAGAGGGAGAGGAAGGAAGGAAGGAAGGAAGGAAGGCAAGCAGGAGGGAGGGAGGGAAGGAAGGAAGGAAGGAAGGAAGGAA
Source organism: Urosaurus nigricauda (assembly GCA_034509955.1). NCBI lineage: Eukaryota > Metazoa > Chordata > Lepidosauria > Squamata > Phrynosomatidae > Urosaurus > Urosaurus nigricauda. Next base: position 143,922,721 of record JAOEGL010000002.1, on the reverse strand, counting down.
AGAGAGAGGGAGAGAGAGGAAGAGAAGGGAGGAAGGAGGGAGGGAAGGAGAGAGGAAGGGAGGGAAAGAAGGAAGGAAGGAAAGAGAAGGAGGGGAGGAAGAAAGGAGGGAGGGAGGAAAGGAAGGAAAAAAGGAAGGAAGGAAAGAGAGAGGGAGAGAGAGAGAGGAAGGAAGAGAAAGAAGGAGGGAGGGAAGGAGAGAGGAAGGGAAGGAAAGAAGGAAAGAGAGAGGTAGAGAGAGAGGGAAGGAAGGAAGGAAGGAAGGAAGGAAAGGGGGAGAGGAAGGGGGAGGGGAGGAAGAAAGGAAGGAAGGAAGGAAGGAAGGAGAGAAAGAGAAAAGAAAGGAAGGAAGGAAAAAGAGATGGGGAGAGAGGGGGGAGGGAAGGAAGAAAGAAAGGAAGTAAAAAGAGAAGGAAGGAAGGAAGGAAAGAAAGAAAGAAAGAAAGAAAGAAGAAAGAAGGGGGAAGAAAGGAAGGAAGGAGAGGGGGGAGGGAGGGAAAAGGGGAAGGAAAGGAGGAAGGGAAAGAGAGAGGGGGAGAGAGGAAGGGAGAAAAGGAAGGAAAGAGGGAAGGAGAGAAGGAAGGGAGGAGGAAAGGAGGGAGGGCAGGAAAGAGAAGGGAGGGAAGGAGGGAGGGGAAGAGGGAACAGGTGCAGTGAGAGTCCCTCCCTCCTTTCCTTCAGTCTTTGGGGCTGGAGGGAGGAGAGGGGGGTGTCAGTGTGACGTCATTGGGCTCCCCCTCCGAGGGGGCGTGGCCTGAGCATCCCCTCCTGCTACTGCTGCTGCTGCTGTCTCCTTGTTGCTGCTGGAGGAGAGAGGAAGAAGCAGAGAAGAGCTGCTGGTGCTGCCTGGGCTGCAGAGGAGGAGGGCTGCTGCTGGTGGTGCTGGTTCTTCTTCTTGGGAGGAGGCTCCATCATCTTCTTCTTCTGCTGGTGCTGCCTGCAGGGTCTCCTGCTGCGGGGGTCTCCCCCTCCTCCTCTTCCTTCCTTCCTTCCTCCTTCCCTCCTGGGCCCCCATTGACCCCATGAGGTTTTTCAGGCTGACCTTCAAGTGCTTCGTGGATTGCTTCTGATCCCCCCCCCCACTCCCTTCCTTACCCTCCTCTACTACATTTCCCCCCAAAAAGAAGAAGAAGAAGAAGAAGAGGACCCCATCACCCCACAGAGACACCCCCTTCCCCTCCCACCTACCCCCTTTTTTAGGTCCCCCCTTTTTAGGGGGGGTCTCACCCCCCATCCTTCCTCCCTTGACCCCCCCCCCAAAAAAAACCCTCCCAGGAACCTTGATCCTATGGCCAAGGGGGCATCCTCCTCATCATCATCCTCCTCATCATCCTCTGGGAGCATCATCTACAGCCTCTCCCCAGAGGAGAAGAAGAGGGGCTGCCCCCTTGATCCCCACCCCAAGGCAGCCATCATGTGCCAAGGGGCCCCCAACAAAGGTGGAGGTGGAGGGGGTGGAGGGGAGGCTGGGATGGATCCCCCTCCTGGCCCAACAGCAGCAGCAGCATCATCCTTGGCTCTGCCTCCTGCCCCCCAAGAAAGGGAGACCTGGACCAGGCAGATGGACTTCATCATGTCCTGCGTGGGCTTCGCTGTCGGGCTGGGCAACGTCTGGCGCTTCCCTTACCTCTGCTACAAGAACGGAGGAGGTGAGAAGGAAGAAGAGGAGGAGGAGGACAGGGGGGATCTCCTCTGGGGAAGGGGATCAGGACCATGCTTTGGGTGGGGTGGGGGGGACACAGAGTGGGATTTGGGGGTGCTTACCCCTCCTTGGAAGAGAGGGATCCAGGATCCAGACCAGATGGAGAGGGAGAGGCTTTGGGAGGATAGAATGATATAATAATAATAAGTAATAATAATAAGTAATAATAATAATAATAATAATAATAATAATGTCTATTAGTATCAGGGATCAGATGAGTAGGCTTTGGGAGGAGGAAGTAATATTTGGGGTTCTTCCCCTCCTTGGAAGAGAGGGATCCAGGGCTTCAGCCTGTCCCTGCCCAGACCAGATGGAGAGGGAGGCTTTTAAAGGATAGAATGATAAATTATTATTATTATTATTATTATTATTATTATTTATTTGTACCTGGGACCAGATGAGTAGGCTTTGGGGGGGGGAATAAAGTTACACTTGGGGGATCTTCCCCCTCCTTGGAAGAGAGGGATCCAGGGTTCAACCTGTCCCCACGCAGACCATATGGAGAGGGAGGCTTTGGAGGGGTAGAATGATACAATAATAATAATAATAATAATAGTTGTTGTTATTATTGTGTATCATATTGTGTATCTTCCAAGGAAGAGAGATCCAGGTTTCAACCTGGTCCCAGGTATTTATTTGTACCTGGGACCAGATGAGTAGGCTTCTTTTGTTGGGGGGGGGGGGAATAAAGTTACACTTGGGGGATCTTCCCCTCCTTGGAAGAGAGAGATCCAGGGCTTCAGCCTGTCCCTGCCCAGAGCAGATGGAGATGGAGGCTTTGGGGGGATAGAATGATATTATAATAATGGTGATAATAATGATATGTACTTATACCTAGGACCAGATGAGTAGTCTTTGGGGGGGGGGAATAAAGTTACACTTGGGGGATCTTCCCCTCCTTGGAAGAGAGAGATCCAGGGTTCAGCCTGTTCAGGTGGAGAGGGGGGATGGAATGATATAATAATGATAATGCTGTTTTATTTGTATCTGGGTAGGCTTTGGGGGGGGGGGGTAAAGTTATACTTGGGGGATATTCCCTTTCCTTGGAAGAGAGATCCAGGGTTCTGCCTGTCCCTGCCCAGAGCAGATGGAAAGGGAGGCTTTGTAGGGATAGAATGATATAATATCATCATCATCATCATCTATTTGTATCTGGAATCAGATGAGTAGGCTTTGGGGGAAAGTAATATTTGGGGGGTCTTCCCCTCCTTGGAAGAGAGATCCAGGTTTCTGTGCATTGGGAGGAAAAGGCCTGCCAAAGTATTGGGGGGAAAATAGAGTGGTATTTGGGGTGTTCCTCTCCTTGGAAGAGCAATCCAGGGTTCATCCTGTTCCTGCCCAGACTAAATGGAGGATAAAGTAATATTTGGGGGTGTCCCTCTCCTTCCCAGGAAGAAGGATCCAGGGTTCAACCTTGTCCTGCCCAGACCAGATGGAGATCTGGGGAGGGAGGGCTTGGGGGGGGGAATAAAGTGATATTTGGGGGTGTTCCTCTCCTTGGAAGAGCAATCCAGGGTTCAACCTGTTCCTGCCCAGACCATATGGGGAGGGGGCCTATGGGGGATAAAGTGATATTTGGGGTGTCCCTCTCCCTCTCAGGAAGAAGGATCCAGGGTTCAACTTGTTCCTGCCCAGACCATATGTGTGGGGTGATTCGAATAGTAGGGGCTTTGGGGATAGAGAGAGATTGGGGAACAAGGTTTTCCCTTCCTAGGAAGTGAGATCCAGGGTTCAGCCTGTTCCTGCCCAGGGGGAGGAAAGGGTCTGCCAATGCATTCAAGTTTTGAGACCAGATGGGTAGAGTGATCCAGGTAGGGGAGATTTGGGGAGAAAGAGATATTGGGTTGGGGAGTCCTCTCCTTGGAAGAGAGATCCAGGCTTCTGCCCAATGGGAGAAAAAGGCCTACCAGATTGTTCAGCTTTCAGACCAGATGGCTGATAGCCCTCTTACCCAGATCACCTACCCATCAGTGATCTGGGTAGGGGGGCTTTGAATGGCATTTGGGGGTGTTCCCCTCCTTGGAAGAACAATCCATGGTCCAACTTGTTCTTGCCCATTGGGGGGAAAGGGTCTGCCAATGCGTTCAGCTTGAGACCAGATCGGTTGGGTAATCGGGACAGGGAAGTTTTGGGGACAGAGTGATCCAGAGTGATCCAGGGTTCAACCTGCTCCTTCTCAGTGGAAGGAAAGGTACTGAATACTGCCAGAGTATTCAGTCTTCAGATCAGGTTGTGTAGTGTAACCTGGGTAGGGGAGCTTTTGGGATAGAGAGATACTGGGGACTGTACGGGGGGGAGGGGGACCCTCCTTGCAAGAGAGATCCAGAGTTCAACCTGTTCCTGCTCACTGAGCGGAAAAGGTCTGCCAAAGTGTTCAGCCTTGAGACCAGAGTGTCTTCTCAAAGATCTCTCCCTTCAGCCTGAGATACCAACTCCTCAGCAAAAGGGCAGCTGTCTTGTGCTTCTGTTCAGGGACTCAGTAAGAAAAAAAAGGCAGTTCAGGATGCCTTGGAAAATGCTAAGGTTCATCAGTTCCTATAAAAGGAGCAGAGTCAGGGCATTGCGCTACAGAATCCCTTTTACAAAATGAACCCCTTACATGAAATATGCGCAAAAGAGCATGCCTCTGAACATGTGCAGATGTGCTTTAATAACAGTGCATCCCAGCCCCATATGTCTCTGGGACTGAGGGAGCAACGCAGTTCCGTAGAGTCTGTGTGGGATTCCTGGGCAATGTTGATAGGACTTTATATTTGGGGAACAAAAGATGAGCAGTGAGTCATAACCTCAAGGAGGGATTTTTGCCAGGTTGATCATCCTGGAGGCAGCAGATGGAATCCCAGAGGTGAGATGCCAGGAAGACACGGGTGCAGGTGTGTGTTGGATATTGCCATGTCTACAACTGCCTTAGGGCAAGGAAGATAGATAACAGAGACCTCAGTTGCCTCTTCCAAAGAGGAAGGTTAAGAGAGCGATTCTGTTTTAGAAGATCCACCAAAGGCGCCTGGAATGGAACCTATGTTTCCCCTGGTTGAAATCCAAGTCAGGGTTAGAAGACGGAGGTGCAATTAGATACAGGAAGATGAATCCTGCCTCAGCTGGAAATGCCCAAGGCCAGGGAAGGATACGACTTGTTGGCACGGTGCTGTCCTGAGCGTGTCGCCACCCCACACATCTGTTTGCTAGGCAGGGTGCAAAGTGCAGCCTCTCCACCTTGCAGAACTTGCTGGTTGCTTACTGTAGCAAAAGAAGAAAGGGAAAGAATGGTAGCTTAAGCCATCGGTGGTAGTATAAAACAGGTGAGGCTTGCGCCCAGTTGGGCCTGGGCAGGAGTGCCATCAGGGGGCAGTACCATCTCCAACAGCGCTACTGGGCAGGACAGCAAGGAGTCAGCAGATGATCCTTCTTCGCCCAGCATGATCATACTCCTATTCTGTCAGTGTGCCCTTCCCCTTATAGTACACCAAGTTGCACCATCCAGCATCGGCCTATCCTTATCCTAGATAAGTGACAATGTTCAGGACATGTTTGCCTATCCCAGCGACTTCCACAGTTTGACCGTGGCTGTGCACATATCTGTCCTAGTCCTAACAAGATAAGTTTGGGCCTGAGATTAAAAATAATAGTAATAATGATCTAAATATGTTTTTTATATATATTGGTGTATACATACAGAATCACATTCATTGATAAAAATAAGAGGCAGAGAAATTCTCTTGCGCTGCCAATCCTGTTGAATGGGCAGGAGGTGGGAAAGCATGTGGTTTTGTCAGTGGTGAGCCAGTGCTGCAGCCTGTGCCAGATCCCACCTGGCAGCTCTTTTGAGGGCATCCAGAATCTCCTGTCTCCCTTTGACTCACAGTAGGCTGCAGGCCGAGGCAAATATGGGGTTGATTCCTTTGAAACAAATGTAAAGGAGGCTTTGCTCTTCTCCTGCCTCCTAAGTTTCTGTGACAAATCCGGCCTTCCCCGTTCTTGTTGAAAAGTAGTGGTTGCCCTCAAACAAGCACTGGATGGAAAATAAGCCCACTGGGAGAAGAATGACCTCTGCAGGGACCTTTGCAGGAGAGAACTGGCCGGCACAGGAAGGGCTAAGCACCGCTTTCACCCACCTTCTACACCTCCCATGTTAAAAAAAAGAGAAACCCTGTCCTCACATTCCCTGTTATATTGACAAATGGGGTGAAAGGAATGCATGCTTCTAGAGGTAATGCCTTGCTTTGTGTCTTGGGGCTGGGGGTGGGAGTAGGAATTTATATCTCTCCTTTTCTTCAAACAATTCGGGGCAGCGTACATTTGTAGGTGGCTCTGCCTCCTCTCCGTTTTATCCTCACGGCACCCCTGTGCAGTAACCAGCCCAAGGTCACCCAAGGAGCTCCATAGTTAAATGGAGATATGACGCCAAGCCTCTCAAGGCCTCGTTTGACACTGCCACATTCCCCTGGTAACTTCTCTAGAACAGAGGTGCTTTTTATCTCCGACTTTCATAGAAGCACAAAGTTACTGGGAAGCCCCCACCGCCACTGAAAAAAACCATCATTTAGGCTAATCATCTCCCAAACTGATGCCGTCGGGATATTTTGGGCTACGGCTTCCATCGTTCCCAGCACGATGGCCGGAGATGATGGGAATTGTGTATCCCCAAACATCTAGTAGAGAGCATCAGGTCAGCTGATTCCTGCTCCCAGTGCCTTTCTAAATCATTAATTGTATAGTATACATGAAAGCAAACATCGCCTGGTGAGAGCCAAGAGTGCAATAGACACGGTGACAGCTCCCTGAAATCTGCAGAGAGCCTGAATAGACAAGAGCTGTCTGGCAGGCTGGCTTTCCTTGGTTAAATCTCAGTGGAGCTCCAAATGGTCATCCTACAGGCCTGAAGCTGATACAAAATACTTTGTGAGTGATCCACTGAAAAATAGAAAAGTGGAAGGGAAAGGGAGACAAGTCATCAAGGCTTAAGCTGAGCTCCAGGACCTGTTTCTCCAGCCAGGGCTCAGCGCCAAAGCAAAGGAAGTAGTTATGCTTACAGTACACTCTGTGCATGCCCAGAGGCACTTCTCGCATGAAGCCTGATAGTTAGCCATCTCCCACCCTCACGTGTTTGTATATTTCTTGACTCCCACGCCAGAAATCAAAGCTTTTCAGGCTACCTTGAATTTTCTCTTGGCACATCTTCACTTAGAAATGAGGAACAGGAAGCTAGCTCTGGAGTCACCTGCAACTTTGTGTTACAATGTGTGACACTGTTTTGGATCTCACTGTGCCTCGTGTTCCCACCATTGCTCCAGTCTTGATTGAGTGCCAATTGACTATGTAGGACATTGCCAATTTTGCCATCTCATTCTCCCTAAGGATTTCATCCTTTTCTCCTTACTGCTTTTTGGAGGAGAGAAGGACAATCAGAACTCAGACTTCAAGGTGAGGGTATTCTTGTGATCACGACAATATGATGACACACACACAGCCTGGCTGCCTGATAAATGGAGCAAGTCCTGCTGAGACCTCTATGTATGTTTCCCCCTGCCAAGAACTATCTGCAATTTTTTTTTACAGAACCAATGAAGTGTAGGATTTGAACTAAGAAAACTTGGGAACACATCTCCACTCAAACAGATGAAAAAGTTACTTGGTGACCTTGGGCTAGTCACAGTCATTTTGTGTATATTTAGATGAGGAGATGCTGCTTATGGGTTGGCAGTTTTCAGCAGAAAGTCCAAACCTTCATATGCGTTTGTGAAGTCAGTGTTCTGTAAGATATTTTCCATGGGGATTAGTTTAGATAACATGAAGGGATTCCAGTCCTGGCTTTTACTTCTGAGAAAGGAGGAAGGAAAGAAGGGGAAAAAATATTGTTGTCGTTGTTTTCAAATTCAGACATGAAAAGGCAGTCGAAATTGGTTAACAGAATTGAGAAACAAAAGGTTTCAGCCTTCACCTATTTTATGCAAGCACCTTCTGGGTAGGATGAATTATTTCCCTTTTTACTGGAAGGATCTGGGATTTGTCCTTCTTGGATGTTTTGACACAACTTGTAGATCTTGTTATGCTAATAAAGTCTCATTAAATGGACTGAAGTTGAGCTAACACCCAACGATTTGCCAAAACGTTGAATTTGGCACGTGGCCTAGAGGCAGTGTGTGTTTGTCTAAGTGTATGAGAAGGGCACATGACCTATGCCATTGGATGCTTAGGTTTTGCTTTTTTCCCCCTGCTACTGTCCTAGACCCTGGGAAAAGAATGTATTTCTCAAGGCCAGTAAAGAAGAGAAAGAGAGCGAGAGCAAGAAATGGCACAAACAACCCTCAGCGTGGCCCATATATCTCTTTTGATTCTCAGCCCTGACAGTGTGAGAGTTTAAACTGCTCTAATAACATTTTGAGGCTTATAGGAGCTCAGGAAGAGAAAAAAAAATATGATCCAGGCAATCAAAAATGCTGGATAGCGGCAGCAGTTAGGAAGGGAACCATAACTGTACAGAAGGATTCAGAGAGTTCAGAAAAGGAGTGAGTTGGAATGATAGGTGTTGTCACTGTTGGTTGGGGGGTAGGTTAGAGCAGAAACGGGAGATAAAGAGGCATTCATTGAAGAACCTCACTGGCCTGGAATGACTTTTTTTCTCCCAACTTGGCTGCGCAAACTCGAGAAAGTGGCTCGAAGCAAGAGGGTGTTGGCTTATGCAAAGGAAATACACGTTAAAACTAACCTGTTTTAATGTGTAGCCAGCCAGCGCAAACTTTGATAAATTGCAGAGAATAGTGTAAGCCCAGGCAATGGCTTCTGGGGGGCTAATTCAGAGGCGGAAGGTGCCTTTCTTGTTGAATATGCTGATGTTCAGTTGGGCTTTGGGATGGAGATTCTCTCTTTATGGCCATGAGGACAGAGGATTTGATGTTTGCAACACAGACTCTGTGTGGGCTCATTGGTATGTGCCCAAAAAAAAAAAAAAAAAAAGTTGCCATAATTTTTCAGCCACTGATTTGTATGCCTGAGCTCACACATCCTCAGGACCAGAACTGTAGGACAGATTCTGCAGCGAGTCTTATCACGAGGGGCCTGATGACGTCCGAAGGAATGGGTGACTCAGCCTCCTGCTGATTCTGATCCCCCAAAGACAAATCACTGACACACCAACAGCCCAGTCTGGCAAACTGGTGGTCTCTTAGGTGGAGCCGTGTCCTTGAATAGGAAGTCAGAAATCAGCACTGGTTTTTTCAGGTGGGAATGTAGGCCCTGCCTTAGGGGGAATCTCTTATGAGACTCCCCTCCTGCCCCCTTTCCTGGGTATTGATTTCAATTTCTAGCTCACAAAGAGGACTAGGACGTCTCTTCTTCCAGCCTTGGGCCACCTTAAAGGCTGGCAGATTAACAAATCTTGTGCTCTAATAAGTGTTTGTACACTGCGTCCCGATTCCATGACAATTGTGAGATGCAATCCAAAATCTCAGGTGTGGACAGTGGGGAGATTGTGGATAGTGATATTTGGAGGGAAATTCAGTACAGAAAGTACTGACAGTGGGCAGTTACATCATGAATGCTGTCCATTCACAAAACCCTTGTTGTGGATAGTGCAAACATGCCGGCACTAGGCAACCAGCCTTCTGAAGTTGTCCCCATGCAAATAGTTGTCACTTAGTGAAAACTGTGCATGCAGAAATGGATTTCTCTCTTCTACTCCTACTCATTCCTGTCTTTAATAGGTAACAGATCTGGTATGTAGAGGCAACACATGCCATGTATTTATACTTGACACATATATTGATGTCATAACTCTTTAATTGTCATTGCTTTCACCAAAGAATCCTGGGAAATATTGCGTCAAAGAGCAGGATGGAAATGTCATTGGTTCTCTTTCACAAAACTACAGTTCCCAAAGTTCCCTGCAAAGGGAAGGGGAGGGAGGGAGGGAGATTAAGAAAGAATCATACTTTTGAACTACTTAACACACTACCACCTGTAAAGTAAACATACCCATTATACTAGAACTGATAATTAAGAGAACCAGCAGCCAGATTACTGAGGATTAAATCTGATTAGAATCCACATTTTCTGTTCCGGAAGCCCTGCTCACTAATCCCAGGAGTGCAGAGCTAGTTATGGCTATTCTTTGCAGTGAGCTCTACAGAGAGCTTGGAATAGCTCCTTTTTTGGATTATAGCTTTCAGAACTGTCACTGACTGTGCTGACTAGGGAATACCGAGGCAGGGTGTGTGTGTCTTACAACCTTATCAGACGGGAGGAATTTCTCTTTATTGCGAATGGAGCCAATTTGAATTCACGTGAATTCGCTAGTTTAGCGAATTCACGTGAATTCCAATTGCGTTCAGAATGACTTCCCATTACCTGAAAATGACCCCCCCCCCCATTGCCTGAAATTGTGTGAGATGCTTCCATTTGCAATAAGGTAAAACCCATGACTGCGTTCGGAATGACTTCCTTTTGCCCAGAATTGCGTGAGATACTTTAATTCGCAATAACGTGAAACCTCATGATTGTGTTCGGATTGCTATCGGATTATGCTTCCAATTTCCAACGTCTGATAAGGTCCTTAGTTAACTTTTCCAAAATCTTGAAAAAAACACTTTGAATATTCTCAGAGGCATCTTTGTCTTTCATTATTTCTTCACATATTCCAGTAGTTGCTTCTGGCTTGGAAAGTGGGTTGGGATTTAACCACAAGAAACCGTGGACATCACTAAAGATAACCAAGTGGGAGACAGCTAGATATGACTCGTGGGGCGCAATTGTGACCCTATATAGCTTTTGTTTGTTTTTCTGATTTTTTTTCATCTCTCAGTGACAAAATGCTTGGACTTTTGAAAATACATGCCAGCGTAGATTAGTTCCGATTAGGCCTAGTACCCATCGAGGTGGTATATTGAAACTGCAACACTGAAAAAGGGGTTGTTGTGGTCATTTCCAAGAACAAATTTGTGCATATTAAAACTTTGCATGTTGGGGAGAAAGCTAAGCTAGGACAGTCCCCCCAACATGCTCATTTTCTATGTGCAAACACTGAAAAGAAAGAAAAGTGATTATGCCATATGATGCCATACCTGTGGTCCGAAATGGCCCTAACCAAAGGTTTACCACTGTAGTAAATCCTAGGTTGCAAATAAAGCACTGCACCTTGTGTGCATTCGCCGGGTCCCAGGTGCCTTCTCCATCTCCCGAAGATGAATGGGTTCCCCATTCGCTGCCCTGTTAATCCCCATGGGAAAGATCGTACATCCCCAAGATTATCCTCTTAACCAGGGATTTGCAGGAAGAAGAGCAGGGCTCAGGCCTTCCCATAGTCCAGGGAGCTGTGATATAAATAGCATCCCCTGAGGTGATTCACACTAAGATCCACGTGCACATTGGGAACACACAGGGTTGTCAGTCATAGCCTCGGGGCTGGCGTGTCTGTGTGACAACGGTGACAAGTAAAGCTAAGGGCTGTTTAGGGAAGGAGGGGTTTAGCATTGACTAAGGATGCCAGCCAAGTTGCAGATTTTGTAGCCAATACGGCTAATGCCAAATACCGAGGGAATCTTTCTGGTCCTGGGAACAGAAAAGAAACTTAACAGAGATAAAGAAGGACCAGGCAGATTTTTCCCCCTTAAATGCAAAGAAAACACGATATTTTCTGCTTCTCCCCTTTCTAGCTCCCTAGCAGCTATCTCATACATCTGTCCTTTCTCTGCATTTCACAGAGTTTTGCCTTAGAAACACTATTTCTCCAAATAGAGCCACCAGGATTCATCTCTGTTAAACAGAAAGGATTTGGAGGAGAGGGATTAAGAGGTGCGGGTTGTGTGTATATTGTAATTCACTGAAAAAACCCAGGTATTAGTATTGGCTGCATAATACAGTTTCTGGAGGCTTTCAGCTTTCTGTATATAGAGGTATAGAATGATTTTAGGCCAAGGATAATGAAGAAGGTGTGCTGGCCTGGTATCTCAGAAACCTAAAGAGTGGCCAAGTAAAGTCTTCTAGTGCATTTGCTTCTAGTGCCTTGTATAGACTCTTACACCCTTTTCAATGAACAAAAGAGGGGCAAATTTAGAGGGTTTGTGTGAACGTCTTATTTTCTACGTGACATACAAGCCATGTGGAATGACCATTATGGCAGTATTTTGATCACTGTGGCAATTTATTTATTTATTTTAATGTTGGGGCTGGGAGAGAAGTATAATGGGGCTCTTGCTTACTTTGTACTGCTCACCTGGCCACAGGTGTGTTCCTCATCCCTTACCTTCTTATTGCCCTCATTGGCGGGATTCCCATCTTCTTCCTGGAAATTTCCTTGGGGCAGTTCATGAAGGCCGGGAGCATCAACGTATGGAACATCGCACCACTCTTTAAAGGTAAGAGACTCCCTTCCCTTGGACCAACTAGTTCCTTCTTTTTACACCCTCCTCTAGGACTCATTCCCAACAGGTTGCTGCCTGTGGCAAAAGTTTTGGCTTGTCTTCTAAATTCCCCCTTCCCCTCCCTTAAAGTGATCTCAGACCTCCTTGGCATTTACCTTGTTTTTGCAAAAAGCTGTGCACTGAGTAGCAACATAAGCTGCCATTTTAATGTCCCGTGATGCTCCAGAGCAGCACCTTTTGGCAAATTATTACAGATTTAGATGCCAACTGTTACTCACCGCACAAGGCTAAGAGCTGGCTTGTTTTGTTTTCAATGAGGGCCTGGGGTAGGTGTTGGCATTGGGCCCTACTAGGTCACTGGGGCACCAGTTGCTGCACAAAATTGCTGGATACTAGCCATGGTTCTGGTAGAAATTCCTGTTCACAATGGCATGGGTGACAGTCTGTGGATTAGGATTGATGGATATTGAAATGAATTTAGTATGCTTCCTCCTTTCCCCTCACTCATATCTTCCCGTTCACCTCTATATTCGAAAGGTCCTTCCATGAATGTTGACCTTCCTTTAGCTGTTGTTCACAGAATTCCTATTGAGAAGGGATGCAGAGCTGTGGTCTTTCAGATATCAGTAGACCAGTTTTCATCATCCCTTATCTTTGGCTGTCCTGGCTAGGGCTGATGAGACTTGCAGCCCTTCTCCTGCTGTTGAGGGCCAAAGATAGATGACATTCAGGTGAAGTTGCTGTGGAGCAACATCACTCCCAAAGTCTCTTTTAAAATATTAAGCTGCAGCCCAGAGCTGGGAACTGTGGACCCTCCAGACATTGTGGAGTTGAAGACTTTCATGGCCAGCATCCATAGTTTTTTGTGGGACTTTTGGGCTATGAGGCCATGTTCACAGATGCTGGAGAAACGTCAGAAAGGAACTCTTCTAAAACATGGTCACATAGCCCGAAAGCCCCACACAAAAAACTACCTCCAGATATTGCTGAACTGCAGCTGCTAGGAGCCCTAGCCAACATAGCCAGTGGTGAAGAAAGCTGGGAGTTGCAGTTGAGCAACATCTGGGAGGGCATAGGATTCCCTCTGCTGTACTGTATCTGATTCTCCCAAATACAGTGATTCTAAATGTTTGGCCATGCAGATTTTTTTTGTGGGGGGGACTTTAATTCCCGGAAGCTACAGTCTGTATGAACAAAGATATGGGTATGGGAATTGAAACCCAGAACATCTGGAGCAACCGGGAGTTCAAAACCACTGCTCTAAGTGATCTATTTGCTGTTCAACAGGCAGAGAACCCTTACTGCTACTGCTAAATACTCGACTACCATCCTCACTGCAAGTTGATGCACAAAATATAATTCTGATTTATTGATAGTGGGTTGGACAAGAATGAGTTCAAGGGCTGATAACTGTTATTATCAAGGTGGTAGCAAAAGAGTAAGTTAGCATGGGGCTACAATGTCAAGGACAGATGCTAGGGAGGGAGGGTGGAGTACAGTGATATCCAGAGAGGAAGAGGAGTAGGCTTGAGGAGCACAGCATTTCCTATTAGCTGCCTAATTATTCTTGAAAATCTTAACTTTTCATAATCTTTTTCTTTAGGAGCTCTGGTGGTGCAGTGATTAAATGCCTATACTGCAGCCGCTCACTCACAAACCATAAGGTTGTGAGTTCAATACCAGCAAAAGGGCTCAAGCTTGACTCAGGCTTGCATCCTTCCGAGGTTGCTAAAATGAGTACCCAGATTGTTGGGGGCAATTAGCTTACATTTTGTAAACTGCTTAGGAAGTGCTTAAGTGCACTATAAGAAATGTACTTGCTCTTGGTATTACTTTTTTAAAAATTAGCTCTTATAGCTTTAAAAATCTGCATTTGTGAGTAGTGTCTGATAAATTCCAAGAAGCCAAGGAGATGGCAGAGTATGAAGTCTAGTGGTTAATGGAGCATCAATCCTTGCATTGTTCTTGGATTCCTTCCCAAAAATAGTATAATTATCCAAATGATTCAAATTTTCTTAATTTACATAATTTATACATTTGGAGTATTCTCAGGGACATACAATTACTTTGCTCAATGAAATGAAATATCAGGTAGCTGGGGCAGTACTTCGGGAAAAGGCATCTCATTATTCCTTGCTTCTCTCCTCTTGTAATGCATATTCTCCAAACAGGACTGGGATTTGCCTCCATGGTGATAGTCTTCTACTGCAACACCTACTACATCATGGTGCTTGCTTGGGGTTTCTATTACCTGGTGAAGTCTTTCACGGCCACCCTGCCCTGGGCAACCTGCGGGAACCTATGGAACTCCCCTGAGTGCGTCGAGATCTTCCGGCATGAAGACTGCGCCAACGGCACTGGCAATGGCAACCTGACCTGTGATGAACTCTCCGACAAGAGATCACCCGTCATCGAATTTTGGGAGTGAGTCTTGGCACATTATATCATCCTGCTCTGCTCTAGCAATCTGAGTCCCCTAACATGGATTGAGTTTTGGTGCCATCTTGACCAGCAAGATGGTTGAAAAATGCCTTCTCCTCCTTCCCTTTCACTCTGTGCTCACGCTTCTTCTTCCGGATTGTAGGAATAAAGTACTCCGTCTGTCAGGAGGCCTGGAGTTCCCTGGGGCTATCAACTGGGAGGTGACCCTCTGCCTCATCGCCTGCTGGGTCCTTGTCTATTTCTGTGTCTGGAAGGGTGTCAAATCCACAGGAAAGGTAGGAAGTTTGGGGGAGATAGCCTGACTGGGCCAGGGAAGGGGAAATTTATTAAAATCTGAGGGAGAAACGATGAGTGAATTCTGGTGGAGAACATATAGGATGCCAGGAAAGTGACTAATTCCTCAAAGTATTTCCACTTCTCTTGAAAAACTGCTTCCTTCCTGAAAACCCATTGCTCCTGGTTCCGTGGCCTACTCTGAAGGCTCTCACACCCATGGAGGTGGTGTGACACTTAAAGGATGGATGGAAAGATTTGCATGAATGTGCTTGTTTGCTCCTTTTTTCCTCCAAGGAACTGGTCCTTGTCCCCATCGCCATCCTCACAATAAACCTGTGATTTAGGGTAGGCTGAGAGGGATGGGCCAAAGTTCAGTCAAGTGAGATTCATGGCCATGTAGAACTCACCCCATCTTAGTCCAGTGGTTCTAACTGCTATATCTCAATAGTTTTCAGTAATAAATAGAGATAGGAGCACAGATACATCTTAGGATAAAGGAGGAATTAAGTGATTGTGTGAGACACGGAGGTGCAGAATTTTAAAAATGAAAACAAAGAGGTGGCATAGGTGATTGTGTGTAGAAAATGGCTGACTAGGGCTTGGGGGAATTGGTGGAGATTTGTCGAAGGCCATGAGAAGCATGTGGAGATGAACAAACCTCAGGCAAATCCCTAAAGTTGAGATAAAGCTGAGTAAAGGCTCAGGTGATGATTTGAGAGAGTGGAGTGGCTATTGACCCTGCATCACTGTGGAACACCCTCAAGCCATCACTGCAGAGAACCCTCAAGCTTATGAACAAAATGGTCTAGCATTTTCAGTCCTAAGTATAAATTGGTATCATTTCAGTTAGGTCTAGTAATGAGAAGGTAGGGTAAAGACCAGTCGTAGCTTTTTGTAGCTGGCATCAGCATTGTACAAGCCCTGCTTCCAGTGCACCCATTTTGGGTGGTGGGATACCATAATTAACAGTGTCAATCTTTTTGGCCTCCGCACTCCTGGTAAGCCACAGGGGAGTAGGGAACTAAGGATAGCTTGGACCTTAGCTTAGATCTTAGCTAGACTTTATCTTAGCTTAGATGGCTCCACACCACTGAGAAACCTGAAACTGAGGTTATAATTGATATAAGAGAAGACAATCGGTGAAGTCCCATGTTGCTGAGAATGTTAAAGTTTAACACTCGTACATTGAGTTGGCCTGGAAGTAAATAATTCTCATTTCTCTCATGACTTCTTTAATCTCACCCAAATGGGTTTTAATAGGCCATTCATTTCAAGAGAGCCAGTGTGGTGTAGTGGGTTGATTGTTGGATTAAGATTCTGGGAGACCAGAGTTTGATCCCTGCTCAGCTATCGAAACCAGCTGGTTGACCCTGAACAAGTCACATTTTCTCAGCCTCAGAGGATGGCATGGGCAAACCCACTCTGAACAAATCTTGCCAAGAAACCCATTGATAAAGGGTTTCACCTTAGGGTCACCATAAGTCAGAAATGATTTGAAGACATGGCAACAATAAGAAGTAGACTGAAGTCTATGAAAGCTCATGCTGTCAAAGTCTTTCTTTCAGTTAATCTCAAAGGTGCTACAAGATCTCTCTACATACTGATTCTACAGACTAACATGGCTACCTCTTAGAATTCAATGGACTCTTTCAAACGGGAGGAATTTCTCCCAATTCCAAATGGAGCCAATGCGGATTCATGTAAATTCGCTTGTTTAGTGAATTTACCTGAACCCCTGCTCCGTTCGGAAGGCATTCGGAATTACTTCCCATTACCCGAAAATAACCCCCCCTTGCCCGAAATCGCGTGAGAAGCTTAAATTCGCAATAACATTAAACCCATGATTGCATTCGGAGTGACTTCCCTTTTGCCCGAAATTGCGTGAGAAGAATTAATTCGCAATAACGTGAAACCCCAGGATTGCGTTTGGATTGCCCTTGGATTATACTTCCAATTTCCCACGTCTGAAAGAGTCCAATAACAACAGCCATTCATTTCAAAGACAGCAGTGTGTACAAATGTTGTCATGTTGGTGCCTGAGACAGAAAATCCAAAAGGTCATTCAAAGGAATGATGACACACTGGTGAGCTGGACAGGAGTGGGTGCTGTCCTTTGTGTCAGTCTGGATTCCATAGGAAAAATGTCTGAGTTACAAATGAGACATGACACCCACAACCGCAACTGAGGTCTTGCCTTATCTATATAAAGCAGAGAAGAATCACAAAATACAGATAGGGCCTGTGGAAGGGTAGGCTGAATTCTTCCTCTGCCTGCATATTTTGCCCAAAACACAGTGTGCCCCAGCTGTCTTTTTCTCCCCCACCCTTCTTGTAGCAGGGCTTGCTTCCATTTTGGGAGCTCCATTGGGAGAAAACGGCAGCTGGGATGTAGCAGTTGTGAGGCAAAAATTTGTGGGCAGGAAAGATTTTGGTTCTTTTCTTTCAACTGCTCATGCCTGATTTTATTTCACATGCATCCCAGTCTTCACTTGTAACAGAGATTTGACAGAAATCCCAGTTTTGACACATATATCTTCTTCAGCCTTTTGGGGGCTTTAGTAAATTATCTTGTAATTCCTTTTTCCAAATTTGTCTGTGTTAATAGAAGCTCAGAGCCACATCCTGAGGTAGATGCCTTGTGTTGCTTCAGTTGTTATTCCCACGCTCACCTCTGTCTCGGCAAAGGATGCCCACTTTCCCTAGTAAGCGTTTCACAGATAGAGAGTCTCAAATTCAGCTGAAACCAAACCAGCCCTTTCTCTGGCTGCATCTACACTGCAGAAATAATCCAGTTTGACACCACTTTAACTGCCATGGCTCACTGCTATGGAATTCTGGTCATTGTCAGAGAGCTCTGGTGCCACAGCAAACTACAATTTCCAGAATTGTCCATCAGATTGAGCCATGGCAGTTAAAAGTGATTACAAATTGGATTATTTCTGCAGTGTGGCTGCAGCCTTTGCCAGCAAAGATGGTGCTGGGTAAAGTCACTGCCATATTTGCCTAATGCAAATCCTGAAGTTCTTTATCAAATGAAAACATCCAAAAATGTTTGAGAACAGGTTTGATAAGACTAGGCACAAGCCTCCTGGGTGTAGTGGTTAAGAGTGAAGGAAGGTTTCCTCACAATCCTGACACAATGAGTATAGTTTTTTAATCAAACTTGTCCGTCGGTGTTGTCTATGACTAATGAAGCAGCTTCCCACATAGTGAGTAAGATTTGGTACCTAGGCAGTGCTTCCTCATTTTCCCTGAAGAAAAAGTCTCCTGTATATGTTAGGATCCTTGCCTGTAAAAAATATAAAACAACCCAAAAACGCTAATCAAGTTTATCAATACGGATTCAGCACACCCATGTCTGTGGCTGTGAACCTGTATTCCCTGTGAATCAGGTCCACATATGGTTGGACAAAAAACTGCTGTACCCCAGCTCTGACAGCTAGTCTGAATCCTGTGTACCTTGGCTATCATGGTTTCTCCAGCATTGTCAGACGGAAAAATGACATTGTGATGGATTGACTATGAAGCAGAGAGCTTCCCTTTCTCAGCCTTGCTGCCTGAGATCTTCCTAAATGGAGGTAGCAGGGATCGGACTTCCATGTCCAAAACATGTCCCATTTTCTGCTGTGCGTTAAAGATCCTCCTTTGGCCACACCGTGAGTATATAAAATATTTCTTCCTACTCCTCCACCCCATCCCACTTTCTCTGTCACATACACACTCTCTCACACACACACACACTTCATTCCCCCCTCCAGACACCCAGCGCCTGCTTCTCTGTTTCCTGTGCATGGCAAATGGATTTGAAATCCCACCCGTCAGCAAGTTCCATGCCTGAGAGAGTCTGACATTTCTCGCCAGACAGCAGCTGGAGGTGGGGGGCAGGAGCCTCAGGGCCGCAGCAGGCAGACATACACGTGGCTCCGCTTTTGCTTCCCACACTTGGCCACTCGTCTTCACGTGGCCCGGGTGAGGAGAGGTTGCCAAGAGCAGGCCATTTGATCGACAGATGCCTCTCCAGACCTGTGCTCTTATTTATTTATTTTTTTCCTTGGGGGTGAAGACTCAGAAGTAGAGTATCCTTAGGGAAAAAAGATGAAAGGATTTCTGCATGGCAAGCTATGCCACGGGAAATTTCCAAACTATGCAAGGTACAGGGCGTCTCTACTCTTATTAGGCCACCCTAAGAGGTTCCCAGAGATCCCAAATAAGACCCAGAGCATTCGGAGACAGAAGCCTTTGTCCCTTTATTGCTGTTATTGTTAGCTGCCTTCGAGTCGATCTCGACTCGCGGTGACCCTGTGAATGAGGCGTCTCCAAGCTCTCTGTTCTCTACCTCTTTCTTCAGGTCCTGTAAATTCATTCCTGAGACCTCCTTCATAGTGTCCATCCATCTGGCATGGGGTCTTTCTCTCTTTCTCTGCCCTCTACCTTCTCCGGCATCATTGTCTTTTCTAATGAGTCCTGTCTTCTCATGATATGGCCAAAGTATGACAGCCTCAATTTAGACATTTTGGCTTCCAGGGAGAGTTCAGGCTTGATCTGGTCAAAGACCCATTTGTTTCTCTTTTTGGCCATCCACAGTATCCTCGGCACTTTTCTCCAGCACCACATCTTAAATGACTTTCTTCCTATCTGCTTTTTTCACTGTCCAACGCTCACATACATACACGGTAATCGGGATACAATGGCTTGTCCCTTTAAGTGATTCTTATAATGCCAATTGGGAGAAAGCTGTTCAGAAGTGATGTCTAAGCACTTTGGCAGGGAAGAAAATATTGATTACCTGCAGGCTTATTAATCTATTGGAAGCCAATGAGATGAATGCCAGCTCCTTGAAGTGTGTGTGTGTGTGTGTGTGTGTGTGTGTGTGTGTGTATACACAGAGAGAAAGAGAGCTTTTCCATCTATAACAAAGGCTGCTTTGTAAACCTGATTTCAGTCGGTGCCCCAAGAGTCCACTGAGGTCAAGCTGGCATCTCAGAGAGGGCATCTGTAGCTTTAAATTCTGTGATGCAGCAGGAGATGAATCAACTTCTCTTTCTCGAGTGCCACCTTGTCTGCCCCCCTCCAATTCTGCTATAATGGGCTGAATTACAGGTATGCCATTCAGCAGTTGCAGGACAGAGGGCCCAGGTTGATGCTGACTGTGGAACAAAATGGAGACGGGTGGTACAAGGGTGCCGGGGTTTCCTTCCCTTTGCACATCCTAGAGCATGTATGATTTTTTTGACAAGTAGGCCCTTTCATTCCATATTGATATTCGTGCATCTTCATCTCAGGGCTGGAGCATGACATTTTGCTACCTGAGGCAGAACAGCAAATGGTGCCACCCACTCCTTTCCAAAGTCATTGTGTATAGTTCCTTAGGCCAGCCAAGTTATTCTGACAGCAGAATAACTGGATTTTTTTCCCAAGGAAAACATCACCCCTCCTTCTCATATGTTTCATCAACAATAAAATAAATAACAGTTATAAGGATAAGAAGTTAAAACAGCAGTTTACTGTCCTTTCATGGCACCTGGAATCAATGTGTCTACGTTGATTACATCACTTTGCCTAACGGTGGAGCTAGCTCTGCTTTCCCATCCGTTCTGCTCTGTGCTTTTATTTTTTATTTTTAACTTCTCTTCAGGCTTTAATGTCAACAAATCAATGTTTCTCAATTCAATGTGAAATGCGCTAATACTGACATTTTCAAGGATCCGAGACTAATGAATTTTTGAGGCAGCACTGGTAGTTCAGTGGTAGTCGGTGGTTACCATTGTGTGTGTGTGTAAGAGAGACAGAGAGAGAGAGAGAAATGTTCTGGGTTTTGTTCCAGACTTTAAGGACTTATCCAAGGGGCTGAATCCAATGTGAGGGGGCAGATAGGCCCCATAACTTTCAATTGCTCTGTTAAAGTTTGGAATGAAACCTGGAGCAGAGTTACGGAACTGTTGGCTGCTCCTGGGGAACTTCCAGGGATCCCATTGCAAAAACTTCCAGAAGTCACCCAGCCCCTCCGTACATAGCATTGGTTGCTCTCTCCCTGCAAAACTGAGAAATTCCACAGAAATTCCTGCATTGTAGTCATTGATTGCAATGTTTGTCCCTTCCTTTTCTAAAAGTTGCAATGTGGTTCCCTGACTCCTAATTCCAGTTGCCACTCCCTCCTCCACTTTTATTTTTAATTGATCGTCTTAACTTTTCACATCAGTGCCTTTCCTGACAGGTGGAAATTCTTCTGGTGAGGTTTTTCCTGGCATAAATGGAGGGGGGGATTTAATATCTCTTGCATGTTTGCATATCACATTTTTGCTCAAGATGGGGAAATGGAGAGGTCCTCTCCAAAGAAGGGCATTGATACAATAGCCCTGTTTAAATATTTGAAGAGGTGTCATATTGGGGATGGAGCAACTGTGTTTTCTGGTGCTCCAGAGAATAGGCCATGGAGCAATGGATGCAAACTATAAGATAAGAGATTCCACCTAAACGTCAGGAAGACCTTTCTGACAGTCAGAGCTGTTCAACAGTGGAACACACTCCCTTGAAGTGTGGTGGAGTCTCCTTCTTTGGAGGTTTTTAAAAAGAGGGCTGGATGGCCATCTGTCAGGAGTGCTTTGAATGTGAGTTCCTGCATGGCAGAATGGGGTTGGAATGGGTGGCCCTTGGTGTGTCTTCTAATTCTATGATTCTGTTATTCCACTTGGCTACTATTTTTAAAAGAAAAGTTGGAAGATGCATTTATTCTTTTCTGCATGTGCATATGAGCAATGGCTGGCTTTAAATCGGTGTTCTAGAATGACGGTTCAATTTGTAATGGCTGTGTTTAACGTGTTTTAAAATTTTATGTATGCTGCCTTGTGAAAGTGGTGTGCCTAGGAAGATAGATGATAAATATTTAGAAAAATAAATAATTCCTGCCCCCTCTCAACCAATAATAATTGGTGCACCTTTTCTTTCCCATTCCAAGAAGTGATGGATTGTATACACTTTCCTAAACGTTGCCAAGCTTTTGATTACTCTTCTTGAGAATAAATTTCCACTCCACTGCCCTCCTCCCGGCACTGCTTCTACTTTTCCAAAGCTGAGCAGAGAGAAAATTAACCAGGTCTTTCCCAAACAATCTGAGGAATTAGACATCACCAGTAACATAGTGTCTTGGAATGAGTTAGTTTTTGTGGTGGGAACAAGGCCATAACAAAGGCACCTTTCAAAAGAAGTGTAACAAGTTAGAACAAAATTGCAGCCTTGGTGGTGTTGTGATGAGGCCCATTTTCCATTTTCTGAAGTTACTTGTGAAGGGCATTTTTAGAGACAGGGACATTCCAACTGTTATGTCAATGTTTTTATCCATCTCAAGGTGCCCACCACCGGCTGAAAAGGCAAAAATAATCAAGAGCGCAATGAGCAAATGATCCTACTTCAAAAATATAAATAAACGAGTAATGATTATGAATTAACTGGCTAAACATTCTGACAAACAGTGATGACAAATTGCATCTCCAAAGAAACTCTTTATCCCTCTCCCCCCCTTTCCCTCTTTCATCACAGATTGTCTACTTCACTGCTACATTCCCTTACGTGGTGCTCATCATACTGCTTATTCGAGGGGTGATGTTGCCTGGAGCTCTGGATGGGATCATCTACTATCTCAAACCAGACTGGTCCAAACTGGCCGCCCCTCAGGTAAGTGGGAGGCCTGGGAGAGAGCGGGGCTGGGTGGAGCTGAAGTAGGGTTGCCAACTTAGTAACTGTCTTCTGAAGCTGCAACAGCACTTTGGTATGTAGAAATCAATAGAGCACTCCAACAGTGCAGTGCCGTAAAATTTATTTTTAACCTCACCTCTCAAAAAAGTCCCCAAAGAAACAGTCCTAGATTCAGATACAAAGATGCTGAGGATATGAATTCCAGAATGTTAGGAGCACATAGCTCAGTGTTATTTGGAGGGGGGATGTTAACTTGCTTGCTCCAAAAGGCACCACTCGCTTTATCAGAACCCCCTTTCTTTATTCATGGCTGTTCTGAGGACTTTCAGTGTCTGACAATCCAGTATGACAGGCCTTTGTGGATCTCTTTTAAGTATTCTGGGTTTTATGTTTGTCATAGTAATAATATAGGTTCTATTCAGAGGTTGGCAGCATTACTTTGGGTGGAGGGGTCCTCAAGTCCTTTGACCAGGAGCCATGCTGGTTAGAGACTTATGAGTCCAAAAAAAGATTGCAAGTCCTGAAAGGTGTTTTAGAAATCTGATAGCAAATCTCTCCCCCACCTTTCATTGATTCAGTGCTGATTGATCCAGTGTTGAAGGAGGGGCTGGTTGAAAAGTTGGCAATTCTGTTCAGGAGGGGCTTGGAGCCAGGACTCCGGGTTTTCTCCCCGATCCATACCTCAATCTCTCTCTCTTTCTCTCTCTCTTTTTCTCTTTCTTTTTCCCCTCTCAGGTGTGGATCGATGCCGGGACCCAAATCTTTTTCTCGTATGCCATAGGACTGGGGGCACTCACTGCCCTGGGCAGCTATAACCGATTCAACAACAATTGCTATAAGTGAGAGCCCATTTCCTATGCAGCCATCAGAGGGCAAACCGACAGGGCATAGGAGGACTGATGCCATGCCCTGAAGGATTGCCATCATTTCCCCCACCCTTTGCTCCTTCAAGGCTCCTGTCCATTTGATAACAGCATGGCACTTAGAAATTCAACAGACAGAGCATCATCACCCATTGACTCCAAGCTAGGAAGAGCTGGACCTGTTGAACCGTGATGGGTCCTTCAGACATTAGCAAGAGTGGAGTTTCTCCGTGCCATGCACAAGGTGTCACCTGCTGTTTTCTGCACATCAAAGCGCTGTTAAAAGCGGAAGAACCAGCTTTTGTTTATTACTTGGTTGTTTTCTGTCCAGTTGGCAATCCAAGTTGACTGACTTGTCCAGTGTGCAGGAAGACTTTCCTCAGGGACCCATAAAGAAGGGCAGGGCAGAGTAGGGCAGGGAGAGGAAAACATTCACTTTCACATTCCTCTCCCTCTTGCTGCCTGTTTTCTCACACCCTGTTGCATCCTCAGCTGTGAGTTAAAAAAGAAGATGACCAAAGTGTATCAAAGCAAGGGAGTAAGCAGAAAGTAGATCTGCATCTACTGGTAGATATCTGGAGGATTAGGAAAAGTAGATCAAGGACTTCTGACTCCCACTGTTTTAACAGTACAGTAGTGGCAACTAAATAATTCTTTTCCTTGAATCCAAAAAAACAAATTCAGTGATAGCTGTGTTGGCTGTGTAACAAAGTACAATAACAGCAATCCCACAAAAGAGCAAAATCCACACCAAAAAAACCCCCCCAAAAACAGTTTTTAACATCTTTGCCTGATGAAGAAGCCAGTGAAGTTTTGCAAGGTTGCAACATCTATTTTTTGCATTTTGGTTGGCCCTAAAAGGTATAACTGTTTTGTGGATTTTCGATATTATTGTCTCTTCCTTAAAGTTATAATTCTGGCATGAATAAAGCTTAGGGTAACCAGGATTTTGAAGTGAAAGACTCTGGGTTCCATTCAGTTCTTTTACTGAAAGTCCTGGGCTCAGCATTTTAAAATTCTTAATATACTATGTTGGTGGTTTTGGGGATTTTGTTACCAAAAAAAAAGTGGATTTCACTGGAACCTATCCACTGGTGATTTGAAGGAGGGCCACATATTCAGATAAAATCTCAGTATTTATTCATTTTTAGTAGTTTTTTAGTCATTTTTTAAAGTCAATTTTAAGAACTGAAGAAGTCTCAATGTCTTCAAGAACAACTACATGGAAATTGAAGAGAAAAGGCTATTTCCCCGTCATGTCTTCTCCCCCAACTGAGTTAATTGAGTACAAACTACATTTGCACTTTGAACTCGGTTTGCAGTTACTGAGGGTGCATCCCAGGCTGATTACAAAGACTAAAAATTCCAATATTTCATTTGTGTTCTTTGTGATTTTGGAGTTTCATGCACGTTTTGTTTATCCCAGAATATTTTCTGTCAGCTCCCACTATGATCAGAGACTTTTTATACCAAATCCCCATTTCAGTTTATATTTAACCCAGTAAAAGGTCAGAAATAAAAGGAACAAAATCTGGGACTTTTCAATCAGTCTGAATGAGCCTAGAGTTTATATTTCAGCTACTGCAGAGGTCCACAATCTGTGCTCAATTTTGTAGTCAACTCTTTTTTTTTTTTTTTTTACTAGTAGCACACCTGTAAATTTCAGTTCCAGCACAATTCCATATTACCTGTAACAGTAAGATCATGCCTAGACCAGTTGGATCCTATAACCAGAATCCTGTTAATAAAAGGAATAAGTTTTTTTAAAAAAAATAATTTTATTTATTTGTTTGTTTCTGAATAGTATTATAGAATAATTATTGTGTGCAGTGATAAGCATAGAAATTTCTCACAGGTCCTACCACCGTGGGATGCAAAGAGCAAAGGTGGAAAACTACTGGGCACAAGGCTTCCAGAATGGACCCTTTGCCACCAACCACATGACTATTAAATTTCATGTCATGGCTGAACTTTGGTGAGAGCTGATGAATTCACCAGTATCACAGTTGCTGCCAAAATCTAGCAGAAACTGTAGCAGCTCTCTATGATGCAGGAGTGGCATTTTTCAGGGCAGGTGGGCCATCTTCCATCCTGAAGCTACAGGAATAGAAGAAAAGGGAGCAACCTGTGGCATAGACGGTTAGGGTAAGGGCAGTGGGGGCTTCAAAAGAGGTAAATGGGTTGCAGAACTCCCCACCGCTGTGTGTTTCCCTCTCCTGCTCTGGAGTGATCCTGGAAGTGAATCAATTTGGGGCCAGCAAAGGTTTTTTTGAATCCAAAATAAATTTGAGACAGAAAGACATCCTTTGTGTTAACTGGTAGGAGAGCTTTGTCTGCCCATCCAGATATTCTGGGTTATTATTCCCAGCACTTCATACCTTTGATCTTTTTGGCTGGGGCTTCAGGAGTCTAACATATCCAACAAGGATAAAGGATCTACTCCCTTGGTTTACTTGATTTTACTGGGGTAGATTAAAACTGCCCACTAATTGAACCAATATCCCCGTTAAACCAAAAACAGTTTACTCAGATGTAGGATACTGACCAATTATTATCCACTATTCTGAAATATTCCAGTTGATGGAAGATCTCGGCAGTATCCCTATGCACGCTTAACTGCTGATTGAGCATACGTAGGATCACACTGATAGGGAAAAGGAGACAGAAGGGAAGATGCTTCAATAAAAAATCTTTTGACCATACCAGGACTGAATCATTACCTTATCTGTTCATTCCCAAGCCTCATCACGTGTTTTATGGATTCAACAATGAGGATATGCTACAAATCCATTAACCATTTCCTGAATGCCCAACATAGCTCAGTTCTTTTGTGAAGGGAATGATGGGCAAGCAACTTGTTTCATTTTCAAGGTCCATTCTGCCTCTGGACTTCCTCTTGCCAGGCTGGGCTAAACAATACAACTCCATACTTTATAACATGGACACATTGAGCACTTGGGGTCCCTCTGCCTGACCTTTCCTGCACCTCTGCCTGTGTCCCAGTGCACAACATACTCACCCTTATAGATGGTGTTGGACTGCAGATCCCAGCAGCTCTAGCCAACACAGCATATAGAGTTGCAGCTGGATATTTAAAGGCCCACAAGTTGCCCACCTCTGTCCTAACTAGACTTCTGCTTGCACATGCTTGCATGCATGCACTATGAAATGCTCTACATATCTTTCCAGATTTCAGGCTTTCTTGTGCTGAGCTCAGGAGCACAACTTTCCTTACAGCCCACACTAGGATTTACAAGCTCACTGCAAAATACACACGACACAAATCACAACCTTCTTGCCTTTGCCTCCCTGCTTCATCTTGCTGCTGGTGGTTCCTTCGCTTGCTACCAAGCCATGCCAATGCATGTGTGCCCAGAGCAAAATGCCTCCACTTCTTGCCTCTGCCACTTCATTATTAGCCTGATCCCATGCGCTATTAGGCATGCCTAATCTGAATTAAGCCCAAAGTCACCTGCTTTTGGACAATACTGAGCTACAAACTTCATAATATACTGTCATCAGGTTCTAGCATTGTTTTCATGCCTGCCAGTGTAAAATGGATGCCCTCAGCTGGCAAGATGGCAAACATGGGCTGGCATCTGTCCACTGGGTGCACAATGCATTCCTTGTGAAATCTGCCTTTCCTCTCCATTGTTGACCAAGTAAGAAGTTTAAAAAATAACTAATTACCATCATAGTACCAAGGGCCTTCGAAGGTAGTTAGGTGCTGTCTTTAGATTTTCCCATGCCTCAAAGTAAATAGAATTGCTACTGTTTAGTTACTGTCTTAAAAATTGGAATCAGAGAATAAAATCATGCAGCACGCCAGGTGTTGGACTGCAAGTCCCAGCAGCCCTAGGCAGCATAGCCAATGGTGAGAAATGCTATGCAAATCGCTTTGCTATTACCTCTGAGGCAGCACAAAGCAGCAATCTGAACCAGCCCTTCAACCATGAGTTATTTGTCTTCTATCATTTAGTGAGGCTGCAAATGCCTATTACAGAAAAAGTAATAAAACATACAGTTACCGTAGCAATGCAAAAGTAATGGTGTTATCCCACACTAAGCTGCAATTGTAATGAGACTTTTCAGTTTATATGTAACTAGTTATTTGTAACTGGCTATTTCTGAGCTGTGTTCCAGTCAGCTTAATACTGTCTACACTGACTGCCAGTCGGTCTGGTCCAGAGTTTTAGCCAACTACAATAAAACCCACTTCCCTCTCCTCCACGCTCCAGAGTTCTGGCTTTGCTTGATACCCATCTCTCTTTGCCTTCCATCCCTAGAGATGCCATCATCCTGGCACTGATCAATAGTGGGACCAGCTTCTTCTCTGGCTTCGTAGTCTTCTCCATTTTGGGCTTCATGGCAGCAGAGCAGGGAGTTGACATCTCCAAAGTGGCTGAGTCAGGTGAGTGCACTGCAGCTGCCAGTCAGGATGTCATTTTACCTGAAGTGTGTGGGATGCTTGTGGAGTCTCTGGTGGTTCTGCAAGAGTTACAGGATGGGGCTTGGGGCGAATCAGCACAGTGGAAGCCATCTGCAGAATCTGGGAGACCTGTATCTCCCTATACGAGCCTGTAGTTGAGATCCACTGCAGAGGCCCTTCTTTCAATCCTACCACCGTCACAGATGTGGTTGGTGAGGATACAAGATAGGGCCTTCTCTGTAGTTTCTGGAAGTCTCTCCCTAGAGTAGCTAAAATGACCCTTCCTTGCTGTCCATCACACAAAGACTTTTTTATTCAGACAGGCTTTTAGAACCGAAGGCTTTTAAGGAAAGGCCTGGTAAGAGGGTGCTATAATGTTCTAAACTGTACTTTTTAAACTTTTTATCCTCTTTAAGAGTGTGTTTTGAATTGTTTTAATGTTGTTGATACTCTATATAAGAAATTTTACTCAAAAAATTGACTTAAAAAACCCGAGTCAACCTATCCATGGGTTAGTGTAAGTACTGTAATTTAACTCGTATATATATTGCATCCCCTGGTGAAAGGTAAGAGTGTAATCTGTCCTGAAAGCACTAACCCCCATCTACTCCCTCGTCCATTCAGCCTTTAGTGTGATCACAAAAGGTTGTGCATGCCGGACTATTGTACGTTCTTGGCATCGTTTTCCTTTGCTTCATCTTTTATATCCTTTGTTACATGCCCATAACCCTCAACCTATCCATGGGCCACATCAAAATCCATAAATGTGGCCGCCAAACCTGCCCTCAATTAATACATGCGGTTGACTTACAAGTTTTGGGGTAGTTTAATTCTATAGTCATTGTTGCACTGTTGTATATTTTTAGCTATATTGTAATCATTTGAATTTGTAAGCTGCCTTGTTTCCCAGTCTTGGGAAGAGGAAGTTAATAATAATAGTAATAATAACTACTGCCAGACCAGCCTGGGTTGCTACAGCTTGGGCCATAGATAGCACTTCTCCCATGAAGCAACCAGTATAGGCACCAGGAGTAGAACTGTGAAGGCAGGTTCATTTGCAAACAAGCAGATTGATTTCTGGACAATGTAGGAGTAAGTGGGAAGGATGTACACAATCAGTGGTTACCTGTGTTATCCCAGTATTCTGATCCTCCACACAACACAATTTGTAAGAATGCAATTTATAATCATATTGGGAAAGATGTGAACAGGCTACACATAGGGCCCATCTTGACTCATAAAAACAGTCTTCTGTCTGGAGTGGAGTGAGACAAGCACAGCTTTCATTTAAAAAGAGGGGGGGGGACATCAATAGACAAAACAATGCAAGTTCCTAATCCTCATGGTTCTGAAGGAGCGCCTCAGAATGTCTGTCTCTGCTTCAGCACAGTTTAAAGATAAAAATCCACCCAATATGAAAGAAAGCAAATATTAATGTAAATCCAGGGTTTGGCTTAAGGAAACACAATGCGGCCACTTCGCAGAAAATAAGCTGTGCCGGAAAATCTGTAGCGCCGTTAGTTCCATGTAACAAATCCGCCAAATATTTTCATACATTTTGAATGATATTTTCTGCAGCATTGGGAATGCGGATGGGTCTGATTGTCAGGAACAAATGTCCTTTTCCTGTACATTATAGAACTAGGGATCTTTCAAGCATCTTGTGAATCCCAATCTGCTCTTTGTTATGTCTTTGAGATCTTTCTGTAACTGGGAACTTGTTTCTCTGTCAGTCAGTTAGAGAACAGTTAACTTGAACCATCTAACCAGGGTAGGTGGAAGTGGTAGCTAAACATATCTGGAAGGAAGGCTCTGTAGGGCAGATATTCTACAGATTTTTGTACATCGCAGTTCATATCAGGCCTCACTACTGGCTGTGATGGCTAAGTTTGCTAGGAATTGTAAGCCTAGACACCCTCCCACCAAAGAATCCTCCGGAGGGACACACTTGCCTACCCATAATGAAGAGATTTGTTAGATAGGCTGTGCAAGTTGAACAACAGTTTCAACAAAACAAGAATAAACCTGTTTATAGCATGGCGTAATGGTTTGAGTGTTGGACTACAATTCTAGAGATCAGGATTCGATTCCCTGCTTGGCCAGGAAACTCACTGGATAACCTTGGGCAAGTCGCACACTCTCAGACTGAGGGGAATGTAATGACAAGTCTCTGAACAAATTTTGCCAAGAAAACCCATTGATAGGATTGCCTTAGGGTCACCATAAGACAGAAACGACTTGAAGGCACACAACAACAACAACAACAACAACAACAGATAATTCATGTTCTTTGCCATGGTTGCACAAGTGTGTTTTTTCTCTCTTTTAGCTGACAGTCTAAACATGTTCACTGTTGCTGTTGTTTTAAAACTGGTCTTGTGTTAAAAGTGAAACATTTCAACTTTAATGTGACTTGATAGAGTTACAGAACTCCAATTACAGGGAACCTTTCCATCTCTACAGCTGGAGATATAAATGCATTTAATGAGGTGAGGAGATAAGTGAACCAAGACTCTATGTCAGCAGAGGAAATGAGAGAGAAGATTATCCTTATTATCTCTTTAAAGGTCCAATTAATGACCAGATATGGAAAGAATATCTCAAGTATTTGTTGCATAAGACTCATAATTGGCCATCCAGATTTAAATATATTTATGCCCTGAGTGGGATTCATATTTCATCCATAATTAAGATGATTTTTTTTTGTTATGTTCCAAGATCAAAGCTAAGTCCGAACGTATATAATTTTACAACTGGGGAAGCGAGCATGTGGCCTTCCAGATGTTGGACTGCAGCTCCTGGGGGTCCTTGCCAGCATAGTTTGCAGTGAAGACTAATGGAATTGCAGTGATAGTCCAACAGCGTCAGGAGAACCACACATTCTCCACATGGTTTACATCGCGGGTGGAGAAAATATGGCCTACAAGCCACATGTGACTTCTAGGGGCCTATTTGTTGTCTGCAAAGCCCCAGTGAACTGTTTTAGCCAACAAAAACTCAGCCCAAAACCTTTTTAAATCACTTAAACTGCAACAAAAAATGTGTTTATTTGATTCCTCCTCCCCTCATGCCCACCCAAACTGCAGACGTCAACCATATTTCAGCTGATTCCTAGAACTAGAAATGAATGTCACATCACTTCAGGTTGTGCCAGGAATGGCCATATGGGGTGGGAGAGAGACTTTTTAAAAAACAAATATCTGAACCTGTTCCCCCCCCCCCCCCCTTTATTTCTGCTGTTCTACATGCTCAGCTTTGTTTTGATATTTAAGGAACATTGCTTAAGCCTTGTATATTTTGTTTCATTAGTGATAAAATGTCATCCCTTGTTAGCACATTTACTTAATAAAATAAAGTTTGGATAACTTGTTCTTCTGTGCCAAGAATAACTGCCTCAGAGAGTGGTGGAGTCTCCTTCTTTGGAGGTTTTTAAACAGGCTGGATTGCCATCTGTCGGGGGATGCTTTGATTGTGTGTTCCAGCATGATAGAAGGTTAGATTGGATAGCTCTTGTGGTTTCTTCCAACTCTCTGATTCTGTGGTTTCTGAGATCTAGATCATGCAGATTATAATGCCTAATTTGCTGAAGTGAGTTGCTAATGGTTATGAGAAAAGCAAAGAATTGCATGGAGCACTCTGGACCTGCCAAGGTGGTAGCACTGGTAGCACTCCTCCTTTGCTCCTCCTCCTAACCATATCCTGCCGATTCTCAGGTCCAAAGTCATGACAGCTAGGAACCTCTTTTTGCTTTGAAGCGGGAAAAGTAAAGGCTGAGATTCTGTGGATGTCAAATCTGAAAGCCAACACCAGTTTCAGGATTTCACAATACCGAAACGCTGAGAATAGCTAGTACAGCGTGACATCTACTCTAACAGGATCCAGATTCCGTGCCAGTATAAACCCAGCTTTCTCCGTTGTTTTTGCAGGTCAAACATGCCTAGTTTATTCCACTTGCTCCTAGGCATGGGCAAAAACGGTAACCAGCCCCTAATCCTTGTCAACTGGAATTACACACTTCTTTCCACAGCCCTGAGGAGTAGAAACCTGTGTTGTTGTTGTTGTTGTTGTTTGTAAATGAATGCTGCACTGAATTCTATGCTAGGTACCAACCTCTAGGTTTTAATGGTGTGTGCATGGGGTGTGTGTGTGACAATAATTTTATCTACCCTGATTCTGGGAGCAGCTTGTTCTCGGATTCTACTATTCTCTCTCCCTTCCCTCTCTACACAGGGCCTGGACTGGCATTCATTGCATATCCACGAGCTGTTACCTTGATGCCAATTGCTCCACTCTGGGCTGCCCTCTTTTTCTTCATGTTGCTGCTCCTGGGCTTAGATAGCCAGGTGAGATTTGTGGATGGATGGAGAGGTACCGGAAAGGTTCTCTGTTGCTCTTGGGAGGCAAGGAAAGACAACAGGTCACTTGCCCAGTGTCTCATTTTCTACCTTCCTACTTTCTTATGTCTCCAAATCTCTCCGGCCCGGCAGTTTGTGGGTGTTGAAGGCTTTATCACCGGCATTCTGGATTTCTTCCCAACCTCGTACGCCTTCCGATTCCAGAGAGAGGTCACTGTGGCTGTCTGCTGCATTGTCTGCTTCTTCATTGAGTTGTCTATGGTGACTGAGGTAGGACAGCTTAAAATGGTGCTCCTTGATGGTGAGATGGATGGGTGAGGAGAGGGGGAGGAACTAAATTGGGAACTTCGGACAATATAAGCCCAAAACATTTTGGTGGTGAATGAGGCAGAAAATCCAAGGGACAAATGCTAATTAGCATAGGGAAGTTTCCCTGCACAAGAATCAACTAAATGAATGGGGAAGTTGTTTTCAAAGGCTTGGCACATAGAGGATTTTCCCAGCGGGGTTTCGTGGGGGAAGGGGGGTTGTCTTACAGTAACAGCAAGTTTAAAAAAAAATCTCAGCAAATTGCAGATCAGATCAAGTGTGTTTCTGATACATTTCAAAAAGCTTTGACTGCTTTTTGAAACATTTTGCTTGCTGATGAGCTCTGTGAAGCTCAAAAGCTTGCATACAATTTATATGCCATTTTGGTCAGCCTAATGACCGCAGTTTTACACAATATAGGTTTTAGAAAATCTGTCACCCTTAATGAATGGCACCAAAAAACTCTGTCTGTGGCAGCCATTTAGTAGCTAGTAGTAGCTCCAATGTCTGCACATTACATTAAGTTCCTATTTCTAAATGCCTGCTTAAAACAAAAGTCTGAATTAAGACGGTTTATGTTTCTGGCTTCTGAGGCTTTCAAGCTGTCTCTTCCGCACCCCACCCCCACCCCCCTCTCTTTTCTGCTTGGTCAGTTTCAGTCTAGGCATGTCCATTTTCACTTGCTGGTAAATCAGACACTATTTACTTGCAAAACCTTAGGTCTTAGTTGGGTAACAGCTCAGATTTAATGACATTTGTTTTGCAAAGCCATCTCAGGATGTAGCAGATGCAACCTTACAGAAGTCTTGGGGTGGAAAGCTTTGGCTAGATCTAACACCACATGATCTTTTAAGTGCAGGCTGCAATCCCATGCCCATTTACCTGGGCATAAACTCCACCAAAAACAGGGAAACTTCTGAGTATGCAAGCCTAGAATTGCTGTGATAATTTATCTAAAGAGAGATACAGACTTCAACCTATCCAGAAAACTGCACCTTTTGCTTCCAAAGACTTCTTCCATTAATCTCAAGTGTGTAGCAGCTAACTGTAAATTACTCATGTCCACTTCTCATTATACAAAATTGTCTATGCTGGCTGGTCATTTTGGGAACTGTAGTCCCCTGGAAAGTTATCCTTTCCAAGATCTAGCAACTGAAGTGAGTATGACTTGAAAAATGAAGCTGTCAAGCTGGATGAAGCAACTGTGGACTCTTTCAAACGGGGAGGAATTTCTCCCAACTCCGAATGGAGCCAATGCAGATTTATGTAAATTCGCTTGTTTAGCGAATTTACATGAACCCCTGCTCCGTTCGGAATTACTTCCCATTACCCGAAAATAACCCCCTCCTGCCCGAATTTGCATGCGAAGCTTTAATTCGCAATAAAGTAAAACCCATGATTGCATTCGAATTGGCTTCCCTCTTGCCCGAATTTGCATGCGAAGAGTTAATTCGCAATAACGTAAAACCCATGATTGCATTCGAATTGACCTTAAATTATACTTCCAATTTAGCCTTGTATGAAAGAGTCCTGTGATGTTTTTCTGAGGGCAGGGAGACCCCTTGCATGGCAAACACTCTTCCTTTTTTGTTATTATTCAGGCAGTGAGTTCATCCTAAAGAAGTAGAAAAGGGGCACAACAGGGATTCCCAGAGGCAACCTGCTCTGTAGCAATTGATAGGTGCAGGGAAATCCCTGAAGGATCTCCATTGCCCACAAAGTACTGTCCCATCCCCAAACCTATCCCTATCGACTAAGCAAAGAAAATGAGTAGGGTTTGGGGGGGGGGGGGTGGCAGAGAAGTAAGGTTTCCAATCCCTCATCCGGGCAAGGAAGAGGAATCTCAGGCCAAGAGCAGTGTCTTGAAAAAGGAAACATTGACAATGGCAGAGTTATCCACCATGAGTCAAGGCAGAACCTTTGCATCAAGCCCTTCCTCTCCAGAGCTTGGAAGAGTAATGTTTTGGACTACAACTCCCAGAATCCCCAAGGAAATAGGGACAGCCAAAGATTCCCTCTTTGTGATGGATCCTTCTCCTTGCCCACCATAGGGAAGTCCACAATTTCCTAGGGTCCCCAGGAGACTCTCCCACAAATAAAATTGTTTGTTTTTATTTGCCATTTTATTTGCCAGTCATCAACAGCCCTGCTCAGGTCTTGTAACATGAGGGCCGTGGCTTTCTTGATTGACTCCATCCATCTGGAATGTGATCTTCTTCTTTTCTTCCTGCCACCCACTTCACTGACCATTATTGCCTTTATCACTGAGTCTTGTCATCTCATGATGCGTCCAAAGAACATTAGACTCAGTTTAGTCATTTTACCTTCCAATGAGATTTCAGACTTCATTTACTATTTGGGACCAACTTATTCATTCCCACACATGCAGAAAAATAGATGCACTTCCTTTTTTCATGTTATACTGATTATATATTCATGAGAGGTGGTTAACTCTCATCTGGGCTATTTATTATAATGGTGAAAACATATAAAACCATTATTTCCAAGCCATTAAAACAAAAACAAACAGCTTCATTTATATACTGCTTCATACCGCCTAAGGAGTGTCTAAGCAGTTTACAACTGTAAGCTACTTGCCCCCAACAATCTGGGTACTCATTTTAGCGACCTCGGAAGGATGCAAGCCTGAGTCGATCTTGAGCCCTTTTGCTGGTCTTGAACTTGCAACCTTATGGTTTTGAGTGAGTGGCTGCAATACAGGCATTTAACCACTGAGCCACCAAGCCTATGCCCTGGTATCAAAAGTTTGATGTATGTCTACACAATTGGTTTACAAACTTCCCTCACCACCCCAGCCAAGCCCTGAATGGCTGCTATTGCTCACTTACCAACTTCCCACGCCATCTCTTGATAGCAGAATATAAATGTTAGGTATCAATAAATGCAGCTCTTAAACTTCTCTGCCTGCCAACTTCTATGGCCAGACCAACAATGAGGTGGCAGCTTTTGAGCAACATTAAAATTACTCAAGTTACCTGTTTAAGTTTAATAAACTTTTACTTATTCCTATTTGTTTGATACTTGAGGCATGTAGGAGGGCATGCCACTTGAATTGACCAACTTTCCCCTTTTGCATCAGCCTTCCTCTTGTCTTTCCTTCACCCTTTGCTGTTCCGTAGAGGAAGAAGTGGGTTCGGACATACATTCCTCAGAAAAGGAATGTCGCTCCCACTAGCTTTTGTGGGCAAATGTGCTGGCCTTAGCAGCTGCCCTGTGAAAAGACCCACTCTGCTTAGAACAACTGATGTGTTTTAAGAATTCAAGGGGTTGGGTGGGGGAAAGAAGTGGGTGCGAGATAGCAGGAGCTGACAGGGAACCATTTTGAAAAGTTTCTGTTGTGTCAAGCCAGCCTCACACTCAGGCCCTTCTCGCCAGGGGGGCATGTATGTCTTCCAGCTCTTCGATTACTATTCAGCAAGCGGCACAACCCTTCTGTGGCAGGCCTTCTGGGAGTGCGTGGTGATCGCCTGGGTTTACGGTAAGTGGGAGTTTTATAGTTGAAATTAAGTTGAAAAACAAGGGTTGTTGTTGTTGTTGTTGTTGTTGTGTGCCTTCAAGTCATTTCCAACATATGGCGACCCTAAGGTGAACCTATCGTGGCCCTTGCCTTTTGGAGGCTGAGAGAACATGACTTGCCCATGATCACCCAGTGAGTTGCATGGCCAACCTAGGAATCCAACCCTGGACTCCAGAGTTGTAGTCCAACACTGAAACCACTACGCTACACCAGCTCTGTAAAAACAAGGTGAATTGCCCCAAATATTGACACTGTACGCCAGGGTAGGCACCCTGTACACCTGGGGGTCAATTTTCCCCCTGCTCCCCTTTGTTGGCCACACACCCCAACAGTACTTCCAAATGCCTCTATCAAATATCTTTATCCCCATCTTGGGACCAAAAGTGATGGCCTTCACTTCCTATCACCATTTTGAGAAGGACCCCAATGGTATTTGGAGGTGCTGTAGGATTCTGCAGGAGTTTCTATATGGAGCCAGGGCATTTTTGCACATTTTACAGGATTCCTGTTTAGTTTTGGGGCTAAAAAATACCTGAAAACTATGACCAATATAAAAAAAAACATTTGGGGGCCTTTGGGGGAGTGTTAGGGGCCTTCAAGGACTATAAAACACCGCACTTTGTTCACTCCTGCTGTTCACAGATACACCAGAATATCAGTCAGTTCATACAAATGTTTACAAGACAATGAAGACAATGTTTTTAGTCCTCAGGAGTGGAAAAGAAGAAAAATATGGGACACACTGTGTCATGCAGTTATGCTGTTCCCTCCTACACAAACATATAGACTATAGTCCAGGGATCTATTGTTCACGTACAGAGTTTATCAGACAGGAGGAATTTCTCTTTATTTCGAATGGAGCCAATTGGAGCCAATTCAAATTCACATGAAATTGCTAGTTTAGCGAATTTACGTTAATTCCAATTGCGTTTGAAATGTGTTCAGAATGACTTCCCATTACCCGGAAATGACTTCCCATTGCCCAAAATTGTGTGAGATGCTTTAATAGAAAATAACGTAAAACCCATGATTGCGTTCGGAATGACTTCCCTTTTGCCCGAAATTGCGTGAGATACTTTAATACGCAATAACGTGAAACCCCATGATTGCGTTCGGATTGCCATTAGATTATACTTCCAATTTCCGTCATCTGATAAACTCCGTAGATCAGCACTAAAGCACCCTAAAATGCCCTGCCATATTCAAAATCCAAGTGGCTAACAAGTAATAAAAAGCTGGATATTTTCCCTCCATCATATATTCCAGGGTGGAGGTGAACATTAATTGGCATTACGTTGTATATACAAAGCCTCATATTTAAATAGCACCTCCTGATTCTGAGTTCACAGTCACTAATGTAGATTACAATTCGATGGTAAACATTCACTGAAGAGCATGGAGAAACAGCCTTTTCTTGTTGCATCTGTTTAGCCCCCTTAATGGGAAGTATGGAATTTGCAAGGAGCAGTTAAAGGGCACTGGGCAGTAATTAATTCACGTGAACTTGCCTAGTTAGTGATGGTGTGTTCAGGGAGCCAAGGTCAGACAGTTATTCCAGCTTAAAGTTGTTGGGAGCAAAAGGAGGTGTGATTTTGTATGCATAGCAAATGTGTAGTCAAAGGTTGGACTCTGAGCATGTTCCATTCTGCACCATCCCCAGTCAAGGGCATCTCTGTTTCCCCTTTCTGTCTGGGCTGCCTAGGCAGAAATTTGTCCTTGTAAGGTCCTCAACTAATCTCTAACAATTAAGAGTGGAAGAGCTAGTCTACTCAGATAGGAAGAGAGCAGTCCAAGATGCCAGGAAGTAGCAGGCTGGATCAGATAAAAGAGCACAAAAGAGGCAGAAACATTTGCCTTGCAGAGAGAGCCTGCCTGTGAATACCAGCTACTGGGGAGCATGAACAGGTAGATGCTATGGTATTTGTGTCCTATCGGTGGTGTCTCCCAGAGATGTTTGGCTGGCTAATGTGGGGAAACAGGATAATAGATAACAAAGATACAGTGGTGTAGGGACAAATGATTGAGTGATAAATGTTCAAGTGCAGGTGTTCAGAAGGACCATTCTCATTGCCACACACCCCAAGGAGAGTCTAACAAGGCAGGTAGCTATGCTGATCTCTATCAGCAAACCTGTTCTAGTACTAATTTTTCATTTAGACCAAGAGCTGCTCTTCTGTAAAGGTTTTGGCCGGAATATCCTGTTGAGACATTACATCAGTGTAATTCCAAGTCACGCTGCTGCTGGTACTTCCTACATGTTTATGAAAAAACTGTATCCAGTACCCTCTTATTCAAGTTCTCCATTTAGCAGCAGCACAGTGAGAGAATTTAAAGGCCAAAATGGCATGTGAGCACTGTACTGCCCTTCCATGAGTTGCAAATACCACTGGAACACCACCCAGAATGTCACCACAGTATAAGAATGCCAGCAGAGTGCAAAGCGCTGAAGAAGATCTTGGTGACTGTGGGTTTTCATTGCCCCTTCAAAACTAAGATGCTCTATTTGCATTACATCTTGCATTATATACATACCAGGCCATCTTTGCATTACAGTTAGATAATTGGCCATGCCTGCATGCATACATACATATATACACACACTTTTTTTCTCCACCAGCACCACAGTCACTACTGTCAAGATTGCAGATAGAAGAGGGAAGCCCAAGCTCAGAGAGAAGAGAAAAGTCCAAGGAAGGTGGAAGATGAGCTCATTGGGCTTTCTAGATTGGCAAAAAGAAGTGTGTTCATGGCTGCATGAAACTCTAGCCTTTAGATGAGAAAAAGGGAAAGTGTGCCATGAAAACGCTTTTTTTTGCATTTTAGGGGAGAAGAAGCACCTTTAAAAAGGTGCTGGTTTTCCCAGCTTCTTTTTTAAAAACTGTGGAACAGCGCAGCTCCATCTAAAGGCTGTGGCGCAGCTGCTAAGCATTAAGGAAAAGGCAACTTCATGTCACACTTTCCTGCCAATCTAGAAAGCCCCACTGTCCCTGTTAATCCAAAAGCCCCATGTGCTTTAACCTTGCAGGCCCTCACTTTGGTCTCATACATGTTTTTATTCTTTATGCCTGCACCTTCCTTCCACATTGCACTAGGTGCCGACCGTTTCATGGATGACATTGCCTGCATGATTGGCTACCGGCCCTCCTCATGGATGAAGTGGTGCTGGATGTTCCTGACCCCTCTCATCTGCCTGGTAAGTATATGTTGTTGTTGTTGTTGCTGCTGATGCTGTTGACAGAGAGAGACAACACAGTGCAGACCATGGGAGAGGGAAAGAGAAAGACTGAGAGTGACTTCTAGCCTGTCCACACAAAAGCTTTCCATAGTCTTGACTCCACACTTGTTGCTTTTCCCTTGGCAAAACTCTTGAGCCAAACCTGATGGGCAGAAAGCCAGCAAAACAAAGCTTCATTTGTTAAAACTGTGCCTTGTTGGGTCCAACTGCTCTTAAAGATGCATAAGCAAGGTAAGCAAAGAAGAAGCTGCTCTGTTCCCAGTTGTTCAATGCAACCCTTGAACGTATGCAGCTGAAAATAGGATGCCTTCTTCTTTTGAGCGACCATGCTTATGTACCTTTAATGTAACCGCAGGCAGGCAGGCATGCAGATTTGGTAGCTAAAGATTTTTCCTGGAGTAAAGATTTTGGCTTTTGGTGATAAGAAAAGATTCTAGCTGTTGACATTGTTTTTACAACAGTGATCAGCCACCATTTCCACCCCCAAACGAAAGGTGCCATTTATTGTTAGGAATAAAAACTATGCAAAGTGTTTCTTCAGAGGGGAAAATGGAAGGAAGTGGCCCACAGAAATGGCACTACAGAGGTACATGGCTGACCTGGGATATGTTGCTGATTCAAACATATGATTCCCCTTCATCTTACTTAACATGGCTCATGATCCCCTGGAGAAGTTCTCCTGCACAAGGCTCACTGACAGGAATAGGAATAGGAATTAACATGCTCTTCTACGGCTTGTGTTCAGCATGGAAGTGCTTGTGTGGCAGCAGAACTTCCATGGGGATTTTCCTTCATAACTAGATAAAAAGAGAAATGTACTATTTGAGATTCAGGCGTTAGAAGGTCTTGTGATAGCAATATGAAGTCAATAGATCTGTCTTGTCTCTCTCTCTCCCACTCTGCCGCCCTAAATAATACCAATATTCTCCTGTTTTTGGTGGCTGCTTTGGCTTTGGCAGGACGAACTCCAGGCAAAACCTCATCCTTTCCCTGCCCGAGATGGAATGGTACTGGTAGTAATGAAAGGCAACTGAACATAAGTAGCCATAACATTAGGCAGCGTAGGGCAGCCATTTCAGATAGTAGGTTTGGCATACTAGGAGTGGGCAGCCACTGTTTGCTGTTTAATAGCCTTCCTTTGATATCCTTTTGTAGACCTTTTGCTTCTGCAAGCCTTTCAAAGCTAACAGCTCAGTGGGAAAGGGTCTTTCATCTGTGGTATTGCTTATATTTGTTGCTCATGTTAATGGCCTGTTTTTAAGTGCTTTAAGATTTATTGGCAGTTTAATTACATTTTAAACTTTTTACAGTGTAGCTTTTTTAGATGTATGTGTTTTAACTTTTGTATTAGATTGG
Source organism: Urosaurus nigricauda (assembly GCA_034509955.1). Lineage (NCBI taxonomy): Eukaryota > Metazoa > Chordata > Lepidosauria > Squamata > Phrynosomatidae > Urosaurus > Urosaurus nigricauda. Next base: position 143,882,170 of record JAOEGL010000002.1, on the reverse strand, counting down.
GAGAAGGACAGAATAATGCTGGTGGTGACACTGACGATAGTAGCAATAATGGCCTAAATTGTGTTGTTAGTTCTTACTAAACTAGACCCACTGATCAGTGAGATTTCCCTTGGTGTTAACTCACTATTCAACAACTGATTGAATGGGTCTACTCTAACCAACAGGATCCCAGGCTATAATAATAATATAGGTTGAGTCTCCCTTATCCAGAATTCTGAAATCTGAAATACTGCAAAATCTAAATTGTCCACATAGGTGGCTGTGATAGTAATGTCTTTACTTTCTGATGGTTCATTGTACACAAACTTTGTTTCACACACAAAGTTATTAAAATATTATGGATAACATTACTTTCAGGCTATTTGTATAAGGTATATATAAAATATATATATATATTAATTTAATGTTTAGACCTGGATCCCATCTCTAAAATATCTTGTTATGAAAATACAAATATTCCAAAATCTGAAAAAAAATCTGAAATCCAAAACACTTCTGGTCTGAAGCATTTCAGATACGGGAGACTCAACCTGTAGTTTGCTATTATTGTACTTTTATTGCTAGGGAGAGTTGAAATGTTCTGGTTCACAGAGATGAGGCAGATATTTCAGCTGAACTGACTGTGCTCATAAGCTCAAACCATTGTAGCAGAGCTGGGCAAAGTGCAGCAGGATGGGCATACCAAGCCCCCAGGAATGTTTTAATGGCCCTTGACATCTCCAGAATCCCCAGACTGCTTTTTTTTCTACCAAACAAATAGAGGAAGTTGCTTCTCCCAGAAGAGTGAGACACAGTTCATATTCCAGCTCTGGTGTAACTTTTAACAAGAGTCACTTGACCTTCTTCATCTCCTTGTCAAATAAGAATAATACAATCTGGCCCAAGGCACAGATGGCAAACCTACACATTGAGGCCCAGTGGCATCCATAAGAGCAGTGTTTATAGCATGGATGCTCTAGAGCGAGGTTTGAATGCTCCCTCTCAGCCTTCTGTACTCTTATTAGGTTAACATTTTTGCAGGCAAAAAAGCTGTATACATTGCAATAGCATGCTGTCAATGGGAGCAGGCAGGATTGTAGAAAGCAGCAAAAAAAGTAAGGACACACTGATAACTGTTCAAGCTGTCCCCTAGAGAGCTATTAACATGAGTGCTGCCATCTTGGATTGTTTCATATCTCAAACGTTGTTGGATTGTTTCATATCTGATTGGGTGTACAGGCCTGTGTGATCTAGGATAGCAGCACTTGCAGTGTAGACTTCCTAAGAATTTATTTGAATATTCCGTAGAGATAGTGCCATTCATCAGAATCCAAACCTGAAAGTTAATTTCTTGAATTATAGCTCTCAGAAGACATTGTGGCTTGGAGATTCTAGAAGCTGTAGCACAATAAATTGTTAAATTCACAAAATGTTAAAGAGTGGTACTAAAAAGGCAGCCTTTTCTTTCCCCTCAATCCCAGCAAACACAAGTATAACCTTGTATATAGTGTATCTGAAGACAGAAAGTGTGACTGCTGTAGAAATGGATGTAAACTGGGAACGAGTGTCAGGCACGTTTTTCACCTACCCATAATCCACTTCCAGGGCATCTTTCTTTTCAACGTTGCCTACTACAAGCCATTGATCTACAACAACAGCTATATCTACCCCTGGTGGGGAGAAGCCATTGGCTGGGGCTTTGCACTATCCTCCATGCTGTGTGTCCCTCTTACCGCCCTCTACAAACTCATCCGTGCCAAGGGGACGCTGGCTGAGGTGAGACGAGTTCCCAAATTGCTTGAACTGAAAAAAAGATTCAGAACTCATGAGCAGGTGTAAGTCTGAAGGCATGTGCAGTTATAACTTGCTACATAACCTCCAGGGTATAACAGCAAAAAAACAGACTTGTGGATGCATGCTGAAGCTACATATGTGATATTGAGCCTTCTCTTTCTTTCTGGCTAAAGCTAAGAGCAGTGAAGTACAATATTAGAAGAGCCAGCTGCTACTGTTGAGCAATGAATGAACTAGGAAGGTGTGGAATTTGTTTGTGGCACACGAATAGCGTGTGTTTATGTCATAGAGCAGTGGTTTTCCATCTATAGTCCCCTAGATTTTTAGACTTCAACTCCCAGAAATTCCAGCCAATATGGCCAGTTCTCAGGAATTCTGGGACCTGAACTTTTGGCTACAGCTTAAAGCTGCCTCTCTTTTTTTTGGCTGGCAGCTCCCCAAACTCAACAGCTAGCAGCAAAGTAACTTTCCAAGGCTTTGAATTGGAACATGCATTGGTTGTGCATGAGCTGGTGCTGATCTGATTCTGTCAGTCAGACCTCACTGAAGGTGCTTGCCTTTGATTCATGCTGGAAATGGGAAACATTCATTCATGGCCGCTCTGCAAGTAGTAAGACTGTGTATTTATATATATGTGTCAAGTCACCTGTTGACATATAGCAACCCTATGAATTTCAGAGGGTTTTCTCAGGCAAGGAGTGCTTAAGGGTGGTTTTGCCATCTCCTTCCTCTGAAATATAGCCTACAGCCCCTGGTATTTGTTGGCAGTCTCCCATCCAAGTAATAAGCAGAGCTGACTGCTGCGTCTTCCAAGATCAGATGGAACCTGTTGCCTTTAGAGTATGTTTTTAAATGCTTCTGCAGTCTTAGAAATGTAAAATCAATGTGTTTAAAATGTAAATCTATGAGGAGTACAAACCTGGAGAACATCCTATTACCTGCTCTCTATCTATCTAGCCAATCTAAGGCTGCAGCTACACAAATTATATATTAAAGCACAAACCAAGTAATGAAAAACAGATGCTTTGCCCTGAATCAGAAAAATGCAACAATGCTTATCACACTAGAGGGCAAACAGGATTTAAACAGAAATTAAACAGGAAATGCCCTATGTTAAACATAAGGCAACAGGAAATGCCCTATGTTAAACATAAGGCATTTCCTGTTTAATTCCTGTTTAAATCCTGTTTGCCCTCTAGTGTGATAAACCTCTACGAAAAAAAATAAGATTCTGAGAAAAATGCAGGCTAGAATGGTTATAACTTTAAAAACTATTTTCTGTGAGAACTCAGGTTTGCATTCATTGAAATTAATCTTTTCTGATTATTAGTTCACATATGGGATGGGTTGTGGAACGGTTATGAACATTCTAACAGCTCCAAATTTGTTTTTTGAAGTAAGGCATTAGGTAGATGGAGAGATAGGATTATGCAATTGTGTGAAAGGGGGTTGAGTAGAGAAAGGTAAAGGCATCACAACTGAAGTGTTGGACATTCATTGCTTGTATGTATGTGCATGAACAGGAATGTATAAAAGTGCATGTAAACAGTATGTTTAGCAGTGGTGCTCCTTGTGCATGTGAATATGTTTGGGAGAGTAAATGAGGAATCAGCACAGAGAAGGTATTATACACCAAGATATGTGTGTGTTGAGTTTATGTAGGCTTCCATTTGTAAAACATCTGCTCTCTCCCCTACAGCGCTGGCACCACCTGACCCAACCTATCTGGGGGTTACACCATTTGGAATACAAGGTGCCCGAATCAGACATTGGCGTTCTGACCTCCTTGACCCCGGTCTCAGACGGGAGCTCTAAAGTTGTCATCTTGGAAAGCGTCATGTGAACAGCGGCCATCCGCTGCACCCTACCATCAAGAGGCACCATTTCTCTGTGCCACTCAACCCTCAGCTGTCGGTTGGGAGGGGGGTAGGGGTGGGAGAGGGATGCACTTCACCTATCATAAGTTGAGTTGGGGGGCAGTGCTCCCTGCTTGTTGGGAAAAGGTATTGTTGGTTCTTTATCCACTTCCCACCTTTACGTCTCAGGGCCCAGAATTAGGCTTGGCTGAAGTGAAGAGATAACCAACCCTTCAGATCTCTGAGCAGAAGGTGGGAATACTAAAGGCCATAGGGGTGGTGGGAGGGGAAGAGGGGAAAGAGAGCCTTAGATTTACATTTTTTTAAAAGAAGAAAACATTATTTTTTAAAGATAAAGTATTTTAAATTTCTATATATATATATATATATACACACACATTATATAGAAATAAATATATATATATGTATTTAGCCAAATGCAGGGGAGACGTCGTAGCCTCCCACCAAATGGGTTGCAGTTTTGGGATTGAAAATTCCTGAACTTTTATTCCCCCTGCTCTCTGCAATCTGCATAACTGGCTAGAGATGGGATCCTTAGTTTCCATCTCCAACCAGCCTAAGGGCAGCAGAGTCACAGAGGCAATTGGAAGAAGCCGAAAGGGATAAGAAAGAGCACTGGGGACAAGGACACCTGGGTGCTAGTGTCTGCCATTTTGGATAGGGAGTCATAGTCAGCAACAAGGCTGGGACTCTCTCCTCAGCTTCTTCCCAGTTGGGTTGAGGTTGCATTCCTCCTGCATGCCCATGCCTGCAAACATTTGGGCCCATGAAGTGGCCCTGCGACCCCTTTGCAAGGTGGCTGAAAGTGACAGCAGCCCTTTTTGATCCCTCACCTGATCAACCAACCACAGTATTACTGGAAGCTCCTTTCCCCACATGGACACACTGTCTGGAAAGCGGCCATTGTGGCTGATTTTTATTTCCCTGGCTGACCTTCATAATCATGTGGCAAGAAATTAGGTTATACATGTAACCTGGGGGCTGCCAAAGCTTGGAAAAGATACCTCTTTGGACGTTAAGTTCCAGAATCCCCCAACGAGCATGTTGGGATCATAAAATTTGCTATTACCTCAAATAGTGGGGAGTGGGGAATGTCTGTTTGTTCTGGTGCTTTCTCCATCCACACAGCTGATGGAGGGAAGATCAGGGATGGCTTGGTTCAAGATGGAAAATTTCCCTTGGGACAACTTTGCTTCCTTCTCACCTCCCTTCTATAGTGAGACCCACTACCAAGAGAGGAACACAACTAGCCATGCACAACTGTGCATTAGAAAATAACCCATTGGGCTGCCTCACTAACTTGTGACATTTAAGGCAGCACAAGACCATTTTGTGCAGTGGCTGGGTGATACACTGTCTGTCGTTCCCTGCCACCATTTCAAGGCACTGTGTCCTAGATTTGGGGAAGGAAGAGAAATGTGAAATTCTCCCTTAACTGAGCCGGTTTGCTTCCAGACAGAAGGCTCAAAGTGTTAGGAGATCAGAACCTGTTCCATCGTTTGATCTTTATTTTCTGCATTAAAAACATAAACAAAAGAAGTGGTGGAAAAAACACAGGAGGGTTAAAAGTAAGAAGATGGAGTCATTTGCAAATACACCCCCCCCCCCCAAGTAATCTGAACAAGACAACAGTGCAATAAAATCCTCACCTAGAAATACCCCTGAAAGAAAACCCAGATGTTCTGTGTCTCTCAAGCCAAGATTATGTCCCAGACCTTTTACCTGTGGGAGAGATAAAACTTCATCTTCTACCTGAATATCAGGGCTGGGGAACCTGAAGCCTTGCAGATGTTGGACCACAATTTCCATAATCCCCTTTACTGTTACCCATGTGAAGTGTGGCTGATGGGAGTTGGGATCCATCAACAGCCAAGATCCTACTCAGTGCCAGCAGATACCTATACAGTAGCAATGCTCTAGCCAACATTCGGCGGCTGTTGCAGTTGGTTTGTAGTAACTCCTCAAGTAGCCATAGGAGGCTGTGGGTAATGGGGTACTGGACACATCCTTATCCAAAAAGAACAACTTCCACCATAATCTGGAACTATGCAGAGCCACAGGTTCCCCACCCCTGCTCTTCATTCAGTATCAGGTGTCCCTCTGTGCTCAACTGCCCCTCGTGGGAGATGGGGGACAACCTATTTTAGGGTTTTAATTTGCACATTTTCTAAGAGAGAGAGAGAGAGAGAGAGACTGTGTATGTGTATATATAAGTGTGTGTGTGTGTGTATTTGGTATATGCACACACACATCACAAGCAAACTGAACGTTAACTGTGTGAAAAGCTACCCGCTTCTCTATTTTTAAAGGACACACTTATGCAAGAAAGATGAATGTCTAATTTTCTTAATGTTTCTTAAGAATTTCTGTTGGTAAAGATCTATACATAATATGTATATATGTGTGTGTGTGTTTCTATGTATATATAGACACACACACACACACACGTGAGATAACATAACAAGCCAACCTCATGATACAGGGATTGGGATATTTGGGGTTTTAGGGATTAGTGGGGTGGAGGGAGGGGGGGAATCTTTTCAGTATAGCAGGTAGTGATGGTGGAGGGGAAAGTGGACAGGATTGGCAAGGGGTGGGTAGGTGGGTGAGTTATGCTAAGCTAGCCAACAGTTGTGTAATTTGTTCCATCTTCTGCTTTGTCAGTATCTGATATTGTCTTCTGCCCTGGTTGCTTTCAAGGCTTTTAATATTTTAATAGCACCTGCTTCACATGAAGCACCTCAGGCATGACAAAAGTTCCTGCACCAAAAGCTGAATGTAGCTTCCACATTCAGATGCCGTTTATACCTATGAATAATACTGGCCTGCTGGGAATTGAAGAGAAGAGGGTTATCAGCATGCAAAGGGATCTTGTGGCAACTTTGAGACTAAACTGAAAGAGAGAAGCTGGTGGCAGGAGCTTTTGGAGACTTGAGCCTATTTCCTACGAAACCTCATACTACCAGCTTCTTTCTTTCAGTTAGTCTCAGAGGTGCTACATGATCCCTTTGTATGCTGATTTTCCAGACTAACATGTCTATGTTTTAGAAGAGGGTTATGTCCCCTATGCCAGGCTAGTGAGCCTCTCTAAAGCCAGAGTTTGGGAAAGTTGGATTTGTTTGGACTACAAGTCTCACACTCCCCCAGCCAGCTGGCCGCTATCCAGCTGTCTGGTGGATTCTGGAAGTTGTAATCCTTCCTTCAAAAGCAATGTCCTCAAGCTCTGCTGAAAGGCCTTGGGCCAGCTTCTTTTGCAAACAGGATACTGAGCCAGATGAAACTGTCATCTTATCCTGCAGGACTGCTCTGTAAGGCTTCGTGGGAAACGGCATGGGACGTGCTTGTACCACAATGTGTTGGGTAGTCACACCTGCTTCATTTTGCTGTGCCCACATATGCACCTGTATTAAGCAAGATCTTCTACATGCAGGTTGTACATAATTTCTTGCACAATATGTATGGAAAATTTGTCATGTCTGAACTGTTAACTGTGATGACTTTCAGCACCTGTTTGGGCAATGAGTTTAGGTTCCTTTCCATTCTGGCCCTTCTCCTCCTCCATCAGTTTGTTTATTGGTTACACATTGGCTAATTATGGAATACTTAGTTGATCAGTCACCTGCCTTTTGACCAATTCAATATAAATATATTTGCATATTACCAAAATTTCCATATGGGTGCCTTTCTGAGATGTTTATTATATTATAAGCCTAAGATTCGTGACTCAGTGTTAGAATGAAAAGGCCATCTTTTCACATTTTTCTCTGTCATTTCCTTTTACGGTAGAATGGTAGAATGTCAGAGCCAAAATAGCCTCAAAAGATACGTTCTCTTTATTCTCAGCTGCAGAAGTCAAAGCTGCCCTTCCCTGCTTCTCATTGTATAACTAACATTGCATTTTGCAGCCCTCTTTCTCAGGCTCATATCCTCTCAGGTTCGACAAGGTTCATTAACAGAGGCACCCTTTCAGCATTTTGCATTGGGCCACTTATCTATCTGCTTATTCTTAACAATCATCTTTTCAGTATTTTTAAATGATTTTTGTACACACTCACACATGTCACGTTGAGCAACACGTAATAGGGGTGCAGGGAAAACTGCAGATGGATTTGATGCAATTTTGCTTTGTTTTTAAAACAATTCCTACCCCCAAATGGAAAGAACAGTTGTTTTCCTGCCTCCAGTGTGAGAAGGGGGAGAGCCCTTCTATATTGTAAACTGGGTACAAACAGCAAAAAAGCAGACCGTATGAGAATGATATGAAACAATGCATTATGAAACATGTTAAGGGGTAATATTGCAGAGAGCAGAGGGAGAATCAGCTTTGATGCAGAACTGGGTAGATTCCAGATTTCCTTTGACATTTTGGGGTAGTAATTTGCATTTCACCTGCCCACCCACCCGCCTCTGAGATTGTGCTACTAACATTCATTCTTCCTTCCAGAAACATCTGTTGCGGTGCCCTGTAGCCCTCCATAAAATAAACCATTCCCTCCATAAAATTGAAAAGACTTTTGCCATACATACACTGTTGTGAGTAGTAGGTACCTAATTATCTCTCGCTGCAGCCTACAGAGTCTTTTGCTTTCAGAAGCCATTCTGTTTCTGCCACTCACATAGAGTTTCAGGAGCAGACATGATGCCAGGACCATGGAGAAGGAATTGGTGGTAACTGAGGTTGGTCAGGGCTCAGCTGGGTAACTAGTTAAGAGATACTACAACAGTTCTGTGCTGTAGTAATTCCTTCCTGGCTGCACTCTCCATTCTGTTCATGCTGCTTTTTCAAGAACGGGGATGAGGAGGGAGGGCAACCTCTTTTCCCAGTCAGGTGGGCAAATCACATTGTAGGCTTGACTCAGAGCTTGGAAAAGTTACTTTTGGGGACTTAAACTCTGAGAATCTCCCTGACAGCATGGCCAATGGCTGTTCTGGCCAGAGGATTCAAGGAGTCGTATAATCCAAACTTTTGTGAGCTATGGTTTCTGGTTCTGCTTGAGCCGAGAGGAGGTGTTTCTGGCACAGAAGCCACAATCCTTTGCCAGACATACACTTCTCTCATGGCTCTTGTCCTTCCCCATTTCTTCCCCAGTTCTGCTTTCCTGGGTAGCCCTGCCAGTCCCATTCTCTGCCTGACACAGGCCCGGTGCCACCCCACACTGCCAAGCAACAACAAGGCCTTTGATACAGCTGCATGAAGTCCCAGGACTTCAGGCTGAGGAAGAGCTGAAATTCAGCCAGATTTTGCTTTGGGTGTTTTATTTCTAAAGGCCATTAGCCACTGGCATAGATTGCCAAAAATGAGGCCATCAATTTCCACTCTCGCCCGAACCGAAACAAACCCCTAAGAGACAATGAATTTAACTGCCTTGCTCATATAATGATTGGAGAGGAATTTGAGCCCCTTTGCCAATTATCTGTACTCTTTTGTTCTTGCTCTCTGTCATAGCACTTTCTTTGCATTTGGAACTACTGCACTAGTTTATTTATCTCTTTTTACACTCCTTCGTGTTTCTTGTACTAAACTGCATCCGAGACTTGACAACATGGATGGCCATATTACTTTGACTCTATAGTAATATGACCGTCCATGTTGTCAACTCCTGGATCTTGGGAGGAAGTGAGCTGACACAACGTAGAAGGTGCAGGTGAAATTTATTAACATTACTTCTGGGTTTCAAGTAAGAGCTGTGCTCTGTGACCTGAGGATTACCATCCAGACCCACTAGTTCCTATTTCCACAAGAATTGTGGGAATTTACCCCTCGCTTCCCCCCACCCCATCCCATGCAATTGGGCCCATTGCTCGGGATTTTCCTAGCCCATGTTGCTGCTGCTAAAATGGTTGCAACTTTGTGAAAGTGCCAAGTCTTAGGCTGCATCTGCACTGCAGAAATAGTCTGGTTTGATGTGACGTGAATTGCCATGGCTCAATGTTATGGAATTCTGGGGACATTTTAGTTTCAGAATTTCATGGCATTGAGCCATGGCAGTTGAAGTGATCTCAAACTGGATGATTTCTGCAGTGCGGATGCAGCCTTAGTCTCCTTTCAAACGGAGGGGCAAATGGCTATCAGATGTTTCATTTGCTCAGGGCCAGGTTTCTAGTGGAAGAGCAAACCCATGTCTTCTCACATGCACGCACACACTCACACTCACGCCTGCATCCGCAGCACCGTGGGAGAAACTAAATGCAGTCTTCCAGGGTTTCAGCTTTAAATCCACTAGTGTTGTCGCCTCAATGCCAAGTGTTGTTCCTAAACCTTCCCCTTTGCACCCCATCCCTTTCAAGCCCTGCCTTGGGCAGGTTATGTACTGTCTGTGATTTTTATTTTTCATGCGCTAACTTTATCATGGAACATAGCAATAAAAGGAACCACCCTGACCTTCCATCCAGCTGAATGTGTGTATTTGTCTTTATTGAGGATGGAGGGGAGAGGATGAAAAGGAGAGGGAGGGAGGGAAATATTGTTCATAACCCACTAGATCCTATGTGGCTTATGAACAGAGTGCTTGCAAGCTTATATACACATTAGGGAAGAAGCAGGATCAAACAGTTCTGAAATGGCAAATGTATAGAATGGTTGCCTCATTGGAGTTTATCAGATGGGAGGAATTTCTCTTTATTTCGAATGGAGCCAATTGGAGCCAATTCGAATTCACGTAAATTCGCTAGTTTAGCGAATTTACGTGAATTCCAATTGCATTTGGAATACATTCAGAATGACTTCCCATTGCCCAAAAATGACCCCCCATTGCCCGAAATTGAGTGAGATGCTTTAATACGTAATAACGTAAAACCCATGATTGCGTTTGGAATGACTTCCCTTTTGCCCGAAATTGCGTGAGATACTTTAATACACAATAACGTGAAACCCCATGATTGCTTTCGGATTGCCATTGGATTATACTTCCAATTTCCATCGTCTGATAAACTCCATTGTCATTGTGTGCCTTCAAGTCATTTCCAACTTCCGACCCCAAGGCGAATCTATCAAAGGGTTTTCTTGGAAAGATTTGTTCAGAGAGGGTTTGCCTTTGCCTTCCTCTGAGGTCAAGAGAGTGTGAATTGCCCAGGGTCACCCACTGGGTTTCTATGGCTATTCAAACCCTGGTCTCTGGAGTTATACTCCAATGCTCAAACCACTACATCATACTGATTTCTGATTGCCTCGTGCCCTCTGACATTTCACATATGAAAACCAGGGACACATATGGCCAAGCAGCATTAGTCTAGAGAGCAAAAGAGATTAATAAGGAAGAACAGACAAACTAAGACAGGCTGCACCAGTTTGCTTTTGTCTTAACTTACTGGGAAGGGCAAAAAAAATCCTCTCCTTTCCTCTCCTGAACACAAACTCCTTTTGCTCTGGAAGCAATTGAAGTTAGCTTTGGAGGAAGGGCAGAAGTGGGAGGAAGAGGGAGAAACTAGCACATTTTAAAAGTAGATGAAAAGGTGGGATGACAAAAGGTTAATTCGACTTTCCCTGCCAAACGGGCCAGTTGGAAGCGATGCTGCCTCTGCTTATAGCAAGCAGCTATGACTTTCTGGGGATTTCAGTCCATCGTCTTAATCCAGCAGAACATAGGAAAGTTACTCCTTTTGGACCAGAACTCACAGAAAACCCCAGCTGGGGTCTTCAATGGGTTGTATTCCAAAAAATTATAACTTTTCCAAACTCTGTTCAAAAACACCTCTAAACAGCACTGTCTCTCAAGGGCCTGCATCTGTTTGGTAGTCCCAATTTCGATAGCTGTTTGTTTAAATATGACCAATGTATTCAATTGATCCACTTTAGTTGGGACTACCAGTAGGATTCAGGCAAACGCCTACAAGGTGGGATGCTAGAAGCAAACTGGGAACTGGCCTTTTCAGGGTGGCATTGGGGACGGCATTCCCAGCTTTCTCCCCTTCAGAATGATTAAACCAATCTTCCCCAGCTATAGGGTCTTCTACGTGTGTTGTAGTCCAACTTGCATGATCTGCAGGCTTGAAGGATGGTAGTTGTAGAATGACACATTTTTAGATCTCCATGGCTTGGGAAGGCTAGTTTAAACTAATCACACTTTTCCTTTGCTTCCAACAACCTTCTGTGATGAAGAATGATGGAGGTCTCTTTCACCCTGATCAGCTATAGCACTCTGATTCCATTTAAAGGAAATCTTTAAGAGTCATAGTTGCTCTGTGAGAGAAAGAGCAAAGTTCTCTCTTCTTGTTACAATTGCAATGAAAGGTAATTTATACCTTCATTAATGAGGGGAAATTAATGATCAGTAACTCATTATTTATAATTCATTATATCATCATATGGAATTCTGGGATTTGCATTTTAGGGAAGGGTACTTAACATTCTCAGCAAGAGAATGTCTCTCTAGTGTCTCATCAAACTGCAAATTCCAGGATTCCATACAATGCAACCATAGCAGTTAGAAGGAAATCATAATGCTATAGTGTGAAAAAGAGCTGAGACTCAGCAGATACAAGATGTCTTAGTGGAGGTAACAAAAACTCTTCAATAGAGATTGCTTAAGAGGTGCGTTAGGCAGGAGAAAATAGCTTACTGACTAGGCTCTGCCCTTATAAGTACCTCAGGTTTGGTTCCAGGACCTTCTGTGGATACCAAAATCCATGGATGATCCATTCCCATTAAATACAATGGCATAGTGAAATAGTATCCCATATATAAAATAGCAAAATCAAGATTTGCTTTCTGAAGTTTATACATTTTATTTTATTTTTGGGAATATTTTCAAGCCATGTATGGTTAAATCTGTGGATATAGAATCCGTGGATATGAAGAGCCTACTAGTAAAGTCCAAGCCATGAAACCAAAGAACACTACTAGGAAAAATACAGAAGTACCACACATGCCAGTCAACCGCAGACAGGTGCCCCATTATTTGTAACACATTAAACTTTTCTTAGTGGTTTCCCACTGATCACACTTTCAGACTGAACCCAGGAAAATGCAGAACCTGAGACGTTATTGTGAAAAAGCAGTATCTGTTGATGTATACAGTTCCACTGGGGTTTGGGTCCAGGATCTCCTGTGGATATTCAAATCTGTGGGTGCTCAAGTCCCATTGTATACAGTGGCATAGTAAAATGCCCTTATATAAAACAGAAAAATCAAGGTGTGCTTTTTGAAGTGTGTTTCTGTGTGTGTGTGAATATTTTCATAGTTAGTTGAATCCCTGAATGCAGAGGGCCGATTGCAGTACCAAGAAGACCCACAGCAGTTACTACTATGGTAGCTATTTCTTAAAGTATTGCTTTACTTTCCTGTTTCTCAAAAGTAACACACTTTTTCGTTTCCTACTTTCAAAATCTGATCGCTGCAAGCCACTGACCTATGGTACAAATCACATTCAGCCTCCTATCCACCATGTTATTGTCTCAACACTAATAAACAAAGCACAAGGCAGCAGCAGCAGCATGTCAGCAATTGAACTATGTGGGATTTCTTCTCTACTCTTTAGAGAACTAAAACTCCAAAACTATAACAGTAATTGTTAAGAGTAATAGTTGCACTGCAAGAGAGGGAGCAAAGTTACCCCTTCTTGTTACAATTGCAATGAAAGGTAATTAGACTTTCATTGATGGAAAGGATCAGTAACTTGTTATTTATAATTCATCATATCCCTATGAATTTATATATTCTAGGGGTGTTAAAACTTTAACTATTACTATTAATTATTAATTATTATTATTAATTATTAATTATTAATTATTAACTATTAATTAACTATTAAACTTTTACTATTTTGTTCCCAAGCAGCCAGCATGTTGTTGTAGTTTGAACATTGGACTACAACTCTGGAGACCAGGGTTTGAATCCCCGGTCAGCCATGGAAACCCATTAGGTGACCTTGGGCAAGTTGTACACTCTCAGCCATAGAAAACCCCAAGATAGGGTCTCCTTAGGGTCACCACAAGTCAGAAATTGTGGTTGGATTGTGGAATGAAGACACAAAATAACAACATTTTGTTCCGATAAGTGTGGATGAATTATTTCCACAGTTTTTTCCCTGGTACGGAAACAACAACAAAATTCTTCACAGTTCTCTCGCAGTGTTCTATAAATTATTCTGCTCACATACACATATGAGTTGTTTATTATTATTATTATTATTTCATAGGAATTGTGGGGTTTAGTGCAATTTTTTTCCAGGCAGCCACATGTGATTTTTGTGCACAATTATTGCTCTCCACATAAGATTTTTGTCATGCAATTTTGCATAGAAAGCAACAATCTTGCACAACCAAAATGTGTGGTTATTTTTTGCGCAAGGCTGCAGCCTTTCATACAAGTGCTCTTTGTGGTTTTTATTATGCAAGATTTCTGGACGTTTTGTGCAAGATTTGTATTGTGAAACATCTTTTTAGGTAAGATTTTTCTGCTGTGCAATATTTTCTATTGTGGGCTTTCCATAGAGAAGCAGCAATCTTGCACAACAGGAAGAAATAGCAATCTTGCACAGTTGTTGTCTGAAAACAGTGCATTTTGTGCAAATCCTTACAATTATTCTCAGATCTTAGCACCTGCATTTTCTTCATTTCTTGGACTCATTTCTTTTGGTTTGAATGGAATATTCTATGCAACTATGGTTGATGCTGTATGACATTACCAGGCGCTGACCTTTGTAAAATGACCTTCATAGAATAATAAGGACTCATCCCTAGATCTGTGGTTTAAGCCCTGATATCTCAGGGTCTGGGATAATTCCTGACCTTGCAACCCTACACAAGAGATAGGAAAGTTATTAGAAAAGTATTAATTCTACAAGGGTCATTTTACAAAGGACAGCTCCTGGTAATGTCATAAAGCATCAACCATAGTTGCATATTCTTTTAGTTAATAATAAGCTTAAAGTCTAATTCACTCATGTTGAGGGGAGAGAAATTCAACTATGACAGTTACATTTAATTGTTATAGTTATCAGCCTCCAATTATTAGAATGAAGCTTGAAAATGCCATCTTCCACTTTACTCCTTGCCCCCTTTTTCTTGGCCTTGAGCTCAGGACAAAAACAGCAGGATTAATTTTTTGAAAACTCAATTTTTCGTCCATACCACTCAAACACCTTTGGCTTTCTCCCTCCACTATAATATCAGCACCTTAACCTCACACTTTATTTAGTTTACTGCTGAACCCAAGGTTAAAGGTTTCAAAATTCAATTTGCCCTGACAGATGAGGAGCCTCTGTTTGGTGCCCACAGCATAATACAGGAGGACTACCTGGATGCAACTACTGTACAAGATGTGTCACTTGGTACTGAGGTCAGAATAAGACACCCAGTCTCAATCACATCATTGGGCCTCTCATTCTGCCCAAAAGGTGAGCAACACACAAGAGCACAGAGCCACAGCAAGACACATTTTAAACAGCCACCAGGGATCACAATAGAGGACTCCAGATCTTCCAGGATGCATGGCGAAGTGGTTTGAATGTTGGACTAGGCCTCTGGAGACCAGGTTTGATTCCCAGCACTGCCATGAAACCCACTGGGTGACCTTCAGCAAGGCACATGTTTTCAGCCTCAGGGGAAGGCACAGCAAACCTTATCTGAACAAATCCTGCCAAGAAAACTCCATGGTAGTTTTGCCTAGGGTCGCCATAAGTCAGAAACGACTTGAAGGCACACAACAACAAAACAAATTCAGTTGACACTGAACGGGCCAGATATCGTCCGGTCTGTTCACACCAGCACTGGGTTTTGGGCCATGGGTTGTCCAGACTCCCAGCTAAGAAGACAGGGGAGTCTGTTTTATTTGGCCTGTATATGCAGGTACTCAGTCAATCAATTAAGTTAAAAGATAAGTTTAAATTAGTTTCCCCCTATTTGTTAGAAAATGTATACATTAATTGATTTCAGTTAGTTATTCCTATCACAAGGATGGGCAATACAGGTGGGAACTGAGGTTGCTGAGTGAAAGTGGCAGGCTCCTTTCATTCCCCAACTGACATGGGTCAATGATAATGCACTGCAAGAGTTCTAGTCCAAAAATATTAGTAGGGAGGGCTGGTTCAGGGTTTCCTCACTCTCAACTTAAGGCAACATTCACACAACTTTTCCCGTTTCTTAGTTCACATGGTACAATCCCTCACCTCCACCATTCCTTCCCAAAACTATGAAGCTAAGCCCCCAGCTATTGTGCAATTACTTTTGCACCTTTAACTCCGTTTGCAGGAACTGAAGTAAGCTGAGGACAAAGGGGGAGAATGAGAGGAGGAGTGAGAAACTGGGACATTTTAAAATCAGCTGAAAAAGTTTTAAAAAGAGAGAGAATTCATCAGGACAGTTGCTGACAAATTGGAAGCGTTGCAGGGTATGAAACTAACACTCTCAGGCCTAAATCTATTAGAGTTACCTGCATGTTGATTCGATGCAACAATTTATTTAATGGTGCCAACTATTAAATCAACCAACAGGATTCCATCCGCAATATGTAACCCTTGGAAACTACACAGCTTGCTTTATCCTAACTGGGTTTTTCTATTGGCATGCTGGTAGGGGGGAGTGACCCTTTTCAAATATATATTTTGTATTTGTGCATACCTTGGAATACAAAAACATGATCACTTCCTTGCACATCTTAGTATACATACATGGTAGAAGTGTAGGGATGGTCTTTTTCATTCCTAAGATTCAGTTTACTACTCCTTTTAACTATAAAATAAAATCTTTCTAAAACACGAACCATTTACAATTTTTGGCAAACACTTCGTAAAGCACAGGCTGCACCTTTCTTTAAAAACTGATTAGAGATTCTCCACTGGATGCCACTTCCTATACAACAGCCATCTGCCTACGGGTGGCTCTTCTTGTAACATCTATGATCAAGAAAAAGACAAAGTCCAGAGTTTGAGGCTGCATCTGCACTGCAGAAATTGTGCAGTTTGACACCACTCTATCCTCAATGCTGTGGAATTCTGGGATTTGTTATTATATGAAATGTTTAGCCTTTTATGTCAGAGTGCTCTGATCAAAAATCCCAGGATTCTATAGGATGGAGCCATTGTAGTTAAAGCGGTGTCGTACTGCATTATTTCTGCGGTGTAGATGCAGCCTAAGTCAAAAGTTCTTGATTTTGGATTGATTTTGTCTGTATTATTACTGTTTCTTGCCAAGCAGTGATGTGTATTCAAAAAGCCAGGTTCTCAATCCTGAAACATGGTGGTCGAAGACACCTGTTCCCACTTCCACTTCCACTGTCCTTGCCTTTCCAAGACAATTCACAAGCAAAGTAAATTAAATACTAATGTATTTCAGATGGGAATTGCCCATCCGACCTAGGGGAAAAACCAGACGATGGTGTGGCAAAATATGGCCCTTCTGCTTCACAGCATTTTTAGAGAAGCTGAATTAGCAAAGAGAAGCAGTACTTGGTTCAAAACTAGTTTTGGTGGTTGTTTCCCCTTGATACAGTTTTTTCATCTCAGGTCCTCACTGAAATAAATTTTACCTCATTTGTGAGTACCCAAAGGAAAATTAATAAAATTGTACCAAGTGTCCTTTCAGCCAAAAAAAGGAAAAAAATAGTACTGCTAGTAATATGTGGAGCTCTTTAGTTTAGCAAGGGGAAATGATTGCTGTGTATGGATGGAGAATCAAGAATAGGACAGAGGCCCATAAAATTTTTAAGAGAGAAAATTAAAATGTGGGAGGGGGAGACACCCACACCCACATTGCTAGAACTTGGCATCCTTTAGTAAAGTTTATTGCAGTGGAGTCAGGAGTGACAAAGGAGAGTATTTATTCACACTCTGCACCATTAACTTAAGAAAGCACAAAATGTGGTGATGGAGTCTGGCCAGGATCTCTTTTTAATAAGAAAAGGATGTAGACAAAATCATAGATAGGTGCGTCAAGGACTGTTTATAGCCAAGACGGTAAAAGAGCGCCTCTGTGACTAGCTGCTGCTGGACATACTGAGGTCCCAGCTTCTTCAGCCAAATAGTTTCTATGTCCTTATTTTTCAACAGTTACTGAGCAGACACTGTGACAAAATGATCTGTGTATAGACTTGTAAGTCTCATGCTGACCAAGGGCCCTTTCACAATGCATGGGTATAGCACTATAATTCCACTCTAACTACCATGGTTGAAGGACCCTATAGAGTCCTGGAGCTTGTACTCCGAGGAAGCACAAGAGCAATCTGGTTGAGAGTTCCAAATTTGTTGTTGTTGTTGTTGTTGTTGTTGTTGTGTGCCTTCAAGTCATTTCCTATTTGGTGAACCTAAGGCGAACCGATCTTGGGGTTCTCTTGGCAAGATTTGTTCAGAGGAGGCTAGCCATTACCTTCCCCTGAGGCTGAGAGCATGTAACATGCCCAAAGTCACCTAGTGGGTTTCAAGGCAGTGGCTGTCCAAGAATTCAAAATATCCTAAAGGACATATCCCAGGTTTCTATATGATGGTGCCATGGAAGTTAAAGTGGAATCAAAATGCTGTAAGGATGTAATATGGAAATTCACCTCTTGGCAGTGGGTTGTTGTCACCCCAGTGCAATCCTTCATGCTGCTATCTTAGGCTTAGTGCTACCAGGACAATGGTCCTTCAGGAGTCGATTGGCCCGCTATGGGAAAGACAAGCTCAGGTCTACGTGCTGCTGACAGCTAGTGGACTTGGGTACCCAAGGGTCTGTCCATGTTCCAGGTTGTTCCAGTCTACATGCCTTGTTCAGCAACAGAAGAGACCTCCAGGAGTTCATTGTGGTGTGCCACCAGTGTCCCAGCTAGCCACCTTGCTGCCTCAAGACAGGTGGACTAAGTCCTTCCCAGGACCTTCAGTCTCCAGGAGGTCTTGGTCTACCTACAGAGAGATGTGGCAGTACATTCCACATCAGAAGGCAGGCGCACCTCTCTGTGGTGTCACCCAGTGTGGTCCGCACCCCTCACATTGTCCCTAGAAACACATCTGCCCTTTGGAATTTTTTTATAGACCAAGAGCAACAGAGATGATTGCTAAAGTGAGAGAGGTATCACATATAATAAATATTTTAAAATTCCACATTAGTGCATCTTTCAAATAGGTTAACTCTCTCTTTGCTTTTATCTGAGAGCCAAGCTAGACATGTCCGGGAGCTGTCGCCATGTCTGGCTTGGCCCTCAAATGAAGACAAACAGAAAGCTAACTAATTGCCAGTTATTTTGAACACATAAAGAGCTGAGGAAATGTGTCACCTGTCCTCATTCATTCTCCACCAGTGAATTCAATATTCTTCCTGAAGTGCTCTTGTAATTCGGATTGGTAATGGATTACATTTGGAAATATGGGGAAAACAAAACACAGTTTTAAATGCTGTTCTTTACCAAGGACATTTACTATTAAAAAATAGAATCCAGGTTGATATAATAGGATTCACCAGACAAAACACGGGTTAGGCTTCTCTCAGAATAGTCCCAAGGCATGCTGGGAGCATATATGGACAGGTTGCTTACCTGTAACAGTATTTCTTCGAGTGGTCATCTGCAAATACATACAAATGGGTTCTTCTGCACCTGCACAGTCGAATTCGGAACTTTCTAGAATCACTGGGCAAAGTAGAACTTGCAACTTTTTGCAACTTTTTGGTGGTAGCTCCACCCCTCCTCTATATAAGCCCAGTTCCCACTGTTTTCCCCAGTTCCGAAATTTTCAGCCGCAAAGCGACGGAGGAGCAGAACCAATCATGAGCAGGACACTGAGGGGAGGAAGGGTGGGATTTGTATGTATTCGCAGATGACCACTCGAAGAAACACTGTTACAGGTAAGCAACCTGTCCTTCTTCTTGGTGGTCTCTGCGAATCATACAAATGGGTTAGACTAGCAAGCTTAGGTCAGCGGCGGAGGGAGTGTCATGACACAATTGTAAAGTCAAACAAATGACATTTATTGATCAGCAATAAAACGTTAAAGTGAACCAAACACCTGTTTGTGCTTCTTGTTTCTAATATAGAAGTTAACAACTGTATTAACTATTATACTCAACTGAATAAACATATAACCACTATACTCCAAAGAGTAAATTTTGCATGAAAATTGCAACGTGATACAGCAATAAACAACCACCTGAACAGGAGTGCTGCACCCAGGCCTGGATGCTATGGCAAAACATCAGGTGATTCCCACACCTGTCACTTCAAGTATAAACAGGCCCCGAAGCCGCATATCCCTGTAACAGTTAAACATCATAGTAAACATGTGTAAAAAGCAGCAACTATACAGTGTGACAGGCAATAACATAGCATGGCATAAACAGTTAATACCTTCAGTAACAGTAATGAAAGGTAAACATTTGTACAGACACTCAAAGAACAGCAGACAGTAACACTGCCCTCCCAAAGGCTGCTTCACCTCTTGCTCTGGTGTCCAATCTGTAATGTTTAATAAAAGTCATTGGTTAGGAGCAGACAGCAGCCTTGCAGACATCCTCCAACAGCACCTCAGTCAGAAAAGCAGAGGATATCACTACCACCCTAGTTGCATGTGCTCTGACCCTGGCAGGGAGAGTTCTATCCGAAAGTTCATAACAGAGGTGGATGGTACTGGCCACCCATTTGGAAAACCTCTAAGCAGTCACAGGTAGTCCCTTCTTTGGCTCTGAATAACACTGGAACAGTCTGTCAGAGCGGCTCGAACCCAAAGTTCTGCCCAAATAGAAGGCCAAGGCCCTCCGAAGAGTGTAAGCAATGCTCGGTATCCGTGGTCGGGTTCGGAGCCAGGGTCGGGGCACAATGTCTTGGAACACGTGAAAGGCAGACACTACCTTAGGTAAAAAGGTAGTGTCGGTACGGAGGACAACCTTATCCTTATGAAACCTGAGAAAAGGCTGGTCCCTCCGCAAAGCACAAAGCTCGCCTGCACGGCGGGCAGAGGTGATGGTTACAAGAAAGGCTGTCTTCCAAGTAACCAGCCTTAGATCAGCCGTAACCATGGGTCCAAAGGGCTTGGATCCCAAACAAGACAAAACAACCTCAAGGTTCCAAGCTGGTGTCGGTACCGAGACCGGCGGGTGCAAGTTGTTAAAGCCCTTCAAAAACCCCTTCACCAGGGGGTCCTTGAAGAAGGACAGTTTCCCTTGAAATTGGAAATGGGGACAAATAGCAGACAAGTAACACTTGATGGAATTAAGACAAAGCCCTGATTCCACCAGAGTCATCAGGAATTCCAAGACGATCGGTGTCAACACCCCGGATGGAGAGAGGTTCCTTGAAGCCAGAAACTGAAGAAGCCTCTTCCACTTGCAGGAGTAGGACCTCTTGGTAGCCGGTTTCTGGGCCACCTGGATCACTTGCTGTACCAAAGCTGGAAGGGTCTCTAGGGCAGGAGTCTCCAAGCCACTAACGGCAGGTCATCGATGTCCAGATGTCAAACCTGACCCTCCTGAAGGGTGAGGAGATCGGGCCTCGGTTCGAGCCAACGAAACTGCCTCCGGGACAGGTGAAGAAGGGATGGAAACCACGGCTGCCTGGACCACCATGGGGTGATCAGGATGGTGTCCGCTTGGTCCCTCGACATCTTGGATACGACCCTCGTAATGAGTGGGAACGGCGGGAAGGCGTAGAGGAATTCCCCCGTCCAGCTGTGGAGGAAGGCATCCCCCAGGGAGCGCCAGGACCGGTCCCGGGAGCAGAACTGGATGCAGTGGGAGCTGGTCTCCAACGCAAACAGGTCGATCCGAGGTGTGCCCCATCTGAGGAACAGGTTTGCCACCATCTCCGGATGCAGTGTCCTTTCATGGCATTGCGAACCTGACCTGCTGAGCTGGTCGGCCAGGACGTTGTCTTCTCTGAGGAGATGAACCGCCTGGAGGACAATGTTCCTTGGTATGCATCAGTGCCAGGTGTGTAGAGTTATCTCCAGCAGGGTCGGTGACCTGGTGTGTCCTTGCTTGTGGATGTAGTACATGACAGTAGTGTTGTCCGTCAGGAGCTGCACTACCTTGCCAAGAAGCTCGGGTTCGAAGGCCCTCAGAGCTTTTTCCACAGCTAGCTCTCCAGGGCATTGATGTGGAGGTCTTGATGACACAGCTGCCACTTGTCCCTTACAGTCAGGCCCGACGTGTGCACCCCCCAACCTTCTAAGGATGCATCTGTGGCGAGGACGACTTGAGGCTCTCGAGGCACAAAGGGCATACCAGTGCAGATATTCTGGGAGTCTACCCACCACAGGAGGGACTGGGCGACTGGTCTCGGTACTGTGAGCCATTTGCTTGGAGAGTCGGTCAATGGATCGAAGACCGACAGGAACCAGGACTGCAGGGGTCGAAACCAAAGTCTTGCCCATGGAGTTACGAACATTGTTGATGCCATGTGTCCGAGGGCACACCCTTCTGCTGGAATAGCAGTGTTGGACGGCCTTGTAGAGGGACTGGAAATGGTCCTCCGGCAGGTATGTGGCTCAGTCATCAGAGTCGAGGATGGCACCGATGAACTTGATCCTTGTGGCCGGAGATAGATGTGACTTCTCCGGGTTCAGCACCAGCCTGAGGGACTGCAGGAGGGATACTGCAAAGGAGATGTCGTGCACCAGGTGCTCTGAGTCTGTGGCGAAGAGCCAGTTGTCCAAGTAGAGAAAGACTCTTGACCCACGCTGATGCAGGTAAGCCACTACCAGGGCCATGCACTTGGTGAAGAATGTCAGGGCCATGGTGAGACTGAAAGGAAGGACGTTGTAATGGTACATCTCCATCCCGATGGCAAAGGAGAGGAACCTCCGATGTTTCCCCCAGATGGCTATTTGAAAGTAGGCGTCCTTCAAGTCTATGGTCGCAAACCACAAGCCCTGGTGCAACAAAGGTAGAATACAGGCAAGGGTTACCATCCGGAACTTCTTGTAGGACAAGAAGGCATTCAGCCCACGGAGGTCCAAGAAGGGATGGAAACCTCCATTGGGCTTCAGTACCATGAAATACCGGGAGAAGAAGGCATGAGGAGCCTAAGAAGAGTCCAGCGGGGAAATAGCCCTTTTGTAGTAATGTGCGTACTTCATCAAGAAGGGTGGTTGAGAGAGGGATGGACACAACAGCGCCGGTCAGCAGGAGCTCTTCGAACTCGAGGGCATAGCCTTTGGATATGATGATTAGAGCCCAGGAGTCAGTGGTGATTCGGGCTCAGATGTTGCGAAAGGGCCTAAGGAGGTCCAAAAAGGAGGGAGAAGTGGAGGAGGAGGCAACGAAGCATGCAAGAAGGCCTCATTGTCTTTTCTTACTGGCGTCGGAGTACTGTTTCCTTGAAACGGGCCTGCAGTACCGAGGCTGCTGCCGAATGCCAGAAGAGGTGGAGGACGGAGATAGGAATCTCTGCCTCTGCTCTTGCTGCCAATACCGACATTCTTGGGAGAATGGGCGCTGTCCTTGGCCAAAGGATGATCCCTGGCCACCAAACTTCCTGCGA
Organism: Urosaurus nigricauda; assembly: GCA_034509955.1. Classification (NCBI taxonomy): domain Eukaryota; kingdom Metazoa; phylum Chordata; class Lepidosauria; order Squamata; family Phrynosomatidae; genus Urosaurus; species Urosaurus nigricauda. The sequence goes on along the minus strand of JAOEGL010000002.1, from coordinate 143,859,142 downwards.
GGAAAGGCCTGCTGGGTTGCCGACATGCCGTGCTTCTTAGCCGCAGACTTCATGTGGTACTTGTAGTTCAGCCGTGTCCTTATTGAACAGGCCTTCAGCGTCCAATGGCATGTCTTCGATCGCAGCCCTCGCGTTTGGGGTCAAGTCAGACGGTTTAAGCCAGGCATGTCTTCTGAGGGCGATGGCAGCCGCCATTGACTTGTCAGAACAGTGAATGCTGTGTCTGGCGGACATGATGAGGAGTCTGGCCATGGCATGCGCCTCTTCCCTGAACTGGTGAGCTGCAGGGCTCTTGTCCTAAGGGAGCTCGGCCAGTAAAGGGGACCTACGCTCCATTAGATACTGGGTGTATGCCCCCATGCAGGCATTGTAATTGGTCACTCTCAATCCCAGGGGAGGAGCCTCAAAGGACTTCTTCGCCAGTCCGTCCACCTTCTTGGCCTATCAGTTGGTGAGTTTGAGGTCTTCGGGTTGAACACACGCTGAGAGCCCTCAACGATGATGGAGTTCGGGATGGGGTGAGAGTGGAGCCAAGTAGCCGACGTCGGAGAGATGCAGTATAGGGCATCTATCTTTCTGGAGGTGGCTGGGATCAAGGCTGGTGTCTGCCAGGAGTGCTTGGCAATTTTCTCCAACAACGGCAGAAAGGGAATTGCAGGCAAGGTCGGGACTGAACCTTGGATACACCTCTCCACTGGGTCTAGCACCTCCTCATCCACTCGGGGCCCGGCTGATAAAAATTCTATGGGGACCAAGATCTCTCCTCCATGTCCGAGGCTTCATCCAGGGATGGAACCGAGCCTTCTTGCTCCAGGCCTCCGGGCTCTGAATCCGAATGATTCCCCCAAGCATAGGATGGATTCGGCTGGAGAATAAGGGACCTGCGTACCCATCTCTTTCCTCAGCGGAGCCTGTTCCCTCTGAGACGAAACAGTAGCAGAGACCTCGAGGGGCACCCAATGCCAGTCCCAATGTTTTTCCGTGGAGGAAGCGTACCTTCTTCGTCTCTCCAAGGTGGCTGGGTCCACAGCGACATAGTATGTTCCAGTGTCGCTGTCATAGAAGAAGTCCCGGTGCTCAGATCCATGGGCCGAAACGGACTTCGCCATCAGTGATGAGGAACGGCGGTCCCGAGAAGATGACTGGTGCTCCGGACTCAGCCTCGGGATGGTCTCCTCCTGAAGGGGGCGCTGCTCCTCACCCGGCTGTGAGGGGGGGTCCTGACGCAGAGAGGCTGTCGGTACGGAGGCGAGCTTTGATGCGGTGGGAGTTTCAGATGGTTTTGAGCCACGCTTGTCAGCATGGGATCCCTCATCGGAGCTGGAGCGGGCTTTTTTCTGGAGGGTCTCACCCTAAGAGGATGGGAGGAAGAGCCACCTGCTGAGCCCTTAGAAGGTTTCTCCTTCTTATTCTGCTCAACATCCCTCCGGTCTGAGTCTGATTTAGACTTGTCCTTCCTCTGTTTCTTAGAGGACTTGGACTTATCACCCAATTTCTCGGACGGGTGAGCCTCCGTCTCACGGGGAGACTTGGAGGTTGGACTGGCAGGGGAAACAGATACCTTTTCCACAGCCTCTCGGGACATCTTTGACACCGACTTCGATGTCAAAGGGAGAACTTCTTGCAGGGCCAAAGCCTTGTTGAGAAGGAACGACATTAGCCGGGAAACTCGGTTCTTCCTCGCCTGAGTCAGAGCTCTGCAGAGGGCACAGCCGTGGACGTCATGAGCTTCGCCCAAGCAGATCAGGCACTTCTTGTCCGGGTCGGTCTGAGGGACTTTTGCCCCACAAACAACACAGTTCTTAAACGGAGCCGGAGACATCAAATCCAATCTGAAATCCAAAGCAAGGTCAGACAAGCCGAGCGGTCAGAAACAGGAGCCGAGACGAAGACGAGTAAGAATGGTCAAAAAGCAAGCCGAAGATCGAAACCAAACTGAGCCAATCAAGAGTGATTCCAACACAGTTCCTTTGAGTAGCCTACATGGCGGAAAAATTCAGAACTGGGGAAAAAAGCGGGAACTGGGCTTATATAGAGGAGGGGCAGAGCTACCGCCCAAAAGTTGCAAAATGTTGCAAGTTCTACTTTGCCCAGTGATTCCAGAAAATTCCAAATTCAACTGCACAGGCGCAGAAGAACCCATTTGTATGATTCACAGAGACCACGAAGAAGATATATATATATATATATATGACATCTCTTTATTTAAAGTGGGAGCCAGCATGGTACAGTGGTTTGACCATTAGAGTATGAATCTGGAGACCAGGTTTCAGTTCTTCATTTGGCCATAGAAACCCTCTTGGTGTCCTTAAGTGAATCACACATTCTCAGCTCCAGAAAACCCTGTGATAGATTAGCCTTAGGGTCCCCATAAATTGGAAATGGCTAGAAAGCACAGAAACAACAACAGACTTTATTTAATAAATATGTGTTTAATTATCCTGAAGACTAAGGGTGCCTGCTCATAATTTACCTTCTGATGTAATTTCACTGAAAATTCCTTTTAAAAATCTCTGTTGTACTGCAGCTTCTATTGGAACAAAGGTGGGAAATACTGGTGTGGGTTTTTGTTTGTTTATTTTTACTATAAAATTCAGAATCCTCCCATTGGGTGAAGGATTTTGGCAGCATAGTGGGGTTAAACTCAGAAGAAGGAGGAGTGAAGATAAGACAAAGGAACATCATCAATCTAAGGTATGCAGATGACACCATACTACCGATGGAAGACATCATAGCCTTACATAAGTTCAACTGGAAATCAAAATGGTTAAAGAGTTCCTGATAAGAACAGAGACTGCAGTCAAGAAATAAGAACACGAGGTCTAGGAAGGGCAGTCATGAAGGAACTACACAAGATCCCGAAGTGTAAAGATATACAACAGAGCACTGAAGTCAGAACTGGCCAAACCATTATATTCCCCATCATCATGTACAAGTGCAAGAGCTGGACAGCAAAGAAAGGTAAATGAAAGAAAATAAACACATTTGAGGTGTTGTACTGGAGAAGAGTGCGGAGGATACTGTGGATAGCCAGAAAGACAAGCAAATGGGTCATTGACCATATCAAGCCTGAACTCTGCCAGGAAGCAAAGATGACAAAACTTAGGTTGTTATACTTTGGACGTATCATGAGATAGCATGATTCACGATAATGCTGGGAAAGATAGAAGGCAGCAGAAAGAGAAAAAGGCCACATGCCCAATGGATGGACTCAATCATGGTGGTCATGAGTCTAAATTTTCAGGATCTAATCAGAACAGCTGAGGACAGGGGATCTTGGAGATTTCTCATCCACAAGGTCACCATGAGTCAAGGTTGACTCAAGGGTAACAACAACAACAAACCAAACATAGACATTTCAACACCGTCACCCCAACATTTCTTTTAAAGCTTAAAAACAGGTACAGCATGGGGGGGGTGAAACTCTTCCTCACATACCCCATTTCCATTAAACAAATACTCCTTCAACTGCTCTTAGCCATTTTGAGAAAGGTGCACAGTAGTCTGATCTAGTCTAATATATTTTGCTGCCTGAAACAGATCAGCGAACAGCACCCTCCCCATCCACCCAAGTCAAGCTACGCATTACTGAATGCCAGCTAAGTTATTTTGGCACAGGAGAGAATCCTACAAATGCCTCTCCTCACTTCTCCGATAGTAAAAATGCAACGACAACCATGTGAGAAAATAACTCAAAAATTGCCAGCCTCAGTTATCTGTCACTTGAGGCAGCCACCTCACAAGGGTTCTAGGAGCTGTAGTAAAAATAACAAAATTATGTTCCCAAGTTCTGTAAAATTGGTAGATGCTCTCAAGAACAACAAATGTCACAGCTTCTTTGTCCCCAAGAAAAGTGGGTTTGTACCTCAAGTCAACACAGAAGACACCAAAACTACCGATCCCAACATTCCCCCCATCCACCCTTTATCTTTTGGCATTCCTGCTCTCTCCGGGTTCTCCAACAGTCTGGAAGCCATTCTCTTTTACCCATAGAAATGAAAACATGCAGAATGACAATCAACTTGTCAGATACAATTTCCTGTTTCTTTTGGAGACAAGTATAGAGATACAATGTTTTGAAGAGGGAAGGAGGGCATTGCCACCCCCAATAAGAATTCTATCCCACCAAATGATTTTTTTTTCTTAATTCTCAAAATTTCTAGCATTGTAGAGTGAGACAATGAAAACCATTCACATCTTGAACACATATTTCCTGTGTTTGCATTCCCTGGTTAACTTTGCCTGTCCCTTTTCGCTGGATGCCTAGACTGTTTTTTTTTCTAAATTTAGAGACATAGCCGTGTTAGTTTTGAATATCGGTGTGCAAAGGGATCTTGTAGCACCTTTGAGACCAACTGAGCAAAAGAAGTTGTAGCATTAGCTTTTTCTAAATATTCAACTGGAAGTTTGAAATTAATGTTGCTGTTGTTGTGTGCTGTTTTATGATTACCCTATCACAGGGTTTTCTCCGCAACATTTGTTCAGAGGAGGTATGCCACTGCCTTCTGAGTCTGGGAGCAAGTGACCTGCCCAATGTAACCAACTGAGTTTTTATGGGTGAGTGGAGATTTAAACCCTGGTCTCCGGAGTCATAGTCTAAGACTCAAACCACTATGCCACATTGGCTCTCTATCCATATTGTAGGGTATATGGTAAGGAAAGTGTGCTCCATGTGTTATTAGACTGCAGTTCCTATCTGCTATAGCTGTCGTTTGCCAATAGTTAGGAATGATAGAAATTGGAGTCCAGCACCTTATAGAGGGCCACCCCTTCCCTATGCCTGTTATAGGTAGCTCCGAAGCTGGTTTGGCTTTCCAGCTCGACTCCAAATCCAGGGCAACCTTTAAGTTGCAACAAAGACCAGTCTATTTGAGCTTTCCCCTCCCACCCCAATTCCAGGGCTCAGTTGCTAGCTGAAGCTTATTCTTTATAAATTGACATGCAGCTATGTTGGAATTTTTTTTAAAAATTAAGTGCTATTTTTCACACCAATAAATGGCTGAGTTTAAAAGGACATGTACTTCCAAATACAATAGCTGCCCGGATTTTTCCATTGTTTTCTATGTGAAAGCTGTCTGTTCTGTCCCCAAAATGGCATTTAATGTCAAGTCCTGCCATAGCATTAGGCCAAGTGAGGTGTCTCTCTCAGCCACCAAATGTGTGGTGTCACTAAAGGGCAGCAAGTTGGCAATTGCTTTATTTCTTACTTTTTTAAAAAAAATAGTCAAGTATAGGGAGAGGCGCTTATTGGATTTCTGCCTCACATGCCAAAATAACTTGGCATACTTTGGGTACTGTGAACCTTGACTTGGACGGGGAACAGTTCCTGCTAACTAAACTGTAGCATAAGGTTTCATAGACTTGTTCTACTTCCTCAGACACATAGCTGAGTCTACTTCTACTTCCTCAGATGCATAGCTGAGTCTGCGAAAGCTTATGCTACAACTAAGTTTTGCACAGTCAGTATCAAAGGTGCTACAAGAACTCATTGCATACTCTTTTTCAACTGGTTGCTCATTTTTAGTTTGGAGATTCAAGTTTCAGGCAACAGAGGAGCTAGATAGATTGGCAGAAAGGGGCGGCAAGATGCCACCCCTTTCTGCCCTGGATGGAAACCGCAGCAACCAAATAGTGCTGCCTCTAGGAGGCCTAAAAAGAACCCGCTCCTGGTGGGTTCGTTTTAGGCCATGTGTAGGGCACCATTGGTGCGATCACGTGCAATGATGCTGTCCGTGTGGCGTTGCACTGTTTGGGCACTGCGCCACGCAGACATCATCATGGCACACCCTGTCTGTACGGGGACACATTAAGATGGTGCCCAGGGTGTGCAGTAGGGCTGCTGACCATGTAAACACTCAGCTCCCGTGCACAACTAGTCTGGGCTGAGGTCAGCGCAAAGCACCCATCTGTCCAGGCCCAGAGATTTTCAGTTTAGGTCCAGTTCAAATACATCTGGTGGGGGAAGGTCTGTGATGTTTTCCACTGGAATCCAGTTTAACAACAATTCTGACATCCATTCAGACTACACAACTCCTGGGGTTCCATCCCATGGAATCCTGGGTTTGCCAGTTTAGGAAGAAGTATTTGGAATTCTCCACCAGAAAGTTTCTCTGGTGCCCACCAGACTACCACCAGTCCCAGGAATCCTTAGGATGGAGCCATGGCAGTTAAAGAGAAATTATAGCGATATACAGTCAAACCTCCATATCCACACATTGTGCATCCATGGATTCAACCATCCACAGCTTGAAAATATTTTCTTTTTCATTCTGAAAAGCAAGCCTTGATTTTGTCATTTGATATAAGGGGTGCCACTGTATATAATAGGACTTGAGTATACTAGAAAATATCATATGAAGAGCAGCTTTAGACTCAGAAGAAAGAGGAGTGAGTTTAGGAGGAAGGAACATCAACAAACCAAGATATGCAGATGACACTATAATACTAGTGGAAAACATCACAGATGTAGATCAATTACTAAGGAAGGTCAAGTAAGAAAGTGCAAAGGCAGGCTTGCTGCTGAACTTATAGAAAACAAAAATAATTACCACAGAGGATCTACATAATTTCAACCTAGACAACGAGGAAATTGAAATAAAGAGTTCCCATACCTTGGGTCAAACATTGATCAGAAAGGAGAGTACAGTCAAGAAATAAGAAGACTAGGAATGAGAAGGGCAGAAAGGAAAAAAACTAGACAAGATCCTAAACAATAAAGATATACAACTGAGCTCTAATTATCCAATACATTGTATTCCCCATCACCATGTACAGATGTGAATTAAAGTGGATTAAAAAGATGATGGTGGTGATGATGATGATGATGATGATGATGATGATTACTATTTCTACCCTGCCTTTCCAACAAGATTGAAGTGGTTTACATCAGTAAAATCCACACAATATAATAGAATAAAATCACAATTCCCCTCCCTCCTTAACCCCAAATCAACAACAATAAGTACAAAATAACAATAATAAAATACAATTAAAATCATTAGAATGATTACTAAGACAAAAATAGGACAGTCAATGGGATAGTCAATAGGATGGTCCATATCAGTGGGGGCGACTGAGTCAAATATCAACTGAGTCAGTTGATAAAATCAACTCCTTTGAGATATGGTGCTGGCACTCTCCCTGGAAGCCAAAATGACAAAGCTGAGGCTGTTGTACTTTGACCACATCATGAGATGCTAGGAAAGGTAGAAGACAATACAAAGAGAGGAATACCACTCAATTAGGGAGGCCATGGGCATGAATCTACAAGACTTAAGCAGAGCAGACTTAAGATGGATGAAGATGATTTTATTTTATAGGAAATGTTACTATGTTTGGGTACTATTGTAGATGTGTTATATGTGATGAAAGCTAACAGAGAGATGACGTTTGAGAGCGTTTGTGACATTGTAAAAAAATAACCACAAACATATATACTAATACATTCAAATTGTTTTTGTGTGCCATTAAATTGCTTATGGTGACCCTAAAGGAACTTATCATGGGGTTATCTTGACCAGATTTGTTCAGAGGGAGTTTGCCATTGCCTTCCCCTGGGGCTGAGAGAATGTGACTTGCCCAAGGCCTCCCAGTGGGTTTCTATGGCTGAGCAGGGATTTGAATCCTGGTCTCCAGAGTCATCATCCCAACACTCAAACCACTACTACAGTTAAATTGAAGAGCTTCTTGATTTCCCATGATTTTTGGACGCCTAGATTCAACTGCCTGAACTGGCCATCTTATTTTGCCTAATGGTAGGGCTGGCCTCATGGTGAGCACAGCAATCTCTTTTCGCCTGCTCAAACCTTTGCCTGCTAAAGGCCAAAGGAGGTGCCAGCATAGAGGAATCAAGCGATTAACCCAGAATAGGATGAAATACAAAAAAAACCTTGGCATTCTGTTACTGCAGCCCTGGGGCCAGGCACAAGCTGTTCTGACAGACAGGTTTGTTACTGCTTCTCTTGAGCAACCCAGTGATTCTGGCACTAGGTTCGGGAGGTTGGGCTCCTCTGGAAGCTTAGGGCATCAGGTTTTACTACAAGTACTCCCATTTCCAGGAAAGGGGACATGGGCGAAGAAAGGGAGGGTTTGTTTTCTTTCGCTCTGGGCTTGTTGTCCTATGTCAGGCAGAAAAAAACACATTCAGTAGCCTATTAGGAAGCAGCTTCCAATAGAACCATTGAGGAAATAGCGCAGGGGTGGGCAAGGGGTGGTTTGTTTTTGTGGTCCCCTGGAATACAAGATTATTATTATTACTATGCAATTTTTGTAAATGTATTTTGCTCCAAAAGGCCTACAAATGATCTCTAGGGGGTGTGGAGGGCATTTCCAGACATGTGACACTCCCCAGGAATAAAATTGAAAATTTGCAAAAAATACAATAAATTTAAATGAACTCAAAATATCCCAAAATTGCCTCTAGGGGTTCAGAGACATGTCTCCATGTCCCATAAAAGGTGTTTGGGGGCAGTGTGTGTGTGCGTGTGCACACGTGTGTGTGTTTGAGGGTTGGACTAGGACACTGGGAGACCAGAGTTCGAATCCCAGCTCTGCCACGGAAAACCACTGGGTGACCTTAGGCAAGTCACACTCTCTCAGCCTCAATCATAAATTCCCCTCTGGTGAAACTTGCCAAGAAAACCCTATGATAAGTTCTCCTTAAGGTCACCATAAATCGGAAATGACTTGAAGGTACACAACAACAACAACAACAACAACAAACAACAACACTTATAGTGGGAACAGGCCCAGTCCCCAAGGTCTCCAGAAGGCTAGTGAGCCCCTCTAGTCTTGCACAGTTGCCCTCCCCAGGAACAGAAGAAGAGGCAGCTCCAAAAATGACACTTTGGGGAAAGGTAACCAGAAATCCTCCTTTTTCCAGGACCTGTCTTCCATTTCCACCTTCTGTCCTGCCCGCTAGAATTTCAAAATATCCTCCATTTCAAGCATCACAAAGGAGTTTATCATACAACGGAATTTGTGGGTATAATGCAATGGCAATCCAAACGCAATCATGGGGTTTCACGTTATTGCGAATGAGTGTATCTCACACAATTTTGTGCAATGGGAAGTCATTCCGAACGCAATCATGGGGTTTCATGTAATTGCGTATTAGAGTATCTCACACAATTTCAGGCAATGTGGGGATCATTTTTGGGAAATGGGAAGTCATTCTGAACGCAATCAGATTTCACGTAAATTTGCTAAATTAGCGAATTCACATAATTGCAAATTGGCTCCATTTGTAATTGAGAGAATTTCCTCCCATGTGATAAACTCCACAGAAGCATGAATTTATACATATGTTGGTATATTTTTAGCTTTTATTTTGCAACATCCTTCATTCTTCTGGAATGTCCTATGTTTTGCTGTGCCTTGTCCTGCTTTGCGGTTGGGACATCTGGTCACCCTGGTTCAAGGTTTATGGGAAGGAGACAAGCTTCACTCAAGGGATTTTACAGGGGAGGCTAGAGGAGTTCAGAACAGAAATCCCAGCACTTGGTGATGGGGGAATGTGATGGAGGAGCACTTGCTGGAGTTTTCAATGAGAAATAGAAATAGGAAAAGAGTTCCTGTACCTGGGACCAAACATTGATCAAAGCAGAGACTGCAGTCCAAGAAATCATAAGAAGACTAAGAATGGGGAGGACAGCTATAAAAGAACTAGAAATGATCATAAAATTTAAAGATGCACAACTGAGCACGAAAGTTAGGATCGTACAAGCCATTGTTTTCCCTATTACCATGTACAGATGTGAGAGCTGGACCATGAAGAAAGAGGACAGAAACAAAATAAATTCATTTGAGAAGATGTAGTGCTGGAGGGGAGTGCTGAGGATCTTATGGACAGCCAAAACGTCAAACAAATGGGTCCTAGAGCAGATCAAACTAGTAATCTCTCTGGAAGCCAAGATGACTAAACCCAGGCTGTCATATTTTGGCCACATCATGAGAAGGCAGGACTCATAGGAAAAACCAATAATGCTAGGAAAGGTGGAAGGAAGTAGAGAGGAAGGCCATATGCTAGATGGATGTTAAAGAGATCATGGGTATGACTTTGCAGGAACTGAGCGGAGCAGCGGAGGACAGGGAGTCTTGGAGATGTCTCATCTACAGGGTTACCATGGGTCGAGATCGACTCGATGGTGGATAACAACAACAAACTCGCTGCTAAACATTTTCTTGAAAACACTTGCATTTGTCAGAGAGGAAAAACACATCCTGGCGTTGAAGAAAAGGATGGGAAGCCTCCCTCCTCTCCTTCCAGGGCTTGTGGCCAGAATCATCCTCAACAGGGAAGGAGAAAGAACAGGCCTGCAATTGAGAAGCCTTCTCTCCACCTTTCCAGGGGAAGGCTGCCCGAGAAGCAGCTTTTAAGGTTTGTTACTCCTGGCTTCTGCCCTGCTTTTTCACCATGATAAATCACCTGGCAAGGCCTGGGAAAATAGATCCACCAGAGCACAAACACAAGGATGGGGAAAGAGAGACTGAAAACTTTCCACTGCAAATTGTAGGTTTTGGAAGGCCGGGCAGCTACCCTGCAGTGCTGTCCGCATAGACTTTGGGCCACCTTTCTTTTCCAAAAAAATAAAGTAAAATAAAATAGGTAACATATTAGCCAGTTCTGGTTTCAGGGCAGGACATGGATGATTGTTATTAGCAAAACACAGCAAGAACAGGGACAAAGTAACACACCCAACGCTGCTGCTGTTGTCCTCATGTGATGGATGATCGACAACAGTGAGCAAAGGGTGAGTCACATCAGATGTGGAATAGGAATCAAGCCAACAGGCTGGAGATTTCACTGGCTGCTCCCAAGTCTTTTATATAAGTTTAAAGCCAGCGTATTTATGCAGAGCATGGAAATAACCAGAGCATGGAGAACATACTTGTTTGGAGTTCGAAGAAACCCCAGTAGCCATGCTTGGCTGAGAGATTCGGGGACTTTATTCTCCAAAGATGTAACATTCCCAAGTTCTGGATAAAATAAGTAGTCACTTTCAATTTAGTTCCCCAATGCAGCTCTTGGTATCTGCTGAGGTTTGGTTCCAAGACCTACAGTGGATGGCAAAATCCATGGATGCTCAAGTTCTATTATATACAATGGTGTAGTAAAAGGGTGTCCATTATATAAAATGGCAAAACCAAGGTTTGTGTTTTGGAATTTTTTAAATTATATATATATATATATATATATATATATTCAAGCCATGGATGGTTGAAATCCTTACTGTCTCAGGGGGGCATCACCCGCTTGAGGAAAATGCTGCCCACATTTGGCGTATTTCTCAATGCATCTAAAGAGGAATTAAAGTCAGAGGCCACCAGGCCTAGGATAGTCCTCAAGAGTATTAATCAAAGCTTGGAAAAGGTAAATACTTTTGGACTGCAAACACCAGCATTACCATGCTTTGTTATTTGTGGTTGTGTGCCTTCGAGTCATTTCTGACTTATGGCAACCCTGAGGCATTTTCTTGGCAAGTCTCTTTAGAGGGAGTTTATCACTGCCATCCTCTGAGGCTGAGAGACTGGGACTTGATCAAGGTCACCCAGTGCATTTACATGGCTGAGCCAGGATTTGAACCCTGGTCTCTAGTCCGATGCTCAAACCACTACACCACAATGGTTCTTATTCCTATGCTAGCTGGGGTATTATGGGAGCTGCAGTTCCAAAACAGTGACCCCACCAAAAAAATTCTAATATTAATTTAATCTATAAGATTGTATCCACTTTGCAAGTAAGAAGTGCTATTCCACCAGGGTTTTCACTTTCCTACACTCCACCATCTGAGTGGAAATCTAAGGACAAAGGAACTAAGTCCCATTTCTTCCTACATTAACTCTCCTCTGAAATTATGAAATTCATTTAAGTGAAACTTAATTCCAAGTTTTTCCTAGGTTATTTTTTAACTGCAGGAACCCCTCGGGATTACTGGGGATCCTTTGCTCTAGGAGAAGGTTGGAGAAGGTATGGCCATTCATGTTTTTGTACCCCATTCCCCATAAGTTATAGTCAGCAGTACGAGATGATGGGATTTGCAAACCAAACACATCTGGAGAGCCAGATGCCTGAGCTCCTACCCCAGGACACATTCGCCACTATAACCAGCACTACCAAACACATTCACTGCAAGAAAAGAGCAAATTGGACCTTTGCTCTGCATCACCATCACACAGATCCATTTTTATGAACTGGTCATTGCATGCTTCCAGAGCTTTCATGTCAGTTGGGTGGAATGTTTCCCAAGGTTCCTCACGTCCAATTCTAAAACTTCCCTGCTTATATTGAGACTGTAATCAGTATTGCCAGATGATCATTTGGAAGTCTAGTGACTAAATTTTTTAAAAAATTATCAGATGCTGTTCAAAAAAATTTTTATGGGGTAATACAAGAGATGGCAACTTCAATTTGAACCTTTTAGCATCCCTCATTGGTGATAAACGGCAAACCATTTTATTGCAGGATTTAATATGGCAGTCACAGCTGTTCACCTGTGATTGCAACTCCAAATGCCTTTAAAAATGTTTTAACAAATTCCAGTGGAACCCCAATTTAAACTACATTCTTACACTGAGAAAAAGGATAGTGCTTAACTTTCACTATTTTCCTCTTTCACTCTTAATCACCTCCCTAAAAGCAACTGTTTTCAACACAATGTATACATATGTACTAAGGCAAAACTTTGAATTTTCATCACAACTGGGTACGGCTGCTAGTGGATGCAGTTCAACATCTGGAAAACGTCAGGATTCTCACCCCTGTTTAACTCAATGGTTAACTCAGTGATGGGAGTTGTGACCTCCTAGGGAAGATCTTGGCAGACCACTTGCTGAGATCAACAACGCATGGTAGGAAAAGGAAAAGGCAAGTAACTTTAGGAAAGGGGCAAGTCCCAAAGATTTCATTTGGGATTAAGTCTCAGTGGCAAGGTTGGATTAAGGAAATTGAGGCCCTGGAATAATTCCCCAAGTAGGCCTCCTTTTTGCTTATGTGTTGAGCTGTTCTGAAATCTGTGGTGTAAAAATTAAATAAGCGAGTAAGTAATACCGGTAAATTGCAAAATACAATACAGAGCAGCAGAAAAATCTTCATAGGTAAACCCATCCTTAGCAATGCAACTTTGGTGAAATTGGCAGCTGAATCCAGAGCCCTTTTATTCAGTTTTTCGCAAATAATACACAAAATATTGGTAAGAGAAAGCTTAGCAGGCTCAGGAAATGTCTGGGAAAGCAGCAGCAAGCTACTCTCTTCTCGTCCAGCACTGGAGCCCTAGCTTGTAAAGGGCCTGGAGCAATTGCATCAGTTGAACCATTGATGATCCAGCCATGCTTAATGGTTTGAATTGGAATAAGGCTGGGGTTTTTTTTAGAGCAGTGTCTTCAACAAGAAAACAGGTTTTTCTGTGGTCCAACTAGATAACCAAGCGCCTCCTTCCAAAAAACAAAACACATGCTTGCTATATAGACCAGAGGTTGGAATTGTGCAGCCCTCCATATGCTGTTAAACTAAAGCTCCCATAAGATCCTGCTGGCAGTTGTAGTGCAAGAACACATGGACAGCTGCATTATTTCTATCCCTGCTATAGCGTACCTGCCACTGCATTATCTTTTGCCCCGATTGGTCAATGACTGCAAACTGGAAGAGACATCCTATCCCCTCAGTGCTGCTAGAAACATGACCTGCACTGAGTAATGCTGCTACTTCTACTGATGGTGCTGTGTGACTTCTAGGCAATATTTGTTCAGAGAGGATTTGTCGTTGCTGTCTTCTGAAGCTGGGAGTGTGTGCCTTGCCCAAGGTTATCCAGTAGGTTTTCATGGCTGACCTGGAAATCAAATCCTGGGAGTTTATCATACGACGGAATTTGGGGGTATAATGCAAGGGCAATCCGAACGCAATCATGGGGTTTCATGTAACTGCATATTGGAGTATCTCACGCAATTTCGGGCAATGGGAAATCATTCCGAATGCAATCATGGGGTTTCACGTAATTGCGTATTAGAATATCTCATGCAATTTCAGGCAACGAGGTGTCATTTTCGGGAAATGGGAAGTCATTCTGAACGCATCCCGAGCGCAATTAGAATTCACGTAAATTCTCTAAACTAGCGAATTTACGTGAATTCGAATTGGCTCCATTCGAAATTGAGAGAAATTCCTCCTGTCTGATAAACTCCCTGGTCTCCAGAGTCCTAGTCCAATGTTCAAACCACTAGCCCATGCTGGTTTCTACTGTGTTTGCCTACAAACATTTAACGTTTACCTCCTTGTCCAGAAGGCCTCAATTCTTACCTCTGTTTGAGAATTCTCACATTCCTTGCAACATTGCTTGCATTTCCCCATCTCAATTAAGCCCCTTCTACTTTCTTGGTGAAATGCCTTCCATTGGAACTACCCTCCTTCCTTTCCTCTGCTATCGTGTACTCCTTTACTCCATCAAATTCCTTTTTTCAATTCAGAGTGCAACACTTTCCTTGTTTTCTGATAGACATGCAGGCAGTAGGTATCACTTCTGTGGGCACCTTTTGGCACCAAATATGAGACTGCATACAGCCGGTCATTTGTTGTCCTGTCCCCGGTTGACCTCAGGAGAGGCAAAGGCAAATATAAAATAACCAAGATCAGAGCCTTGTTTATAACCAAACTGAGGAGCCACGCTGGAAGGAAGCAAACATAGATGCTGCACCCAGGCTGGGAAAGGTGAAGCCAAGGAGCTTTGGACCTCAAAGGTAGTCATAGAGACGTTTTGGTGTCTAGCCAGGTAGCCTCAAGATGCAAACCCTTCATTAATCCAGGACAGAGCATTCAGTGTCAAAAGGGTGAAGATACAAGGGGAGAGAACTAGATTCTCTACCACAGATGGAGAAACGGCCACCAATTTGGATGGCACGAGGAAGATGCAGCTATTAGTCGCTACTAGTTATGAATATATACTTCCCTCCACTTTGTTGATGTTGTTTGCCTTCACAATTCCGATTTATGGCATCCCTATAGAGAACCTGCTTGGCCATGGAAACCCACTGGCTGACCATGGGCAAGTCATATTTTCTCAGCTTAAGAGAAGGTCAGTCAGAACCCACCTCTCAATAAATCCTGCCAAGTAAACATTGAGGTAGTTTCATTTCATTTCCGATTTGGTTGTTTTCTTGATAAGATTTGTTAGAGGGGGTTTGCCATTACCTTCCCCTGAGAAAGTATGACTTGCCCATAGTAACCCAGTGGGTTTCCATAGCTGAGCAAGGATTTGAACCCTGGTCTCCAGAGTTGTAGTCTCTCAGAGGTAACATGGTGCTGGATATCAATCGGCTGCTGGACGCACGAGTCAAAGGGGGCGCTGATACTTTGTTCACCACTACATTAACAATAATCCAGACTATCTAGCCTATCACTTTTATCTTGCATGGCTTTTCCTATGTGCTTATATCTCTCAGAGACCACACCAAGAACATTGTTCCAGAAATTTAATGTGTAGCTTTACAGTCACCTTGTCTGTAAATATACATACTTAAAAAAAATAGAGGGGCATGAATACAGATCTTTCCCCACAAAACCCAGGCAATACCAACAAGAGCATATAATAAGCACACTGATACATGCCCTGCTTGTATTCACTCTAGCCCAGGGATACAACGCTTCAAAGACTTGGGGAAAGCAGACACTGCCGAAAGACGAAGGGCAGCAGCACTAAGAGCGCATGCCAAAATAGCCAGTCAACCCTCACCACAGCATGTCAAAATGCTATTTGACCCTAGGAATCTAGCCTCCACAACAAGGAAGGCTCTTCTAATCACCTTGAGAAAACTCCCCTGGGATGTGAAGTCAAGCAAAGGTCCCGTTCTGGTAAGCTGATCGCCAGTCTCTTATCCAGAAAAATTTTGGACAATGGGCATAGAGAGGGTGAGCAGTTCATTCAAAAGCTGTAGAACCAAGGATGTTGTGTAGGGGAGTAGGGTGGATGGGAAAAAAATAATGCTAGGATGGTTATGCCACCCAAACCCATGCCCAGGATTGGGGTGGAAGAGGTCAGTTAGATCCCACCTCTCACTAAAAAGAAAATGAAAATAAAAAAAGATGAGTGTACAGCAACAGCAGGTAGGATGGAGACTGGCCGGAACTGCTGATATGGAGATCATTCTTCCTTCTTATCCTTTGGGCCATCGTGGGACGCCTGGAAGAAAAACAACGAATAGAAGAAGATGTTACTATTCTGTGCTTCTGAGCAGCTTTTCTGTTTATGCTTAAGAACAGGGTTAAGGATATTCCATAGGGAGGGATGGGATGGGATGGAATAAGACCTACAGTCAGATAAATAAAGCTGAATTTTGTAGCCTGCACAGATTTTAGAAGCTTGCATAGTTAATTCTACAATTCTTCACTAGTAGTGGGGAGGGACAGGATGTTACATAGGGCATCCTGAGCTGCAAGGAATCATACTCAAGTACTTATTTGGCTTCTGAGACTACAAATTTCCAAACCTATGCACAGGCACTAAAGGCGAGAAATATAAAGAGGGGAAGGAAAAGAGCAAGATGAGTTGGATTCCACACTTGTTGCCCCATCCTGTGCTTCTGTTGTACTCCTTCAGAATCAAGGCCTAGGAACAGCCCTGCTTAAGATATCCACAGAACTACTGGGATTGCTACTAAAATATTCTCTGTTGCAGAAAACAAAATACAAACCCACTGTCACTTCAGGCAAACAATAGGCCAGTCACAAGATTCCACAGGCTCAAATACATACAACAGATTGACTCCCTGTTGGTCAATGACGTAAAATCTCAATTCAAACCATTGTCCTTTGTATTCCACAAGGTTATGAGCTGTTCACTTTTAGGCACATCATTCAAATGTGTCACATTTGTTTGTCTCTGTGTCATACATGCCTATGGATGCCCCTGCTTGTGAAAGCAGTATTCTGGTATATTTCTTCAAACAACCCCTGGCAATATCATACCTACTGACTGGCTGAGTATGTTCAAACATTAGTGAATGCTTTCTGCATTAGTGCATGGTACAGTTCTGTAGGAACACAGATCACAGTACTATACTACTAAGGGCCCAGAATATAGCTTCCTGAGGACGAGCTTTTTAAAAAACAAATTTCTTGTCCTCATGGCATTAACAATACGTTTGAAAAGGCATGAGCAGTGCATGCTGAAATCCTACAAAACTTGCAGGGAGTGGCTGAACGGGATTTCCAGGGCTGTAGGGGGGCTGAGGTTCAGTGTCCCATATTGCCTCCTGTCTTATTCTACCACTATTAAAACTAGTGCTGTACAAGCATTTGAATTTATGTATGTATACTCTATTTTATATTATTCACAGAGACTACAGATCTGAATTTAGCATTTGGATTGCCTGTCATAGCACAGCGAGCTCTCTGGTAATTATGATTCTGTGCCCGGTGAGCAACTCCAATTGCTGCACGACGTCACAACAGTCCCTGTCTCTCAGTCTGACCTATATCACAGGGTTGTTGTGAAGATAAAGCACAGAAGAGGAAAGTTGTGCAGGCTGCCTTTCAACTCAGCGGACAAAAAAAAAAAAAAAAAAAAGGATAATGTGGCATAATAGTTTGTGTGCTGGGTCAGGACTCTAAGAGAACAGGGTATGAATCCCTGCTCTACCATGGAAACCTACTGGTTGACCCTTGGCAAATTACCCTCTCAGCCTCACAGGAAGGCAATGGCAAATCCTCCTTTCAATAAACCTTGCCAAGAAAAACATATGACAGAGTTGCCATGCACTTGAGTCAACTTGAACGCACACACAACAACATCAAATAACAACTGGTTTGAGTGTTGGTCTATGACTCTGGAGTCCAGGGTCAGATTCCCTACTTGGCCATGAAACCCACTGGGTGACCTTGGGAGAGTCACATGCTCTCAGCCTCGGGGGAAGGCAATGACAAACCTCCTCTGAAGAAATCTTGTCCAAAAATCCCATGATAGGGTTGCCTTAGGGTTGCCATGAGTTGGAAATGACTTGAAGGCACAAAACAACAACAAAACATTGCAAGGGGCCGGGGCTGAGTGCAAGTGCTTTAGCTAAGGCCAACTAGTAAATTCATGAGGAGAAGTGACCTCTGAATTGTGAACTTTTCAGTTTGTAGCTCAGTCATAGTCACTTTCCTACATGACTCAAAGATCAACTACCATGAGCAAGATAGCTTGAGAGCCACAACTGTTCAGATTCTATCAGGTCAAATCATATTAAGATAATAATCTAATAGAGTCACCATTCTGTGAGCTGTGACATGAATCACAGTAGTAGAACAGTACCATAGTTTAATGGCCCTTCTCAAAGTCCACTGGAAAAGAACAAGAGATTGTTACTGGAGGGAAAACGCTTTCATATTAGATGACCAGCCAGGCTAGAGAAAATCCTATCCCAAGATAAAGTGTCAAGCTGAGTTGTGCTGGAACAGGTTCTGCCCAGCTGTTGTCCAACAAGAGCAGCAAATTTTGCTTCTATGCCAATTCTTTTACTAGTCAGCCCTCAAGCACTGTGATCCTAAAAGATAGATTTGTTTACAAAGCCCAGGGGGCAGGAAGACCACCTATTTCCATATGAGAGTGTTTACTATGTAATCTGAAGACAGCTGGAAAGAGCTGACCAGAACAGCCACAGTGACAATCCTCTTTTTACAAAGTGAACTGATAGGTGTTAGAAGAAGTAGCTAGCTCCTTACAACACTTCCAACTTCCTTCCTTGGAACATGTGGGCAAGGAGATGGGGAGATTGCGCTGCCTGACCCCCTTCTCTGGGTTCCACTCTTACACTCTTTCTGAAGGACTGTATACACAACTATACTCAAAGGGAGCAGACAAGTAACATGTCACACATGTGTTGTTTGCTCTCAAGTCAACTTTGACTTTTGTTGTTGCTGTATGCCTTCAAGTCATTTCTGACTTATGGCGATGCTAAAGTAAACATATCACAGGGTTTTCTTGGCAAGATTTGTTCACAGGAGGTTTGCCATTGCTTTCCCCTCATGCTGAGAGTGTGTCACTCAGTGGGTTTCATGGCAGAGCTGGGAATCAAATCCTGGTCTCGGGAGTCATAGTACAACACTCAAACCACTACGCCACATTGGCTCTCCACTTCCACTTATGGCAACCCTATGAATGAGAGAGCTCCAAGATCCCCAGTCATCAGTTGCCCTGCTCAGGTCTTGCACACTCAGAGCAACCATGGATTCCTCCAGTCCTCCTATACAGCCATATCCCTCTTCCTACTGCCTCCCTTTACCAAGCATTAAAACTTTTTTCCAATGGATAAGATATGGGAGAGCAGGAGGAGCTGCTCAGCACTCTGTATCAGGTGCTTTAAAAAAAAGTACAAGCACAGAGCAACAAATGGGAAGAGGAAGAAGTGTAATGGATTTGCTCAGCAGGAAACCTTGTCTGTTTTAAAAAGGAATGCTCTCCCTACTGTGTAGAGTGCTGTCCCCCCAACCTGCATTTCCACAACTGCTGCCATTCCCAGAAAAGCTATTATCCCTTAAAGAAATATTCATCACTCCTGCATCACATACAATTTAAAACATGTATACATTTCTGAAAATTAAAACAACCTGATGTCGAGTCATAAAATAACATTGTAGTAAATTAACAGCAGTTTTCTCTAACCAAGAGCCTTCCAGAATGGGCTACAACTTCCATTATCTCCAACCAGTGATTCCGTTCCCTATATTATACAAAACTTCATAATGGAAGTTGTAGCCCATTCTGGAAGGCTCTCGGTTAGAGAAAACTGCTGTTAATTTACTACAATGTTTAGCTCTCCTTCTCCAACACAATGGAGAGTCAGTGTGGCGTAGTGGTTTGAGTGATGGACTACAACTCTGGAGAATAGGGTTCAATCCCCAGCTCAGCCTTGAAAACTACTTGGGCCAGTCACACTATCTCAGCATCAAGGGAAGGCAATGACAAAATTCCTCCGAACAATTTTAGCAAAGAAAACCCCAGAACAGGATTACCATAAGTTGGAAAAGCTCACATTCTAACACACACCATGGAAGCCTTTTGTACTACTCAGCTTTAGGACTATGGGCCCACTTAGCCATAGTTGTTTCCTGTGGACTCCTGGGTCTTGTAGTTTGGTTAGAATCTCCAGAGGAGCTTTTTGGCTGAGAACTATAAATCCTCTCACCAGCCGCAAACCCCAGGATCCCACAGGGTGTTGCCATGGCAGTTAAAGTGGAACCACAGCTATATATTTGTGTCACATAGCAGTGCCAACACAACACCAAAGCAAGAATACACTTAAGCAACAACATCTTACTGCCTTTATTAACACAGGGGATGAGGATTGTACAGTCCTTCAGAATCGTAGTACTGCAGCTCCTAGCATTCCTCACCAATGGCTTTGTTGGCAGTCCTGCAATGCCTAAAAGGCTGCTTGCTTTTCCACCCTGCATGGAGGAACATGCTTCTGCCTCCTTGAGAGGAGCCACCACTATCTGGAGGCAATAAACTCAAGGTCTCTTAGGTGGAGAGGGATGCTGCTCTCGCAAATTCCCAAGGAAGCTTAGCCAGGCTGGAAGGGATGCCATTCCTCAGGGGTGGATGCCTGCAAAGTCATTAGAGTAGCCACACAGAGGCCCTATTTATAGGCGGCTGGTGAGGCAAAACTATTACTGAAACGCATCAGCCAGATCATACTGCCTGGAACTGCAAAGTAGGGAGGGAGAGAGTGTGAGGGAATGAGAAACGGTGGCGGTGGGGGGAATTCAAGCAGGTGGTTGCAGAAGGCAGAGCAAGACAGAGCTCAGTAAAGACCTGTGGGCTGAAAATGGATATGTAATGGAAGGAGGATATTCCTAGATGGTGTTTTACAATCAAATTTGCTGAAAGATGCTGGTGGCGGGGGGTAACTCAGTTCTGGAGGATTAGGATCTATTTAGCAAGCCAAAAGAACCTCTCCAAGTTTGTCCTGGATCTCAGAAGGATGCAGTTATTAATAAATCTTATTTATTAACTTATTTATCTCAGACTCAGAGAAAGAAGGGAATGGCAAATTTTCTCTAAAGAAATCTTGCCAAGAAAACCCCATGATAGGTTCGCTGTAAGTTGGAAATGACTTGAAGGCACACAAGTCTAACACCATATGGCCTCAACTTAGAGAATAATATCATCATCCACTAAAGAATTCTAGAAACAAGAGTGTTTTAAAGTGTCACCTTGTGTGCAGGTCAGTTTCACCTTTAGCAACTGAGAAAGGTGGAAGCTGAAACTTTTGGCTTATATTTTTCAACCCTGTTAATTATGTTTGTGTGCCCCTCCTCTGGCCACACAGACACACACAAAAAGAGAAGTCTAGGTCTTTCATCTATCAACACCCCCCCCCCGGCCCTTTCCAGGATCCCAAGTAGTACATCCTTCCCTGTGCTCATAACAGCAAAGCACCGAACTCTAGCTGCTCTTCATTCATCCCCTGTATCTTGGATATACCAACTGAGCAATATAACCCTAAACCATTCATCTGAGCCAACTTGAACTGCCTCCCCCCATTGTTCAGAGAAAGGCAGAGACACTATCCACACTGACACATGGAAAAGATCAGGAATCTCTTCAAGATTCACCTTACTCTGAGAGGCAAGATAGTAGGGTGACTGGTGTCTTTGGTAAACCAGGTGGGAACAGAGAGTGATTATCACCAGAACTTAGGTGGAAGAAAAGGGTCACTGACAAGACACTGGAGAGGAGTCAAGGGGTCTCAGAGAAATATGCAAATAAAATAAAGGCCTCTCCCTCTTGTGATTTAGCCAGCATTGATAATTCTTCCTTCAATCCAAAACAAGAATTGGGAGGCTCTTCTGGAAAGTTTTAAACATCTGAAAAACTAGACTCCATTACTGTATTCTGTTTCCAGGCTACAGTTACAGGCCTGGTTTATACTTGTTTGTTCCTGAATTCAAGTCAGGCTTAAAAGCCCTCTCCCAGCTCATATCTTTGTGGGCTGCACACTCTTCTCGCTTGCTAAAAGCAAGAGAATAAAAAGAAAGGTCCAACACCTGCTTCCCAACTTGTCTTGTTTGGGCATTTCCTCGTAGCATGCCAGCCCAGCACTATGCATGCCTCTGCACTCCTATCTCCTTCACCTTTATCAACTGCTCCCAGGTGAGGCAGCGTCTTATGACCTGCTTACGTGCCACCACAAACGTGGAGGAACGCTTGCCAGGAAGGATCCAGGGTGAGGCACCCACCCAACTCCTCCTTCTATTCTCTAGAATCCAGCAGCATGAGGGAGAAATAGGGAGGAACCCACAACCAAGGCCATGCTGCATCTTTCTTCTCAACCACTGTGTAGGGATTAGGTTACCCTAGTAACACAGGCCAGATTATTTTTAAATTCTGTGTGTGTCTGTGTGTGAGAGAGAGAGAGAGAAAGAGAGAAAGACAGAGACAGAGAGAGAGATTGCTTTGCAATTTAATTCTTGCGAGTCTCCTAAACTGATTTAGGGTGGCACAGAAGGGTTCATAGCTAGAGTTCATAGCTGGGAATTAAGAATTTCTGCAAGTAAACTGAAATTCCTGTGCTCCCCCACTCCCTGAAAATAAGATCTCTCTCCTGTTGTAATGGTGGTTGTTTAGGAGGAACAGCTGAAAAGTAGAGTTTCTGAAGCTCCCACTGTGTACAGTGGTCCCCCGGGTTACGAAAGTAATCCGTTCCGGATTACCTTTCGTAACCCGGAAATATTCGTAACCCAGGGGACCGCTTTTTTTGCCGGACCGCGCGGCAAATTTAAAGGGGCCGCGCGGGGTTTTTTATCGTAACCCGGGGTTTTATTCGCAAGCCGGGCCGTTTTTGCGGCCCCGGCTCTTTCGTACCCCGGGGTTTTTGTACCCCGGGGGATTCGTAACCCGGGGGACCACTGTACATAGATATTTCTTGTATGTGGACTTTTGCAGCACACATTTTAGAATAGGAATTAAAAACAAACAAACCAAAAGTTGTGAAGGGACACTGTCAGCTTCCTGAAGGGGAAGGGAGAGTAGAGAAAGACTCTTGCTAGCTCTGAGGAAAGCTGAGGTGTATTTAAAAGCAAAAAGCCCAGAAAGAGGAGCACAAAGAGGAAGTGGCCAGGAATTGCAGGATTAGAGGGATCATCACTCTCAGTTTCCTTGAAATGTCAAACAATTGTACCTTTGTGTTCCTTTAAGCAAAACTGAAATTATAAAAGGTCCCCACCTGTTTTCCTTTGGGAAGGAAAAATTATTCACAAAGCCACTTTGCTCAGTCTGGACACTGGGGGATACCTCAGATTTGCTGCCTGAATCCAAAAGATCCCCAAGGAACAGTCAGAGAGGAGAGGAAGCATTTCCACTTGGAAATATACTTTTAAGATCTAAATCTCCATTCATCACTGTCTTCCTTATTCATCTATTCTGTTCAGAGCCTGGAAATGTGATTATTTGGGCCTGTATCTCCCTAAAGTCACTGTTCATGCAGGTGGGGACTTCTAAGTGTTACAGGACAGAAAAATGTTAGCATTCTGGTCACTGAGAAGCCATTTCTTTTTCTGAGGGAGAAAACTCTGTGCCAGAGTGAAGCCTCCAGTAAGGAATCCCACTCCAGTAAGACATCCCACTTGAACCTAGGAATAGGAAAGAAGGCCAAGAACTTGCCTTCATTCCCAGAGGATGTAGATCATGCCCTTTGTACTGCACCTCTAAGTGTGGCCACAGTCGTATACTCTCTGCAACTTGGCTATGGAGCTCAGAAACATAACTGTTGCCTTCGTCTAGCCCAAATCTACAATGCAAGCACCCCTCCTCTCACAGCAGGTGAAATGGCAGCAATATGAGGATGCTTAGATGATGAGCCTTCACTTCAGTTTGGTGACAGCCTAGTAAGACAGGGCTAAAAGGAGGCCCTTTTCAGCTTTATGTTGATCTTTGGCCACCCCATTCCTTTCCCCCTGGCACCTGGAGCTTGGCGTGTTCATCTAGCAGCCTGTCGTACTCCTTGGTCAGTCCTTCGGCCTGTTTGCGCATAGCCAGGGCCTCGTTGTCAGCTTTCTCCAGAGCTAAAGAACAGGGAAGAAAAGACAACATAAGACTAAGTACTGCATTCTCAAATCAGCCAATTCAATGGGGAATAGTAAGCCAAGGCACTGGCTGGACCAATGGGGGTAGGGGGCAGCAGCATGTGTCACAGGAAAAGAGGTCATTTCAGATTAACAGGCAATGAATGCAGTAGAGGCAGATTCTCCTCCAGGATTAGAACAACTTCATTTTTTCCAGTCAATACTGAAGCTGTGATCTTCTACAAATCATCTCCTCTGATTACTGATTTGCTGTTACAAACACAGAGCCCAGGTGTGCAGCTGTTCACAACAGTTAAGCTGGTTGTTGCTGCTGCCTGCACCAGTTCTACAACCAAGGAGGATGCTACACAGCAATTTTTGTCTAGGCAGGGAGAGTGGAACTCATTTTGTACAGTTTCACACTGGCAACCTGGCACTTAGCTACCTTCTCCTGCTGAAAAGATTTGTGCTAGAGCAGCAGTTAGCTCAGAGTTAATACTACTGCTCAAAGAGCTGGGTAGTTTTTGAGTGCAATTTCTGTGTAAGACAGAAAACAATCGAGTAGAATGCATTTTTCAGAAGAGGAAATCAGTATTTTAATCATATGGTTGTATCTACAGTCATTGATTTAACAAAACCACTTAAACACTGTTTTTTTCTTCTTCTTTTCAAGACATGGTTAGAAACAAAAGAGGAGAATTTAATAGCCAGGGTTGCAAACACAGAATCAAATGGTAGTAGTTCTAGCACAGAAAAATAATGTATGTTGTGTAGTGGTATAGACATTGGCCTAAATACCCTAAAGGCACCAGATCCCATCTCATCTTAGAAGCTAAGAAGGGTCAGCCCTGGTTGGGACTTGGATGTGAGACCTTCAATGAACATCAAGTGCTGTAGGCTATATTTCAGAGGAGGGAATTGGAGAAACCACCTCTGAGTATTCCTTGCCTAAGAAAATGATAAAATTCACAGGATTGCTGTAAGTCGACAGGTGAGTTGATGACACATACACATACACAGTGATATAGAGATGTGATAAAGTATACTTTAAAAAAAAACTGGCTATGGTGGCTGGAAGATTCTGGGACCTGTAATCCAAAGCTGTAACATTTTCAAAGTCTGACTGAAGGACAGATTGTTGAAATCAATTCAGTGTGTGGCTTAGGTGCACCTAAAATCATAAGACTCATAGAATCACAGAGCTGGAAGAGACCACAAGGGCCATCCAGTCCAACCTCTGCCATGCAGGAACTCACATTCAAAGCACCCCTGACAGATGCCCGTTCAACTTCTGTTTAAAAACCTCCAAAGGAGACTCCACAAGACTCCAAGGGAGTGTGTTCCATTGCTGAACAGCTCTTACTGTGAGGAACCAATGTTTACGTGAAATTTCTTTTCCTGTTGCATCTATTGTTCTGGGTCCTATTCTCTGGAGCAGCAAAAAACAAGCTTGCTCCATCCTCAATATAAGTGGTGTAGGCTCATCCCTTCAAATACTTATACAGAGCTATCATATCACCTCTTAACCCTCTCCAGGGTAAACATACCCAGCTCCCTAAATTTCTCCCCATAGGGCATGGTTTCCAGAGCCTTCACCATCCTGGTGGCTCTCCTATAGACACACTTCAGCTTGTCAACATCCTTTTTCAATTGTGGTTCCAGAACTGGACACAGTATTCCAGGTAAGTCCTGACCAAAGCAAAATAGAGTGGCACAATTACTTCCCTTGAGCTAGACACTATACTTCTATTGATGCAGCCTAGAATTGCATTGGTCTTTTTAGCTGTCGCATCACACTGCTGACTCATGTTCAACTTGTGGTTTACTAGGACTCTTAGATCTCTTTCACATGTACTGTTGTTAAGCCAGGTGTCCCCTACCCCATATCTATGCATTTCATTTTTTCGCCTTAAGTGGAGTATCTTAATTTCTCCCTGTTGAAATTCATTTTGTTAATTTTGGACCAGCCTTTTAATCTATTAAGGTCATTTTGAATTTTGCTCCTCTCCCCTACAGTATTAGCTACTCTTCCTAATTTGCTTTTATCTTCAAATTTGATAAGCATGCCCCTTATTCTTTCATCCAAATCATTGATAAGGATGTTGAATAGCACTGGGCCCAAGACAGAACTCTGTGGCACCCCACAGATCACTTCTCTCCGAGATGAAGAGAAGCCATTGCTGAGCACCCCTGGGGTTCAGCCGGTCAACCAATTACTAATCCGCCTAACAATTGCACTGCCTAGCCCACATTTTACTAGCTTGTCCTCTCAGAATGGTTTTGAGGATACTATATTCATGAAAGCATTTTTGAGGATATTCAGTGGAAATGAGACTTTGCATGCATCCCTCCCTTTTAAAAAAAATGAAAACCAACAGATTTGAAATCAAGAGCACACAGACTTGCAAGATTGCGTTCTTTGGCAGAGAGGCCATAGTTCCCATAAGCACATTAAAGATTCCCAGTCTCCCCCATGAAAGAGCTGCACCCTCAGAGATATTTGTACAATTTCCAGCAGTAATTAGTGCAGACTTTATGGAAGGAGGCAGAGTATGAGCAGGGAACTCCTAAAGGTCCTAAAGCAACTGCCACACTTCCTGGGAGAGCAACCCAACCCCATATAACTGTTTATTATTAGATGTTGGCCTAAAGAGATTTGTTTGAGCCTCCTTTGGGACAGATAGGAGGCTACCAGTTTGCCCTCAAATGCCTTTGGAGCTACGAGGAAAAATGCCAACCTGCTACCATTGTTCTACACACTTAGGGTTTTTAGGCTTGGAAATTATGTTGTCATTTGAGCCCAACAAGTGAACCTGGCAGTTTGTTGCTTGCAGTTTCACTGCTCAACAGCTCTCTGTAAAGATGTTCTGCTTGGCCAGGGGACAGGTGGGAGACAGAAAGACAAACAAAGTTGACCTTAGCGGGCTTAACTTTCATTCCACAGTTAGAACAATAATTGTGCACCCTCCTGTGTCTTGGTGCCTAAAGTAAACTGTCATCAGACCAATTCTGCAAAAGCTCATGCTACAATTTTTTTTGAAGAGATAGTTTCAAAGGTGCTACAAGATCCCTTTGTATACTAATCTACCAATTTGTGTTCCTGTAATTTTTCTCCCTTTGATAACTTTGGGTGGAAATGCAAGACATTCCAAGAATCTTCAAGATAAAAAACGTCTATCCCTGAAATTTCCAACATGGTACCCACTGGCACTAATGTGCCTGCAGACATTGATTTGTTATCTGTCAAATTCCTTGCCGCTCCTGATTTTTTTAAAAAAAAAATAAAGAAAGAAAACTCTTAAGGCTGGCACAATGCAAGCAAAACCCTGGATGGCAGCACCATCTTTATCTCCAAAAATGCAACTGGGATATTCATGGATATTCTTCAAAAAGTTAAAGGGTCAGGTGGCTGCCAACTAGTACTTCCATTTTGAAATATACCCAGCCATCTAGAAAAGCATAAGCTGGGAGTGATCGAGGTGATGGTGGTAGAAAGGCGAAGAGGTTGAGGAACAACTTTGGCCTGTGCTATGTGCACGTTTTTCTTGTTCCAGTGTTAACCAGTTACTTTATTTTAGTGCAGTGTGTGTTTTGCTCTGGTATTTTGTGTGTAGGTTGTGCCAGAGTCTAGCACATTGTTGTTTTTCCAGTGGAGCGTATCTTTTGCCTGGTGTGTTTGTATGTGCTTGCATGGCCTAGATCTTTTATTGTCATTGTCATTGCTTTGCTTTGTTTTGTTTTGAGTGAGTGCTTTACCTTAATTGCAGTATATGTTTCTTCAAGCATCACAAGTTTGCCTTCTGGGAAACAGCTGTTTTACAACTGGCCACATCTGCTGTGGCAGCCATTTTGGGAAAGGGGAATGAACCTCAGTCCTCCTTACTCATCCCATCCCATCCCATGACAGTCACATCATGAGTATACCCAAGGCATTCTTTGCAAATGTGTTCACCAGCCCCGGCCTACCCACTTGGGACAGCTCACTAGCAGAGGAGCATGGTGCTAAAGAGACAAAGGGGTCTCTAGTGTATAGGAATTGCCCAGCCAAATTTAGCAGCTTTTCTGTCTCTTCACAGTTAGTGCCAGTCAAGTGTTAGGCACTAGAAAGAAAGCACAAGATATAGCACCCCCTACCCCAGCTATAAAAAGGCCCTACTTGAAGAAGTGACATCCAACCTTGCCCAGGCATGCACAAACAGCTGTCCCATCTCAATGCTAAATTTTTTCGCCCCTCTTTGCCTGCCCCAGTCCTCAAAATAATGCAATGGCCATTTCATACTTGGTCTCTTCCTTGAAAGGCGCGCAGATGGGGGGGGGTTGTAATCTGGTACACATGCCCATTGCGCCATTCAATCTGGTGGGACTGTGGTGGGGATGGAAGAGGAGACCACAGTGAAGTGTTACACAAGCCCACTCAGCAATGAGAAGGTCAGAAAGGTTGCTGCCACACAGAACTTTGCAGCTCCTGGATTCCTGCAGGGCTGATGTCAACGCCTCTGATTTGCCAGCTCTGGAAATGGGATCTAGACAAGCAGCTCAAACTGGCTGATGCTGCCGCTGAAAACAGCAGTCCCTCTTAAAAAAAAAAAAAAAGCATACACAAACATACACATGCTGAGGAATCCTATTACACCAGTGCAAAGTTCATGAACTGTCTAAGTTCCAAGAGCTAGGCCCTGGTGGTGGTGATCAGGACTGGTGCCTACTGCAAACTGTAATGAAAATATTCTTGCCTGCTGCACCCTTCTAATTGCAGCAAATGAACCACCCAATACATACACACAGCAGACCCTTAATTCTACCACTACTCCACCTACAGCTACAATTCCACAAAGTTTTCTAATTGGAAGGCTTGCTGCTATCTACTTGCGTCTAGAGCTAATTTACAAGGTGGGCTCTACTGGACTTTGCTCTCATGGCAGGCTCTTTTTATAGCTGTGGAAGGGAGTGGGGTGCTACACACTGTGCCTTCTCTCCAGTGCCTAGGAACATGAGACTGATGCCATTTTACCAGGTGGGTTTCTAATCCCGTCTCTCTGCCGAAAACAATTCACTTGGCATGAAGATTTGGGAATAAATGGACCAAAGCCCTGTAGTCCCCAGGCTCTGAGAAAGCAATATCTGCCAGAAGGGCAACTCTAGAATCCCATCTGCTTCCACTGTGCTTTCTCACTGTAGACAACTTAATAAACACTTAGAAGTATCCAGAAGGTCCTGACATCATTATGTACATTGGTTCTGCTCAGAGTAACAGATGCAGAAGACACACACACACCATCCCTATCTCTGATGATCTAACACTCTAATTTTAGCAGCGGGGAAGGAAAAGGGAGGAGATGCCAAGATAACAGGGGCTGAATCAGGATCTAACCAAGGTAGGGAACATGGAGCCCTCCAGGTATTAAAGAACTACTCCCAATATGTTTCACCACTGGCCAGAAGGCAGGAGTTAATGGGAGCTGCAGTCCAAGCAGCATCAAAAGTTTGATAGCTTTACTCTAGATCAGATTGGTCAACTGTGCCAGAGATAATGATCAATTTTTGCTCCTGTGGAGCAAAAATTACAACTTGAAACTACTTTTGGTTGTTGGTTTGTTGTGAAGAGGAAGGCATGACCAAATCTTCCTAGAAGCCTCCAAGAGCAGAAAATGCCCAGTAGTTTCTGGAACTGCTTTGCGTCCCCACCAGGGGTGTGTGTGTGTTAGGGATGTATTGTTTTATACTATTTGTTCCCCCAAAGGACAACAAATAATTTAATCCATTTTCTCCCTGCTGATATTTTTGAAAACAAGGCAGTTTTTGAAAAGTATTTACATGGGCAGAAGTCTCCAGCAACTGGGAACGATCTCTCTTGCCCACTCCTCATACTGAAAGGGTCTGAGACAAGGCAGCCAAGGATCTTGAAGGTTGTAACCTTCCAGAAACTGTAACTGACTTTCTCTCTTACTACCCTGCACAATGGGAGGGTGGGAGGAGAGGAAGCCAAGGATCTGGAAGGCTATAACCTTCCAGGATCCTCAGCTACCTTTCTTTATAACCCAACCCATGCAATATCAAGATATATCAAGTCTATTTAAGGAATGGGGTGAATAAAACAAGGAAGGAGATTCGTAAGGATTCTCCTTCTTGGAGTTTTAGAACACTCAAAAAGCCCTTGCTTGTTCCCCCCCCCCCCCCTCAAGCATTCAAATATTCTTTTTACCTCTACTGTCTGAGTGTTGATAGGTGTTCAGAGACTTGGACATCCCACTCAAGATCAAACACACATACACACTCACACTTACATGCAACTGCTCAAGATAGTCACCACACAGCAGGGTTCCCTATGGGATCACTGTGAGCCAGGACAGTTAAACCAGCTTGAGCTGCATTTCAGTCAGGGGAGAAGAATAAGGGACTTGGACGAACATGTTGTTTTCAATAGAAGTTGAGAAGTACAGAACAACATTGTTTTAGGAGTGGATCTGATAAGAAGTCTCAGTTATTTCAAGACTACATTGCATATGCTGAGATACCCACTCTTAAAAATTCATGAACTTTAAATATCTAGAAGAGAATACAACAAGAAGTAATATCTCTGACCTGGCTTACTCAGTAACGAGAACAATTCATTCTAAAGGCAGGGAGATGGGTTTTTTAGAAGAGGGTAGAGAAGTGCCAACTGTGTGACTTCAGAGAATCGCAAGTGTTTACAAACAAATGCTGCAGGGCCAGTCCATTTATCCCCAAAGCACCATGCCAAGTAAATTATTTTAGACAGAGAGAAGGGATGGGGCATTTTGAGATAGTACACGAGGAAAGCACATGGATGTACAGCTCTTGGGGATATAAATAGATCCTGCATCACCCTTTCGCTGGCTTCCAGCCCTGATGAACCAGCTGTGCACAATTTGAGAGAGGGGGGCAAATAGCAGGAGGAGAAACTCAACTCCTCTGCTACCTTCAGCTGCTGGAAATTTGTGGCCAACGTACAGGGAGTGCCTGGCAGGTGGAAGGTGGTGGTAGCCCCATATACATCCTCCAAGGCAGACACAGCACATCACCACCATCCCCCAACATCTCTCACCTTTCTTTGTGGAGGCCAATTCCTCCTTCAGCTTTTTTACTTCGGCCTGCAGGGATTTGTTCTCTTCTTCTGCTCCAGCACCTCTGGTGTCGAGATCAGCTACTTCCACTCCCGCCAACTTCAGTTGCTGTTATGTAGGGGTGTGGGGGAGAAGAGAAAAAGATTGGCACAGGAATAAGCAAGGAATAAAAGGTAATTCAGGTCTCATCCTCTGAAATCAGCGTCCCCAGGCCCCAGCTTTTCATGAATTGTTTGGCTATTCACCCCTGTGAAAGTAGTCTAGATTCCTCCAGAATTCAGAACTGCCCTTCTCCAACCCTGTGTCTTTTGGATCTGCTGGACTTGCAATTCCTATCATCCTCAGCCCTGCTGGGTGGGTGAGATGTGAGCTATGAGTTCCACAGATTGACAGGGCAGAGTGTTGGAAAAGCTAGAGAGACTATGGCTGCTAGCCCCATGGAAGATAGTATGTAAGAACCACACACTTTCCCATGTTTTCCTGCCAACATTCTCTGCATCATGTCTGTGTCAGACTCTCTCTGGACACAGTGAGAAGAGGCTACAGGTAGACAACCCATTACAGCAGAGGCTCAGGAAGGTATTATGGGAAGAGAAGAATACCTTAGGCTGCATTTATGCTGCAGAATTAAAGTAGTTTGATTCCACATTAACTGCTATGGCTCAATGCTTTGGAATTCTGGGATCTGTAGTTTTGCCAAATATGTAGACTTCTCTCTCACAGAGCTCTGGTGCCACAACAAACTACAAATGCCAAGATTCCATAGGATGAAGGCATGGCAGTTAAAGTGGCACCAAACGTCATTAATTCTGCAGTGTGGCAACGGCCTCAGGTAACATTGGGCTGCAATCTAGTCTTCTGTCCCCTCACCCAAAATGTTGTTGCAGGCTATATGGAGTGGAGAGAATCTGGAATCAGCCATTTGACTTTCTAGCAAATTACTTGCAGCAAGAGCACTAAGTGTCTACCCCAGCAGTAGGCAACCTGGTGAAAGTCTAGATGACATCCATAATCTCTGATCATTGGCTCCTGCTGGCTGGAGTTGATGACCACTGAAGCCTTGGAAGGGCAGCAGGCTGACTACCGCATCAGTCCCTAGTTCGGGCAAGACTCTTTTGGAAATAAACTCTTGCATTTCCAGAGTACTGAAATAAACCATTTCAGTAATTTCCACTGTTGTCCTATAACATTAAGCCAATATGATCATCAGGCTTTTAATCCCTTTTCCCCTTTTCATGCCTACCCTGGCAGATATGCCACCACCATCTGGTGGACATGACAAGCCTCGCTGGGCTTCTGATGACATGACTTGCTGAGCTTCTGACAAGGAGCTCAATTATGGGGATGAAGCCTATAACATACATCCCACAAATACATTCAGTTGAATCTGCCTCACTCCACCTTCATGCTTACAGCATGGGTCTATTCCTCACTGTATGCTTTGGAGGTGCAATGCAAGGTTGATGAAGTCATGCTGATGTCCTCCAGGTGTTCTGGACTTCAGTTCCCATAATCCCTCATCAGAGGCTATAGGAGCCTAAATACCTGGAGGACAACAGTTTGGTGAAAGTGGAACTAGAATATCCCCTGGGGAAGCACTGGCTGGCTAACATAGCCAAGCAAAGTCTGAAGATACCAATGATCTGTTGGGGGGGGGGGGGGGGGAAGGACAGCTGAGAGACATATCTATAGGATGGGGGACACCTGGCTGAATGAGACTATGTGTGAAAGAGATGTAAGAGTCCAAGTAGCCGACAAGTTGAGCATGAGTCTACAGTATGATGCAGTAGCTTAGAAGGCCAATGCGATTTTAGGCTGCATCAATAGCAATATAGTGTCTAGATCAAGGGAATTAATAGTGCCACTCTATTCTGCTTTGGTCAGGCCCCATCTGGAATACTGTGTCCAGTTCTGGGCACCACAATTCAAAAAGGACATTGAGAAATTGGAGTGTATCCAAAGTAGGGCGACTAAAATGGTGAAGGGTCTTGAAACCATGCCCTATGAGGAACGCCTTAGGGAGCTGGGGATGTTTAGAATGGAGAAGAGAAGGTTAAGAGGTGATATGACAGGCCTGTTTAAATATTTGAAGGGATGTCATATTGAGGAGAGAGCAAGCTTGTTTTCTGCTGCTCCAGAGACTAGGACCCGGAACAATGGATGCAAACTGCAGAAGAAGAGATTCCAGCTCAACATTAGGAGGAACTTCCTAACAGTAAGGGCTGTTCGACAGTGGAACAAACTCCCTCAGAGAGTGGTGGAGTTTCCATCTTTGGAGGGGAGTTGGAGTAGATGGCCCTTGTGGTCTCTTCCAACTCTGTGATTCTATGATTCTGTGATATGCCCCAGGCAAGGCAGGGAACTCATGGATATGGTGAGAGGTAAACCACAGCTGGAGAAATTTATTTTCCTAGATTATAACTCCTGGGATCCACTTTGGTCTGTAACTCCCTGAAACCTGCAACTCTCAAGGCAGCGAGAGATCCTGAGGACTGCAGTCCCCAAAAGCAACCTTTCCAAGATCTAAACTGACCTGGGGACTTCATGTCAAAGGATAGACCAGTTTTACCCAATGGAGGATCTCCCTTGTCCTGGAAACGCATAATCTACAGGCCAGTTACTTTTGCCACATGTCCTTTCCTTTCATAAAGCAGGCTAAATTCCAAATCTGAGCCTCCAGTTTTTCTTATTTCCAAAAAGTTCCAATGGCACTCCAAGCAATGTCATCTACACACCCATCAAACCATTTCTCTTCCTAACAAGAGCACCTAGCAATGCCACCCAACCATGGATGCAGCTGCCAACAGTGGACTTAAGTTTACAGAACTGGATGTTGCTTCCAAACAGCAGTGAATGAAAAAGACAGATGGGAGGATAAAAAACAGATAAATGTTTATCTTCCAGAAAGGAGAAACAACTATCACCAAGTATGCAAGGGAAGGGGGCAGAGTTTGTATAATCTTTTATCTTCAAATGAGTGGGAGTCTTCCCTACATCATGGTCCCTCTTCTACGAAGAGCATCTGTGACTAGAAACATTGGTATGGGAGGCAGTGCCAAGGAGGCAGCCTAACATTAGCAATGCTATGTATAAAAAAACTGTTATACAAGCTCTTTGTAAGAGAGGTGAGCACGTCTGTGGCAAGTCGTGCCAGTGGTAGTGTTTATATCCTTTGTTCTCCTTTTGCAGGAGCTTTTTTCATCTTTCGCTCTCTTGTTAACTCTCCCCATGACCAACAGGCAACCTGTACATGTTGACATGATGGTGTACTTCACCCAGCCACAGCAACAATACCCTTCATCCCCCTGGTCCATTTAAAAAGCCATCTTGTCACAGAGGTTGCAAGAAACATCGACTCTTGAAACTGCTTTCAAAAAGGTATTTTTAAAAACAAACCTCACTCTGCAGAGTTACATAAGCATGTTTTGGAGGGGAGAGGTTCGTAATACCAGAAGAAAAATCCCACTGGATTTGATCAAAAATCTACTTCGTCCTATATTCTATTACCCAAATGGCCACCTAAATGCCCCAGTGGGAAGAAAATTAGCAGAACATGAGAGCAACCCTTCCGCTCATTTCTCCCTGGCAACTAGTATCCAGAGGCACATAAAGGTGAGGAAAAAAGAGAATAATCAGTACTAGTGGTCACTTATTCTCTTATCTTCCAGAAAACCGTCTAATCTCCTTTCAAACTTTGGCAGCCATCACCATATTTTGTGGCATCAAATTCCAGTCTCACTATGAGCTTTGTGAAAAAACTACTCTGCAAATCAGCTTAAAATTCTGTATTCTTTCCTTTGCCGTTCTAGCCCTCTAAGGTGCACCGTAACTTGCTGGACCTCAAAGACTTACTAGTTCTGCCTATTAACGCAGAACCAAGTAAGCTATGACCCATAAACAAACAAACAAACCCACAGGAGGTTCTCTTGTTAAACTTTCCATGACTGGTTCATGAGATGAAATTTACATACCACCAATGAGTACCTGTGCATAAGCCTGCATTATTCAAAGAAGAGCGATTTCTGGAGGTTCTAGGGGGTCCTGAAACAGTATTGTTAGAATATGTAGTGTCCCATCAATCAAACCAGCCCTAGAGAACCTGGCACATTGTTTTCCAAGTCATTTTGGTTCCTTATGCTTCTGTCCACCCTGCCTTCCACCAGGGTCCAGCATTCAGAAGACAATGTGCACAACCACCTCTAGCAATCTCTTAAGACCCCCCCCCCCCCAAAAAAAACCAGATGGTTCAACGGTAACTAACATTGGCGAAGCTACTCTGTATACAAACAAGCAAGAATGTGGTCAGATCTAGCCTACAGTGAAGCAAAGACAATGAAAAGAAATGCAGCCTTCCATGGAAACAAAGAAAGTAAGAGAGAGCTTGCCAGGATGTATGACACCACAAAATAGTTGCCTAAGAAAGAAGCCTGCACAATGACTTTGAGTCAAACTTTAAACCAGGACCTCCTTTCAAGCTAAAGCTGACCAGGCTGTGACCTTAGGATCAGTGCTCGGAAATGCTCCTTTTTGAAATGCAGCTTCCAGAAAATCCCCCAACCAGCAAGTCCAATTGCCATGGAGGGAGGGCGACAATGGGTCCGGGAATTGTAGTTCAAAAGGTGCATTCTCCAAGCTCAGTTTAGGACCTTGTGGATGAAGACTGATCATGACTCAGGACTGGATGGTGTAAACCACGGTTTGGGGGCGGGGGGAAAAACTCCTGTTTTAAAAACTGGTTATTCACATACAGTCAGACCTTTGTATCTGTAGGAGATCTGTTCTGGACCCTCTCCCCCATGGATATGGAAAAAACGTGGGAGCACAAGTTCCGTTGTTATTAAGGGTGATGTAATGTGTGCATGGCCCTAGCATGGCTGGACACAACAGGGCTTGCCATCTGCGGATGTTCAGATCTGCAAATGGCAAGCCTGTGGATGGTGAGGTCCCACTGTATGTGTTTGTGTGTGTGTGTACACATAGATAAATAGACAGACAGACAGATACAGTCTGCCCTCTGTATTCATGGATTCTTTATCCACGGAGCCAATCATCCATTTCTTGAAAATATTTTTTTTAAAAAGATATAAATTCCAAAAAGCAAACCTTGATTTTGCCACTTTTCAATAAGAGACGTCATTTTACTTTTCAATTGTCTATAATAAGACTTGAGCATCCACGGATTTTGGTATCCACGGGGGGCCCTGGAACCAAAACCCAGAAGATACCACAAGTCCACTGTACACAAATGAATTAATGTCTGTCTCTTATTACTGTTTTCCAGCCCTCTCACTGGAACAACAATGACTGGATTTAAACATTTTAACTTTTATAGTTTTCTTGGCAGTTGTTCACTGTTAGAGACCAGTATCCAGTGTCAGCTGTTTCTTTTTAATCACGTCATTCTATAGTGCAAGAAATGCCATTCAGAAATAAATCCTTCAATTAACCTATGTTCAACCAAAACAACTTGCTTTAAAAAAGGACTTTTTAAAAAAAGAACAATTATCATTTAAGCTAGTGGCTATAACATCTGAACTGCACTTTGCTACTTAATGTTCCGATTTAGTCCTATGTTGTAGTCCTATGCATTAATGCAAAAAGACTGTTTTAAACCAGGTTTTTAAATCTGGGTTTTTGTTTTTGTTTTCACTTGGAGATTTTGTTGTGTTGGCTAGGCTCCATGTCCTCCTTCACAACACAGGCCTCAACCAACCAAGTATGGGCAACCCAGACTGTACTATATGGCAAAAGAAATGGAGCCACCCACTCACATGACAACTACTCTTCTTGCTAAGGGAAAACCTGGCTGTGGACGTCTGTGCCCTCCATGCACCCTTTACAGTCACTGAACTGGCCTTAAGCCTCATGCAGCATCAATCTTAATAAGCAAAGAGTCTTTGTGCTGGGGATACAGGGGAACTTTTTTAAAAATTACTTTTTATAATTTTTCACTGTAAGTTTTAAATTGTTTTGGAATGTTGTCGCTCATTTAATTCCATTTTCATGTTGATCTTCTGAGTGCTTAAAATAATATTGTATTTTAATTTTTTTGTGCTGCCTTGCTCCCTGGTTTTGGGGGAAAGATGAATAATTAAGTAAATAAGTAAATGAGGCCTATACTAAGGAAGGCTCCTCAACCCCAACATAACACTATGAGGTCAGGATTGTTAGAGACAGAGAAACAAGAGAGAGAGAAAGCAGGACAGCACTGCTCCAGATCATTCCAAGTAACTCCAGCAATATACAGTGGGCCCTTGTTATATGTTGGGGTTTGGTTCCAGGACCATCCGTGGATAACAAAATACCGTGGATGCTGAAGTCCCATTAAATATAATGGCACAACAAAATGGTGTCCCATATATAAAATGGAAAATCAAGGTTTGCTATTTGGAATTTATACTTTTTGGGAA
The DNA here is from genome assembly GCA_034509955.1 of Urosaurus nigricauda. Classification (NCBI taxonomy): domain Eukaryota; kingdom Metazoa; phylum Chordata; class Lepidosauria; order Squamata; family Phrynosomatidae; genus Urosaurus; species Urosaurus nigricauda. The sequence continues at coordinate 143,821,613 of JAOEGL010000002.1, read as the reverse complement.
TATTTTCAAGCCGTGTATGCTCAAATCCATGTATAAATAATCCGTGTATAAGGAGGGCCATCTGTACAGGAAGGTACAACAGGCTAATGAACCCCAGACAGTCCTACCTGAACAGGCAACAGGAAAGAAAGAGAACCAGAAGATATGTCTAATTCCAAATACCAGTTTGGAAAGCTGAAGGCAATGGCAAACCTCCTCTGAACAAATCTTGGCAAGAAAGGCCTTAGAATTGCTGTAAGTCAGAAACAACTTGAAGGGACACAACAACAACATTTTAGCCCTACAATACAAAAACTGCCCACCCAGCAAAGGCTCACAAACAAGGGATTCTGCTAGGCTTGTCGGAGAGATAGTGGCCCTCATGCTTCTCTTCTCAACCTCACATGGTAATTTGTTTTAGCTTTGGACTGAAACGGGAGACTTACGGTAGTTCAAATCACCACTCAGATATGAAGCCCACTGAGTAACCTTGAGTCAACTCAGCTGACCTTCCAGCACTGTTGTCACAATAAAAACAGACGCCCATATATGCAAGATATAAAGGTAGTCAGCAATACCTATACTCAAAAGAGTTCTTTTCAAAATCTTTATAAAGAACCAAGGTGCTATCAGTAAGGCAAGCAGTAAGAGTTCCCATACCTAGGATCAAACACTGATCAGAATTGTGACTGCAGACAAAACGTAAGAAGACTAGGAATGGGAAGGTCAGCTATGAAAGAACTAGAGAAGATCCTAAAGAGTAAAGATATCCAACAGAGCACTAACGTCAGAACCTTCCACGCTGCAGTACTGCCCATCATCATGTATAGATATGAGAGCTGGACAGTGAAGAAGATGGATAGGAAAAGAATCAACTCTTTTGAGATGTGGTGTTGGAGAAGAGTACTCAGGATACCATAGACAGCCAAAAAGACAAACAAATGGATCCTTGGACTGATCAAACCAGAACTCCCTCTAGAAGCCAAGATGACAAAACTGAGGCTGGCATACTTTGGCAACATCATGAGAAAGAAGGACTCAAGAAAAAGACATTAATGCTGGGAAAGTGGGAGGGCAATAGAAAAGGAGTAAGACCACACACCAGATAGCTAGACTCAATCTGGGAGGCCTCAAACATGAATCTACAGGATGTAAGCAGAGAAATGGAGGACAGGGGGTCTTGGAGATGTCACAACAACAAACACACTAATCCTTTTAGTTTGGTGCATTTAGCCAGTCTCCTAAGAAAGCATATTCTTGTGGTACATTTTGGGTGTCCCAAATGATGTAGGATATGTGACCATGCATCTTGGAAACCAGAGTAGGATTCTTGTGAAGTACAGCATGAATCTAGATAACCAAATCTTGGCTACATCTTTATTTTTCATCTGAGAATGACAGCTACATGCACCAATGTCAATGGGCTCTCTTACAACATTGAGTGAACACATGGAATCTGTAGCAGGCAGAGTGGTGTAGCGGTTTGGGTGTTGGACTAGGACTCTGGGAGTCCAGTGATGACTTAGCCACAGAGATCTTGGTCAAGTCAGACTCTCTCAGTCTGTTTGCAATGGCAAGCCCCCTCTGAATAACTCTTACCAAGAAAACCCATGACAGGGTTATCTTAGGGTCGCCACAAGTCAGAAATACACAACAACCGGTAAAATTCAGCAAGTTGGAATACTACTTAAAATCCGTTTTAACGCTTGGGTAGCAAAACTCTTTAGAGTATTGCTTCAAAGATTACATAACAGTGAGATGAGAGACAAGATCTGCATTCTTTAGCAAAGTGAACCTGTTCGCCAATTGCAAATAATGTCAGTATGATATGGAGCATCAAAACCATAGACCCTTAAGAGTTGGGAGGGACCACAACCATCTAATTCAATCCCCTGCTATGCAATTATGTGCAATCGGCATCCTATTTAACATCTCAATCTTACAAGAGCTCACTCGGTTTAATATTTAACCTTTAGCAATTCCTCCAGGTAGATTTTTGGGGCTTCCCTGCCAACAAAAATACTGTCCTTGTACAGTTGGTGCCCTTGGATCCTTAACACGTTCTTGCACACTGTGATTTTTGTGTAGAGATAAGAGGTCTTAAGAGTCCCCACCTTCCTGTGTAAATTTCAAGGCTAGCCTGACAATGAGAAGCTGATTATATTATGAGACCAGAATCCTAATCTTACTATGCAAATTGAAAATTTCTTCCTAGTTTCAATGCAAATGAGGGTTCTTTTAATGTTGCTGTTGTGTGCCTTCAAGTTGTTTCTGACTTGTGGCAACCCGGAGCTGATGCCATCATAGCGTTTTCTGGGGAATATTTGTCTAGAGGGGATTGGCCTTTGTCTGTGTCTGAGAGGATAGGACTTGCCCAAGGTCATGTAGTGTCTTTCCACGGCCAAGTGGGGATTTGAACCCTGGTCTCCAGAGTCTAGTCCAATGCTCAAACCACAATGGCTCTCTTTAGTTAACAGATATTGCCAAATACATTTGGGCCTCCATATCCATAGATTCAAGCATCCATGGCTTGAAAATATTTTTAAAAACATAAATCCCAGAAAGCAAACCTTGATTTTGCCATTTTAAATAAGGGGGACCATTTCACTATGCATTGTATTTATGGGGTTGGAGCATCCATGGATTTTGGTATCCACAGGTGTCCTGGAACCAAACCTCAGTGGATACCAAGGGCCCACTATAATCTTTTTTATCTTTTTATTGTATATGCTGCATGGATAAACGAGTGCAATTGATCTGCTTTGTACACACATTGGGTCACATGACTATCATAAAAGGATTGGTTGAATGAACAGAGGCATTATCAGAAAGGGAAGCAGTAAGCCTCTCCCCCCATTCTTGGTTCCTGCTTATTGCTACAGCTTGAAGAGATATCAGAGCTGATGTTCAACCACCTCTGCCATTCAGCAGGTCAAGGCTATCTGCTAATGTGCCAGTTTTAATTAACTTGACGGCATAAAAATTCTTACCATATTTGAGACGGTGTGCCTGCAGCAACCTGAGCTGTGGGGTTCGGCTGCCCTCTTGAGGCCAATCCACCCAGCATTTGAACACACTGAAAAGGGCTTTAAGAGGTAGCTCTGAGCAAACAGACAAATGCAAAGAGCCTCCTCTCCTTTCCCCACCTCCCATCCCCTATTCTTTAAATAGACATTATGCAACTTTGCATGCCTTCCGTCTATTTGGCTGTGTTTTGTTTTGTTTTTTAATTTCAGGAATTTCCATGTTCAAGGTTGTTGGTTTTTTCCCCCCCTGTTATGGAAGAGAGAAAGTGGGGATGACAGGCAGAGAAAGACTAGAGCCAGACAAAATACACTGGGGAGGGGAGGAAAAGGAAGCTGGACCCTGATCACACATCCCTAATCCATTGTCAAGACATGCCAGTCCTAACCTGAAGGCAATTTACTTCTGTTTTGCTCATCAGGAGGCAGAAGACTGGGCCCTTCTAAAGAAAGAAATCTAGAGAAGTGCCAGGATTCAGCATCCGCTGCCTGCTAGTGCATTAGAGGCCTTCGCTGCAACAGATTCCCAGAAACTCCAACACACTTGGGAAAGCCAAGATAATTTATGTTAGCCACGTTGTGTGTCTCTCTCACTTGCGCTGTCCACGTGAGCACTCTCTCCACTTTCATTCTTCAAGGTCTTATAGCCACAGAGACTGCCTGAACATTTAACAAGCCTGTACTTAGCAAACTCTTCAAAGCTATCCAGTATAGGGGAGAAGGAGTGCTGATGGGAATCAGGCTTTCAGTAGCTAAGGCTTTACGACCTTTCCGGCATTCCTCTATCCCCAGGATACAATCAGTTGTAAACAGGTCTCAGGCCTCCAGGTTTCCTCCCCCTTTCAGCCCTGCCAGAGAACAGCTATCCAAAATAACCCAATGCCAGGGAAGTTTTTAATTTGGGTTTTATTTGACTTATTCAAACTATAGCATGGGGTAACCTCAACATCCTGGTTTAAATCGCAGATTATAACATCCTCTATTATGTGAAGGATCTTTCCACTGTTGTTCACATGTTCAAGCGTGCAAGTCAAACAGCAGTCGACACAATGCCAATACTTGGAGAATCAAAAATAAGGGGATAAGAATTATGCAGATGCCCAGATGTTTCTGAACTATAGCTCCTGCTTTTCTTCACTATGAATTGTGCTGGTTAGGAATGTTGGGAGTTCAGTCAAGATCATCTGGAGGGAAGCATAACTCCCACCCCTGCCACAGAGCAATAGCTGCTTGGCTAACAGAAGGAGAAGCAGGGAACAAATAGCTGTTTGGCTAACTAAAAGAGGAGCAGGGAATATATGTTTGGGACTAGTGTCTATACTGACTCAGGTTTCTGGGAGTTGAAGTCCAAAATGGCTGGAGAACCAAAGGTTCCTCATTCTTACACTAGAGTCTGCATTTGTCTGCAAATTGTGGATTTTCCTTACCTACCGACATGTTGTTGTGGATGATGATGATGATGACCATGATGATGATGATACTGATGTTGTGTGCCTTCAAGTTGTTTCCAACTTATGACAACCCTGAGGTGACCCTATTATGGGGTTTTCTTGGCAGGTTTCTTCAGAGGGGGTTTGTGTGAGGCTGAGAGAGTATGACTTGCCCAAGGTCATTCAGTGCATTTCATGGCTGAGCCAAGATTCAAATCCTGGTCTGTTGCAGTCCAGCACTCTAATCACTACACAACACTGGCTCCACCTACATATACTCATGCTAAAGAAATTGCTGAAATAGTTCAACAACCAAGTTGGTTGTCACATAAAACCATAGAATCATAGAGTTGGAAGAGACCACAAGGGCCATCCAGTCCAACCCCCTGCCACGCAGGAACTCCCAATCAAAGCACCCCTGACATTAGTTACACAGAACATGTGCTATATATTAAGGTAGACCTTTAAAGGAAGAGGAGGAAGGAGTACAAAAATGAGCATCACTGCTATCTATTGCCAACCATCTGTACTACTGAAGCATCATGAATTTATACCTCTTCCTTTTTATGGGATCCATCTTATGTGTAACAAAACGTTTCATATATAAAACCATTTTCCGTTTGTGTTCAAAACATAATTCTATAAATCAATGTGAGAGGCAAAGAAGAGCCCAAAGGATCACTGATATAACAAATAAGCTGAAGCCATAATGTAATAAAACTGTCAACTGTCTGCGTCATTCTTATATTCCTAACTTCATCAGTTGATCCAACAGAAACAAATACCATAAGCTTTTTAACCAGCCACTGCAAGCAGTCCTATTTTTCCAGTGCTTTGTCAGTTGTAGCCTGGCTGTCAAAATAATGCATCTAAATTCATGGGATTTAATGTTTCACTTTCATTTTACTTGCCCATTTTTAAAGGGTAAGAAAAGTAGTATCAAGTTTGACAAGACAAAATGGTATAAGCACCAAGCCAAAGCTACCTGGATATGACTTCTGTCCAAATATTACTGCAAGCAGGATATAAACCGAAGAAATTATTTACCTTTAAAAAGTGTTTATCTTCGGCATGCCCCCTCCTCTTTTGTGAGAGCTTCCACTGCCCACAGCCTTTGCTATACAAACACAGGAACTCCAGGTTTCCAAAGGTCTATACACCTTCAATGTTCAGTCTGCCTAACCTATGCCTTAAGAAGGAATGGGGCACTGGTGGCTTTCCAGATGCTGCTGGACTACACCTTTTATCAGCTCTGGCCAGTGACAAGGGATGACAGGAACTGCAATCCAACCAGATCTGGAAGTTGCCATCTCATAGCTTAATGGGATGACCATCCACTTGGCCAGAAGAGCATGTCTTGTAAAATGCTTCCCAGTTGGAAAACAGTGTACGGAGGTCGAACCAAGGGCATTACATCTACTGCCCACTTGAGGTGTGGTTCTCCATTTTGCTCTTTACATACACTTATGGGACTGCATATTCAGCTGTGCTTACACCCTTGTAGGACAAAGAACAGGAGGCTATATTGTTGTCCATCTGCAGGCAGGCTTGTGGTTGTGGAAGCATCTGAAAGGCCTGTGGTTATGTTCTGCACAACACATCTGTGAGAATTCTACATCTGGAGGGTCAGTTTCCATTTCTAGCCCTTCACACTGCATCAGTAATTGGTAAGGTGGCCTGAAGATTTCCAGTTATCCAGAGGTAGGTCAGGCTAACTACTTATTACTTCCTTACTTCATTCTTCCTGCCACTATATCATTGCCACAGCTTGGGAACAGTTATTTTACTGAACTAAAGCTCCCAGAATCTCCCACTCATGAACTCCCACTATGTTCACTAGCCAATCTGACTGGGGGATTGTGAGGGTCATAGTCCAAAAGAGTGACTTGCAAAATAATAATCTGCATGCAAAGACAGCAAAATTACTTGTATTCAGAGGTAGTAATCCCTTGCCCATCTGCTCTCAATGGAGGAAAGCAAGTCCATAGTGCACCCCTAAATCAGAAGCCCAGGGATAGTTGGAACCATGCCTCACTTCCTTTGCCCACTGAAGTCCAAAGATCCATTCCCTGGAGTTTCCTGCTAAAAAGGTTTAACATCAGCTGGAAACACACTGCTAGTCAGAGTAGACTAGGATAGGAAACTTATGTGGTCCCTTCAAGACGTGTTAAGACTCCTGCTCCCATTAGCCCTGGCAAACACAGCAAGTGCTGAATAAAGACTGCAGCTAAGATGCAACGAATATGCAGAGAGCCATATTTTCCCCACCCATGGAATAGAGAACAGAGTGGACCAGCCTTCTCCAACCTGGTGGCCCAAGATGTTTCAGGCTAGTAGTTCCCATCAGTCCCAGATAACATGGTTAACGGGGACGGATCGTGTAAGTTTAAATCCAAAGCATCTGAAAGGCCTGTGGTTGGAGAAGGTTGAAGTAAACAGACAACCAGCTAGATGTGGGGTAAAGAAATATCCAACATTCTATGGATAAACCATTTTTCCTCTTGACATGCTTGTAAAAAGAGTCAGAGTGTTTCCAATTATAGTTCAGAAAACAATGTGTCTCATACATTTAGGAAGCACTAAAATGAACACTTTTTGAGGTATTGTTGTTAACTGCTTTCAAGTCAACTCCAAGTTCTGGTGACCCCCCTCATAGGGTTTTCTTGTCAAGATTTGTTCAAGTGTTTTTGTCTTCTTAGGTTAAGAAGGTTTAACTTGCCCAAGGTCCTGCACTGAGTTTCCATGCCTGAGTGGGGATATGAACCCTAGACTCCTGGAGTCCTAATTCCACACACAAATCACACACCATTTTGGCTCTATACCTCTGTTGAAATATAGCCCATGCTTATTCCAGATCCTGTGCATTTTTTGGACTTGGCTGGTGTCAATATAGGGCAAAGATGGAGTAGAGAGGGCAAAGACAGAGCAGAGAGGAAGGGCTGAAGATAGAGAATAAGGATTCTGAGGTTTGCAGTTCAGAAAAAGAGCAACAGCCCCTCAGCTCTGATTTATTTGCAAAACTCCAAGTCTCCTGCCAAGCGCAAGCTATAGGGAGCAGGAACTGTAACACCAGTTACTGCCTGCTATGCTAGACATTTGCTAGAACAGCAAGCTGGAAGAGTCAAATCACCCACAAAAGTATTGCTGGAAAACACAAGGCATCAGTGTGTGGTTAACTCATTGGGAAGGTTACTGTCATAAAAGGAGAGCTGGTGTATAGAGTGACCGACAAGCTCTTGGCCTTATACGATTACAACACCAACCAATAAATAAAGGCACCCATAAATCACGGCTCTGAAGTCTCAGAGCAGGAAGCATAGAACTGGGAACATGGAAATATCCACGAGGGGCTTTTCCTCTGTATTTCCACCCGCACAGCAGACGCCACCAATCCAGGGTGTCACAAGCCACCTTTAAAACCCTGGGGAGCCTTAAAAGTAGTTTGTAGGACAATAGTTTGTAGGATAGTGTACAGAGTGATAGAGAAGCTCTTAACCTTATAGGAATGCAACACCAACCAATAAAGGCACCTATAAATCAGGGCTCTGAAGTCTCAGATACATCACCCATGTCATGGTATTTCCAATTACTGTGCATGAGTTGTGAAAGCTGGACAGCTAAGAAAGCAGACAGGAAGAAAATCAACTAATTTGAAATAGGGCACTGAATGATAGTTCTGCTGATACCATGGACTGCCAAAATGGCAAATGAATGGATTCTAGAGAAAATCAAGCCTGAATCCTCCCTATCAACCGAGTCTATTGTACTCTGGACATATCATGAGGCAAGATGACTCATTACAAAAGCCAACAAAACTTTGTAAAGTGGAAGGCAATAGATAAAGAGCAAGACTGCATTAGAATTAAAAAAGCCACAGCCTTGAGTCTGCAAGGCCATTGTGGGGCTATTAATAACAGGGTGTCTTGGAGGTCTCTTATTCAAAAGGTCAACATAAACCCAAGCCAATCTGATGGTAATTAACAAGGACAGTACTTATTCTAAGCAAAAAAATGCCAAAAGGTTTGATAAACTCTTCGGCTCACCTTAAATAGCTTCCTGAAATCCCAAATGCCTGAAAACTTCAAGTACATGGAACAACCTCTGGTTCCTCACTCAGGCATAAGAATTTTAAACTCAGCTCAGCCATAAGAATTTTAAACTCAGCTTTCAAAGAATCTCAGTATGGACCTGTGACTTTTTTTCTTTTCTTTTTTTACACTATTAACAGACTGGTTCTCCAAATCTGGAAAGATCAGCTTCCTCGCCTGATTTAGGCAATAGACTGAGAATCTACTGCATATACTCATGTATAAGTCTAGAAATTTTAGTCAAAAAATTGACTCCAAAAACCTGAGTCAATCTAAGTACTGTACTGTACTTTAATTCTAATAAAAAAGGAACCTTCCTTTGAAGAAAGGCAAGAGTGTCATCTGCTCTGGAAGCATTCATATCCCCTTTATATTCTCTCATCCATGAAGCCTTTAGTATGAGCACCAACAGTTCCTGCTGGAATTTTTGAAAGTTTTCTACACTGTTTTTCTTTGCTTCATCCTCTGCATCCTCGTTACATACCCCTAAATTTTACTCTCGACCTATCCACAAGTCATATCAAAATCTGTAATTTTGATCCCCAAAACTTGCCTTCGACTTATACATGAGGTCAACTTATAGTCAAATATATACAGTACATTTGGGAGAGTGCTCCCTTGCACTTCTGCATAGACAGTGGGACTGAATACATTTAGTCAGTATGTTTGACATCTTCTGTTTAGTAAACCCCTTCCTTTTTTCCAAAATCCCCTGATTTGTTTGTATTGATTAACAACAACAACAACATTTGGTTAAAGAAAATCAGAAAGGACTCATTTTAGTCCTCTTGATGTGAACCATCCAGATGAACTCCTAGTGTCTGATACAATTTTTTAATTGGGGAAATGTTTTTCAGGGCTTCCTCTCAATGCCATCTTTCCCCTATAGTTATTGTAACTTCTCTCTGCTTGTTATGTCCCATGTTGAGAAGCAGTCATGTCTTTCCCTCTGCTATCTGATTTCCACACCCAAAGAAAGCCTGACAAGGAGACATGCAAGTACACTAGCTGGACCTTTTGGCACAGAACACAACATTTTGCATCAGTGTTCCAGCCTGGCCCACGTAAAACTGTATGAAGGCAACAAATATAATCTGGCAGTCATTTCAAATTAACTTTCTTTGTAGCCAGGAGAAAACAGAACAGAGATGGAAACTCTACAACCTTCCAGTGTTATTAGACTCCTAGGTATCATCATCCTCAGCCAACACAGCCAATGGACAGGAATGATGGAAGTTCTATCCTCATGCAAAATTGCCTCAGCAAGGATAACTCAACACCCTAATCATATTTTGGGTTTAAAACACAATTTAAAGATCAGAATGTAGAGAATGTGAAACAACATTGGATTATGATCACAATAAAATATGATATAAGACCTGGTCTGCAGAGAGTCTGAGTGTACTCAGGTCAGGGAGAACTTTGGAGAAGACACACCTCTTGTCTTGACACGTGCTCATTTTGCCTAGAGATGTACACATTGTAATATCTATACAAGAGGGAGGTTTCCTGCACGTCTCCATTTACAGTAACCATTATCCACTTAAGTGTTAGCAAGAAGCAAATTAAGAAGATGTCAAGGTGCTGCTCTTCTATTGCCGTCTTTCCCAACCTGGTGCTTTCCAGGAGCTCTGAACTGCAGATCCCATGATTACTTACCATTGACCACACGAGCTCAAGATGATGGGAGCTCCATGTGGAGAGCACCGAGTTGGGCAAAGTTGCTTTAGGGGTACACTGAGACCATAAAAACGTTTGATGACCCAGAAATCATCCTCAATCCCACCAGAGCAGAAACAAGAGCACTACCTTCCTCTCTCTGACCCAAGCTCTCCATTCCTCAGCACAAGTACCTTCTTCAGCTTGTCATTCTCCTCCATGTATTTCTTGGCGGCATCGCTGGCTCCTTCAGCCTGTTTCTTGAAGGCTTCGTTAGAGGCCAGAACGGTGGCATGCTGAGAGATCAGGGTGACTAGGCGCCTCAGCAAGCTGCAAGGACAAGTACAGACGCTGGTTAAGAAGGGGGCTTTCAGATTCAACTGACACTAAAGAAAGACCATAACATCAACCTCAAACTATTTTTTAAAAGGTCTCTGCCTGCTGTGAGCCAAACATACAGTTGTCATTAAGACACAGAAAGTTTCCAGCCCCCAAACAGGAATGAAATTCCTCAATAGGTGCCAGAATTGCCTAGCCTTAGACTTCTCTGGGTGTAGTGGATATAGAGTGCCGAGATATCCAGGTTCAATGGTCACTGGGTACCTCACTATGATTTGATCTTGTTCTTATGTGCCTTCATTTCTGACCCTAAGGTGAACCTATCACAGGGTTTTCTAGGACTGAGAGTGTGTGACTTGCCCAAGGTCACCCAGTAGGTTTCCATGGCCGAGTTAGGAATTGAACCCCAATCTCCAGAGTCAAAGTCCTATGCTCAGATTACTACATCACACTTCCTCTCGATTTGCTCTACAGGGTTGGTTGTGTGAGGAAAATGGAGGATGAAAGGTAGAACTACATACGCAGCCTTGAGCTCACCGAGCAAAGGCAGAATACAGTAGTGTCAGTCTCTCATTCCTTGCCTCAGACAAAAAAAACAAAACTCCCATGCAACTTGGTAGGAGTGACTAGTGCCTTCCATGTTGGTAATGCTGTGGCTCTGCTCCATGAGGTCCAAAACCTTGTCCTCATAATACAAGGCTTTATGTTTACACTAACATGAGGTTGTGGTTACAACAGTGGACTACAATTCTGGAAGCCTGGATTCAAATCCCCACTCAGCCATGGAAACTCACTGGGTGATCTTGGGCAAGTTATACTCTTTCAGCATCAGAGGAAGGGAAAGGCAAACAACCTCTGAACAAATCTTGCCAAGAAAACTCCTATTATAGAGTCAATATAGGTCACAAGCAACAACAACAACAACAAATCCCAGAGCAGGTATAAATACCCTAATGGCATCAGTTCATGTCTGATCTTGACAGCTAAGCAGGCTTAGTCCTGATTAGTACTTGGACGGGAGACCACCAACAAATACCAGGTGCTGTATGCTATATTTCACAGAAAGGAACTGGCAAAATCCTTGCTTAACAATACTCCAAAAAAAGGTGTAATGGTTTGAGTGTTGAGCTATGACTCTGGAGAGCGGAGTTCAATTGCTGCTCAGCCATGAAACCCAGTGCATGACTGGGCAAGTCACACACTCTCAGCCTCAGGGGAAGGCAAAGGCAAACCCCCTCTGAACAATTCTTGCCTAGAAAACCCTATGATAGGGTTGTCTTAGGGTTGCCATAAATTGGCAACAACTTGAAGGTACACAACACACACACACACACAAATCATCAAGTGACTTGAGGGCACACACAAATCCCAGAGCTGTTCCACTGGCATGGAAACTAGTACAATTGATCACTGGGGCTTTCCACTTTAATGTCTTTTCAGTTTCTTCCCTAAAGACCCAGAAGCTGGTCCAGAGACATTAGACCCCCTTTTATGTGTCTCTCCATCAAAAACCCTCCTGCAACCTCTGGGTTGTTTTCAAATATATATATATATATATATATATATATATAATCCCCAGACATGGACCTTCCACTTCCACAAACCTTACCAACTCTCCACCCCAGCATTTACTTGATTCTCTCAAAGGCAAAGCTGTCATGTCTAGGAGCTACCAGAACAGACATGTTGCGACAAGGTGGCAGCAGGAAAGCAGCATCACTCACAGACTCCACTTTGGCCTGCCATCAGCAACATTGTTGGGTATGTGCTATCCCAACAAGATGCTTCATAGCCATGGCCCAGCATGCAGGCTGGGGGAGAGGACAGCTGCATTTGGTATTGGCATAGCTAGGTGCTGCTTTTTCTGATACCTTCAAAAGAAAGTATAGCTGATGCAAGTGAACAAGAACACCCACTAGTTTTACTGCTTCCAGTATTAGCATACCAGCTAGATCTCCCACACTCAACTCCCACTTCCCAAACTGGACCCCAAATAAGAGAAGGCTTAGCAATTATCCCCTGACAAAAGGTTCTATTCAGTTTCAGAAAAAGCTTCTGGTGATCTATTTTTAAAAAAAGATGGGAGCATAATGGACAAGCTCTTCCTTCCTGGTAATGATCACCTTATGAATCAGCATGCATAGAACCAGTTTCATGCTAAGCAATTATAGCTGTCCTGGCTGGAGTACTAGACACCCTTCCCCATGCTCTTTGGTCTCCTTCACATGACTGAATTTTAGTGATATCATTCCAATTTAACCCTCATGGTCCCAGCCTACAGAATCCTGGGATTTGCTGTTTCACATATGGTCTTTAGAAATCTCAGTCACAGCTCTAATAGGATTCCATTGGATGCAGATGTGGCATTTCCATCAGCATTTAAAATGGAGTCACAGCACTGCAATTGTGTAGTGTGAAAGAGAAAAAGGAGACAAGAGCTTGGGAGGAAAAATGTTTTGTTTTGTTTTATTACCAGGATCCTAGGGTCAAACACTGATCAGAATGGTGACTACAGTCAAGAAATCAGAAGACAAGGAATGGAAAGGGCAGCTATGAAAGAACTAGATAAGATCCTACAGAATAAAAACATACTACTGAGCACTAAGTCAGAATTGTCCAAGCAACTATAATCCCCATCACCATGTACAAATGTGAGAGCTGAACAGTGAAAAAAGCAGATAAGAAGAAAATAAACTCATCTGAGATGTGGTGGTGGAGCATACTGTGGACAACCAAAAGACAAACAAATGAGTCTTTGAACAGATCAAACTAAAATTCTTCCTGGAAGCCAACATGATGAAACTGAGGCTGTCGTACTTTGGCTACATCATGAGAAGACATGACTCACTTGAAAAGACAATAATTCTAGAAAAGGTGGAGGGTAGAAAGAGAGGAAGACTGCACACCAGATGGCTAGATTCAACGAGGTAGGACACAGGAATGAATCTACAAGAATTAAGCAGAGCAGTGGAAGATAAGGAGGCTTGGGGATGTCTCATCCACAGGGTCTCCATGAGTTGGGACCAACTCAGAGGCAGCTAACAACAACATCCTTCAATCAGCATAGCCAGAACTGTTTTTTGTAACTTCCCCAAGCTCTGAAAGGGCAACACTTGGAGAAGATGCCACACAGAGATGCAAGTAAAAATCCCTGCCTGATTTTGGGGCCATCCTGAGGCCCAACATCCATCTTTGCAGCATCTAGAAATACAGGGCACAGAAGCGGAAGCCTCAGGTCCGAACACTGCCCTCAAGGTTAGAACATCCTGTCCTCTGTGCCTCGGCACTCAGAAATGGACGTCGTGGCTCACATCTCTCTCCCCACCCCAGCTGCAGTGCCTAGCTGATTCCCTTTGTATGCAGCACTGTGTCCAAACTGATGATTTACAACCGGTAGGCATTGTTCCCTTGCTTTGTCTGCTGTCTCCCTCCAGCCAGCTAGGAGCAGCTGGCAATTAAATCCAAGAACTGGAGAAGCAGCTACAAGAGTCAACAGTGCCAGGACGGAAAGACACAATTGTCTTGTTCAGCTGGACTGAGGATAGTTGCCACCACCAGTGTAAGTTGACAGAATGGATGCCAAACATGACAGCTCCTTAGCAATGGGAAGAAAAGACATTTACTTTTAGGAATCTCACTTCCACTTGTCTCTTGCTGCCAAATCTAACCACTTCTAGAAAAGAGCTGGGCACAGCAAGCTCATAGGACATACGTAAGCCACCTCCCTCATTTGCTGCTGCTAACACGCTGCCCCTGAAAAACGGTAACAGCGTCACAGAAGTAAAATAAATAAATAAAAGACAGACACTACAGCACTACAATTTTTCTTCTAAACCAGGGAAAGTAGACATTCTGTTCTGCACATCAATATAATCCTGGACTGTAGAGAACTGACACATTTGCTGATGGATTTCTGCTGTAGCACTATGGGTCCTGGTAAGAGCTAACATGTGCTACTGGTCCCTCAAATATGTTTAGCTCTGTTGCAGAAGATCAGATGGCAGGGCTGAAATCTGTGTGGAAGGCACATTCCTCTGGTATGAGCAGCCCTTATTGTAAACCAACATGTGTGCTATTTTTCGGCTGCTGGCAAGCAAAAGCATTCTATACACGCTCACAGTTGTTACTAGTTCATTTCACCACTAAGCCAAGAGTGGGTAACTGCTAGTTGTTGAGGTGGGACATATTTGTACTCTGTGTGACCTCAGAAACAGGCTGCATCACCACCCTGCCATGAACAGTCTTTTAAAAAAGAAAACTCTATTTTGGTTTGGTCCAAAATAGTCCCCCATACTCCTTAGTGGCACCAAGGGTGGGGGATTCACCATGTTTTTCCTCCCACAGGTTGTTTTAGGGTGCAGAAGAAGCCTATTTGTCAACTAGGAAAATGTCTCTCCTTGGCTTAAAACCCATAGGAAGGACAAAAATGTAGTGAAGCTGTCCCCACTTCAGGCAGGAGGGAACCATTTGGGATTATTTTGTATAACAGTGTTTTAGCAGTTGCTGAAACCTAGTGCACTGTTACCATCCCTATTCTAGTTCTTTGTGAGCTCTGAAGTTACCTATGCCTCCATGAATGAGTAGGATAAGCAGCCTTTCAGTAAGTTAAGAAAAATGCTATTGGTCTGCCACCTTGTGGCTAGTAGCAGCACAGGTCAGCCTCTTTCTGCAGCAATCCCATTCCAATTTGGATTTTTATATTTTCAAAAATTGAGGCAATCAAACTTTCCTGACTTTCTTGTTCCTAGTATTCCGAGGGGTTACTCCAGGTAAAAACCCAAGTCAGCAGCACATTACACAGCTGGGCAAGTACAGTACTTCAGTCAGTTGTTCAGTCTAGTACTTGCAGGAGGCTGAACTAAGCTTCTGCTGCTTCTTGCTGTCAAAATCTGGTGGCACCAAAATAAATGAATGAATAAATAGATTCCTTTAGAAGTTCCATTTTAATGAGGCAGGACAAATCCCTTGACTGCCTTTCTGAAGAGCAGTGTCAAAGTTCCAGGAGTGTAGATACACTCTTACTCAAAGGTGATCAATGAGTGCATTAGAGGGAAAATAGCACTTAGAAAGGAAATGTGCCACATTTTGTGCTGCCATGCCATAGAAATTCAGTGGCACAATCAGTCGTGACAGGGAGCCTTGAAGGTACCAAACATTATTAAACCCACATTACTTAGGTTAAGGAGTACTGGGAGTTGTGTTCCAACCATGTCTGAAGGGCCATCCAATCCCCACCTCCATCAATGGCATATGTTCAATTCATACAGCTTCCCAGCCAGGCACCTCACATATGAACTAAGCAGATGACCATTCCTCTTGTTTGCTTCAGGATATGATAATGGATGCAGATTCCTGCTACGTAACCTCAGCTTCATCTAAAACCCCAAATAAACAGTTGGCCCTCCTGGGTGCAAAAATATGCTTGGAAGCATATGGGCAGTTTTTCAAGGCCCTGCACAGTTCTTTGTCATTCCCGCAGTACTAACAAAGTAAGTTTGGCAAACATGCTCACCCTTCACAGTACAAGTACAGTAAACAGTACACAGGCAGATTTCAGCTTTCCCTTTCTATTATTACTTTTATTATTTACAACCCAGCTTCCTGGGAAACTTTCCCAACCAAGACAACATTATGATAAATAGAAATACTATTTTAAAAGTGCATACAGTACAATATATTTTCCTTCCAAAGAACTGGGAGAAATTGGGCACACGCTGTACATAAAGCATTGCCCAACAAACCAGCTGCAGTTTACAACATGATCTGTCTGCCTCTGCAGGCACCATGTAGATGAGAGCCACTGGGCCAAATGTTCATTTCATGAAATTCATCAACTCGCCCAAAAATGTATTTTGGGGTCAAAACAAGGAGACACACACTCCTGGAAACCTCCATGAACAGTGATTCTCCTCTAAAGCAAGATAAATGGCCTTGCTCCATCAAAAGGTATCCTTTTATGTTGTTGTTTTTGTAAAACAGATATGTATTTATTTTGAGGTGAGACAAAAGTATATTTTTGACAGCTGGTCCAGGAAACCAAGATGATGAAGCTGAGGCTGTTGTACACATCATGAGAATGTTGGGCACATTATGAGAAGGCATAAATCATTAAAAAAGACAATAATGTTAGGAAAGCTAGAACACAGCAGAAAAAGTGAAAGACCATACATCAGGTGGATACTCAAGGAAGGAGGTCACAGGTATATACCTGCAGAACCTGAGCAGAGTGGTAGAGTATAGGGGGTCTTGGAGATATCTCCTTTATAGGGTTGCCATAAGTCAAGGTTAACTCGAAGGCAGTTAACAACTACAAGTAGCCCACAGTGGATCTCAGTGGGAAGTGGCTTAAACCAGAGCTATTCAAATTCCCTACCCCAAAAACAGAGGGAAATGAGTCAGACAAGGTGATATTAAAGGGAGCCTGTATACATTAGAGTTGGGGAAGCTTTGGCCCTCCAGATGTTTCTGATTTCAGCTCCCAGAACCTGCACCCAACAGGGTCAACGGCAAAACACTGTGAGAGTTGTAATCCAAAACACCAAAGGCTTCTCACCCCTGGCTGCTTTCTACCGAGGAGTGCAGAGTTCTCCCTCGACAGAAGACCACGGATGTCCTGGAGAACTCACTGCAAAAACTACACCCCCACCCCACTTTGACTTTTCCACATTTTTTATGTTACAATCTGGAACTGAAATAGATTTAACTGGCATGGTTACCACTTGATGTACACACGATAATTAACACTGTGAAGTATGTTTATTGTGACACACATGTGAAGTAAACTTCTGCACATCAAGAATATGCTAGGAGCATTCCCCAACACATCTGGAAGGCACCAGAGGTTGGGGAATGTTGATTTTTGGTCTTCCAGGCAACCGCTTTGCCTTCATGGTGATGTAAACTAGTTATAGCTGGTACCACGCTCCTTGGAAACGTTCATCTCAGGGCACTTTTCAAGCACTCTTCCTTTCCTGCTACCCTCCTAGGGATCTAAACTCAAGGGTGCCCCCTCTCCTCCCACAAGTACTCACAAGGCCATCAGTAATGAGAAGCCAGCTATGTAGAGGTTTCGCTGCGCTCTGAAGAGCTTCATGTGAAAATGCTCAACAGCACCAGGATTGTTCTGCAGGTTCACTTTTTCAGTCACATCATCATATTTCCGGATCTCACGAATGGCATCTACAAGAAAATGGAAAAAAGTAATACATACTCTGGAGTTATTTGCAAAGCCCCACTTGAACTCAAGTTTCACTTCTTTACTACAGATTTATCCCCAGGTCCAGCACTGTTCTGGGAAATTGCTTTTAGATGCTGTCTAATAAGGTTGTGAAACAAGGGTCTAAAATCAGGAGTGGGAAGCATACAGCCCTGTAATCACTGGATTACAGCTCCCAGCATTCCTCGTCATTGGCTAGAAGTGAGATCCTGTTCACAGAAGCTGTGCAATGTAAATTTCCATGAGTATAGATATAGTGGGTTATACTAAGCCTGGTATATACTGGAACATATAATGTTTAACAGGTGGTGATGCCTCCCTCTTCCAGTTACACAGCTATTACACCATTCATAAAACTCTGATTAGGAGGCCTCCTGGCATAACTTCCCATAAAGGGCAACTGCTTTCACGTTCAGACTCTTATAAAGTGTAACAGTATTTAAACCAGTGTACATGGCATAGTGCCGTGGTGGCAAACCTATGCACGCATGCCAGAGACACGAAGCCATTTTTCAGGACATGCAGAGGGCAGGGAAGAGGAGGAACAGGCACATGCCTGTTCCTCCTCTTCCCGGGCCTTCAGCTGTCTCTGGAGAAGCAGCTGAAGGCCCAGAGGGTGCGGGGGGGGGGGGTGGAAGAATAGGTGTGCACTGCTCCTACATTCATTATCCATGACAAATGAATAACAAGAGTTCATGTGATTTATAAATCATGGGGGGTGGTGGACTGTAACTCTGCCAATTTAATCCAAAAAGTAACTTTTCTAAGCTCTGGCCATATGAACCATCAGTCTACTGCTTCCTGGGACTCGTTAGCAAAGAACTTGATGTTAGCAATGGAGCGGTATGCTTGAAACAGATGAAACCATTCCACTGTTGTATTCATAGAAATTGCAGCAAAGACTGTGTTTACACATTATGGTCAAATGCTATGATGATTGTGAGCTAAGACGAGCCAGTAATTTGCAACCTTTTTCAATTAAATGATTATTTGTATGGGATAGCAGGGTATTGCCTGTTGATTACTTTACTCAACACAAATGAGGAAGCAAGTCCTTCTTCAAGACCGCAGCTTCCCTAAGGACCAGCAGGGTAGTAGGGAACCTAATGCATGCCCTCAGACATGGTGAAGGCCATCCCTACCTGTGAAGTGTTCAAGCAAGCAACCTTGCAAACATTTCATAAAAATTCCAGGTCACTGGAATACTGCTCTGCTGTTGTTATTACCTCTGAATAATTTGAAAACTTCCTTCCTTTCAAACTCTTTTTAAGGTTTGGAAAGAGGAAACAGTCAGATGGAGCTAGATGGTCAATGCACTAAACCCCAGATTCTCAAAATACCCATCGTCTTGCCAGCCCTGTGATCAGGTGCATTGTCTGCAAAAAGAGGACACCTTTCTGCAGTTTTCTTTGCCATTTTTCCTTCTGTGTCTCCTTCAATTGGCACAGCAAACTAGAGTAGTATAGCAGGACCTTGCCACGCGCAGATTTGAGCATCTGTGGATGGCAAGACCTGTTGTCTGAAATGGCGACACATGTACATCAAACCACGCCACCATTAGGGACAGCAGGACATGATATCCTGCATTTTTTCATATCTATGGTGGCGGGGGGGGGGGAGTCCAGAACAGATCCCCTGCAGATATGAAGGCCGGACTGTATTCTGCCTTAACTGTTTGATCCTTCGAAGGATAGTCTTCAAAATCCCTTCCTTATCCCATTGGCTAGAAGTGAGATCCAAAAAAACTGTGACCATGACCTTTCCTCCTGATCTTTGAGTCTTGAATTTCATTGCCCATGGAGAACTTGAGTCTTGCCACTGCAAGGACTGTTGTTTGGTCCCAAGATCATAGTGATGTGTGATGAGTCATTCCAAAAAGCTATCACTAGATCGCTCAAAATACAGCAAATTCAACTTGGAGGTATCCACACAATTTTGTTTCTGGTAAGCATTCAAACATTTCAGCACCGACTTGGCTGACTGCTTCTGAATTATAAACCAAATGCATTCCCACGATGTCTCTAGGGTCAGCAATTGTAGATGGAGCATAAATCTGGATTATGGTTGTATTGATGTATTTTCCCTGAAGTCCCTGATATTACTCAGTCAGACTTTGCATGACATCCCTTGACTGCTTTTGCTACATCCAACTGTTGTTGTTGTTAACTGCCCTCATTATTAATGCCACTCCATTTCTTCTTAGATTTTTATTTCCTGAGAAAAACACTGTAATTATCTGACTCAAAATATCCCATTCCTGTCCATTTTAACTAGCTCACCCCAAGTATTGCAATGTTTATAAATTCCAGTTCTTGTTTTACAATGTCTAGTTTCTCAATTCACTGCTACTGTTAGCATAGCCTCTTGCCTCACAGTAGCACACAATCCCACCACCCTGGAAAGGTAGTGCCATGGTTTGTCCTACCTAATTACTTATAGATCATTCTTATTTACCACAAGCAACCAAGTAACTGTTGCGCTCCGCAATTTCCAAGATTCTAGGCTCTGAAAGTATGAAGAGCTACAGCTGCACAGTCTATACTGTATATACTAGAAAGGCTGGCCATAAAACAGAGTGGGCAACTGCAAGCTTCCAGATGTTTTTGTACTGACTATGCTAGCTGAAATTGAGAGTAACTGCAGGTCAAGAATACGTAGATGGCCATCAGTGACCATGCCTGCCCTGTAAGAATGGGAGAGCAGAGCAGAGGCTGATCACTTTATAATATCATGTACTGAACTTATGAAGGCTAATGACAGGCCCCCAAATGTCAGAAAGACCTGCTTGGTTCAAAGGGTGGTAGGGGTCATCATGTTATCTGTCAGAGCATCCCAGCTGACAGGAAGGGGAAAGAAAATGCCAAAATATGGGCACGATATTATATGCACAGCACAGAATATTTATCATAACAGGTTGACAGTAGGATCCCAAAACACGTCAAGTGAAATTTTTGTAGGAATTATGTGGTCCTACAGATGTTTTTGGGCTTGACGTTCCAGTCGTCTTTGCCAATACAGCCAATGGTGAGGTGTGCTGGACACAACCACACCTGGAGGGTTGCACGATTCTCACTATACTTGCTCATCTGCTACCCCACCTGGTTCCAGAAAGAGGCCTTTCCCAAGCAATTTTTGGATGGATTAGGATGCAGCAACAAAGGCCCTGCCTGGAGCTAACTTCTGGGAGGACATTCCACCTCTCACAAAAGCTTGGCAGGCTACTGGTTTCTTCACAGGCCTAACTGAAGGTGTTTGCTTTTAATCTTTAAAGTTCTGAGTGGTCTAGATCCAGGACACTTAAGGGAGCTTTTTCTCCTCAGCTGCACCCACTCCATGAGCCTACATTGGCAAAATGAGACATTTACCTCATGAGTCACGACTGCCTGAGGCAAGGCTGGCTGCCATTAGGAAAAGGCCATTTTTGGTGGAAAGCTTGAGCCAAGACTTCCCTCCCAAGAGAGACCTATCAGATTTGCTCCACTGGCATTTAAGTGATTGGCAGTCACTTCTCATGCTTTTGAAAACTAAGCCTCTTACTGCTGAAAGTCACTTTTAGATGGAAAATGGTGCCACCGCCATTTTGTTGTTGTTATTGTGGGCCTTCAAGTTGCTTTCCGACTTAGGGTTTTCTGAGGGCTGAGAGTGTGTGATTTGCCCAAGGTCTCCTAGTGGGTTTTCATGGCTTTTATTTCATTGTTTCATGCCATTCGGAAACTGAATTTTACTGGGGGTATTACACATATCCACAGGGCCGATTCTGATCCCAGGCTCACAAAAATAATAATGCAGAGAAAGCTATGGCAGGTTGTGCTAAGCTGGTAAGGCTTCACCTACCCATGTTTCCCCCAAAATAAGACAGTGTTTTATATAATTTTTTGCTCCCAAAGATGTGCTAGGTCTTATTTTCAAGGAATGTCTTATTTTTCCATGAAAAAAGAATTCACATTTATTGTTGAACAAAAAAAAATTAACACTTATTATATATTGTGTGTGTATATATATATATATATATATATACACAAAAACTTTGCTAGGTCTTACTTTCGGGGGAAGCCTTATATTTAGCAATTCAGCAAAACCTCTGCTAGGTCTTATTTTCTGAGGATGTCTTATTTTGGGGGAAACAGGGTATGGCCCTGGCAGCAAACTGGCATCTGAAGACCAGCCTAGCTAATTCTAGAGAGGCTCATCCCCACTGCCCTGCAATGGATGAAATCACATCATCTATGAGTACAGCAATGGGCTGGAACAGTTGCAGTCTGCAGCACCATATATTCCAGGGTGGGCAAAATATACCCATGGGCCACATGTGCCCCTGGAACCCTCTTTCCTCACCCCTGAATCACAGAATCATAGAGTTGGAAGAGAACACAAGGGCCATCCAGTCCAACCCCCTGCCATGCAGGAATTCTCAAAGCATACCCAACAGATGGCCACCCAGCCTCTGTTTAAATACCTCCAACGATGGAAACTCCACCACTCTCTGAGGGAGTTTGTTCCACTGTCAAACAGCCCTTACTGTTAGGAAGTTCCTCCTAAGGTTGAACTGGGTTTAATCTTCTCTTCCTCAGACTAAACATCCCCAGCTCCCTAAGGCATTCCTCATAGGGCAAGGCTTCCAGACCCTTCACCATCTTAGTCACCCTCCTTTGGACACACTCCAGTTTCTCATGTCCTTTTTGAATTATGGTGCCCAGAACTGGACATAGTATTCCAGGTAGGCTCTGACCAAAGCAGAATAGATTAGCACTATTACTTCCCTTGATCTCTAGATACTATACTTCTATTGATGCATCCTAAAATCACATTAGCCTTTTCAGCTACTGCATCGCACTGTAGACTCATGTTCAACTTGTGGTTTACTTAGACTTCTAGATCACTTTCATATGTAGTCTCATTCAGCCAGGTGTCCCCCATCCTACATCCATGCATTTTGTTTTTCTGCCCTAAGTGCAGTACCTTACATTTCCTCTTTTTTAAAAAAAATAGCAGCATGATTTGGGGCAATTTAATAATAATAATAATAATAATAATAATAATAATATTTATTTGTATCCCGACTCTCCCTGTTTTGGATTGCGGCTGGTAACAACAGAACTGATAATTTACGTCCCAGAACCATGCAAAGCGCCCCTCAATAAAAAAAGAAGTAATAAAAAAATGTATGATTAATTGGGCCAAATATTTGGGTCAAAACATTAAATTGGAACAGTGGGAGATCAATTGGGCTAAAAGAATAAAATATACAATGAATTACAGTCGCCCCTCTGTTTTCATGGACTTGAAGTCTACGGTCTCGATTATTCACAGAGGGATGAGTCCCATTGGCTAAAATGGCACACGCACCCATGGCATGTGCGGCCATTCAAGCCAATGGGGTTTGAATATATGTGAGTTTGTTTTCACAGGAGAATTCAAAATGGATCTCCCATGAAAACGAAGGGGCAACTGTATGATTTAAAGGAAAATCTATATAAGATGCAATATAGATGGTATCTTACACCATAAAGACTAGCCAAAATAAAATAAAAATGTTATAAATGTATAAAAATGTATGTTGGAAATGTGAAAAGGAAGTAAGCACTTTTTACCATGTTTGGTGGCTGTGTAAAAGAGCAGACAAATATTGGAAAATGATACATACTCAAGTAAAGAAAATTCTGAATCTGCAGATCCTAAAATGTATTTATTGAATATGGTGAAAAATGTTAATCGAGGATAAAAATACAGAAAATTGTTATTGCAGATGATGACAGCTGCAAGAATATTACAGGTATATGCAGCTAATTGGGAAAGAAAAGAACTCCCAAATGTAAAAGAATGGATATTAAAATTGTATGATTACATGGAGATAGATAAATTGGCACATCTGTTGAAAAAGACACAAATAGATAATTTTAAGAGCAATCAGGAACTACTGATTAACTATTTAAAAGAAGAATGGGATACTAGCATGACTACTGGTTTGGAATGAGAAAGATATTAGATTAAAACAATGAAAGAATTGAATCTGTGTTGAATTACGAAATAAAGAAGAAAAGAAAATACATGTGTGTCAAATTGAAAAGAAAGATACTGAAGCCAGGCAAACGGGAGAGAATATCAAGAACTTAAAAGATAATCAGGAAGGAATCTGTAGTGTTAGTGTTATTATTTTCATGTTATGTTACAGTTATTGTTTTCATGTTGTAGTTACGCTATGTTGTTGTTTTATGTTTTGTAAATGGTTTGAATGTTTTTATGTATAAGGAAAACCTTAATTTAAAAATTACAATTGCTCTTCTTTTTCATGATAAGCTTATCCCTATTTATTCCATATTATTCTTGCCTCTGGTACCAAAGTATCTGCTAAAAATGTAAAGCCCAGGAACACATTGTATTTTGGCTTGTAGGATGCAGCAGGAGTGATAAGGGGCATTGCTTCCTGGATCCATGCTGTGGTCTACTCCTGATATACAACAGTAGGAGGAGCATATGTCCATGTATTCCTTTATAAGCTGTTTTGAAGTGTTTAGTAGCGGCAACGTTTTGAATTTATTGTAAGCTGCCTTGGATCCTATTTTGGGAGAAAGGCAAGATTCTAGTGTAATAAATAGGAAGAAGACGAACAAGAACAAGTTGGGACAGGAGCTTTAAAATAATTGTTTTGGATCCCATAGGAAAAGTGATCGCACTAATGAAGCAGAATT
Source organism: Urosaurus nigricauda (assembly GCA_034509955.1). Taxonomy (NCBI): domain Eukaryota; kingdom Metazoa; phylum Chordata; class Lepidosauria; order Squamata; family Phrynosomatidae; genus Urosaurus; species Urosaurus nigricauda. The sequence goes on along the minus strand of JAOEGL010000002.1, from coordinate 143,797,190 downwards.
TCTCTACACATATACAACAGTTCCCAGTAACCTGCAACAGTAACCCTTGGAGAACTGCACCAGAAAATACATTTGTCATGGGACCAACTCTACCATGCTTGTTTTTTTTTAATTTTAAAAATAGCAGATATGGGAAAGGGTGTGGGGTGTGGAGAGAGAATTCAGGCCAGGATCATAGTGCCTCCTCCATTATTCTACACTGGGAATCCTGTTAGCTGCCATTTGCAACACTGGCACCTTTGGGAGCAAATTTGCTACACTGCTACTTTGGGGGTAATAATGAGGAAAGGGTCAACCCTCTCTTAATGATTCTTGAGTTCCAAGAAGAAAAAGTACAGGCAGAAAACACAGGTCACATATTGAGCATCCCAGGAAAAATTTCCTCGGTTGAATATCAACATTTTAGATTTCAGAAAAATAACAACTGTGGGGTTATAATCAGAAGCTACTGAGAATTATTTGCATCATGCAACTCCTAAGAGAATACTTCATCAAAAAGCATAGCCAGTCTAAATCTGGCTGGCCAACCGGGATTGCATGACCAGGACTGCCTCGGAGGTGCTCTTTCAGATTTCAAATTGAAATACAGTTTAAGATTCAGAAACATTTGGGATTTGAATTTTTTTCAGAGTTTGGAATATTTGAAGATGGGACCCACATCTAAACATAAAATTCATTTATGTTTCACATGCCCCTTATATACATAGCCTGAAGGTAATTTTATACAATATTTTTGTGCAGGAAGTGAAGTTTGTGTACACTAAACCATAAGAAAGCAAACGTGTCACTATCTCAGTCATCCATGAAAAAAGTTTTGGTTTTTGGAGTATTTCAGATTTTAGAATTGTGGATAAGGGAGGCTCAACTTGTACACAAGGGGAGAGAAGCATCAATGCCTCCAGACCTTTTTAAACTGCAAGTCCTAGTACTCCTTACCATTAACTGTTCTGACTGGGACTGCTAGTAGTTGCAGGCCAACAATACATGGGCTTCTTCACGAGGATAAGAATGGTTTAGTTTTGTTTTATTCAGCTAGTGGAAAACATAAACTTCTCAATTTTAATTAAGCTACACTGCACCTTATAACTGACATCTGCCTTGACGATTACATCTACTGTAGTTACAAAAATTAAATATTCCTTGCTTTTGCTTAAATTGGGATCTCTACTGGATCATGAGCGTATCTCATATCAACTATCAATATATATCATATATCACTTATACGATACACATCTACATTGGGGTAAAATGTGATCCCCAAATCCATGCATTCCATAACCAGGGAACCACCAACTACCAGATGGAACTAACTTCTAAATAAAACTGCAACACGTATGTGTGTGTGTCTGTGTGTGTGAGAGAGAGAGAGAGACTGCTCAGAAAAATGCACTTCTCATGGCTACTTCACTACCACTCTCTGATGACTACAGCACCTCCTCAAGAACAGTGAAGTGGCCACCTTTGCCTCTGAGTTCAGCTCAACAGCCTCCAGGGACCAGCATAAGCCAGTGTTCAGCTACTTGCTCTCTCCACCTCAGCCTAAACAGAAGCTTGTGTAAATGCTAGGATCAGTACAGTGTTTACATCACACACGGCTTCTTCCTAGAGGGGAGGGAACATGAGAAACCAGCTGAAGATCAAGCAGCCAAAGAGTGCTCAAAGGCAAAAATCTGGATGTCACTGGCCACATGACGACAACCAAATCTTTCAGTGCCAAAAAAGCCATGCTGTGGACAGTCAGAATGGACTTCTTTGGACCAGGATAGGGGGGATCTGAGAGCCAATGTATTATAGTAGTCTGAGCACTGGACTACAACCCTGGAGACCAGGGTGCAATTCCCTGCTCAGCCATGACTATGGCTGAGTCACACACTCTCAGCCCCAGAAAACCCTGTGATAGGTTCGCCTTAGGGTCACCATAAATCGGAAATTACTTGAAGACACATAACAGCAAAGGGGGATATTGACAGCTGATGTTGATAGTCCAGATGTTGACAGTCTGCAATTCTTTTCATATGTAGTCTGCACAGCCAATGGACAGGGCTGATGGGAGGTGTAATCCGACACATGTTCCCAACCCAGTGTGGCTTAGTGGGTTGAGACTTGGATGACAACTCTGGAGACCAGGGTTCAATTCCTTGCTCAGCCATGAAACTCACTGAGTGACCCTGGGCAAATCACACTCTCTCAGACTCAATGGCAAACCTCCTTTGAACAAATCTTGCAAAGAAAACCCCATGAGTCAGGTTGGCCTGACTTAGGGTAGTCACAAATCGAAAATTATTTGAAGGCACATAACAAAAACAACAATGTCCCTATGATTACATCAAAAGAATAGTGCCATTCTCCTAAATCGCAATCCAGTTAAAGATATTAAAAAAAGAAAGAAAGAATGGAATTGGAAAAAATTCGATAGGGTTATATTAAGATGGAAAAGAAGGCCAAAAGGGTTTATATTTACCAGTAACATGTGTGTGAAGTACATTTAGAGTTCATGTGGGAAAAGAAAGTAACATTAATTTGATGTAAAATATACGAAATGGATAAAGACAAAGGTAAGTAACAATGATATAAATATGTACAAATAATAGATATGTATATTATTTTAGTATGTAGAAAAAAATAATTAAAATTTTTTTAAAAGTAAAAAAATAGTGCCATTCTCGAATGGAAACTAAAGACTCTAATCCTTTTATTTATAATGCATAGGCTACTCTCCTACTGCAAAGGAAACTGTCACATGTTTTTAAAGGTCTATATAATGAATTCGGCATTATAAAACAGGATTAACAGTAAGACATCATCAAGGGCAGATCAGTCCACAAAAGCAAGATACTGTATGTAGAAAGGTAACAGCCCTGTACCACCTTAATGTATTACAAACAATTGTATTACAGCATGAGCTTTTGTAGTGCACTTTGTTTAGCTCACTTCATCAGACACATGCTGTGCTGTCCTTTATGTCAACTATATGGTCAGAGGGTAATACTGCAGTGAGATCAGAGGCAAATCCAATGCAGGAATCAGTGACAGTGACAAGTAATTAACTAACACTGGTCACTCACAGAACCACTACTGATTTTAGAAACTTTTTGGCACCGGCTGAAGTGCTGTTCTAGAAAAAACTGCCCATGACTGATTAAATATTCAGGCTATACTGTAATAAATGCATTAGTCTTTAAGGTGTGGTAGGACTTTTTGTTGTTTTGACCTCAACATTCTAATTTAGCTACCCCTTTGGAAAAATTTTACAATCAAAAGGACCAGTGTTTGCAAGGCATCCACCCAGATTAAGGAGTTCTAGAATGGGTACTACAGTCAAGGAGATCCTATCCCACAAAGATGCAGACTCAGCTCTTCACAGTGCAAGAAAACATAACAGGCACCTCAGGATCACCTTAGTAAACGGGAAATTTCATGCAAAATACCTTGGTCCTAAGACACTCAGGGTGCTGACATCAGCTACCAATTTTACATACTGGAGCCAGAAAGAACAGAGGGGCATCATTACAGCAGCCCTCTTTCGCAACATTTCTGCCTTCCCAGGGCCTGCTGAATCAGACACCAAAGGCTGACATGGAATCATATGACCACCATATGTGTATGTGATTTTTCAATTCTCCTCCAGTTAAGGATGATGTCTGTACATGTCTTCACAAGTGGCTTCCTATATGTTTCTGCCACACCAGTTGACCATGAGACATCTGCAGATGCAAAGGGGGTCATGAGGGTAAAGTTTCTAGAACCACTGGTTTATCTTTTAAGTAAGTGATATATTTATAGCCAGCATGGTGTAGTGATCTGCATGCTGGACTACAACTCTGGAGACCAGGGTTTGATTCCGAACTCAGCCACGAAACCCACTGGGTGACTCTGGGCAGGTCACATGTTCTCAGCCTCAGGAGAAGGCAAGGCAAACTTCCTCAGAAGAAAGAAAACACCATGATAGGTTCGCCTTAGGATCACCATAAGTCAGAAGCAACTGTGATATCTGGCCTCCCAGTTCAGCTCATGGTAGGAGACAGAGCATTTTACTCTTCAGTTCCCATACAGGTCTATGCAATGACAGTTCACAGTGCAGCACAAAGAAGGAATGAGCCCTATGGAACAAAGATCTATTTTCCATCATGCCCCAGCCTGATACTTGCCCCCACACCTATTTCTGGTCATTCTTCTTCTTGTATTTGCGAGAACACAAAATACTTTTGCGTTCCTCTTATATCTTCACAGTCATACTGTGCACGAATCTAGAGAGAAGGGTCTTGGCTGGCCAACCAGAGAGATTTGTCCGTCCAGACCAGATTTGAAAAAGGATTCTTCACAGCAGAATTGGGCACTGTGGACAAGTCAGCCCTAAATTTGTATATGGGGCAATTCAGTACAGTTTTCTTGATTTGGGTGGACACTCACCAAGGCCAGGAGGAGAAAGACATTCCTCTGATCCTCACCACTCTCACTCACAGCTCTGTTTTTTTGGCAGCTCAAAGAGCCAGCATTAAGGAATAACAAGGGATCTGAGTGCCTGAGTTCTGAGCAGAATCCAGCAAGCAAATGGGAAGGCAGAGAGATATATACCCCTGTGAGCAACTGGTAATAACATTCCCCAGCCAGCCAGCTTCTACTCACCAAGAAACAGCAGGATCAGGATGACAATGAGCACAACAAAGAAGGTATTTCCATATGCCACCACAAGCTGCACAAAGCGGGACTTGAAAATCTTCTGCCATCTGTGGAAAAAGGTTGGAGTTAAGGATTAATATTTAGGCTGTTTACATGACACACAATGCATGCTGTAGCTATTCGACTGGGGTTGGGGAACAGAAAAGAAGACAGAAAAGAGTTCTCATTGCAGAAATAATCCAGGTTGACACCTCTGTAAGTGCCATGGCTCCATCCTATGGTATCCTGGGATAAGAAGTTTGTTGTAGCACCAGAGCAGTTTGACAGAGAAGGCTAAACGTTCACCAAACTACTATTCCCAGAATTCCATAGTATTAAGCTAGGGCAGTTAAAGTGGGGTTAACCTGGATTACTTCTGCATTGTGCATGCAGTCCTAGAAAGGCAGTTTCTTCTTAGCACCATTGAAACACCAGATGCAATCGTTCATGAGGCTTTAGACCAAGTGGGCAGAGCACAGCCTGCAGACAGCCCTTGGAAAGCACTTCTGCAGCCTCTGAAGCTCTCTACTATTCACAGTACTCCTTTATTTTTATGTGTTATTTTTTAGGGCAATGTGTGCCTCAAAACCACGCAGAAAATACCACAAATGCATGAAAACATGCAAAAACAGCACACAGCACCCCTGAATACCTCTGTTTTCCTCAGTAATCCCTCTCAAAATATTAACAGGAAGATCTCTTCCAGTTCACATTTTAAGAGAGACTACAGCATAGTGGTTTGAGTATTGGACTAGGACTCTGGAGACCAGGGTTTGATTCCCATTTTGGCCATGAAACCCACTAAGTGACCTTGGGAAAGTCACATAATACTACTAAATAATAATAAACGTTATTTTTGTATCCCGCCTTTCTGCTTGGGCAATCAAGGCGGCTCACACGAAATAAAATAGATTTAGATAAAACATTGCCTAGATAAAAAGATAGAAACCCCTTCAGCCTCAGATGAAGGCAATAGCAAATCTCCTCTGAACAAATCTTGCCAAGAAAACCCCATAATAGATTCACTTTAGGGTGATGATAAGTTGAAGCCAACTTGGACACACACACACACACAAAGTATTTGGGTGCTGTGCTGGTGGGATGATTGGCTTCTGCCTTTCTTGAAGGTGCCCACCTCTGTTTTAGATAAAGCAGGCATGAGGAAACAGGAGCCCCCCAAATGGTAATGAAGTACGCCCATCATCCCTCACCACTAGCTGTGCTTGCAAAGGCTAACAGGAATTGGAGTCCAACAAATCTGGAGAGCTACTCCAGTCCTAATAAAAAAGGTTATAAAAAATCATCACTGCCCATCTCCAAGAGATTCCCTACTTCAAGGTTACTTTACAACAGTGACAGTAGATGCAGTCCAAACCATGTGACGAAAAACAGGTTGTCTACTCTGATGAGGGCCATTCCCACACACCTGCGTAATAGTAACAGCAAGTACATTTCTATACTGCTTGTCAACTAAGCGCTCCCTAAGCAGTTTACAATGTATACGTTAACTGCTCCCAACAAGCCAGATATTCACTTTAGCAACCTATGGAAGGATGCAAGGCTGAGTGGACCTTGGGTCCCCTGGGATCGAACCCACAACCTTGTGGTTTGCAGTAGAGGCATTTAACCACTGTGCTACCAGGGCTCCTAAGTTGACATCAGACAGCGACTTCCAGATGGAAGATAGTATTTGTTGTTAACTGCCATCAAATCAACGTTGACTTATGGCAACCCTATAAATGAGAGATCCCCAAGTCACCACGTCATCAACAGCCCTGCTCAGGCCTTGCAGACTCAGGGCCATGGGTTCCTTGATGAATTCTATCTATCTTTTTCCCCTGTCCTCTACCTTTCCAAGCACTATTGCCTTTTCTAGTGAGTCACATCTTCTCATCATATGGCCCCGGTATAACAGCCACAGTTTAATCTTCTTGGCTTCTAGGTTTAATTTGCTCTAGAACCCATTTATTTGTCTTTTTAGCAGTCCATGGTATCCACAGATAACCTAAAAATCCCAGGAGGAACACAGTGCTAGGAAGCAAGGGGCAGATAATTAGCAGCTGCCAAGCAACTGATGAGGTTCCAGGCTTCTTTCTCCTAAAGACAATGCCTGATGGCAAGTTATCAGCAGCAAGTGAAGGAAAGGAACCTAGGTGAGAGAGAAAAACTGGAGTGTGAAGAGGGGGACTTCATCATTCTATTGGCGCACACTTATGATGCTTGAAACACAATCCAACTTCCTCTGACTCTTAGCTTTCATTTCAAAAAAAACCCCAAGGTTCTAGTCCTCATGGCTGTGAAGATACACTTGCAAGAACAGGCAGTGGCTACCAAGACCCCAAAGCTATCTAAACCGGCAAGGAAAATTTCCAGGGGATATGAATGAGCATGAAAATTCCTTAGTTTGGGGATGGAGAGGTAAACAATGATGATCATGATGACTATATTGTTGTTGTTATGTCATATATTATTGTGTGGTATGTGCCTTTATGCTGCCTGTCAACTTAAGGCAACCACATGAATTTCATAGGGTTTTCTCAGGCAAGGAATACTCAGAGGTGGTTTTGCCAGTTTCTTTATTTAATAATAATAAAAACAACAATATGTCCTGACTAGCTCCTTTAGAGAAGAAATGCAATAAAGTAACATTAGTTGAATGATGTAGAGGTAAGTATTTTTAAACAATTATACTCCACCTAGTCTCTAACTACTTCTAGTTAGCTGAAAACAAATTGACCTATTTAAAATTGTGACAAGTGAAACTGTGTCTTATGGCACCAAACACCATAATACATAGTTGTCTCCTATTCTGCATTTAAGTCAAGTATAAGGTTTTGTCAGTCAGGAGTAACAGGTCCTGTTCACTGAATCACATAAGTCTGAACAGGCTGGTTGTTGATTTATATGTCAAGTCCAGTTTTTTCTAGTACATAATTTAAGCTCTCTTTTTTAGTACACGAGAGCCTTGAAAGCCTTCAGGGTCCAGAGACGATGTCCTCCATAGACTCTGGTAAAGTGATTCCTGCCACAAACTGTTGTGTACTAAAAGCTTGCCAACAAGGAGTCAATTCTTCAGCCTAAAACCAAAGGATGTCTGAGAAACTGTTTACCTAGTTCCCTTTCAAGCTCACATGTCAATTATTTCAGCCTGCCACAGATTCCCAGTAGCAAATTATCAAAAAGATATTATCCCTGTCAGTATCCAGGTGCTACTGAGTGTCATTAATCCTCATAAGCTCCTAGCTCAACATCATATTAATGCTGCCTCCTGGAAATTCAAGATGTCATAAGTTTACTGCCAGTTCTCTCAGGCTTGGACACTCCCGCTGTTCAAACTACAACTCCAGTTCTTAGCCAAGTAGGAGTGATGGGGGTTCTACTCAAAGACATCAAAAGTACAACCAGCTTGGCGGATGCTGGCTCAGAAAATCAGACTCCCCAACCTATATATGTGTACACATGCATATTACATATGCACAGTCCCCTGCCCTCCCTGGAACAACTCACCTTGTTGCAGAGATGAAAGGTATGCACAGGAGAAAAACTAGGAGGACTTCTGCATACAGAAAAGTGGCTACCGTTGCCCACTGGAGACTCATCATGAGAGCTTTGGAAGGAATTCTTCTCCTAAAGGGGCTGAGTGTTTTGTGCCAGACACAATTCTTTGCTGGAAAGGCAGAGAAAAAACAACAACATTTGAATACAAGATTTGCAATGCAAAATTTAGCATTTAGGACCTTTGCAGGGCTCAACTGTAACATGACTTCCAACGAAGACAGGAGAGAGAGGAGAGAGGTACCATCGTTCCCCCAATTTGTGAGAAACCCCAATGCTCCAGACCAAGGTAAAAAAAATAGTGGAAAGGAGCCTTCAGACATCTTGATGGGACACCGAATTAATAACATGATTATCAAAGTCTTTTTCACAGGTGTTTAAGATTTTGAGAATCCATATGCCTAATCCTTTCCAGGATATGGGTTGGGCCTTTAGAGTCCAACATAATTTGTTTTTCTTCCATTGATGACAACAAACAGCCCATTAGCTTTCCATAGACAGGAGGACAGCCCAGAGCCCAAATTGGTAACCCACATCCATTTGTGCCATTAAGCAGGCAAGAGTCACCACACCTAAGCAGCCTTGGAGAGAGACACTCAACTTCATTTTGACTGACAAATCAAGCCTTTTAAGAGATTAAGGCAGATAATTAAGAAGCAAATTAACCCTCCCTGTTATTGACAGGCTTCTGTTTCCTTGAAACTGGCAAGTATACTTACATTAGGGTCACAACACAAGGCGGACTGGGCAATAGGAAAAGTGAAAGAAAGCTTTGTTATATATAGGGTTTGATGGGTTCATTAAAACCTCGTACATCTTGAGAACATTCAGACCCCAAACAAGTTAAGGGGGGAAGGGGGAGATTTAATTGAAAACAAGGTACAATGCACAGGTGTGCAACTGCTACTGGCTGGGAGGCTGCACGGTTTCCTCCATACACACACATACCCAAAAACCCAGGAGGCTGCCCACCCACAGTGCATTATAAAGTTCCTTCCACCCACTGATTTTTTTTCCCCTTCAAAAATTCAAAATGACATGCCATGCCCTCTACACCAGTGCTATTCAAAGTGGGCTCCATTCAACAGGTCAGTCCATGAGCTACAGTATCAGATGGGCATCTTCCAGGAAAGAAAGAAACAAGCTGTAGTCAATTAGCACAAATACAGTACCCGCTTATGGCACACTGAGTGGAAAAATGGTCAGCCCCCACATTTGACAGCTTAACAAAATGAAACTAAAACCAGACAAGATGGAGGTTCTTACTGTCAAGGGTCTTAACTTGGATTTGGAGGTGTGTCAGCTAGTCCTGGATGGAGTTACACTCCCCCTGAAAGACTGTCTCCGTCACTCCAAATGACAGCCGTAATAGATGCGACTGCCAGGAGTGTTTACTATCAGCTTCAGCCCCTTTCCTAGAGCTGGACATGGTAGTGTGTGTTCTGGTAATCTCAAGGCTGGATTTCTGCAATGTACTGTACCTCAGGCTAATAATGTCTATTATTATTATTATTATTATTATTATCATCATCATCACTCCAGACCTGACCCATGGACACACCTAACCTCCTATTTGCATAAAGATAGCAGAAATAACAGTGAGAGAACTATTGTCATAAAATCACCTCACAAACCATTTGTATATCAAGGATGGAGAACTTTGGCCTTCTCCACTAGGGGTTGACATATGCAGAGCATCAAGCAGCCATTTTGAAGTTTTCCTGATACACTGTAGGCTATACACATTCCCCTAGCCAGGAGTGATTTTGCAGATTCATTGATTCTGGGCATAGCTGGAAGGGGTGGCACCACTGGGGGGGGGGGGGGGGGGACCATAGCCACTGACCATTTTTTCAATCCAAAACCAGCATTTGGAAACATAATAAGAAGCATGAAGCCCTCCGGGCCTTGTTAGTATGCAGATATCAGCAGTTATAGCCAGCCTAGTCAATAGTAAGGAAGGCTGAGAGTTGTGCTCCATCCACATCTTGAGGGCTGCTTGAGTCACACCCTGATCTGCAAGCTGAAAATATTATTCCTTCGAGAGAGAAGGTGGCTGGAGCTCACACGGCCTCACTGGCATCTTCCAAAAGCCACAAGCAGCCCACAGGCCAAACAATTCTCATTTTTGTAGATACTGATGAGTTACTGCTAATGGACTACTAATCCCATCAAAGCTCCCCACTGATCAACCAGGGAGGGCTGATGGAAACTGAAGTCCAAGAAGGAAAAGGTCACATTTTCTCCAGCTCTGGTAGACCAAGTCTACACATCTAAGTCACCCTTCCTCACTGTCCCGGTATCAATAGGGGCCAAGATCCTGGATTGGGAGATGTCCTGTAAAGTTGTGCACAAATAGGACTTCAACGCGTTTGTTGTTGTTGTGTGCCTCCAAGCTGTTTCCAACTTATGGCGACCTTATCATGGAGGAGGAGGTTTGCCATTGCCTTCCCCTGAGGATGAAAGCACGTGACTTAACCAGGGGCACCCAGTGGGTTTCATGGCCAAGATGGAAATTGAACCCTGGACTCCAGAGTTGTAGTCCAGCACTCAAACCACTATGCACACTGGTTCTCTCTACAACATGTACCCTCTTCACATTCCCCAAACCCATCTTTAAAGTTTCTATAGCCCACTCATTCCCATGCACACATTAACCATTGTGTAGGACCTCCTACAGGTCCTTGGGGATGGTATCATTGCTGTCTGTCCAGCTACAGGAATATAGTTCCATGCTTCTCCACTGCCCCCCTACTCTCCACTATCTAGTAAACCATCATGTGGAAGTAGGGCTGCAGCAGCTTAAAAGGTGGGTTTGAGGGCAGTTTGGTCACTGCATTGTCAGTACACAATTCCTCACAACAACTAAAAAAAGTGAGTCACATAGATGCACGTTGGACTTGTGTGTATTTTGTGCACCTTCAAGTCATTTTTGTCTTACAGTGACCCTAAGAAGAACTTGTCATGGGATTTTCTTGGAAGGTTTCTTCAGAGGAGGGTTTGTCATTCCCATCCTCTGAGGCTGAGAGAGTATAACTTGCCCAAGGCCACCCAGTGGTTTTCATGGCCAAGCAGAGATTCAAACCCTGCTATCCAGGAGTTTATCAGACAGCAGACAATGGAAGCATAATCTAATGGCAGTCGAAATGCAATCATGGGGTTTCACGTTATTGTGTGAGAGACTACCACATGCATTTTCAGGCAACGGGAAGTCCTTCTGAACACAATTGTGGGGTTTCACATTATTGCATGAGAAACTATCACATGCAATTTCAGGCAATGGGAAGTCATTCTGAAAATGATCAATCCACAATCATGTAAATTCGCTAAACTAGCGAATTCACTCATTTCACTCATTTCCGAACTGGCCCCACTTTCATTTCTTTTGAAATTGAGAGAAATTCCTCCGGTGTGATAAACTCCACAGTCCAATGCTCAAACCACTACACCACGCTGGTTGGACTTATACCTTCGTAAATCGCTAACAAGATACCAGCTGGGGTTCTACATCTATAAAAACCAAGGAAGCACCACCAGAAAATAAATCATCCTTTGGAAGTCATGCACTAACTAAAAGTAATTTCTTTTTACTTCATTTCTGTATACACTGAACAAAGCATTTTTATACTGCTATTGCTGCCACCTACACTTTTTTTATTTTCTTTATTAACTGCCTGATCTCACCCTATTGTTGGTTTGTGCTTTCATGTCATCTTCAAACCATGGCAATCCTATCATGGGGTTTTATTAGCAATACTGTTTACAAGGGGTTTGACTTTGTCTTCCTCTGAAGCTGAGAGAGAGTTTCTTGCCCAAGGTCTTGCCCTGACAGGTATAAAACATATTTAAATAAATAAATGAAGAGTTTCTTCTCCTGCATGAACTGTATACTTGAATAGTGCAGGCACAAGGGATTTATCACATTACAGGCACGTGAGCTGGGCTGAGATGTTGCAAAAGCTTTGCAACTCCTTGCTCAAACACATTTCATGCAAAAGGCAAAGACATTGAGAGGGATCACAAAGGGATTTGCAACAAGCAGAGAGGCAGGTTTACCATTCACTTCCACACCCAATTTTCTAACAAAACCCTTGGTAAACATTAGAGGACCTTTAAGAGTAACAGTCTCATGGAAGAGCTGTTAAAGGCAAAAAGGAAGAAAAGACTCATTCCCCACACCTGGAACTCTATTATAAAGGCAGAGAGCCTTTGGTCCAAAACACTGCAGAAATAATCCAGTTTGAGATAGCTTTAACTGGCCTGGCTCGTTGCTAGGAAATCCTGGGAACTGTAGTTTTTGTAAGACATTTAGTTTTCTCTGTCAGAGAGCTCTGGTGCAACAATAAACTACAATTGTCAGGATTCCCTAGCACTGAGTCGGGCAGTTAAAGCGGTCTCAAACTGGATTGTTTCTGCAGTGTGTTTTGGTACATGTGGTACAATGGTCAGTGTAAGGGTAGGGAATGTGTAGTTCTTCCAGTGTGGCTGAACTTTAGTTCTTACTAGTCCTAGCCAAGCTGACCAAAAATGTGATACACTGTAGTAATAATGCAGTTTAACCCCACTTTAACTGTCATGGCTCCATCCTACAGAATCTTGGGATTTGTAATTTTGTCAGGCACTCTTTGGCAGCTAAAGACCCTGTAAAAGTACAAATCGCAGGGTTCCATAGGATGGAGCTACAGCACTTAAAGCTCAAACTGCATTATTTCTACAATGTAGATGCACCCCATGGCAGATGGAATGGAATCATACAGTGGTCCCTCAGTATCCGCTGGGGTTTGGTTCCAGGACCCCCTGTAGATACCAAAATCTGTGGATACTCAAGTCCCATTAAATGCAGTGGCAGAGTATAATGGTGTCCTGTATATAAATTGGCAAAATCAACCTCTGCTTTTTGGACTTTTTAGTTTAAGCTGTAGAGGTTTGAATACACGGATTAAAAAAAATCTGTGGCTATGGAAGGCTGGTTGTGCTATTAACCGCACAGTGTGGACAGGCCCTAGGGCAGCTACTCGAATTGATTAATTCTCAGGGGCTACACAGGTAGCACTGACACTAAAAATAATGCAGTCTGACACCAAGATTTGGAGTTTTATAAGGTATTTCACCTTCTCAGCCAAAGACTGCTCGTGTCCAGGATTCTGTAGGATAGAGCCATAGCCATTAAACTGGTGCTAAACTGCATTATTTCTACAGTGTAGGTGAACCCACAGAAGAAGTCAGGTGTGCAGCTGAACAGGTTGGCGCACATCACTCGCCCACAACTAAGCTCACCCGCAACTACTCCACCTCCTCTCCACGCCTCCAGCTACTACTGATCATGCAAACTGCTCTCCATGTTCATCACTCCTTGCACGATTTCGCCTGCTGGGGTGACCCTGGGCAAGTCACACTCTCTCTGCCTCAAAAGGATGGCAATGACAAACCTCCCTTGAAGAAACTTGCCAAAGAAAACACTGTGGCAAGGGGTCGCCAGACAACTAAAATCACCAGGGAACCTTGCGCTGCGAAGTTAGAAAAAGAGAACGTAAGGAAGCAAGTAAGTAAGTTGCACGCCCAAAGAGGGATGTGGGCAGACATAATTGCCCTCCCTTAAGTTTCGGTTAGAGGAGAAAAATAAGGATTAACGGACTATCCAAACCCAACGTAATGCAGGCATGCCAATTTCCAACTAAGGAGGTGCCTTCCAAAGCCACACCACTCCCTCCATAACAGGAAAACGTGGAATAAAACCATGGATTGACATCTACCCCAAAAAAAGGTGGGGTGTGAACAAGTGTGGTGTAGAGGTTTGAGCCTTGGACTCCAACTCTGGTGCAGGGTGACCAGACATCTTCCTTTTCCAGGGCATGTCCACCATTTCAACCTTCTGTCCAGGAGGAATTCCAAAATGCCCTCCATTTTGAGTGGGGTACTGGTTTGAGCGTTGGGACTATGACTCTGGAGATCAGGGTTCGAATTCCTGCTCAGCCATGGAAACCCACTGGGTGACCCTGGGCAAGTCACACCCTCTCAGCCTCAGAGGATGGCAATGGCAAACCCCCTCTGAAGAAATCTGGCCAAGAAAACGCTATGATAGATTCTCCTAGGTACTTCAAGGGACATAACAACAACAAGAAGTATTGATTTATATTTCTACGAGTGTCTTTAGCTTTTATTTTATAAAGTCCTACATTTTTCTTGACCATCCCACACTTTGAAGGGAAATGTCCTCTTTTTGCAGGTAAGACATCTGGTCACCCTGCTCTGGAGACCACAGCTTAAATCCTGGCTCAGCCATAGAAACCCACTGGGTAACCTTAGGCAAGTCACACCCTCTCAGCCTCAGAGGATGACAGTGACAAACCCCCTCTGAAGAAAGAAGCCAAGAAAGCCTTATGATAAGTTCTCCTTAGAGTCGCCATAAATCACAAAATTCTTTGAAGTCACCCAGCAACAAAGTCAGAAACGACTTGAAGGCACTCCACAGGAAAACTAGGACCAGAGTCACACTCTCTCAGCCTCAGAGGGAACCAAAACCACCACCACCACCCCTCAGGAGAGTGACTTGCCAAGAAAACCCCATGATAGGTTCACCCTAAGTTAGGAAATGCCTTGGAGCCACCCAAGAACAAAGTCAGAAGGGACTTAAAGGCACCCAGCAACAACAACTAGGGCAAATAGTCACACACTCTCAGCCTCAGAGGAAGGCAGTGACAAACCCCCTCTGAAGAAACCTACCCAAACAAACTTAGGATAGGTTCTACTTAGAGTCCCCATAAGTTAGAAAAGACTTGAAGGCACCCAGCTAGGGCAAGTCACACCCTCTCAGCCTCAAACCCCACCCTGAAGAAGAAACCACCTGTGCCAAGATTGAAGTAAACCTTCATGGTGATAAATAAGTCCTCCTTAGGGTCGCCATAATAAGTCACAGACTCTGAAAGGTACCCAACCAACAACCACCACAACCACCACCATCACAACCACAGCCAGCCACAAAATGGATGTGGAAGTCTCCAAGTCACCCTTCTTCTTCCTTCAATGGGATAATTTGGGACTAGTACTACTACACCCTCCCACTTTCCTTTCCACATAGTAGTAGCCAACTCCTTCTTGGAGGAGGAGGAAGCCATTCCCATCTCCTAAATCCCCACCCAAGGAAAGGAAAAGCATTGCAAGAAGAAGAAGAAGAAGAAGGGGAGCAACAGCCAGCCCCACACATACCCCACTGTCCTCCTCCTCCACCAGGCGGAAATAAGGGGAATATATATTAATATATTTATATATCTTTTAAAGAAGGAGGTGGAGTAATTGAGAAGAGGGTCCTCAGCACCCAATGGCAAAGCCTGAGAGGGCGGAAGTTACTATGTCATCATCATGCATTTCTCTTTCCAAGGGTTGCACACATTACACACAGGAAGAGCAGCCATCTTAGGCAGCAAGCATGAAGGGAAAGTGATTAGACAACATTCAATAGGGAACAACAGGTCTCCTATTTCTCTCCAAGCCCACCCCCCATTTTGAGAAGCCTCATTTCACTTCCTTAAAGGGGGCCCCATCTAATCTTCTTCTCATCAGTCATTCATTTCTAAACACTGAGACTCCAGCTTTGTTTGTTTGTGGACTTCAACTCCCAGCATTCCTAGACGTTGCCCTCATTGGCCCAGGCTTCTGGGAGTTGGAGTCCAAAATTGTACATGAATGGGGGAAAAAAATGTATTATTAGGGTCAGTCAGTGTGTGTGACCTGACCACCACAGTACAAAAAGATAGCAACAAGGGAAACAGTATTAAAGACAACAGCAAGGAATTAGAAAATAGTAAAAAAAAAAAAATAGTGTTAAAGTGAAGTGAAGTAAAAGAAATAGTATTAAAGACAACAGCAAGGAAATAGAAAATACTAAAAAAAAATAATAAAATAGTGTTGAAGTGAAGTAAAAGAAATAGTATTAAAGACAACAGCAAGGAAATAGAAAATAGTAACAAAATAGTGTTGAAGTGAAGTAAAAGAAATAGTATTAAAGACAACAGCAAAGAATAGAAAATACTAAAAAAAAAAAAAAAAAATAGGGGACGTACTAAAACAAAGGACAGTACTTGCCCATAGGGAAACCATACTTGCCCATAGAGAATCATTGGAAATTGCTTGCCCATAGACAATCATGGGGATTATTGCTTGCCCATAGAGAATCATGGGGATTGTTGCTTGCGAATAGGGGAGTCATGGACATTGCTTGCCCATAGGGAATCATAGGGATTATTTGCCCACAGGGAATCATTGGAACTTGCTTGCCCATAGAGAATCATGGGTATTATTGCTTGCCCATAGAGAAACCATACTTGCCCATAGGAAAAGCATACTTGCCCATAGAGAATCATTGGAGCTTGCTTGCCCATAGGGAATCATTGGAAACTGCTTGCTCATAGAAAATCATTGGGTTTATTGCTTGCCCACTGGAAATCTTGGGGATTATTTGCCCATAGAGAATCATGGGGATTATTGTTTGCCCATAGGAAATCATCACCTAGGAAAGCCTCTTCTTTTTAAACCTTTTGCAAAGTTCTTCCCTTTTGCAATGTCCAAGGCCCTTTGGCTCTTCTCCATAAACCTTTCCTTAAGCCAAAGGTCCGTCTCTTATCAGTTCGTGTCCAAGCGTTCTCTTCTTTATGGCTCTTCTCGCAGTTTTTGGGCTTCTTCTTACAAATACAGGTTCTTCTTACAAACGACACAGGCAGCTGGACCCTCTTTTTCACGGATGCGCCATTGCCACATCCACCTTTCAGGAATCTTCGCTTTGCTTGCCAGGTATCATGCATTGCGATTCTCCATTTTATTCCTGTCAAAAAGTGTCAGAAAAGTGCCACTCTTTGCTCACATTCACTCATTTCATCCAGTCCATCCCCATTCTGCCATGCAGGAATACACAATCTAAGATAGCCACCTCTCTGCTGAAAGAGATCTCAAAGGCCACCCGATCCAACCCCATTCTGCCATGCAGGAATACACAATCTAAGCACCCCCAAGAGACAGTCCCCTCTCTCAAGTCCTCCCTCACTTGGGCGGCCAAGTCCTTTCCTCAAAGGGGTCTCTCTTCCAGCCCTTTCCAAACAGATGAACCCAAAGGGATTTCTTTTCCTCCCCTTTCCAAACAGAGGGACCCCAAAAGCCTCTCTTCCAACCCTTTCCAAAGAGATGGACCCCTAAAAGGGTCTCTCCGCCACCTCTTTCCAAGGAGATGACCCCCAAAGGGTCTCTTTTCAACCCCTTTCCAGATCTCCAGTCCCTCCCCAGTTGATCCAGACCACCCACATTGTTGTGGGCGTGGCCTATTTGGCAAAAGGGGTGGGGCATAGAGGCCATTTAAAAATGCAATGCCATTTTACAAAAAAAAGTCACCAACTTTGATCGCCCAAAGGAGGAGGGGCCTTGATCACCCAAGGGAGGAGGGGCCTTGATTGCCCAAAGGAGGAAGGGGCTTTGATCGCCCAAAGGAGGAGGGGCCATGATCGCCCAAGGGAGGAAGGGGCCTTGATCTCCCATAGGAGGAGGGGCTTTGATCACCCAAAGGAGGAGGGGCTTTGATCACCCAAAGGAGGAGGGGCCTTGATCACCCAAAGGAGGAGGGCCTTGATCGCCCAAAGGAGGAGGGGCCTTGATCGCCCAAAGGAGGAGGGGCCTTGATCGCCCAAAGGAGGAAGGGGCTTTGATTGCCCAAAGGAGGAGGGGCCTTGATCGCCCAAAGGAGGAGGGGCCTTGATCACCCAAAGGAGGAAGGGGCTTTGATCGCCCAAAGGAGGAGGGGCCATGATCGCCCAAAGGAGGAGGGGCCATGATCGCCCATAGGAGGAGGGGGCTTGATCACCCAAAGGAGGAGGGGGCTTTATCGCCCAAAGGAGGAGGGGCCTTGATCGCCCAAAGGAGGAGGGGCTATGATCGCCCAAGGGAGGAAGGGGCCTTGATCTCCCATAGGAGGAGGGGCTTTGATCACCCAAAGGAGGAGGGGCCTTGATCACCCAAAGGAGGAGGGGCCTTGATCGCCCAAAGGAGGAGGGGCCTTGATCGCCCAAAGGAGGAAGGGGCTTTGATTGCCCAAAGGAGGAGGGGCCTTGATCACCCAAAGGAGGAGGGGCCATGATCGCCCATAGGAGGAGGGGGCTTGATCACCCAAAGGAGGAGGGGGCTTTATCGCCCAAAGGAGGAGGGGCCTTGATCGCCCAAAGGAGGAGGGGCTATGATTGCCCAAGGGAGGAGGGGCCTTGATCGCCCAAAGGAGGAGGGGCTATGATCGCCCAAGGGAGGAGGGGGGCTTGATCGCCCAAAGAAGGAGGGGCTATGATCACCCAAAGGAGGAGGGGCTATGATCGCCCAAAGGAGGAGGGGCCCTGATTGCCCAAGGGAGGAGGGGCTATGATCACCCAAAGGAGGAGGGTCCTTTTGACTGGAGTGAGGCTTCAGTGCGACTTCCAGCCTTTTAGGACATGTGCATCATTTATACAGCACCCCCCCCCCCCAAAGTGGCCCAAAGCCACTTCATTTGGCCTATTTGGCCTGTCTGAATTTGCAATTCATGCCCACTTAACTGGGACTAAGTCCTGACGATCCACTAGAATCATAGAATCATAGAGTTGGAAGAGATCACAAGGGCCATCCAGTCCAACCCCCTGTCTGTTTAAAGACCTCTAAGGAAGGAAACTCGACCTGTATAGGATCGTACTCTAAACCTCCAAGTGTCTCATTCCATCTTTTTTCCCCCCATCTGTAATATGAGAATAATGTTGACTGTATCTGGATGTGTGGAACATTTAAAGAGAGAGAGAGAGAGAGAGAGAGAGTGGTGTATTTAAAATTCAAATTTTAAAATCAACTGGATTGGCCTGCTATAAGAGTGAGGTCTTTAATACTGTTTTAAATTCAAACAGCATGTTTAGCTGTCTAATCCCTCCTCCTGGCAGGTGGTCCCACAGTCTTGATACAGAGAAGGAAGGAGTAGTAATGCAAATATAAAACTGATACAATTCAATTGTTTAAACCAAGCCATTCAGATTGAACCAATACAATACAGGTTGTGTCTCCTTTATCTGTAATTCCAAAAATACGAAACACTTCCATATCCAAAATTCCCCACATGGGTGGCTGAGATAGTGACACCTTTGCCATTCCCTTCTCCTTTTGTGCCGTGGTGTCTTTTTAGATTGTAAGCCTGAGGGCAGGGAAATGTCAAATTAACAATTTGTAAGCCGTTCTGATAGACTTTTGGCTGAAGAGCAGGGTATGTGTACAGTAGAGTCTCGATTATCCGTCCTTCGGTTATCCAACATTCTGGATTATCCAACGTCACGGCTGCTGTGATTTCTTTACATTTTTGGTGATTTCTTTACATTTTCAGTGATTTCTTTAAATTTTCAGAGGTTACCGAACTGTTTATACTGTACATCACGATGTTGACCAGTGATTTCTTAACATTTACTTTTACTGTTAATGCAATAAAAACTTCAATACATTTGCAATTCATAGTGATTTCAAGGCTTTTCTCGGACCTTCCGGATTATCCAACATTTTCGGTTATCCAACTATCAGCCGGTCCAGTTTATGTTGGATAATCGAGACTTATTATTATTATTATTATTATTATTATTTGCTTTCTGATGGTTCAGCGTACACAAACTTTGTTTCATCACCAAAATTATAACAAATATTATGTATAAAATGACCTTCAGGCAGGCTGTGCGTTTAAGGAGTACAGGAAACATAAATGAATTTCATGCTTAGACTTGGGTCCCGTTTCTAAGATATCTCATTATATATATATGAAAATATCCCAGAATCTGGGGGCAGGGATCCAAAACACTATTATTATTATTATTATTATTATTACTGTATTATACTTTATTTACATAGCGCTGTAGATTTACACAGCGCTGTGCATACAACATTCTGGTTCCAAGCATTTTGGATAAGGAAGACCCAAGCTGCATCCACACTGCAGAAATAATCCAGTTTGACACCACTTTTAATTGCCCTGACTCAGTGCTATGGAATCCTGGGAATTGTAATTTGTTGTGGCACCAGAGCTCTCTGGCAGAGAAGGTTAAATGTCTCACAGAACCAGTTCCCAGAATTCCATAGCACTGAGGCATGGGAGTTAAAGTGGTCTCAAACTGGATTATTTCTGCAGTGTGGATTTGCAGCCTCAATCAACAGAAGTAGGTACCATAGAGAGGGAGAATTGCAAAGTTCCTAGAGCGTTCTCTGGGCCAAAAATGGAGGCTCCCAGAGCGGAACCGGAAGTGAACTGTAGTGTAGGAGTGTTAATCAGGCTCCATCCAATTGTGTTCAATTGTGTCCTCGACTTTCATTTGGGTTCCGGAAGTTTAGTTCAGAGTTGGCACCCTTTTCCTCTAGGAATAAATTAATGGCGCCCATAGGAGTGTTGGAAAGCGTTGCCATAGAAACAACCCCCCCAAGGGCACAGAGCGCTGTCATTCACTCCTGAAACTTCAGGTTCCCATGTGAAGCTGCCAGACTGTGCCAAACAAAGAGAAAGGCAGAAATAATTCACTTTCATATACAGTACACAATTGTGAGCCAATGTGGTGCAGTGGTTTTCAGTGTTGGACTATGACTCTGGAGACCAGGGTTCAAATCCACACTCAGCCATGGAAACCCACTGGGTGACCTTGGGCAAGTCACACTCTCTCAGCCTCAAGAGGAGGGCAATGGCAAAGCCCCCTCTGAAGAAACATATAATAATGATAATAATAATAATGTTTATTACCTCTGTTTCCCCAAAAATAAGACATCCCCATAAAATAAGACCCCATAAAATAAGAAAATAAGACATCCCCATAAAACAAGCTGAATTGCTAATTATAAGGCCTCCCCCGAAAGTAAGACCTAGCGAAGTTTTATATATATAAATATATATACAGTATAAAATAAATGCTCATTTTTTTCGGTTCAACAATAAATGTGAATTCTTCTTCATGGAAAAATAAGCCATCCCCTGAAAATAAGACCTAGCGCATCTTTGGGAGCAAACATTAATATAAGACAATGTCTTATTTTCGGGGAAACACGGGTATTTAATATAACATGCTACGGATACTCCATGTTAGGGTCGCCATAAGTCGGAAACAACTTGAAGTCACACAACAACAACTACAACAACAACAACGCCGCCTTGAGTCCCTATATTGGGAGAAAAGAGGGATATAAGAAAATAATAACAACAACATCTACAAGTTACTTGTATTTCCTTTTGAAAAACTCCAAAATTCCCTTCAAATAGTGGACAAACCAAATAAAGTGGAGGGGGATCACTTTTAATCCCCATTGGAGTAGACTTGAGAGACATAGGTCCAAAACACACTGCAGAAATAATCCAGTTTGAGACCGCTTTAAATGCCCTGGTTCAATGTTAGGAAATCCTGGGAACTGTAGTTTATTGTGCCACCAGAGCTTAAGGCTCAATGTCTCTCACAAAACTATAATCCCCAGAATTCACCAGCATGGGGCCAGGACAGTTAAAGCGGTCTCAAACTGGATTATTTCTGCA
This sequence comes from Urosaurus nigricauda, assembly GCA_034509955.1. NCBI lineage: Eukaryota > Metazoa > Chordata > Lepidosauria > Squamata > Phrynosomatidae > Urosaurus > Urosaurus nigricauda. The sequence goes on along the minus strand of JAOEGL010000002.1, from coordinate 143,775,439 downwards.
GTGTGCCTTGGCCTTATGTCTCTGAACTCTGCTCCCATGGCGCTAAAATGCCTCTTTGTTTGTGGGACAATTGTGCAATAATTGCAACGTTGTGTGATAATCATAGCATTATGGCACGATATTGATAGGAGCATCCCGCCATGCTGCCGCCGTCTTTTTTGCTAGTGTGATAAAGTCCAATGTGAACATCAGCTGCATCCGCACTGTAGAAATCATCCAGGTTGACACTGCTTTAAATGCCATTTCTCAGTGCCATGGAATTCTGGGATTTGTAGCTGTATAAGACATTTTGCCCTCTCTATCAGAGAGCTCTGGTGCTACAACAAACTACCATTCCCAGAATTCCACAGCATTGAGCCATGACAGTTAAAGCAGTGTCAATCTGGATTATTTCTGCAGTGCAGATACAGTGCAACTCGAGACTCTCATTTTGATGTGGAAGAAAAGGTTTTGTCTCTCATCCTGAGAGAGCCTCCTGGAGCATCAATCCACACAGTTTCAATAGGCTACAGGGTTTAATTAAATAATTGTTATTTTTATTCTTATTGTATCCTGCATTCCCCCCCCCCCCCCAAAATTGGAATTCAAAGCAGATTACAATTTAAATGTGCTGGAAAATTTTTAAAAATGCAAAATTAATTAAACTATTTTATTACAGTAGAGTCTCAATTATCCAACCATCTGTTATCCAACATTCTGGATTATCCAGCGTTGCGGCTGCTGTGATTTCTTTAAATTTTGTGTGATTTTTTTAAAAAATTCTCAGAGGACTGAATTGCTTATACTGTATATCACAATGTTGATCAGTAATTTCTTTACATTTACTTTTATTGTTATTGCAATAAAACTTCAATCATTTGCAATTCATTGTGATTTCAAGGCTTTTCTTGGACCTTCTGGATTATCCAACATTTTCGGCTATCCAACTATCAGCTGGTCCAGTTAATGGTGAATAATCAAGACTCTGTGTATTACAATGTTATTACAAAACAGATCACTTTTTTTTAAAGGAATGCAGTTGACCTTCTATATTTGTGGCTTTGACTTTTGTAGGTTTTATTATTTGCGGTTTTGATAAATATGTTCTCCCTATAAATCTCTAGGTCCCCCAGCGCAACTCGTCCAGAAGTTGACCATAGATTTGTGCTGGAGAACCTAGAGGTTCATAGAGAAAACACTTCTCTAGGCATTTGTAGGTCGTCCAGTGTGATTCTATGATCAACTTCTGGCTGATGTTGACCATAGGGTTGCACTGGAGGACCAGAAGATTCCTAGATGTGTTCTCTTAGGTAAAAACAGGGTGTGTTTTTTTTAATTTGCGGTTTTTCCACATTCACTTGGTTCCCCAAACTTCAGCAAATGTGGAGGGACCACTGTACACTTAAAAACATAAAGCACGTAAAAACCACTGTCTTAAAAACCCTGTTTCCTCTACAACTAGAAGTGGATTTCCAGTCACCCCCAGAATTTTTGATTTTATTTTGTTTGGGGGGGGGGGGCTTTTTGGCACTTTTTGGAGCGTTGGAGACCTCCAAAAGGGCAGAAATCTGGCCTCGAACCTAATGCAGTGCCCCACACGTGAGCTTGTGGGACAATGTCTGTTTATTGCTGCTGGTTCTGAGAATTGTATGCCATGCCTCTGAAGCATGATGGCCTTTAGCCATCAGATTGAGAAAGCACATTTGGAGCTAAGCCAGCTAACCCACAGTGACAAAGATGCAGGACAGAGTCTAATTTTAATCTTTCTGGTGCTATTTGTGACCTTTGCACAACCATTTATGCTACTCGTGGCTCTTCTTTAACTCCCTCTTTTCTTTTTTTGCAAAGAACTAGTTGTAGTAGAGGCGAGCCACAGAGACAGTGAAGCAATGAAATTCCCTTCTTCCACACTAACATAGGTATAACTTTCATGCTGTGGTTCAACAGTGGCCCTCCAGATGTTTCTGGACTACAACAGCCAGCATCTTTCACCCCTGGCCAGCACTGATGGGAGATGCAGGCAAAAGTATCTGAAGGTCTACAGTTGCACTGGATTATGCAACTGTGCCACCCACACATGCCACAGCAATCATGATCTTTGAGCCTATATAATGCCCAACTATTATGCGTCCGTAAATTGCATTATCTTTCATCAGTGATGCAACAAAGAGGAAATCTCTGCGCGCCAAGTGTTCGCAGAGGCAGAAATGCTTCCTCAGTGATTGCCAACTGGGGCTTTTCAAAAATAGGAAAAGCGGTGACAAATCTCCTTGTGGAAATGGACAAGGAACAAGAAGACATGGCATAGGACATCATACCTTTCCACCCAAAATCTCGATACAGTCCAGTGAGGAAGGCAACTCTGTCCTTTTAGGGTTACCGGAGTGAATATTGGAAAGGGCTCTTGTACCTTCAATGGTTGTCTACAAAAGAGAATTTCAACAAGTATTGTTTATCACACAATCAGCTAAGCAACATTTGCTGCTATCCCCTCTTTCTGGGTACATCTACGCTGTAGAAATAATGCAGTTTGATCCCACTTTAACTGCCTTGGCTCCATCCTAAAGAATCCTGGGATCTGTAGTGTTGTGAGGCACCAGCGTTGTTTGGCAGAGAAGGCTAAAGACCTTGTAAACCCCCAAATCCCAGGATTCCATAGGATGGAGCTAGAGCACTTAAAGTGGTGTAAAACCAGGGTGACCAGAGGCCCTCCTTTTCCAGTGCGTGTTGTCCATTTTAGCCTTCTGTCAAAGAGGGATTCCAAAATGTTCTCCATTCTAAGCTTGACTGAGAAGCATGAATTTATATTTATCTGAGTGTTTTTAGCATTTAGCTGGTCACGTCCTCCACTTTTCTCGAATGTCCTACATTTTGTGGTGCTTTGTCATCCTCTGCATTACAGTGGCCCCTCCAGTACATTTGCTGGGGTTAGGGGCACAGGACTCTCGTGAATGTGGGGAAGCTGCAAATTAAAAAAAACAAAACAGTTATTTTTACCTAAGAGAACACTTCTCTAAGGACCTTATCAGACAGGAGGAATTTCTCTATATTGCGAATGGAGCCAATTGGAGCCAATTCGAATTCTAGTGAATTCACTAGTTTAGCGAATTTACGTGAATTCCAATTGCGTTGGGAATGCGTTCAAAATGATTTCCCATTACCTGAAAATGACACCCCCATTACCTGAAATTGCATGAGATGCTTTAATTTGCAATAACGTAAAACCCATTATTGTGTTTGGAATGACTTCCCTTTTGTCCGAAATTGCGTGATATACTTTAATTCGCAATAAAGTGAAACCCCATGATTGCATTCAGATTGCCATTGAATTATACTTCCAATTTCCAATGTCTGATAAGGTCCAAAGACTCCAATGCATCTCTGTGGTCAACATCTGCCAGATGTTGATGATAAAATCATGCTAGAGGACCTACAAATGCCTAGAGAAGTATTTTCTCTAGGAACTTCTAGGTTCTCCAGCATAAGTCTATGGTCAACTTCTGGCAGTGGCAGAGATGTTCAGGAGGACATAGAGACTCCTAAAGAAAACATATTAATCAAAACTGCAAATATTGTACATACTCGACTATAAGTCGACCTCATGTCAAGGGCAAGTTTTGGGGCTGAAATGATGGATTTTGATATGACCCATGGGTATGTCGAGGGTAAAACTTAGAGGCATATATCAAAGGATGAAGCAAAGCAAAACAGTGTCAAAGAACTTACAAAAATTCCATTTCCAGCAGACATAGATCTTTCTGCTCACTCTTAAGGTTTGGATGGATGAGAGAGTCATGGGGATTGCTGCTTCCAGGATAAATTATACTCTTGCCTTTCACCAGGGCATAGTTCCTTCTATTAAATAAGAGTTCAGATACAGCACTTACATTGACCCGTGGATAAGTCGACTCAGGTTTTTGGGGTCATTTTTGACCTAAATTTCTAGACTTATACATGAGTATATACAGTAATCAAAGCCGCAAAAGTCAAAGCCGTAAATGTCGAGGGCCAGTTGTATTTCTAGCGTCATCAGCACTACAGGAACCCTTCCCAGTTTTCACTGTCTCAGTCTTCGTTCCTTTTCTCTCAAATGTACATTTCACACATGCGCATATATTTTTCCGCCAGAAATACTTTCTCGTCCAGATGACTAAATCCAATCCAATGTGGGTGCCCAGCCCTTCACAATACACCCATCAGATTGCACACATGGTTCTGATCCACAACATTTTTTCTCTTAAGGACATAATCACCCCTTTATATTTTTATAAAAACCTGCTCTTCCAGGGCTTGTCATTAAGGGATGTGTCAGCTCAGTCCAAACCGACGTGAACAATGGTTTTGAAAAAGGGGTTCATCTACCTGATTTAAAACAAACTCCTAACCATATATCGACTAGCTGGAATTAAATCCCATTTAATCCCACCAGATTTAACTTCGGGGCTGGGCCAGGGTGTCCAGATGTCCTCCCTTTCCAGGACACATCCTACATTTCAACCTTATGTCCAGGAAGAATTCCAGAACGTCCACCATTGTGTGCATGGCTAAGAAGCCCATTGAGTAATATCACATTTGCTGATCCCATTAGAGAAATGTCTCTGCTTGACAGCCTGACCTTCCTGCAAATAGGGGGATAGGATGGATCCTTTTTAAAGTTATTTCTTTTTCCCCCAGGAGCAGCAGCAGACAAGATTCGCACCCAGAGCTCAGGGTGTGTTTATTTCTTGGAGCGGGAAAGGAGCCAGCAAAGGTGTTAGGCAAGGGGCTGCTTCAGGACACAATGGCAAATGTTGAAAGGTTTTTCTGCCCCTTAATTTTAGCACAATGGACAAATGACAGGAATATTTTAAATGTCGATTCAGTCAATGATTTGTGGCTCGGAAAGTACAATTTTAAGCATTTCGCAGAGGTCTAGAAGTATATTGCAAGCCAACAGGGCATTTTAATCAAGATAAGATCATCAGAAATAATACCGCTGAGTGCATCATAAAATAGAGTGTATGTAATTAGCTGGATATATACGATATGAAATGAAATCATGTGAGTGTTTTTTAGCTTTTATTTGGTGTGGACATTGGGCATGTCCTCCATTTTTCTTGAATGTCCTACAATTTCGTGGTACCTTGTCCTCCTTTGCATTTATGACAGGGTGACCCAACACTTCCCTTTTTCAGGGTATGTCCTGCATTTCCACCTTCTATCCAGGAATTTCAAAATGTTCTCCATTTGGAGCAGGGCTAAGAAACATGGATTTACATTTATATGTGTTTCGAGCTTTTCATGGGCTGTGGCCTACATTTTTATTGAATGTCCTCCATTTTGAGCATGAATTTATATTTGTCAGCTCAAAAGGAGAGATGCCTGGCTCCACTTCTTCTCCATATATATATGCCTAGTTCCAGTTCTTCATATATATATAGATATATAGATCGATAGATCGATAAGATAGATAGATAGATAGATAGTGCTGGGGAGGTCTGAAAGCTCAAAAGAAGAGATGCCTGGCTCCACTTTTTTCCACATATATACTAGCTCCACTTTCCTGCCATCTATATATGTGTGTGGATAGATAGAAAGATAGCTAGATGATGATGATGATGTGTGTGTGTGTGTGTGTGTGTGTACTGTACATAGATAGAGTGCTGGGGAAAAGATGAAAGCCCCAAAGGAGAAATGCTTAGCTCCACTTATACTGTATTTGTATATACATATATGGATGGATGGATGGATAGATAGATAGTGCTGGGGAAAAGCCTGAAAGTCCCAAAGGAGAGATGCTTTGCTCCACTTTTACTGCATCTATATATACATATGTGGATAGACAGATAGATGGATAGACAGATAGATAGTGCTGGGGGAAAGTCTGAAAGCCCCAAAGGAGAGATGTCTGGCTCCACTTTTACTGCATATATATATATATATATGGATGGATAGATAGATAGTGCTGGGGAAAAGTATGAAAGTCTCAAAGGAGAGATGCCTGGCTCCACTTTTACTCCATCTATATATACATATATGGATGGATGGATATAGAGTGCTAAAGAAAAGTCTGAAAGCCCCAAAGGGGAGATGCCTGACTTCACTTTTATTCCATCTATATATACATATATGCATAGATAGATAGATAGATATAGAGTGCTAAGGAAAAGTCTGAAAGCCTCAAAGGGGAGATGCCTGACTTCACTTTTATTCCATCTATATATACATATATGCATAGACAGATAGATAGATAGAGAGATAGATAGATAGATAGATAGAGAGTGCTAAGGAAAAGTCTGAAAGCCCCAAAGGGGAGATGCCTGGCTCCACTTTTACTCCATCTATATATACATAAATGGATAGATAGATAGTGCTAAGGAAAAGTCTGAAAGCTCAAAGGAGAGATGCCTGGCTCCACTTTTACTGCATCTATATATACATATATGGATGGATGGATGGATAGATAGATAGATAGTGCTAAATAAAAAGTCTGAAAGCCCCAAGGGAAGATGCCTGGCTCCACTTTTACTCCATCTATATATACATATATGGATAGATAGATAGATAGATACAGAGTGCTAAGGAAAAGTCTGAAATCCCCAAAGGAGAGATGCCTGGCTCCACTTCTGCTGCTGCTGCAATGATGATGAATCCATTCCTCCTTAATCTTTCCTCTCTCTGCTGCTGGAGGAAACTCCCTCCTCGCGCCCCCCAGTGGCGGCCTGGGGGCATGGCAGTCTCCCTGTGCTGCTTGCTTCCTCCTCCTTCTCTTCTCTATGGTGTATGTAGCCTGAGGCTCTCTCTATGGTCTGAGCTGAAGGGTGGCCCTTTCTGTTCCCAGTCCCTCCCACACAGTGTCAGTGGGAGGGTGGGTCATTCTGGGAGGATGAGAGCAACAGAGCTCAGCAGCAGAGCAGCAGACTCTGGCTGGCAAGTGATGATGAAGTCAGTGCTGCCCTGCCACAGCTAGGGAGAGCACTCTAGTCTCTGGAGCTGGAGGAAGAGGAGGCAAAAAGAAAAAAAGGAGGGAGCCAGCCACAAGGGGCAGTGGCCCCAACCTGGTGGCATTATGCCACTAGCCACAACCAAAGTGGCAACACGGCTGGCCCGAGGGGTGACGCCGAAAAGGGCAGCGGTGGCACTCTTGGTGGCCGCTTACGGCGCCAAGAAGTTATACCCGCTCCTGAGGCGACAGTGGGCCGCCTCTGACCTCCGGCAGAACTCGAACCCGAGCTCCACGGGGAACCCGGCGAATCCCAGTGAGCCGCCAGCTAAGTGGAGGACGCCGGCCGAGGCCACGTTGTCGTCGTCGCCCCCCGGGGTGAACAGGGTGTTCTTCCTGCGCCTCTTACGCCTCCTGCGCTTGCTGTTCCCAGGGCCGCTGTGTCGGCAAACGGGGCTCCTGGCCTTGCACTCGGCCGCCCTCGCCAGCCGCACCTTCCTCTCGGTTTACGTGGCCCAGCTGGACGGGCGCTTGGCCCGCTGCATCGTCCGCAAGAACCCGCGCGACTTTGCGTGGCAGCTTCTCCAGTGGCTCTTGATCGCCCTCCCGGCCACCTTCGTCAACAGTGCCATCCGCTACCTGGAGGGGCAGCTGAGCCTGGCCTTCCGCGGGCGCTTGGTGAGCCATGCCTACCAGCTGTACTTCGAGGGCCAGACCTACTACCGGGTCAGCAACATGGACGGGCGCCTCCGCAACCCAGACCAGTCTCTCACGGAAGATCTGGTGGCCTTCGCCAACTCGGTGGCCCACCTCTACTCCAACGTGACCAAACCGGTCCTCGACCTCATAGTGACTTCCTATACCCTGGTCAGCTCGGCCAGATCGAAGGGGGCCGACACCGTCTGGCCCTCGGTCATCGCCGGGCTGGTGGTCGGCATCACTGCCAAGGTGCTGCGTGCCTGTTCGCCAAAGTTTGGTCAACTGGTGGCCGAAGAGGCCCGTCGGAAAGGAGAGCTGCGCTACATGCATTCTCGGGTGGTTGCCAACTCTGAAGAGATTGCCTTCTATGGGGGGCACAAGGTAAAGTTGGGGGGGGGGACAGGATGTCAGGGGCTCTCGGGGGAAAGCCACGTTTAACTGGTACTGTATATACTCATGTATAAGTCTAGAAATTGTAGTCAAAAAATTGGCCCCCAGAAACAGAGTCGACTTATCCATGGGTCAATGTAAGTACTGTACTTTAATTCTTACATAAATAAGGAACCATCCTCTGTGAAAGGCAAGAATAATATTTGTCCTGGAAGCATTAACTCTCCCTCTACTCTCTCATCCATCCCACCTTTAGGGTGAGCAAAAACAGTTATGCCTTTTTGTATAAGTTTTTTGGCATAATGTTCCTTTTCCTTTAAATCCTTTATTTCTCACCCCTAAGTTTTACTCTCGACTTATCCATGGGTCGTATCAAAATCTCTAATTTTGGCCCCAAAATCTGCCCTCGATTTATACATGAAGTCAACCTATAGTCGAGTATGTACGGCAAGTTACAGGCTAATAGAGGAACAGAGGAGACCTAGGGAGGGAATTGTAATGTGGAAAAATTCAGAAGGGGTAATTGTGTAATTTCCCGCTTCCCATAAAATTGTGTAATTCCCCCCCACCCATAAAATTGCCTTTTCCCAGAACTCAACAGTGAAATGAAGGTAGCTCTGCAAAGAAACAACATGCCGGCACCCTTGTTTACTTCCCTTTCTTTGTACTGTATGTTTCTGCTTTGAATTTGTCCCAGGCAAGGCTGAGGTCCTGACCGAGTTTGGGATGTGTCCCCTGTTCAGTCATCTCAGCCACCCTTCCTGTTTTCCTTTAGAAACCTTTCTTGGTTTCTGTTGCTCCTGACTAATTCCAGCTTGTGCCGTCAAAACAGCCTCCGGGGGCCTTTCAGGTTTGGCACCAAGGTGGCACTGAAAACAGATTTTTGCATTTCCAGAGAGAAGAGTAAAAATCTGTGTGGGTGACCTCTGATCCCCAGCTCTGGAACGTCAGGGGACTCCAGCAACAGATGCAAACAGAGAACGAGGATGCCTGTGTTCCTTCTCTCACTGTTTCTGAAGGACAAAGGAGAAAGGTTGCTTTTTTTATATCAACAAGGCTGTCCTCATATTAACAGCCATTTCGGTCAGATATACTTTTACCCTCCCTCCCTTTCGAAACCAGCTGCATCAGGCACATTTCAAGGCCGGAGGCTCTCCATTCTCGGGCAAGCTGCCAAAGTTGGGTGTAATTTTAGGTCACATTCAAGTACATCACACTTCTTTCCTTCCCCCCCCCTCCCCCACATCTTTCTCACTTCCTTGCTCTTTCATTCCCTCGCTTTGTAAAGGTTATGGTCTTTTGTTTTCAGCTTATTCTTACAAGCAAGACATGTGCAGAGAATTGGACAAACACTCATGCCCAGATTCTTTGTACAATACTGAAAGAATTGAATGCAACAGCTGCTCTTCAAAAAAAAGGGCTAGACAATATATCCCATGACCAGTTATTAGTCATGAGGACATGTGTTATGTAGCAACAGGTTGCATGGTGTTAGCCCTGATATTCACGACACATCCGAATGTTCAAAACATTCCTAAAGAGGGTTTTGGTGCATTCATGAAGTGTCTCCAGTTTTACACTCACAACAGTTCATCTTTAACTTAAGGTGATCCCCGCACCAGCTTCGCACAGCAGACTGAGGCCAGGGCAGGAAAGAAATCCCTAAGATAGAAAGAGAATAAAAACTCACAACTTGTAAGTCTTTTTCCCATATAGAATCATAGAGCTAGAAGAGACCTGAAGGACCATCAGTCCAACCCCCTGCCATGCAGGAATACACAATCACATGGCCATCCAGCCTCTATTTAAAAACTCCCAAACAAGGAGACTCCACCACAATTCAAGGGAGTGTGTTCCACTGTCAAACAGCTCTTACTGTCAGGAAGTCTTGACAATTAGTCCTCACTTAGTAAAGTAATTTAAATTAATTAAAGTAATTTAAATTTTAAAAAAAGCACCACATCAACAATGCAGGCTGCTCTTTGCTTTTGTCATGTGTGCCCATGTGCGAAAGCCACAAACATGATAGAGTATCCTCCCCACGCATGCACACATTTCTCTTTAGGTCAAACTCTGTTGGTGGATGCACTCAATGGAAAGTGCTGATCCATGGGAAATGTTGGTCAATGGCTTGGCTATCCTCTCTGGATGACTCTGGAAGATGGAATCCAAAAAGTAGCTTTCTCAAGATCTTGAAAGAAGAAGTGCCATGCCTGTACAGGCTTCCTTTAATAACACTGGCTTATCTCTTTTAAATTTGATGCCAGATCCATCAGCCATGAGGAAGAAGAGGATAAATAAATCAAGCACAGCAGGGGAGAGAGTTGTTGGGTGCACAAAGTAACTTTCCCAAGCTCTGGGGACTCATTGATCTAGCTTACTTTCAGTCCTGAGTATGACCTTAGCACAGGGTTGTGCAGCCAAACATCCCATGCAGACTGAATTATTGGAATTTTTGTGGTCAGGTTTAACACAACCTAACAGGCCAATAAACTTATCCCGGGTAGCTGTGTTGGGCATATAGCAAGGAACTTTGAAAGCTTGCAACATAAAAGGTAGCACTGTTTTGTGGCTTTAACAGGCCAGCATAAGGCTAGTGCTAAGCAGCTAGAGAGACAGACATCATTTCAAATGCTAAGAGGTAAGAACAATACTAAAGAGAATGACTCCACAGAGTGAACTTCCAGTATTAAAGATGACATCGGTCATGACTATGTATGAAAATAGGAATATTGCTTCATCCTACTCCTGTACAATGAAAGCCTCATTGGCAATTACAGTAGTTCAAAGTTAATGAGGGATGTCCTTGGCACTTGGGGTGCCTTAATTATGAGTGCCCCGTTTCTTATGGAAAGCTCATGTAAATTCTAGCAATATGTCCCAGTGGCAGACTTTCTCCCTTTAGTTCAAAACTAGGCACACCAGAAGGTCAGGAATATTTCCTTTTTAGATACAGCTTTGATGATTATACCCAGTGAACTAGGTTCCTGTTGTTGATGTTCTGGGGAGTCCTAAAGCCACTTCCCTTAATTGGTGTTCTTTAGATGTGGTGGACTACAGCTCTCAACATCTCCAGCCAGTTTGTTCAGGGAGGGAGGGCCTGTTGTCCAACCCATCTGGAGGGTTCTGGATTGAAAAGAGTTTATTGGGTCCAGTCCTAAACATATCTCTGAGTGAGCCTCATTGAGCATAATTGATACTTAGAGAGATCTTGTAGCACCTTTGAGACTGACTGACTGAAAGAAAGAAATTGGCAGCATGAGCTTTCATAGACTTCAGTCTACTTCCTCAGATTATGCATCTAATTGAGATTTGCATTTTATGCACTGAATTAAAAGCTTATTTTTAAAATTCAATTTGTTCACCCATCTTCAAATATGATATACTTTTGTAGGGGTGCAAACATTAAGTAAACATTTCCTAGAAGTGTGGGGCAAAGAGAAGGTTGGGAACCACTGAATTAAAGGGAAGAGTCCTTTGCCCTATCCCTCATTTTTTCCTGGGGAATGTTTTTTACATCCTCTCATGTCCCAGTTATGTGAAAAGAAGATGATCTTCAAAACAGTTCACACAGTTAGGCATTTTGCTAGATTATTTATCACTTGATAACTAGCCACCAGCCAGCTACTACTACTTTTTAGCCAGCCCCTGCTTTTATGCCTTTTGCAGTAGCTGCTTAAAGTGGTAGGTGAAGCATTTGTTGGTGTTAAGATAGACACTCTTGATTAATGATGTTGGCAACCCTTCTCCATTGTTTGCAATCATCTCAGAATGCTATCTGTTAGGTTAGAGAATGGCTGTGGCATGTTCACATGTCACCTCTTTACACTGCGTTCCTTGGCTATGCATGTGTGAACCCAGCTCACAGTACTTCTTAAAGCAAAGGACAACAAAGGACTAATTAAAGTTGCCACATAAAAAGATAGGCCTTGCTGTCATGCCTTTAAGCACAGGCTGAAGTTCAGAAACTAAACAGGTGCAACTTTTCCTAACATGGAGAAATAGTGATCAGGAAAGCATAGCTTATCTCTATGTTTGCCATTCCATTACTAAAAACACTGGTGCCAGGAGTGTGTAAAAGATAACTACATAAAGCTGTTGGATCTTCTCATCACATGAGCACACAAAGAAATGCTGACCCAAGGATATCTCTGAGTTTCAGGGTTCTTTTTCAACACTGCTACTCTGCATGGTTCCTTTTTGGCCCATCCACTCATTAGTTGGTGCACAAGCACTAAAGCATCCTTTATGCTGAGGTGTAAAGCATTTGGTCCATCAGATGTATTGGACTTCAACTCCCAGAACCTTTAAACAATATACCCAATAGTATGAAGCTGGGGGATTTGTACTTCAAAAATCTGAAGGGCCAAGAGTCCCCCCATCCCTTCTCTCTGCTGTGTATTGGTTGTGTGTCATTGGTTGTTGTGTCAAATGCCTCCAAGTCATTTTTGATTTATGGTGACCCTAAGGCAAACCTATAATGGGGTTTTCTTGGCAGGTTTCTTCAGAGGAGTTTGCCATTGTCATCCTCTGAAGCTGAGAAAGCGTGACTTTCTCAGGATCATCCAGTAGGTTTTTATGCACAAGCAGGGAATCGAACTCTGAACTCTAGAGTCCTAGTCCAACACTCAAACCACTACACCCTGCTGGCTTTCATTAGTCTTTGTATTAATCTTCTCCAATGTGGTGCCTTCCAGATATTTTGGTCTATAACTCCCAGCGTTTTTAATCACCAGCCATCTAGCTAAGGGTGTTGAAAGTCCAAAGCTTTTGGAAGCCACAGTTTTGTTTTGTGTGTTCGAGGAGGCTGCTTTACACTTAAACTGTAAGAAGTGGAATAGAAGAGCTGATGTCTCTGCTCTCTAAAATCTGAATATCTCTTTCTGCTGCTCCCCTCCAGGTGGAATTGTCCCTTCTACGGCACTGCTATCGAGAACTGGCCTCCCAGATTAACGTATTGCTCTTGGAGAGACTCTGGTATGTCATGCTGGAACAGTTCCTCATGAAGTATGTGTGGAGTGCTGCCGGGTTGGTCATGGTGGCTGTGCCAATTATAACTGCCACTGGCTACTCTGAGACAGGTGAGTAAATGCGTTACTATAATCAGGATGGAGCAAGCAGGGCACCACCCTTAATCTCAACCTGGATAGCAGGAGCACCATTAATAGTCTTGCAGCACCTTTAAAGACTTCTAGGATTTATTTGGCAGAAGTTTTCACAGACTGCTTTCGTGGACTGTCACCCAAAAATAAAGTCCGTGGAAGTTTCTGTCAACAAACTGCTCAGTCTTTAGGGCCACCCAGTATGCTTGTTTTTGCTGCAGCGGATTAACACAGCTCCAAAGTGGGAACAATTTTCCCAAGATCATCTTTTGGCTGTAATTGAAATGGTATTGAAAATATCTGGGGTTTTTTGTCAATACAGAGTCATTAAGAACTTTTTTTTTTCAAGATGACAGGAGACATGCTAACTGTCAGATTGCTTAGGCACTTATCCAGGGTAGTAGTTCAGGAAGGCTGGCATTGTCACAGCTTCTCATTGGCTCTGTGCCCTCACATAACACCATTGAATGCAGTGGTTGAGGATGGGGAAGAAAACTGCAAAGATGGGACATACAGCTTCATCCACCAGTTTTTTGTTGTTATTGTTGTTGTTTTACTGCTAAGCATCTTTGAGGAAGACGAGTCTGTCGGCCTGAGCAGTCAGGTTTTGGAATGTCATAACTGGTTGCGTGCAAGATTTGGTGGAGACTTCAATCAAAATTCAAGTCTTCATCAAATACCTTGGAAATGACCGAAGGAAGGTGCTATTTGAAGGTGTGGCATGCAGGAACTTAACCTTTCCCCATCTGTTTTTCTCTTGCAATTTTCCCCATTCCAGCTGTGTTGCCAAGAAGCATAGTGAAAGCATATCTAGAGTCCTAATTCGACAAGTGAGTGGAGGGAATTACCAGGTAAAAACAGCAGGTAAGGGAAGGGTTAAGCATGCCTCCTGCCTGTCTACTGCTTTTCCAAGTGCAGAAGCTGTTCTTGTTGCACAATAGAGACTAGTGTTCCTAAACCTCTTATTCTCACTTTAATTATCCTTGATGCTGGTTTCTGAAGTATGTGTGCACACATAAAACTGTGTCTTTGAGTACAACTTGTGTCCTTGAGTATAAGAGGTCTTTTGGAAAGTTATTGGAACTAGAAAGAGGATCTGTGGATCTGCCTTCTTAATTTAGACTGGGGCAGAAAATGTGTTGCTGTCCTGATGCTGTGGGACTGCGAGTCCCATCAGCCCTAACCAGCATAAATCAATGGTGAGGGATGGTAGAAGGCACAGTCCAACAGTATCCAGAAGGGGCCGCACCTTCCATTTCCCTGTTTCTGGCAGTAGACATTCTTGTTTTGACTACGCAAACCTCTGTTTGGTGCCATTACAAATGGTGGGGTTGAGAGGCTACTCCTCAGCAAAGTATGCACTGCAAGGTTTGTGCAAGGAGATTGCATATAGGATAGGATGTTTATGGTATATACAGGCAACTCTCCTAGTTAATCATGATTCCTTGGCTTACCAGTCTGCCTACTTGTTCCACACGTAAAACATCTTGAGTTATGGTAAGATAATTGGGCTAACATGTAAGGTGTTAACACCTTAAATAATCTCATAGTTCCTAAATGATACTAATAATCTGTTACTGAATAATAAAAGTTTATCAAGCAAACGGTGAAGTTAGGTTTCTTTGTCTTGACATGCCAGCATGGAGGCCATTCCACCTCTACCCACCATGGCTCATACACATAGGGCCCTTTCACTCTACACAGTTATAGCACTATAATTCCATTTTAACTGCCGTGGCAACACTGTACAGAATCCTGGGATTTACAGTTTAGTGAAGGGCATTTAGAATCCTCAGTCAGAGCTCTAATCCCTCTGGCCAAACTACAAATCCATGACTTCCATAGAATGCAGCCATGGCAGTTCAAGTGGAATCATAATGCTATGATAGTGTAGTATGAAAAGGCTCCTAATGAAATTACCAAAATTTAGAAAAATTACTTTTTGGACCACAGTTCCCAGAGGGACCATTCATTATGCTGGCTAGGGCATTCTCTAGACGGGATCTTTGAAATCCTAGTGTGCTGAACCACAACTCCCATTAGCCCCAACAAATATAACCAGTGGTCAGGGACAATGGGAACTGCAGTAGCAACAATTTGCCTTGAATCCCATCTCAGGAAAAAGGCACAATATAAATCTAAAAAATAAGCAAATAAATAAAAGAATCTGGATTGGGAAAGACTTCTTTGGTGCTTGGTTGTTTGCTTGGTACTGTGGGTTTCTAAGCTTTCTCTGCCCTCATTTGCTGTTTTGTATGGGATTTTTTAAGTCTGAAGAGGGCCTTTGTTACTTTTAATCTCTGCAACATGCTCTGTTAAAGTAAGGAGAGGTCATAGAAAACCCAGGTCATTATAGCCCACAGGGATTTCTTGCCTGGTCCCAGTCATGGCATCTAATATTGAGTGTGATGCCAGGATCAAAGCTGGAGAAGCCCCTTGAATAGTTGTATAAAAGAGGACATGTCACAAGGCGTTGCTTGTTCCACAACCTCCACTCACTGGCATGCCCTCTTCTGCAAAGCCATAAAAGGTATAGGAGCCCTGTTCCTTGTTTCACCTGACAACCCTAGATATTAAAGAACTCTGCCACCTTTTAAAATATCTTCAGCTGAATCTGCACTGCAGAAATAATGCAGTTTGATGCAGCTTTAACCACCATGGCTCCATCCTATGGAATTCTGGGATTTCTAGTTTCTTGTGCAGCAGAGCTATCTGACAGAGAAGGCTAAATATCTCACAAAACCACAAATTCCAGAATTCCATAGTACTGGACCATGTGTCAAACTGTTTCTACAGTCCAGGTGCAGTTGCTTTCTTAATATTGTTAAAGAGTGCTTTAAATTGGCTCATTTCACCATTACTCCAATCTGTGTAAGGAACAACAGGGGCTCTGTCAGACTTTGCCCCTTATGTATCTCAGATAAATAGAATTGAGGAAATAAGTATGGTTATCAGATTGAATCTGGGACATGGCCACTGTAACTTTAATCCATAATAGAGAAGGACAAGGCACTGTAAAGCTCTATCAAACAGAATGAAAATCCTGGTCTTCTCTCACCTTTCATACCCCAGCTTCCATCTGTACCCTCCCAACATGGCTATTGCTTCGTTGCTGGAGCATGTGTATACATGCGTGTGTGCATGCATGCATTTGTACTTGTTGTTGGATACATAGCACATTGGGAGGACACCTCTGTTCTTGTTGCTGGAGATATAGCCTCATTGGGATGGCAGGTACAGCTACAACAGAAAGTTGGAGTTTGGAAGGTGGGAGTGGACATGTATGCTTGTCCCATTTCACTGAGTTTTATGGTATCTTGCATTGCTCCACAATCTAATGTGGCTACTCCTGAAGAAATATGACTGTTGCTATTAAGAAGGGTGCAAGGGATTCAATAGTTCTTTGCCAATGGCTTGAAGCCCATAGTTATGGAAGGAAAAGCTTTGCAGGGACCATGCAGGAGATGTTGGATGGAGTGGGTTTGGAAGTCCTTTGCTTATGCTTTTATCTGTCCAGGACAGAAATAAGGCCCTACTTCACTTTTAACAACGGCCCCTGTTAAACTCTGGTTGCTAATGTGCGAGAGAAAGTCTTCCTGAGAGAAGGTTGCAGGGCAAAAATCTGGGCTTTGGTTTGACTATGACTTCAAAAGCCTAGTTCCTCTCTTCTGTCAGCCATCCTTGGAGCATTCCTGCCCTGGTATTGTATATGATTGCCATGTACTCCGCAACAGATTTAAAGAATGTTCCTCAGCCCTGATCAACAGCAAGACAGATTTTTCAGCCATGGGATATTCAAAGGGAGGAATTCCAGGCCAAAGGATGAGCTTTCCAACGGGGCTCACATCTTGAAATCTGAGGTGCAATTAGAAGTGTAGAGAGTGGTGCTGCTAGACAGTGGTTGGTGATCTTACTACATCTCCTTCTCTCCCACAACTTTTGTTCCATGCCAGACACGGAGGCAGTGAAGCAAGCGGCTCTGGAAATGGAGGAGCAAGAGCTAGTGAGCCTGAGGACAGAAGCCTTCACCACCGCCCGGAGTCTGCTTACTGCAGCAGCAGATGCAACAGAGAGGGTCATCTCTTCTTACAAAGAGGTACAGTTGCAACTAGGCCAGCCTTCCCCAAGTCTGGCACCCTCCAAATATACTGGACAACAACTCCCATCCTCTCCTGCCATCACAGCCAGTGGATGTTCTGGTTGATGGTGAAGGGAGTTATAGTCTGGCTAAGTAACCATTTGAACTGACATGGTAGGAGGGGGGATCAGTCTGTTTCTCAGAAGAATGGAATGAGTGACAACATTATTTTCCGCCTGAGAAATGTTTTTAAGTGGAACTTAGGCAGCACTCTGTAGAACATGGCTTACACCAAGGCAGATCAAGGTCTCAGTTGGGCAGATCAATGTCAGTCAGGAAGCAAAGCATCCTGAAATCTAGTAAAACAAACAAAACCTTCTTTGTATGTGTTTTGAAGTGCCTAAACTAATAGGACACTGGGACACCAGGACACTGAGAGATCAGGTTTGACCCCACTTGACCATGGAAACCCATTGGGTGACCATGGGCAAGGCACATTCTCTGAGCCTCAAGAAAGGCAATGGCAAACCTCCTCTGAAAAAATCTTTGCCAAGAAAACCTCATGTTAGGTTCACCTAAGGTTATCATGAATCAGAAATGACTTGAAAACACGCAGCAATAAGAAGACTAATAAAACTCTCCAAATGATGCCATCTGTACATCATAGCCACATGTAAGTCTGTGGCTGCCCATAGAAGCTTTTAGTTTATGCTAAGCTGCCATCCTCCACATGTATTGGATTGCAACTCCAAGCTTTGCCAGCCAACATGGCCACTGGCTGGGGATAATGGACGTCCAACATGTATGGAGGGCCCTGGATTCACACAGGTGGTTCCTGGTGAGAAACTCTGCTTTTGAACTTTTCTGCCTTTGAAGCTTCCTTCAGGAACTTGCCAAAGCCTCATTTTGGGGAAGGGTGATGATTCAGTGATGAACCAGATACACTTCATGCTGGTTTATTCTCAGAATCCCAGCTAAAAGGCTGAGATGATCAGGAAGACTGAGAGTTGAGAACCTTGATAGCTATTGCCAGTTAGAGCTCACAGTGCTGATCTAAGAGCTTTGCAGAATTACCTGCTATAAGGCAGATTCTCATATCCATATACTGTATCTGAATATAGACCTGTAGGAGAAATGGACAACTTCAAAGCGGTGTGAAGTCAGAGCAAATCCACCCTATCTACTGGGCACTGCTGGGTCCAGTTCCTGTTGCACCACTTCTACATTTTTGTGGTCTACACAGCAGTTGGCAAACGTAACTAAAAACTACTGTAATTGAACAATAAAACCATTAAAATAATTGAACTCATTACAGTGACTAGGAACCACAGTCACAGCAATTCTGTGACCTTTGAGTTCTGAATGTAACCTAATGATACCTTCTGACTGTCTCTTGCAGACAAAACTTGTTTGTGTCCAGACAGGTTTCCAGAATCATCATCATCATCATCATCTTCATCATCATCATTATTATCATCATCCTTTATTTATACATTGCTGTAAATTTACATAAGAACTATCTCCATATTTTCTCCTAGTTGTCAGGTTCTGGGCTAAGTGTTACATTTCATGTATGAAAACTGCACAGAAATACCCCCCACTCTTGGGCAAATGCTAGATTAGACAACCGCTGTGTTTCCTTTTCAGGAGCAAGATGTCATGCTTGTTCCTTCTTCTATTAGGTGACTGAACTGGCTGGCTATACTGCCCGGGTATATGAGATGTTCCAAGTGTTTGAGGACGTGCAGCACTGCAACTTCCGACGTCCAGGAGAGCTTGAGGAGACTCAGCCTCGTACAGGGGCAGCGAGGCAGCACGGTGTGCGAGTAGAAGGTCCTCTCCAGATACAAGGTAAGACATTCCAGCTCTCAAGTGAATTTGGCTGAAGAAGTGCACTGTCCCTCCTGCTGTTGGTTTGATAGCTGGTAGATGAGTCTTGAGAGCAAACATAGTGTAGTAGTTTGAGCATCAGAGTTAGACTCTGGAGATTAGGGTTCAATTTCCCACTCGAACATAAAAAATTGGGTGGCCTTTGGCATGTCACACTTTCTTAGCCTCAGAGGATGGCAATGGCAAACCCCCTCTGAAGAAACTTGTCAAGAAAACCCTATGATAGCTTTGACTTAGGCTCGTCATAAATCAAAAATAACTTGGAGGCACACAACAACAACAACAACAACAACAAGCTAAATCCTGCCAGTGATTTCCCACAGTGGGTATCAGATTCTGCACCTTGCAAAGATCAAACCAAGGCTGCATCTTCTGCACATCTACTTGGAAGTAAAACCTATTAAACCCAGTGGAACCTGGGCCAACGTTCATAGGATCTAGTTATCGAAATCCAGAGATATCTGCATATTAAGAAGGAGAATTTTGCTAACTTTGATCTAGCCTTTAATTACCCCACATTGGCTGAGACCCATGACTAGTCTGGCCCCCCAGTCCTGGATAACCCATTAGAAATTTGAACCTAGTTCTCAGTGACCCAGGAAACTTCAGACTGAAGTTAGAGATTGTACCACTAGAGTCTCGCACAGTATGTCTGAAGTCAAAGTCATGGGTTTGTTTCACTGTCACTCTCCCTTTTCTTTGAATAAGAGCTAGTAATAGTTGTTTTTCAGTTTTTTTATTTGTATGTACGAAAAGAAACCTAGCTTTTTTAGAAAGAAGACTAGCTAGAATGCATCCCCCTGACATTTGGTTTTCTTAGTAAAGGAATGGGGAAGGGATATGGAAGGCTATCCAGTCAGATAGGCAGAAGGAGTAGAAGTCAGAGGTGATTATAGCACCTTGATGTGAACCAGGCCTCATGGCTAGAAAGTCAGGAGTCAGGACTGCCTTCTGGCCATCAGCCCAGACTTTCTGTCTCTTTTCCTTCACTGTGTAGTGCATGATTACAAATAAGAAGAGGCAGGCTGACAATAATTTTCAGGTCTAACAGATACTTAGACAATATTTCTTACTATTGGTCGCAGCAATTGGATGCAGTTGAAGAACTACTATAAGACAAGGATAAACTAACCCACAAAAAGAACCTCAAACCACTTTTAATAATTTCACAGTGGTCTCCTTTACCCATATCTAGCTCGGTAGCAGTTTGCTTTTGTGTCAGAAAGCTCCTTTCAGTCTTTTGGTTTCTACTGCTCTGTGTCCACTCTTATTCTTCTTTCCAATGTTGTCTCTTTCCTTTCTTTCTCTTGCTTTCTTTCACTCTCTATATATCCAGCCTCATCTTCTCCTACTATCCCAAAGCAACGTTCCCTCCATCTGTCTCGTCCCGCACATTGTACACCCTTTCCATTGCCCACCCAGAAGTCCATCCTATTATGGAAGTCATCAGTATGTGTGCTCCTTGCTCTCTGTTACCAGTTGTTTCCTTGGCTTCTAGACTATTCAGTTCTAATCCAGGATCTGCATCTGTGGTGGTTTGGTTGTTTGATTGGTTATGTGTGTGTGTGGATGGGTGGGTATGGATGAGAGAGACAGAGAGAGAATTAG
The DNA here is from genome assembly GCA_034509955.1 of Urosaurus nigricauda. Lineage (NCBI taxonomy): Eukaryota > Metazoa > Chordata > Lepidosauria > Squamata > Phrynosomatidae > Urosaurus > Urosaurus nigricauda. The sequence continues at coordinate 143,754,771 of JAOEGL010000002.1, read as the reverse complement.
GTTTATATCCTCCCTTTTCACCAATAAAAATGCAGGATGGCTGATGACACAAGAACTGGTAAGATTCAGCATGGCCAACATTGTCTGTTGTGTGATTGTGAATTTTAGGGGAAAAATGGATTTAAAAAATACCTCTAGGTTGATGGGATAGCTGCAGTATTTCCTCACTCCCTGGTCAAATATCATGAGATATCTTCTCTTATATTTGGCAACACTTTTTTGGCCAGATCATGTTTCACTGAGTCAGTTCAGACATCATATCAAGCCATGGTTAAGCTTCTTTGATCGTGGTTTGACAGGATGTCTGAGTTGACACTAGGGAGAAAAAGTGAGGTGTGCTGCCCCCTTCTGGCTCTGTGTGTGTATGTGTGTGTGCACAATATGTACACTTGCGCACATGCACATATTGCCATGCAAGGAATGGAGCATTGGAGCAATGACTTTCATCGTAGATTTGATGCCCAGTCTTTTCATCCCTACCTCTCATCCTACACGCCCCACCCTTTTCTGCTGACAGGACGTGTGATTGATGTCGATAATGGCATTATCTGTGAGAACATCCCCATCATCACTCCCACAGGAGATGTGGTGGTCGCTAGCCTCAATATCCGAGTAAGTAGTCTGGAGGTCAGTAGATGGGAAGTGGGTGGATGTCAGTAGGATCTTGACTGGAGTAATAACACTTAACTTTTTCCAAAAACAAGTAGCACAGAGGCACATGCTACTTGGAAGTTACACCCTCTAACCAGAAAAGCACATACCTGTTGCTTCAAAAATGTGGGCCATGGGTTCAGGTTACTCCTGTTGGGTAAGATAGCTTGCTTTTGAACCTACTGTTGTGCCTTTAACCAGGACATGCTGTCTGGGAGTGAACAAAAGATAATACTAATAACCTCATTATGACTAATTCCCCCTTCAGATTTCTGCTGGTAAAGTTGTTTTGAATACTCAGGATTAAGCCTATTTCTCCCAGTCAGGATTTCCCCCTCTCAGTCAATTGATAATCTTGTTGGCAAAGTGTGTACACATTACACACATTGTATTCCGTATTGTTTCTTCCTATATCCTGAGACATAGTGTTCACACTGGGGGGTGGGGGGGAAGCAGCTCTAGTACAGGGCTGTGATGAGTCCTTTTTCAGACTCATTGTGATAAAAAGGAGGCAAGCAGGGAGCATACTGGTGTTGGGATTGCTGGCATTTTGTAGGCTACTATTCAGAATGCAGGAGATGTGCAACAGCAGAACTGAGGGATGGCACTGAGAGTTCCTGCTGACTTTGCCTCTTTCAAGGTCAGGTAGGTAGGGTAAAAGTGTAGGGGGTTGTGATAAGGCTTCGATTGCAGCCTTCTAGCCAATATCTTTTTGTGAGTGTGTAGAAAAAGCTGGAAACACACCAGGAATGCAGGATTGGATTGGGAATAGAGATAGTGAGCTGACGTGGCCCAGACATTGCTGTCAGGGCCCCAAAGGGCACATTGCCTTAGTTGGCATTATGCCTACTGAGGCTGGCAGATCATGGAAATACACTTCTCTCTGTGTATTATTGGGTAGAAAGGGAGGGCATTGATTATAAAGACAAGGGGGGAATCTGTCTTTTCTAACCCTCTCTGCTGTCCCTTGCAGGTGGACGAGGGCATGCATCTCTTGATCACAGGCCCAAACGGCTGCGGCAAAAGCTCACTGTTCCGGATTCTGGGTGGGCTCTGGCCAACATATGATGGCATCCTCTATAAACCACCACCTCATCGGATGTTCTACATTCCACAGAGGTACAGTGAGTCAATATTCAGCTGATCTGCAGGGATGGTAAAAGAATATGATATAATTACAGCTTGTAAATATAAACTTTTGAAGATACAACTCCTAGAATCAGGTCATCTTAGTTGGGGGAATTGCAGAACTTTAGTCCAAAAAAAGATACTTTTTCATCTGCATCTCATCTCAGTGCAAGTTTCATTCCTTCTTTAAAGGACCATGGGAAGCATTACTGAGAGAAGGTATGTGGGGAAAATGCTTTGGATCCTCTCAAATGAAGTCTGGGTATGATTTCTCTGTTTTCTCTTCCAACTCTAGGCCATACATGTCTGTGGGAACCCTGAGGGATCAGGTGATCTATCCAGACACAGCACAGGACATGGCACAGAAGGGAAAGACAGATGCTGATCTGGAGCAGATCCTTGACATTGTCAATCTCAACTACATTGTGCAGCGTGAGGGAGGTGGGTGTCATGGGTGGGGCAGGATGGACAGTGGAAGTGTTGAATTCATGGAGAACAGCTGGAGACAAGCATCATGTCATGTTGCCTCCCACTTGTCTCTCTGGTTATATGAATCAGGAAGTGAAGGGACAGAAAGGAGATGTGGGAGGGTGCAACAATGATTGAGTGACCAATGAAACATTCTGTCTTTCTGTTTATGGGTGGACCAGGCTGGGAAGCAGTCAGTGATTGGAAGGATGTACTTTCGGGTGGTGAGAAGCAGCGAATGGGGATGGCCCGCATGTTCTACCACAGGTTAGTAAAACAACTAATGTGGAGTATGACTATCATCTTCCTTTCATTATCTGGTATCTCTTCCTGCTAGCTCATCTGTGAATTGTGTGTGGGGTATGATCATTTTCTTTTGGTCATTCTGTTCTAGTACATTTGTTCCTTCTTCCACCAGTTCAGCCATGAATCACTTGGAATGGTGAAATATTTTGGGGTTCAGTTTATTCTTCACATCTGTCTGCTCCCATTAGAAAGATGGCAGAATTAAGGACTAGTCTACACATAAGTATACTGTGCAAATTGCTGCAGATATTTGCATATTTGCATCACCGGTTAATTGTCTTCACTTTCCTGCACATATTCACATCTACTTGCATCTATTCACCCTCCCTCTGCCAAAAGTGCACAGGCATCCAAGTCCATGTGAAGCAAGCAGCCAGCCATACATGCGATACTGAGCATTTCTGCAGATACTCTAGTAAAAACTGCAAAGCCTTTTCCTGAACAATTTAAGGAGTTTTTTTTTTGTGGGGGGCAAAGGGGGGGGGGGCAAACTCCTGAGAATCATGTGTGGCCACACTGAAGTCTATATTCAACAGGAATGAGAAGTATTTTAATCATATAGACAAGCCCCAAGCTCGGCCCAGAGCAAAGTGTGAGTATTAAACCAGGAAAACCAAAAATGATGTGGGTGGAAGAGATGTACAATAAAAAAGGGGGTAGAAGTGGTGCAGAAGTGGTAAACAGTAGAAGGTAAGGAAAAGCAATGAAGAAGGGGGAAAGATAGTGTGGTGTGTGTAGAATGGGCTGAGTGGACAGCTGCTTTAGAGCTCTAATTTGACCCTTTGCTCATCTCCCAAGGCCAAAGTATGCTCTCCTGGATGAATGCACAAGTGCTGTCAGCATTGACGTAGAAGGCAAGATCTTCCAGGCAGCAAAGGATGCTGGGATAGCACTGCTCTCCATCACCCACCGACCTTCACTATGGTATGCCTTGTCTTCTCCCCCCAGACTTGAGATAGCATGTTATGCTTCTTTTGATCTTCCTTCGCAGTTCACTGTCTCTTGTTCTCTGTCTTTAAAAACCAAATATCCCAGCTTTACATGGGGGTTCTCAGTGTTACTGATTAAATCTTCAGCTCACTGAACCTCAGTAACTTTGCAACAGCAGGTGCCTTCCAGCTTCTACCCCTGAAGTCTGCCCACAGGCTAATTCTCCTGCAACACTATGCTCCTCAAGGCTAGTTGGAATCTGTTGGTGGGTGCCATGGACACAGTTCGTGTTTTCACTCTTTTGCTGGGATCAGCCACTCCTTGGATAGCAATAGCACTTACATTTCTATACTGCTTATTAGTGAACTCAGCGCTCTCGAAGTAGTTTACAGTCTGTAAGCCAATTGCCCCCAACAAGCTGGGTACTCATTTTACCATTCTATGAAAGGATGGAAGGCTCAGTCAGCCTTGGAGCCCTGGGATCTACCTTTTTGACTTTGAAAGGGCAGGGAAGGGCAAGGGGATCCCTGCCAAGTGATACCACGGGGATCCCATCACCTCTGTGGTGTACCATGAGAATGCCTATTTGCCCCTGCAGAGGAGTTTCTGTGTTCCCATCAGGCATTTTCCCTTCTATCTCTTCCCCTGAAGGAGATCAGGAATTGGAGGAGGAATGTGGGCATGCTCACTTTGACAGTACAGCTGCTAAAATTGAAATGATACAGCAAAGATTATCATGGTCCATAAAAAGTAAGGTGAGGAATAGGAAGCTGGCTAAGCACTAGATTTGAAGGAGAGGAGATTTTATTTATTTATTATTCACATTTATATTGGAATCATTGGATTCCTCCTGTGGAATTGAAGATAATATGCATGGTTCTGCTTCCCTCCTTCCTCACTTTAATCCTCACAAGAATCCTGAGGGAGAAGTCATACAAAGAGAGAGTGACTGGCCCAAGGCCACTCAGTGAGTTTCACGGCTTATTGAGGATTAAATTACTACACAAAATTGGGATCTGGAGAATAGAACAAGAAAGAAAGAAAGAAAGAAAGAAAGAAAGAAAGAAAGAGGTATAAAACAGGTTCAAAAATAGAAAGATGCAACAGAAGATGTATATTGCATAAATATATAACAGGTTGAGTATCCTGTATCAAGAATTCCAAAATCCAAATGTATCCACATGGGTGGCTGCGATAGTGACACCTTTGCACACAAACTTTATTTTATGTACAAAATTATTTAAAATATTATATATAAAATTACCTTCAGTCTAGTAGTGTAAGTGTGTATGAAACATAAATGAATTTCATGTTTAGACTTGGGTCCCATCTTCAGAATATCTCATTATGTATATGAAAATATTCTCTAATCTTAAAAAATCCAAACCACTTCTGGTCCCAAGTATTTCGGATAAGGAAAACTCAATCTGTAATATAAAAAAAACAAAACTGTAACGTCACTAAAAAAAAATCACACTAGAATTGAGGCGTCACAACCACACCACAAAAGTATTATAGTGCCAATCACAACTGAAAGAACCAAGCATGCTTCAACCCTAAGTTTTTTCTAGTGCTGTAGAAAATGGCCAAAATCCTATTAGGGCACTATGCTAGTACAAAAAAATCACTGCACAAATAACTGCACTTTCTCAGAGGTTGCATATATACAATGCATAATGCAGCTAGTTGTTCTGCAAGCACACACACACACAATTCTCTTTTACATTTAATTTGGTCAGTGAGGAGCTAACTAGCCATTGCACAGCAGCTGAGGTCAAAGTCATCACACATGAACAATCAGTTACACAATTGTAGGCCTAGTGCAGTAGTTCTCAACCTTTCTAATGCGACCTTTAATACAGTTCCTCATGTTGTGGTGACCCCCCAAACATAAAATTGTTTTCGTCTTGGTTCCTAAGACTATTGGAAATAGGTGTTTTCTTATGGTCTTAGGCAACCCCTGTGAAAGGGTCATTCGACCCCCAAAGGTTGAGAACCACTGGTCTTGTGTATATTTACACTACACTAAAAGTCTGTAGGACCTTAGCCTATATTCTTCTATAGCATTTGACCAACTAGAGCAAGAATAATAAATGTGTGGGCCTCTACATGGTGTTGGAGTACAACTCCCATCAGCCCTAGTCAGCCTAGTCAGTGGTGAAGAACGCTGGGACTTGCAGTCCAACAATGCCTGGATGTCTGTATGACTCCCACCCCTGAACTGTAAAGAGCTGGAAATTAAAAACAATGCATCTAGGACATATAAGAAATTATTTTAATTTGACACTACAGTGGGACCTTGGGATCCATGAAAAACCACGGGACTTCAAGTCCCATTGTCCCCTGTGGTGGCGCATGCATGTGGTCACACTGCCATTAGAAACAACAGGACTTCAAGTAAGCCCACGTTGTCCATAATAGTCGCGTGGCCGTGAGCACGCACTGCCATTGGGGACAGCGAGGGCTTGCTGTGTGTGGAGATTAAATTTGCAGATGGCAAGCCAGCAGATACTAAGGTCCCATGTATATAACAGGCAATTTTTAAAAAACCTATGTACTGAAATAATTCACACGTTCTAGTGTGAATATTGAAGCACTGAGAAGGGCAAAGCTCTTGAGAGGTTTAAAATGTTTTGCTGAAATATTAAAGATGTGAATGCTAAACAGCCCTGCTGTCTGTCAGTAGCTTCTAATTCCTTCCAAGACACAAAATTCAGTCCAACACCCTAAACCAGTGATGGCGAACCTTTTACAGACCATGCGCCCAAACTCAGTGGCGTTCCCGCATCAGGTATCAACCAGTGCCAGGAGGGCAGGACTTTGGGAGGTGGGAGGTGTTTTCCCTGGGGGGTAAAACACACATGGAAAAAAAATAGAATAATAGCTCGAAACAAAAAAAGCCACTCATATAAATATTAAATCCATCCTTCTCAGCCCTGCTCAAAATGGAGGACCTTTTGGAATCCCTCCTGGACGAGAGATTGAAATGGAGGACAGGTCCTGAGGACCAAATCTGGTCATCCTGAGCTAAAAATACCCCCCCACACACACACACACCCCAACACACATAACTCTTTCCAGGAGGGAGTGCTGCCTAGTGAACCAGGCAGCTATCCATCCTGGATAGGTTTGAAGGATCGACCCTCACCCATGCCCCTTAGGAAGTAGAGCTGCCTGGTGAACTAAGTAGCTCTGCCTCCTGGAACGGGTCATGGGGAAGGGTCAATCCTACACCCCTTTCCAGGGTGGGATGGGTGGAGAAACTGAGCGCTCCTTTCCTCCATCCCTTCTACCCTGGACGGGCTTTCTCCTCCATACACATGCTCCACTCTCCTCCCTTGCTCCTCCTGGCCTCTGCCACATGCCCTTAGAAGGGGCTTTGCATGCCCTTTCTGGCATGTGTGCCACAGGTTCAGCACCATGGCATCAAACAGTACTGTACTTTGTCCTGGTTGAACATTTTCCAGGAGGCTACCCACATCACTGCTGCCATTAGTCTTCTGGAAATAAGCCACATCCTCCCAACCATATGCCGAGGAGGTACCTCCTTCCTCCAGTAACAAACCCCCATCACAAGTTCATAGTTATTCTGACGGCAGTGGTGAAGGGTAGTAGAAATAGAGAGAGACCCCGCACAAGATAGATATACCCAAATAGGGAGACTGTAGGCATGATAAGCCCTTGTGGCGCAGTGGTTAAATACCTGTACTGCATTTAACTCCATAAGGTTGCGAGTTCAATACCATCAAAAGGGCTCAAGCTTGACTCAGGCTTGCATCCTTCTAAGGTTGCTAAAATGAGTACCCAGATTGTTGGGGGCAAGTAGCTTACAGTTGTAAACTGCTTAGACACTGCTTAGGCAGTATGAAGCAGTATATAAATGAAGCTGTTTTGTTTTTCAATCTACAAGACTCAGGCAGAGCAGTGGAGGATAGGGGAGCTTGGAGATGTCTCATCCACAGGGTCACCATGAGTCAAGGATGATTCGAGAGCAGTTAACAAAAACAAACATCAGTTTCATTGTCTCTTCTTTCCTACCACCACGGTGGCTACCACTGTATTCATACACATGGACGCGGAACAATGGATATAAATTGCAGGAAAAGAGATTCCACCTCAACATTAGGAGGAACTTCCTGACAGTAAGGGCTGTTCAACAGTGGAACACACTCCCTCGGAGCGCAGTGGAGTCTCCTTCCTTGGAGGTCTTTAAACAGAGGCTGGATGGCCATCTGTCAGGGATGCTTTGATTTGGAGTTCCTGCGTGGCAGGGGGTTGGACTAGATGGCCCTTGTGGTCTCTTCCAACTCTATGATTCTATGATTCTATGATTCTATGATTCTATGATTCTACATACATATCCCATTTTGATAGTTCCCATCACATTCCATCCTCACAGCCACTTAGTAAGGGCACCAAGGAAGGGCATAGGGAACTTCTTTGTGAGGAAGTACCTGCAGTTTCCTTAGTGACCAGCAGAGATTGCTCTAGACTGGGACCTCCACCTAGTTCCCCTTGGCTGGAGCTGGGACTACACATGAATTTCCCTGGGACTTCCTACTAGAATAGTCGCCGCCAGATCCCAGACATCCTGAAGATGACTTTTATGAACTGAAGCGTTCTGACAAGAGATAGGAAGCACCTGCCAAAATCTTCCTTCCTGTTTACTCTACAGAGGGGACAGGAAGCTGGCTGTGTACAGAATCTGGCAATGCTGGGCCTGCCCACCTTCCTCCCCGCCCACAAAGGCTTCCTTTCCGTCCACCCTCTCTCCCTGTTTCCATCACCCCTTCTAGTCCCTGGCTGCTCTCCCAAGCAGGGAGTCACGTCCCCAGCAGGAAGCAGCAGTGGGGGTGGCTATCACAGGCTCATCTCTGGAGACTGAGAGGCGCTTTGTTCTTGACAACCCCAGAGAGAGCTCGGTGGAAAAAAAGATCCCTTTCCAGGGATGGATGGGCATGCCAACCCCACCCACACACCAGGGCACTGGCTGGGCCCAAGGAATGAGGGGGCAGTGGCCTAGCTTCAGTTAGGAAGGAGATCCAGGCCCTCGAGTGAAGCACAGCCAAGAACAGCACCTTACTAGCCTCCTCATTTTCCTTCCCCTCTCCTCCAGGAAGTACCATACCCATCTTCTCCAATTTGACGGAGAAGGAGGCTGGCGTTTTGAAAAACTAGACCCTGCAGCCCGCCTGTCCCTTCGGGAAGAGAAGCAACGCCTAGAACAGCAACTTGCTGGTGTCCCTGAAATGCAACAGCGTCTCAGCGAACTCTGTCAAATCCTGGGTGAAAACACAACAACCTCTGCAGCGGTGGAACAGGTTTGAGGTTCCGACATCCTGAAACATCCCCTTCCTGATCTTGCCCTGGCTTAGCTGTGCATTTGATAAGAGGGATCCTGACTTCGGTCTCAGGAGCTGCACAAAAGGATCAGGGATCGCCCCAACTAAATGAAGGAGCAACCCTGTTTTTTTCCCCTTGCTGAGACAGTGCTCATTTGTGGTACCCATTTTTTGTGCACTTAGGAATCGTCTCTGACTCCCTTGTCTTGGTTCAGGGCAGAAGGGGTCAACCTATACTGCCAAGCATCTCTGAACTGTGGCCTTCCATGTGGGAGGTGACTTCTTGTAAACACAGTGCCTGAATATCCACCAAGATAGCAACTCCAAAGCTCCTCCTCTGGTAAGAATTGTATCACCCCACTGCCAGTCCTTGTCTTCTGTGTCTACTGGTGTTTTGGGGAGACCTCCCAGCAGCAGCCATTGCCATTACTTCACATGGCCTCCTGGAAGCTTTACTTGGATTAGTTATGGCCTTTCTTCACCAAAACAACTGCACAAAGTTTTAATACAAATCAAAGCCATGAATGTAGTGCTTGCATCTCTCTCCCCTTTGTTGCCTCCCCTCCCCGATGCCCACTTTTTGCCACTACTGCAGAACCTAGCTGGACTGTGATGCTGAAAAACAACAGCTGGAATATGTAATTCTGAAACCCTGAACTTGAAATCCATATGAAGGAAGTATGCCTCTGTCTTTGGGAGACATTTGGATGAAATGACATAGGGGAGGGATACAGCAAGCGAAGAAAATTTCACCTGTGTTCTGTTAAGCCCTGGTGTTCCTCAGAAGTTTACAAGGGCCTCCTCTTTGAGGAGGCAGGTAAAATAATTCAATTTTTAAAAAAAGGTATTACATTCACATTGATCAGTCTCCCACAGCTGTTCTGGAATCTGGGGCTCGTTCTTGGTGTGTTCTGTGGGTGCTATAGCTCAGATCTGCTTGGCAACCTATAAAAATGAAAGTACAGTATGTCACAGAAATTGCTGCACTACACAGGGAGATTCCAGCTGCTGATCCACAGTGAGTCTTCAGCAGATAAACCTGAGATGCAAAGAGGCCTTTGGAGCAAGGTATTTTGAAAACCACTGTTCTGTGATAACATGTTATACCCTTACATGGTCACAGTGCCACTTAAAATATAAATCCATGTCCATTTTTATTAGCAGCCGTGTCCACATGACTTTAGATCCCTGTCAAAATTTTCAACATTGAGTGTAAATGCTCCTTTAAGTTGAGGAAGCTGGTGTTCCAAGTTAAACCAATGTCTCTTGCCAAAGTAGTGCATAAGTGACCCAAAACATATACTCTAGAGAGGCTGCAGTGTTATCTATCCACTGCTGTTGTAGTTTCTGATATGCCAGTTCTTCAAGGTTTCATTTTCCTGAAACGTCTAAGGGGGTGCAGAAATGCTCAACGCCTTGTCTAAAGGGGGCTATATAGACTGGAGCCTGAAAAAGCTATTTTGAGGAACTGCCTCCTTGAAGATTCTGGAAGTTGTTGTCCCAACAAGGAACTTTTCTGAGCTATAATACAGACATATTTTTATGTGAAAACGAGAGGGCCTCGGCGGATGAAGTTGCTTCTGTTCCACTTTCCAGCCTCTCTCCACATGAGGAGGACAGCAGCTTGGCCTTGGTTGCATCCCACAAGTCTTTGTTCTTGTCCCCACTGTGTGTGATGTGACTGAAGGGAGAGTCCAGCAAGGGAAAAAGATTAGAAGATGGATAATGCATGGTTGCCCTCCATGCAGTTATGCCAGTAATGTTTTCCCACATATGCTTTCATTTCAAATGAGCAAACCCTGAGCCCTCTTGTAACTCATGAAGGTGGTTGTTGGTGCTTTCGATGTTTAAATATTTGCTGCCAGTTGTGTTTTCCATGTGAAGGAACAGACCAGCAACCTAATTGTAATGTGTGCTCATGTGTATTTGAAATGAGCATTTGCTACAGCTGTTAAACAGGCTTTTTCTTTAATCCTGATAGGATAGCTTTGGGTGTCATGATTTGACTCCACAAACTGCACAAAGCCCTAATAGTTGTATCTCACGAGCTCTTCTCTCTCAGCTTTGCCATTTTGCACAAGTGTCTTCTTCCTCTTCTCTCTCTTCCCCACTCTTCAGCCACATGTATTTATTTTTGCTTCTTCTGCATATGCTTCACCCTGGGTGACACCCCGTTTTTCTGGCAAAAGAAGGAATATGGCTGCTTAGTGGAAAGAAGGAAACTAGCATCCTGTTTCTCTTCCCTGGTGAAACATCCTATAGGGCTGGCACCAATACTTAATACACTTGGATTTGGTGATTGCTTTACCCTCCCATGCATGGGTTGAGGAAGCCACCCAAAATGATAAAATTCCCACAGCGCTCCAGAATGCCTAGCTTAACATACTGGTCCAGAGCATTGTGGAACTTTTACAAGGGGTGCAGTATCTTGGGGTGTGCAAAAGCTTGAAGCTAAATCTTGTTGAACTGCAATTCCCAACATTCCTCACAATTGGCAATCCTAGCTAGGGCTGGTGGGAGTTGCAGTATAACAATCATATCATTTGCTTCCTTCCCCCACCACTTTATGCTATAATCAAATCTTAGGGCCCTGCTCCTTCATTTGTGCACAGGGGCTACTTTGGGCTTTTGAATCCATCCAGGTCTCTTGAGCTACTATCATTTGTCATCCTTGCACTTGTGCAACTGCTCCCATGGATTTTTTTTTTTTTTTATTCCTAGGGGCAACAGTTGGCACCTTGGTCCACTCAGGATAGTCCTGTGTGGACGTTCCCTCCCCAACACACAAATAAGCACATAGACAATGCCATAAGGAGGAACATGGCAATAAAGATGGAGCACCCAACAGACTGTTCATTTACAATGTCCTCATGTTTTCTTCACGGCTAACTTGGGCAATTGCCATATCAACCTCATGGTCAGTTTTAGAAGCATTCCATTTTGGGTCCAGAATGGGATATCTTTGTGTGGTCCTCTTAGGCTGGAGATGCACATGCAAAAAATGGTGTGGTAGTGGTATTGGCAGTGGATGGAAGAGTCTGTTCAGATTGTAGGGAGCTGTCACATTTGAAAAGATATTCCCCTAAGGAAAAAAAATGTCATGTACAGTGGGCGGTCCTCCTTTTAAATTAAGCTGGAGATGAGAATAGCAGGCTTGAACCAGATCCTTTCTCCTGAATATTATAGGGCTTTTTGCTTGTAAGAGTCTACGTATTTGCCAACATTACAAAAATGAGTCTCCCAACCTGCATTTTGAGCTAGCGTGGCCTGCCCTGTCACATTCTGCATGTGTAGAGCTAGATTTAGGTTTCTTTAATCTCTGATAGTTTTCTCTCTGCATATCTTTGTTGCTTTTTTTGGTTCTTTAGACTTTGAAAATCTGGCAATTTGAGGCTGCTGTTTTGTCTCTACCTACTCCCAGCTGCTATGAGCCAATCCTCCTCTTAGCTTACATTGCTAATAGGAATAAGGGTGACTTGCGTCCCCTGCTTTTTAGGGGTCACAAGTTGCAATCCTGACCATAGACCCTCATCAAGCCAACTCCAGCCAAACCAGTTATGTTGAGCCATTTCTAGGCAAGTGCAAGCCTATGCCATGGTCCTGTCAGGATCAAGTCTTTGTATCATCCATTTTATTACCAGTCTGAAATTCTTATGAAACCGTGAGAGTATACAAAAGTTTGAAGTGGGTTCAACCTACAGGTTAGACCTTGGAGAGGAGAATTCAGCTTGTTTTCTTCTGTATGTTATTGTGCAAGTTGCTAGTTTATTTAATTGCAGCGCATCTGTCTGCCTGTGTGTGTTTTGTGAGATATTTTTAAAATGCATTGTTGAATTCATTTTTGGCAATCTTTTGAGCCTGCCATCCACTGTATGCATTTCTTAAGATGAAAACCCCAACAAAGAAACAAGTTTTTTAAAAAAATTATGGCTTTGTCATGGGGTGGGGGTGGGGAGAAAAGCCAAAGTGTGTGCCATGAAGGTTGAATGTGTGTCAAAATTAAGATTCTCTCAGAAGAATGAAGCTGTTCCCATCTGCTTCCTCTGATGTCAGAATTTTACAAACTATGCAACAAAGACTTTCTTTCTCTGGTGTTTTGTACTTGCAGAACTGCCACCCCGTCCTCCCCTTTCCTTCTTTCCTCACAGTGCCTTTAATTCTGGTGAGAGCCAGGTTTCTTCAGATGATATAATAAAAAAAAAATTACTATAGATCACAAACAGCTGTCTGTGTTATTCTGAATTTAGCACTGGTATGTAACTTCTTCATAGCCTCTGCCAAGTATGGAATCAATCAGAAATGAAAGAGGGAGAATTCAAACAGGCTTCAACCCAAATTTAAAATATATGGATTTAAAAAAAATTAAAAATTAAATGGTAATACCTCTCAGTCTTAAGATCTAAGAAACAAATATAATGGAATACTTTGATACATTGCTCTCCCATTGGTCCCAAGATTCATTGATGATTTCCCCCCAGTTCCGCATCACCCGATCTGGATATCTTAATATGTTTTGGACCACAGTTACCCTCTGTCCCAGCCGGCATTGCTAGTGGTTGGGGATGATGAGAACTGTAGGCCAAAACAGATGAAGGAAGACAACGGGAAAAGACTGCCCTAGTCTTTTTCACCTATCCTGCTCATCCAGCAATATGTGAAAGCAGGTTGGGGTATCCTGCAGCCCCCCCCCCCCCCAGATGTTGTTGGTCCCTAACTCCCACCCTCTGACTATTCTGCTATGGCCTCTGGGGGGCTGTGTGATTCCCATCTCCGTGTTAAGAGTCCAACCCTCCTCACAGCTCAGAGCGGTAACATCTTGTCCTTTCCTCCAATCCCAAGACAAGGGTCTGAGCTGTTTTAATCTTCACATTGGATTTTCAAATTAGAAGTTTGGAATAGCACGAGGAAGAACCTTAATGTGTTTCGACTTTCCTGGGAACCCAAAGAAATGGCCCTGTAGCCAGCAGCTCACTGGACCTTCCATAAGGCCCCAAATAATGCCATTTTCCCTCATGTACAACCTCTGGCACTGGCTATAGGATTGATCATTCAATTCCTGCAGAGAACAAAAAGGATATAGAGAGTGCTGGGTGTGGATGGGCTTGGTGAAAACGGCTTGGTGAAATTACAAATACAGTTCTGCTTAAGTAGTGGTGGAGAGAGACTGGTACATGTCTAAAAGCCCCAAGCCCTTCAGCAAGAGTCTATCATATATGATTGCTTCGGCAATGGCCAGGAAAGAGGAGAGAGAAGGAGGAAATGCACTAAAAGGTCTGACTGAAAGAAGTCATGTAACAAATGAACGGAGATGGCTGACCCCTACAACTCAGCTAGACATCCCAGTAGGAAAACTGTTCAAGGATCCTAAGGAGTTCAATCTAAATCAAGGTGAAAAAATTACGCAGGTCTCCAGATGTTCGGCATGCAAGTCAACTCTACTAGCTAGCTGGTATAGCCGAGAAAAATGCTGGGAGATTCTGTCTCGTGATTCCCATGGGGAAACGGCAAAGAAAAACAAAGAAATATTCTACTCAACTTTCACAGTCTTTACTAGTAGGTGCTTTGTTTTAATGACCTTCCTTTTAAAAAAAAAAAAAAGTGTTGTTTACCTTAAATATAATTAGCTCATATTATGTTAAATTAAACAAGCACCCAAGGGCTTCTCAGCCTCTCCTGGTGCATTTGCATTAATAACAGCAGACAAGAGCAGGTTATCTGGAAGATCAAGTCTATGAAATACAGCCTGTTTTATTTGCTTTTTATTTTAAGAGTGACTTTTTAATTTTTCAACACAAGTTGACAATTCAAGAAAAGGATCTTGAAACTTCAATCACAAATACACTTCTATAAAAGAAGCCCCGCAGAAATGAGCAGAACTTCTTTTTGTGTCAGTGTTCCAAGGATTGTGTGATGAATGTCTCGTGAGGTGACCATACCTACATACCCAAGGCTTTCCTCCAGATTTACTCCACAAGATAGTTTTGTATGTGCTCCACTGGAAGGATCACATTCCTTCTGTGACACCACATCCAGTGTATAGGGTGTTTTAAAGAGTTTAATAAGCTAAACGTTGCTGCCCATGGATGACCCCAAAGGAATGTGACCCAACAAAGGTGCCTCTTCCTTCAGGTGAAAAGTGAGGTCTTCTCTGTTTGCAATGAACTTGTAGTTGTAGCCTACCTTGAGGCAGAGCAGAAGACAATAATAACAGAGGAAGCAGTTCTGCCTCTTCAGGCTGAGTGCTGAGGAATCACAGGTGGGTTCAAATTGTTGTTGTTGTTATGTGCCTTCAAGTCAACACCATATGATGGCAACCTTATCCTAAGGTTTTCTTGACCAGATTTGTTCAGAGAGGTTTTGCGTTCCTCTTAGTCTGAGTCAGCGTGACTTACCCAATGACAGCCAGGAGGTTTTCATGGCTAAGTGGGGATTCAAACTTTGGTCTCCCAGGCAGTACTAGTCCGACACTCAAACCACGACATCACACTGATTCCCAAATGCTCCATAAGAAACTCAAATACTTCTTTTATTAACTAAAATGTTTCATAGGGCAGGGTTGCTCAAAATGGTGGTCTCCTGGACCAGTAGCACAACTAGAGTTGATGTCATCTGGTGCAGGAAAAGGTTGCCCAGGGTGACCAGATGTTCCAACTGCAAAGGAAGACAAAGCACTATAAAATGCAGAACGTTTGAGAAAAACATAGGATGTTGAGAAATAAACACTAAAAACACTCATAGAAATGTAAATTTGTGTTTCTCGGTCATGCTCCAAATGGGAGACATTTTGAAAATCCTCCTGGACAGAAGACTGAAAGGGAGGGCATGTCCTGGAAAAGGATTCCCCACCCTCCTTTCACTCCCGCTGTCTCACTCGCCTACTCCCCTGATCACCTGGCCAGACCTGGAAAGAGCTACCAATTGATGGCCTACTCTACACTCCCTCCCCACTGGCCACACACTGCTTATGTAGACTGGAAAGGACTGCAGGGGGTGGGTGAGCAGGTGGCCAAGCAAGGAAGCAAGGCAGCGGGAGAGATGGAAGTGGCATGTGCCCATGGCTCCTCCGCTGCATTGACTCCCTTGGTGGAGAGTGCTAGGGCAGCGAAGCCAAAGGGGGCATATTGTATTTGCCCCTTCTCCCTTCGCTCCCTTGGCGAAAAGAGGCAAGGCAATGGAGAAGCTGGAAAGGACATGCACCTGTGCCGCCTCCTCTGCTGCCTTCACTCACTCAGTGGTGGAGTCTCCTTCCTTGGAGGTCTTTAAGCAGAGGCTGGATGGCCATCTGTCAGGGGTGCTTTGACTGGGAGTTCCTGCATAGCAGGAGGGGTTGGACTGGATGGCCCTTGTGGTCTCTTCCAACTCTATGATTCCATGATCCAGGAGAGCCATGGCAGCATCGGCAGCACCACACATCACCGCTCCACAGCAGGATGTGTCCGGTGTCACCCCACCTTTTCAGGTGTCACCCAGTATAACCCACACCCACTGCTTCCCCCGATGACCCACATGCCCTGGACCGCTGCTGTCTCTGAGCAATTGGCTCCTGGTTCCTGGCAAGTTACCTGGAAAGAAGAGAACATGGGCTTCCTGGCTTCTGATCTGACTCTTGGTTTTGACTTATAAAGCCCTATACAGCTTGGGTCCAAGTTATCTGAAGGACCATCTCTCCCTTTATGAGCCCATTAGAGCATTAAGATAAACTGAAGAGGCCCTTCCCTCTGTCCCACCATCTTCTCCGGCTCCTTTGGTGGAAACAAGGGAGAGGGCCTTCTTGGTGGCTGCTCCCAGACTCTGGAACTCCCTAGAAAGTCCAGGATCCCTGCGGTCCTTTCGGCTGCAGGTAAAAACATTTTTGTGCCATCAGGCTTTTTCAAACTGACGAGGCTGGGCTTTTAAATGCTGTGCAATTCAGATGCCAAGGTTTGTATAGATTTTTTTAATATATTTTAATATTTTTAATGTGTAATGTTTTTAACTTTTTAAATTGTTTTTAAATGTTATATTTACACTTTTGGATACTTGTGTATTGTTTTTAATTCGTCCTGTTTTCAATTGTTGTTAGCTGCCTTGAGTCCCTATATTGGAAGAAAGGGATGATGATGATGATGATGATTTCCACAACTGTTACTTCAGAGTCACTATCAGAGGACACAAAAGTTCCCTTTGAGGATTATAAACCCTGGAATTTGCCAGCTGGCATGGCTACACATGTCATCCTGGCTCGCTGGGGGTTTGGAACGGTTCAGGAAGTTTTTGTTTTAACAAAGGAACTTTTCCAAGCTCTGCTATGGTCAACACGCATTTGCTGATTTGCTTTTTTTAATGCATGCACATATATGGTGGTTTGGGTGCTTCTGGAATAGAAATGAAACATCCCCATGGAAGTGCTGGTGGCAGCGTAAGCAGTTTTGTGATGTAAAGTATTTTGCAATAAATCATGAGGCTGAACTGGGAGTAGAAAGCTAATATCTGTAAAATGCTGATTTTAAAAGTTTCTTCTTCACATGCCAGTTGCTTAATGTAAATGGAAGCATGTGTAATTCTCATTACGCTTCCTCCCTAACACAAGTATAAATAAAAATGAGCCTTTCAAAATCACTGTTGGATGCAATGTTAATGCACTACATGTGGTATTTCAGTCATTGGTGGCTGATGTTTAAAAGGGAATTTGCTTGGATTTTTGAAACATCAGGTTTTTGAAAGGACTTTATCAGACGGGAGGAATTTCTCTTTATTGCAAATGGAGCCAATTCGAATTCACGTGAACTCGCTAGTTTAGCGAATTTATGTGAATTCCAATTGTGTTCGGAATGTGTTCAGAATGACTTCCATTACCCCCAAAAGACCCCCCCCATTGCCCGAAATTGCGTGAGATGCTTTAATTCACAATAACGTGAAACCCCATGATGGCATTCGGATTGCCATTAGATTATACTTCCAATTTCCATCGTCTGATAAGGTCCAAAGTTGTTTGTTAAATTTATTTAAAAATTAGTAAATGTGTATTTTATCTTCCTGCCAGAAGAAACAACACATAATGATAATAAAATCCAAACAGAACACAGTTCTATGTTACAATATAACATGTTTGAGTTTTAATCATTGTTTCCCAGTATTTCATGAACATCCCCAGAAACTGGTGAACAGATAAGATGAATTCAGTTTTCTGAAGCACATGCCTGATGTTCTGCCCAGATTTCGCAGGCAGAAAAAGACAAAAATGTTACATGCTGTGAGTTCAAAATTCCCTAGAGAGCAACTTCACTTCTAAATAAGACCTCTGTGTCAATTTGGCGTTTCTAATGCTTGTTTCTTTTGATCCCTCCATCTTCCCTTTATGTATTTATGAATTTGCTGATTTGTTACATTTATTCATCCGTGCATTTATGCATTATGAGTAATACATTTATGCAGTGCTGTATTAATGTATTCAACTTTTACTTGCTGATTGCCTTTCCAACTTTTATGATGGCATTGCAGTTCTGTGAGAAGCACTTTTGTCATGTTTTTAAGAGATGGCCAATTGAAATCAATGCTCAAATTTGTCTCAAGGATTTCAGTGGATCTGCTCTGACTAGTCTTGATCCAGTTCTATAAAAGATGGTGCTTCCACCCCCTTACATACAGTTCAAAGCAGTACTCATGGTCTTCCCATATTTTATCCTGTGAGATCGGCTAGGCTGAGAGTGCCTAAAATCATGTGGTGTAGTGTTCTGATCATTGGCGGGAACCAGGGTTCGAATCCCCACCTAGCCATGGAAACTTAATGGTTGACCTTGGACAAGTCACAAACTTTCAGCCTTAGAAAACCCCATGATGGTGGTTTAGGGTTTCCTTTAGAGTTGCCATATATGTCATAAAGACACAACAACAAAAACAAGGGATTTGAATGTGGCAGTCCCCAGGCCTCATCACAATACTCCAGTATGAACAAAGAGGTGGTTTTACGAGTGTTTCTAACATCTAGCATTGGACCTTATCAGACGTTAGAAATTGGAAGTATAATCTAATGGCAATCCAAACGCAATCATGGGGTTTCATGTTATTGCGAATTAAGTATCTCACACAATTTCAGGCAAAAGGAAGTCATTCTGAACACAATCATGGGTTTTACGTTATTGCGAATTAAAGCATTTCATGCAATTTCAGGCAATGGGGGGGTCATTTTCGGGTAATAGGAAGTTGTTCTGAATGCATTCCGAACGCAATTGGAATTCACGTGAATTCGCTATACTAGCGAATTTACGTGAATTCGAATTAGCTCCAATTGGCTCCATTCGAAATAAAGAGAAATTCCTCCTGTCAGATAAGATCCTTTGACTAGTCGAAGGTATTAGTAGATTTCCTAGTCCGCACAAGTATGAACACACAATCAGTCTGTTTATTTGAAAAGAACAAATGAGCATGGATTAAGTTGCACCCTTGCCCAATCTATAAACTAGTTAAATTTAAGTCTTTGGATATACTCCAGGGATTTCTGTCACCAAATGCTCCGGCTGAATTGCCTGTGAATCTCAGCCATCGTCTTATCCTAAAAGTCAGAGTCAGGACTCAAGAATTTAATTTAACAAGAAATGATGGGGTTGTTAAAAGCCTGTAGCCTTAAAACTGATATAATTTCCAAAAATGAAGACATGCTTTTGTCATACAGTTTACAACACAATCCCCAAGGAGTTCTATTATGGAAGCCTTGGTAAAACAATTTTAGCAGTGGAAGAATGCAGATAAACTTGAGCTTAGGTAATGGATACTTGATCCAAGACAAAAAGGAAGAGTGGCCAGGTTCCAAAAAGTTAGTTTAGACAGTTCCCCTTCAAATCAGCCCTTCCTCCCATACAATGTATTCTTTTCTTTTCTCTGCAGTATTACCATCAGCAGGAAAATCCCTGACCAACTTATTTTTTTTTTAAAAAAAAAAGTATTTCAGAAGAACATGTACCTTCTGGTTTATTTAGTTGCATTTATTTTTCAGTACTTTTCTGAGCTTTGAAACTGTAATTATAAAGAAGGCTTACAAAACAGTCTTTAAAGAAAGAATTACATTGAGGTGAGTAAAAAGGGGAACATGTTAAAGAGAAGACATGGACGGGGGATCAGATAGGAAAAGTTACCAAAGGAAATGGAGACATGAACAAGTTTCAACGTCTCACTCTGCAATACAAGAAATCTGAGGAATGAAGGAACATTTCATTTGAGAAGCAGAATTCTTATTTGGGGTCTCAATGTCTTAATTTTGCCACCAACCCCATCGATATCCCTGACCAACTTCTTGCTTCCATTTACTTACATCCTTGATCTCTGTTGGTATCCGATTACTCAGAGTGAGGAGGTTTTTTCCTGTAGTCAGTAGTGACCAGATGCCCTCATTTTCCAGGACATGCCTCCATTTCAGCCTTCAGTCCAGAAGAAATTCCAAAATAACTATGAAGCATGCATTTATATTTATATTAGTGTTTTAGCTTTCACTTATTTACATTTTTCTTAAATGTCCAACATTTTGCCATACCTTGTCCTCCTTTGCGTTTATGACACCTGGTTATCGTACTTAAGAGGTATGTCCAGAGGTTATAAGCACTGACAGATCATGCTCATTTTCACTTTTGATGGAAATGCTTCCAGTTTTGTTACGGAGGAGTAGTTAAGGCCTGTGCTGCATCCTCAGCTGGGACTATTCTGATTTTGGAACTATATGACTGCATCACCAGGAAGAAGCTGTGAGTTAAACATACGTTCCAACATTTCACAAGATGAAACATGGGATATGTGTGGCCAAACAACATCAGAGTGTGATTAAGATACCGTAGCAAACGCTATTGATGAAAAAAACAGAGAAACTAGCTGAGGCCTGCAGTAGTTTGCTTTTGCATGAACCTACTGGGAAGGACAAGAGTCGTACCCTCTCCTCTCCTTTCCCTCCATTGAGTTGAATGTAAACTACTTGAACTCAGTTTGCAGCAATGGAAGTAAGCTGAGGAGAAAGGGGCAAAGTGGGAGGCTGAGAGAGAAACTGGGACATTTTAAAAGCTGAAAAAGTGGGATGACAGAGGAATAAATGATACTGTCAGTGCCAAATCAGGACAGTTGGAGTGTATGAGATGTTACATTTTTAATTTTATTTTCATGTTTTCACGTATTTCATCCATACTATCCTTCCTTCCCATCAATTACCAATTTATCTTTTCTATCGATATTTCAACTTTCTGTTTTCTTTATACTAATTGATACCACACCTATACTAATTACCATAATAATTCCTAATCTAATCTTTTTACCTTTGTTATTATATCTTTTATCTTTTCTTATCCTTTTCTGTTTCTTATTCTTTCTGTAGATCCATCCAACTTTCCTATTTGTTTATTGTACATGGAGAGGTCTACACTATACACTGTCTTGTTTCCTCTAAACTTTGAGTTCCACTCGCACTTTGAGTCATTTAGCATTATTCAATATATCATTATTTGTTATCTGTCCCTTTGTTGGAGATTTGTCAGAGAAACCAAGGATCTTCTGTTGTTACAATTTTTTAAAAGATGGATGTTACTTTCATGTTCCAATATTTTTTTAAAATAACAATGTTGTTAGTTGAAAACACTGTGCGTAGTGCTGTTTCCGTATTAATAACTCATGGCCATCTTAGGTTGAAGGGAAACCAAGGCCACAAAAGAAGAAGGACCAAGCCCATTCACACTACACAACCATAGGGCTATATTTCACTTCACTTCCCAATGTCCTCTGGAATTCTGGGTTTTGTAGTTTGGTCAGGCACCAGATTCAGTGGCTGAGAAATCAAAATGCCCTTCCTTAAACTGCCAACCCTAGGATCCCATGGGATATTGTTTGTGGTGTGGAATATAAATGTGGAATATGCATTTGTAGCATGGATGGACTGCAGGAGTTTATATGGCCACATGCACCAGGTTGGCACCTGTGTTGATTAGAAGATGAAGCAGATGGCATTGCAACCTATTTCAGGTATTTTCAATCTAGGCTTATATTAACTGGAAGGGTAGTGTTGGTGGAAACAGGAGATAAATGCTGGAATGCTGGTCTGGGAAGGAAGGAAGGAAGGAAGGAGCAACAACATTAGTGGAAGGGAATTTATAGTGCTCATCTGCCACTATAAAAACGAATCCTTGGTTTCTAAATTATACCTTTGCATAAATACATGTGTATACTCTTCATATTTTGCGACTGTGTCCTTCTGACTAGGCAGGATCTTCTCCCCCAACATCCCAGACAAGTTAGAAAACCGCTGAGCTACTTGGTTCATTTAGGCAGTTTCTAGTCAGAATGACTGATTTCAAATCCAAGCAAAGCAGAAGTGCTGGATGACAGCTGAAGACTTGCTGGCTGTGTGTGGGAGCCCACGTTTGCATCAGCAATGTCAAATAAATTTCCTGAAAGTGTCAAATATTTCTGTTTGTATCAAGCTGGATGAACATGGAACAAAGTTGTTGTTGAGGTATTATACACTGATCTCAAAACAACTTCCACTTGAGCCTTCGGTGTGATGTACACTGTCCACCATATACGAGCCAGCGTCTATGGTTCAAGTGTTAGACTAAGGCCTCATTCCCACTACCTTTTAAATCGAATCGTGAATCAGTTCAAACAACCCTAGTTTCCACTTAATCCGAATCACTGAAGCTATTCTGAGAGGAGGGCCATGCTCCAGAACCACTTAACTGGTGTCTTTTTTATGCTGATTTTTTTCCCACTTCTTTTTTGATAAATTGATTCTGCGCAAGTATGAACCACAAGAGGATCAGAATCGATTCAAATTTCCCCTTCGGCCAGCTGGAACCGAATCATTTTAAAATTGATTCATTCGTGAATGGGAACCACAAGTGGGTTATTTTGGTGCCAGGAAATGACAGAAAATGTGATCGGGGCAAGTGTAGTGTAAACCACGATCCAATGCCGAATCGATCCATCGATTCAGATCGCACACCGATTTATCTGTAAGTGGGAATGAGGCCTAAGACAGTGGAGGCAACAGTTCAAATCTTTGTTCAGACTTGAAAACCCACTGCAAGACCTTGGTCTCATGATCAAATACAATCCCCCCCCCCCAAACAAATCTTGTTAAAAAAGCCCCATGGCCCTTATCAGATGAGGGTTTTTGCAGCCCCAATCCACAGTCACTCTGCATCCATCCAAGTGAATTATCACACGCGAATGCTCTTACTATGGACGTTATCACATGGGAGGAATTTCTCTCAATTTCGAAAGAAATGAAAGTGGGGCCAGTTCGGAATTGAGTGAATTCACTAGTTCAGCGAATGTACATGATTGCGTATTGAAACTGCATCACGTTCGGAACTGCCCAAAATTGCCTCCCAGTGCCTGAAATTGTGTGTGATAGTTTCTCACACAATAACACGAAGCCCCACGGTTGCATTCGGAAGGACTTCCCATTGCCCAATAATGTGTGTGATCGGCTTTCACGCATGGGGCAAAACCCCATGATTGAGTTCAGATAGCCATTGGATTATACTTCCAATTCTCATCATGTGATAAACTCCTATGAAGCCATTCCAAAGCCAATCCAAAGTCAATCCAAAGTCACCCCAGAATTAAGTGAATTAAGTAACAACCAAATTCACAGAAATCAGTTCCAAGGTCACTTCAGATCCTAAAGTGACCCTATCATGGGACCTTATCACACCAGACCAATTCAGATTGATCTGAATTGGTCTGGTGTGATAAGGTCCCATGATAGGGTCACTTTAGGGTTGCTGAAAAAGACTTGAAGGCATACACCAACAACCATCTTCATATACATTTCTCCTGGTTTCTATAGGTAGGGAACACGTAAACTGACATCGCCTTCGCAAACATGGTTGGTGGGGGTGCAGGACAGGCTTTCTTGATGGTTGCATTTTGTCTCATTGGACATTATCACACAGGAGGAATTTCCCTCAGTTTCGAAAGAAATGAAAGTGGGACCAGTTCGGAATTGAGTGAATTTGCTAGTTCAGTAAATTTATGTGATTGCGTATTGATGCCGCATCGCGTTTGGAATTGCCTGAAATTGCTTCCCAGTGCACGAAATTGCGTGTGATAGTTAACCTTTATTTATATAGTGCTGTAAATTTACACAGTGCTGTACATACAATCTTAAATTATGACAGCTATTGTTTCTCATGCAATAACGTGAAACTCCACGATTGCGTCAGAAGGACTTCTCATTGCCCGAAAATGTGTGTGATCAGCTTTCACGCAATAATGCAAAACCCCATGATTGCATTCAGATTGCCATTGGATTATACTTCCAATTCCGGTCGTGTGATAAACTCCCTTAGTGATTTGAGTGTTGGGGAATGACTGGAGAGCAGGATTTGAATCCCAGCATGACCATATAAACCCATGTGACTTTGGACAAATCACACTCTCTTAGTCTCAGAGGATGGCAACAGCAAACTCTCCCCTGAAGAAACTTGCCCCAAAAGCCCTGTGATAGGTGCACCAGTAGTGTTGCCATAAATCAAAAATGAATTGAAGGAACACAACACACACACACCCTTCCCAGGGAGGCAAAAGCGGTACCCTCCTTGCTTTTTTTCCATCGGCAGGCAAAACCTTTTTATTCTGGCAGTTTTTTTTTTAAAGAACAGTAGGTATTGAAAGAATCAGATCTAAAGGATGCTGTATTGTTTTAAGATGAGCTGTTTTTATTTCTAAGAGCATATTTTAATTGCTTTGATATAAATAGTTTAATGTTTACTTTTTGTCTGGTTTTACTAGTAGCTGTATTGTTTTAAATTGTAAGTTGCCTTTTGTCTCAATTTTGGGGAAAAGGCAGCATATAAATAAAGATGATGATGATGATGATGATGATGATGATGATGATGATTAGAGTACAGTTCCCATCATCCCTCATCAGCACAGGTGATGGGAACAGCAGTCCAAGGATCTAAACAGTCCACATCTTTGGTTTAGTGCAGTTCTTCTCTGGCTATCCGATGTGGCGGATTGGCAGATTTTTTCCCCCCAAAGTGTCAGGGATTGGCACTGTTTGTTCCCACTGGGTACAATTGTTTCTCTCATTCTTTCAAACTCTCCAGGAACCAGGACTAATCCAGGGGAAACGACTTTGAGTAGCCCTCATTTAGTGTTTTGACTTTTCAGGGCCATTCCGAGAGCATCATTTTCGACATTTTGGAACAAACAGTCGAACAGAATGGACAACAGCCAGAAGAACTTCTTGGAATGCAGGTTGCTTTTACCTTTCCCACTGCCATTCCAAGATACACCATTTGTTGTAAAACTTTGTGTGATTTGTAATGTATTTGCCTAGTCACCTTGCTGGGTAACTTAAAGTAGAAAGGGTGGTATGAGAACTCCTGTGGATCAAGATTATTAACATTCATAGATGTTCAGCTCCATGTTGCTGATGATGTTGCCTTTTGTTGGTGCTGCTTTCACATGGCTGTCCAATTATGTATATGTGCATTTCCAGATCAGATTACCAAATTAAAAAAAATTGCTTCTGCTTCAGGGATGTTGCATATTCCTGCTAACATGCAGTATGTTCTCACTGGAGAAAATGGATTATGTTCTCCCCTTTCATCCTTCTCAACCTGAGGTACAGGGTAAGTGCAACACAATATATGAATGTATATTCATCTGTCAGTTGACTGACATAATGACTATGCCAACAGTAACAACAAATTATACAACTGCCTCACCCTCATACTAATGTGATTTTGTGATCTTTGTTCAATAAAAAAAGATCACACACAAGTAAAGTGTTCCTATGTTGTCTCCTGGAAGTATATTCACACTGCACAGTTGTAGCAGTCTGATAGCACTTTAAATTCTGTAGTTTTGTTGGTAAGCCAGTATGGTGAAGGGTTTGAGCACTGGACTATGACTCTGGAGACCAGGCTTCCATTCCTGGCTCAGTCAGGGAAACCCACTGGGCAAGTCACACTCTCTCAGCCTTAGTGGATGGCAATGGCGAACCCCTTCTGAAGAAACGTGCCTAGAAAATCCCATGATAAGGTCACCTTAGGGTCGCCATAAATTGGAAACTACTCAAAGGCACACAGCAACAAAGGAGTTTATCGCACGGGAGGAATTTCTCTCTATTTTGAATGGAGCCAATTCAAATTCACGTAAATTCACTAGTTTAGTGAATTTACGTGAATTCTAATTGCATTCGGAATGAATTCAGAATAACTTCCCATTGCCCGAAAATGACTTTCCATTGCCCGATATTGCATGAGATACTCTAATACGAAATAACGTAAAACTCACGATTGCATTCAGAATGCCTTCCCTTTTGCCCAAAATTGTGTGAGATACACTCATATGCAATAACGTGAAACCCCATGATTGCGTTCGGATTGCCATTGGATTATACTTCCAATTTCTGTCATATGATAAACTCCATAGTTTCGGGTCTTTTACTCCAGTCTCTTATTCTAGGAGGGTGTACCTTATACCAGGGAAACAGCAAGGGCATAGTGTTAACCATATTTTCCCCCAGTTAGACATCTTCTCCAGCACATCTGAAGTTCTCTGTGTCTGTTTTAAACTTTTAAAGTCAGCAAATGTAGCCATTGGGCCAGCACAGCATATTTTAATATTCTGTTTGGATGTGACAGTTTCCATCTGAGTAGCACAGGAGAGATACTGTACTTTCTTATGGGAGCTAAATATTTCCCACTCCATCCTTTTTTGCAAGACTTTGCAAATAGCCTCTGTTGCCCTTTGGGTGGCAGCTGTGCTGTCTGTGGATTTTATGGTCAAACTAGATGCAGTTTTAAGCATGTTATGAAATCCCAGTCTTAGATCAGTTCCTTTTCAGTAATCGGTTTGAGACTGGACAGGGGAAATTCCTCATCCCTACCTTTTGAACTGGTGTTTCTCTAGTTTCTTTCATTCTTTGGGGACAGAGAATGGGTTCGTGGAGAAAGTTTTACTCCCCAAACTTTCCCCTGCACTCTACTTCTAGTCCTAGTTTAGATTAGGCAAGAGGAAGGAAATATACCTCCTGCCCATCTTTTTGAACTGCAATTTCTAGCATTCTTCATGATCGCTTTAGTAGATAAGGCAGTCAGGGGTTGCAGTCCAACAACATCTGGAGGCCTGCTCTTTACCTGGATTAGGGCTTCTGTTATTGCTTTTGGAAAGAAAAAGACTTGGAGTACTTCCAGAGGAGCTTTTCATCTCACTATAATCCTGCCTTATTCATTGGGTGTGTGTGGGGGGGGAGGGGGAGCTGGGATACAAATGACAATATTTGTCCTCCTGTACCATTTGCACATTTATTTCTTCCATTTCCTTCAAGAGAAAAAGGAGGAATGGGTACCCCACACCTTCCACTCCATACCCTTGGGAGCCTTAGTGCCATGTTTAAATTAACATGAACTTTTGCTAAGAGCTGACTCAAGCAAGGCACGAACACACAAAATCATTTGTCAATCCTGTTATGTAATAATGTATGTTCCAGTTAACTATGCGGCTGCTTTACAAAGGTGACAGGGCAAAGTTCTGGGCTGTGATCTAATCCCATATCAACTAGCATAGAAAACCTGTTGCTGGATTAAATTCACACATTCAGCAAGTAGCAACCAGGGTACTAGAAATCAGTGGGTTCTCTATAGCTGATTATGCTACACTCATCTGGACGGACCCAAATATGTATATACCTCCCTAGACAACAAGTAGATGACTGATGGGCATGTAATAGTCATTCGTATGTTTGTTTGTGGGTTTTTCATGCTATGTGGCCGTGTTCTATAAGAGTTTATTCCTGATGTTTCTCCAGCATCTGTGGCTGGCATCTTCAGAGAAGATTTCTCTGAAGATGCCAGCCACAGATGCTGGCAAAACATCAGGAATAAACTCTTCTAGAACATGGCCACATAGCATGAAGAACCCACAAAAAACTATGGATGCAGGCCATGAAAGCCTTCAACCTCACTTCCATGTCTTGTTGGATTGTAAATGTCAGCAGCTCCATCCAGAACAGAGAATAGTGAGGAATGGTAGGAGCAGTCAAACAATATCTTGTGGACCAGATGATTCTGAACCACGAAGGACTAACCAGTTCTCCTCCCTCATCATTACTAGCTAACCATGGTGTAATCCAGTAGTTATTAAATTTAGGTCCTCCATGTTTTTGGTCTTCAACACCCAGATGCCCCAACCAGCTTATCCAAAAGTCAGGATTTCTGGAAGGTGAAATCGAAAACATGGCCTCTGCATCTACTAGAGGTCATTTTGGGGCCAAAAAATTTATTTAGTTATTTATTGACTTATTGGTAGTTGTCCCCTGGGGCTGCATGTAACTCTGGGCTGTATTTTGCCCATCCCTGCTCTATGGGAAACAGCTGCATCAACTGCACGAAACAGTTCTTTTAGAAAGTATGTTTGCCCAATTATTGACGGTGCCAATGGAGCAATTCAAATCATATATAATAACAGGCATCATATAATAATTTCTAAAAAGTGAATTCGTAATTAAGGCATGGGAAAACGATTGACTCCACTTTACAGACTCTTATTATCCCACACAGCAGCTTGCATTTTCATAGAGGGAGGGACAACGCTAAATTATGCGAATGATGGATGATTTTTCTTCAAGACAGCTGATGTTCTAGGCTTCTTTCTTTCTTTTGGAAAGATACAGTCAGCCATCCATAGCCATTGATTTTGCGTCGATGGATTCCACCATTCTCAGCTTGAAAATATTCCACAAATTCCCCAACTTTGAACTTGCCATTTTATTTTACTATGCCACTGTATATAATAGGACTTCAGCATTCATGGATTTTGGTTTCCACGTGGGGTCCTGTAACCAAACCTCGGTGCATACCAAGGGCCCACTGTACTTGCTGCTGGTTTTTTGCTGATCTTTTATTCCGTACTTATTGCTGAAACTGAAAACAGGAGGGATGAATGAATTTGCTGTCACGGAAAATCGGGAGAAACTTTGTATCTAATGTGTGTCCTACCTCTCATAATTACTGCTTTCATAATTACTGTTTTCCTACTTAGATTGTAGCTCTTGAAGTATGGAGAGTTATCTATACCGGGGCTTTCCAGAAGGTTTAAAGGGACTTGGGTGGGATGTTGTGATTTTGCGAGCCTTGCTTTTGTCCTCTATGAGGAAACATTATTGTATGGGGTGCTGGTGAACAGTGGGCCAGGGGGATGGACTGAAGGACACACGGGAGCTGAATAAGGCCCAAAACACATTGGAGAGATAATCCAGTTTGAGACTGCTTTAACTACCTAGGATCAATGCTACGGAATCCTAAGAATTGTAGTTTATTCTGGCACCAGAGCTCTCTAACACCAAAATCTGCTTCATGGAGTGGTCACCTCAGTCTGCCGAACGGCAGGACTGGCCTTATCCTTCTGCAACAGATTACTGAGGACCATACTCTTCCTGCTATATGTTGTACCTTGAGTGATGACTTACCACTTTTTATACTAATTTTAAATTGCTACAAAACCTATTTACATCCAGCGGGGACCTTGTTATCCACTGGGGTTTGATTCCAGGATCCCCTGTGGATCACACAGTCTGTGGATGCTCAAGTCTCATTAAATATAACAGCAGAGCAAAATGGTGTCCTTTATTCAAAATGGTAAATCAACGTTTGCTCTTTGGAATTTATACTTTTTTTGAATATTTTCAAGCCGTGGATGCTTGAATCCTTGGATAAAAATCTGTGGATAAGAAGGGCTGACTATACATGTGAAACAAAGCCAAAAGCTACCTGTATATCCCTGTTTTCAGTGTATATCATGGAATGGCCTTAAAGACATGGGAGTGCCAATATATCTGATAATCCTAATGAGAAATCTATAGTCAGGACAGAACATAGAGAAACAGAATGGTTCCCAATTGGCAAAGGGGTCAGGCAAGGCTGCAATCTATCACTCTATTTACATGTAGAGGGATCTTGTAGGTCTCAAAGGTGCTACAAGATCTCTCTACATCCTGATTCAACAGACTAACAGAACTACAGTATATCTTTGAATTGCCCCACCCTATTTGTTCAACTTATATGCAGAAAACATCACACAAAGAACAGGCTTAGATTCAGAAAAAGGAGGATTAAAGATAGGAGGAAGAAACACTGGCAGCCTAAACCCCTCAGGGATACCTTGATTGGGAGACCAAAATGCACAATATACTTGTCGCAAGCTTTCGAAGCTCCATGGGCTTCTTCATCAGAGAAGATGTTACAAAGAATCAACTGATAGTTTTTTGTGGCTTTTCCAGGTTCTGTGGCCATGTTCTAGAAAAGTTTATTCCTGATGTTTGTCAGCATCTGTGGCTGGCATCATCAGGGAATGTTGGCATGGAAGAGAGTGGGTATATATATGCTGTGGGATCCTGGGTAGGGAGAAGTGATTCCCCTGTAAATTGTGTATTGTTCTGTTGTTGATGTCAGGGCCTCAGGGTGGGAGAATATGTGATTAGTGTCTGCTAATAGTTGAACATTGTCTGCTGGGAAAACCCCTGACCCTGGGTGGTTTCTCATTTGCATTTGCTGAGTGCTGATTTTGCTCTTTTGCAGGACTGGTAGCCAGACTTTGTTTACTTTAAGGGTTTCTTCATCTTTCCTGTTGAAGTTGTCCAGGTGTTTGTGGATTTCAATGGCTTCCTTGTGCATTCTGACATGATAGCCAGGGTAACACAGTATACACACACACACACACACACACATAGGAGTTTATCACATGGGAGGAATTTCTCTTAACTCCGAATGGAGCCAATTCGCAATTACGTAAATTCGTTTAGCGAATTTACGTGAAATCTGATTGTGTTCGGAATGCGTTCAGAATGACTTCCCCATTTCCCGAAAATGACCCCCCCCCATTGCCCGAAATTGCGTGAGATACTCTAATACGCAATTAGGTGAAACCCCATGATTGCGTTTGGAATGACTTTCCATTGCCTGAAATTGCGTGAGATACACTCATTCGTAATAACGTGAAACCCCATGATTGCGTTCGGATTGCCGTTGGAGTATATCCCCAAATTCTGTTGTATGATAAACTCCACAGGCTTCTCGAGAAATTGAGTGTTCTCTACTTACATAGGAGCCTGTGGCTTCAACAAAGGAAGGAGATCTGCTAGATTCCAAGGAAACATCTTTTTTTTTTTTTGATCTGCAAATGGGACACTAAATTTCTTTGACTTTGAACATCTACCAGTGAAGGGGGAAGAGCCAGCCTGCAGGTAGCCCTCTCTAACCATCTGAACCAAGACTAGAAACAGCCAAATGCAGGCCTAGCTAGGACTAACATCTTCCATTCCTCTCTCCTCTTTGCCTGATGAGAAGAAGAAGCCAGTGTGACTCCGAAAGCTTGCAACTTGTCCTGGTGCATTTTGGTTGTCCCCATAAAGGTATCATTTAAAAAAAAGGGATAGTTTGGAGCAGCAGGGGGCGCCCTTGGGTCTTGGTATGGCTGGCTGGCCTTGGGACTTTGAGAGAAGGAGGAGGAAGAGGGGTGGGTTGGCTTGGAATTGGCTGCCAAGCCCTAGCAAGGAGTGCATTGTGGGGAGTGGCTCTGAGTGCGAGTGTTGCTGCCAGTGATCAGCTCTTCCCTGGGAGCAGAGGCTGCTGCAGGTCCTGTGCCCCTTGGCTGGCCAGGTAAGGCAATGGGATGCTCTCTGGGGTCCCCTTTCCTTGGAAGATCAACTGATCTCCTCCTCCTCTTTCTCTTCCCCACTTTCTTCTCTCTTTCCTCATCCCTTTGTACTTTCATCTGTCAAGTCCAGCAGCCCTTCTTCATCTCCCAGACCTCTCTCCCTTTCAGTCTTTCCTAAGATCCCCTCCTGGGCTTTTCTTCCCTTGTTCAGAGGGGGGGGGGGGTTGCATTTACCTTCCCCTGAGGCTGAGAGAGTGTGACTTGACCAACATCACCCAGTGGGTTTCTGTCCTGGGGTTTTCTTTGGCAAGGTTGGTTCAAAAAAAAGGTTTGCCATGGCCTTCTCCTGAGGCTGAGAGAGAGTGACTTGCCCAAGGTCACCCCAGGGGGTTATTGTCATAGGGTTTTACTGGCAAGATTGGTTCAGAGAGGGCTTGCCATTGCCTTCCCTTGAGGCTGAGAGAGTGTGCCCTAGCTGGTTCCAACTTCATTAAAACCTAACAATTCTATCTATCTATCTATCTATCTGGCAAGGTTTCTTCAGAGGGGTTTTGCCTGTGCCTTTCCTTTGTGGCTGAGTGTGTCTTGCCTTCATTGTTGCTGTGTGCCTGTGCCTTAGTTTCCGACTTATGGCAACCCTAACATGGCTCATGTGGTTTTCTTGGCAAGATTTGTTCAGAGGGGGTTTGCCATTGCCGTCCGCTGAGGCTGAGAGAGTGTGACTTATGCAGGATCACTTAAGGGGTCTCCATCGCCAAGCCAGGATTCGAACCCAGAGTCACAATCTAACACTCAAACTACTACACCGGCTCATTTGTTAAGCCTCCTTTCCCCAATTCAGTCTGGCCCTACTCCTTCCAATGTCCGGATCACCTTCTTCTCCTAAGGTTTCTCTCCCTATCACTTTGCTTCAGCAACCTCCATCACTTTGCCAAAAAATAAAAACCACAGTACTGGATGCACATCTCTCATCTGTCCTAAAGTGACCATTAAAGTGGTCGCAAAGAAGCATTAACACGCATCTTTTTTACTTTCGGGATTTCAGGAACAGTGCATTTCCGATATCACTTTATTCGCACAATTGCGTGCGATAATCACTTGCGCAATTGCTCGCCAATTTTGCTTTATTTGTGGGATGCATTAAATACTCCTTAATCTCTCTTTAATGCTGAAATTTGCCCCAGTGTGATAAACTCCCTAGCCTTGAGCCTGAAGGAAAGAAGCTGGTAGCCTGAGCTTTGGTAGACCTGACAGTGGATGTTATTAGACAAGGGAAATTGGAATAATCCAATGGCAATCCAAATGTAATCATGGGGTTTCATGTTATTGCGAATTAGTCTATCTCACGCAATTTTGGGCAAAAGGGAAGTCATTCCAAACACAATCATGGGTTTTACCTTATTGCGAATTAAAGCATCTCACGCAATTTTGAGCAATGGGGAGTCATTTTCGGGCATTCCAAATGCTATTAGAATTCACGTAAATTCGCTAAACTAGCGAATTTACGTGAATTCGAATTGGCTTCATTCGAAATAGAGAGAAATTCCTCCCGTCTGATAAAACTCCCCTGAAATAAGGAACCTGGTAGCCTGTAGGCTCAAGTTTACAAAAACTCAGGCTACCAGCTTCCTTCTTTAAGTTAGTTTTCGGTGACATTGCTTTTCCGTGACTCTGCTTGTCCATTGCTTTGGAGCGGGTTGCTTTGGGCGAGTTCTGTTTCGTCTTCAGTTGCCTGTTTGGATGGGCTGGGAGGCCTGGGAAACAGGTGCTTGGAAAGGGTGTGGAGGGAGAAAGGTTGTGGTTATTCTTTTAAAAGAATAGAAAGGGGGGGGGGAGTCTTGGGTGCGCCCCATCCAGCCAAACAGAGGAGTGTTGTGCCTGTGGGACAAGTGGGACGACATGTTCCAGTCCGTGGGACTTGTGTTGTGTAACTCTTAACTGACCTTCCTTAGTTACACCTGGAAAGATGTTGAAGTTCCTTAGTTCCTGGAACTAAGGTGGAAGAAGTTTGGTCTGGCGTGTTGCTGTGTGCCTTCAAGTCGTTTCTAACGTATGGCGGCATTTTCCTAGAGTTTTCTTGGCAAGACTTGCTCAGAGGAGAATTCGAAGATAAAGCCGTGTTAGTCTGTAGAATCAGTATGTAGCGAGATCTTGTGGCACCTTTGAGACCTGAAAGAAAGAAGGGAGCATGAGCTTTCATAAGACTTAAGTCTACTTCCTCAGATGCATTTCTGAAGTAGACTTCTGAAGTAGACTCATGCTACCAACTTCTTTTTTTCCAGTTAGTCTCAAAGGTACTACAAGAGCCCTTGTTCAGAGGAGGTTTATTATTGCCTTCCTCCAAGGCTGAGAGATTGGGATTTGGCCAGTGGGTTTTCATGGCCATAGAAAAGATTCAAACCCTGGTTTTCCAGAATCCTGGTCCAACACCCAAACCCCAACATCAGGGTGCCCAAATGGTTGCAGAAAACAGAGGATGCCAGTATGCCCCCTCCCAACTACCCAGGTGGCTGTGGCTTGGATGAACCAAAGCAATGTCTTTGCTCTTCACCCCATATTGCTTTAGGAATACCATCATGGACAAATGGTAGTGAGTCCCAGTAAACCACCCCAGCCTTTCATATTTATTGCTTTGGTTAAGCTTCTGAGACAAAGGGAACCCAATCTCAGTCCTGAGGGTGGTTGACTTGCAGGCAGACAAGTGAAGCGATTCTCAGTTCACTTCTCTTTACACCACTTTCTTTCTGGAACTGAAAGTTGAGTCAGTGTGAATTTGGAGAAGGGCATACACTGGGCCCTTGGCATCCGCTGGGGTTTGGTTCTAGGATCACTACCTAGATATCAACATCTGTGGGTGCTTAAGTCTCGTTATATTATATACTGCAAAATAGTGTTCCTTATACGAAACGGCAAAATTGAGGTTTGCTTTTTGGCTTTTAAAAAAAATATTTTCAAGGCGTAGATGGTTGAATTCGCGGATGCAGAATCTGCAGATACGGAGGGCCAACTTAAATGTCATATTTTGTTCAGGTTAGTAGGGGCTGTGATGGGGACGTGAGTGACTCATCTGTAGAAAGACTTTTCCCTAGGGTTTAATTTATACCAGAGCTGTGTGAGTCCTGGTGTCTGTTTTCACTGCTAGAGATGAGTCCTGGTGGAACATATAAAGTGAATGTAGGTGAAAGTGTCCCTGAGGAAGTGCAGAGTGAAATTTGCATACTGCTGGGGAATAACAGAGAGAACCCACATACAAAGAACATGGTGGAGGGCTGTTGGGTCAGAATCAGGTGTTTCCAGGCAGGCTTGAGCTCTGTCACCATAAAATAAAATTTAAAAATGCCGAGTACTTTTCACTGAACAAAGTTACCAACAGGATGTATCTGCTGTTTTCTCTGAGCAGAAAGTAATGCAGCTGAGATGGAGAGGAGGAAGGTTCCTTTAACATCATGATCTCATGCCTGAGGTGTGTTTGAGTTAACGGTGGGGGATTCCTTCCCATCTGAAGATTAAGTCAGCTCATAAATCAGGATTGTAGCTCGGCGATAAAGCCATGTACATTGGATTCAGAAAGGATTGAAATGAACCTGGATTCATTTTGCAGGTAGGGCTGGGAAAGTCCAGAACTGTAGAGAACTTCTTCCTAGTGAGTGTATAGACTCAACTATCCATGACTTGGAAATATTCCCCCAAAATATAAATTTTTAAAAAGGAAACCTTGATTTTGCTCTTTTATATAAGGGACACCATTTCATTACACCTTTGTATTTAATGGGACTTGTGCATCCACAGATTTGGGTATCCATGGCGGTCCTGGAACCAAATCCCAGCAGATACCACGGGTCCATCGTATTAAGCTGGATGTTGATGGTGTTTCTCCTTGGTGCCTGGAAAAGAAACTTGGAGTCTGGGAGAGTGGGCTCTTTACATTAATCAGGCATCAAACAAAACAAAATTAAACTATGTGAGATGATTCTTTCCTTCTAAAGTAAATGAGGCACCTCACCTCCTGCACCTTAGTTTGGCACTGCTTTGCTTGGAGTCTCTGTTGAAACCTGACTTACGGTAGTTACCCTTACATCTATTATAGCTTTGTATTATTATTATTATTTAAAAAAACTTTTTTATTCAGTTGGTTTGCTAAATTATGCAGACATGTCAGACAGACTACACCCAGACTACACACCCACCCACCCAAGGAGCAAAAAAATTAAATAGAAAATACTGTCTGACAACAGAACAAAGAAGGACGAGTAGTAGGATAGGAGCAATCTGTTGACAGCACCACGCCCACCCACCATTTGCTGAGTTTATGGAATTGCCTTGTGAGAGAAAGAAATCCCCTGCTGATTTTGTCTTTCCCTCCCTCACATTCCCTCCACCCACTGTGTCTCATGTGGTTTGGTGTGAGGATCTCCAAATGGATATGTTAAATGGTACCCAGATGTTTTTTTAAAATAAAGAAACAGTTTTCAAAGAAGTGCGGCCATGAGCCACAGTTGTAACAAGAGTGAGTAGGGAGGTATGTTTCTGGCCACCCTTGGGAAAGTAGCTGTTTGATACTACAGGTCCCAGCGTTCCCTTCAGAGTTTGCTTTGGTAGGTATAGGCTGCACCTGCATTGCACAAATAATCCAGTTTAACACTGCTTTAACTGCCACGGCTCCATGCTATGGAATCATGTAATTTGTAATTTGTTGTGGCACTAGAGCTCTCTGACGGAGAAGGATAAACATTTCACAAAATTACAAATCCCAGGATCCCATAGCGTTGAGTTAAATACAGTTCAAGTGGTATCAAACTACATTATGTCTGCAGTGCAGATGCAGCCATAGGTGTGGGTTATTCCTGGACCACTACTTATAGTACTGGTTGTGACACTGTCTCTGTGTGTGACGTGGGAAACCCCCCCCCCCCCCAATACGCCTGCTGTTGACTTCAAAATAGGGTTACCATTGTCCAGTTCTTCATATCTCAACTTCTATTTTGCATATTATATAAATTATGATAATTATGCATATTATTTATTTGCATTCTGATAGTGTAAATGCAACACATTAATCCTTGCACTTCATCTACCATTGTGTTTCAACCTCAGTACAAGCTGAGAGCTCTTTTTTCTTCCCCCCCCCCCCCCTCTAGCTATAGGAGAGGGAAGCTTCCAAGCAGCCGCAGAGAGTAAAGGGACTTCCTTTACTCTCTTGAGGCTGTTTGGAAGTGAACTTCCACCATGCTGCCTAAACCTAGGCTCAAGCCATCAACACAATGACCACATGACAAAAGGCCATTTCTGCTTGCCTCTTCATCACCACTGCCACATTTTAAGATACTCTAATACACAATTACATGAAACCCCATGATTGCATTCGGGATGACTTCCCATTGCCCGAAATTGCGTGAGACACGCTCATTTGCAATAACGTGAAACCCCATGCTTGCGTTTGGATTGCCATTGCATTATACCCCCAAATTCCGTCGTATGATCAACTCCGTTGTCTGCGATGAATACGAAATTCAGGATTTTCTGCAGTTTTCTAGTCCCTTCAATCTGGGATTTTTCCAAGCTTTCCGGGACAAATGGCAACCCTACTTTTAAGACAAATCCCAACATGCCTGCCACATCGCTTATTTAAGTTGGCAAATAGCTATTGTTGGTTACTTTTAAAAAGGAGTGGAGTGCGTTCATTTTGCACTCTGTTTGTGGGGTGGTGGTGGTGAAACAGGGACCAAAAGAGGTGTCACACAATACTTTCGTCCCCAGAGACTTGAGCCAGTGGTGGCTTAAGCTTAAGCAGCAGTGTGGGATGGATTGGTGTTGCAGGAGGGGGGGGGGGGATGATGAGGAGGAAGAAGCCTGGATTTGCCAAGAACTCTAGATCACGTGGTTTTAATCCTGTGGCAGTGTTCTTCTCTTCTGCTCCTCCTCCCTTCACACAGCGTGGAGGATGGGGGATAAGATTAGTGCCTGTCTCCCCTTAATGGGACTGTTTACCATAGGTGAGCAAATAGTCCTTAATGTCTGCCTGGATTATATAACAAACACCATGCTTATCGCTCAGTCCCTCTTTCCTCCTATAGATTGTGTCCTGCTTGGGGCTGTGGGGCACTGCCATGGATTTAGATGGGCAGAGGTGGAAACTGTGATGTCGGATTCCCTCCTGGACCTCAGTTGTAGGGGCTCATCTCATCTACGATTATTATTTACTATTCTTTACATTATTTATATGCCACCTTTCTCCTGCTTTGGACCCAAGGCAGCTCATAAAAGATACTCAAAAACCAGTGCGTGTGTGTGTGTGCTGTGTGCCTTCAAGCCATTTCCGACTTATGGCGACCCTAAGGCAAACCTCTTCATGGGGTTTACTTGGCAAGATTTGTTTGCCATTGCCTTCCCCCGAGGCCGAGAGAGTGTGACTTACCCTAGTTGTAGCTGGGTGCATTCAAGTTACTTCCAACTTATGGTGACACTAAGGTGAACTTTTCACAGGGTTTTCTTGGCAAGATTAGTTCAGGGGAGGTTTGCCAATGCCCTCCCCTGAGGCTGAGAGAGTGTGACATACTCAAGGTCACCCAGTGGGTTTCATGTCTGAGCTGGGAATTGAACCCTGGTCTCCAGAGTTGTAGTCCAGTGCTCAAACCACTACGCCATGCTGGCTGTCTCTCAAAACTATTGATTTGATATTTTGCATTCTGTTTTTAAAGTTGTCAAACACCAGTAGAACTTTAAGAACAGAATTGAAAACATCACATCAATATAACAAGTGAAAAAAAATACAAAAGCATTAAAACACACTAAGTTACTGATACCCATGTAAGCCACTCTTCCCCCCTGCCCCCCGCCTTCCTTTTGGCTGTGGGAATGTTTGATAGACTAAATTCTTCTGTTTATCTGTCTCTCACGCACACCCACACTCCACAAGGATTTCTGGTGGTTTGCTCCCTTTTCCGTAGTGGCCTGCAGTGATTCCCAGCCCCACTTGCTGCTGCTGTTATATGTGTGAGAGAGAAAGAGATTATCGGAGGCCGCCCACACTTTTGGCTCTCGTGGGCATCAGTGACGCTGGGTTGGGTTCACCACAGTGTTGCTTACAGCCCAGCATAGCAACCTGTGCAAAGGCAG
Organism: Urosaurus nigricauda; assembly: GCA_034509955.1. Lineage (NCBI taxonomy): Eukaryota > Metazoa > Chordata > Lepidosauria > Squamata > Phrynosomatidae > Urosaurus > Urosaurus nigricauda. Next base: position 143,716,207 of record JAOEGL010000002.1, on the reverse strand, counting down.
CAGCGCCAGGTACCTGGCAGGCGAAGCAAGAACCTGCTTTCTCACTGAAGCAGGTGTGCCCATGGCGCCTGCGGCTGGTGTAAGCCAGAAATCTGGGGCAGTGGATTGAGAGAGTACCTATCCAGCTCTGAGGAATGTTGGTAGGTTATTGTTGGTGTGTGTATGTGTTTTTTTCCCTGTACCTGTTGCTAGATGTCTAGTTGCTGGGCCTGCTGGACTACGATGCATAGATATCCTGTGATATCTATGAGGTGCCTCGAGGTTTCATGGGGCGATGCCAGTGAGAGCTCTGTGCGTCCTGAAGTGTTAGGAATTAGGAAGCAGAAATGGTTCATGGCATGGAACCAAGGTCTCGCCGTTGGCTGTGGTCCCTTCACATCTACCCCACATTTTCTCTGGTGTCTCTTTTCGCTTCACGCTGTGACTCGCTTTGACGCCTGCTTTGAGTTCTCTGCATGTTTTCTTACTCCACAACTTGTTACCTTGGAAGGAGCTCAAAGCCCCATTGATTTCCTCCCGCAGAATGGGCTGCTTCCTTGCCCTGCTCAACTCCTCCATCCTCTTTTCCTACTCCTTCTGGTGGATAAAGCTCAGAGGGGGTACACATGTCTAGATTGGGATGCAGGGGGGGAAAGAAAGATGCCAAGTTACTCCACCTGGACCTGTCAATGTTCCACCTTCCCCACAGATTATGTCTGGGCTTTGGTACTTGTGGGCTTAAACATGCTGGTGAAGAACACCATGAGCCAGAGTCTCTCATTATTCCTTGGACTCTTATCAGAGGTGGCTCTGTCCCTGCCCCCTACCCTGAGCCAGACAAAAGGGGCATTCACCAGCCTCAGGACTGGCATGGCTCTCCCCATGCCTGCTTCCCGCTGTGGGGGCGGTTGTGCTGGGTGTCCGCCAAGGAACTGCAGTTTCTTGATGACCCTGACACCTTCTCAGCCTCTGTTTCTACCCATCGAGGGGGGCCTCACTTGACTTCAAGGCCTGGAAGGGACTATTGCAGAGGGCAGAGAAGGATGGATGAGTTTTGGATGAGATTTTGCTTAAGCGCAGGGGGACACCGTTGCCCTGTTCCCAATTTTACAGGGAAGGAAAGATAGATGGGACCAAATATGCTGGAGCCCAGGTTCCTGGGAGAGGCTTAGACGAAGCAACATCTTAAACTCTTCTTCTTGATCCCTTGGTTTCTGTATTTGTTGTTGTTGTTGTTGTTGTTACCCGCCCTCGAGTCAATCCCGATTTCATGGAGACCTTGTAGATAAAACATCTCCTTATCCCTCACTGTTCTGCTCAGTTCCTGTAAATTCATACCCACACCCTCAATAAAGTCCAACCATCTAGCATGCAGTATTCCTCTTTTTCTATTGGCCTTATCAGACGGAATTTCTCTTTATTGCAAATGGAGCCAATTTGAATTCATGTGAATTTGCTCGTTTAGCGAATTTACGTGAATCCCTATTGCATATGGAATGCATTCAGAATGACTTCCCATTACCCGAAAATGACCCCCCATTGCTCGAAATTGCCTGAGATGCTTTAATTCGCAATAAGGTGAAACCCATGATTTTGTTCAGAATGACTTCCCTTTTGCCCGAAATTTCGTGAGATACTTTAATTTGTAATAACGTGAAACCCCATGATTGCATTCGGATTGCCATTGCATTATACTTCCAGTTTCTGACCTCTGATAAGGTCCTATGTCTCTCCACCTTTTTAAGCATTATTTCCTTTTCCAGTGTGTTGTGCCTTTTCGTGATGTGTCCGAAGTATGATAACCACAGTTTTAAAATCTTGGCTTCCGAGGAGATTTTGGGCTTGGTCTGTTCAAGGACCCATTTGTTTGTCTTCTTGGCTGTCCATGGTATCCTCAGCACTCTTCTCCAGCACGATATCTCAAATGAGTTGATTTTCTTCCTATCCTCTTTCTTCACTGTCCAGCTCTCGCACCTGTACATGGTGATGGGGAATAATGTCTTGTACGATTCTGACTTTTGTACTTGAAGCACACTTGGAGATGGGTGGAGTCTCCTTCTTTTTAGGTTTTTAAACAGAAGCTGGATGGCTCTGTGTCAGGGGCACTTTGATTGTATGTTCCTGCATGGCAGGGGGTTGGACTGGATGGACCTTGAGGTCTCTTCCAAGTCTAGGATTCTATGATACTGTAGTCTTAACTCTTTACTAGTTCTTTACGCTTTACTAGTTCTAGTATTTTTGTACACATATTTACATACACAATCTGGTTACCACCTCCTCCACCCTTAGCCTCTCCCCTTACCCTACTTCTCTCTATCCCTCCACCTCGCCAGCTATAGCATTAATCTTGCACCCACTGCCATATGGGAACTGTTGTGCCTATCCCTGCTTGTGCCAAATGCCCCAGATTCTGCAGCTTCCTGAAGCCTGCAAATAAGGATAGATGGGGCTTGAATGGAATTACTAGTGCTATATAATAGTGGGTGTTGGTAGGATGTAATTGCCTGGAGAGCTAGGGAAGGGGGCTACTTCTAGGGATTGAGAGTGGAAGAGAGATGTTAGCAAGGATTAGCAGGACAGCGGCAGACTGGCATTGAGCGCCATCACCCACCAAGCCAATGGAAGCCTTAGTGTGTAGTCAGCTCACAAGCCAGCCAGAGGTTTTGCTCAGTCAGACCTGCTCCTTCTCATGTTCCTGAAAACCTTGGAAAATTTACTCATTTAGATTCCCCTAACTCCCAAATCCCATCAGTTGTAGTCCAAAAGAGTAATATTTACAAGATGGATTCTAGAAGTAGCCATGAGAAAAGTGCATGGTGATAGCAAGGTAAGAAAGGAAGAGATCTTTCCACACTGTGAGATTATAGCACAATGATTCCACTTTTACTGCCATAGCTGCATCCTGAAGAATGCTGGGGTTGGCAGTTTGGTCTGACGCACCATTGTTTGTTGTTGTTGTGTACCTTCAAGTTGTTTCTGACTATTGGCAACGCTAGAGTGAACCTATCACAGAGTTTTCTTGGCATGTTTTTTTTCAGAGTGGGTTTGCCTTTGCCATCCTCAGAGGCTGAGAGAATGTGACTTGCCTAAGGCCACCCATGGGTTTACATGACCGAGTTGGGATTCGAACTCTGTCTCCAGAGTCATAGTCCAACACTCAGACAACAGCACCACGCTGGCTCCAGAGGCACTATCTTTCTCCAAACTGTAAATCCTGGGGTACCATACAATGTTATCCTGGCAGTCAAAGTGGAATCATAGCGGTATAATTCTGTAATGCAAAAGTGCCTCCAGTCTTTGGGACCCAGCTCACTGGAAAATTCTTTGCCATCTCTGTCAAAAGGAACAGGAACTCACTTCAATAGATCTTGTGACGGAGAATTTCACCATAGATTGGGACCTTTGTATGCACTGGGGCAATGCTTCACAGACGCACACCCTTCACTGCAATAACCTCAAGCACTATATTATTGTGACTGAAATGGTGCAACCAGGAGGAACGCTGGACCACCCACACAAATGGTCTGCAAAGTTTGGAAAGCAAATTCCAAATTTGGAAATGAGTTCGGAAATACTTTTTATTTTTTTATTTTTTTGCACTTTGTCTTGTTTTTGCTTTTCTTAAAACGCCTTGGGCTGGCCTTGGGCTGCAAAACCCAGATCCAGAGTTTAAAACCTCACCACCACCCATTAGGTCCCAGTAAACCAGGCACAACCACACCCCACATCTCCCTGTCCTTCTCTTTTTCTTTCTCCATTAATCAATAACCCCATGCAAACAAATGACAAGGGATCCTTCTGTTCCTCACCCAAGGGCAAGACACAAGTCCTGACCTGTCCATTTCTCTTGCTCTGTGGGTCCCTACACTCCTCGGATCAGCTGATAGTCCAGTTTGCAATAGCTGCCTTCTTTCTCCTTACTCTTGCCAGTGGCCTTCATTCTTCACTCCAAGCCGTTTTCATTTTTGTTGGGGTGCCAGGGTCATGTGTCTAAATGCTATGAGAGCTCTATTGCTTTCCGGATAATGGGCCCCTTTAGCCCCCGTGTGGCTCTGTGATGGCACAGCCGAGATGGAAACAGTGGGGGCTTTGATGGGAGGGGGAAAGCTTATCACAGCAGCCATTGATACAGCCTTGAATCGCCATCTAACCCCGGCCCCCCTCCATATCAACTCACACGCTGCCTTATCTCTTTCTTCTAGGGATGCCCGTGGAGTTCTGCTGTTGCTGCTGCCTGACATTACCATGTGGGAGCTGAAAGGTCCTCGGCGTGGCCAAGGGGTAAGTGCAAGGAAGTGACAGGGGCTTGAGACCAAATTGGGATTTAACATGGAGACAAGACCCTGTTGGAAGCTGGAACTCCTGGCTTCTGAATCTGATTATTAGTCCCAAATAAAGAACACCCACTGAATCAGTGAAACTATTGCCTTACCGTTACCATTTATCAATAAATGTATTCTAGTTTGGACTCAGGATGCATCTACACTGTAGAGGTAATGCAGTTTGACACCACTTGTAAATTCTGTAGCTGTGGAATCTTGCAATTTGTAGATTTACAAGGTGCAGTGGGCCCTTAATATCCACTGGGGTTCACTTTCGGGAACCCCCATGGATACCAAAATCCATAAATGCTCAAATCCTATTAAATACAATGGTGTATAAAATGGCAAAATCAAGGCTTGCTTTTTAGAATATATATATATATATATATATATATAGAATATTTTCAAACTGTGGGTGCTTGAATCCATGGATGAAAAATCCGTGGATAAAGAGGGCTATCTGCATTTAGCCTTCCCGGCCAAAGAGTGCTGATGCCTCACAACGCTACAGATCCCAGGCTTCTTCTGTAGGATGGAGTGGTGGCTGTTAAAGTTGTGTCAAACTGCATTATTTATACAGTGTAGATCACTGGTTCCCAAACTTTGTGTCTCCAGATGTTTGGGACTTCAGCTTCCAGAATTCCTGACTGTTGACCAAGCTGGCTGGGGCTTATGGGACCTGACGTCCTAAAGGACCCACGTTTGAGAACCCCTGATGTAAATACAGCCTAACAGTAGTATTTAGGCCCTGGGTACCTTCTCTGAAAGGAAAAGATGGGATATATATATGTTGTGTAGTAAAGTTGGTACCGGAAAGACCGAGTTCTGTTGGGGTGACATCTTTTTCTAGCAGGTGTTAGATGTTGGCAAACACTGATATTACGTAAAACTGCAGCATACATTTTGATAACATTTTAGGATGTTACCAGATACAGTTGGCCCTTTGTATCCACAGATATTTTATCCATGGATTCAGTAATCCATGGCTTGAATATATATACACACACACTCCAAAATTAAACCTTGATTTTGCCATTTTATATAAGGAACACCATGCTATTGTATTTAATGGGACTTGAGCATCCACAGATTTTGGTAACCATGGGGGGTCGTGGAACCAAACTCTAGCGGACTCCAAGGGCCCATTGTATGTATATATGTGTGTATCTGAAACTGGTTAACTACTTGTCATTTCCAATATGCAGACAGCATGACTCCTCAGAGTTTGCGATCCCCTTGCAACCATTTTTTGTAATGTCTTGGCTAATGAAGAGATCTGGACAATTCAAAAGCATGTATAGGTCGAGGGCCTTTTGCTTAGCCTAATCAATCTATGACACTAACAAGGATGTTGTATTTCCCACCCTTATGTTGGATAACTCTTCTTTAGGTTGCTTCCATGCTAAGCAAATACAGTCAGCGCTCCATATCCACAGATTCTTGATCCATAGATTCAAGCATCCATGGCTTGAAAATACTAAAAAAACCCACCATAAATCCTAAAAAGCAAACATTGATTTTTACCATTTTATATAAGGGATATCATTTTGATATGCCATTGTATTTAATGGGACTTGAGCATCCACAGATTTTCGTATACGTGGGGGAGTCCTGGAATCAAACCCCAGTGGATACCAAAAGTCCACTGTATGCACAAATATTCTAAAACTCTGGGGGGAAAAATCCAAAGCACTTTTGGTCCCAAGCATTTTCAGATAAGGCTCAGCTGTATTACTCTGAAAAATAAATCTATGACCCAATAAGAAATAAAACAGTCATACCACCATCTCTTTGGCAATATTTTGTTTCTACCTAATGCCTTCTTATTCCCCCTTGTTCTGTCTCCTCCATCTCAAAAGATATGGAAGGAATGGACCTATTTAATTTAGTTTATTGAATGGAACTTGAACATCCACGGATTTTGGTATCCATGGGATTTCCCGGAATCGAACCCCAGCAGATGCCAAGGTCCCACTATATATTTGGAACCGGTATTTCTCTCTCACCCTGCACACATTTTCATTGCTCTGGAAATGTGTATGGGAGCGGGGTGCCTTTTGTCTCCTTTGCAGCCCCACCCCTGTGCCCATTGTCTGTGTATGTGCCTCTCGCACCTTCCCCAGGGAGGTTTGTGCATGCATGTGCGAGAGAGAGTGCATGAATGTGTGATGGTGATGCTACTCTGCTGCTGCCTCTGCTTTCTTCCAGCTGTGGCCAGGGGGGAAGAAATGGGGGCAGGATCTACTACTGCAAGCTCCCCACGGTCCCTGGCTTCCTGCCTACCCACCCTACCCCCCACCTGAGACTGGGGAGCGTCGAGGCAGAGTGGAGGGTGTATAGGGGGGCTCAGGCAAGGGAGAAGGCAAAAGGTTTGATCTCCAGCCAGGATGTTTGCTTGTCTGGGTTCCTTTTCCCTCCCTCCACCCTTGCTGGCAGATGGTTGCATTTGCTGGGTGATGAGACAGAAAAGAGTGGTAGTAGAATATGTGTTGGGGAGGGGTGCATTCTGCATTGGGGGGAAACTTTCTACTAGAACTGAGGGGGTGGGGGAATAAAACACCTTCACATCTGTGCGTTTTGGCAACAGCTGGGCCAGGGGAATTGGAGCAGAGACGGGGGGGGGGGGGAGGTTTTCTCGTCTCTCTGTCTCTTTCCTGATGGCATCTATATCTGTCTGGCCCAAATGGAGAAAGCAAGAATCCCTGCAAATTTGCACCCCTCTGTTGGAAGGGCATTATTTGGGCACAGGTAATAATAATAAATAATAATAAAAGATTTATTTCTAGCCCGCCCAATCACGAAGAAGCTGGGCGGGTTACAACAATAAAATACACGAAGTTACAATAAAATCAAACCCTAAACCTCCCTTGCCCCCCAGGTAGTTTCTGTGCTAACACACAAGTAAACTTGCACCATTTGTCCCTCTTGGCTGCACACTCCATGTCCATCAAGTGAGGTTGCTAAACCTGTGAGGCTGGATGGGATATTCCATTTTTTTTCCTGTTGGTATTATCGCTGATTTCAAAATGCTACTACAGTACATGAAAGATAAGATCCATATTAAATTGCAAGGATCACACTCCTTGTCCCTCCCATCCTCCCTTGAGGCAAGATCTTGGTTGTTTTTGCAGCTCTTGCCTTTGCAGGTCATTCAAAATATACAAGTGTAATAAGAATAGAAATGAGGCTGAGACAGGGGTGTAGCTGGTGGGACAAAATAATAATAACAATAATAATTTATTTATACCCCACTCTTCAGCCCTAAAGGCTATCAGAGCGGCTTACAATTATTATTTTTAATAAGACGGTTCCCTGCCCTCAGGCTTACAATCTAAAATAAAGGCATTCTTCTCCAAATATGAATTCTGTCCCCCATCATCATGAAATTTTCCTTCAGTCCTCAAATGTACTGCGTGCGTGCCTTCAAGTTGCTCGTTGACTTTCATAGAGTTTTTTTTAAAAGTGAGGATAAATACAGTATAGTGGGCCCTTGGTATCTGCGGAGGTTTGGTTCCAAGACGTCCTGTGGATATCAAAATCCATGGATGCTCAAGTCCCATTAAATACAATCCTTTACATAAAATATACTTAGGAAGGAGGCTCAAGTCTACAAAAGCTCATTACTGCCAACTTCTTTCTTTCAATTAGTCTCAAAGGTGCTACAAGATCTCTCTACATACTGATTTAGAAATGCAGTTTAGGTGTCCAGAGAAAAGGGACAGACAAAACTACCTAGCGGACGTGAAAAGCAAAGCAAACATAGGAGTCCTCACTCACTGCAATGCAAAAAATTTGTGGACTGTCAGAAGAATTCATGAGGAGGGGCATGGTTCTTCTTTGGGGACGATGTCCTCATTCCCTTCTCATTCCTAAGCTGAGGGCAGAGGGCTGGGCAGTGAAACTGGGATAAATCTGTGTGCCATTCATGCCCGCCCCCCGCCACTCTCTCCTGCTGTGTCTGGCTGGTGTCTGAGCTGTGACCTCGCTGAGGGAGGGGGATTAATTCCAGTGGGACGTGGGCTTAATCGGCCTTCTTTGGACTGCTAAATCCCAGTCGGTGTCGGAAATGGGAGGATGGTACTCATGTCCAAGGTGAAAGCTGCTTCAGCGAATGCCACCCCCTGCTCCTTCTGCTTGAAGTGGAAGGGATTTGATCCATTTCCTTCCCAATCCTTTAAGGGCCATCCTTGCCTGCTAAGAAGGGCAGAGCTTTCCACTGCAGGTTGGAGAGGTTAAGCTAAGGCAGGAATTTTATCCCCGAGTAGCTCGTAATGTTGGTCAAAATGGTAGAGTAGTAGGTGTCAGTGTGGTGTAGTGGTTTGAGTGTTGGACTGTGACTCTAGAGATCAGGGTTCAAATCCCTGCTTGGCCATGGAAACCTACGGGGTGACCTTTGGCATGTCACACACTCTCAGCCTCAGAGGGAGGCAAAACAAATCTTACCAAGAAAGCCCTGTGCTAGAATTGCCTTAGAGTCACCATAGGCCAGAAACAACTTCATTGCACACAACAACAATAATGAAGAGTAGTGAGCCAGGACTGAGTGAACAGAAATTGAGCTCCCCTTTAGCCAGAAGTCTTCAAATTGCAGTGCTGGACAATCAAAGTGCAGGATCTTTGATTTGTCATAAGTGGAAATGAGAGAACTGGAGTCATTACTGCTTGTTGTCATATGTCTTCAAGTTGTTTCTGCTTTATGATAACTCTAAGGCGAGCCTGTCATGGGGTTTTCATGGCAAGATTTGTTCAGAAAGTCTTTGTTTTCCTCAGAGTGTGATTTGCCCCAGTTTGAGCTTTCCGTTACTGCTTAGCATCCATCATTGTTCGATAACATACCGTATATACTTGTGTATAAGTCTAAACATTTATGTCCCAAAGTTGACCCCAGAATCCCATGTCGACTTATTTACGGGTCACTGTGGAATTGAGATAGCAGCTTTCAGATTTCCCTATGCGGTTTGGAGAGGAGTTTATTTCTCTCTCAAGCCAAGCAGAAAGAGTCCTGGGTGACTGATATTGCTGTTTGTTTAAGAGTCCATCTCCTACCCACACATCTGGCTGAAAGGATGAAGCAAAGAGCCTCAGTGAGAGTCTCTCTTGCCATATACACACATACACACACTGAAGGAGCCTCCAGATGTTACCCTCTACCTGTCCATGAGTCAAGGCAAAATCCATAATTTTGTCCCCAAAACCTGACCTCAACTTATACATGAGGTCAACATGTAGTAAGTATCCTTAAGGCACCACATCCAATTGGATCTTTGAAGCTAAGCAAGGGAGTACCAGTTACTGAAGGTTATATTTCAGAGGAAGGCAATGACAAATCAATTCTGAGCCCTTTTTATTAAGACTCATGAAATCAGTGGTGTCACCATAAGTTGATAAGTGACTTGAAGGCACATAACAGCAACAGCATAAATGTGGAAATTAATATGTGGCTCTAAGGAGTGTAATTTGAAGTGCAGACACTGAAAAACACGGGCGTCTTAGGTCATAGAAACTATCACAAAATATTATACCAATATTCTGGAGGGTGCGTGTGTTGCTGTCTCATAGGACAGTGGTTCCCAATCTTTGGTTCTCTAGGTGTTTGGGGCTTCAACTCCCAGAGGACTCATCTAGTTTGTCAAGCTAGTCAAGAATTGTGGGAACTGAAATCCAAAACATCAGGAGGACCAAAGGTTGAGAACCACTCTCATAGGGGGTAATGAAATGAAAGTTTGTCTCTGAGAGTGTCTACAGCGGGGTGGCCAATGTGTGGCACATAACATCATTCACTGTTGGTGATGCTGTCTGGGGTTGATGGGAGTTGCAGTCTAATAATAATAATAATAATTATTATTATTATTATTATTATTATTATTATTATTAAAATGTTCCTCACTCTTAATGTACAAGGGATTAAACCTCTTTCCAGAGAAATTTTGGTTTCTCTGGCTCCCTATGTCTACTGGCTAATGATGACTGGAATTCCAGCTTCACTTGTCAGCATATCGTTAGCAGAGTGGAAATAAATCTTCCTTTGTCTCCTTGAAATGTCATCAGATTGGCAGAATGTCTCCTATTTTGCACAAATTAGTCTGGTTGTTGTTCAGGTTTTTTTTTTTTTGCTAGTCTTAGGGATAGGCAAGGAAGGGAACACGGTAACTTCCCAGAAACAAAATCCAGATGCAGAGATCTTGATCAGGGATTCTTCTTGGAATGTGGGACAGACCCTCTCCAGGAGAAAAAAAAATCTGGTGTAGACATTGCCCTTCCCATTCCCAGATGAGCAAGAAGTTACTAAGGAGTTTTATCAGACAATGGAAATTGGAAGTACAATCTAATGGCAATCCGAACGCAATCATGGGGTTTCACGTTATTGCGTATTAGATCTTCTCACGCAATTTCGGGCAAAAGGGAAGTTAATTTGAATGCAATCATGGGTTTCACGTTATTGCGAATTAAAGCATCTCATGCAATTTCGGGCAATAGGGGGTCATTTTTGGCTAATATGAAGTCATTCCGAACGCCTTCCGAATGCAGTGGGATTTCACGTGAATTTGCTAAACTAGCGAATTCACATGAATTCGAATTGGTTCCATTCGAAATAGAGAGAAATTCCTCCCGTCTGATAAACTCCTAAAGCATAATTAACTCCGTGTCAAGCATGATTGTTCCCAAATCCTAGTGAGGACTCTTTGAAAAAAACTTCTTGTGAACGGAAGTAGCATGCATATATATAAATAATCAGAAGACCCACATCAGTTTGGCATGCTGCCAGCCTATGGAATGGCCTGCTGGACGAGATCCGTCTCATCACAACGTTAGATTGTTTCAAAACAACTTTAAAGATGCATCTCTTCCGGCAGGCCTTCCCAGAAACTGTATAACCTTCCCGGCTCCTAAACATCTTCCAGCCAATTCCCTGACCCCTATACCCTGAAGTTACCCTGTGCTGTGGCCAGCGCCATGGGTTTAATGTGTGTTATAAGTTTGTTTTATTTCTATTTGATAGTAACTTGATTTTAATCTTTGCCAGTTTAATTCTGTTTTAAGGGGTGGGAAATTATTATTATTATTATTATTATTATTATTCTGTGTGTTTGTGTGTGTGATGTACCTTCCTGTTGCTTCTAACTTATGGCAACCCTATGGCAAACCTATCATGGAGTTTTCTTGGCAGGATTTGTTCAGAGAATGTTTACTATTGCCTTCCTCTGAGGCTGAGAGAGTATGTCTTGCCCAAGTTCACCCAGTGGGTTTCATGGCCAAGCTGGGCATTGAACCCTGGTCTCTGGTTTGACATATCCTCTCACAGAAGAGGCTCTCCATTGTGTCCCTGCTGGATTCATTGGAATAGAAACCTTCTGCTTCAACACTAATTTGAGGGATGGGGTGTAGAGCATGCAGATATGTCCCAAACTGGGGTGCAAGAGAATTCCCACTCTTCAAGGAGGGTGCCTGTTGGATGCCTGCATGAGTCATTGACCTGGATCTGACAGTTTGCTAGTCAAGAAATATGGACCAATCAGAGACACATGTAGGAAGAAAAAGGAAAATGCATCTTACTATTGCACCGGCTGCATCTGCACTGCAGAATTAATGCAATTTGACATTGCTTTAATTACCAATCCCAGAATTAGCTTTATGCTAAAACGTGTTTGCATTTTGGCCTTGCCAAGCAATGTCTTTGCCCTGCCACTGAAGTTCTCTGACATTATTCATTTAATATTCTCTCTCCCAATATGGGACCCAGGGTGACTCATAATACAAGTTAAAACATAATACAGTTAAAACAGTAGATGACGAAAAGGTTTTTAAAAAACACAGTAAAATAAACAATCATTCAGGTTGAGTCTCCCTTGTCCGAAATGTTTGGGACCAGAATTATTTTGAATTTTGGAGGGTTTTTTTTGGGGTTTTGGACTACTTGCATATACATAATGAGATATCGTGGAGGTGGGACCTAAGTCTAAAAATGAAACTTATTCATGTTTCATAAACACTTTATACACTTACCCTAAAGGTAATTTTATACACTATTTTAAATACATTTGTTCATGAAACAAAGTTTGTGTACACTGAGCCATCACAAAGCAAGGATGTCACTATTTCATCCACCTATGTGGACAATTTTGGATTTTAGGATATTTCAGATTTCAGAATTCTGGATAAGAGAGACTCATCCTGTATTTAAAACATTGTATTCAAGACAGTTAAAAAGCAGTTAAAACATAATAATTATAAAAATACAGGATCAAGGATCTTGATACATAAGTAGGCTTAGATTATGAGAGCCAGTATGGCATAGTGGCTTGAGTGTTGGACTCGGACTGTGAAGGCCAGGGTTCGAATCAGCCAGCTTGGCCAGACCCAGTGAGTGGCTATGGGCAAGTCACATGCTCTCAGCTTCAGGGGAAGGCAATTACACACTTCTTCTGAACAAATCTTGCCAAGAAAAACCCATGATAGGGTTGCTTTAGGGTTGCCATCAGTTGGAAGTGACTTGAAAGCACACAACAACAACAAGAAGGATTACATTGGAATGTCTGGTCTTTCAGATGTTGCTGGAATCAAGCTGGTTAAAAGAAGTCTGTCCAAACCTGGCCTTAGGGTCTGCAAGCTATTGCTTAGGATTTTTATTTTGAGTGCTGGTCATTGTCTATCCTTGTCCTCTCTTTGTCTAGGATTGGGCCATGTTCTTAAGTCGCCTGTTGCTGTTCCTGGTGCCTGTGGTGATGCTCCTGCTTCCATCCTACTCAGCTGCTCGTCCCCCTTCCTACCCATCCTTCCTGGTCCCTAACGCTACCTTCAATCATCTGGCCCAAGCCCAGAACACGGGAGCCCTGTATGTGGGTGCTGTCAATGCCTTGTACCAGCTGAGTCCTGAACTGAGGCTGGTGGGACGGGCACGCACAGGGCCAGACCAAGACAGTCCCGAGTGCCTCCCTTTCCGGGATGCTCGGGAGTGCCCACAAGCTCGGCTCACAGACAACTCCAACAAGCTGCTGTTACCCAATGAGAGAGCCGGGGAGTTGGTAGTGTGCGGGCAGCTCTTCCAGGGAGTGTGTGAGAAGCGAGCCCTTGGGGACATTGCCAAAGTGCTATACCGGCCTGAGGATCCTGGCGACAACCAGTTTGTGGCTGCCAATGAGCCACGGGTTTCAACTGTGGGCTTGGTGGGTCATCACGATGGCCGTGACCTTCTCTTTGTGGGCCGAGGGCTGACCGCTAAGCTCTCTGGAGGGATCCCGCCATTCACCATCCGGCAGCTAGAAGGAGCCCAGGCCTTCTCTAATGAAGGGATGGGCAAGTTGGTGGTAGGGGACTTCTCTGACTACAACAACAGCTACGTGGGCGCCTTTGCATCTGAAGGCTATGTCTATTTCCTGTTCTCCCGGCGTGGTGCTAAGGCCCAGATGGAGTATCGCACCTACCTCTCCCGGAGCTGCATGGAGGACACCAACCTCTATTCCTACGTTGAGCTGCCCCTTGAGTGCCGGGACACAAAAGGACGTATGTACAACCTGGCTCAAGCGGTGCATCTAGCCTCTGGTTTTGATGGAAAAGGAAAAACTCTTTTTGTTGTCTTAGCTGCTGGGCAGGGCTCCACTGCAGCGCCAACATCACAGACGGCACTGTGTTTGTACAGCTTGAAGGAGGTGGATGAGGCCATGGAGCGGACCCGGCAGCTGTGTTATACCTCGGCTGGCCTAGGCCCCACTAAAGAGGAGGAAGCTGCCATTGAATATGGTGTGACCTCGCGGTGCAACTTTTTACCCAAGGTAAGAAAGAGAAAAAAGAGAGGTGGAAGGGCCACAATTCATTTTATGGGGAGATTATCAACTGCTTCTTTCTTCCCTCCAAATGGATGCATTCCTGTCTTTTATTTCCCATTTTGTTAATTTTCAGGAGTCTCCAGAAGCTTACCCCTGCGGGGATGAACACACACCTAGTCCCATTGCTAGTCGGAAGCCGCTGGTGGCTGAAGCACTTCTGACCACTGTGCCAAGACTGACAGCTGTGGCAGCCATGGTGGAAACAGGTCATACCATCGCCTTTCTGGGGGATGGCATTGGGCAGCTGCATAAGGTAATGGTGGGGAGGTGATGTTGCAGTAATTGTAATTCTCATCTATATAAAGTCAGCTATCCATATTGGCAGACTAGACATCTGTGGGATTGGAGCATCCATGGATGTCCCATTCCCATTAGTGTAAATGGTGGCATGTGCATGCAGTCCTACTGATGCAGCTACGCACACACTGATATCCATTGACACTAATCGGATGTGAGGTCCCATGTTACAGTGGGACTTCGTCATTTGTGGGTGTGCCATCTGTGAATTTGAGCATCTGCTGATGGCAAGCTCCATTGTCCCCACTGGTGATGCGTGCATGTTGTGTTGATATTAAGGACGATGGGATTTTAGGTCCTGCATTTTTTTGTATCCATGGGGAGGTCTGGAACTGCATTTGGTATCCACTGGGGGGTCTGGAACTAAGCCCCTGCTGATATGGAAGAATGACTGTATTTTGTTACAGACATTCCTAAACCAGAGCTCTCCAAATGTGGTGGTCTACAAATCTCAGCATTGCCTGTGCTGGCTGGGAGCAATGGTGGCTGTGATCCACTGCCTTTGGTGAATTTTTAAGTTATGGAAAACTGCTTCCTCCATTTTTCCTCCAACTTTAGTTTGGAATCCTCTACATGTGTCAGCTCCTGTGTTAAAATAGGCACAGGTTGCTGTTGTACTACCTATATCTATCTTGATTTTTACCCAGTTTTTTTTTGCATTGAATATCTTTTGCGTTTTTAATTTCTCCAATGTGGAAAAAAATAGTCTCTACACAAAGGATTAGCATATAGGATGGATGTCATGTGTTGAAGTGGCTGTCTCCCCTGTAGGTCACTCCCTTGGGATGTCTTCTGTGGATATGACTACCAATTTCGTGTAAATTCATATAAGCAAACCCTGGGACCCCTTTCTCTCCCCTCCTGTTGGAAAAGGTATTTTGGGAGGAGGTTTTAATGGAACAACAGCAGCCGTTGGTGGAGTGGAGGGAGGAATCTGCAGTTTTTTGCTACTCCCCTTGAAATCACCTCCTGTCAAATAAATACTTCCTGAAGGAAATGGTGGGTTAGTAACATGTGTTTGTTACCCAAGAGCCATAGTTTTATATAGTGATGTATAGGGCAGATATGAGGAACCTTTGAGCCCACAGATATTTTGTGCTACAATTCACATTGGTCCAATCAAACTTGGTCAATGCTAAGGCGTTGTGGGAGCTGTAGTGCAAAGCATCTGGATGGCCAAAGGTTTGTTAATGTCAGTACACTAAATGACTGTCCCAGAGGTAGCAGGAATTCAGCATGATTCTATGTTGGAGCTTTGTTGTTTGTTGGTGTTTACTGTTAACTTCAATTTATGGTGACCCTAAGAATGAAAGACTTTCCAGATACCCTGTTGTTATAACAGCTCCGTTCAGGTCTTACAGAGTCAGGACTTTTGCTTCCTATAATGAATCAATCCAATTATAGTGTGGTTTTCCTCTTTTCCTACTGTCTTCAGCTTTATCAAACATTATTGTCTTTTCTAATGAATGATATCTATAAGTTAGACATGGAGAGCCTGGGTAGAATTTGCAAATTTTGGATTCCTGCTTCTTTAACCAAGTTTGGTTCCTATACAAGTGAAAATTGAAGAAATACAAAATAAAAATGGAGGCTGGGACTGTTCATTACTATTAGTCATGATGGCTATTGCATCCAGTATGGAGCTTATCATACGACGGAATTTGGGGGTATTCTCCAATGGCAATCCGAACGCAAACATGGGGTTTCACATAATTGCGTATTAGAGTATCTCATGCAATAACCCCCCCCCCCCCACCATCTCAGGAATACCACAGGTTAAGAATGGGAGCAATCCGCATCGCTCCCATCTGATAAGATGAAAGAAAGAAGTTGGTAACACAAGCTTTCGTAGACTTGGGTAAGTCTATGAAAGCTCATGCTACCAACTTTCTTTCAGCTAATCTCTAAGATGCACCATTTCCACATCTGAAATATGGGATGACAATTCAGTCATTCCTTTGCTCCTCTGAAACTAGTGGAAGCAGAATTTAAATCTGTTGAAGCTAAGGAAACAAATATGAATCTGCTTCCAATTGCATAATGTTTATAGATTTCAGAATTAGCTCTTTTGAGTGCAGAACTTGGTTCTCTGGAGAAGAATGTGTGTGTGTGTGTGTGTGTGTGTGTGTGTTCTTTAAAGAACTTATGTAAGTTGGATGAAGGGTATAGTTTTCTCCAACCTACTGAGTATGACACTCTTATTTTCCCACAAATGAGGGACCAGTTGTTTCTTCTCTGGGCAGGACTGACTTAGTTCAACCTGTTTGTGAGGCAGGGCTGGGCCTGATGTTTTTGTTTTCTTTTGTTGAAATTCAGTGTCTCAAGCAGTTTAAAATTGCAGGTTTCGTGTGTGCTGTGCAAGCACCTCCTTGCAGGAGAGATACAGCACATCCCTCTCTTGTAATCTGTGCCTGAAATCTCCCATCGTGCATAGCATAAGGCCAATGCTTGTGCTGGCAAGATATTTCAAATGTCTTTGTGTCAAGGTTGTTGGGATAGTCATTATTCTTGTGCCATGTGATAAACACTGAACTAATTGTAGAGGATTCAGTTAAAAACAGTAACACGCATGCTATCTGTCCAGATATGGGTGTTAGAAAGCAGGGTGCTCCACTGTGATTTTGATTCCCAAACGGAGTGGAAGGAAGAGGAGATCTTTTAGTGGCATAAGGTACCTACCATCACTCTTTCAGCTCTGGCAAAAATAACTGCTGATACATGGAGTTGAACCAAAAGGGTTCCTCGTGTTCCCATAGAGTTTGCCAGCTCTGACTGTGATGAATCTTGGCTTTGCTCTGGCATGTCCACTAATTAAACTGTTTTGTTGATTTATATACCTTTTTAACAAATTTGCCAATTTAAATCCATTAAATAAATTTGTGTATTACTTTTTTTAAAAAAAAAGCCTCAACGTAATTGCCTGTTAGGGTTAATGAAGGAAATGGAAGAGACAGTTTTACAGTGCAGGAAACAACCCTTTCTTCATTGGAGAAGATGCTTCCACATGTTTAATATTTTCTTCGTGAAAAGGAAGGCAAACCTAACGTGGGGTTTTCTTGGCAAGATTTGTTCAGAGAAGGTTTGCCATTGACTTCCCCTGAGGCTGAGAGCATATGACTTGCCATGGTCACCCATGGTTTCATGGCTGAGGTCAAATAGTGGAATGGACAGCCTGAAGGAGTAGTTGACTCTCCTTCTTCGGAGGTTTTTCACTAAAGGTCAGATGGCCATCTCTCCGTAGTGCTATAGTTATGTATTCCTTCATGGCAGGAAACTAGATTGGATGGCTCTTGTGGTCCCTTCCAGCTGTACAGTTATATGATCCTGAGAACTTCATCTCTTTATTTCTTGAAAGTGGTTTCTGGGTGGGGGACATAACATATTAGTACAGTCTATGTTTTACAAATATAGTAGGAAAAGGTCTCAAGTCGTATCCTGCACAGTTGAAGCACGGTGATGGTGGGTGCTAAGAGAGACTTCTCTTTATGGCCCCAGAAGATGGTTGTCAGTGAGATTAGCTATTGTTCGACTATCAGTGATTTCCAAAACTTTGTCTTCCAGGTATTTTGGATTTCAACTCCCAGAACTGGCCAACAGTCAGGAATTGAATTATGGGCACTGAAATCCAAAACCTCTGGAAGACCAAACTTTGGGAACCCCTGGGCTAGATGAAACAATAGTTTGATTTGGTATAAAGCAGTGTTGTGTGCTACAGTTGTGGTAATAATTTTGTCACTGTATGGGTGATCCATGGTGACATTTCTGATGGTATCCCAGAACTGAGCAGAACTTCCAAACGTCTGGCAGTAGTGCTTCAATGCCTGTGGAATGGTTCCTAAGCATTCTTTTCCTATACAAGTGAAAATTGAAGAAATACAAAATAAAAAAGAAGGTTGGGACTGTTCATTGCTATTAGTTATGATGGCTATTCCATCCAGTATGAGAGGGAAAATGTCTTTGAATCTCAGTTACTGGGAAACTTAGTGGGAGGGTGCTAGTGCCTGTATGCCTTGTTAGCTAAGTTTCCAGACATCTGGAACAGTAGGAACAGAATGAAAGACTAGATAAGGCCTTTGGTCAAATCCAGAACAGCTCTTCTTAAGTTCTTGCATTCCAGGCTAGAGAAGAGAGATGGTCTCAGAGGAGACATGTATTGTGAGCTTACGTGCTCCATGCAGTCTCGCAGTGCTTTAACCCAAAGCTGGGTGATAAGATGGGTCAGGTTGTATGGTTTCTGCATGATTTGTAGTGGATTAGCAGGCATTTCTGATTTTCTTTGTTCAGTGTTATTGTTGCTAGGTGCCTTCAAGTCAACTTTGACTTTAAAGGAATCCCATTGTAAGGTTTTATTGGCAAGGTTTTTCAGAGGAGGCTTGCCACTGCTGATGGTGTGTGACTTGCCCACTGGGTTTCTACAGTTGATCTGGGATTCAAACTCTAGTTTCCTGGAATCATAGTCCCAACACTCAAACCACTACACCCTTCTATCTCCACTATAAATTAATATTTGCAGCTTAAATTATATTATTGAGATCTTGGAGGAAATGGGAGCAGGTTTTTAAAAGGAAAGATGAGTGCCATCCTCATACACAAAACCATTCTCATGGATTCCTTAATCTCTGTGTTTTGTACCATGCTTTCCTGGTGGATCTTTTTGCACTAGGCTCCAGGTGGTGGCTTAATCTAGTGAAAGTAGCTCACCACATGCCTAACCCTGGCTATGCTGTCTTTGTTCAGTTGAGAGATTATACCTCATACTACTTAAAGAATCCTAGACTGGAATGGATCTCATACTAGGATTGGACTGGGAGGGTACTTATTTTACATTGAAAAATTCCAGGTGCCACTTTTAAAAGTTGGAAAGTTCCCGGCTTTGAAAAGCAGCTTGCTGAGTGCACCTGGAACCCGGGATGCAGATGTACTCAGCTGGCGAAATTAAATGCGAATTAAGTACTATAATTCCTGCCTGCATTCTGCATCCCACCTTCATCCCGTTAGGGTGCAGTTGGCTTAAAAGTCTGTTCGTTAAATTCCTAAATAAATAACTAATCTAAAAGTGACTTCCAGTCAACTAAAGAGCCATTTCCAGTTGCCACTGGGTATGCCGGTACAGCTTGCCAATAGCCTAGAAGAGCAAGCAGTACCTGTAACCCTCTGTATGTGCCCAAATCTGCATAAGGCAAAGTGCCAGGCATGTCGGAGTGCCAGGCATAATGAACTGTTTCACTCCCAGAGAGCCTTTCCAAAGCTAACCAGCACAAACCAGTGCCTGGATCTAGAGTAGTCCTTCTTAAACTATGTGATATGAGGAACCAGCAGGACAACCACCAACTCCCAGAATGCCAGGGACAGTGTCCATTGAGTACAAGTGTTTCTTTCCAGGAGACTCACTGCAGCCTGGCAGGCAATAGCTTGCAAGTTGCTGCAGTTCACAGAGCACTACTTTTGAGTGCCAGTAGACAATTCCCAGAAAAAAAAACTGGGTGATCACCAGGGCACCTTGCCCAGCGTGCTTGACTTGGGCAAGGTCCTCTCTCAGACCCAGACATTTGGGACCTAGCCACCTCTCTGGAGAGCAGTGCTGTCCACTTTGTGCAGTTGGTGCTGTTCTGCATAGAGCCGCCTCACCCTCTGTGTTGCTCCCAGAGTTAGACAAAAGATGGCAGCCATGATGGGAGTGGGTAGGTTGGCATCAGTCCCCTTCCCGCCTTGGGCAGACAAGCAGTCTGTCATTTATTTCCTTTCACCATACCATGCTCTCATTCCCAGCTGGAAGAGGTCTAGCCACTTTCACAGTTCTCTCTATTGTTCGGGATTTTGTCTGTAAACATGAGGATGCTACACATGGGCAACCCGTGCCTGGTGTGTGATGACTCCAAAGTTTACCAGGCACTCCTTCAAAATATTTCCTGCTACGTTATTCATTCTCCAAATATTTAGCCACAATAATGTGTAGCGTAGTGGTTTGAATGTTTGGAGTGTGGCTCTGGAGAGCAGGATTCAATTCCCTGCTGGGCCAAAAAACCCACTGATATTGGGCAAGAAACACTCTCTTAGCCTCAGGGGACAGCGATGGCAAATCCCCTCTGAACAAATCTTGCCAAGAAGACCCCATGATATGTTTGCCATAAGTCAGAAATGACTTGAAGGTGCACAACAACAGCAACTACCACAGCCCCATGGTGTTTGATCTGTGTTTTCAAGTCAGTTCTGAGAGGGTTTTTTGGGCAAGATTTATTCTGATGAGGTTTGCTATTGCCTTCCTTTTAGGATAAGAGAGGGTGATGTGCTGAAGGTCATCCATTGGGTCTCCGTGGCTGAGCAGGGATTCGATTCTGGGCTTCCAAAGTCTTAGTCCAACACTCAAGGGTCTATACCATGCTGACTCCCTACTATTATCATGCAGTATGGAGTTAATCCTTGCATCCCTAAATGTGGTTTCTTGCTCTGCTTTTACTTCCCTAGCCTTTTTTAAAAGTTGCTCCAAGTTGGGGTGAAATGTGGATTATTCAGGCTTTATTCCTGCCAGAATAGGAGGTCTCATGTCTCCTGCTCTCAGCAAGGCCTCCTGCTTGACTCAGAGAAGGAACCATTAATGGCCTTCTGGTTTTCTCATCATCTTTCTCTCTTTCAAGGAGAATGCTTCAAGGCTCCGCAACTCTTCTCTTTATCTCTTCCCTTTTATCCTATTAGTCACTCATTTTACATTCATTATCACTTTTATGCCACCACTTTTCTTCATCTTCTGAACTAACTACCTTTGCCTTCTGTGTGTCTGTGTTTGTGTGTTTAAGTAGTGCTACTTGTCTTTGTTGCTATTTCTGTCTGTCTGTTTTCTTCCTGCTCATTGAACATAACTATTTGAAACTGATCTGTTGCATTGTAGCTTTCTCATTTTTCATTTAATCTGTTTCCATGCCTCCTTCTCCCTAGGGTTATCTTTGGATCTTTTCTCCCTTTAGTCAAATCACTTCAGCTTCTGTTATTTTCAACTTTAAGGTTACAGTCCTACCCTCTGTGGATGAGTGTTTCAAGGGCTGTAGGATTTGGCAGATCTTCCTCTCTACCCATCTCCGCAGATTGTTTTGAGCGAGTAAAAACCTCTATTGCCCATGCTGCTCTACAGTTGACATGGCAAAGGAATGGAGGAGATCCAGAGACAAATAGAGATCATGTTGAGATTCATTGGGTCCTCCTATTTCCCCCAATGCCCCCTTCCAAACATGTCAACCCTGGATACGGCACTTGTTATTTTTTCAGAGTTTGGAAACATAACATTTTTGGACTACAGCTCTCAGAATCTCCCACCTAGCAGAAGAGGGCAGCTTGGCCATTGCAGTCCAAAATCTTAGGTTTTTGAAGTTATGTTTATTTTCCACCCAGCTGCCCCCATGCCTCAGCTATTTGCTAAGCAAGGCTTCATCTCCATGCCCTCCCATCCTCCCCGCCACCTTTGTATTGCTCTGCTTTGCAGGAGATCCACACTTTTTGTTTTCTTTGCTACTTGCCTTGCTCTCCTCTCTGGGCAGGATAAGCCCTCCTTCACTTTCCCAGCTTGAGCTGGAAAAGTTTGCTGTTGTATGCAGCAAGACAGCTATGCCACTGTGGTGCTGCGTTTCTTACTCGGAAAGTATATACTGTAAGTATATTTTTGTCCTGCTCTTTTCTTCAAGGAGCTATAGATAGCAAACAGGTCTTTCTTCTATTGTATTGCTGTCAGCAGACTCCACTGAGTACAGTGGTGCTGGAAACATGGATTCTGGCAGGCCTGAGAATATGGATGAATTTATGCTTTGCAATTCTTTATTGTTGTTAACTGCCCTTGAGTTGATTTCGACCCATGGCGACCCTGTGGATGAGACATCTCCAAGGCTCCCTGTCCTCCACTGCTCTACTTAGTTCCTGCAAATTCATACCCATGACCTCCTTAATAGAGTCCATCCATCTAGCATGTGGCCTTTCTTTCTTTCTACCGTACTCCCCTCCACCTTTCCTTGCATTATTGTTTTTTCTAATGACTCCTTTCTTCTCATGATGTGGCCAAAAATACAGCAGCCTAAGTTTTGTCATTTTGGCTTCCAGGGAGATTTCTGGTCTGAACTTCTATAAGACCCATTTGTTTGTCTTTTTGGCTGTCTGTGGTATCCTTTTCAATACTGTACCATTAACTTTTTTTTCCCTCCTTCCTCCTTGCTCTGCATCTTTATCAGACGGGAGGAATTTCTCTTTATTTCGAATGGAGCCAATTGGAGCCAATTTGAATTCATGTGAATTCGCTAGTTTAGCGAATTCATGTGAATTCCAATTGCATTTGAAATGCGTTCAGAATGACTTCCCATTATCCAAAAATGACCTCCCATTGCCCGAGATGCTTTAATTCGCAATAAGGTAAAGCCTCATGATTGCGTTCGGAATGACTTCCCTTTTGCCCGAAATTGCGTGAGATACTTTAATTCACAATAACGTGAAACCCCATGATTGCGTTCAGATTGCCAATTTCCAAAGTCTGATAAGGTCCTCTGCTACATCCATAACAGTCTACAGGTTTACCTGTAGCTGATGAAGTTTGTCCGGTTTTCCCTTTTCTATGTTCTGCTGTTCACACATGCTGAGTTAAGGGGTCCTGGAGGCAGCTGCTGTTTCTCTTGCCTGTTGTAGGGTAAGCACACATGGCTATAGACAGATCAGGCAGAACACAATGCTGCAATTTCCCAGCTCAAGCTTTATTACAGCGTTTAGTGCAGATATGCTGCTTTAGTCTGACATCAAAACTCTGTGTTTCTCCACATCTTTCACTATCCTCCTAATGCTGATGTTTCTAAAATAAATTTAAAAAAAACACACACACAAAACTTCCAGGTAGACAAAGGATGAAAAGCAAAAGCAGGGGGCAGGGGAAGCATTAAAAGCCTTTGTGAAAAGGAGCTTCACTGTCAGAGACTTTGTTAAATGTGGAATGCCTGTATTATCTTACCGGCTGGTTTGGTGGCTGTCTTTTTCTCTTCTTTCTGTTTTGCCCTTTTCTCAGCTTTATCTGTTCTCATAACTATTCCTAGGTCTGCTGTTCTTACTCCCCTGCTGTATCTTGTTTTGCTTCATTCCTCCTTTGCTAAACTCCTTTCCCTGGCACCTTTCTTTTAATCTCTTCAGTCTTTGTGCTACTTCTTTATCTAACCCCCCCCCCCCTGCTCTTTATTTGCCTTTTTTGTCATCTCTGTTCCATAGATCTGGCTTCCTTTTTGTGTTTTAAGTTCTGCCATTTCTGCTACTCCCTTTCTCTGGAACATTCAGACTCTCAACACCCAGCCTCCCTTCCTTGCTAGTGTTCAAACAGAACAGCATCTGAAAATCTCTCTCTTCTGCCAAGCCTTTAACCTGTCACCTCTGCTTCTTTTTTCCTGGGCTGCCTTTTGATGTCCTTTTCTTTTTTGTAATAGTTTCACATTTTGTTGATGTCCTTTTCATTTTTGTAATAGTTTCGCACTTTGTGTTTTATGTTTTCAACTGTAAACCCAAGGACTGAGCTTGTCTTTTTAAAGTTCATCGTTCTGCAAAGCTACTGTTTGAAGTGTCTTTAATTAATATTCTATTTCAAATTGACAGTCTTATACCCTGTGGCTAAAAGGAGGAAGAGCTTTGGAAAAATACAGTGTAAAATTAAGATTTATTCAGGTGACTGACAAGGTTTTCTCGGTTTAGGGTTTGCAATTTATTTTGATATTAGGACATAGTAGTATGCACAACGTCCTGCAATGGTAGCTCCATAGATGTTACAGCTTTGCAAATCCCATCATCCCTAGCCAATATAGTCAGTGGTGAGGGATGGTGGCTGTCCCTGTTGAATAGGATCTAGAAGACCACATGTTCCCCATCCCTGACCTGTAGGTTGGATCAGGTTTGTGCAGACTGTAACACAAATTGCAAAAGATAACCCTAAATTCTCTCTATGTTTGTGCATTTAGTGAAGCTGTTCCATTATTCTTACTCCTTTTATTCTCACTCTAACCCTATGAGGTAGGTTGGGCTAAGAAGACCATGATTGGCAAAGAGTTGCTCAATTTTTATGCCTGAGCAGCATTTTGAATCCTTTGTTTCCCTAACAACACTGTTGCTACCTCATCATGCAAAATACAGTACATTAGGCTCAAATTCTGTTGATTTATAATATATATTTGCAGGCCACTTCTCAGAACAATGGCCTCTCAAGCAGCACACAAGGACTACAGCAAAATTAAAACGTTGCCTTGTGAAGGGTCCCGTCTTTAAAGGCACTCTAAAAATAATTGTAGAGAAATGAAGTGTTATTCAGCCAATAAAAATAAATTTTTAATGTTCAGCTTGGCTGAGAGGAAGCCTCGCTGAACTCAGTGTGACTTATTTCTGAACGAAATAGATAGCATTGTACTGTTAACCAATAGTTACATTAAAGAGCCTCATGATGTTTCTTAACAAGCGCCATGATGCTGAGAATTCTTGTGATGCCATCCTTTTAAAAATCACATGGGAGAATCATATGGGCCTCCAGGTATTGTGAGGCAGCAACTCCCAGCTTTCCTTACCATTGATTCTGCTGCCTAGGGCTGCTGGGAGTTGCTATCTGAACAACATCTGGAGGGCTTCATGAGATCCACCCCTATTCTAAAGCCAAACAACATGACTGTTTGGCTTTGGAGTGCTTGGGCACCTGCCCTTATAGTGCCATAAGGGGTGCAGTGCATAGACGGAGCTCATGCCTCCACACAATGGCCCTTTCTTGCAGAATAGTCATGCCCCACATCTCTGCCTGTCTGCTTGCCTTCTCATAAACTACTTTGTGAATGCATGGAATCATTGGAAAGCTGAGTGGGAGGGGAAGGGCAGAAGCAGGGAATACTAAGAGGTGGTTTGCCATTGCCTTCCTCTGAAATATAGCCTATAGCATCTGGTATTCCCTGCCGTTGTCCTTTCCAAGTACTTACTAGCACTGACCCTACTTAGCTTTCAATGCTAGGCTACTTATTTTTTTTGCACGTTGTTGTTGTTGTTGTTGTTGTTAAACACTCTTAAGTAAATCTCGACTCATGCCAACTCTGTGGGTGAAACATCTCCAATACTCCCTGTCTTCTACTACTCTTACTAGTTCTTGCAGATTCATACCCGTGACTGCCTTGATAGAGTCCATCCATCTAACATATGGTCTTCCTCTCTTTTTATTTCCCTCCAACTTTCCTACTATTATTATCATTTCTAATGAGTTATGCCTTCACATCCTCAGCACTTTTCTCCAGCACCACATTTCAGATGAATAGATTTTTCTTCTTATCTGTTTTCTTAACTCTCCAGCTCTCACATCCAGACATGGTAATAGGGAATACAATGGCTTGTACAATTCTAACTTTCATGGTTAGTTGTATATCTGCTCTTTAGGACTTTTTCTAGTTTTTTTCTTAGCTGCCCTCCCCAAACTTAGTCATCTTCTAATTTTTTGACTGCAGTCATGGTTCTGATCTATGTTTGATCCAAGGTGTAGGAACACTTTTACTATTTGCTCATTGTCTAGGTTGAATTTATGAAGATCCTCCATGGTCATTATTTTTGTTTTCTTTATGTTCAGCAGTAAACCTGCCTTTGTACTTTCTTCCCTGACCTTCCTCAGTATTTTTTTTGGACTGCGAAGTCCCCATATTCAAACTACATTTGGGGACTTGTAGGTAGCCAAAATGATGAAACTGAGGTTATCCATAATGAGAAGGCATGACTCTCTCAAAAAATATTAATATAATATAAAGGTGGAGAACAGTAGAAAAAGAGGAAGATGGCACACCAGATGGCTATACCCAATTAGGGAGGTCACGGGCCTGAATCTACATAGCGTAAGCAAAACAGTGGAGGACAGGGAGGCTTGGAAGTGTCTCATCCACAGGATCACCATGAGTCGGGCCAACCCAAGGGCAGTTAGCAACAACAAATATTTGAAAGAGTTGTTTTTCCAAGCAGGTAATCCCCTCATATGCTGCTGTTGCCTCTAATGTTTTAATTGCTTTTGCAACCAAGGATTAAAGGCTGGCATCCTTCACAGGCCTGGAAGTTGGCAACCAACAATGTGTGTTGGCATACAGAGGTAACTAGCCCCCCTACAGTCACCTGTCTATTTACTGGCATACAGTCACCATTTGCTAAGTGTGCTTCAGAATATCTGTAAGACTGGAATCAATGGTGCATTTACTTTGTTAACCTACTGGCAGTATGGTATAGTATCTTTATGGCACACACTAGTGTTCTGTATCACAGAAAGCAGTGTTTAGCCTGCCTGGTAGATTGTAGACTGTACTGCATAGATACAACACTGGTTTGATGCGTTATAAAGGATCTTCAGATGGTTCCAAGATCTAGACCAGCCATACCCATTCTGGTATACTTTAAATTTATTGGACTATAACTCATATAATCCCCAGGTGATGCCATACTGGCTGGGGGATGGTGAGGTTGTAGGCTACTGGTACTCTGAATCTGGAAGGTTTCATAAATGGGCATAGCTAGTATAGACCTTTGTATGGGTATGTATTTGTTCTGGAGTTGACGGTATAAATATTGTTATTGCATATGCTAGTCAGTGTTTATATACTATTTGCCTTGTGTGAATTTGCAGCAATATAAGCATACTATTTAATACTACTCAACATCTCTCTGAAGAATTTGTGTTGTGGTCAGTGTGCTATATCACACTGGAAGTACTGACTTAATGCTTGTTTTCTGAATTAAATCCTCTTGTTTTAAGTAGATACTACGTATGGTTAGGATTGCAACTTTAGCATTGGACTCCTTTCTGTGTCTACATGGAAGTAAGCCCTATTGCCTTAGGTGGGGTTTGCTCCCTACTAAATGTATGTAGGATTGTTTGCAAAAATATTTTGGTGATTGATAGATGGTACCCTGTTTGGTGACTGATAGATGGTACCCTGCTGTTGTTGATGTTAGCTGCCATCAGGTTGCTTTCGACTTATAGCAATGCTATGAATGAGAGACTTCCAAGTCATCCTGTTCTCAACCACCTTGCTCAGATCTTGCATACTCAGGGCAGCCATGGCTTTTTTGATTGAATCTATCCGTCTGTAATGTGGTCCTCCTCTTTTCCTACTTCCTTCTACCTTAACAAGCATTGTTGACTTTTCTAGTGAGTCATGTTTTCTCGTGATACCTCGAAAAGTACAAAAGTATAGTTACCTTGGCCTCTAAGGAGAGTTCAGGCTTGATTTGCTCTAGGACCTATTTATTTGTCTTTTTAGTGGTCCATAGGTCCTAAAATGAATCAGGCCTAGACTCTCCCTAGAAGCCAAGAGGACTAAACTGAGACTGTTGTACTTTGGACACATCATGAGAAGATATGATTCATTAGAAAAGATAGTAATGTTTGGTAAGGTAAGGTGCTGAGTCTGCAAGACTTGAGAAGGGCTGTTGATGATCAGGTGACTTTGGGGTCCCTTATTCATAGGACCTTATCAGACGTTGGAAATTGGAAGTATAATCCAATGGCAATCCAAATGCAATCATGGGGTTTCACATTATTTTGAATTAAAGTATCTCACACAATTTCAGGCAAAAGGGAAGTCATTCTGAACGCAATCATGGGTTTTACATTATTTCGTATTAAAGCATCTCACGCAATTTTCGGGAAATGGGAAGTCATTCTGAACACATTCTGAACGCAATTGGAATTCACGTGAATTCGCTAAACTAGCAAATTCACGTGAATTCGAATTGGCTCCAATTGGCTCCATTCGAAATAAAGAGAAATTCCTCCCATCTGATAAGGTCCATAGAGTTGTTACTGCGCATTTTCTTTCCATGGGGCGACTGTCTGGCTGTCTCATTTATTCTCTAGGCTACATTATAAAGCAAAGACCTCTCAAGGTATCTTGCACAATTAAAAGGCAAAACATAACGCCAGTAAGATGCGAAAATGAAAACAGGACTTAACACATTCCAAAGTCCAGCATCACCTACAAGAGGAGCTTACAACCAACAATTAATCTTGATATTAGTTTCTTCTTTCTCCTTTTTCTAAATCAAAGGCCAGCAGACAAAGGCCGTGTATGTCTGGTAGGAGTGAAACTTCTGTGGCTCCTCCTGAAGACCAACATTTATGTTGTGTTGTTTACCACACTACCAGGACTGGACCTGCTATTCAAGTGAGGCAAGGTGGCTGCCTCAGGCACCAGATGTTGGGTGCCATTAAAGGGCTACAAAGTGTTCATTGTGTGCCTTCAAGTTGGCTTTTGATTTATGACCCCATTAATTTCATAGGGCTTTCTTAAGCAAGGAATACTCAAAGGTGGTTTTGCTGGTCCTTCCTCTGAAATATAGCCTACAGCACCTGGTGGTCTCCCATCCAGCTACTAAGCAGGGTCGACCCTGCTTAGCTTCTAAGATCAGACAGGATCTGGTGCCTTTAGGGTATTTGGACCCTCAAAGTGTTTATTTCTGGTATATAAGATGGGGCACGTAGGGAGCGTCCTATTGGGAGCTTTTACTTAAGGCACATTAATATCTTGCACCTTCTCTGACTGCTTGTTGTTGTCCTTGATACTATTCCACCTCCTTTAAGCAAACATATGAACGTTGATAGTGTGCGTGCACACACACATATACACAAGTAGATGCTAACTGCAAAACAGGAGTTCAGAACTTTGTGTAAATTAAACACCTGTACATAAATAGATTTATGTAATTAATTTAAAGGGCAGCCTTTGGATTGCCTTTGCTGTAGTGTTGCCAGATTGCTTTTATTTTAATAACCTATTGTACTATTTTCCACACAGTCTCATAAAACATTGTAAGTGACTCAGTTTTCTTCAGCTATTACACTTTTAGAAACTCCCATTTCTTTTCATTGCCTGGTCTAGCTTTCTTATTTGCAATCTGCATACTATAAGAAATATGGGGCTGCCACTGAAAACAAATTCCCTCCTCCAGCTCCCAGGTAGCGTATGGCTATGGATGGCCCTTTCAACATCCTATGGTGTCTTGGACTTTGTTGTTTAGGAGAGGAACATTTAGGAGTCTAAGCCATGTAACCTTAATGACTCACCAAACTACAAGTCCCAGTATTCCACAGGATCAACTCATTGCAGCTCAAGGTGAATCATAGTGCTATATTTGTATAGTGTGAATGGGCCCCAGGACTACAGATACCTAACATATCCAAATACTGTTACTCATTTCAGTTGAAACAACTTCTCCCATTAATCAGTAAAGATAAAGACAAACAATGGGTTCAAACAGAACTGATGTCAGACCCAGACCTCAAACCAATCTTTCTAAATATTATCAGAAAGAAGACATGATTGGTAATCCATTTTTTAACACTACTTTTATTATCTGGAGCAAATGGAGAAAGCAGTTATTCTAATTCGAAATGGGAATGAAATGATGCATTTGGTATTCTAGAGGCCTGATTTTATATAGAACATTGTATAGAGGTTTTGCAATGGTGTTAGTTAATTTGTAAGCCGTGTTTCATAAATTGATTTTATATTTGCTGTTCACAGTGACATTTCACAGTTAAGTTGCTGAATAAGAACAAGCCCGAGTCAAAGTAGTGTACTTTTTAAAAGTGACAATGCCCAATTGCCAGTTCCCAGCAGTGGAATTGGATCAAGAATGGGGAATGTGTATCCATCCAAATGTTGCTGGACCACAACTCTTACCACATCCCTCAGAATTGGCCAGACTGGCTGGATCTGATGGGCTTTGGAGTCTCATTACATTTGGAGAGCCATGGATTTCCCAGCCCGGGAATAGATCTATGTGGACTTTGTGAAACCTTACAGGTTGAGAGACATCCTTGGTGAGGTGTGCACCAGGTATCCTAGTATTAGGCAGTGATGCTCCTATTAATTTCTCTAGGTTTATCTGAATGGCTCTGTGGCACAGGTCTACAGTACGATCCCCACTGGTCAGCGCTCCCCAGTCAATCCAGACCTCCTGCTAGATACCAGTGGGGCATACCTGTACGTGATGACAACCTCACAGGTGAGTTCCCGTGGGGCTTAATCTCCCCCTTTCCCCTCTACATTTCTTTTAGTATTCCTGCTTATCACCTTCATTTTGGGCAGGGCCAAATTCTGCATAGAAAATATTCAACACTTGCTCTGCTGGTGGTAAAACATTATATATGCACAGTGGTTTCACTAGGGTTGGCATCACCCAGTATGGTAACTCATGGTGTCATCCCCCTATTGATCTCCTCCTCTACCACACCATGCAGAATCTTTAGAAATGTTTTTGTGTTAATGATACTTATACATCATAATTCCTGTGTCTCACTGAATGTAATGATAATAATTCATAGAATCACGGATTTGGAATACACCGCAAAGGCTATCCAGTCCAACTCCCTGCCATGCAGGAATACACAATTAAAGCATCCCCGATAGACAGCCATCCAGCCTCTGTTTAAAGAAGTAGACTCCACTACTCTCCAAGGCAGCGTCTTCCACCATCGGACAGCTCTTAATGCCAGAAATTCTTCCCAATGTAACATAAACAGCTAGCAAAATTAAAATTATATCTTTAAATTCCAATATCATATGCATAGCCTAAATGTATTTACATAATGCATAGTTTCAGTGAGTGAAAATTTGGTAAGATGTGATGTTTTTAAAGAAAATTTTAAAAATATTTTTTTTTTAAAAAAAATAATATTTAATATATAAAAAAACAAAAACCATGAGGCCTTTTCTTTCTCTTCCTGCTGAGCCTCACCTCACTCACACCATTTCATCCTCTGAGCTCCATCATTTTAAAGGAATGGAGGCAAACACCACAACCTGTTTATGCCCTAAGGCAGATGTTTGGATAGCCCTTAGGGTCACCACCCGCTAATGATGCTCCTGCATATGCACTCCGAGATAACTCAGTTGCATTATTATTTCCTTAGTGGAAGTCACAGGAGGGATGGGGAATGTGAGATCCTCTAGATGTTGCTGGACTGCCACTCCTGTCTGTTGTAACCATACTTGCCATCTGGTAATGAGGAGTTCCTGCGGGTTAAAGAATAATTGGACTTGCAATTCAGCAACCTCTGGGGAGCCACTCACGTTCCATCTCTGATTTACAGAGCTGAACCCAACTGCTGAAAACAATTTACAGGACATTTGTCTTTTGTTTGCCTTTCTGTGCAGTACAGTGGGTCTTTGGTATCTGCTGAGGTTGAATTCCAGAACTGCCATGGATACCAAAATCCGCAGATGCTCAAGTCCCATTTAATACAATGGCAGAGTTAAATTGTGTCCTGTATATAAAATGGTGAAATCATAAGGAATCGATGAATATGGAGGATCAAATGTACATGGCTCAGTGCATTTGTGCTTCTTAGGACAGTAGAGCGTGGGGGGTTTGTTTTGTCAAATTCCCTCAGTTTGTATCAGATAATAAGAATCAAAGTCCACTCTTTTACATCTTCCACCATTTCCTTATTTATAATATTCCACTATCACTCTAAAATTCTAAATTGTGCCCTTTAAAAAAAAAGCAGCAACAGCAGCAGTATTAGTTTTACAATAAATCTGCAGCTTGGTTCATTTTGAAAATACTGTTGGGCCCTCATATCCACGAACCATCCACATCTTGAAATTAAAAGAAACCCTGATTTTGTCATTTTACACAAAGGACACCATTTTACTACACCATTGTATGTCATGGAACTTAAGCTTTGGTATCCGTAGGGGGGTCATGGAACTTAACTCCATCAGAGACTGAGGACCCACTGTAGAATACAGATTGCACCCCCCCCCCCCATTACTTTCTCTCAGAAGAAAAATGGAGCTAAACAGTGTTTGATTTTCAATGTGCTGCAGGTTTCCAAGGTCCCGGTTTCAGAATGCCCTCATTTCCAGGACTGTGCCTCCTGTCTGCGTGCCAGAGACCCCTTCTGTGGTTGGTGTGTCCTGCAGAGCAGGTGTGTCTTTGCTGAAAGACAGAAGGACGTATAAGTTTTCTTTAAAGGAAGAATCTGTGTCCCGTTGTTTCATCTCTGACACAATTAACTGATTTTCATAGGTGCACACAGAAGTTGGAGTGTGAGCGGCATGAAATGTCAAATCATTGGCTGTGGAGCTATAGCACTGAGAGCCAGTGTTTGAGAGTGGAACAGATGTCACCTGCCAACCAGAGCCGAGAAGAGCAGACAGAGGTGAGCAAGGAGGACAGAAGTTTTGAGTTTATTATTGTGAATGTGGGCATAGGGAATTTCCAGTCCATGCGCTAAGTTCAGCTAGTGATGGGGGGAGTCCCCATTCAACTCGCATGCTGTTTCTTTTGTTATTGCCAATTAGAGGTCAAACATAATAGATAAGAAGCAATTTAAACTTTATATTTATAAATATATTATTGTGAGAGGGGGGCAATAGCAATAGCATTTATGTTTCTATACTGCTTCATAGTTAACTCATCGCTCTCTAAACAGTTTACAATTTGTAAGCCAATTGCCCTCAAATAAGCTGGGTACTCACTTTACTGATCTACAAAAGGATGGAAGGCTGAGTCAACCTTGGAGCCCTGAGATCAAACTCACAACGTGGCTGCAGCGAATATATAAGTGTGTCTGTGTGTGTGTGTGGATAATATTTATATTTATTATCTATAAACTGCTTCTCCTTCCAAACCAATTAATTTGGTAATCCTAAACTGATGTGAACAAAAGTAAAACATTGCTATTGGGACTGTAAAATATGGAATCAAATTTTCCACATATATATATATATATATGTGTGTGTGTGTGTGTGTGTGTGTATCAGAGAAAGGGAGGGAGGGAGAGAGTCAGTGTGGTATAGAGTTTGAGCATTGAACTATGAATTTGGAGACCAGGTTCAAATCCCCACTCAAGTATAAAAACCCACTGGGTGAGCTTGGTCAAGTCACACTCTCTCAGCCTCAGAGAAAAGCAAAGGCCAACCCCCTCTGAAGAAACTTGCCAAGAAAACCCTGTGATAGGTTTGCCTTAGGGTCGCCATAAGTAAAAATTGACTTGGAGGCACACAACAACAACGTGTGTGCGAGAGTGAGTGTATATTAAATAAAAGCAGAAAAGCCAGTCTTGCTAAATAAGATATGTAATTCCTGCTCTTCCCAGGTCTCTCTGCTAGTCCCTCGTCTCCCTGGACTGGCTGAAGGCGAGAACTACCATTGTGCCTTTGGGACCCAGAACAGCCCGGCCCAGCTACAAGACTCCTGGGTTCGCTGCCTTTCACCTGTTCCCCAGCAAGTGCCACCCACCCAAGAAGGCAAAGGTGAGTGTGAGATGTATGTGTGGTACATGGCCTCACAATATGGCACCTCATGGGGCTGCTGTTTGCCCCACCAGGAGTTATTGTTCCATTGCAAATGTGCACAGGCTCCCCATCAAGATCGGAGCACGATTTGGATTTTGGTTCTGCCGGCTTGATTTTCCTTCAGGGTAGAAACAGTCAGGTTCAAAATACATGCTTAATTTAACACACTGTAGTTTCTCTGGAGCTTGGGAAAGTTATCCTTTTGCTGGCTGCAGGGGATTATGAAAATTGTAGCCTCCAAAATGTAACCTTAGTATTGTGGGAGTGAAAATTCCTCCCAGTTCCTATTCCTATTCCTCCCAGTTACTCCAAAATGAGTTATCACTAGGCTTACTGACAAATGTCTTGCTTCTGTGCCTTTTAACTCCTGTTCGATCTGCAGCAGTGGAAGCATTCCATAGCAGGGAGACAGTGGCATTGTTCACCCCAAACCACTTTGTGGAAATCTGAAGTTTCTCAGACCAGAAGCCTTGTCCATGATCCCACACAAGGCCAGAAAGGTAGTAGACCTCTGGCAGCAGAAATGGTGAAAGGGTCTGTTGCCAATGAAAGGATAAACCAAATGACAACAACAAATAGAGGAGTTGATAGGACCCCTATGCTCAGGAGTAGCCATGTCCACATCCCCTGACATGTGGCAGTGTTTCTGCATGAAGATAAACATGATAACCTGCTAAACGTTGACAGACCAAGCACAGCAGCAGCTACCGCTTGAGAATTTGGCAGCCTTCATTATTGATTGCTGGATCGATTCCAGTCATTGATTAATGTCCCTAATCACTGATGTAGATTAGAATTGCTGGGTTAC
This sequence comes from Urosaurus nigricauda, assembly GCA_034509955.1. Lineage (NCBI taxonomy): Eukaryota > Metazoa > Chordata > Lepidosauria > Squamata > Phrynosomatidae > Urosaurus > Urosaurus nigricauda. The sequence continues at coordinate 143,681,667 of JAOEGL010000002.1, read as the reverse complement.
AGGCATATACAAAAACTGAAGGAGCAATGGCTTTCAGCACTCTGGTATGCAATCTTTATTTCAGTTTGGGGCAAGGAACATGTGGCCCTCTAGATGTTGATGTACTGCAACTCCTGTCAGCCCTAGCAACTTAGCCAGAGGTGAGGGATCAAGAACATTTGGAGGATCACATGTTTCCCCGCCTTGGTTTGCATACCTAAAATAACTAACACCGAATAATCTGTGTGAATTGATTCCAGGCGTTGCTGTGGGAGTCAGAACAGAAATACTGTGGGGAATTACTTCCCTGTAGCATTTGTTACCTAGCAGACGGTGTGTAAGCTGCATATTTACAAATTACCAGTCTGAACCATTGGTTCCATCAGCAAGGTCTTCATAAATCTTTGGGGAGTACACACCCAGTTTTGTCTCCCTGAGGAAGCTCAGTGAGAATTGCTACACTCTCAAGCCACCAGTTCTACTGGTTTGCCACAGGGAATATAGGGAAAGTAGTGCTTCTTCCCTTTCTTAGAAATGTACTCATTAGGGTTATAATTTCTAGCCTAGCTATGGGCTCACAAACCAATGATATAGCATAAACCACCTTTCTTCAAAGGATACTTAAACCATTGCCTTTCACACTACATAATCATAGTATTATGATACCACCTTAACTTGCATGGCTGCATCCTGTGGCATCCTGACATTTGCAGTTTAGAGAGGGGCATTTAGAATTTTCAGCCATAGAGCTATAGTTCCTCATTAAACTACAAATCTCAGAATTCCGTTGGATGGATAACTAAGTCGAATCCTAGCACTATAACTGTGTAGAGTGAATTAGTAAACTTGGGTCTTTTTCCAATTTTGGGACACAAAAGACAGTCCAAGGTTCTCACTGAGGTAGTAATCTTGGGGTCTGGGCTGTACCACCTCAGTCAACAAATTGGGATGCCCATGACTGCATATCCCTCCACATAAAAATAAGTCCTGTTCAACCAAGAAAACATGCTAGGGCTGCATCAATATTGCAGAAATAAATCAGTTTGACACTATTTTAACTGTCCAGGCTCAATGCTGTGGAATTCTGGGAAAGATAGAATTGTGAGACATTTAACCTTTGCTGTCAGAGAGCTCTGGTGCGACATTGAACTACAAATCCCAGGATTCCATAGTACAGCCATGTTAAAGTGGTTTCAAACTGGATTATTTCTGCAGTGCAGATGCAGCTTAGGTGACCATGGGGGTGAGTCATACACTCTCATCCCCAGAAAACTTTGCGGTAGGGTTGCCATAAGTCAGAAAACAACTTGAAACCACACAGCAGCACAACCGAAAGAAAGCTAGCCTGTCAGGGATAAATGTGCTACAAAGTGAGTCTCCTTATCCGAAAAGATTGAGCCAGAAGTGTTTTGGATTTTTTGGAGGGGGGGGGGTGGAATACCTGTATTTGCATATATGTACATAATGAGATATCCTGGAGATAGTACCCATGTCTAAATACAAAATTCATTTTATGTTTCATATACACCTTATGCACATAGCCTGAAGGTAGCTTTATACAATATTCTTAATAATGTTGTACATGAAACAAACGTACATGAGAAACTCAACCTGTAGTATGGTCTTGCTTGATCTGTGCGTGGAAGAACTTGTGATTCTGCAATGTGAGGTTGTATGGGTTTGACCAGGAGCAGGTTGCCATAGAGGTGGTGGGAATTTTTGAAATATATTTAACTACTGTGACAGGAGCTGGATGCAGCCTCGTGTCATTTGGTATCTTTGCTTCAGGCCCCTAAAGTCTCTTGGGCTGCCTTTGCCCATGTTTAAGATTCTGAGCCAGGCTCATTGTGGATTTAGCGCGAGAAAGTGCTTGCTTGTTTCCTGGCAACCATAAATGCTTCTAGCCTACACCAAACAGAGAATCTCGGAGGAATTTTCAACATAGTGGCCTGAAACAGGGAGAGAAACAAAGTGGTGTCATCTGTGTGTATGTATGTTTTTGCAGGGTGTTCCACCTTGCACAATGAGTGCATCTCCCATTTTCAGTTGTGTCTCATTGTCCTCTCCTTTTCTCTCCTCAGATCATGTGACGGTGGCATTAGCGCTGATGTTTCGGGATGTGGTTGTGACCTCTGTGGGATTTTCCTTCTATGACTGTAATGCTGTGAGCCAACTCGCTGATGCCACCCCGTGAGCAAATGTTGAGTGGGGATGGAAGCACGGGGAGGGGGTGAAGGATTGGGGTTAAGAGGCATTTGCAAGACAATGGTGTGCTAGTAGGGGTGCCAGTTTGAAAACTGGAAATGGTTCCTATACCTTTAATGATTGCATAGAAGAGGGAATTTCAGCATGTGTTGCTTGTCATGTATTCAGATAACAAGCAAAACCTGAAATTCCCTTTTCTGCACAGCCATTAAAGATATAGGAGCACTCTCTAGTTTTCACTCTCACAACCTTATTTGCTTGAATTCAAAGATATAGCCATGTTAGTCTGTAAAATCAGTATGTGAAGAGATCTTGTAGCACCTTTGAGACTAACTGAGAGAAAGAAGTTGGCAGCATGGTCTTTTGTAGACTTAAGTTTGCTTCCTCAGATCTATCTGATGTTTTAGCCACCAAATACATTTGAGGAAGTATTAAGTCTACGGAAACCCAAGCTGCCAACTTCTTTCTTTCAGTTCTACAAGAACTTTCAGTGGTTCTACAAGATCTCTTTACAACCTTATTCACTAAAACATGATGGGAAGAGAGCTGGGCCTAGCAAGATGCTTTCCACTGAAAGGAGGATTCTGTGTACTTTTTGCACCAAAAAAGTAGAAGTTTTGCATTTAATTAAGTACATATGCCTATATTTGCTTTGTTGTGTTATTTAGCCCACTTCTATTAGGTACTGAGAAGAGCAAAGAACTATTGTGACACATGAAAGTCTCACCCTTGGACCACTGAAAATCCTATGAAACAAGCCCCTAGCTTTGACATTTTCACTTCACATTTTCAAACCTTAAGAGGATGGCAACTTTGATGGGCCCTGGGGTCAATTTAATCACCCAGTATCCTGCCATAGGCTATAACCTCCTCCCCTCAATAACAGATAGTGTGCTGGCAAACAAAAGTGTTTTTCCTCACTCCCATTTGCTAAAACAGTCCTGTTTTGTGCTGAAGCAGGATATGCAAGGATGGTGGCTCTCTTGCTTTCTTGAGGCTTTTGGGAGTGCTCATTCCTCTAAAACAAGGTGCATTTTCCCTGGGTATCCTGTTTTAACATGAAAATACATATTAAAGCCCCCAACATTTGGCAATAGGAGCTCTGGGGCTTCTCAAGTTTATATTGCAGCTTACGCTTTCTAAAATAAAATAGTAATAGGGAAATGTGATTTTTGAGGATATAAAATTTCCCAGGGATGTCCACCTCCTTTTCTTTTCTCTTGCTGATTGCCTACATTTCTGGTTTCTCCCATAGATGTGGAACATGTGTGGACAGTCCCTGGATGTGCCACTGGTGCCCATCCAGTCACCGTTGTGTCCCTGAAGGTCCTTGTCCCAAAGGAGAGAGGCTTGTTTACAACCAGAAGGTGAATAACATTTGATATCTTCAATGGCTTTCTGTCACATATAGAAGGAGGAAAAGAAGGAAGAAAATGCAGTTGCATATAACCCCTTCTGGGGCTAGTGTGGTGTATTGGTTTGAGCATTAGATTAGGACCCTGGGAGACCAGGTTTCAAATCCCAGTTTGGCCATGGAAATCCACTGGGTGACCTTGGGCAAATCACACTCTTAAGTTTCAAAAGATGCCAATGGTGAACCTCCTCTGAACAATCTTGTCAAGAAAATCCCATGATAGGTTCCCCCCTTAGGGTCGTCATAAGTTTGAAGTGACTTGAAGGCACACAACAACAACAACAACAACAACAACAAAAAATAACCCCTCCTATGTCTTGTAGGTGCTCACTGAAGAGCCCCGGGGTCCAGCTGCATGTCCCAGTGTGGGGAGCAATGGGGAGAAACACCTAATTCCTGTTGGTGTAGAAATGCCATTGACTCTGATTGCTTGGAACCTGCCCTTGTTGTTGGTAAGTGAGTAAATGTCTTGCATCAGGACAAGAGGGTGAAAAAAGGTGGAGGGCTTGAAAGATAACCCATATACTGTTGTATACAGTCAGCCATCCTCACTTGTGGCTTTGACTTTTGTGGATTTGAAATTTGAAAAAACAGATTTGAATTAATATGTTCTCTCTAGAAATCTCTAGGTCCTCCAGCACATCCCTATGGTCACTGTCCACCAGAAGTTTCACTGGAGTCTATGAAAGATTTCCACTAGAGATTTCTGGAGAGAACACTTCTCTAGTGTCTTTCAGGTTCTCCAGTGGAATTCTTTGGTCAGCGTCTGGCAGATGTTGACCATAGAATTGTGCTGGAGGATCTTGAGATTCCCAGTGAGGTATTCCTGCGGGTTAAAAAAAAGTGGATTTTTATTTGCAGTTTTCCTATTTTCATGGGATCCTGTACCCCTAGCCCCAGCAAACATGAAGGGCCCACTGTATCTCCATTGCAGAGTGGAGTATATTTGAAGCTATTTTACCTAGAGCAGTGCTTCTGAACCTTTGGTCATCCAGTGGGTTTCAGTTCCCAGAGGCCCAACCAACATAGCCAATATTTTGGAATTTGGGGAACTGAAGTCTGAAACATCTAGAGGACCAAAGACTGAGAATCACTATCCTAAAGAACCCTGGGAATTGTGGCTCTGATAATAGCAGTCCTAGCTCTTAGCTTGGGGGAATCCATAGCCTCTTTGCAGACCAAGATTCCCAAGATTTTCAGGGGAGTTCTGGAAACGTAAACAGCTGGTTTGAAAATGCCTCTAAGCATAAGCCACAATTTTGAGGAGAGGTGTCCCTGGGATTGCCTCCTCCAAAAATCTTAAATAGCTTACAGTGTTCAGTTGGGGGACCTCTAGATGTTTAGGACTTCAACACCCACAACCTCCAGCCAGCATGACAAATGGTAAGAAACTAGGGGAGTGTCTAGTTCCATATATCATAGGGTCATATTGCCTATCAGCATGATAGTTCACTGTAAAGGTTACACAAGTGAGACAGTCTTTGTTGTTGGGGCTTTACATTACAACAGTGACTGAAAACAGCATATTGGGATAAGCGTTAGGGAAGGACGGATCAATGCTATACAGACTTTGGGGTGGGGCTGATGGTGAAGTAGTTGGTGAGCTACCTAGGCCTGTGTCTCACTCTCTTTTCCTCCTCAGGGACCAGTGACACTCTCGTGTGTGCTGGAGGTGGAGGGAAGCCTGGTTTCAGTTCCAGCATCTCTGGAAGAAGGGGACAGAGGAACATCCCATCATGTGCAGTGTCTGCCCCAGGCATATAGCTACACACAGCCTGTGCCAGAGCTACGTGTCCCACTCTACGTTATGGTGGGAGATGACCAGCACCTTGACAACCGTGGAGACCTCCATGGTAAGAGATGAGCACTAGAGGCTGGATTTTTGGAGTTGTAGTATACCCAAGCATATGTGGAATTTGCAGACCCACCGGAGCAGAATGTGGGGTAATGGGCTTCAAAATTCAGTTACCTTTTAATTCTGAAAGAAGAGCTGGTTTCTAGTCCACATGCTTGTAAAGATGAGTTTGAAATAGTATGAACAATGCCCAACAAAAGCTTAAATCCTAGGAGGGAGTGGAGGGGAGAGAAATTTACAGATTTACAGTTGTGAGTGGGATATGGGTCTCCCATATCACTCTGTGCTTCTCTCCATGATATTGAACCAAAAGAACTTAAACACATTGTACAGAGCCAGTGTGGCATAGTGGTTTGAGTATTCGACTACAACTCTGGAGACTAGGGGTCAATTGCCGGCTGGGCCATGAAACCCACTGGGTGACCTTGGGCAAGTCACATGTTTTTAGCCTCAGGGGAAGGCAATGAACAAATCTCACCAAGAAAATCCCAGGATAGGTTCGTCTTAGAATTGCCATAAGTTGCTAATGACTTGAAGGTACACAACACACACATAACAAATTACTCCAACCTAGCAAATATATTTTATCTCTTTAAAACTTTGCATTGTCCATAGAGTTGGATGAACAATACCTGGGCTGCATGGATTCCCCCGCTGTTGTTTTTGCAGCCTCCCAAGGCTACACTATGAAAACAGATGCTGTATTGCTGAATTTCTGCAGTGACAACACCAGTGGTTTCCTTGTGGGGGTGGGGAGGGATGTAACATGTGTATACCTTCGGTTAAAACAGAATTGTGCTCCTGGAAACATGTCAGAAGTTTGATTCTGCTTTTAAGTGGTTTTAAACTTTTTATAAACATTTTAATGTGTTCTTATGGAAGCTGCCTTGTATCCCAGCCTGGGAGAAAAGTGGCATATAAATAAAGTGAGTAAATAAATAAATAGTTTTAAACAAGGCACATGCTTGCCTGCATAACTTGTTTTTAAAGGAAAATGTGGCTTTTTCCCTTGCTTTTGCAATACAAACGTTTGCTAGAGGAACAGGGTTCCCCCCCCCCCCCCCCCGAAGTTTTGCAGAGGTCCAGTCTTCCTCCTGGATGCTGCTTGTCCCTGTTTTAGAGCTCTCAGTATTTCTGTTTTTTCTTTTGGGTGTAAAATGCACTGCTGAATATGCTCCATCACTATCGCCTCCCTTCCTTTAGCACTGCTGCTTTTCAAAATTCAAAATACTGCTGTCTTTCCTATCATTTCTCCCTGGGTATAAATGAATTTAGTCTGGAGCAGAAATTTCAGTGGAATAGTGCAACTTGTATACCGTCTTCACTTTTCTCTTCTCCCTCAGTGACGCTGTACAATTGTTCTGCCGGTCGTTCTGACTGCAGCCGCTGCAAGGCTGCTCCTCAACATTTCCGTTGCATGTGGTGCCAAACCAAAGAGGTCTCTGGCTGCGTCTATGAGGAACTGTGTCCCTCCAAAACCGGGCCAGTTGCTTGCCCATCACCAGTGATTCATTCTGTGAGTATCACCTTTTAAGGCACATAGTTACAGTTGTTTGCTGGTCCAATAGGAGGATCTTCTCCCACTCAATGTTTTGTCCAGAGATTGAGCCAAGAAGCTGATAGGGACCCAACTGCTCACTTGGATCCTCTGTGGCTATAGACAGGAGTCCGGTGAATTTCACTTTAAATTGCTCCTAGGAGTATGTATGATTGGATGTTTATTCAAAGAAAGTCCCATAAGTAAAATAACTGACACATCAAGGTTCCTTTTGAGTTATCATTTTCATTTTGATTTTTAATGATGAAAGGACTATTGAACTGAACAAAAAATTTCATGCTCAGCATCTGGTTTTATATTCTCTCATCCTTAATGCTTACAATGTGTCTGTGTCTCTGTGCCACTATTGTTTTATAGTTGTATTGTCTTTGCAAAATCTGGAAGGAGGAACCAATTTAATCTATAATGCCATGTTCCTATTTTCTAGATCTATCCCCTCAGTGGACCATTGGAGGGGGGTATCTCTCTCACGGTGACGGGATCCAACCTGGGTCATCGATTTGAGGATGTGGCCCAAACTGTGACGGTGGCTGGGCTACCGTGTATTCCTGATCCTGCTATGTATCTAGTCTCTACCCGGTAAGAAATTTAATAGTCTCAGGGAGGGGCAGTACTGGGATCTGGTCAAGCTCCATATGAGACCTTGAAGGTCTTCACCCCACTCAAAAGTGTCAAAGTTAGAAACAAACTTCAAAATAAAACAATGAAAACCAACAAGCTTCTCTAATTTACATGAGACGTTTCTGAGAAGAATCTTCCAGATGATCTAGAGTGAGACAGAAATGGACATCTGTAGCTCTAGAAAGCCCAGAGACAAAGAAGGATATTCCCACTTCTCTTTTATAGAAATGGCATTAGAATACAATGAATCACAAATCGGTCACCTACTGCCAATTTATTTAGCCACAGTTGAGGAAGATAAGGCTGTACTAGGTTGTGAAAAACTTCTCCTTCCATCAGTCATGTGGCCTTGATAGTTCGTGTACACAATAACCTCCAAGTTTCTCCCCTGCTGTGCTTTACTTATGCACTTTTTTCTTATGGCTGCTGGATGTGCTGTCACAGTTAATGATATAGGCCAGTGTCACTAGAGGAAGCCTGAGATGTACAGGCATGGTTCTATTTCTCCAAGATCTTGAGAAAGGTGCTTTTTGGGACTACAGCTCTCAAACAGTCCCAGCCAGCATAGCCAATGGCCATGCTCTCTGGGAGATTCTGGGAGTTGTAGTCCATAAAACTAACATTTCTCAATTCTGCTACTCTCTATAGGCTATAAATTCCCTGCACATAAAATAGTCAAGTTTTGATTCAAAGCCTGGACAAACTTAACTTCCAAGCAAAGGGGCTGCATATAGTAATGCAAATAGTCTTTCTGGATAGTGCCAAAGGTCCCACATCTTATCCCTTGTGTGCATGTTGACCCTCAAGTGTCACATTTTGACTCTTATTGTGACCAGGGAAACCCATGATAAGAGCATGGAAACAACAGCCCTTTCTGACTCTCTCTCTCCCTTATACAGTAGTCAGCTTTCACTGGTTTGGTGACTCTGGACTGAGAGTGTCCACACAGCCATCACGACAGCTGGTTCTTAAGACATGTCTTCCCTTACATTTTGCTCCATGAAGTTGTCTGGAGTTTATCAGACAGGAGGAATTTCTCTTTATTGCAAATGGAACCAATTGGAGCCAATTCAAATTCACGTGAATTTGCTAGTTTAGTGAATTCACATGAATTCGTATTGCATTCGGAATGTGTTCAGAATGACTTCCCGTTCCCCGAAAATGACTGCCCATTGCCCGAAATTGCATGAGATGCTTTAATTCACAATAACATAAAACCCATGATTCTGTTCGGAATTACTTCCCTTTTGCTCGAAATTGTGTGAGATACTTTAATTCTCAATAATCTGAAACCCTTTGATTGTGTTCGGATTGCCATTAAATTATACTTCCAATTTCTGACGTCTAATAAGGTCCTCTGACTGCCATATAAATCCATCTACATTAGCAGCTGTTACACATCTTGTGGCAGCATCTTCTGTACAGTACTTACATCTTGTGAAGGACTCTTCCAAGGTTCAAATGTTTTCACTTACAAACTATAGCGAGTTTCTGCCAGCATGGCCAATGGTAAAGGACTGTGGGAACTCTGGTCTCAAACATGTATGAAGGATTCATTTTTTCCTGTCTGTCCTGACAGTTAGTTTCATTGGATGACAGTGAATTCTTGTGGGGTAAAGATTTTTAATGGAGCAAAGAGACAGTGTGGTTTGAGCGTTGGACTATAACGCTGAAGATAGGGCTTCATTCCCTGTTTGGCCATGAAAACTCACTGGGTGACCTTAGACTTACACTCGTTCACTTCCCCCCCCCCCCCCCCCAAATCCTTGCAATAGGTTTGCCTGACTTAAAGGCACACAACAGCAACAATAAAGAGGAAAGTGTATTTCTGTGTCGTATCCATACATACTATAATTTTAGGTGTCTTTCCATCTGTTTGCCTGGTATGCTGTATATATATTCACACGTAGAGTCACAAAGCATGGGATCAAAATCCCTGTGACATTCTACCAGTGAAAGAGCACCTCTCCCTTTACATGCTTGCCTAAGGATTGCTGGATCTTTCCTACCCCATTGTATTGCACTAGTGGGAGCAATACATTGTGAGAGCATTTGGAAAAAGGGCCTTATTCGTTGTGGAACCATAGTTTGAGAAGATCTTGCCTTTAGAAGCTTAATGTGCATAGTTTTAAGTGATTTTATCTTATTAATCATATCCTGTACAGTCTGTTTTAATTTTGCAATAGTTCAGTTCTGCTTTAATTGTCGCTTTTGTGAGTTTTTAATTGTATTTTTTAAAAAGTTTTTAATTCTAAGTTTTAGACTGTAGGCTGCTTTCGGTCCCAATTCTGGGAAAAAAGTGGTATACAAGTTAGTATAATAAATAAATAAATAAATAAATAAATGGCCTAGTTGGCACCAGCTCTGGCTTCACTCCAGTGCCCAGTAAAAGCATATGTCTTTATGAGGCCAATTGATTTCCTCCAGACCTGCACATTTGCATGGAAACTGTTTTAACTAGTCTTAAATTGTCTTGATTTAACTTGGTAAATTGTTAGTACATATACCTCCAGTTTGTTTAAATTATTTCTCACTGTTTTGAATGGTTTTGAAATGTTTACATTGATTGTATTGTATGCTGTTCTGAGATCCCATGATATGGGATGGGATATTAAATAAAGATTATACAGTAGTAAAGTTTTGGATTCCCTCTATCAACTATTTAGGATACCTCCCAAAAAACATTTCAGATTTCTATAATTTTTTTTGCTCTAGAATACATATTTAAGAACTGATTTTGCAAAAATTGTGATATTAGACTTAGGCTGACATCCTGACCATGTTCAAACATGTTCTGAAACAATTGGCAAACTTCTTTTAAAAGGCTGATTTTGGACTATTTTACATGAAACTTGGTTTGAAATAAGCTTTTTTTTAATTTAAAGTTTTATTATTAAAAACAAAGCTTTCCATATCGCATGTCATATATCACACATCATACATCAAATGTCAAATATCAAATAGCAATAAATATTACAAAGTAATCAATCTTCAGTAAATTACTCTTTTACAGACTGTAACTAGTAAATACTGTAGTCTAACTGAATTTCCTTTCCTTTCCATTCACTTTTCTGTCTCCCTCTCATCATTCACCTTACTAACTTCTAACCTACTTCCCAATTCTTTCTAAGTCCTAACTCAATACTCCCTTTACTTTACGTCTTATCTTTCTTTTCTTCCTTTTTCTTTTCTCCCTTCACTGACGTTCTAAATTACTTACTCATACCTTCATTCATCAACTTCCCACTCATTCTGACTTCCTTCTCAAATTCCAACAGTTTGTAAAGTTATTCTGTGTAACTTTCCACTATAGTCTTTCTTTAGTAACTTGCTTTCAAATATTCATTTCTAGTATTTTGTTTTATGTTTAACTTGCCTATTAAGATTGTTCTCCTTAAGCTATCTCCTTTTCATCTCCTTTTTCCTTCTGAAGCTCTACCACTATTTCCTGGATCCTAATGTTTTTGTGATCAGTATATTCTTTTTTCCTCTCCTTCTCAATATTTCCTAATTTCTATTCCTTTGGTTTGAAATAAGTTTTGAGGGTTGGTGAGCCTAGCAAACTTTTACCTTTTTCAAACTGTAAGTAAAAACATCACCTTCAGCCTAGGCTCTACCAACTAAATTTCCTAGTAATTTTAAGAATCTGTGTCATACCACCCTTTTGTCCTAAATACTTCTCCATTTTTAAAAACCATACACTTTTATCTTTCTTTTTACAGATAGCAACAGTCCCTGTAGTGTTCCTACTCTGTAATGTAAACTAGTAACAATCTCCCCACTTATCAGATTGAGTTGGAGGACAAAATAGAACACTTGTCCTGTTCCAATTCTTTGCTCTTTTCTGCTAGTAATGTGATAGAACTTGTCCTGGAAACACCGACGGAACCTTTAGCTAAGCCACATTTGAATTTTAATCTATCATAACCAAGTCCAACACACTAGATATAGGGGCTGAAAAACATAATGAGTCTCCGTTTATATTATGCTTTATATATGTTACCTATTAAGTTATACTTTAACGTATGTTATCTTGCCTGGAAGATAATATAGACCTAAAAACTTTGTAAGCTACTTTGGAGTTCTGACCTGATACTGTCAAATCTGTCCTTTGTGGGTTTTTTAAAAAATAATTTGTTCTGTAAGCTTCTGTTGGCTCCCAAATAACAGAGCTTGTCTTCATTTCCTTAAGGATTGTCTGTGATGTATCTCCTGGAAGGCGAGGGTTGTCTGGTCCTGTTGAGGTCACTGTAGGAGACCGTCCATCAGGGGTTTCTGAAAGTTACTTCACTTACCAGGTTAGTGTCTGGCAGAGGTTGAACTGAATGGGTCAGATATCCAAAGGAAATATTCTGTTTTGGAAGTGGGGAAGCATTGGAGAAAGGAGAAAGTTAGGTATGTTTTAGTCCAGTGATCACCTGATAATGTGTGCATTTTCTGTGTCACCGTTATCCTCTTAGAAGGATATGGAAGGAGAGGACCAGTTCTGTCATTAAAACAGCTGTTGCAAGCAGCAAATCTGGGGCATTACAAAAGAGCAAATAGTCATTTAAGCTTTTTTCCTTTTTCTTTTTTCTGTATTTTCATTGCTGGGGTGGTGATGGTTAGAGGTGCTTGTGGAATTTTCTGTCTCAAGTGCCAGGCTCCGTTTGGGTACGATGCACTTTGACCTGAGCCATTTGCTGTTCCACCTCAGGCTGCATCTACACTGCAGAAATAATGCAGTATGACACTGTTTAAACTGCCGTGTCTCAATGCTGAGGAATTTTGGATGTGTAGTTTTGTGAGATATTTTGTCTTCCCTCTTAGAGATCTCTGGTGCCACAACCAGTTACAAATCCTAGGATTCCATAGTATTGAGCTAGGGCAATTAAAGCAGTGTCAAACTGCATTATTTCCGCTGTGCAACCTGAGTGCATTACTAATTGTGGATACTCTCAAGGACTGTCTCCAGCCATAACAACATGCTTTTCTCCTCAGGACCCAACCCTTCTTGATCTTCATCCCAAACTGGGCCCTATGGTTGGAGGCACCCGCATCACCATCATGGGGAAGGAGCTGGCGACAGGCACTGAGATCACTGCCTATGTTGGAGACCTGCCTTGCATCCTGTGAGTAGTGTTTTTTTCATCTCCCCCAACTCTGACTCTCCCCACCCTATGGTAACTTAATAGTTCTGTCTCAAGACCTCACAGAATCTCTTTGCTCTTTCTCATCCAACAGCGAAGAGCCTGTTGAACCAGGGGCCATTGTCTGCCGCACTAGTGCCAGCTCCAAACCACAAGAGGCACCTGTCTGGGTCCAGTATGGTGGGGTGCAACGCCAACTGCGGGAAAAGTCCTTCCGTTATACACCCAACCCTCATCTTACTGGGGCTTTCCCTTCTACCAGCTTCCATGGGTAAGACATTACAGGCTTAAGGAGTGTGATGAAAGTCACCATCTCATGTAAGAAGTCGTAGTCAATTGATGGATTTGAATTGACACTGATGTGAATGAATGAGAACTCTGCAGGGAAAAAATATTCTTGATTTTTGCATGTATATCACAACCCGTACCATTTTAGAAAAAGGCATCCCTGTCTGTATGAGGGGAAAGGAGTCAGGGGTTGTCATATCTAAGTAGGTACCTACCATTTTCAGTTGTTATAAATATTTGGCTGGCATCCTGTTAGTGAGTTAGTTGTTGTTGTTATTGTGTGCCTTCAAGTCTTTTCTGGCTTATGGCAACCTTAAGTAGGTTTGCCCAGTAGGTTTTCATAGCCAAGGGAGGATTCAAACTTGTCTCTCCAGAATCTGCCGAACAATTATACTTTATTGGACCAACCAAAATGCACAATTACAACATGTGGATTTTGGTTGGCCCAATAAAGATTTCATTGTTTGGTGGATTTTTTGATTTGCTTTATGGCCAGCATGGCTACCCCTGAAAGGGTTCTTCAGGTCTTCCAGTGCTCAAAACAAACACTGGCTCTCACAACAACATCCTTTTAATGAGTTACAGTGGTGTAAGTCCAGCTTGCATGAGTATAACTTCCTCTTTTGTTGTTTGTTTGAGATTGTTGCAAAGGTTGGAATTTTGTGCAGATCACACAGCAACAACAAAATCCACACGCCTTCAAAACCCACCTTTTTACCTGTTGCTGCCACCCCAAAAAAATCATTGTGAGGCCAGTGGGAAATCAGGGGAGTGACGGAGAAACATCCAGCTCTTTTCTTACGCTCCAGGACTTCCTCTGTATCCTCTGGAGGTCCTGGAGGACGGTGGGAGCGGGGTGTGTTGGACAGAAGAGATCATCTCCTTACACATGTGTGATATGTCCCCCTATACAGGATCTTGGCCACTTGTGTCAAAAATAATTTTTAAAAATCTCATGGCTCATAATTAGGAGTAGCTTTTTATAGCAATGCTTGAGCAATATGTGGTTCTCCTGATATTGGTGTATTACAATTCTCACTGTTCCTCACTATTGTTCAGACTGGAGTGACATATGGGAATCGGAATACAGCAACTTCTGGAGGACCACAGATTTCCCAGCCTTGTTTTATAGTCAGTAGAAAGCTTTTTATTTTATTAGTCTAGCTGAGTAATCAGCCAAACATTGCATTTGTAATATTTATTAATACTAACATTAATGACACAGCAACATCCATATACGTGAGAAAATAAAATAGGTTCCTGCTCCAGGAGCATAACATCTCAGTTGCCAAACCAAACATGGCTTTATTGACATTTGTGGCCTGTGTGTGTTAAAACAAATAGCTGATGCTGTGGCGGGGGCAGAAGAGAGACTAAGGTCAGGAATATAGTGGGCCAATTTTTGTTGTTGTTGTGTGCCTTGTAGTCATTTCCAACTTACGCTGACCCTACGGTGAAACTATCATGGAGGTTTCTTGGCCAGTTTCTTCAGAGGGGGTTTGCCATTGCCATCCTCTGAGGTTGAAAAAGAATGACTTGCCCAAGTCATCCAGTGAGTTCTTATGGAAGATCCAGGATTTGAGCCCTGGTCTTCAGAGTTGTAGTCCAATACTGCAGACTACACCATGCTGGATAGGGAGGCTTAAATTCTCTACTCTTGTGGCCAATCTGGTCTAAATCAGTATTGCCCCTTGCACCAACTATTAATTTAAAATAAAATGTTAGTCACAGAAAGGCCAAAGCTGTGAATAATGTCCTGGTTCTAAATGTTGCCACAGGTGGAAAAAAGATCAAGAAAGAAAAGGGAGAGCATTGGGACAAATATATGCCCATGTATGCACCTTTGGGCTCCTAGGTTTAATTTCACCAGAGAAATGAGCCCTAGGCCTTTGGTTTTTCAATTATATATCAGTAGTGAATGCAAAGTAGTGTTCGGTATTTTACTGTATTTAATTTTTTAGTCTGTTAGTTATAGTTGTGTGTTAAATGTGTTTTCACCTGTTTTACCCATGGTTTTTAAAATACATTGCAATTCATCCTTTTTATACTTTGGTAATTTAATATTGTGTAAAATTTCAGGAAGCTGCCTTGGATCCCATCCCAGGAAAAAGGCAGGGTATAAATTCAAGACGTTGTGATTAAGCCAAAAGTTTCACAAATAGTAGAGAGGTCTTGAGCATGGTTTTGAAGGGAGAGAGACAAGTTGCAGTGCGTAGGTTGGGGTGAGGTGGGGGACTGCAGGGCATTTTTCTTGTTGGCTTTCTGCTCAGGGACTACATGGCAAAAGGTGGTATGGCCAAAAGAGAAGCAGGTGGAGCTAAATAGAATTTGGGAGCAGGGATAAAAGGAATTGATAGAAACAAATCAGTTAAAACATTTAAATATCAGAAAACAGTTTGCTTTACTAAAAATATTAAATACATTTTATTATAATAAAAAATGTATTAAGGAATAACATCTCCCAAAACTCGCCAAGAATAAATAAATTCTTATTTGAGGAGTTTACCTTATTTGTGCTATATTAAACATTATTTGCAATTGGCAAGGAGTCAGACAAGGTTGCATTTTATCACACTGTTTGTTTAACTGTACGTTGAATGTATCACACATAAAGCTGGATTTGACTCCAAGGAAGAAGGTGTGACAACTGGGGGAAAGAGCATCAACTATTTAAGATATGCAGTTGACATCACATTACTAGCAGAAAAGAGCAAAAAATTGGAAGAACTATTTAAAAAAGTCAAGGGAAGACAGTGCAAAGGCAGGTTTACAGTTGAACATTAAGGCTGTGTCCACCCTTCAGAAATAATCCAGGTTGACATTAATTGCCATGGCTCGGTGCTATGGAATTCTGGCAAATGTGGTATATTGTGTCACCAGAGCTCAATCTTTATGGAACCTATGCCTCCCTTCACTTTGACATGGGTGCTGTGCCTCCCTTCCCCAAGCCAATGTCCTCCAGATGTGGCTTGCTGCAAGTCATACTCTGGCTGGCATGGGGGTTACTGCAAGTTTTCAGTCCAACTCATCTAGAGGGCTCCAGCTTGAGGAAGAATGCTGTAGCATCTGTGTCAAAGTGATGGGTCGCCTAAGAAACATCTATTTCCGTGATATGGCCCACTGCCGTAGCCACTTTTCACCTTTCTGAATGACATGTTTTCCCAGAGGTGGACGGATCATCTACGTGGAGGGGACTAATTTGGATGTGGTGCAGCAGCCTCTCATCAAAGCGGTCCTGGAGCCGGAGGAGATGGAAAGCAAGCGTAGGAAAAGAGCATGTGACACTTTGCCGGGTCCTAATATTCCTCTGACTCCTGCACCCCCACGCCCATGTGCTGAGGTGGGAGACTTGTTAGAGGTGAGTGCATAGGGTTTTGTTTTTTTTTTGCCTTAAAAGGAGCAACTTAGGAAGGGCTTTTTGCTCTCTTTCTCACTTGCCTCTTGTCTCTTGACAGTGCTGGGAAACTTGTTGCATCAATTCCTCCACTCTCCTTCTCTGCCCATCACCAGCCATACCATCTAACGCCCAGTTCCAGTCCCTTCTCTTTGAGCTGGATGGACTCCGTGTCCCTTTTAGCAATGCTAGTGGAGGCCAGGATTTCTCCTACCATCCCAATCCCAGCTTGCGCTGGCCTGGCCGGGATTCCACTGGACGTCCATTTAGTCTCAAGCTAGGCAATATCTTGGACATAGAGGTGAGTGGCCAGTGGGGAGAGGTAAGAGAGGTTGGTGAGGGTCCTGAAGTGGGGAATGTGATTTCTTAGGATATATTTCTACCAAAAAAATATTCTCCCACTGCCCCTCTGTGGATTTTCTGGCAGTACAATGGAATCTGCTGGTGAGCCCTGAAGTGCAATGAAGTCCGTTTTATATTGCATATTGCAATATGCTAGTATAGTCGACCCCCTGTATACATGGATTCACCCATCCACAGCTTGAAAATATTTTTGAAATATATAAATTCCAAAAAACAAGTCTTAATTTTGCCATTTTGAATAAGGGACCCCATTTTACAATGCCATTATATTTAATGGGACTTGAACGTCAATGAATTTTAGTATCCATGGGTGGTGGTTCTGGAACCAAACCCCAACAGATGCAAATGAGTTACTGTATGTCGAGTGAGAAAAGAGTATTCTTTGGAAAAACAGCAACAATGTTGTTAATGGCTAGGGCTAATAAGGGAAATACTACTCTGGGTTTAATTTTCCTCTGGCCTCACTGTTTACAATCTTATCTCTTCCTGTCATGTACCTGAAATTTTGAATAAGGCTTTATGAAAGAGATGAAGTGGGTTATAGGCCACAAAACCTTGTTCTGTAATAAATATATTAGACTTTAATGCACTACAGGACTCCTTGCTGCCTCTGGACATTTTTGACTATTCATACTCCTTGGATTGGGTAGCCTCACTGTAGAACTCTTTCCTCCCTTCCCATCAAAAATATCTTGTATATGAGAGTTTATGGCTTATGTGGCTTATAAATATAGGAGGAAGGATATTATTCTATGGGGAGGGAACCAGGATGCTCTGCCATTCCCTGACACTTCTTGCTCTCCATTAATGAAAGGTGCACTATCTATAAACCAATATGGGCATCATCACCATGTCTGAGCATTGACTGATGGGGCAAAGGAGGAAATGCCAGAAAAAAACATTAGCTAGGCTTTCTTGCTGCCTGGGAGTTGATCAAGAAAATATGTTTTCTTCTTTGCACACACAGATAAATTCTGCTTTTAATTGCAGTCCAGCCAAAACAAGCAACAAACATGTGCTGCTGCAGTTATCAGGCTAGCGGAAGTTGAAGTCCACATCCTATTAGAATGCAGCTCAGATGCTACTGCTATTCAACCTGCCTGATGTTTTAATAGTATTTTCTTTCTTATTGGAAAAGTTGGGGGGGGGGGGTTGGCATATAACTTCCAGAAACTTGCAAACAGTATTGCCACTGGGAATGCTGGCTAGGAGATTCTGAGAGATGTTGTATAGTTTTGTCTTGAATGGGCAATTAAGATACATTCCCTTTACAAAAAGACCTGCTTCTTTGGGAATTTAAAGCTCCTGCAAGTGGTTGGTTGATATGGATCAACAGAGCTGGCTGCATTCTTGGACACCTCCCTGGGAGTTTGACTGAAGGGCACATGCCCTTCAAAATTTGCCACTACACCTTTGGCTGGATGACTAAATTCAGTTTTGTGAGTAACAAGTTGTACAGGGTTAGTGTCATTTTCTGAACAATCAGCATATGGAGTTAGTGCCTTGTTTTTGCTTGGTGTTTAAAGAACTTTTTCATTAAATATCAACTCTTCACCAGAGTATGAATTGGGATGAGGGGACAGTTGCCCAAATATTTCTATATGTATTTGCTTTCAAATCGCCTGTTAACATATGGTGAACCCATGAGGATTATTTTGGGAAAGGAAAACTTAGGTGGTTTTGCCTGTTCCTTTCTCTGAAATATAGCCTATAGCACCTGGTATTCGCTAGCTGTCTCCCATCCAAGTATTAACCAGAGCTGACCCTGTTTTGCTTCCAAGATCAGACAGGATCTAGTGCATTTAGGGTATTTAGGGAGGTATACAAATATACTGGTCTGTTTATTCATCAAGCACACTTGGGCAACCAGTAAAAATCCTTCTGGGCCCAATCCCCCCCACCTGATGTTTGTTACTACCACTCCCAGAATCCCATACCTTTTTTCTATTTGGATGGACATGATGGACCTGATAGAGCTGGAAACCAAAACATATGGAAGGTACCAGACTGGTGGAAAGCTGCCTGATACTTAGAGCTCTGCAGTGTTCATCTGTGAGAGGAAGGGTCTGAAGGTGATGTTACTCTTATCACATGCCTCGTTTTTCTGTGTCCCTACATTGCATTGCATCTTTGACTCTTTCCTTTCCTTTCTGCATCCCTGAAAGGGAGAAGGCTTGAACCTTGGCATCAGCAAGAACGAAGTGAGGGTCCTCATTGGCAACAGCGCCTGTATCATCAAGACTCTGACGCCTACCAATTTGTACTGCGAGCCTCCTCTGCAGCCTCCACAGCCTCTTAATGCTTCTTCTCTGCTGCCAGAGTTCATGGTGAGTTCAGGAAAAAGGATGGTGGGAACAGAAATGCAGGCTACATTCAGGATCCCCAACTCCAACCCACTTTTGGGGAAGGTCCTGACCCCTTTGATAAAGTTGGAAAGGCTCTCCTTGATAGCCCCCGGTTCTGGCCCTAGATTCTCTTACTTAAGCCTGTGATTTGCCTCAGGTGCAAAGACAATGATCACACCCTTGTAGTTTGCATAATGGCAAATGTTTCTGTGGTCACGATTGCTACTCCAGGTTAGATTTCCCACGCCACCCATAAAGCAGGAACCAAAACTGTAGTTCCATAGTATACATATAATCTTGCTTTTTAAACTGTGACTTCCTTCCTGATAATTTTGTTTTATTGTTTTATGGTGGTTCTGGAGATCTCTTGGGGATTTGTGCAAATGAGAAGCCTTATCAAGGCAATGATAATTGTTTGTTGTTGTCCTGTGCCGTCAAGTCATTTATGACGTATGGTTACTCCAAGACAAAGCCCTCATTAGGTTTTCTTGGCAACATTTGTTCAGAGATGGTTTGCCATTACCTTCCTCTGTGGCTGAGAGACTTGCCCAGTGAGGTTCCATGGCAAAACAAGGATTCAGACATTGGTCTCTGAGAGTCCTTGTCCAACACATACCATTATACCACACTGTCTCTCAATGATAATGATATAATGACATTATATTATTGTTTTGGTCTATATTATTATTGCTTTTAGTGTTATTTAATTTGGTGGTGGTGCTAAGAATTCTGATATCCCCACCCCGTCTGCTGCCAGAGAACTATAGTTCCCTGTGGAGAGGGTGTGACTATTAAACTGATTTATGTGGATAGAATCAATATGCCCTTAGAGATAAAGATCTGTTTTACAGCCCTTTCAGTGCCTGTACTGTTGAGTACAAAAGGGATTAAAGGGATAGTGGACTGAGTTGTGTGGTCCTGAATGTGCTTGCTTGCTTTTCTTGCTCCGGGGCCAAATGCTGCCATGGATATTTGTCATTAGCATGGCTAAATTTCAGCTAGTGGTAGTGCTAGTGAACAGTCCCTCTCACATGTTCAGGCCATGCGTTTGTGTGAGATCAATGCCATGCTGCTATGCAAGTGAGCAAAATGAGATGCAGGTGCTGAGTTATCCCAGGGCTCCCTTCCAAAATGGCAAAGGAGCTTTGCCTCCCAGCATCTCTTCCTCATTTCCAAACACCCCTTTAAAAATACTCATATTGTAACTCTGTGTGGGAAAACTGAACTATTTTAGATTCATGGTGGTGGAAAGCAACCTTTCTTCTAGGATTCTTTCCCCTTCATGATTGTATAGTGCTGGCACTATGTTGAAATCCTTGCCATGCCAGGCCCCAACTCCTGCACTGCCCGTTTCTTATGCACATTAATCTGAGGGGTCTTAATTTGCTTTTTTGACAAAAACCCAAAACAACATGGTGAAGTGGTTTGAGTGTTGGACTGTGACTCTGGAGACCAGAGTTCAATTCCCAGCTCAGTTATGAAACCACTGGGTGACCTTGGGGAAGTCACATGCTCTCAGCCTTAGGGGTAGGCAATGGCAAACCTCCTCTGAACAAATCATGCCAAGAAAACCCCATGATAGAGTTGCCTTAGGGTCAGCATAAGCTGGAAATGACTTGAAGACACACAACACACACACACACACAACAATACTTATTTAATTCAGGAGTGGATACCAGCCTGAGGTCTGGGAGGCCACATTCACCTTTCACTCAAACTCACAGGGCTGAGGGTCTCCATTCCTTCCAAAATTATTATTTTTTACTTTAAAAAAATTCTTGTGCTTTTCCTCCCTCCCTCAAAATGCCATTTTTTCCCATGGGGCAATCCCCACCTATCTGTCTTATGCCTAGGAGGAAATCAGGAAATATAGTTAGCCCTTTGTATCCATTAATTCGTTATTCATGGATTCAAGCATCCACAGCTTGAAAATATTTTTTAAAAATAAATAAATTCTAAAAATCAAACCTTGATTATGCCATGTGATATAAAGGACACCATTTTACTGCACCATTGTATATAATGGGACTTGAGCATCCACAAATTTTGATATCCATGGCGGGAGAGGGGGTCTTGGAACCAGATACCAAAGGCTCACTGTAACCTGAAAGTCATGTCTGGTTTTTAAAAAGGTTCTCCTTGTGCCCAAACAGCCTGTTTGGGAGGGAACAGGATGATAGGCTTCCCCATTCTCTTTAGATTTTTTAAAGTATTTAATGTACCACACAACTCTGTTGTTTTTGGCCTTAGGTGACTATATCTGCCTCTTTAGAATCAGTCTTCCATGCTCTGATGGTTGCTTTACAGGTCCAGATGGGAAATTTACGCCTAGATCTTGGCCGCGTACGCTATGACACAGAGCCACCATCTCGTTTCCCCCCGGAAGCCCAAATTGGGTTGGGGGTGGGAGCAGCAGTACTAGCTTTTGTTGTGTTGCTGCTCATCCTGATGTACAGGTAAGAACACAGGATAATGATTTGAAGTGGGGTGGTAGGGAGAATATGTGTGCAGGGGGAAGAAGTAGTCTTGCTTCCTTCCCCCATCCTTGGTCCTGCAAAAACTATACTCTCTCTTTCCTCCCCACCCCTGCACTGCAGACGGAAGAGCAAGCAAGCATTGCGGGATTACAAAAAAGTGCTGGTGCAGCTCGAGAACATGGAGATCAGTGTTGGGGACCAGTGTCGCAAGGAGTTCACTGGTATGGAAGGGGAAGGGGAGCCCTGGGTGTGTTGGACTGAAGCCTTTATTATCCTCCAGTAGTATAAAGTTGTAGTCCAAAATTCAAAGGTTCACCTAGCCCTGATGCAGAAGGAGCTCTTTGGCTATAGAAGCATATTTACTGGTATTGGAAATTGCTGAGTTTGACTAATTCAGATGGAGTGAATGTTTTTATTTTGTCTGAATGGTTGGATGTTGCTTACTGACTTTGGTTTTTTCCCCCTTTTTACTCGTGTCTTCTTTCTTGCTCACCCCCTCTCCCAACAACCCCTTTTGCTTGTTTCAGATCTCATGACGGAAATGACTGACCTGAGTGGAGAGTTGGAGGGCTCAGGGATCCCATTCCTGGACTACAACACCTACACCCAGCGTGTTTTCTTCCCAGCTCAGGGGGACGTGCCACTGCGGCGTGTATTGGACCTGCCAGAGGGGCGCCGTGCCACAGTGGAGCAGGGCCTGGGGCAGCTCTCCAATCTGCTGAATAGCAAAGTCTTCTTGCTGACGGTGGGCACTTTGGGTGGAGTGGCAGATTCTGGGAAGCAGCTGGACTGGCAGAAAGACTGTTTGCTAGTCTTGTGGCGGGGGGGGAGGTCATCCTTTATGTCATTGGTAAAAGCCTCCAGCTATTGCTGCACTGCAGCTGCTCACGTCAGTATAGCCAATGATGAGAGATGATGGGACTTGCAGTCCAACATCATCTGGAAGACCAATATATTTCCCACCCCTACTGTAAGGGGATATGTGTGTCTATGTGTATGGAGTAGATTTCAAAGACAGATCCCTGTTAATCTGGATCAGTATGCAAAGGGATCCTGTAACACATTTATTTATTTATTTATTATTTATATCCCACCTTTCTCCCTGGAGGGGACCCAAGGCAGCTCACAAATAAAATTCTAAAAACATATTAGAGTAAAACAGTTAAAATCTCATCTAAAAACAATATAAAATTACAAACATTAAAACCTCACTAAAGTCACTTTTGAGATTCAAAGGTACTACAAGATTTATTTCCATATGTGTATGGAGGTGAGACAGGTTGTTACGCAGAGGTCAGCACTGTATTTTAAAAATTTTAGGTACAGAGGGGGGGATGAAACACTTCAGATTGCTCATTGGCTTTAAGGAGGACAACAGTTTTATACTATAGAGTAGTAGGTGAGGGAAGATAAATTTATAAACCTCATTGAGGAAAGAAAAGGTCTACCATTGAATGTCTTCTCTTGTATTTAAAAAATGGTAGAGAGCCAGGATGATGTAGTGATTTGAGCGTTAGGCTAGGACTTTGGAGACCAGGGTTTAAATCCCTGCTCAGCCATGCAAACCCACTCATCCATGTAAACCCACAAGTCACAATCTGTCAGCTTCTAGAGGATGGCAATGGCAAGCCCCCTCTGGAGAAACCAGCCAAGAATTCCCCTTAATAGGTTTATCTTGAGGTCTCCATAAACTGGAAATGACTTGAAGCCACACAACAACAACGAACAGTTCTAACTTGGGTTGTTCCTCAACACATCCTTGATCACTGTGTATGAAGAACCTGTGGTGCCCCAGAGTATGTTGGACTGCAGTTCCTATCAGGCCTAGACAGCATGGCCAATGGCGAATGCTCTTGGAAAATACAGTCCAACAAGACCTTGGAGAGCCAGCAATTCCACATCCCTTTTTTAGGTGTGGTGTGTGTTAAGGTGGGTTCTTTAAGAATGGTGGAGGAATTCACTCTCTGGCCCTGAGAAAGGAGTGGCACTGAACAGGGGGCTCTAGTTTAGGACAGGGATCTTGGCAGAGGAGATGATGCTTCTTTCCTGCCCTTCCCAGTTAATTCGAACACTGGAAGCCCAGCCTACCTTCTCACAGCGGGATCGATGTCATGCAGCGTCACTCCTGTCGTTGGCTCTTCACGGGCGCCTGGAATACCTGACGGACATCATGCAAACTCTGCTGAGTGACCTCGCTGCCCATTGTGTCTCCCGCAATCCTAAACTCATGCTCCGCAGGTAAGCCTTGGGATCACAGGTAGCTGTGTGCCAGCGATGAATACAGTGAGGTTGGCACTGACGATGGAAGTGGGGAGAGAGAAAGGAATATAAGGTGCCCTTCTACCAAGATGTCTCAAGTAGCCACTTATGCACCAGAGTGCACATGCCTCCCCATTTGGTGGAGGCATCTCTAAGGGGTGCCAGCTGCCAAATATTTTTTTCTCCCTGGCCAGTTTTCCCCTCTGGCTGATTTCCAGACAAGAAAATGCAATACCAAATAAATCTAGTGAGGTAGATTTTGCTGATACCATGAGGTGATTAAGATTTAACGGAGCCTCCAGAACAGAAAGGTCCATGCTAGAAAAAAAATGTTTTCAGTGTAAAAACCATCTTGTGTTGCCAAAGTGCTCTTGATCTAAATCTCTCTCTCTCTCCCTCCCCACTCCCTCCATTTCTGTGAAAGAAAGCACCCTAATTTATTTGATAGCTGTAAACAGAAACTCTTCTCGTAAACTTAGATTAAACCCTGTTCAGAAGTGGTCTCCTTTAAAAAAAGAACCAATCAAGCAAATCCTATCTTCGCTTCTTTGCTGAAAGGGTTCTTTGTATCTGTAAAAGATCACTTTGTGTAGTGTTCTAGAAACTTCAGTATTCACACCATTTTACTGAAATGACGTCCATGTGTGTGTATTAAAACACAAATATTTCCTTAATAAAAATATACATAAAACACTACAAATATTAAAAACATTATATAGAGAATAAAAAGAAAATTTACCTACTTCTACCTCTACATCTCCAAAAATACGACCACTATATTAATTTATTTTTTATTATTTATTTTTTAATTATATTAATTTATAAAGACCAGGGTTAACAGATGATTTCCAACTTGCCAGTTTGATATCATAAACTGTTACTTTGATACTATAAACTGCTAATACTATTTCCCCAATATCTTGTAGATAATTTTTTTAAAACAATTACATTTTGTACAGTAATACTGATTACAATCTGCCCTCTGTATCAATGTGGGTTCTGTTATAGATTCCCACCCCAGATATAAAATAATATGGGACTTCAAGTCCCATTGCTGTTAATGGACACCATCGCATGCATTGCCATTGATGATAATGGAGCAGGGTCATCTGCAGATGTTCCAGTCCACAGATGGCTAGTCTGCTTACATGGAGGGTTGACTGTATTAATAGATGACACACTTCTTAAGAATTTGATCAGTACTATTCTGCAAATGTAAAACTAAATATCTCTCCCCCCTTTCTTCTTCCAGTAGTCCATCACTAATTATTTTCCATTCATCTTTAAAAGACACTGTAGTTCTTCACTAATAAGATTAGTTAATTTATCCATTTCTGCAAATTCAGTAAGTTTTATAAGCTGTTCCTCTTGGGAAGGAATGGCTGAGTCCTTGCAGTGCTGTGCATAGAACAATATGGCACTTATTATATGACGTTCCTTTTCTTCTTTTCCGTTTGTTCTTTTAAAATTCCAAGCCAAAAAAAATGTCTCAATTTAATTTTAATATTTTTAGTATCTTCCATCACTTTATGTATTTGTTCCCCCCCCCCTTTTTTTTTTTTTTTTGCCTCTTTCATAGGTCCACCATGTGTGATAAAAAGTCCCTTCCTTTTTCTGACATTTCCAACATAGGTTATAAATTCCATTATACATCTTAGAAATATTTTCTGAAGTTGATTACCAACAGTACATAATCTTGTAAACATTTGCTTTTAGATCATACCTCAACGTAAATTTCACATATTTTACCACTGGTCTATTTGTATATCATGACCAATATTTTGTGCCTTTTTTATTTGTTCACCTTCCATATCACTTTTGAAGAGCATTTTATATATTTCGGCTATTAAGTGACCATCTTTCAAAAGTAATTATGTTTCAAATTATAATCTGGCAGTTTCAAAACCATACAATTTCTTATCCTTTATAAATCGCTCAAACAGTTGCCTATAGAAATACCATTGTTCTTTATTCGTTATGCATCAAATTCTGAAATGACTCTAGTTGACCCCATGATTCATTCTGTAGAATGGAGCTTGAAAATCAAAAGTTCAGGCACTGCAGGCAGTTCATACTTTGTGAGACCATGTGGGCAAAGAATGATTAGCCATTGGTTATAATGGAGTTATAGGGAGAAAGCGAGCTCTGGGTGAAAACCTTGATTAAGGGATTGGTGGAAAATCATTGGAACAACTGTATTTATGATCCACAACTTTTCTACAGGACAGAAACCATGGTAGAGAAACTACTGACCAACTGGATGTCCATCTGTCTCTACTCCTATCTCAGGGTAAGATGTGCTACATCTCTGGAGTTGTAGTCCTACTTTTCCCAATCTCTCACTCTAGATAGATGTCTTTCCGGAGTCTTATTTTTTTATGGTTCAGTGTACTCAAACTTTGTTTCATGCACAAAATTAATGAAAATGTTGTATAAAAACACCTTCGGTGTATGCATATAAAGTGTATACGAAATATAAATGCATTTTATGTTTAGACTTGGGTCCCACCTCCCAGGTATATTCTAAATACCTATATTCTACATAAATACCTATTTAGAATATAGGTATTCTAAAATCCAAAATACTATTGGTCCCAAGCGTTTTGGATAAGGGAGACTCAACCTGTATCTTAATATGTTGTTGTTGTGTGCCTTCAAGTCATTTCCAACTTATGTGACCATAAGGCAAACCTATTATGAGGTTTTATTGGTATTTTCTTCACAGGAGGTTTGGCATCCTCTGAGGTTGAGAGAGTGTGATTTACCCAAGGTCACCCAGTGGTTTACACGGCTGAGCATGGATTTGAACCCTAGTCTCCAGAGGTGTAATCCAATGCTCAAACTGCTACACCATGCTGGCTGTCTTATCTTAATACACAAATAAATATAAATCAGTGACCAGGTGGGAAATAGGTTATCCTTCAGATGTTGGACTATAACTCCTATCATCCCATGGTTGCAGGGGGAGATGGAAGTTGTAGTCTAGCACTCTCTGAGGATTGACTTTTCTCCTATCCCCTTGCCAGGGATAGATCGAACTACAGGTTTTCTGTATATGGGGTAGGGGTACAACTTGCCATTGTGTTTCTGAAAATAAAGTAAAATTCTAGTCCTCAGGAATTCTGATTGCCAGGGTGTTGGAATAGATGGCCCTTGGGAATACATCCAGCTCTGGTTTCTTTGATTATAGATCTTGTGTTCTATGTCTAAGTCAGGAAGGCAGCAGTCAAAGAGGAAGCCTGCTTGCCATAAAAACCAAGGTCCAGGAGAGGTACAAGGAACAAGTCTAGACCTGCACACTTTGGATGGCTTAGGCTAATGCTGCAATATTGCCACTGGTGTTTCCTCTTCTATTTATTGTTTCTGTCTAGTCCTGCGACTTGTAGAATCTCAAAAGGGGTACCTTTTAAACAACCCTCCCCCCAAATTTGTGCCAGTCATGACTAATCTCAATAAATGTTGGTACTCATTGTGAAAAAAAATCCTAACAGCACTCCTATCCAGACACACCTTCACTTAGAATAAGGGAGAGCCAGCATGGCATAGTGGTTTGAATGTTGGATTAGGACTCTGCATACCACGGTTCAAATCCCAGCTCGGCCATGAAACCCACTGGGTGACTTTGGGCAAATTACATTCTCTCAGCCTCAGATGGTGACAGCAGCAAACTCCCTTTGAAGAAATGTGCCAAGAAAACCCTATGATAAGTTCACCTTAGGGTCGCCATAAGTCAGAAACAACTTTAAAGGCACACAATAACAACCCACTGTACTCAAGTGGACATTTCCATAGTTCTTGTCATTTCTCCAAAGGAGGTTGAATAAGCATGTGTGGGATTTTCCAACTCTCTTTTTTTATTCTCACAACTTTCCCTTGTGTGGTAGGTTGAGCTGGGAGAGAACAGCTCACTCAAAGTCAACGTGTTGTTTGCAACTATTTAGTTGCAAGTAAAATGTTGTGTTGAATGGAAATTCTTAATATGGGCCCTAATAGGCTTATGCAGGAGATCTTCCTAGTGAATTTTTTTTTGTGTGGTTCACACCTGCCTGTCTTCTACTCTGGTGCCAGTAATCTTTTCACATGAGTGGCTGCATCACCACATTTCATGTTAGGGCTCATTCCATTGCTAGCAAAGCTGTTCAGGCTGTGTCTTTGTGCCCAATTTGCTTGCTGCTGTGGTCTCTAAGATTCACATCCCACTGGACCTCTTTCCTCTGCTTTGACTGTTTTCATTCTCTTGTTTCTGTTGGTGAACCCACCCGCTTACAGGTAGCCAAAAGAAATTCAGTAGTAAAATAAATGTGTTCCCTCTGCTATAGTAGCTGCAAATACCTGTTCAGCTGTTTTTAGATGCTTGCTTTTCACGACCCCATTCCCCATTTCCAACAACTGTTGCAATCAAACTGATGGTGTTTAGAATAAACGCAGGACTGTATTTATCCTAAAAAGAACTAGAATGCAAATTAGATGTTACCGTGACACTGCTCAAAGAAAAGTGGGATGGTGCGACTTGTATCAGTTATGCATTATGCTTATTTTACATACTGTACTGTATTCTGTTTCTGCTGGTCATGCAAATAGACCGAAGGACAGGCAGAATCCTGGATTGGGACCTGAGCCTTCCTTCTGTATGCAATGGGGGGTTGTTTATCACCACTACCCCTTTAGTGCATAAGGTTAGCTTAGTGGATGCAGCATACATATCTCTGTGCTCCAGTGGAGTGGGATGTCTGGAATAGGGCCTCAGGAGAAAGCACCTTGGGGGCTGCTACATCTGCCCCACTGACTTGCCACTGGAGGCATTTGCCTCACTATGCCTAATGGTGGGATTTGTTATCCATGCAAACCCAGGCTTCATTTTCATTTCTCTTTCTTTCTCTCTCTGAAGGAAGTGGCAGGGGAGCCCCTGTACATGCTCTTCCGGGCCATCAAGTACCAGGTGAACAAGGGACCAGTAGATGCGGTGACTGGCAAAGCGAAAAGGACATTGAACGATGGGCGGCTCCTGCGTGAAGATGTGGAGTATCGGCCTCTCACTCTGACTGTCCTGGTGCGAGGGGTTGGCCCCGGTGGTGGGTCCGAGACCCAGCGCATTCCAGCCCGCGTCCTGGACACAGACACTATCACCCAGGTGAAGGAGAAGATCTTGGACCAAGTCTACAAGGGTGTGCCTTTCTCCCAGCGCCCCTCGGTACACTCCCTTGATCTAGGTAAGACCCTCTTCCCTGCAGGCCCTCTCACTATGGGCCAGGGGATCTTGCTTTAGATATGGATCAATTCCTCTTGAACAGCTACAACTCATTACGTTCTGCTGATTTTTTAAAAATCTTTTGCCTTTTAATGGACCTGTTTTAAAAGGTTTCAGTTCTATGTATTGTTTAATTGCATCTTAATAATGACTTTTTAATATCTTTTCTTCCTCTCTTTTTGTAACTGTTTTTAATTAGTTTTATTTTTTGTAAGTTGCCTTGGGTCTCAATGTTGGGGGAAAAGCAAGATATAAATGAAATTTGATCATGATTACGATGGTGGTGGTGGTGGTGATGATGATGATGATGTTTGGAGTGAGTTCAGTATTCAAGTGTGCCTCAGGGGCTGGGGTACAGGATAACAAAATAGGGTGTGGGGTACAGGATAACAAAATAGGATGAACTCACCTGCCATTCTTTTCTTTCTCAGAGTGGCGGTCAGGCGTCGCTGGGCACCTGACCCTTTCTGATGAGGATCTGACATCTGTCACTCAGAATCAGTGGAAGAGACTCAACACACTACAACATTACAAGGTCTGGGATCAGGTGGATATGAGTGGGTGGGGGAAGGATGACAAGAAGAGAGATATGGTTTGTTTGATCAGGGAACATTAGCAATGTCCCAGCTATTGAGTAAAGTAAGTTAGCTGACTTGGGTAGCAGATTTGGGGTCTCTAATGCCAGTGTTTTTTCCTCTCATTCTTCTTCTTAAGAATATAAAAGTGCAGTTGATATGTACCTGTCACCTTGAATTTGGGAGCTAGGAGCACCATTTTCTGCTTTTTCCCATGCAGTAAAATGCCTTGCGCTAACCCTGGTTGTAATAGAGGTTTTTCAAATTTTGTATCTGCCAAGAATTTGGTAGGTTAATGAAACCTTTTATTTTTCCCTTCCCAACTACATTATAGGAGAGAAAGTCTGTTTTTGTTGTTGTTGTTTGTTTTTGTTCTCCCATTGAAAGAGTTTCTCTTCAGTTTGGAGATACATGTGTGTGATGTTTAATGGCTTATTTGCTTCCTTCCACTTCTTTTCCTTCCAGGTTCCTGATGGGGCCACAGTTGGTCTCATCCCTCGTCTTCACAACGACATCTCCCAAGGCACAGGGCAGAATTTCTTCTCTGGAGAAAGTGAGTATTGCTGTCTGTCATTTGCCCTGGAAACCTTGCTGTCTTGTGTAATGGAGCATCTTCCTGTTTCTCTTTTCTCAGCTTCTTAGCCTTCCTTCAACATAGTACCCTCCATTTATGCTGAACTACAACGTCATCCTCAGTTAGTGGACTGGTTGTAGTTTGGGAGTGGAAATCTCCATCTTTCCTATTCTAAAGTAGGGTTGTAGTGCTGGGGAATCCAGTGTACATTTATAATAGCTGGAGAGGTCTATAATTATCTGTTATAATGAAAATGTTCCAAGGTAGGAGACTATAAAATCATATTCTTCCAGATTCACAGTTTTAATGTTCTTTTTCATTTTAATTTTCTTCATTTCCATCTCCTTTTTGTTTTTTTGGTTGGTGGCAATGCAAGTTGTTATATTTGAGTAGGATATTTTATGTGCATTTGCACTAGTATGGGTGGTTGTTTTTGTTTTGTTTTCTTTTTAAATGAGAGAGTTTGTTGCTCTGAATTTCTTTTTATCTGAGAAGAAAAAGGGTAAATAGGTAAACTGGTATTTATCAAATATTGTGTGAGTGGTGGCAAGGGGCACCAGAGGCAATTTTAGGGAGGCACTGAAACCTCCTTGAGTAATGATCCTATCCCTTAGTGGTAAAAAGCTTCATTTTTTAATTTTTCATTACTGTTTACATGTTTTACATTTTTCTTTGCTGCCATGATGATAATATCTGCTTGTTCATCTTTATAAAAACAAAGGAAAACAGCTTTTGTGAGAGCAATTGAGATTCTTCATCATAGTTCAATTCTTTGTTTTCTATTGTAGTCGTGATCTTGACACACATTCATGGATCCCTGTGTGCTGTTAAGATTTGTATTCATTTCATCTGTGATTCTGGCTGGTGTCTTTCTTATTTATCAGTAGATAGCCTACAAGCTGTATCAGATCTAGTAGGTCACTAATCAAATTGATCTGGAGAGGGAAGAATAGTTGTTTAATTTAAACACAAGACACTGTGGGCCTGTTCACACTACAGAGTTATAGCACTATCATTCCCCTTTCATTGCCATGGAGTCTTGGACTTGTAGTTTGGTCGAGGCATCAAAATGTTCCCAGTCTGAGAATTCTAAATTTCCTTCCCTAAACTGCAATTTCCATAGTATGTTGCCATGGCAGTTGAAGTGGAATCACAGTACTATAATTATGGAGTACTGGGGGCCTGCATACTCCCTCTCACAAGGCTCAACTTTTCACTTTTCCTTTGTTTGCTGCTGCTTTTGGCCAGTATTAGATCACCAGGAGTGATTGCAAGTATCAGTTGTACACAATAAGAGAGGATGGCCTTCAGAGCATCATTGTAAAGGTTGAGGTGGCCCACCCTCACACTGTAACAGATCCTGTTGCATCCTTTGTAGATACCCCAATGCTAGAGGATGGTGAGGAGGGGGGAGTGCGCCTCTGGCACCTGGTAAAACCATCTGAAGAACCTGAACCCACAAGGCAGCAACAAGACCGGCGCAGCAGCCTCCGAGAGCGTGCCAAGGCTATCCCAGAGATCTACCTCACCCGCCTGCTTTCCATGAAGGTAAAGGACAGGCCTGGTTTTATTTTGTTTTTATCTCTGTCACACACATCCCTTCCAGAGGCATATCCAGTTCTTTAAGGGAGTATCTTTCAAACTTTGATTCCTTCGTTTATCAAGCTAAGAAGATTGATATGACAAACCAGCTTCCCTGGAAGGAATTTTGTCCATTGCAACCAGTTCACCATTGCAGGGCTCAGCTCCAGGGCCATGTTGTTTGCATTCAGGGTGTGCTTTCAGTTTGCATGAGGTGGCAAATACAAGAGACTCAAAGAGAATTCATGAATTTGAACCCTTGGAAATAAAACAAAGGATACTTACTGCTTTACCTTTCAAAATAGTGTTGACAAAATGCCTCACTGAAAACACTGGGGAAACATAGTGGTTGTGGGATGAGAGGAGATGTCCCATGATAGAGTAGGATTATTCATAGTGAAAGAAGAGTTCTTGCAATGGAGAGATAAACACGGGGTCCTCTAAGGTTCTGTATTGTTGGCTAAAGCTTTTTGTCATGTTCATAAATAATCTGGAGTTAGGGGAAAACAGCAAGGTGGCCAGATTAGTCAGATTAACTAATGGTATGCAGTAATTTACAATATTTAAAGCAAATAATAATAAAATATCAACAGCCGCAGCAGCAACAGAATAGCAACAAACTTCGAGGAAGAGATTTCCTCCGGAGTGAGAGAATGGGCATTAAAATGCCACTGACAGTTTAGAGCAAGCAATTGTAAAGAGATGCACAGTAGGCTAGGAAAAGTCTGAACTTCACATATACTGTGCTCTGTTGGGTTTTGAACTGATGGAAAGAGATCTTGGGGTTGTAGTGAATACTATTGATGCTGTGAAAAATGTAAATTCTATGTCAGGGGTCATTAGGAAATGAACTGAACATAAAGCTACAACTATGATATGACCATGCCTGAAATACACTGCATAGTTCTGGCCGCTGCATCTCAGAAAAGATACTGTACAACTGGAGAAAATGCAGAAAGAGGAATCCATAAAGGGGTTGAGGAAAGGTTGAAGCCCTTTAGTTTAAGAACACAGGAGGGGCCCTGCCAGCTCACACCAAGAGCCTGTTTAGCCCAGTATTCTGTTCACACAGGGGTTAACCAGTTGCCTCTAGGAGAATCCAGGATATGAATGCAACTCCATCTCACTTTCCTTAGCAACTGATATATGAAGGCATTATGTTTCTGAATCTGAGTCTTTGATTATTCTGTCCTCCATGGACTCATTTTCTGACCTTTAGAAACCATCTACTATGTCTTGTGACAGTGAATTCCATAATTTGGTCATGTGTTGTGTGAAGAAGTACTTCCTTAGAAAAAGGAGAGCAAGTGGAGAGAAGATAGAGGTTATAAAACTGTGCAGTAGTGTGGAGAAAGTGGAAAGGGATAAGTTTTACTGCTTTAAATAGAAGCCAGTATAACTGAGTAGTGGGAGATTCAGGACAGATAAAAGGAAGGATTATCGAAGGTTCAGATCTACTTTGGTTAGCTCTGTTAAAATTCATACTGGCTGTACCTCCCCATGAACATGAGAGTCCCTTAAGTTGCTTAGATATTTCTCCTATCAAAGATGGTATGCCTCCAGTTTCTGGGGAACATAAGCAGGGGAGGTGGTATATGTTGCTATACTCTACTTGTGGGCTTACTATAAGCATCTATGGGGAATAAAATGCTAGACTAGACAAGTCTTTGGTTCGTTCATATGTGTGCCCTAGAATATTACCCAGAAGCTTCAATAATACATGGGTTCCTTAACAAGCAAAGGTGTAGTTTCCTCAAGGTGTAGTTTGAAAAGCACTATTTTAGAGAGACTTAAGGTTGGCCAACACAGCTCCAAAACATAAAGTCTTCTCTTGTTTCCTTTTGGTGGTACCATTGAAGAAGGTACAGTTAACAAAGTAGATGTGTTTCTGCGTGTTACTGTACTTGTTTGAAGTACACAGAGGCTAATCCTTATGCTAAATACAATATGGATTAAGGTCTTGTTCTAATATAATTCAAAAGAGCTAGAGTAGGGTTAAATGAATGTGTATGGACTTCTCCCAAACTAAATGTTAGTTCACAATAACTAACTAAATGTTAGTTCGCATTTGGCAAGAATTGTCATGTCTATAGCATATCAATATAGCAGGTGAAAACTTGTTTGGATTCTTCTTGTCTCAGCCTATGGCCTTTGGAGGAAGCTTACAGGACATTGAACTAAAGCAAAAATAAGTCAGTTCACATTGTTTTATATTTTGAAAATAGATTGGGAATAGACATGCTTAAGATAGTATAAATCAGATTTATATAATTCAAAATAAATTTCTACAGGCTAGCAGCTGTTTTCCTCTTAGAGATGAGAACTCAGTTGTACATGTTTTATTAGAATCACAGAATCATAAGAGTTGGAAGAGACCCCAAGGGCTATCCAGTCCAACTCCATTCTGCCATGTAGAAATACAAAATCAAAGCACTCCCAACAGATAGCCATCCAGATGCTGTTTAAAAACCTCCAAAGAAGGACATTCCACCACACTGAGAGGCAACATGTTCTACTGTTGAACAGCTGTTACCATCAGGAAGTTCTTCCTAATGTTTAGGTTAAGATTTAAGTAGTTTAAAGTTGTGTTGAGGAAGGAAACTAAGAGACTCTCTCCTTGTAGGTAATCCTTCAGGAGCAAATTTTTGGTTATCTATACAGAAGGGGTTACATGTTTGTGTCCACAGGAGGGATACACTGCCACTCATACTTGTGCTTCCTTGTGATCTTGTGAGTTCTTCTCTAATCCCCTTTTCTCCCATTTATCCCCCAAAGGGAACACTACAAAAGTTTGTAGACGACGCTTTCCAGGCTGTGCTGAGTGTTAACCGGCCAGTACCAATCGCTGTCAAGTATCTGTTTGACTTGTTGGATGAGCTGGCAGCGCGGCACGGGGTCAACGAGCCAGAGACGCTGCACATCTGGAAAACCAACAGGTGGGATGGGCAAGGCAGACTGAGGCAGGAATGAACAGTAATAGCATGGAGTCGAAACTTAGGAAATGGTAGTTGTGGAGTCTGAATACTGGCAGGTGGAGGGATGGATGGTGGCAAATCACCCAATTTGAAATGATTTTCCTGTCCTCCCCAGTCTCTTGCTGCGTTTCTGGGTGAACACGCTCAAGAACCCACAGTTCATCTTTGACGTCCGTGTCTCTGACAATGTAGATGCCAACCTGAGTGTCATTGCTCAGACATTCATTGATGCCTGCACAACTGCTGAGCACAAAGTTGGCAGGGTAAGTGCATGTGTATGTAATACCAGAAATTGAGGTGAGAGACCCTGGTGGTGCAGTGGTTAAATGCTGGTATTGAAGCCACAACATTTTTTTTATCTCAGAGCTCCAAGATTGACTCAGCCTTCCATCCTTTTGTAGGTCAGTAAAATCAGTACCCAGCTTGTTGGGAGCAATTGTAAACCACTTAGAAAGTGCTACGTTTACTATTGAGTGGTATAGAAATGTAAATGCTACTGCTATTGTTTCTGTATGTGTCTATAAGTCACCTATAAGTTTTCTGATGGTAAAGCCCATGCTTGGCATGCACAAGGTTCTCAAGTCCGGTCCCCTGTATTTTTGGTAGGTGTGTGAGAGAGTTCTTCATGAAGCCCTTAAGAGCCATTACTAGTCCATGCCGACAATACCAGATTTGGTGGCCTAGAGCAACAGTTCTGAACCTGTGCTCCATGGAGATCTTAGGGCTCTGCAGGTCAAAAAGGTTGGGAATCCCAGCAATTCCTAACCTGTGCTCTGTGGACAATAGATGTCCTGCACAAGAGAGGCTTATATCAAACTATTTGTAAATAGTTGTCCAGCCCCATTCATTGTCCATCCCCATTCTACTTGAATATTAAGCAGTCTTCCACGGGAGCATTTGATCTATCTGCAGAAATCCCAACATCCAAACATTACTCTGGGCAGTTTGTGGTGTAAGTAGGTATGAGGTAGTCAAAGATCTTGGGCAAAAGACTAGGAAACCATTTTTCCCTACACTACCATGGCTGGTGCTAACTAAGCATGGCTAGCCACATTTCAAACTTTCTCACAAGGCTCAGCAAACATGCTGAAATTGCATTTTGAATTCAATATATTTTTAATTGCCAAAGTGTCATCTCAGTTCCAAGGTGCCTCTTGTAGTTTCATCCTGTTTAGAAACTTTTGTACAAAATTGCTGATTTCAAGACGTGTATTGCTGATTGTGTGGGAATAGTTTTACTCCCATCAAAATCACAAGACCTTTTAACATTCAGACATTTTTAATTGCACTGCAATTAACCTAATGTATTGCAAAACATCTTCTCTTTCCCCATATCTGAGCATTTTCTCATTCTGTATAATAAGCAGCTTTAATTTTTTTCACCTTCTGTGGGGGAATGCACTAAGATGGTGACTAAAAACACTCCCTAAATTCAAACAAATATAGACACTTACATTTAAAATGGCATCCAAGAGGCTAAATTTGACTCGTCTGTGTTCAAAGTCTGTCTTCCTGTCATCATTTGGACTCATATTCTTTCAGATGTTCAGAAAACATTGTAGGACATTGAAGATTAAGGGCAAACCTTTCTTAGGTCTAATTTGCACTGCCGAATTAATGCAGTTTGACACCACTTTAACTGCCATGGCTCAGATTGGGTTTTGCAGTTTTGTGAGTTTTTTAGCCCTCCCTTGTCAGAGAGCTCTGGTGCCATCACAAACTATAAATCCCAGGATTTCATAGTACTGAGCCATGACAGTTACAAGTGGTATCAAAGTGCATTGTTTCTGCAGTGCAGATTAGACCTTAGATGTCTCAGTGGCTTTCATTTCACTTAAAGTTACCTATGGAGCCATTGTGGTACAGTATTTGATGTTAGATCAGGATTTTGGGAAACCAGGACTCATATCCCTGCTGGGCCATAAAAACCCACTGGGTAAACTTGGAAAAGTAATATTCTCTTATGTAGACCAGTCTACATAAGTTATGAACAATAACTTGCTTGATGGCAAGCAACAACAACAAAGTTATTTGTACTTTCAAGCTATTGTTGTTGAATAAAATCTGAGATTATTGGGAGGTTGACATGGAATACCAAGCACCTTGGATGGTTTATCATTTCTGTTCTAAGAAACTTCACTTCCACTATAATCATTATGGTTCTGGAATTACACAGGTTTCATTCTCTTTTTAGGGATGTACAAGAGAAACTCTGCATATGCTCAGTGATACCCTGTTTGCTTTGTTGTTGTTGTTTTTCATATGTTCTAGGCTTGAGATCTGACTTCAGTTTTAGAAATCCAGTTGTTCTATACCAGTTCAGCTGGTTCTTGGAAACACTTGTTTTGACATTTGTCATCACAAAATCTCAGAGTAATTAACAATAAATATGTTTTTTTAAAAAACACACACACACAGACACACACAGTGAAATACAATCATAAAACAAAAAAGTAGGAAATCACAATAAAACAGATGAAACAGTTTTAAACATATCTGCAGGTTGAGCTTTTTAACCTTGATTTTTCAAGGTATGTGAATATGATTTCTGTGTACACACAGACATAGACACACAGAGATGTACATGCACACTGACACATATTTTAGTTCCCTAAGGAACATGTTGACTCTGCAACATGTTGAACAATAATTCATATTTTCTATTCAAGATACTTCCAAGCATCTTTGGAAAAAAAATTTTACCCCCTTTTTGGCTGCTGCTTAAGTGGAATGCAAATGACCCATCCATTTGATTAATAGTATGCATACAAAGCCTACTTTTGAAATCAGGAGTGGGACAAGGAAGAAGTCTGGAATGTTAGGGAGAAAATAGTTTTTGCTGCTCCCTGTACTGTAAAGGTTGATCTCCGTCTCACCTAACATCTTGTTGAACTGGTCAGACCAGAATACGATCTTGTGTTTGCTCCTTTCAAAGGGACTGTTGGTTCTCCTTCCTCACTTTCTTTCCCCCATGATCGAGAGCTCATTTAATGATGCTGTCTGTTTTGAGTTGTAGGCATTTTTTTTTGTTTTTAATTAGGGGTTCAGATCATCCTTTTTTCTCAGCAGCTCTTCTCCTGCTTCTGGTATTCTGCCTGGAGTCCCTTTCTAGGAGTGCCCTATTAAGATTCAGACTTGGACCTGTTAGGGTGATGAGTGTTAGGAGAAGTTGTCAGCTAAAAGGGATGAGAAGGAAGATAGAAAGACTTCTCCACCCTGAAGGGGAGGCCAGGATGACTGAAACAGCACTGTCTGTGGATGATAGATGCCTTTTACTCTTAAGCCATGTTTGTTTGGGGGATGGGGACAACATCATTTTTTCATGATTTTTCCTATGTTTTATAGCTCGCTTACAAAAACTATAAAACACAGGAAAATTCATGGTGAAAAAAAATAGTTAACTTGAGAGCCAGCTTTAACTAGGACTCTGGAGACAAGGGTTCAAATCCCAGCTTGGCCATGTAAACCCACTGGGTGACCTTAAAGAAAGCACACACTCTCAACCTCAGAGGATGGCAGTGGCAAACCTCCTCTGAAGAAACTTGCCAAGAAAACCCTATGACAGGCTTGCCTTAGGGTCACCATAAGTCAGAATTTGACTTGAAGGCATACAACAACAACAAATAGTTTGCTTGCTTGTTTGTCTGTTAAGACTTCTGCTTTTCAACCCAACAATCCCAAAGCAGCTTATATTCTTGAGAGCCAGCATCATGTAGTGGTTTGAGCATTGGAGTATGACTCTGGAGATCAGGGTTTGATTCCCTATTCAAGCATTAAAAAAACCCTGGCAACCTTGCAAATCCTCCATCTCGGCCATGGAAATTATTGGGTGCCCTTGTCAAGTCATTGTCTCTCAGCCTTAGCGGGAAGGAATGGCTAACCTCTTCTGAATAAATCCTGCCAAGAAAACTCAGTGAGAGGGTCGCCATATTTTGCTGTCCACTTTCAGGCAGATAACAAAGCAACACAAATATTAATTTGCAAAGAGGTAGCTGTGTTAGTTTCTTGCAGCATAAAAAGGAAGATGGGAGAGGGAGGGGGAAGAATGTGGCGTCACGTTTAAGACTAACTGGTTTTGATTTTTACATGACCTTTCATGGCTATAAACCCACAAAGTTCTTGCCCTCTGCAATACTGCTCCCAAAATAGATATGCGGACAGAGTTTGCATCTGATTTTGTGGCAGTGTTTTGTCCTTGTATTACCATCCATGTTATGTGTCCTGTTGTAACTGAGAGAATAATGTAGCCCTCTCAGAAGTTCTGGCAGGAAGGCTTCTACTGGCCTACAGACAACCCCATATCTTAAACAATTACTCACTTATCACAGGAGGCATAACATGGATGGTAATACAGGGGTACGACTTTGCCACAAACCTATAAGCCAACTCTGTTCCCACATCTACTCTAGGAGCAGTATTACTGGGAACAATAAGATCACCCATAACATCTTGTTCTTCCTCCAATGTGATATATGCCTTCCTACGTCCTGTTTGCCTTCTCAGAGAAAGACAAAGGCAAACCCCTTCTGAACAAATATTGCCAAGAAAACCCTATGATAAGGTTGCCATAAGACGGAAACTATTCAAAAGCATATAACAACAAAGTCCCGCTACACTCTGTATTGTACAAACTGGACAGTCTCTATGCAAGATGAATAATAGACCCAAATCTGATTTTAAAAATGACAACACCAAAAAACCAGTTGCAGAACATTTCAGCCTTCCTAGACATACAGTACAGGATTTAAAGGTTTGTAGTCCTAGAACAAGGAAATTGCAAAGGAAGACTAGAAAGAGAAACAGCTGAATTGAATTGGATTTACAAATTCCAATTCATTGGCAGATGTATTATTATTATTATTATTATTATTAAGCATTATTTATATCATGTTGTAAATTTACACAGTGCTGTACATACAATCAATTAAAATAGATAAATTAGACAAAGACAATGGCTTCATGGCACACTACATACTGTATAGAAAAGCACACACTATTGCAAATATAGAAAAAGGAGATTGTCTCAGAGAAGGTTTCGAACCCATGGTATTTGTTTGTTTTATTTTATTTTATTTTATTTTATTTCTATGCCAACTTTCTCCCAGAAGGGACCCAAGGCGGCTCACAAACCTTTATCACCTTATGCAGCCCTTTGAAAATGTAGGGTAAAACTCATGATTTGCACCCTTCTAGATTGTATTACATCCTGTCCCACTCCTACAACGTATAAATATGTGTTATATCTGCAAGTTTACTATCAGTCTCTACTGCTTCTGAAGAAGTTGGTTTATCCACAAAAGCCTATGCATTTTTAAAAAAAAACACCTTAAAGGTGCTGCTACATTCATTTCCAACCCCTCCCCTCCTTTCTTCTTTTTTATGCTACAAATATTACTACTATATTACTATATTATACTACTCAAGCAATGCAATAAAATCAAGTAATAAAACAATACATCACTTAATAAAATGAGAAAAATCAGGGATAAATGACTAAGAAAATGCCCGGAAAAGAAGATTTCAACTGGCAGTGGAAACACACTGCATTGGGAGCCTCCTTCCCAATAGGTCAGAAAGTAATGTATGTGTCTTTCAGGTCATTTTGTTTTGATTGAATTAAACATCTTGTTTTGTTTTAATGGTTTTATGAAGCCAGTTTGCAATCCTAAGGAAAGCATACCTTTCCATGGTTCCACCATCGTTCAACAAGGTGGTACATCTGGAGCTATCAGGAAGCTTCAAACTACAAATGGGAAATTATGCTACACACTACTCCACCTTAAAAACAATTACACCAACCCAACACTATAAAAAGAATACTAGTGTGTCAGGGAAAACGATTGTGTTAAAACCGTTCTCCCCGAGATCCTTGTGGATAAGGAATTTGTGTGTGGGTTGTGTTGAGAAATGTGTTGTGTGAGCTCCACCTGGAGTCTGAAGTGGTGTGTAGACTAGCCCGGATACAAGTTTAGTGTCTCAGACAGAACTAGGTCTCTGTAAAGTCTGCTTCTCTTTCCTTTTTGTTCTTCAAATAGAAGAATCCTGGCAATAAGCCAGCTTGCCTTGGGCATGCAACACAGTCACATACCTTGTTGTTGGGAACACTTTTGTGCCTGCTAAGGAATGTATTTGGCAGGGGTGAGAGAAGATTAAAGCCTTCTGGATATTAAATGACAAATCAAATAATGACCTTTTAAAACAAAACATCAGGAAATGCGTCGGGACTAAAGGCTCCCTAGAAATCACGCTCTTTGAATTAAAACATCTGTGCATTGAACTAAAAGACCTACACATTGATTAAAAGACATGTCATGTACATAACCTGTGATATTATGTCATGACTGAGCAATATTATCAGAGGAAACTCTTTCCCCCTGTTTTTCCTGCTTTATATCAGTTATGCCAGGTCTTTTGCTTGAAATAGGATTTGGATTCCAAACCCTTGCTCACAATAAGTGCCGCTTTGGTCAAATAAAATTGATATGTCCCTTACTCTTTTTAAAAAAATATACATCATGACTTTTCTGTCCAGCGAAGGCAAACAGTGAATTCCATTTCTCAAAATCCAAAAAAATGCTTTTGCTGTAAAATGTTTTGGAATTATTAGTTCACTTTGGGACTGTGACACAGGAGCTTACCGCTTGGGCAAATAAGACGGCTTAACTCTTCCGGCTTCAATTCAGGATCCGGGATGCCCCAGGATGTTATCATACCTAAATCGCCACTGATCTAGCCGAGATGATGCCGCCTGGGTGCATCACAGCACAAAGCCTCACTCAGCCAACACTTTTTCAAAGGCGGGGGAGATTCCGACTTCAAAAATTGGCCGGCTGAGCGAGGCTTTGACCCGGGATGTATCCGGGTGGCAGCATCCTGTGCCAGTAGGCGGTGATTTAGGTATGATAACATCCAGAGGCATCCCAGATCCAGAACTGAAGCCAGAAGAGGTAAGTTGGATTATTTGCCCAAGCGATAAGCTCCAGACTGATAGTTTAAAATCTTAATTAAACAAATGTTTTTCAAAACAAACAAAAGCAACCTAGTTTTGAATGGCATGGATGTTCAAAATGTTCAATCATTTGTAACCATTTTAGTGTTATTAAATGTCGGGAATAAAGGCCAGGGAAAAGTTCTGCAGCCCTGGGGATGCTGTAGAAGAGGCCCTGCTTCCTGCCTTTACTAACAGATTTCACACAAAGGAAAAAGTGATGCAGATTCAAGCCAGCCTTTCTCTCTCTCTCTCTCTCTCTCTCTCTCTCTCTCTCCCCATCTGAGCTTCCTCACAGGGTAGTTGTGAGGCAAACAATAAGACCCTCTGTATATACTGTCTCTGCTTATCTTTGTAGCAGGAGGACTCATACATTTATTATCTGCTTTGTCACATTTGCATCATCCTGCCCTTCGTCCCAGAAACCTTCTTGTGTTTGAGGTTTGTTCAGTTTTTATCCTTGCAACCACCTTGCTCAACAGATCAACTGGTGGGAACATGAACCCAGTCCCAGTGCTTTATCCAGAGCACTGAACTGCTTTCCCCATTGGGACAAAAACCGCAGTGCCCTCTGCAAACTCATTCCTTGGCAGCTGACAATAAATACATAGCCACCATTGCATATGAGGTGCAGAAATATAATTTGTGAGACTGTGCGTATGGATGTGTGTCCTTTACAGAAGTTGTTTTGATCAATCTCATCCCCGCTCCCCTTTTTTAAAATGCATTTTCTCTTTTTTTCTCCAGGATTCACCAGTCAACAAACTGCTCTATGCCAGAGAAATCCCACACTACAAACAGATGGTAGAGAAGTAAGTGTGAGCATAAAGTAATGGTTGAGAGAAGGAAAGTAGTTTCTTCTCTTGAAAACAAAAGGCCGGGGCACATTTCTTGGGGCCCAACCCAAAATAATATGTTTATATTGTACAGGTATACTCAGTTAATAAAGTAGATGAGTTCCTGTGCATTACTTCCTTAACAGAAAATTGGGTACCAGAGGCAGAAATAACATGGAAAGAACAGGGACCGGTTCCTACACTATGGAAAAGAACAGTTCAATATATTTCAATATTCCTCCCCCATACACAAACCCCCCACAATATTCATATGTAAAATGAAATAACCAGATCAGATAAATCTTGCGTAAATAAAAATATTTTGAACCTTCTAGAGACCACTTGAAAGCTTCTTCAAAAATGCATCTAGGGATGACTTTTTCTTTTACCATTTTCCACTTTTCTTACAATTTCCATTTTGATGGCCAAACTTACAGATCAGTGCATTTTTAACATGCTGATGGGTGGTGGTAAAAGAGAGAGAGATTACAGTATGTACACTTCCCATTGTTTCTGTTTTGATGGAGTTACACTCCTCCTGAAGATGCAGATCCGCAGCTTGAGTGTATGCCTGGATTCAGCCCTGACCCTGGATGCTCATGTTTCTGCAGTGGCTAAGAGTGCATTTGCACAGTTAAAGCTAGTGCACCAGCTGCACATGTTCCTTGGGATGTGTGATTTGGCCATGTAGAGAGATATTGTAGCACCTTTGAGACTAACTGAAAGAAAGAAATTGGAAGCATGAACTTTCGTAGACTTAAGTCTACTTCCTCAGATGCATTAAGTCTACAAAAGCTCTTACTGCCAACTTCTTTCTTTCAGTTAGTCTCAAAGGTGCTACAAGATTTCTCTATATACTGATTCTACAGACTAACACAGCTGTATATTTGAATTCTGACTTGACCATGGTTACACATGCCTTAGTTACATCCCCATTGGATTTCTGCCATATGGCTCTGCCTTTGAAGAGTGTTCAGGAATCTCAACTGGTCCAAAGAGATGCAGCCAGATTGCTAAGGGGTTCTGGTTAATGGGAACACATAACCCTCTTTTTGCAACAGCTGCACTGTCCGCCAGTCTTTTTTTCCAGGCACAATTCAACGTGCTGATTTTGACATATAAATCCCTATAAGGCTCAGGCCCAGGCTATTGGAAAGACCATATATTCAATTCCCCACTTGGCTATAGAAATCTACTGGGTGACTTTAGGCGACTCGCATACTCTCAGCCCCAGAGAACCTTGTGATAGGGTCCCCATAAGTTGGAAGTGACTTGAAGGCACACAACAAAAACAACAACAACAACAATCTTCTTCCCATATGAGCCTGCTCAAGCTTTAAGATTTGCAGGGGAGGCATTTTTCTTTATCCCACTGCCTCCACAAGCATGGCTGATGGGAACACAGGTGAAGGCCTTTTCTGTGGCTGCTCCCACGCTTTGGAACGTCTTCCCTAGGGAACCTAGGATGGCTTGCTCT
Organism: Urosaurus nigricauda; assembly: GCA_034509955.1. Taxonomy (NCBI): domain Eukaryota; kingdom Metazoa; phylum Chordata; class Lepidosauria; order Squamata; family Phrynosomatidae; genus Urosaurus; species Urosaurus nigricauda. Next base: position 143,637,526 of record JAOEGL010000002.1, on the reverse strand, counting down.
TTGTTGTCCTTTTGGCATCAAGAATTTGGGAACTGGTTTTTAACTAGAAAAGGTTTTTTTTACAGTGCTGAACTGTTTTTAATTTTATTTTAAAGTAAGAGTTTAAATAGTTTTAATTCTTTTGTTATTTCATATTGTTTTAATTGTGTATGTTTTTAATTATTTGCATGCTTTGCACTGTATGGGTTTTTATTTTCTGCCTTTTTGTAAGCACTTTGATTCTCACTTTGACAGGAAGGCAGAATATAATTACAGGGATGGATGGATATGTGTGTACTCCACACATTTTAAAAAATGGGGGGAAAAGACAGTTTCAAATGAACTTTGAAATATTATGCCCCTGTGTTGCTTTAATTATATTATTTTGAGGTTAAGTCTTGGACCTACAACAAAAGGTTGCAATGTGGGGGGACTCTTCTTCAGTTTTCTATCCCATTAAGAACAGCTCGTAACGTTTCACTCTATTACTTCTCTTCATCCAGTTTCTTTTCTGCAGTCACAGCCCATTAGCATTCTTGGTCTCCAACAGCTATTTTGACCCTCTTCCTCTAAATATTCTTCCTTAAGATTTTATAAAAAATCTGTGCAACACTTGGGTTTCCTTGGTCTTCTGATACCACTTGTGCCATGTTTTATTTAAAAACCCACAACCTATTTTGGCTGTATCAGTAGTTCTCAAACTTTGGTTGTCCAGATATTTTGGACCTCAGTTCCAGAAGTCCTTGCCAGCAAAACTAATGGTCAGGCATTTTGGGAGTTGAAGTTCACAACAACCGAAGAGAGTTTGAGATTACATGTACGATGGAAGAATGCCTTTGGAGAATGAATCCACTGGTAATGGCGCAGTACAAAGTCACGAAACAGAACCACACCAACTCACAAATAAGGAGAGACATTCTCTTTCTCTTCGTATAGTGAGCGGGGTTAAAATAAAAACAACAAAAAGTCCAGGCACCAGGCAGATTTGGCCTCCTCATTTGCTGGCAGGTGCTGGAAAAGCCTGGCTACTGATCCCATTCCTATCGTAGTTTAGTTAGCCCTGCCAGCAGAGTGCTTTTGCTTGTCACTGAGAAATTGTCCTTAGCAGCTGCTGATATTGAAAGAAAAGCTTCCCATGGCAGAGACTATAACTTACAGGTACACAAAGATTAAAGAAAGAAGTTGGCAGCATGAGCTTTCATAGACTTAAGTCTACTTCCACAGTAGAGTTAAATCTACTCCTCAAATGCATCTGAGAAACTAGACTTAAGTCTACGAAAGCTCATGCTGCCAACTTCTTTTTTTTCCAGTTAGTCTCAAAGGTGCTACAAAATCTCTCTACATGCTGATTTTACAGACTAACACAGCTATATCTTTGAAAGGGACACAAAAGGTTCTTTTAGCACCTTTGAGACTAACTGAAGGAAAGAAGTTGGTAGCATAAGCTTTCATAGACTTCAGATTACTTCTTCAGATGCATGTTTTTTAAGCATGATAAAATGATACTGTGTTTCTGCTTTAAAATTCTCTTTTATTTTCTTTCACAATCCAGTGTTATGTAATAAGTAAAAAAAAAACATGAACAAGATGGTTTAAAAGCTGCAGTGAACAGGTGGAGATTGCAAAGAAAGAATCTTTTTTTCGCCGGTACATTCTAATCTAGAACATTTCCCACATTGCAGAACCATAGGCTGCATCTGCATTGCAGAAATAGTCCAGTTTGACACCACTTTAACTGCCCTGGCTTAATGCTTTGGAATCCTGAGATTTGTAGTTTGTTTTGATACCAGACCAATTTGACAGAGAAGAATAAATGTCTTAGAAAACTACAGTTCCAAGAATTCCATAGTATTGAGCCATGGCATGTAAACAATCTTTTTCATGTGTTTTGACTTATTACGAGAGATTGTGTTGTGAAAGGAAATAAATATCATTTTACTATACTAAGCATGCAAATTAAGATTGCAATTGGGTGGCTGAAGATGCTGTAAGTGGTAAATCCTCATAACTGTGTGCACTTAGGTGCTATCTTGTCTTCTCCTATTTGTTCTTCTCAGTTCCCCACTAATCCTTCTCTTCTCTTCTCTCCTGCCTCCCTCTTTCCCATTTATGTGGCCAGGTATTATGCGGATATTCGACAGACGGTTCCTGCCAGTTATCAAGAGATGAATTCAGCCCTGACCGAACTCTCAGGGGTAAGGGATTACTGCCACTCTTCTTCATCCATGATTCTGTGAACCAAAATAGTATAGATAAGAAATTGCACCTTGGCATCCCTGCTCTGAAATTTGTCTATGTTGATTTAAATGACTGATTTAAACCAGTGAAAGTTTATATGACAAATAAGTGCCTCAGATCTCTACACGTTATACAACTCCTTCCCTACACACGGACACACACACGTGAATTAACCTTTTTGGTAGAATTTTGTGTACTAAGCAGTTCTGAGGGCGTCTGGGATATGATGCAGCCAATCCTAGAAATTTTTTCAGAAAATGGGTTGAACAAAGGCTGCTTGTGTCAAGATTTGGATGAGACTTGGACCATTTACAAGATGACTTTATCACTGTGCCAGTCCATGGAAAATGGGGTTTATTCAAACAATTGCTGGCTTATGGTAGCCATTAGAAAAGGACTGTAAAAGTCCATGCATGCTGAGCTAGAATTTAACCTTCAGACTCTGTATATATATATATATATGTGTGTGTGTGTGTGTGTGTGTGTGAGAGAGAGAGAGAGAATGAGATCATGTACTGAAAGTGGAATATTGTGTATCCAAGAGTTCGCCAGTCCATTCATTATAGACTGGGCCAGTTCTTTCCTGCACCCATCTGAATAAGCCCAGTATCAACCCAGGTTCAGTTCATCCTGCAAAAAGGAGTAACATGAATAAACCCTAACACTGAACATTTCTATAGATTTAGTTTGTTTTGTAGTTGTCAACTTATCTCTATATAGTCACTATCTAGATTTATACATTTTTCCCAGCGTATCTTGACCCTCTGAATACCTGATATTGTACAAGTCTGCAGATTGCGCCTTACGAGGGGGTATCGTAAAGTAATAATTATCACCCGGAAGTTATTATGGCATATTGATGAAATGTTGTCAGTGTCGTCATTGGTCCATAAGTGCACGTTGCTGAGAAAATCAGCTCATTGCATCCTTTATTTTTGTGACTGGCTCTGCCAGAAGTGACTACAGTGGTCCCCCGGGTTACGAAAGTAATCCATTCCGGATTACCTTTCGTAACCCGAAAATTTTCATAACCCGGGGGAGAAGAAAGAGAGAAAAAAAAGGGGCCAGGCCTCGGAGGGGAAGGGACGGCCTTCCCGCAGACCCGCGGGAAGGCCGTCCCTTCTCCTCCGAGGCCTGGGCGCCGGCGGAGGAGAAGGGACGGCCCCGCGCGGACCCACGGGAAGGCCGTCCCTTCCCCTCCGAGGCCTGGGCGCCGGCGGAGGAGAAGGGACGGACCCGCGCGGACCCGCGGGAAGGCCGTCCCTTCCCCTCCGAGGCCTGGGCGCCGTATCCCGGGGGATCTTTCTTTTTTTTCCGCTTTTTTTCCCGTATCCCGGGGGATACGTTAGCGGTCCCGCCGGTTTCGGATCCCGGGGTTTTCGTAACCCGGGGGATTCGTAAGCCGGGGGACCACTGTAAAGTGTAAAATCCTCATCAGGAACAGTCTTCTGCAGACTTCTTCAATATCAGGTATTCGGAGGATCAAGATACCCTGGGGAAAATGTATAAATCTAGAGACTGACTACATAGAGATAAGTTAACAACTACAAATCAAAACAAACTTTCTGTCAATTTTTTTAAAAGGTGATCATTAAAACCTTTGGATACCCCCTCATATCCCCTTAAGCAAACTTATTGTTGTTAATAGATATGAAGTTAATGTGTGGAAAGGGCTAGCATGGACCTATATAAACCTGCTTGGTGCGCACTATTTCTTCTGGTGCAGAAGACCACATTTTGTACACCGCTTTCAGTGATACCAGTCACAACATGAGCATGTTCAGTTGTAATACTTTGCTTTTCTCTAGAAGCATGAATGGCTTTCATTCACTGCTATGGAAGAAAGTAAAGAGGCATCTGAAAAACAGCATTCCAGAGTGATCTGCTTGCTTCACTTGCTGAGAGTCAAGTCACTTGCTGCTATCTGAATGCATGGCCTCTGCCCTGGTTTTTACTGAGGCAGTTAAATCTGTATCAGAGCTGCATCTGTTCATACCATAGCTGTGGCCTCACACTACTGATGGTTCTTGTTTATTATGACCAAAATGCCTTTATGTAATATTTAAATTATTTATTTACTTATTTATTTATTTCACATGCTGCCTTTCTCCCTGGAGGCACCCAAGGCTTCTCATAGAGAAAACATTTAAAATCTCAACAAAATTCAAAACAAGTAAAGCATCTACATCCAGTATAAAATCACATAAAATATACAAGAGGTAAAAATAAACTAAAAACCCACCTGCTCCATAAAAACAGCTCACATCAGTCCTAGACAGCAGAATCTGTGAGGGATGATGCAAGTAAAAGTGTAAGTGTTCATTTAAGGAAAGGCATTATTTTAATCCTGGGAGTGAACCACAATATTTCATTCAAGTTATGTCTGAATAGATGTGCAAAGAACTTTGCTGTAGTAATCTCAACCTGTAATCATTCTATATAGGATGATGAAGAGCATGGATGGTTGTAGACATAAGATATATAGATAATATAATGTATGCTCTTAGCCTCATGGGAAGGCAATAGCAAACCTCCTCTGAACAAATCTTGCCAAGAAAACCCCACGATAGCTTTAGGGTTGACCTAAGTCAGAAACAACTTGAACACGCGCAACACACACAAATATGTAACATACAAAGATGGTTGGGCTACCATGAAAAAGAAATAGAGCTAATATTTCTCATTGTCTTATCTTAACAGAAATACTCCTCTGACCTCAACTGCCTGGTGGCCCTACAAGAACTTTACAACTATATTAACAAGTATTATGACAAGGTATAGTGAAAAATCCCACTGAGTATTTCAGTTCCTTTTACTATTCTGCAGAGTTATGTTGGGAGAGCATTGTATTGGCTCTCAACAGGTTCTCAGCCAGTACTGTATATTGATTTTGTGTCCTTTTTTACAGATAATCAGTGCCCTAGAAGAGGACCCATTGGGCCAAAGGATGCAACTAGCCTATCGGTTGCAACAAATTGCGGCTCTGGTGGAGAACAAAGTGACTGATTTGTGACATTCTCAGATCTGTCTGCCCAGATTGAGCCTGATTTAACGGTGCAATCCTACACATGTTTATTCAGATGTAAATCTCACTGAATTCTGTGAGGCTTACTCCTCAGTAACAGCGATCTACAATTGCAGCCTATGGGAGCCAGGCTGATCCGTCCTGAAAGTTCCCTGCTGTCCAGCTTTGTGTTTGTGCGGACACATCAACATCCCTCCCAGTGCCTTAACTGCACAGATGCTGCCGAGCAGTCTTGAACTCTGTGTGCTCATGTGCTCTCTTGCGTGCGCTCTCTCTCTTTTTAAAAAAAAACTAGTTGTAAAGGGACTCCTTCCAGTCTGACACACTGGCTTTGTAAATAAAAGGGTGTATTTATTTCTGTCATTCTCTGAGGAGGGTGCCAGCTACTGTCTCCCATCACTGGGAGAATGGGTTTTGGGCAGCTTCCTGCTGACCACTACAGCGTTTGGGATTTTGGGGATTTATCCCTTCCACCCCCAAAACCCTCGCTGGTAATGCACTAATATCGGGGTGGAACTTTCCTTGGTACAAACAGACTCTAACTAGTCTCTATTTTAACCCTCCCTATCTATTCCCCCCCCCCCACTCAATTTTATGTATATATAAATATGGGAGCTTTCTGCTCCAGGACTGTATTTATTTTACTGAGAATTCGGAGAATTAAAAAACTTTTCAGAAAAATACACTTGTCCGATTTATTCACAGAATCAAAAAGTGGTGAGAAGAAACTGATGGAAAGGTTTCTTTTAAGCAAGATCACTTCGCCTTGATGATTAAAGGCTGAAGTTGCTGAGGAGAGAAAAGATGGAAAGATAAAGCGACTGACCGAGACTGCATCTGCACTGTAGAAATAATGCACTTTGATACCGCTTTTAACCACCATGGTTCAATGCTATACAATTCTGGGGTTTATAGTTTTGTGAGCTATTTAGCCTTCTCTGTCAGCATGGAGTACAATATTCAAGCCATGGATTATACCTTCTATGTATTAATTATACGGTACGTTATGTGAAGATGTTCTCCATCTTTTTATTGAACTTGAAAATCAGTCTTAACTGCATGACTACAACTCCTATATGAGAGAGACCAAAAATATCCTTCTATCCACAGTATAATTTTATCAGCCTCTGGTACCATCCAGATATGTTGGACCACAGCTCATATCACACTACATCTCAGAGGGAGAGTGAGAGAGAGAGAAATACCTTTTCTAATTTAGGAGTTCACCAACTTCTTTGTGTGCAGAATTCCAGATTAAAGCCCCAAGACTGCTGCTTGATCTTTCTATGAGGCATTACAACTTCTTTGTTCCCTGTTGCCACATCTGGTGTTTGCTAAGACAACAATCTTCAGATTTTCTCAAGGCATGGTAATGCAGCAGCTGCCATATCACCCTTCTGCACTGGAATGCCACTTATGTGAGTTTTAGTTGCTGTTTCCATCAAGTGCACCGACATTCAGCTACTTTCAGATCACCAATTAATGCTCCATGTTCTTTTCAGCCATCCAGTCTCGGAAGAGAAGATAGTAATGAAGTTGTGCTACTCTCTGACTTGATAAACTAAAGCCCCGTTTCTCCTCCTTTTTGAGCCAAGATTGGTGTTAGGGTCCCACTTTCTTGGGTAAGAGCATACAACTTTCCACTGAGTGGGGTCTTGGTTTATCTCATATTCCATCAGAATCAGTTTTCATAGGCACATTTTGCCTAGACTTCTCCTTAGAAAACCCCAAAACGTTTTCATTACACTGCAGAACACTAGTACAAAAGAAGTTGCAAGCATACACTTCCTATCTATCATTGCATCTATGGCTTATGCAAAAAGAAAAGAAATCAGAAGAAGACTAGGAACGGGAAGGGCAGTTAGGAGAGAACTAGAAAGAATCCTAAAGAGTATCGATTGACATCTGAGCACTCAAGTTAGAATAATCCAAGCCATTGTATTTCCCATCACCATGTATGGTTGTGAAAGCTGGACAGAGAAGAAAGTGGATAAAAAAAGAAAACTCATTTGAGATGTGGCGTTGGAGAAGAATGGAGAGGATACTGTGGACATACAAAAAGAAACAAACAAATAGGTCATGGAACAGATTAAGCCTGACATCTCCCTGGAAGCCAAGATGATGAAACTGCGGCTGTCATACTTTGGCCACATGAGAAGGCATGGCTCACTCGAAAAGACAATAATGCTAGGAAAGGTGGAAGGAAGCAGAAGGAGGAAGACTGTAAGCTAGACAGATAGACTCAATTAAAGAGGTCACAAGTATGAACTTACAAGACCGAAGCAGAGTAGTAAAGGACAGAGTGGCTTGGAGATGTCTCATCCGCGTTGTCGCCATGATTTGGTGTCAGCTCAAGGGTAGTTAACCACAATAACAAATGGAAGTTGCAGTCCAACATCTCGACAGGTTCTCTTGTGCTTGTTAAGCCTAGTCCACACTAAGGTGGGAGTCCTTCCTTTGGACTATGCCATTTCAGGCTGCAGGTAAATTCAGGTCTCATAAAAGTAATACTCCTCTACACACAAGATATGCCTCCACTCCAAAAGCTAGCATGACAAGGGGACCATCCCTCCCTATGGTAGTGCAGGCTCCCATGATGACAACTAAGACCGACTTGTCAAAACTATTTGAAAAGCAAAGTATTCTTCTGCAGGTGGATGCGATACAAGAAAGCTATAATGTGTCACTAGGGAGTTTATCAGACAGGAGGAATTTCTCTCTATTTCGAATGGAGCCAATTCAAATTCATGTGAATTTGCTAGTTTAGCGAATTCATGTGAAATCCCATTGCCCGAAATTGCGTGAGATGCTTTAATTCGCAATAACGTTAAACCCATGATTGCATTCGAATTGACTTTCCTTTTGCCCGAAATTGCGTGAGATGATTTGATACGCAATAACGTGAAACCCCATGATTGCGTTCGGATTGCCATTAGATTATACTTCCAATTTCCGTGGTCTGATAAACTCCTAGGAATGCTTGGTTTTAAAGGGGTGAAGTGCTTAGCTTTATCTTGGATCAGCAGCTGGTTTTCCATATAAACTAGAAAGGATGTCATTCTCAAAATGTCCTGCTTACAAGTCCTGTTATCAAGATATCACTTTTTCCACACCTTCCTTGGCTCTTGGGTCGGCTGCAGAATGCACAATTCGTGTAGGCCAAAGATTTGAAATGGGGTCCTCTCATTGTTGACTTGTACACCATTGCGATTTGGTTGTTTCAACCATGTCGGGTTTCAGGCGAGGACTTCTGCTCTGTTGTTATTCATAGAGAAGTCATTGGCTGTGTGGTCTATGAGGTTAGTCTACGTGTTCAAACGTGTTGGATAAACTAAAGATTATTTGTTATAAGTTGCCTGGAGGACTCGGTGTGGGTCAGAATGAGAGCTAGAAACTTAGCAACTCTCCCACGCACATATATGCACCCCGTTGTCGTTGCATACTATTTCATTTAGTTTTTTGTACTTTTGGCTTTTTAGCTTATAGGTTTTGTTGCTATGCACCTTTTTTTGGAATTTATATAGCTGGCCCTCCATATCCATGGATTTCTCATCTACGGATTCAAACGCCCGCAGTTTGAAAGTATTTTAAAATAGATACACATTCCAAAAAGCAAATCTTGATTTTGCCATTTGATATAAGGGACATAATTTTACTAAGCCATTGTATGTAATAGGATTCGAGAATCTACAGATTTTGTTATCTACGGAGGGTCCTGGAACCAAACTCCAGCAGATACCAAGGGCCCACTGTATATATATTTAAAATGTTTTCATGGCATGGATGGTCTGCATCTAGCAGTAAAAGTACAATTATAATATGACACTTGACACTTTCATGCACCTAATTTGCAAATATACCCATTTATATTTGAGCATATTTGATATAAAGAGGCAGGGTATATTTATATTGGGTATATTTTCAAATATATTAACAACAATTTTTACAAACACAGAAATATATATTTGCAAATACACCCAACTTATATTGGGGTACACTTTTGAGTAGATTTACATTGGGCATATGTGCAAACATGTTACAAATAACTTGGCAAGTACTGTATATAGCTATATATATTTGCAAAGAAACCCCATTTGGATTTGGGTATATTTGACTATAATTCAAAGTATATTTAAATTGGGTACATCTGCAAATACATTCTAAATAAATGTGCAAATATATAAATATATACTCGCAAATATACCCAATTTATGTTTGAGTGCATTTCAGAGTAAATTTAAATGGGATACGTATTTGAAAATATGTTATAAATACATTTGCAAGTACTGTATATAAATAAATCTTTGCAAAGAGACCCAATTTGCATTTTAGTACATTTGAAGGTGATTAAGTATTTGGGGAGTAGATTTAAATTAGGTATATTTGCAACTATATATATATATATATATATAATTGCAACTATGTTACAAATCACTTTGCAAGCACTGTACATAAATATATACTTGCAAAGATACCCCATTTGTATTTGGGCATATTTTGGAATCTATTGAAAGTGGACATCTTTGAAAATATTTCTTTACAAGTATATATATTTGCAAAGAGACCCACTTTGCAAATATACCCAATTTAAATATACTCTTAATGATATTCAAATACACCTATATATCTGTGTGTGTGTGTGTAATATTATTTATTTATTTATAATATATATATATATATATTTGCAAATATACCCAATTTATACTCTTAATGATATTCAAATACACCCATATATATATATGTGTGCAAATATACCTTAATGCTATTCAAATACACCCACATATATATATATTTGCAAATATACCCAATTTAAATATACTCTTAATGCTATTCAAATACACCCATATATATGTAAAATATTATATATATATATATATATATATTTGCAAATATACCTTAATACTATTCAAATACTGTACACCCATATATATATATATATATATATATTTGCAAATATACCCAATTGAAATATACTCTTAATGATATTCAAATACACCCATATATATTTGCAAATATACCTTAATGCTATTCAAATACAGCCATATATATATATATATATATATATATCTCTGCAAATATACCCAATTTAAATATACTTTTAATGCTATTCAAACACACCCAAACACAAATTGGGTCTCTTTGCAAATATATATATATATATATATATATACACACACACACACATACTGTATATACATACAGGTATTTGCAAATATATATACTTGCATATATTTGCAAATATATATTTGCAAATATATCAATAGGTATCTTTGCAAACCCCCTCATTGCAAAAGCCCCAGTGTGTGCTGGAGATGCAAAGCCTTTTTCAAAAAGGGGGAGTGGTGGTGGTGATGATGATCATCACTGATGATGATGGGAGAATTATCCCAGTCTCCTCCTCCTCCTCTGCCCAGCTCCCAGCCTTTTGCAGCAGCCTTTTGCAGCCAGAGAGTTAGGGGCTGGTCTGCGCAGGCGCAGAGGGGATGAGCCTTCCTGGGCTGCTGCTGCTGCTGCTGCTGCTTGCATGGAGCTGACTGGGGCTGGGGGGGCCCTGGGCACCAAAAAAGGTAACTTGGGGCAGCCCTGGAAGGAAGCCCAGGGGAGGTGGGTTGCATGGAGAAAAGGGTGCAAAGGGTGCATAGGTTGCATAGGGAGCAGGTGCATTAGCAAGAAGGGTTTTTTCCCCCCTTTTTGGAAAGGACTTTCTGGTGCAAGGCGTCCTCCTTTTCCCGGACCCTGTCCTCCATTCCCACCAGGTCCTCCATTTTTGACTCCAGAAGCATGCACTGACATTGGTAGCTCTTCTTGGGTCCTGTCCTCCATTTCCTCCCTTTGGGAGCAGGACCAAGAAGCATGGGTTTGCATTTCTAGGATTGTTTTAGAACCTTTGCTTGGGTCCTGTCCTCTATTTTTTTCTCCTTGAGTGTCCTCTTTTTCTCAGCAAGACTAAGAAGCATGCATTTTGTATTTTATAAGAGTGTTTTTTACCTTTTATTTTACATTTTTATTGACTGTCCTCCCTCTTGATCAGGACCAAGAAACATGAATTTCTATTTCTAAGAGTGTTTTTAACTTTTATTGAGCCATGTCCTACATTTTTACTGACTGTCCTTCCTCTTGATCAGGACCAAGAAACATGAATTTATATTTTTAAGAGTGTTTTTAACCTTTTAGTGAGTTATGTCCTCTATTTTTCTGGAAGGTCCTCCATTCTAGGCCACACCAAGAAGCATGGCTTTCTATTTCTAAGGAGTATCTTTTACCTTTTTTTTTTTTGGAGTCATGTCTTACTACAATATTTTTCTCAGAAGGTCCTACATTTTGTGGGGCCTTGTCCTCCTTTGTTAGGGAGGACATCTGCTCACCCAGTTCTGGGGGCCAGTTGCAAGGATGCCCAGGACTTTATTTTTGCAAACCGAAGGAAGATGATGATGATAATAAATAATAATACTATATTATTATTTATAATAAATATATATTGATAAAATAAATTATATTTATTATTTAATAAATTATTATTTATTATTTAATAAAATAAATTATATTTATATTATATTATAAATTATTATAATAAAATAAAATGGATTTGTACCCCACTTGCCAAAAAAAAGATCAAAAGCGGCCGACCACAAAACATCCATAAAATGCAATAAGCGTCTCATTGTCCGTTGTATCCGAACCTTCCCACCCGCAATAGTAAAATGTATTTGCGTCGTGTATGGTGCATCATTTATTTGCATCATGTATGACCCACAATATTATTATTATTATTAACTTTTATTTATACAGCGCTGTAAATTTACACAGTGCTGTACATACAACCTTATAGTTATACAATTTATATTTATTTGCATCACGGATGATGATGATGATGATGATGATGATGATTATTTTCTTCCCCCAGGAAGCAGTCGGGGTAAGAAGAAGAAGCATAAGAAGGACAAGGGGCCTCCTCCTCCTGTTCCTCCACCTGTGCCTGCAGAAAGTGAGACCCCTCCGGGGTAAGGATGTCCAGTTTCCTCAGAAGGGTTTGCCATTGCCTTCCTCCGAGGCTGAGAGAGTGTGGCTTGCTGTGAGAGAGGTGACGGAGGGAATCCTTCACTAGTTTCATTGTCGGGGGTTTGCCATTGCCGCCCTCTGAGGCCGAGAGAGTGTGACTTGCTGTGAGAGAGGTGACGGAAGGCGTTCTTGGCTAGTTTCCTCGGAGGGTTTTTGACATTTGCCTCCTCTGAGGCTGAGAGAGTGTGGCTTGCTGTGAGAGAGCCGATGGAGAGGGTTGTTGAGAAACAAATTCAGAATTAAGAGGGGGTGAAGCCGGGCTGGGGCTTGTCAGTTTACAAATATATATATATTTGTGTGTGTATACCTTTGTGTTTTTATACAGACACACACACATATATTTTGTGCGTGCCTTCAAGTCATTTCGAACTTATGGCAGCCCTAAGGCTAGCCTATTATGGGGTTTTCTTGGCAAGATTTATTCAAGAGAGGTTTGCCAAAGCCTTCCCCTGAGGCTGAAAGAGTGTGCCTTGCCTACGGTCACCCAGCGGGTTTACATAGCTAAGCCAGAATTCAAGCCCTGGTCTCCGGAGTCATAGTCCAACATTCAAACCACTGCGCCACATCGGTTCCTCTATAGTGCACTTTTAACCATATTGGTTCCTTCACATGGCTGCGAAGCATTCCATCTGGAGGGAGCGTTTGCACGAAAGGTCTGTGGTTTACGATGGCGCGAAATCCATGAATGGACCTTCTCTGTGACATAGGGTGCATCCGCGCTGTAGAAAATGGAGCCAGTCTGCCGCTGTTGAGAAATCTAGGCTGCATCTGCACTGCGGAATTAATGCAGCTTGACACCGCTTTCACTGCCATGGCTCAATGCTATGGAATTCTGGCACTTGCAGTTTTGTGGGATATTAGGAGGACTGTGTATTGCTGTATGAGTCCGTTAGGGTTTTAGGATCATCCAGAGAGGCCCTTCTCTCCAGAGAGCTCCGATTCTTCATCATACTACAGATTCCAGGATCCCTTCGGATGGAGCTATGACGGATAAAGGGGTATCTAACTGCGTTAATTCTTCAGTGTGGCAGCAGCCCTTAGTGAGACTTGTGCCCATCCATGTTCAGCCAACTTTTAGTGCTTTGCAAAGGTGTGAATTCCAGTGAAATGGCCCGTTTCACACAGGGATGTTTGGCACTGAAAATGTGAAAGATCTACATGTGCGAACGGACCGTCTGAGATGTAACATCGCAGTAAGAACTTTTGCATTGCCTACAATGTTTGCAGTTTTGCATTGCCTGCAAGTTTGCCTCTACTGCAATTCAGTGGAGTCAGTTTACACATTTTTCTGAAAACAGCTGTGTTTTGAGAGAGCTGGGTATGGATGTATAAATCAGGCTTAATCGCTTTGAATAAAAGGAAAGGGAAACATACACACCACAGTGATCTTACTCCCATGGCAATAATCATTTTCAATTTTTGCATCATGAGCTTTGTATAATGAGTTTGTTTCGGTGATGCATGAGATGGTGAGAAACAGTGACAAGTAGGGAGACCACCAACAAAGACTGGGTGCTGTAGGCTGTATTTCAGAGAAAGGAACTGGCAAAACCACCTCTTGAGTATTCCTTGCCTAAAGAAAAGCCTATGAAATTCATGGGGTTGCCACAAGTTGGCAGGCAACTTGAAAGTACACACACAGAAGGTAATTCAGGTATTTGACAGTGTAGATTTAACTGCTTATCAGCTGTCCCCAGCTGCAAAAAATACAGTCAGCCCTTATGTCCACCAATTTCCTATTCATGGATTCAAGCATCCATGTCTTGAAAATATTTAAAAATATATAATTCCAGGAAGCAAACTTTGATTCGGCCATTTTATATAAGGGAGACCATTTTACTGCGCCATTGTATATAAGCATCCAGAGATTTCGGTATCCAGGGCGGTAAATACCAAGGTTCCACTGTAAAATAAAAATTGTTTAAAAATTCAGTTGTAATAGTTATCTCTGCTTTTCTTGGGACCTTTATCTCACACCTCCTTTTTGTTTTGGTTCCTGTTATCCTGTTTCTTGGGACAGGAGACTTCATTGTGTTTTGCTTGTGCTGCAAAGCACCGTGTATATTGTTGCTGTTATAAATACTGTACACATCCACAGAAATACAAAATGCCTACTTATCATAAGATGGTTGCTTCTGCCTGATGTGCAGTAAGGTTCTCTTTACTATTTGGTAGTGTGATACAGGGCAGGTCACATCAGCCATCGTGATCTTGTGAGAGATAAATGGAAGACAGAGTCAAATAAAGAAACAAGGGCCCCTTTCACACTGGAGCATTTGCCCTGGGTAGAACCGGGCAGATCCGGTAATACTCATACCGAATCTATCCAGAATGATGTTCCCATTACCTTTAACCCAATCGAACATACTTCGTGCATGAAGTATGCACGAAACGATGTTTGTTATATTTCTTTTAAAGAGCCAGTATGGAGTAGTGGTTTGAGCATTGGACTACGACACTGGAGATACTTCTTTATTAAGCTGGGTGCGTCTTCGGTGGGTGTCTCAAGGAAATTTTGGAGTTGTGTAGTGATGGGGTTGAGAGGTCTCATCGTAGATACAAGCACGGAGCCTTGTGTGTGGATGATGGAGACAGTAGCACAGGTTGCTGGGCCTTGTGTATCTTTGGAGGATTGGTGTGTGTTGGTTAATAGTGGCCAAAAAGTGGCTTGGCTGAGAATCCTATTCCAGAGGCCAAAGAGGGAAAAAATGATGAGACACTAAATGAAGACCTAGTGTCCTCAGAGGCAATTGACCTGCATGGAGGCTGCGACTGCAGGCACACAACATCCTCTCTGTTTGGATGTTGTTCCAGATCCATTGTCCCCAACGCTTGTACATGGGAAGCTAGGATGTTAGGGAACGCTAACTGTGGCCACCAATTTCCTCACTAGCTGGAGTGGTGGCCACTGATTTCATAAGTACAGTTGGCCCTCGTTCATGGATTTCTTATCCATAGATTAAAGCATCCATGACTTAAAAATATTTTTAAAAGTATGAATTCCAAATAGCAAACCTTGATTTTCTATTTCGTGTAAGGGACACCATTTTGCTATGCCATTGTATTGAGCGAAAATTGTCTATCCATAGATTTTGTAATCCATGGGGGGTCCTGGAACCAAACCTCAGAGGATAACAAGGACCCACTGTAGTTTTTTGAGGGCTGTCCATCACCCCAATTCAGCCCCCATCACCCCAAGATGTTACCCATCTCATAGCATTTAGAGGAATTCTGAGAACTGTAGTACACAAAAGTTACATTCCTGATTTTAGAACTTCTTTCGAAGTTTCAAAGAAGTTTAAACTTTTAAAACTTTTTTTGAGTTTTTCAGTGCCATACAATTTTTAAATTGAAATTGAGGAAGGCATCCTTGGCCCAAAACACACTGCGCAAATAATCCAGTTTGAGACCACTTTAACTGCCCTGGCTCAGTGCTAGGGAATTCTGAGAAAGTTGTCTCAAACAGGATTATTACAGCCGTGTGTTTTGGACCCTAGAAGTGTAAATCCTTCTTTTTAGAAACAAAAACTCTTCTCCCTGATAGCTAGGATTTTTCATATGGGTTGTGTTTCTCTTGCAGAGATTCATCCACTCACGTGATGCCACACCTGCAGTAGTTTGGTCCAGACATAGGATTACAATTTCGGTGGAGCTGGACCAACGCCATCCAGACCTGGTTGCTTTTCCTGCCCAGTCCCATCCCCCTTTCCCAAATGCCATTCCCATCCTGGGTGGCAGCTGCTGGGGGCTGCTGGGCTATTTTTAAACCCCCCGTCGGCCTCTTGTCTGTGTGCACATTTGGTCTGTGACGGGGAGGAGGCTTCTGAGCTCACAAGGTATTAATTCCTCTTTTACTAAGGAGGGGAGCATGTGGGACAGATAAAGTGGCCAGGCACCAGCATGCTCTGCTTGGACGGCATCTTGCCTCCTCCATCCCAAGGGCTTTGCCGCTTGCACCGGACGTCCTCGGCAACTCAGATCCAGATCTGAAAATTTTCCAGAGGAATTTATGTCTTCTCCCTGGGGAGGAAGACATCAGACACACAGCAGATAGGGACTGGGTGATCCACAGAATTCAAAAGGGTGCTTACACTCTTTCTGGCAAAAAGAAATATCTCTTTATGATTGGCCTCTGTGAATCCCTTCCCTCAGTATCTTTTGAGATGGGGGAGATAGAACAAGAGGAACTAGAAGGTAATAGGTAGGTAAAAAAAAAAATGCCAAAGAGGATGGCGACGTGATTGTTTTATTTCTTATTGTGACATGGATGTACTTTTCAGAGCAATGCAGGGTTGAGTCTTGCTTATCCAAAATGCTTGGGACCAGAAGTGTTTTGGATTTTTTCAGATTTTTGGAATATTTGCCTATACAGTGGGCCTTTGGTATCTGCTGGGGTTAGGTTCCAGGACCCTCCATGGATACCAAAATCAATGGATGCTCAGGTCCCATTAAATAGAATGGGATAGCAAAATGGTGTCTCTTATCTAAAATCGCAAAATCAAGGTTTGCTTTTTGGAATGTGTGTGTATATATTTTAAGAAATATTTTCAAGCCATAGATGGTTTTCTGTGGATACAGAAGGCCGACTGTATATAATGAGATATCTTGGAGATGGCGCCATAAACATGAAATTCATTTATATTTTATATACACTCTATAAAAATAGCATTACGGTAATTTTTATACACATAGTAGTTTCAATACTTTTGTTCATGAAGCAAAGTTTGTGTACACAAAAACTATCACGTAAAAACGTAAATGAAGCTGTTTGTTTAACAAATTGTAAGCCGCTCTGATAGTCTTGGCTGAAGAGCGGGGTATAAATAAAAAACATTATTATTATTATCAGAAAGCAAAGTTGTTGCTATCGCAGCCACCCATATGGACAGTTTTGGATTCTGGAGTATTTCAGATTTCAGCATTCCACTTAAGAGATATTCAACCTGTATAAGCAAAAAATACAGCCCCCTGCCCCCCATCTAGGTTTATAGTCTAGCCAAATTTCAGCAGAATGAAAGATGGTAAGAGTCAAGAGGGAAGGAGGAGAATATGAACAAATGAAGTGATGCTGACTTAAGCTTTAATATTTTAGTAACTATATGGTTCTTTCTTTCCAGTGGTGGGTTCAATCTGAAATGAGCAAAGGATATGTCTTAAGACTTTAAGTGGATGCCTATGAAGCAAGATAAAAATGAAATAAGTTACATCGCTAATATGGTTAGTGGTTTATGATGACTTGCCTTTCTCACTGTGTGTGTTTCTCTCCTTCCTTTGTCTGCCCACCTCCAGGCCACTGAGTCCTTCCTGCTCAGAGGATGCTCCATGCAGCCCCCCAATACCTCCCCTGCCTCTCCCTGCTGCAATCAGAGGGGGTCTTTTGGGGTCCGATGACGAGGAACAAGAGGACCCTCGAGATTACTGCAGAGGTATGTAGGCAATGCATGGAGCAGGATGTACTATTCTTCTCTCAAACCAAGGGAAGCAGGTAACTTTTCACAAACAGTGATGGGAGCCCAGAAGATAGTGTTTCTTTGACTAGCAGATGCCGGGAGCAGGACACAGAGACGTCCTGTTGCTTAGTCCCAAATAGCGTAGACCCGTTCAATCATTTATTGAATGATGAGTTACCATGTACCGTACGTAGGTAAATCTAGCGGATTCGGAGAGTTTAAACTTTTAAACTGTTGTATGTTTTAATTAATGGATTTTAATTGATGTGGTTCATTGTTGATTTGTTGTTGTTCCCCACCTTGATCCATGGGGAGAGGAAGGTAAGAAATAGTAGTAGTGGTGGTGATAGTAGTAGTAGTAATAATCATCGTCATCATCATCATCGTCATCATCATCATCATCATCATCTAATTAATTCAGTCAGTTGTTCCCCACCTTGATCTATGGGGGACAGGAAGGTAAGAAATGTCGTCGTCATCATCATCATCATCATCAAATTAATTTAGTCAGTATTCTCTGGTCAGGACTAACAGTAGACATTAGGCTTCTGTGAGCTTTGAAGAAGCATTTGTGTGGTGTTTGCTTAAGGCAAGATACTGGGTTATTGGGTCCTCTGCTGCAACATCCATCAGTCCCAGGCAGCATGGCTGGTGGTGAAAGATTATGGGAATTGGGGCTGCCACCCAGGATGGGAATGGCATTTGGGAAAGGGGACTGGGCAGGGAAAGCAACCAGGTCTGGATGGCATTGGCCCAGATCCACCGAAATTGTAATTCTGTATTTGGAGGGCCACTGTACTTTGAAAAATAACAACAACAGCAACAACAAGAACAGTATAAACATATTTTTATCATTCCCATTTTGGGAGAAAGGTGGGATAAATAATTTGCTTGTACAATAGCGTTAGGTAGATCTAGGTCAGCTTTCATTGAGGTTATGTATGTGTGCACTCCTGTCTCTCCATGTGTCATGACTCTGGTAACTAATAAAATTAATAGCTTCCTCTCCTCTTCTTACTAGGTGGGTATTATCCGGTAAAGATTGGGGACTTGTTCAACGGGCGCTACCATGTGGTGCGGAAACTTGGCTGGGGGCACTTTTCTACCGTCTGGCTTTGCTGGGACATTCAGTGAGTATTTCTTTTTATTTTCTTCTGCCTACTAGAGAAGGCGGGGGGGGGGGGTTTGAGAAAAGGAGGTTAGCATTATCTCTTGTCCTTTTTTAACCATTTTTTTCCCAGAATAAGCAGGTTAGGAAGGCAAGTGAGGGAAAGACAGGCAGGGAAGCATACACAATGATAGCACTTAAACACCAAACACATCCAGAATAAAGATCTGCAGGGAAGAAAGGAATGTTCTAAGACCTTCTGTGTTCATGATTTTATCTCTTGCTCGGAGGACTACACACTTGAATGTGTAGTTATTTGTAGTTTATATCTGTAAAAAAAAGTATCTGTTCTTATTATTTGGCAGAAAATGCTCTGACCTCTTTGGAGCCATTCATTTTGTACTGTAGAAATGAGGAAAGTGTCTCCACCCCCATTTTATTCTTATTTAAACTTTAAAACACCCTCCTTCATATCACCCCTTTTCTGGCAAAAACAAAACAAAACAAAACAAAAAACCCTCAAGAAAAAGAAAAAAGCTGAATTATTTCTCCTAGAAACCTCCAGATGGCAATTCACCCTTTAAATAGGTTTCTTGTACATACTACATTTGAAAAATAGTATTTTTTTTAAAAAAAATAAAAAGCCAAAATGGTTTTTCTGTTTTTTGTTAGATACTTTTTTGTGTTTCTGGATGCTGGCATATCCAAAGTTTGAATAACTGCCCCCTGGATCCACCAAAGTGGCCCACCCTTTGTGTACTGTTTACTCAGAGTAGTGGTTTAGTACAGAGATTGTAAGATTGCCAAACCTCATCCAGGGAATATTTATTTAAGATTGCACCTTTTGCTCATAATTAACTATACCATAGTCACAGTCACTAGTAAGAATGACACTCTAAACAGCGAAAGAGAATTCTTGGGTAGGGGGAACTAAGGCTTTTGAACTACTTGCTTTTTTGTGTGAATACAAAAGGCTGATGAAATGCAAATGGATATGTAATTAATTACAAATCTTAAGCTGACACCTGCAAATTCAGAGTTTTTCAAGGGTATGTATGTCCCGTCCGGTCCCGTCCCCCCCCAGAAGACCAGGATAGGAAAAGATAGCCAAGTGCTTTGTAGCAGCAGGAACTGCTGCTTTTACTGTGTAACATTTTTATACTGAGTGGCTTTGTGGTTGCTATTGGGACTATGAAGTGGAATCTAAATATTTAAGAAAGTGGAAAGGTACAGAGTCACCAGTAATCCAATCGCTCGCTACTTTCCTTCTCCCACAACCAGGCGGAAACGTTTTGTGGCCCTCAAAGTTGTGAAGAGCGCTGTGCACTATACGGAGACAGCTGTGGATGAAATAAAGTTGCTGAAATGTGTGAGTTCTGTGTGTTTCCTTTCCATCTGCTAGATTCAGGATGAGCTGTCACCCTCATGGAAGAGTTGCTTGGGTCTGGACCTGCTCAGGTGCATTATTCATTGCCCTCCATCCACTGATATAGCAGGGTACTGTGAGGAGGGAATCAGACTCTCTGAACCTCAGGGGATTTCCATGGCAAATCCCTTCTAAATTTTTTCCCCCCAAGTAAACCCCTTGATGGGTTTTGCCTTAAGGTTCCTCCCCACCATGAGCCTTTAAATATGCAGTGCTTCGACTGCAACCATATGATTAAGCTCAATGTGTAGAGTGACTCTACCTGTAATAAGGAAAGATAATCTATTCTTCCTGTGATGAAGGTGGATGGGGGTTGAATTGTGGAAGGAATGGCTGAATTAGACATCTGATGAGCTCCTGGTTTCACTTGAGGGTCAGTTTGAGGTGAGTTGGTGAGCCGGGGTGTAGCTCTTCTCCCCTTGAAGTGGCCTGCTGTCAAGTTATTTTTGCATCCAGACATACAAATTCTCTGCATTATTCTTGGGTTAACAATTGAAAGGGGGGAGGGGAGTTTTGGCCTAGAAGCTTGTAGTTACTGACCTTGCTATTTACCTGACGCCTCTCTTTTCCATCCTTCCAGGTGCGGGACTCTGATCCCAGTGACCTTAAACGTGAAAACATTGTCCAGCTGATCGATGACTTCAAGATCTCAGGGATCAACGGTGTCCGTATCCTTCCTTGAAAGACTCCAAAAAATAATGACTAATGTTTCTGTTCAAACAGTAGTGGGATCTTCTCTTGCTTCAAAAAACATGGTTTCTTAAATTACTTTGCTTGAATGTCTGGTCTAGAAAAAAAAAATATTTCCCAGCTCTTTTTGGACAAGAGGTGAAGGACTGCATGATCAGCAAAACAAAAACCAGCTCTTTCATCTTGGTTAGAAAGCTAGTTAGTAAGGGAGAAAGCAAGCCTTAGACACCTCCTGATGCACATCTAGTCTGAGTTGTTTCTTCTCTGGGGGAGCATTCAGTTCTGTAGTCTGCCTCCTGCAATCCTCCCAAGGACAGTTTGAACCCGCATGAGCTTTTTATGTGCATGAGATTTGTGGACATGCTTGTGGCTCTTTTGGGATGATTGGTGAACAAAGGCATAACTGTTACTGGTCTATTAAAAGATTTTCCTCAAATTGTATGCTTGCAATGAAGGAATCATACTTTTGATACTTTCACCAGATTTTATGCTTGTGGTGAAGAAATCATACTTTTGCTAGGAGAATTTTTTTTTTTGCTGGAAAGAGAATGGTCACAATTCTACACAGTGCTTGTGGAGTATAATGCTCCACACAACTTGGGCTTATACAAGCATACATACGATTTTAAGCACATTGTGCAAGAAGATATTACCTTTTTAAAAATTCAGATTTTATTTGGTTACATATAAACAGATAAAAACAGCAGTGCTCTTCTAACAGTTATTAATAACAAAATAACAAATCAATAATGCTATCAATTTTAGACTGTCATTCAGATCCTTATGGATTTTTTAACTTTCCTCAATATTCATTTCCTTTGCACCTCATTTCTGTAGACTCTTGGAGGATAACAGTTGCTCTTTCCTCCCCAGTCCGTAACCAAACTCTGGCTAGCGCACCCTACACTCCTTTACCCCACCTCTCACAGCCAAGTAAATGGCCATGGATATGTTCACTGGTGCTGTAAATTTGCTTTGTACATGGAAGATGTTATGCAAAGAGGTAATGAATACTTCCTTGCACAACGAACTTAAAAACGTATACATAAGCCCAGGTTGTGTGATGAGTGTATGTCACGAACAGGATTCCAGCTGTTATTTCCCCAGCACATCCATGCTGTATTGCACATCTTATTTACTGTGGCTGTACAGTATCAGAGTAATGTAGTACCTAGTAACCATGAAAATAAGATGGGTAAAGCAGCTGAGGCTTTTTGTGAACGTTTTTAAATGAGGTCATAACCATGCTCCTTTCTTTCTTCTTATCGTCTCTTAAATATTTTTTTCGGAAAAGAGGTCTACTAGACTCGGACTGGGGAGACCCAGATTCATATCCACACTTGGCTGTGAACCAACATCACCTGGTTGTGATGATAAAAAAATGGAGAACTGTTTCTGCTATCTTAATCTTTTTGATGGAAAACTAGGTTAGAAATCAAACTGTGTTATGGATCAGTATGCAAAGGAATCTTGTAGCACCGAGAGAAAAGTTGGTAGATAAGCTTTTGTAGACTAAGGCATCTGACAAAGTAGACCATGGTTGCAACTGCACTGCAGAAATAATTCAGTTTGACACAGCTTCAGTTGCCAGGGCAATGACAGTTGCCTATGGAATCCTGGGATTAGTAGTTTGTTGTGGCACCAACAAAGGCTAAATATCTCACAAAACTACATATCCTAGAATTCCATAGCATTGAGCCAGGGCAGTTAAAGCAGTGTCAAACTGCATTAGTCCTGCAGGGCAAATGCAGCCTTAGGTCCAAAAGGCATTGCAGGAATAATCCGGTTTGAGAGTGCTTTAACTGCCCTGGCTCAGTGCTAGGGAATTCTGGGAACTGTAGTTTTGTGAGACATTTAGCCTTTTCTGTGTCAAGAGAGCTCTGGTGCCACAACAAACTACAATGCCCAGGATTCCCTAGCACTGAGCAAGGGCAGTTAAAGCAGTCTCAAACTGGATTATTTCTGCAGAGTGTTTTGGACCTTAGTCTGCCAAAGTTTATGCTACCAACCTCTTTCTCTCAGTTAGGATAAAAATGAAATTAATTAATCTTTTCAATAATGGCATGCAGTTTTAATGAATAGAGGTGATCTTCATTGCTTGTGTGCTATTTTTAAATTTTAAAAAAGATGGTAGTGGGGAGGAAGAGCAGCAATCTGCCAGAATTCCCCTGCAAAAAAGCCTCTCTCGGTACTGTAAAAAAGAACCCAGGGCTTGTGGTTATTTGAAAAATATTTTTCATCTTCCGCTTGTCTCTTATGCAAATTTATGTCTCTTGAGGACTTTTATTCAGCATTTGCTTTTCGGAAGAACATCAGTACAGTTTCATTTCTCTTCTTTTGCCCCATCATCTGATCGACCTGTTTTATAATACTGGTTTAAAATTAATAACAGAATGGAGAAATTATGGGATATCACAATTGGTTTGAGATCAGAATTGTATCTTTTAAATATGGTAAATCTAGAAGACAAAAGAGAATTGAAATATATATATATTCTTTTTGTATCAGAATTATTAAAACCACTTTTTTAGAAAAGAAATATAGGAACCTGTTATCTTATTCAGTAACTGCAGCAAGACTGGTCCTTGCAAGAATGTGGAACACCAACAAAATTCCAGTACCAAAGAAGTTGAAAAAGTGATGGAAATGGCTCAGTTAGATAAATCAACCAACTTGGTGAGAAGAGTTGCTTTTAAAGGCAAATGTAAACCATTTATAGCATACAGTATGTTAAGCACTTAAAAGGAGATATTAGTGTTACTGGATTTGCCGCCTAAGCAATTGATATTCTTCATTTTTGAAGGGATGGATGGGGGAAGGGGAAGGGGATAATGTCTGTTTGTTTTAGTTTTCTTGGCTGCTGTGCATCTTAAGTTTTTGTGTTCAATTTTTGAAAAAAAATAAAATTTAAAAAATATTGAATAATAATCTTGGGGAGGAAAAGGCAAGGGACATTGTTCTGGCATGGTCCTCGCCACAAGGGATTAATTTTAGAAACGACTGTTTCTCCTTGACTTGCCCCTACCCAGATGTCTGCATGGTCCTGGAAGTTTTAGGGCACCAGCTGTTGAAGTGGATCATCAAATCCAACTACCAAGGGCTTCCTATACCTTGTGTCAAGAGTATCTTACGCCAGGTAAAGGTGGATTTTGTAACCATGTTGTCTGCATAATAGTCGTTGTCAAAGTAATAAATTTTATTTCTTTCCCTCCTCTCCTTAAGGCTCGAGGTGGGGTGCAACATATTAAAATACAAAACACAATTAAAAAAGAAAAGACATAAACCAACAGTTAAAATGCAATGCTATAAAACCATTAAAATACACTCATATGAGTACATTTTTTAAAAACATACAAATTAAAAAGTTATGACTTAAAACTGACTGGATAGGCCTGCCGGGTTGAGATAGGTTTTTTGAGGTCAAGTTGTGCAGCCAGAATAATTCCTGACTTTCTTATTTAATATGTTCAGACTTAGGTTGCAAAACACCCTTATCTCACGATTTCCTCATTATGGTATACTACAGAGCATAAGACTGTAGTCCATGTATTTATTAGAGCTTGGAAGCATTACTGTTTTGGACTATGACTACCAGAATCACTTAGGAAATGCTGGGAGTTGTGATTCAAGAAATTAATATTGCCGCAGTCTTGAATATTATCAGCATTTGTAACAAGTGTAGACTTTCTACTTTTTACTACCTTTCAGTGAGAGGATCTGTCGATAGCTCACACTTGTTTTTCACTTTCTACTCCTGAATATGTTTCTGGGACCAAAGAGTTAGCACAGGCCAAATGACCCATTTTCCCCCACCCTTGCATCACCCTATCTTCACTAGGCAGGTCCAAAAGCCCAATTAACTGTTTTCATGGGGGAAAGCCAATTCCACAGTGAATCCAGGGCATCTCTCCCTTAAACTGCCTTTTAAAAAATGTACTTTTTGCTCTGGATCTTCTCAGAAAATCCAGAAGACTCCAGAATAATGTTGGGTGGCAGTTTATACAGTGTCCCACTGTGTTGCTGCCAGCACAAGTCATTCATCTGAGGTCAGAATGACACACTCAGCCATGTGATTGTTTCAGAACATGGAAGTAATGGAGGAAGTCGGGGCAGCTTTGAGGCCAGAATACTCTGGGCTGTCCATGGGAGTATTCTGCATTTGTAATCTGTCCATGGAGTATTCTGCCAGAATACTCCATGGACAGCCCAGAGTATTCTGGCAAATGTAGACCCATCCACACTCTACAGTCATTACAAAGTGCTCAGGTTCATAATTTCCCAGTTTGGGCCCTATTGTACCTGACAACACCATCTGACATGGAAATGGAAGAACCTTTTATTTATTCTCCATTTGAATGTGCATCTTCCTTTCCAGGTATTACAGGGCCTTGACTACCTCCACACAAAGTGCAAAATAATCCACACAGACATAAAGCCGGAGAATATCCTGATGTGTGTAGACGAGGGCTATGTGCGGCGTCTGGCAGCTGAAGCCACCATTTGGCAACAGGGTGGGGGGCCTCCCCCTTCTGGATCTGCAGGTAAGCAGTCCCATCCTACCAATGCTCTTTATAGAAGAGAGTCATCCTGTCTCCATTCTTTTGATTAGTGTTAGATGGGCAAGGTAGGCCTTCAGCCTCTGGACAAGCCAAGGTTGTAGCTTGCAAGTAAGCAAGCATCGCCATCAGATGGATATAAAATTAAATCCTGAGTTCCAAGTTTGCCAGATGCTAATATTAAGTCGTAAGGTAATCAGTGAATGTAATACTATTAGATAGCCAATGAAGTCACAAAACATAAAGGAGGGAAGGAGGAAATTACATACCCCCCCCCCCCAATCCTGGCTTGGAAAAAAAAGATAATGGGGAAATTAAATTGAACTGAAAATTCAGAAAAAGTATAATAGTGCAGATACAACTTTGTCTGAACATTACTAGAATTTCTTGTCAGTCTGTAAGAGGGTGGATATGAGTGAGAGATCATGAGGGTAAGCCAGGGGATTAAAAGGAAGGGTGCAATGAGAACTCTCGATAAGGCAGGAATGGAGAACCTTAGCAGGAGAGACTTTCTGGTGCTTCTCTTGGGAACTTGGCTTGGCTGCTCCACCACCTTTCCACATGTAGGTGAAGCAAGGGAAAAATGAGGAAACTGAGCTTCACATGTATGACTTAGTTGCTCTCCTGCCCTTTCTTCTGGGAGGGAGAAGCCTTGACCCAAGAGCCCCCTGGCTAGAAGATGGGGAAATTAGTATTTCCTGCAGGAGTGGGAATGTTCCTTCCACCTATGGCCAATGCTATGCATGTTTTGTGCAAAACATAACAAAATGCATTAAAATTCCCTGAGATCAGCGTCAAGAAAATCAGCTTACATACACATGGAAGATAAAGAGGATTTCCACTCTTTTTCCCCCACTCTACTCTTACTGGCACTTTACACCAGTATAAGTAAGGGTTGCACACATGAAAGCTGGGAGTCATGCTGCCCTCCAGATGTTCAACTGCAACTTCCAGCAGACCAAGCCAATATAGCTAGTTTTAGTCCAAGACATTCCTGGAAGTGCACATGATTCCCGCCCTTTTACTAGTGGAACTATTTATGATGTTGAGTCAGGAGATAACCAGTATCTCCTTACACAAAAGGTTTGCACAACAGAATAAGTGGCTGCCCACTGGCCCTTATGCCCAGCTCTGCCTTGCCAATCTAGCCAGGCACTGATTGACCACAGGTGCATCAGGAAAATCCCCTCATTTTGTTGGTGAACTGGTTGCTTCCATCATGCCCCCCCTCCCCAATAACCCAGCTTCTGCATAAGTGCACTGGCAGAATTTGATGCTATGTTTGCCTTATACAGGATCTGGGCCATGCAGTTCTCTTGTTCCGGGCACTGGAAATCTTCATTCTTGCTCTGGCTTCAGAGGTTTTACCAGGCATTAATCACATGCTTTCAAAGACATCCTTGGCAGCCATATGTCTAAGCGCATGGTCTTTATGTAGAAGAACAGCCGAGATCCTCAATATACAGACTTGTTGGGACATCCCCAAGCTGTGGGTATGGCTGCTGTAGAACATCTGCAATGAACCTTTGTTGTAAACGCCAGTGTCTTGCTGCAGTCCAGAAAGTATGCAAGATATATTTGATGAGGGCCACATTTCCGTTAAGGATTGACAAGATATTCTGATCTGCCAAACATCACCATAGTGGTTGAACTGTAGTATAAAGTAAGAGTTTGCAGGGTGGAGGAACACTGTGGCATCACTCCCGAGATTATTAGCCCAACTGGGTTAGGGGCTTTGGAGCCTGGACTCTGAGATCCTCCCCTTCTGGTGTCCTGCATCTTAGCATTACTGGTCAGTATGTGTTTGCTTTGGATTTCTTGGCTGTTTGATTCTGGGAATCATTTCTGTCTCTTTCTCTCTCCCTCTTTTCTCTCCTTACTGCATCTGTGCACCTCTTCCCTCAGTCAGCTCTGCACCCCAGGATACCCTGGTAAGTCCCCTCTTGCATTCCCTCTGTCCTATCCAGAAATGCCTGGTTTTTGAGCCTGCTTGCTCTGTGGAGCAAGTTGGATGGTACTCAACACCTCTGTTTTTCTTTAACTAGATGGCCACATTTTTTCCCCCTCCAGATTTCATTTTCTAACTCGCCTTGTTTCTGAAACATGTTATCTGGTTTGCTGGAAACAGCCATTCGGAAACAAAGAAAGTTTTCCAAAGGGCTTCCCACTTCCAGAACTTTTCTCTGCATATGCAAAAGAAAAAGAGGAGAAGAAGGTTCTAGTGTTCGGTGACACATTAAATTTGTGCTTGGATTTGTAGGAGTACTCAACCGCACAAGCCTACATTTTTGGGGTGGAAATCCCTGCACGTAGAAAACTAGCATGTCAGAAAACTTCTTCACATGGTAGTTTTCTCTGTTATGGGATCTGTTTGTATGGGCAAAGTTTTAACAGTGTGAGGCCTCTATGCTGTGCCTCAAAACATCACAGGTGTAATATATGCTTTGCCACGTGTCGAACTGATGTATCAGTTGCAAAAAACATAGTTTGCATGCAGATGGTCCCAGATGTAATCCCTACTTAAAATAAGTAATACAAGAATAAATTTCTTACTTAAGATGCTTGTGATATACTGGATGGGGAAACTGTGGCCCTCCAATGGTTGCTGGATTCTAACTCCCATCAGCCCCAGCCAAAAGGCCCAAACATTGGTAGAGTCACAGATTCCTACCCTCTTCTGTACAGCCTCCATTAGCCTTCTCTGTTCAGTTTAGCTGATATATGAAGTGAGTAGATGAGAGATAAGCCATTTTCTGCCTGGTTAGCCAAACAGGCTGGAAAAGTATTGAACTGGGGAGAAGTGGCAACCTGTTTGATATCTTCCATTTGTTGCCAGCCTGATGAACCCAAACCCTGCAAGTCCGTACTACTCTTGAGTAGCAGTCTGATTCTCCTTGCTTTCCTCTTGTGCCTGTGTAGTTGTTTGCTTGCACATGCTTAACTTGCATGCATGAATACTAAACCTGGATTGCATTTAGTGACATGCTCAAATGTGCAGGCTGTTATTGTGTTCCCAATGTTTTTAGGACCAGTACATACAAGCTTAACTTTCATTCAGTCACAGATGAGCTGTACTCGAACTTGTGAACTTTCAGCTGACACACACATTGAGCTGAATCTAGACCAGTGACAGGAAACAACTAATTAAAATCAATTACATTGTGAATTAAGTTGGCAACTTACTAACAAGAAGGGGGACATTTGATTTATTTTTTTTAATTAAACTGATAGATTTTAGTTGGAATCTCTGCATAAATATCTCTCCACAATTAAGTTATCAATTAATCAAATGTGCAAAGGAATCAACCTGTTTTTCATTACTTATTGGTTCTTTACCCAAAGTCTAGTGCAGAACTTTTGCAAAACTGCTGGTTGCATTTTGTTAGTTCCTCAAGGTTTGGTAATTACAAGATTTAGGTTGCAAGACTTAAACCACTTACTCAAAAATAGTTGTAAGTGGGCCTGCTGCATTGGCAGGCTAGCTGTCCACAGACTGGAGCATCCGCAGCTTGCCATGTCCCATATTATTCAATGGTGATGCATGTTTGCAGATGTACTTACATGAGAGCATGGATATCACTGCCCATTGAATATTATGGGGTTTAAGCAACAGCAGATTTTTCATTACTTCAGGGCCCCAGAAGCAAACAACTGCATATTGGAAGGGCCCACTGTAATGGGAGGAGTGGTGTTGAGAGGCTAATGAGATTATTAATTGCATCCTACAAATAATAAAGGAATCATGTTAGGCTTTGAGAGTGAGACTTCAGAGATCCAGGTTTAACTCTCCACAGAGTCATGAAACTCACTTGGTACCTTTGGGCCCTGCAACTGCCTCACAGTTTGATCTACCAGACAGGGTTGTTGTGAGGATACCGTGACTACCTTGAAGTCACTGGTGCTGGAGTGGAACTTACATGTAAATTATAAGTATATTTCACCAAAGATGTATTTTCTCTCACAAAGCAGTTTAAAGAGGATTTTAGTGCAGTCATTGAAAATATAGCCCACTCTGTTCAACTCAGGATTAAAAATACAACAGATCCACTTAGGAAATCATACATGCTTATGTCCAAACTTAGTAATTTAACCAGCAAATGTTTTAGTAAGAGAAAATAGCTGTAGGAATCTGTGTTCATGGTAGCTTACTCCATGGTTAAAAGATTTTGAACCAAAAAGTAATGAGAACAAGTTGAGAGGGGTAGTGATTTTTGCACCCAAATTGTCTTCTTTGATCTTCTTTAAACACCACATAAAAGTTTCTCATCTGTCCCAGGAAATTAAATTCTGAAGCTCTTAACTCAGGGATCCACATGAGATTCAGTAAACAAAAGAAAAAGGGAGGTTAAGGAGACAAGATTACAGGGCTCATGCGCCTTCTGCGGGTGCACTGTATGCGGCTTTCAGTTTACGTTGAAGCTGCGTGGCAATAGAATGAATGGCACACGCTTGCCGCCACCCCCGAGCCCCATTATATTCAATGGGGCGCTAGCATAGGTGGTTTTCACCTTATGCGGAGGGGGGTCTGGAACGGATCCACCACATAAGGCAAGGGAGCACTTTATAGAGCAGGAGAAAGTGAGAAAAAGGGTTTGGATGCAATGTGTGAGATATGGGGTCTTCAAAAATCCAAGTAGTTATTTTGATCTTTTCAAATAGCAAAACAGAAATGGGGAAAGGAGTTCTTTTTTTAAAAAATGTGTGTGAGATTTTTTTTACCTAAAAAGGTAAATTCAGTTATTAGACCCACTGAATCGATAGAATTTATGAATGTGCTGATTTGCATTCAGTGGATTCATTACTGGAATGTAAATTTAAACACGACTATAGCATTAGCTTAATAGTTAAAATGTCCCTCTTAATGTAAAAGTAAGTATTAGGGGTGTGGGTGTTTTAAAAAAAACATACTTACAATTAACTCAATGTTTTCTACCAATTTCCAGTCTCTAATCCAGACTAAATTTAGGTGCAACTGAAATCAGTTCGCTAACTTAGTTATAACATTTTGTTGCCATTAAGTGAAATAAATAGAATTTAAATTCTGCTCACATAGACTCGATCAACCCAATTGTGGCTAAGAAGTTCTGCCTGTGGTGTGTGATCTTCTTTGTCTCATTCATATATAGGAATTTTCTCTTGGCCCTGCTCTTCACAGGCAAGGGCCACAACTTTTCAAAGTAGCTGTCAGCTCTAGCTAGCATAGCTAGTGGTGAGGAATGCTGAGAGTTGCAATTAAACAACATCTGGAAGGCCACACAATTTCTGTCCCTCCTCTACTTGCTGGTGTTCTGTGACAGGGTTGTTTGGGAAGGAAGAGAGAGATAATTCATGGAAGTTCCCACCTGGAATCCGAACTGAAACACTGGGCACATACTGACCACCTCACTTAGGACTAGGCCTTAATATCCAGTCATTTTGCTGATAACGCTTGTATTCTTTGGATATGTTTCCTAATGCGGCTTGCATGTATGCTGTGCCTTTTTTGCTAAGTCTTTTTTTTTCTTTTTGCCTCCTCATTTGTTTGCGCACATCTATGCACGTGCACATTGTATGTTTTGGTATGGGATCACACCCCTGTTTTTCTAGGATCTTCTTCCCTGTTGACAGTCCTGTTTGCTTCCAGGGTGTTCATTTGGTGTCCTTCCCCCTTGTCCACCCCAAGCATCATGGGCTGGCATGTATCTCACCGGCATGCTTGTTCCACCTGCTCTTCCTTCTCCATCACCTTTCTGCACATCCCTGGTAATTCTGAGTGGTAGGGTGGTGTGACATGGGGCCCTCTTATCTACCAGAATGGGAAGCTTTCCAAGAACAAGAGGAAGAAGCTGAAGAGGAAACAGAAAAGACAGAGCCAGCTCCTGGCTGAACGGCTTCGGGATCTTCAGCAGCTGGAAGAACTGGCAGCTGCAGGCGATGTCGGTGGATCTACCCTCACCTCAGGTGAGTTTGAGGGTAGGGAATCTCCTGCTTGCAGCTAAGTTCATCCCCAGCATCCATTTGTACATCTGCTTTTGTGTCATTACCTAGAGCTGAAAAAATTGGGACCTGTGTGTCTTCTGTCACTTCTCTGTTTTTGTATCTTTAGGTTTACATGGCCTGTTGCTTGTTTCTAGCATTGTCATGGCCTGTTGCAGGCTTATCTGTCTTGATCACTTGTCATTGTACAGCACAAGATTGTCATATTATTGATTTACCCAGCCTGTCCTTGTTGTGTGCATTTGCATTCTCTGAGCAACTGCTTTCAAGTATGCTTGCTGAGTACCATGAGAGAGTTTTGTAGGGGAGTGACACCTCACAACAGGTGTCCTGCCAGTACTCATTCAGAGAGTTGGGTTACAAAAATCTTATACAAGAATATGTCAGTATGCAAAGGAATCTTGTAGCACCTTTGAGGCTAACAGAAAGAGAGAAGTTGGTAGCATGAGCTTTTGTACATTTGAGCCTATTGGGGCGGTACAGACCGCCCAAAAGAGGTGGTCTGCAGCCACCCCAAGAAGCGTCGAGATGGGGCCAAGGCTGCCTCACCAGCAGCCTCAGAGGCCCCATCCCGCCGCTTCTCCTGGCCGGGAAGAAGCAGCAAACTGCCACTTCCCTGCAGCCTGCAAGCAGGGTGCAGCAGGCACCCTAGGTGCCTGCTGCACTCTGCTCTCCCCAGCGGTGCCCTCTGGGTCCTTGGTACGGCCGTCTAAAGGCCGTGCCAAGGACCAGGCACAAAAAAAGAGCTCAGTTTTGGAGCTCTTTTTTGCACTGTGGAAAGGGCACGCTTGGCGCCCTCTTGCAGTGTGATGTTATCTGGCGCGCACAGTTTTGTCTAAATGCTGCATGTGCCATAACAACATAATGGCGTGCCCGTATTGACGCTACCATTTTAAAATGGCGGCACCCATACTCTTTAGGGTTTGGGAAGGTATAAACGCTGCGCCCTCCTGAACCCTAAAGGCGCCTTTTAAAACCCTAATCGCACCTCATAGTGCCCGTCTGTATCGAGCCATTGTTTCAGATGCATGGGGTAGAGTGGGAAGTCCTGGAACAGACCTGTATAGTTGTGTGTGGCAATGTTCATAGAATGCAAAACTTTGTGGATGTGGCGATGACGTGACAAGTTCAATTTATCGTTCATTGAGAGACAAGGCAGGAGGAAGAATGTTGCCTAAAGCCAAGGCGAGTGGATAACCATACGAATGCATATTGGGATGTAGTGTGGAAACTCAAAAAGAAGTCTTGATGAACTAGCCATGAGGCTACAGGTGTTAGTGTTATAATGTGTGTAGTGTACTAGGAAACCATTGTCTCCTTTCAACCTCCTGTTGATGGACTAGTTTGTTGATGTATTCCAATTACGCTGTTTCTCTTTCCAATCTTCATTTGTAGTTTTTTGTGTTCTAAGTCCTCTGTTCTGAGGTCCTAGATGCCCAGTCAGTGTTCTACAATTGAAGTGTTTTGCAACTAGTTTTTGTATATCTCCATTCCTAATGTCAGACGTATGTCCATTTATCCTCTGGCACGAAAAATGGCCTGTTTGCCAAGTGTAGAGTGTTGAAAGGCATTGCTGACATAGTATGGCATAAATCACATTGGAGGATGAGTAAGTGAAAGTCTCTCTAATATTGTGGGTGATATCATTGGGTCCTGTGATGACATTTCTTGGCAGAATTGGCATCTGGGTTTGTGGCAAGGCATTGTACTGGTGTCCACATCTGTGTTGCATGTTCTTCTGTAGGTAAGTAACTGAGGTTTGGAGACCGTAGGCAAGCAAAGGGCTGCCACCAAGAACTCCTGAGAGGACAGCATTATTATCTAGAATAGATTGTAATTCATTGATGGTATGTTTGAGCGGTCTCAATTGGGAGCTGTATGTCACCACTTGTGAGGTTCTGTCATTTTCTGTTCTCAGTCTGTTTTGTAATTGATTAGTCCTGAGTACAGTACAAGTCTTGCCTTGTTTATTTGTTCTTTTACTTCAGGTGGTGGGTACTTTAGCTTAAGGAATGCTTGTAATTCCATGAGTCTAGCATCCCTGTCTTGTGGATCTGAGCATATGCGATTGTATTGGAGGGCTTGGCTGTAGACAAGTGATCCCCAAACTATTTTAGGGCTGCCTTTCCCTTTCCTCTTAGGCAACAACCTTAGCACCTCCCCTCAATACCTATTTCTTGCTGTTTGATCTACTGTTCTATTGCAAATTTAAAACAACCAAACTTGGTTGCTGCTTCCTTTGCTCACAGTCATCTTATAAACAGCAACTGAGCAGCTCACTGAGTAGCAACCAAGAAGCCTCTTGCCAGTGCCATCCTTTTGGAGAAGGCCGGCACAGGCAAGAGGTTTCTCTGTCACTACTTGACTGGCTGCTTGGTTGCTGCTCCCTTTGCATCCTGTCACCCTGGGAGCAGCAACCAAGCAGATGGCTAAGCACCGGCTGAAAAGCCTCTCACCCATGCCTTGTGGCAAAGGCCAGTGTGGGCAAGAAGCCTCTTGATCACTGCTCAGCCAGCTGCTTGGTTGCGGCTCCCAAGGTGACCAAATGCAAAAGGAGAAGCGTCGTCTTGGTGAGGAAGAGCTCTCAATCCTTTTTTGTTGGGGCAGGGAGAGGTGAAGTTGGTGTGTGTATAGGTGGTTTTCAGAGGCCATATGCTCTGGACAGGAGACTGGCAAGGACAGACAATGGAGGGAAATTTTAATTACAGGAGCTGCTTCAAGGCAAAAAACTCTTTCCAAGAATCAACCCCAGATACTCCTCCCCCTTTGCCAGAGACACATCTTTCCCACACAGCTTCAAGTGTCCCCCACCAGTACGCACAACCACCTCTTCTCTCAGCCTGCCTGGTGAAAGAAGGCAGGAGCAACAGGGCAGTTCCAACCTGCTAGTCAAGTCTCGGAAAAGCTCACAAAGCAGGGTCCCAAATTTGAAAGCTCCTTCTTTGCTGCCACTTCTCCCCCACTGCTACATACTCTTAACTCCTTGCTCTGTCCCAGAATAGCACTGCTCCAAACCACAGAAACGACACCTTGCACCCAAACCTTGCAAGAGTTTCCTGCCACTGCTAGCAAAAGACACAGCTAAGAGAATGAGCTTGCGCAGGCAGGTGAAGGGCGGGATCACCATCACACAAATCCATCAGTGAGGCTTCATGGTGGTTTTAAGGGACCTTGAAAAGAAGTTTCATGCAACCTTCATCCCTACCATGGTCTTAAAGGCTGCTGGTTCTTTTTATCTTTCTTGCAGTTTATGAAGACACCATCAATGTACCTGAGATAGAGGAGTTGTTTCTGGGTACATGGGTTAAGAAAGCATTGTTCTAGGTCAGCCATAAAGTTGGCTTATTGTGGTGACGTACAGGTTGCTTACCTGTAACTGTGTTTCTTCGAGTGGTCATCTGTGCCCTCACACAATAGGGTTTGCGCCTGCGCAGAAGCTCCATTCGGAATGCTGAAAAGCTGAGCAGATTGGCGGGAGCCCCGCCCCTCCCATTCCCTGAGCATGCCCAATCCCGCCAATCTAGCTCCTCCTTCAGTTCAAGTCCGCCGCAAAAAGGCAGGGACATGACTGAGGGGAGGTAGGGCGGGATTTGTGTGAGGGCACAGATGACCACTCGAAGAAACACAGTTACAGGTAAGCAACTTGTACTTCTTCTTTGTGGTCTCTGTGCCTCACACAATAGGGTGACTGAAAAGCTTACCTATGGAGGTGGGAAGGTCACTGCAAGATCGAAGAAAGAACAGCACGACCAAAACTGGCATCTCTCCGGGATCTGGAATCCAGCCGGTAATGCCTCACAAACGTGGATGGCTGTGACCATGTGGCCGCCTTGCAGACCTCTGGCAGGGGAACACCTCTGAGGAAGGCAGCAGATGAAGCCGTAGCCCTGGTTGAGTGGGCACGTACACCAACCGGTAGAGGGCGCTTAGCCAGTTCATAAGCCAAGGCGATGGTTTGAGCAATCCACTTTGCAAACTGTTGTGATGAAACTGGGTTGCCTTTCCTGGGACCACCATAACAAATAAACAACTTATTGGATAATCTGAACTGTTGAGAACGCTGAACATAAAAGGCCAAAGCACGGCGAACATCCAGGGTGTGCATAGTCTTTTCCAGAGGCGAAGAAGGATCTGGATAAAAATTAGGAAGCACAGTCTCCTGAGAGAGGTGAAACGGAGAAACCACTTTGGGGAGGAAGGAAATGTCCGGTCTGAGGACCACCTTGTCCCTATGAAAAGTCAAGTAAGGCTCATCTGAGCGTAGGGCTGTCAGCTCAGAAGCACGTCTGGCTGAAGTTATGGCCACAAGAAAAGACACTTTGAGTGTCAGCAGTCTCAAGGAAGCAGAGCCTAAAGGCTCGAACGGAGGTCTCGTAAGCTGTGTAAGCACCAAAGAGAGAGACCAGGCCGGAGCCAGTGGTGGCAATGGTGGATAAAGGTGATGTAATCCTTTGAAGAACCTCTTTAACGTGGGTGACGTGAAGAGGCGAGCTGACCTTGAGCCAGGTGGCTGGTTGGCTACAATAGCCGACAAGTAGACCTTGAGGGAAGAGAAGGCCAGGCCTTGATCCCTGAGGTGCAGCAGAAAATGCAAAACAGTACTAAGGCTCACAGGTGAGGAAGGTTCAGACCTAGCCTCCACGAAGGCACAGAAGCGCTTCCACTTATATGCATAGGATCTCTTGGTGGAGTCCTTTCCTGAGGCAGACAGGACCCTGAGCAGGTCAGGAGACTCTATGGATGGATCCTCCACGCCGTCATCTGTAGATTGACCAAGTCCGGATGCAGGACCGCTCCATTGGAGTGAGACAAAAGGTCGGGCCACTTCGGCAGGTGGAAGTATTGGCCCCTGGCCAAGTGAAGAAGAGGAGTGAACCAGGGTTGTCTCGGCCAGAATGGAGTCAACAGTATGGCGTTGGACCGATCCCTGGCCATCTTGGCCACCGTCCTGGAGATCAGAGGAAAGGGCGGAAAGGCATACAGAAGGTCTCGACTCCAACTGCAAAGGAAGGCGTCCCCCATGGAACCTCGTCCTTTGCCCGCTCTGGTGTAGAATGCCCGGCATTGGGCGTTCTCCGGGATGGCGAACAGGTCCACTGAGGGAATTCCCCAAAGAGATGTCAGGAGATTGAAGGCTGGGCTTGACAGAGTCCATTCATGCTGCAGCACCTTGTCCCTGCTGAGGGAGTCTGCTAGCACATTGTCCTTTCCTGCCAAGTGAATGGCCACCGGATGAATGGATCGGTGGTGGCACCACGTCCACAGCTGCTGGGAGAGACGCAAGAGGACTGGAGAGTGAGTTCCTCCTTGCTTGTTGATGTACCAGACAGTGGTTGTGTTGTCTGATACTACCTGCACAACTCTGTGGAGGAGATGATTTTCGAATGCCCTGAAGGCTTTGATGACTGCCAACAGTTCCAAGGCATTGATGTGCAGTTCTGCCTCCTGTGCAGACCACTGTCCTTGTACACACAAGCCGTTGAGATGTGCGCCCCATCCTGACATGGACGCGTCTGTAGTGACCATCCTGGACGGTTCTGGCGTCTGGAAGGGCATCCCCTTGAGGATGTTGGAGGGAGACATCCACCACTTGAGAGAGTCTCTGATATGAGGTGGCAACGAGAGTCTCTTGGACGGATTGTCCATCAGGTGATCGAAGGAAGCCAGGAACCAAGCTTGGAGGGGCCTGAGCCTGAGACGAGCCAGGTAGGTCACCGCTGTGGTTGAGGCCAGGTGGCCTAGCAGTCTCTGGATGTCCTTTGCAGACGGACGTTGAGTGTGAAGGACAGATTGCAGTTGTTCCCAGAGGGCCTCCACCCGTCTGGTGGGAAGGTAGGCTCGACCCATCACAGAGTCCAGGGACGTGCCTATATAGTCTATCACCCTCACAGGGTGGAGAATGGATTTTGGTAGGTTGACTTTGAGTCCCAAGTCGGTCAAGAGGTCCAAAGTGTACTGGACGTCTTTGCACAGTTGTGTTTTGGAGGACGACACCAGAAGCCAGTTGTCGAGGTAAGGGAATATCTTTATTCCTTGGAGACGAAGGTGAGAGATGACCACCGCCATGCATTTTGTGAACACTCGAGGAGCGGTAGAGAGGCCGAAAGGAAGAACGGTATATTGATAGAGATCTCCATCTATGGCGAAGCGGAGATACTTCCAATGTTGTGGCCTGATGCTGATGTGGAAGTAAGCATCCTTTAGGTCTATGGATGCAAACCAGTCCCCTTGGTGCAGGAACGGCAAGATGGATTGGAGAGTCACCATCTTGAACTTGCGAAGCATGATGTATGAGTTGACGCCTCTCAGGTCCAAGATGGGACGAAGACCTCCTCCTCTCTTTGGAACTGTGAAGTACCTGGAGTAGAAGCCTTGGTGCTTGTAACACTGTGGAACACGTTGAATAGCTCCTTTGTCGAGAAGGGAGGAAATCTCCTCCAGAAGAGGAGGAGAGGAGGGAGTGGAACAGAAAACGCCATTTGGTGGAATACTTGAGAACTCTATGGCGTATCCCAGGCGGATGATGGCAGGCACCCAGGAGTCCGTGGTGATCTTGGACCAGTTCTCGTAGAAATGGCGAAGTCTGGGGACTGAGGAGAGGGTGACTGGCAAACAAAAATTGGGTGTCGCCTCCAAGAGCCCGTCAAAAGTGCGACTTGGAGGATGGTTTCCTGGAAGGCTGTTGTTGCTGATGCTGCTGGCCTTGCCTTTGCTGTTGCTGCTGTTGCTGCTGCTGTTGAGGCTGTCTGTAAGGCCTCCTAGTGTAAGGCTGGGTCCTATAAGTGGAGGACGGAGCCGAGCGAGAACGGGTGAAACCAGGGTCGTATGGCCTTTGGCGCCAGACACGACCAGATGAAGGCTTGCTAGGTGTCAGCCCAAGTCTCTTCCCGTTCAGACGAGCCTTGGCCATGGTGTCCAGGGATTCGTCGGTCTTGGCGGCGAATAGGCCTTCACCATCAAAAGGAAGATCTTCGATCTTGGACTTAGCTTCCTCAGACAGGGAGGTAGACCTCAACCAGGCGAAACGGCGGAGTGCCACTGCACCGGCCATAACTTTCGCAGAACAGTCAACAACATGTCTAGCTGAGTGGACCTCCTGGGCAATGAGGGAGAGTGCCTCAGCATAAAATTCCTGAGCCGCCTCTTGTTGTGCCTGAGGCAGGTAGGGAATAAAAGCAGCCACACGATCCCACAGAAACCTCTGATAGCCGGCCATACAACCTTGCATATTGGCGACCTTCGCTGCCAGAACTGCAGATGAGTAGAAACGGCGACCAAAGATGTCCATCCTCCTGCCATCTTTGTCCACAGGGGCAGAATGGGACTTGCCGGTAGACTTACAAGTAGATTCCACCACCAGAGAGTTGGGCGCTGGGTGGGTGAACAGGAACGGTGCTGTATCCAACTGCACCCGATACAAAGAGTCGAGCTTCTTAGAAGCAGGTGGCGTCGAGGCTGGCTTGTTCCAAGAAGCCACCATGATGTCAGAGAAGGAAGGCAAGAATGGGATGACCACTGGTTGCTGGGGACGCACCACGAGGCCATCGATGGGGTCCCTGGGAGGCTGGGCCGTCTGCGCCGTTTGGAGGCCTACCGCCCTTGCCATCCTGTCGACAATTCCAGTGAAGAGATGGAGGTCTTCGACAGGTGAACCCGGTGTCTGGTCCTCAACTTCCTCATTAGGAGAGGAAATGGCAGGCTGTGGGGAGTCGGGACGGTTGTCCGTCTCTCCTGTGGACTCCTCCGTAGACTGGGAGGCTGGCAACTGCGGATCCACATAGGGCTGTGTTGGCGCCGTAAGGAAGGTCGACGTCGAGGCATCCGCGTAACTGATCGGAGCGGAGACTATTGACGTCGAAGTAGTAATCGTAGCTGAGGCCGCAGCGGTCATAGTGGTGCTCGATTCCGGGGGTTTCGACACCGTAGCTGTCGAGGCCGGCGGGGGCAATATGGCCCTGTATTCGGCTCGGGACCGAGAAGGAGAACGAGATCGAGAGCGAGATCGTGAAAAGTCTCCGACGTGGAGGTCACGGACATGGTACCAATCCCGGTACGAAGGGGAGTAGGAGCGGTAAGATGGATGACTCTCTCTCCAATAGGATTCAGCCCGATGTCGCGCCAGAAAGGAGGCCGACGAGTGGGGCGAGTCGAAGTAGTGCTCCTCAAACGGTTCCGGAGACTTCCGGGGTGGAGGAGATGGGAACCGCAGCCTGTAAATGCGCTCCGAAGAGGCTAGGATTTCCTTCGGCGGTACAGAAGTCGGAGCCGAAATGGGCGAGACTGTAGAGACCGAGGTCGAGACCGTCCCCGTAGGGGCGAGGACCTGGGTAGGTGCAGGCTGAAATGCGGGTTCCAAGGTCTCCGGCGCCGAGTCTAGTACAGTGACCGGGGCCGGGACAGAGAGGTCAATGGCCGAAGGTTGTCTTAGAAAAGACATGGCCAGGTCTGCCTGGGCAGCCGCCGAGGCAACCGAAGTAGGGACCTCCTTATGCTTATGTTTTTTAGATTTCGGCTTCTCCAGCTCGGTGGATGAAGGCCGCTTCTTGTGCTCTCTATGTTGCCCTTCGGGGTGAGACATGGTAGTCGTGGTCGAGGCCGACGCCGAGGAGGCTTCCGTCGGTGTTGAGGTCGCCATCGACGTCGAGGTCGGTCTTTTGATTTTCGGAATCCTCGGGAACTTAGAGATGGGGAGGCGTCCTAAGGGGTCCGTAGACGATTCCGAAGAGTGGGAAACCAAGAGGGCCTTCTCCCACAGATGGACCTTGAGCCAATCCACTCTCTGGCGAAGTGTGGCGGGGTTAAAAGCCTTGCAATGCTTGCATTTCTCCGGGATGTGGGAACTGCCTAAGCAGAAAATGCACTTCGAGTGTCCA
Source organism: Urosaurus nigricauda (assembly GCA_034509955.1). Taxonomy (NCBI): domain Eukaryota; kingdom Metazoa; phylum Chordata; class Lepidosauria; order Squamata; family Phrynosomatidae; genus Urosaurus; species Urosaurus nigricauda. Next base: position 143,597,146 of record JAOEGL010000002.1, on the reverse strand, counting down.
TCCACAACCGGGATTTTACCACCACAGTCGGAACATTTCTTGAACGGGGCGGCCATAATTTGGCAGCTCAAGGAAAAAAACGGGAGTAAAACGAAAAAACTAAGAAAAAAGAACAAAATAAAGTAAAATAAAACAAAATAGACAGAGTCTAGCTACTCAGCTTTCGTCGCGATGAAGAGCACTCCGAAGGAGATGTTACTCTTGCGGCGGACGAAAGAGAACTGAAGGAGGAGCTAGATTGGCGGGATTGGGCATGCTCAGGGAATGGGAGGGGCGGGGCTCCCGCCAATCTGCTCAGCTTTTCAGCATTCCGAATGGAGCTTCTGCGCAGGCGCAAACCCTATTGTGTGAGGCACAGAGACCACGAAGAAGAAATATATGTGCTCATGGCAGTCCCATTAACTTGAAGGTACAGTGTGCTCTTGGTATCCACTGGGGTTTCATTCCAGGATCTCTCCTGGATACCAAAATCTGTGGATGTTCAAATCCCATTAAACACAATGATTTAGTAAAATGGTGTCCCTTATATAAAATGACAAAATCAAGGTTTGCTTTTTGGAATAGATATTTTTAAAAATATATTTCAAGCCATGGATGGTTGAATCCATGGATTAAAAAAAAATCTGCGGATACGGAGGTGCTGTTGTATATTTTATTACCAAAGGTCAAGTAGTTGTCTGTGAGAACAAAGTAGCAGACCTTAGTAGCTAGATCTGCAAGGGTCCCATCTGGAATGATGTTTCTGACAGCTTGTAGTCCATCCTTGTGTGGAATGTTGGTATACAGGGATTCCACATCCATAGTTGTTAAGATGCTATTCCCTGGGATGTTGTGAATGGGTTGCATTTTCTGCAGGAAGTCAGTGCTGTCCATCACATAGCTGGGGGTGTTGGTAGTGTATGGGTTAAGGATACTATCCATATATCTGGAGGCACCAACTGTGAGTGTTCCAGTGCCTGAGAAGATAGATCATCCAGGGTTTCCTTGTTTATATGTTTTGGGCAATGGGTAGAACGTGCCAGGTTGAGGCTCTTGTGGTGTGCCACTTTGGATTTGGTTCTATACCTCCGTGGGAAATTCCCTGAGAAGGCTGTGTAATTCCTTTTGGTGTTCCTCTGTGATCCTCTATGGGATCATTAGAGAGGATTTTTTAAAATGTAGTGATGGACAATTGCCTCTCAGCCTCCTGTATTTAATCAGATTTGTCCATGATGACTACAGCTCCTTCTTTATCCGCCTTTTTTGATGACAATATTAGAGTTTTTCCTGAGACTGTGTATGTTATCTTGTTCTTGCCAGTGAGATTGTGTGGTGATTTGCATCTGGCTGGTCACAGTAGCTGGTCACAGTACATTCTGGCTGGTCACAGTAGCAGAAGCATTCTGTGTAGAAGTCTAGTTTCGTGCACCAACCATCAGGCTGAGTCAATGCTGAGTTCTTCTTTTTATGAGTATGTTGTATTGTGAGATCTCGGTTAATGAAGTAATACCAGTGAAGAGAGGGAGGGAGAGAGACAGATAGGAAGCAGTTGCAAGCACCCTCCCAGATGAGTTGGGTATAAGTTAACACTTTGTGTTCAGGTTTTCAGAGACTGAGCCCAAGTCCTACAGCAGAAGCCTCACAGAAGCCTTGGAGATATATGATAAAAGAAAAAAAAATGCAAGGCAGATGTTCTTGCTGGGGTTGCCAGAATGAAAACTGGAGAAGGCTCCTTAAAATTGTGAAGAAGTTGCTGAAATACCTGGTTGCATTACCTGCTGTAATTTGCTGTTCAACACAGTCATTATAGGTGCTGGAGTCCTCTTCATTTTTCAGTCTGGCAACCCTAATCCTTGCCTTCAGGTGGTCTCTAGAAGGTTCCAAAAGTTTTTATTTGCTTATCCAAGGCTTACCTGATCTGGCTTTCTTTTTTACTTCTTCATTTCACATGTGCACATTGTTAATTTGAATAAAAAAGTTTCTTGAAATATGTTGAAGTGCTTTTGGTGGAGGGGTAGTATAGGAACCCATCCCTATTCTTTCCATATTACTTCTGCCCTCATTACCAAATTTTCTGTTAAGACAGTAATGTCTCCTTGAACGGCATACTGCATTGGATACTAAAGGTTACGCCAGTTTTGACTAGTGACCATTTGATAGCTGTATCCTCCATAAATGTATCTTTTAAGGCTCTTTGATTTGGCAGCCATTACTGTGCCTGGGGATAATGAATTCCATGTTGACTATGTGTTGTTTAAAGTACTTTTATTTGCCTTTAGTATCCCAGCATTCAGCATCAGTGGATGATGCCAGGTTCCAGTACTATGAGAGAGGGGAAAAAAGCTATTTCCTATTTTTACCTTCACTCCATGCATAATTTTAGGTACCTCTTCATCCTGTAAGTTATGGCTTCAATAAGAAAATAAATCTTTCTGATAGATGTCGGAGGAATTCATATATTTATATCCGTCTCCTTGACTTTTGTCTATCTGAAGGAGTTTTATTTTGTGATGGCCATTAATCACGTGAGGTGTATCCTGTAGTGTGAGATGATGCAACCTGCAGACATAAGCCAACCTCAACCTGGGGGTCATAGTGATCAGTTGGTATGTTACAAATACAGGGTATTTGTAATGAACAGGTTTTAGTTTTGGATATTTTTAATATTCTAAATCAGAGTCTCCCAGAGTTTATTTCTCCAGGTATTTTGGACTTAGCTCCCCGAAGGCTCAGCCACCATAGCCAATGACCAGGAATTCTGGAAGCTGAAGTCCAAAATCCATGGAGGATCCAAGTTTGGGAATGCTGCCAACTTCTTTCTTTCAGTTAGTCTACATACATACTGATTCTAGACTAACATGGCTATATTTTTAAATTCTACCACTTTGGGAATCACTGTTAGGGTTGCCTGTTTAATAGTCAACTCATTCCTCTTTCCCTTGGATGACTTCTCAGCAATGTCTCTTCTCTCAGTCATGTAACAACTGCTGCTTTATTGCTTCTTCGTCAATTACGTTTGTTTCACTAACACTCTCTCACACACACGGTTAAAAAACTGTATGAGACCCCCTTGTCCTCTTTGTTTCTTCTCTAGAGCTGCAGGGTGGAACCCCCATCTCAGTCTCTACAGCTGGAGGAACAGAGCCCTCAGGGGGGTCTCTCGCTTGCAGCCCCCAGAGCTTGACATCTTCCTCTGGTTTCTACACACACAATGCCTATGACAGCTGCAACGGCCATTCTCCGCCGGGCACTGCCAGCCGCCACTTCAGCCCAGACTCAGCAACTTCTGGCTTCTCAGGGTCCCTCTTCTCTGGCTCGGCCATGTCCAGCGTGTCTAACCAGCGAGAGCGTGGAGGGCTTCTTTCTCCCAGCAGTGAGTATTCCCCTCCGACCTCGTAATCTCTGCAGGGCGAGGCATCTGGTGTCAAAGAGATTGTAGATCCCTAGACTTCTACCTTGGCATTGACATCACCTCCTGCCCCAAGATCCCGAATGTTACGATAGCAGAAGTACACTCTGAGTCCACGTTACAATTGCAGGTACACTTCACTCTCGTAGCCCATACATTTAATTTTACTGTGTAAGAATCATCCATCTTTCAACAAGAACGACATGAGTTGCTCTGTATGGGGTATCCTTCTGAGGTCGTTGTAAAGTTGAGAATGATTTTTCAAAAAGTTGCATCTGAGAGGTTTAACAGAACTGCCAACCCTTATTGGATTGGACCCGGATTGGAAAGAAGGTTTCACCAGAGCAGCCGATCACACAGACACATAGCGTCTGACCACCTGTGTGGGTGAGAATTTTGAACTTAAAAGAGACCTTAAATTGTCAATCTAACTAAATGTGCCTCATGATTCTGGAATATACCTTAGCAGTGTACCATGGGCTGATTCTAGAGCCAAGCTCAAATTAATTGGCAGTGATTTCCTACCTTTATGGTGTCCCACAGAGATCTCTTCCCTGATTCTCACAACCTCTTGTCACCCCAAAGATTTGCCATTGCTGGGAAGCTTAAATCCAGGGTTGGGGGAAAAATAAGATAAAAAATTGCCTCCCCCCTTTTTTTATTTAAACTTTTTGTGGGGGTTTTGCATTAATGTTTTAATGAAAAAAAGAATCCTGCTTATTAAATTAATACTGTGAAACATTATTTTATGCATTAGAAAGCTTGATCAACCATGTTTTCATGCTTGATCAAACACATTTTTATCTTTCAATAAAACTTTGGGAATTATGTTTACAAGGACTACATTTATATAGGACTAAGAATATTAAGTAGCAAAATGCAAGTCAGATGTTATGGTCACTAACTTAAATAGTAATTGTTCTTTTTAAAATGCTGTTTAAAAGCCAGTTGTTTGGGTTGAACTTATGGTAACTGAAGGATTTATTTCTGAATGGCTTTTCTTGCACAGTAAAACAAAGAGATGAGAAAGAAGCAACTGATACTGTATACTGGTCTAACAATGAACAACTGCCAATAAACTGTTAAAAGTTAAAATGCTTAAATGCAAATAATTATTGTTGTTCCAGTAAGAGGGTTGGAAAACAGTAATAATAGCCAGACTTTTTAAAATATGTATATGAATAATCAATTTTAACATGCGGGTTTTTTTTAAAGAAATAGTCATTGGTTTAAACCAGTGTAGAAATAATGTAAAAATACAATGTAGAAATAATGCAGTTTGGCACCACTTTAACTGTCATGGCGCCATCCTACAGATTCCTAGGATTTGGAGTATTGCGAGGTACCACCACTCTTTGGCAGAGAAAGGAGTACAAATCCCAAGATTCCATAGGATAGAGCTACAGCACTTAAAGTAGTGTGAAACTGAATTATTTTTACAGTGCAGATACACCCCTGGTTTCAACCAGCCAACCCTGTTTAAAACCTTTATCTTTTCTATCGTACTCTTCTCCTTTCCCTAATTGGCAGCCTATTTCCAACAGTAAATAAATAGATCCTATATATGTATGGTAATTTAATTTATTAACTTCTTATAATATTTTGTTTGTGGGATTTTCCTACTGATGCCTCCTAAACAACACCTGAAACAACTGCTAGGATTTTCAGTTCAGAAGGGAAATGCAAAGTACACGTTTGGATCGCCATTCCACATAAAGGCTTGTATGTTTGTTTGTTTTTACACATGGCTTCCCTAACTTTGACTGTCTCAACAGCTTTTGGTACCTCTGAATTCTTGGTGAACCCCTTGGAACCCCAAAATGCAGACAAAATCCGAGTGAAGATAGCAGATCTAGGCAATGCCTGCTGGGTGGTAAGCATGTTTCCCCTCTTAGTTTGCTGTTCTGCACACACAACCTATAATGCAGTTCTCTTTCTAGTTTTTCCTTTCAGTGCCATGTCAGATTTGACAATAAAGAATCCTAAGTTTACTCCTCTGCTTTTAATTCATAATTTTAAAAAGACTGTGAATTTTCATTCATTCTTATTTAATCTTTCTAATTAGAATAAGAAGTCTATACGTGAAGTATATATATACACTTTTACTATGTCCAGTTCCAATAGTCCTTGGACTATTGTGGTTTCTCTGCCACTCTGTGTCTGTATTTGGCTGGCATCAAAGAGAATGTTGCTAAAGAGCAAGGGAGATATGAGGGATGGGTAACAGCCATATGTGGGTGAAAAGGGAGCAAGACTCCTTTTTGGAAATCAATGAGCCTGCAACTTGATGGGTACTGAATTCCACTTTGAAGCAATGGTCATGATGAGAGAGTAATTTAGTAGACTCACTAGGTTGTTATTTGTTAAAGGCTTTTTTTGTACGGTGTAGCATGCCAGATGTAGGCTGGTTTTTTTTTCTCTGTACGTTCTTGTGTCAACCAGAGGGATATTTACCTTATTCATAATTTCCCCAGCACAAACATTTTACAGAGGACATTCAGACACGCCAGTATCGGGCACTGGAGGTCCTAATTGGTGCCACCTACAATACTCCGGCTGATATTTGGAGCACAGCGTGCATGGTATGTTCTCAGGTCCTTCCTATCTCCCATTTATTATCTTTTATGATTATTTCATTACTTTGGTTTAGATTATTACCTTAAAACATACCTACAAATGGTTCCTAGATTGCTTCTTGCTCTGTGAAAGGACAGGAAAACAGACAGGACAGTATACTTAGGTTCTTTTTTTGCGTTTTGCTTTTTCTTAGGCTGTTTCCATCAAACCAGTCTCCCAGTTCTATAGGTCTCAGCTGTCTACTTTATGTTTTATGGGTTATCTATTAGAGACACAGTAGATACAAGGTCTGAAAACAAGGGAGACCTACCATTGCATTTCCAGATCTCCACCAAGTTGCTAGGGATCTGTGAGGGCAGTGCCATGTTGCTTCTCCAGGCTGCAAAAGGACTGCTGGGTGCCACCTGGGCACAGTATTCCCCTTTCCCACAACCAATATATAAATGGTTGTGGCAGCATGCTATAGAAGGTGATTTCTGGGGGCAGGATAAACATGAAACTGTATGTTTACTGTGAAGCAACACAGTTGATAACATATACAATAGATGGCAATAAAAAGTGACTGGCATCTTATGCATGGGCAGGGCACCATGCCCATAGTACTGGATGCCAGTCACTTTTTATTGCTGCCTATTATATATTTGTGTTATCAGCTGCCTTGATTCATAGTTCTGGAGAAAAGCAGGATACAAAAGATTTAAATAAGCAAGATATATGACTCCATTCAGCTAACCTAATTTGAAGGTGTTCCCATTTTATTCCTTACCCAAGCAACATGTTAACTATCCTTGCTCGGTCAGGTCTATATTTCCATAGCTCTGACTCTTCTTTTCCTGTTGGCTTCTTGGATTTGTTTTCTTCCTTTCCTGATCCTGATCTAAAATTCTGGCTTTTGGGTAGTTACCTATTTTCTTTTCCCATCTCACACCAAGAAAGGAGGGTAGTTTCTTGCCAGTCGTCTCCTAGCTAAGTTTCTCTTTTTTGAGATAAAAGTTGTTTGTTGCTGATCACTGACTGCTTGATCTTTGTCAGACTTTTAACCTTCCAGCTCACAAGGGTAAATATTCTGATCTCTATGTCTTAATGAAATGTTTCATTTCTGAATTATTAACCTTCAAACTGATTTGTAGTAAATAATAAAACTTTTATTTATACCCCGCTTTTTGCTGGAGCAATCCAAGTGGCTTACAATTTAATTAGCTAGATGGAGGAAGCAAGCGTATATTAAAATAAGATTGTTGAGACTCCCTCACTGTTACCTCAAGCCTGGAGAAGTGGTGTGACGGAGGGTTGCTAAACTTGGGCTGAATCTCAAAAACATTTAGTTCCTATCCATGTTGTATAGAACTTCCAGGCTCATGAAGAACTGAATACCAGTTGCTGGAGAGCTATACCAAGAAAGTTGTATTGCCTTGCTGTCCTGCTTGTGGGCAGGCAGCAGGTCGGCTACAGTGGAAAGCAGGACGCTGAATTCGGCCAAGCTTTGGTCTGCTTCAGCTCTCCTATGTTTATGTTGGGAAGGAAAAAAAAGACGTTTCAGTACTTTCCAAACCCAGCTTGAGATCTCACTTCTCCACCAGGTTCAGGTGAAGAGGAAAAAAGTCTCCTGAATGTAATGATGAGACTTAGCCAGGAAAAACAACAATTTCATCTACCGTAACAGTGCAGTTGCTTATCTTTGTTACATTCTCACTTTTCTCACATTCCTTTGCAGATTCCTATGCTGCAGTTGTGAATAGGTTAAATGCTAAGTAGTGAATAAATTAAGGGGCTGTACATACAGCGGGATGCCGCCCCATTCCTAGCTGGATTGGGGCTGCGGCAACCACATGCCATGGCCCCGATCCAGCCTTTCCAGGGTGCGAAAAGGAGCCACAAAAAGCAGCTTCTTTTTGTGCTCTGGAAAGGACACCATAGCCGTGGCAGCGTGGCTACACAGCGCTCCTTCAGCACTGCGTTGTATGGATGCAGCGCCAGAGGAGTGCCATGACACCACATACCATGTGGAGTGGTGCGCGGCATCAGGGCGCCCTGGAGGGTGGAATCGGGTGTGCATCATGAGGATGCTATGCCCCGACTCTGCCCCCATTCCGGCCTTAATGGACGGTGTGTACAGGGCCTAAATATCTTTACTTTATGGACTATCCTGTGTGTAATGCAGTAGCCACATATTTATAGTAACATGATAAAGCAAGAACTTGTATTAAACCTCACCCCTTTTAGGAACTTGAATTCAAGCTAAGAAAAGCCAGGCCAGATAGACATGTATGAAGATTGCCTTACTTGCGTCACTCACCTTTTACACGGGGGCTTCTTTTAAATGGCTGTTGTGGCTCATTCATTATATTGTTAAAATTCCTGTGGGGTTGCTTAGAGTGCATTAGAGGTAGTTTCTTCTAAGGTTCAAATATCTCAAAAGATTTAGATTGGCTGAGGCTGCATCCGCGTTGCAAAACTTATTGCCATGGCTCAATGCTATGAAATTCTGGGAATTGTAGTTTGTTTTGGCACTAAAGCTCTCTGACAGAGAAGGGTAGATATCTCTCAAAAACTACAATTCCCAGAATTCCTTAGCACTGAGCCATGGCAATTAAAGTGGTGTCACCGTGGATTATTTCTGCAGTGTGGATGCTGTCCGAGTGACTTTTGCCCTCACAACCATCTTAACCTAAACATGTCATGTCAGTTATAGAAGTAAATACTACCTGACAGCTGGGTGGTGTGTAAACTAGTCCACACAACATGTCAGCACGATCCTCACATGCTGAGAATAGCTTTCTTTGCAATGTTGTTGTGGTTCCTCATGGGACAAATATTCAGGTACTCCTTCCAAGTAAAAAGAACAGGGAGGCTAGGTACTGCCAGCACCGGAATCCGTTTGCAAATTAGGCCAGAGAGTAAGCTTGCCTGAAAAGGTTTTACAGAGCTTAGGCAATGCTACACAAACTCTTCTGGCCTGTTGCTTGGGGTTCCTTGCTGTCCTGATTGGTTTCCTTGTCATTCCAACCTTTTTAGGGTCAGAAGTTGATGGTGACATGTGAGAGAGATCCCAGATCCATGATTCATTTAATCTTGGGTTTGAGTTCTGATATTGGTTGATAGAAAAAAAATGAAAAAGGGATGAGGAAGAACAGAGATGGCCCAAGACATTTTGCTGTCTGACTTAAAGAATATGGCACTCATTCCCTTTATATGTACCGAAGATGACCAGACAGAAAATGAAAACTTGTTTGACACTAGCAGCAGGATAGCTTAGGGAACACAGAACAGGACACGTGGCACGTAAATTCTGTTTTCTGGCCACTTACTGCCACATTCAATCCCCTGCCTGTGGTGACCACCTCAATCTGGGCCAGCCCTGGACAGAGGAGAATTTTCTAAAATGCTAAAGATGTGTTTAATCCTGAGTACATATAATGCCCCTGGTAAGTCCCTTCTTTCTTTCTTTGAAGGCGTTTGAGCTGGCAACTGGTGATTACCTCTTTGAACCGCACTCGGGTGAGGATTATACCAGGGATGAAGGTAAGATTGCTAATTATTTGAACCAGTTAGCTGGAAAATGGATTTGACTGGGAATTGTTTCAAACTGTGGGCACTGGTGATACCTATTTCTCAGAGGACATGCTGGAGCACTAGTGGGTTGAGGAAAAGGGAAACCTGAAGGGTTTGACACTTGTACTAGTTGGCTTTTTCTGCTACATCATGTGCAAACATGATTAGGAAAGGATGTAGGGAAGAAAAGGTGTTGTAAAATGGAAAGAACGATGGGGCAATGTTGTTGTACTCTGCCTTCAAGTTCATCCTTCCACAACCATTCAAGATGTTAGGGGCTGGAGCACAGTGTCCCAGTCACAGTCCCTGAGCTGTTACTGGTTGCAACACAGTTGGAGCACATGATGTATGCCTCTGCTCCACAGAGAAGGTTCCTGCCATAGCAAGCCCCATAGCTCTGGTGTTCTCCCTCTTTCAGATCACATTGCTCACATTGTCGAATTGTTGGGCGACATCCCTCCGCACTTTGCTCTTTCAGGGCGCTATTCGCGTGAGTACTTCAACCGGAGAGGTAAGTTGGCAAGTGTAATTTTTCTGTGTTGAGGATGTGGTTTGGAAGAGACAATATCCTGAGACATGTGGGCTCAAAGTCTCCCTGTCTAAGTGGAGTTGTGAAAGGGGGGGGGGGGGGATTGATGAATAAATTCAGTTTTATGGATGAAATAAGGGCAAATAAATAAATAAATAAATGGGTGGCTAGGAAAGACTCTGTTCCCCACTCAAAGGCTATGATGGCCACACCATTTATAGGAGGTGGGGTTCCAGCTTGCTTTGACACACAAGAAACACTTGTCATAACTTCCATGGCAGTCCTTGTGTACAATCCTTGCTCATTTCGGCTTGTATAAAGGAACAGCGGCTCGATCTGAATGGGAGATATCTTTCAACTGGGCTAACATTTCAAGCTTTGGAACAGGATTCTATGCTGTGTTTATAAGAGCATATGAATATGGTGTCAAACAGGTTTCAGTATCTTGAATTTTATTTTTAAAAAACAACACATTGAGTGTATATACACTCAAACACATATGGGCACTGTTAGTTGATGTCCATTGTTCAGAAAGTAGACTTTAGTGCCCTGCATAACTTTTTGTTCCTGCTAGCTGAATAAGAAAATTTGTATAACTTTTCTCAGTGTGACTGTGCAGGTTGCCGAATTCCTTCCCAGTGTAGACTCTGCCCAGCCTCAACCTTGCCCTTTCCTTGCCTTTCTTCTCCAGGGGAACTGCGTCACATTAAGAACCTGAAGCACTGGGGCCTGTATGAAGTCCTGGTGGAGAAATACGAGTGGCCTCTCGAGCAGGCGGCCCAGTTCACAGACTTCCTTTTGCCTATGATGGAATACATCCCAGAAGAGCGGGCCACAGCCGTCCAATGTCTAGAGCACCCATGGCTCAACTCCTAAGGCCACATCTCATCCAGATAGATGGGTTGCTGATGTAAAGGGATATTCCCTGCTCTTGAGGATTTCCCTGTCAGTGGGGCCTTGTCCCATCAGTGGAGCAGAGCAGGAGTCTTTTTGTTTCCCCCAGCTCTTCCTCCCCAGTGGACGGCACTCCAGGATTTGGAGACAAGAAGCTGCTCCTGCTGGCAGATTAAATGTGGACTGGAATCCCAGAGCCCTGGTGCCACTTTGTCACCAGTTCCAAAGCACAGCCAGGAGATGCCCATGATCTCTCATCAGTTTTTTTCCTACTGAAAAGTTGCCTCCCTGGAGTGGTTTATGGCCATCTTTCCCTACCAGCCTTTGAATGATGCTGTTTTGACTTTTTTTGAACTTCTCGTAGATTTCTCCCCCCAGTTTTCCCAACCGTGTTGGGCATGAGAGTGGATGTGAAGCAGTGCAAGAGGAAAAGTTCTTTAGCATGTGTGAATGAGGTACAGGGGAAATGTGTGAACAAGGTATGGGTAACTGGAAGATGTACTTGGATGTTTGAGCAGGAAGTTGCAAGTGACTGCATCACCTCTCCATTTGAGCCTTTCTGGAGTGGTCCTGATGTGTGCTTCTCCCCTGCCCAGAGGTCCATGCCAAGGAAGTGTGATCTTTCTTCAGCAAATATTATGCAAACCAATGAATTTTATGCAAAGTTACATAGCCTTAGCCTAGATATTCAATGGTGCAGCTATTTGGATTGGTTGGTAGCCCGCAAAGAAAGCAGAGGTAAATTCTATAGGTAGTAAAATGGAAGGTGGGGAATTCAGTTGCTAGCTGGCTGTTTTCCCTCTAGCACCTCATGGGCAATGACTGGAAGGATTATTGAGAATTGTGATAAATTCTAATGGAATAAAGATGGCTCCATTGGGCTCATCCACTCCAAGTGCATTTGCAAATCCTTTCCCCCATTGCTTTGATGTATAGGTCATAGATTATGCTGTGGTCTCTACCATGCATGTTTTAAGATGAATTACAAGTATCTGCTCATAATTTGATGTTCTCAAAATCGCCTCTATTACAACAGACATTTCTCTAGCCCTTCTTCATGTGAAGAAACTACTTTTCTAAAGAGCAACCGTAAAAGGGACTTTTTATACTTTCTGGTCCCTATCGCCACAACTTTTCCCAGCCCGTGCCCCAATTTTTGCAATGGGTAAAAGATAGAATATTCTTCATATCCTAGTGTTTGTGTATTGTATTTCAATACAGTAATTTCATTACTGTAGCTGGGGAAAATGAAGAAAATTAACTGTGTATGTTGGCATTTGTGTGACTACCTTCCAGTACATCTCTGTGCAGCTAGAGTTTTTGCCGTCTGAAGCTGTTACTGCAATTCCCCCTCTTTGGGGGGGGGGGGATTACATTTATATTTGACACTTTTGCTACCGTGATGAGCTTCTGGTTTTCTTTTAAGGCTGAGAGAACAACTACTTCAGAAGCTACTTTGTGCCTTTTTAGAAGAAGCCTATCTGCTGTGTGTGGTGAAAAGACGGAACAGAATGGAGCTAAAAGGAGACTCCCAAAATCAGTGGTTCCTAGTCTTGGGTCCCCAGATGATGCTGGGCTTACAACTCTCAAAATACCTGTTATTGGTCATATTTATAGCTAGGCTTTCTGAGAGCTGAAGTCCTACAGCAGGATAGGAAAACCACTACATCAGGGTGGGGAAAGTGCAGTCCCCAAGGCCATTCTAGTATTCCTGAGGCCATTTTAGGCCCAGAAAATGACTTTTTTAAAAAATAGAAGTTACTTCCAATCACTTCTGATTTGAAAAAGACCTCTCCTGGTCCTCAAATGGCTCTTCAACAGCTCATAGAGAGCATTTGAGAGTCCATGCTCCCCCTGACTCCTAGCAGCCCCCTATCCTCTCCGTTTGCCACCCCATCACTACATTTTTGCCTTTCACCAAAAGTGTTTTTCACCAAAAATGGGCTCAGAAATAAAGTAAAGGAAAAACATGGGGATGTGTTAAAAAGATGCCTGGCACCAGGCTTACAACCTGCCCCCAGCCCAGACCTAACTTGCATCTCAGAGATAAGGTCTCAACTATATTAAGTTGAACGTAAATCCTATTGGTTTCAGAAGAAACGACATTCAGCTCACTCCAGTCCACATTACTGGCACTTAAGGGCTCTATCTCCCTCTATGTGCTCCACTCTTAGCCTTCAGTGGAAGTTTTTAAGCCTCTTGGTGATGAAAAACCACGTCTGGGTGCAGCATTACCCCAGGGAGTCCCTTGAAGGCAGTTGTATTCAGGGGAACTTGGTGTCATACACATGAGACAGGAGTATTTCCTTGCACTGCAGTTTGAGAGAAAAAAGCCATGGCCTTTGCTTTGGATGTGGTCTGTGTGTGCCAGTATTAGGGGAGCATATATGTGTGTGTGCGTGTGGTTGTTCTGAAGCCCCCCGTGCTGTTGCAGGGACTGAGTTTAAGACTTTTCATTAAAAGATTTGCAATAGTTTCTGTCTCCTCTTTTCTCACTATACTATTGTTCACTCATTAGGAATTCTTGCAGCTCTGGTGTTTCACTCCTTCCAATACATTGCCATGGAACACGAACCAAGCTGTGGTGAAACTAGAGTGCTCCACAAATATATCCATATCCACAGATTCCTCCATCCACCATCCACAACTTGAAAATATTCCAAAGAAAACCCCTGGATTTTGCCACTTTTTAAATAATTTTTACATCATGGGAATTAAGCATCCACAGGGTGTGGTCCTAGAACCAAACCCCAGTAGATACCAAGGGACCACTGTACAATGTAGTTCAGATTTCAGGAGCATGACAGCACAATGCGCCCACGCCATATGAAATTTTCAGTTTACGCTGAAGCTGTGTGGTGAAGAAGCAATGACACGCTGTGTGCATGAGCCCCACTGTTTTCAATGGAGCTTCAGCATACACAGTATTTTTCTCATGGAGGGGGGCTGGAACAGATCCCACATAAGGGAAGGGACGACTGCATTGGCTTTGCATTTAAAGGCACAGCTTCTGATGCAGAACCTGTTGAGGGTTACAATGTGTCTAAATAGTTTAGCAGGACCTGCATGAGCACCAAAATGCATCATCTTTAGGCACAAAAGTGGGTTTTGCATCCAGCTTTTATGAAGACTGGTGACACCTCGAAGGCTGTGCAGCTCCTGATTGCTACCAGAAACAAAAAGGATTATGGCAAATAGCTTTTGTTTGACTATTTATGCAGATTGACGAATACACAGCGGCCTCTGCTATTTTGCACATCATGAAGCAGCTACGGCTCTCATTTGGAAAGCTGCTTGGCAGGGATCCTGGTATGCAATTTTGTCACAAGCTAGACTTAAGACCTTGTAATGGCTTCATATTCATAATTGCGATACCACTGCTGTAACGGCCAATGCCCCTGCCATCCACCTTAAAATCCAGCCAGCCACCCCATATGGCAGAGTTCTGTGGTGCTGGAAAGAGGGACAGAAGCAGGGAGCCTGCAGGGTCTTATCATAATTCTTTGTTGCTTACTGACAGTAGGGAACTGGTCACATCATTTTGCAGCACCCCACTTGCCAGCACCACAAAGCTGACTGGTTATTAAAGCCAATTTTCAGGGTTTGATTAGGAAGGTGAGCATAGGTGCACCTCTGATGCAAGAGCTCAGCTACAAGTTTAGTCTCCTGAAAAATAAGCATAGTGTTTTGTGACCAGTTAGATAAAAAGAAGTGTAAGTACATGTAGCCATGTGAGGGGGATTGGTTTGGGATTGTTTTTTGAGTACCTTTTTCTTTGACCACACTGACCGCCAACATGGCAGATTGTACTAATAAAAGTAGCCAGCCCTTTCCAATCTAGGTAGTCCTGGCCCTTGAACTTGGTTGCAGAGTCTTTCTGAATAATTGAACTAGATGCTTCCCAAAGATATAATCTAGGATTGCTACCACAAAGCTTCCCCTAAGTGTAATACATTTCTTTGTACCTTTCTACTTGACCAGCTAAAAAAGACATATATGACAAGACCTCACCTTTACATTTATTTCCTTTGTAGAGGGATTGCCAGTTTAAACACTATGTACAGAAGATGAAGATTGTGCTTGGATAGTTGGGAGTGGAAGAGCCTGCTCCATTCACAGACCACGGGGTATTTGTTTCAGCAGAATCTAGAGTGTAGAAACACTTTGGGCTTCAGGATGTCACTAAAAAAACAAGTAGTAGTAGAAGAGTTAATTTATGGTTCTTGACTAAGAGGAGCAGCTCAGGATTATTTCTCCCATTGTGCTCAGCTGTGTTCCAGTATGTCACTAAACCTCACATTTTACAAAAAGGAAATTGCCTCCAGTAGGGCAAGTGACTTTCAACCTGGTCTCCGATCCCCACTGGCTTCTTCCAGGTTCAGGAAGAGAGGAGCAAAGCCTACATCAACCTTTCTACCCACCACTCCCCCCTTCCCTTCATTACCTCAGATTCCTAAAGGCAAAGAACATAAACTATCAAGAGAGACGATCAGGATTGTCATGTGTGGATTATTACAACTTTTCTTTAAAAGCTGTTCTCCCCTGCCCCACCACCATCACTTTCAGCAAAGTCTGCAAGCAATAAATCATAATCACCATCATCTACAACACATCATCATCAACTTCTGCTGGAAATGTCTACCTCTCCCAGATTTCTGAGGACACTACCTTGCACACACCATGCCTTTATCTTAAATGTGTTCTGGTTGTGTATGCATAAAATAAAATGCAATGCAATGAAAGAAACTTAAAAACCTAAACAAAATAATACCAGGAAGCACAAAAAGCCGTGTCTAGCCCTCCTGCCCACTTTACCTGCACCAAGCTACGGTCTATATTCTTCATCTGGTTCAGAATAGACTGAACAGCTTCTGAGGTTGTCCCCTGGCCCCCAATATCCGGAGTGTGCGTCTGGAAAGAGAAAATAAAGGAATTACACTAAGCTGGCCTCATTCACTAATACATAGAGTTCAGTTCAGTTAAACCAGGAATAGGGAATGTATGGCCCTCCCTAAATTGAGAGTGGGCTTCAACCTTTTCAGAACTGGGAACATATTTAGTCTAAATCCACATTTGGGAAGCCAGTTCTTAATTATTTGTACAATGCTAGTGTTGGCAAGGAATTTACTTCAGTAGCTCAGGCCGTACACCTGCCCCCCACCTACCAAATGAAGATCAATGGTTTCATTACTAGTCAAGACTCCATAGAACCATTGGTTGTTTCTGTACTATGCTCATTCCTCTGCCCCAGAGAAATGCACAGAACTCTAATCCAGGATGGATAGGGATTTCAGAAAATTGAAGCTAATGAATAAATTGAAAGGGACAATTAGGAGAACACTTGGTTGTTAACTTCCTGATCTGCAAGCACACATTCACACTTCGTTCTTTGTAGCTCTTGACAACTGACCCCTCCATAGCAACTGCCAGAGACAGAAGCTATTCTGTTTCCCTACAAATTCTGAGTATAACATACCGAGATGTGGAAGGAAAAGAAGCTGAACCAGCTGGCCATGAAGTGCATGTATTGCAGGATTGGGGTAGCTCTTCTCCCACTGCTCTCAATGGGATGGAAAAAAAGGGCACAAGCTCCAGAACTGGCAGAGCTCCTCTACCGCCTCTACAGGTGTGCTAGGAATTGGAGGGCTCTGCCTGTACTGTTTGGCACAACTCTCTTTTTTTAACCTCTCCTGTATTAAAAAAGTTCCCATACCAAAGAAATACTGGCTTCAGTCATTTCTATAGCTGCAGTAGTGATGTCAAACCTCCTCTGCAGCTGACCTCCCAAGCATCATAGGATCGTGCTCTTAAACATCTTATGGACTACAAGCCTCCTTGTCACAAGATTCCTCGATCTACTTGCAGGCTACTTGGATTTAGAGGACTGCCACCTGATCCACCACCTCTGTTTTGCCAATTGCTGCATCAGTCATCATTTCTCCAGGAATTGTTGCAACCTGTTTCTTATGAACATGGCACCCATATCATGGCAAGGCATTTTTCAGATTCCTTCCAGGGTGAACAATAAGTCAACTGGAGATAACTAGCAGTGAATCTACTAATAGGTATACATTTTCAAAAGAAAGGCACTCTGACACTGAATCCGGGAACTCCTTTAGCATGTTCCGAAATGCATTGATTCATCATAGGCCCAGGAGGAAAAAGTCAAGAACTCACATTTGGATCATCCATGGAGGCCAGGACTGCCTTGCGGATGACAGATGCATGGCTGTGCATTCTGCAATGGAAAACAGATCCAAGGGTTGAATGGCAACCCAAATGCCACCTCTCCTCACCCCATTCTAATTACATTGGAAAAAGCTGCCACTGCGTGGCGTACTGATTTCATTCATATTTATACCATCCTTCTTTTAAGCAGTCCAAGGGATTGTGTATTGTTCCCACATTCCATCCTTGGAAAGTAGCTACTGCCCAGGCTACTGTCACCCAAGTTAGTTTTATGGTAAATCTCTTACCCACATTCCCTCTCATAATTATGAACTGGGTTAACCCGATCTGAACAAAAATAGTTAACATTGCTTTTTTTTGGGGGGGGGGGGTGGAGAAAGGGCCTAAACACATACTTGAGGTGGTCCAGCATCATGCAGCCAGCCAGTAGCATGGCTGTGGGGTTGGCAATGTTCTTGCCAGCGATGCTCTTGCCAGTATTACGTGTGGCCTGGGGAGAAGGAGAAAGAAACCAAACACAGAGGTGAGACGCTTAGAAACTGTGGGATTTATAAGCAAGAGAACATTACAGTTTAGAGATCCTGGTGTTGCCAGTCTTATGGTGTCAATTGTTTAACCTTTCCACAACAATGCTTCATTTGAAAGATGTTAGGGATTATTAGAACTGACACTGGTTGCCTTGGGAACCATTTCTCCAGTTGCTGATGGCACACTAGGAGGTGGCATGGCAGTGGCAGGAATCAATTCCAACACCAGCCCACCAGCTGCACCCAAATAAAAAACTGCCACCTCTGCCTTTAAGGTGACCGTTTAAAAAAAAAGAACACTAATTCTGGACTCTTCAGTTCTTATAACACCCCTCTTTATACCATGCAATCCCACCTGCATTTGTGAAACTGCCCCCTTCCTCCCCTCTGTTCATGCTCAAACCCTGTCTTATAAATACTTAGGGGCAGGAATTTCTTTTTAGAAGAAATCACATGATAAGTAAGTAGGGGTTGGCAACATTTGGCCCACAACTCCATACCAAGCTGTTCCATATCCTCCATCTCCATCCCTCAGAGCCTCTGGATGCCCTGCAGGGATTCCTGCCCTCCACCAAGAAATTCCTCCATGTCAGCCTCCAGGAGAAACTATTTATATTTACATTTAAATAAGATGACAATCACTCCAAGCACACTACCACTGTAAACTTTGAAAAAGTGGAGCTCTTTCTGATTTCAAATTTCCGAGCTGTCAAAGTAGTCCCTTTAAATCACCATTCAGCTGTTTTCCCACTTCTGCCAGTAAACTAATTCCCTTTTCTCTCTGGGTCAGAGGTCATAAAAGTCAGGTGGGGGGGGGGGTCCTGGGGTGCAGTGTGTTGTTGTTGTTTTTTAACTTTGACAGTTTCTATGCACTGTCACAGTTGTGTGGGTTTGAAGGGGTGGGGAGTCATGGGCACAGTGGCAGGGGGAATTGCCCTGGCATGCATTGATCCATGGGTGCCATGGGTAATATCTACCCTGGCATGCATGGATCTATGCATGCCATGGGGAAAAACTGCACTCACGGATCCATGCATGCATGGATTCATGGGTGTCATGGGGAAAATCTGCCTGGGCATGCATGGATCCATGGATGCAGTTTTCCCCCCATGCATACCAGGGCAGATTTTTCCCCACTGTGCCCATGACTCCCCACCCCATGAACACATTCAAGTAGGACAGTGCGAAGGAGGTGTCAACGTTTTTTTAAAAACAAATCCCCCCCCCCCCAGTTCCCTGACCTCTGTCTCACAGGGAAAAGGGAACCAATTCACCAGCAGAAGCAGAAAACAGATGCATGGTGATTTAAAGGGACCACTTTGACAGCGTGGGAAATTTGAAATCAGAAAGAGCTTCATGGAACCACCGCGAGCACTGGGGGGGGGGGCGAATGGGCAGTTTGGCAAGACCTTTGGGATGGTTATGTTCCACCCTTCTGCCCACCCTCTGCCCACTGTCCCTCCCTCCTCGGTGCTGGCTCCAATCGCCATTCAAATATGAACTTTAACTCGAACTCAGATTTGATCATGGCAAACACAGTATGAACATTGTTTTGGTTTGGAATCGCTCCATCGATTTGAAATGATCCAGTTAAAAAAACTGTTCATCCTTAAGTGTGAATGAGCCCCAGGCTACTTCTGGCTCAAATTTCTTTGAAAGTTAGCTAATTTCTCTCTTTTTTAATTTATTACTTATTATTAAAACAAATACATCAAATCAACACAATTCTATAAAACTCACATCATACATCATATCGTTTCAAACAAACATTCAAACATTTCCAACAAATAACAAACAATGAGGAATTGTACATATCATATAACTATCCTATTGTATCTCTACAGCATATTTTACCCAATCCTCAAACAGTACTCCCTTCATTTATCCTTACTCTCTTCTCTGAAACCCTTACATCCATCTTACATTCTTTACCCTCTAGAAGATCTCAACTTTGTTCTTCTCTTTTTATTACTCCTGATCTTCTTAATTCTGATTCAACCTATATTCACACTATATCACACACTCCCATTATCATCTGGACTTCCTTCCTACCAATATCTGCTCATCTGCTGACTAGTTTGACTTTCTTATATTACCTTCATTACATATTCGTGTGGATCCTATCCTTAATTCAATATATTACATATTGTTTGATATCTATTCATAATTGTACAATAATATCAATACCATTTCTTCATATTGTTCCTAATAACAAAACGATAAAATCAGTATTTCTTCATTCTAATTCATATTAATACATATTCATTACCGATATCTTGCCCCAATTTTGTTCAAAAAATTTAATTACTCTGCCTTATTCCTCTACATAATTTTCATCAGGTTTACCATTTAGAGCTTGTGTCAATTTATCCATCTCCATCCCCTCATATACTTTTAATAATCAATCTTCTTTTGTTGGTATATTTTCATCTTTCCATTTACTAGCAAAACATGTTCTTGCAAGTGAAGTTAGCTAATTTCTGTGCTCAATGCAGCCCATGGATTCTATCATAACATCACTATGGGCCTATCCTACAGGTACAAGATGTTCTTCTTTCTACCATACTGCCTGTCTGTTTCAGTGCAAAGACACCTGGCTTCAAATTTTGGTAAAGCTAAAATTCTGGATGGCCTTAACCATGATTATTATTGGGGCCAAGGTCACACTCATTTACAATTAATACAAACGGGGAGAATTTGTTCCAAAGATGCTGTGTTCTGCTCCTGTTCTCTTAATGATATCAAAAAACACCTCAAACATTTCAGTCTCTACTAGTCCATCAATAAAAAAGTATTAAGGTGGCAGATACATATTCCTATCCTGAACCCTCACAAACCCACCCCCAGTTTTACCAGAACTTTGACATCTCAATCTTTTTCTAGCTCTCACCGTTTCAAAAACTGCATAGTTGAGCCCATAATTCGCCCCTGGTACCAGTCCTGGGCCCCCCACCAATCCAGCACAGACATTGTTGACGATGTTGCCATAGAGGTTAGGCATGACCATGACATCGAATTGCTGTGGACGGGATACCAGCTAGGAATTCAGAGAAAGCAGTGAGTGGGAAAGCATAAACAGCCATTAATGCCCCTTCTCTTCCCACCCTCTGCAGTCACCTTTAGCATGTTCCGATGGGTTCCAGGTCTGCCTCAAATCGGGCATAAAGACTTTGCTAATTTAAGCCTTCTTGTGAATGGCACGGCTTCAGTATCAGCACAGAATTTTACAATGTTTTTTTTTGGGGGGGGGGAGGGAAATAAAAAGCTCAGACATTTTATAATGCTCATTAATATAAAAAAAGTGTTTTTAATCAGTGTAAAGGCTGTCAGCACAAAGAGGACTGACCATGTAGGTGCCTCACTGAAGCGAAGTTAATCTGAACTTACAAAGTGGAAGTGTGGCTTTAGGAAAATGTGAGAGAACAAGTGTGGCTTTAGGAAAATGTGAGAGAAACTAGCTACTTTAAATCTCCTAAGGCCTTAATATAAAGCCTGAGCTTCACTGCCAGAGAAAATATTGAAAACCAAGGCTTGCATTTTTCTTGAAGAAGACTCAAGATTCCCACATTTGAAAATATAAGACATGAAACCAGGCCAGTATCAGCATACCTGCATTGTTGTGTTGTCAACAATCATACTTTCAAAGGTGATGTTTGGGTATCCAGATGCTACCTCTTTACAGCACTGCAGGAAAAGACCATCACCCAGCTTCCTTTAGGGGAGGAAAAAGAGGGAGCAAATCAGCCAAAGAGCACTGAACCAATCTGCTGCTAGGTACCACAGGCAGGAAGCACTGGTATTAATTGTAGGTAAGAAAAATAGTGTCTGTGGAGTATGGCTGGATATAGTCAGGCCTGCCTCTCCTTCTTTCTATGCTAAAAGGAAAACTGCTCCAAGGCACACTAGGCATTCCTGGAGAATGCGTTAAGACTGACATCATCTCCTAATGGGGAAAAGCTGTAGCACATTTACCAACAGTCAACTGATGACATGATGAGTGAAGCAAAGTAGCAAATGATGCTCCCCACACCCCCGCATCACATACTGTATCAAGGTGCACAAGACCTAAAGCCCGCAGAGTTGTTTTGGCTTTTGAGGCAGAAAATTTCACAAATCTTTCACCACCCTGTCACTAAAAACATAACAACAAAGTAAATAGCTAACCAGTTATTTTGGAGTCCCTCATGACCCCAAAATGGCTGTCTCACTCTGCCTAACAGAAGGGTTGACCCTGTTTGCCTGGGTCCCAGTGAAGCCATCCTGGTTTATCCCAACATCACACACATACATCTTACAACCTACATGATGTTGGCTTTGTGGACAGCTGTCACCTTCTTGCGCCCAGCTTCATGTGCCAACTTGAAAGCATATTCTGCAATGCGGAGGGACTTGACCTTGGTGATGATCTTCAGGCTCTCCACGACACCAGAGACACTCTGTGGGGAGAGACATACTCCGTATTGGTTTCCAGGTTTTACACTTCAAATGGGTGCCAAAGAAGTAATGGGAGTCAGGGAGGAAAGGAAGCCTACTGGGCAAGAGGATGCCAACCTTGACTCAGAGAAATGCTACCCTTAAGAAGCCATACTTTCAGCTTGTTGATTTCCTTCTGACATATCTAAACATGCTGCTCAGAAGCTATTTTTTACAGGAGCTGCATCATTCAATGAACAAGTGTTGTTGGCTATGCCTGCCAGTCTTGCCCTCTTGTGAAACAAAATAAAAGCCAGTTGCTTTTATTCTCATGCACAAGAGCCAATGTGAACAGAAACTCAGTTGGTCACTCCCATTTGTCTTGCTTTGACTCAGAACAACAGCAGCCAAGAAGTGCTGGGTGGAAACTCTGCAAAGTTTCTGTGGCAGTTTATATCAGGGAGAAGCGAAAGGGCTCTCTGTCCATATCATGGCTTGCCTAGGTAGCATAATTCCATCAGAGAAGGGATTCTTGAGATTAGGGGATATCTTGCCTGCTAGGCTGAGCCCCTGGAATGCTGGTTCCTAAAATCCTAACACAAGACCCAGCTCACATAATGCAATAAAAACAATGTGTTTGTCTTTTGTATTTTTTTTTTTTTTGTTTTTTTGGGGTTTAGTTTGTTTTTTCTTGTGTGTTGCTAGTTTGGTGTGTTTTTGGTTTTTGTGTTTTTTGTTTTTTTTGGAAAATGCACACTTCAGTGTGTCTGTGTTCACATCTCTGCTATTTAATAATGTGAGGTGTGACAATCTGTGAATGGGTGAATTTGCAGATCCCAAGGACCAACTCTGGTTCAGGCCTGCCCTGGTACCCTTAGCCCCACACACCCCAGGAATGCACCTGATCCTCAACTAAACTAGGTCAAAAAGGTTTTCCACCCCTGATGTACATGAAGTCCATGAAGTACAGAGTGCTTGTAAAATAAACAAGACTACCCAGATGGGAAATTGTCTTTCTCATTCAAATAAGACAGAGGTGCAGGATTGAGGAATACTGGTGAGTGGGGAGAGCTGAGAAAAAGAAAGCAAAGCTGATTCCTTCTGCCAATTAGTACCTCATGCTCCAGGCTGCTGTACTCGCCCTCTGTGTTCTCCCGGACAATAAGGATGTCAATGTCTTGGTGCCTGGTCGCCACTCCCGGAAGGCTTTTGCAATGAATCACATTTGCAAAGAGATCCAGGCTAGTGCTACAGAAGCAGAGAGGGGAAGGAGAAAGTCACATAATACAAATCTCTCAAATTACTCCAGAAAGTACTCTTACCATTCCCGCTCTCCCAGCCCTCAGCTTCTTCCCTGTCTTGCCAAGTGGCCCAGCCATAGAAGTGTCCTATTACTAATAATAAGCCTGGTATGCTTATCCCTGAAGTGGGATTTTCTGGCAGGCCTGGACAGGAGGTGACAGGCTGTTAGGCCTAACTAGGAGTGGGAAGCCCAAAAGTGCATCTACACTGTGTAAATAATACAGGTTGTCACCACTTTAACTGTCATGGTTCAATCCTATAGGGTCCTGGGATTTGTAGTTTTGTGAGGCCCCAGCACTCTTTGGCAGCAAAGGTTAAAGACCTTGTAAAACTACAAATCCCAAGATTTCACAGGCTAGCACTACAGCACTTAAAAGGTTGTCAAACTCCATTATCTTACCGCAAGAGGTTGTTCCGAGACTTGTGGGTAGGTGGGAGGTTATGGTTCGTCTCAATGTTTCCTATAAAGCCAGGAAAAGAGAACCAGTTATAAGGAGTCTCATATTTCCTGGGCCCAACAAACATGAATCAATGAGACATGAGAATTTCATAACAGTGTCTATAGTAACACACCCCCCCCCCCGATCCTCACTTGTCATATTCCCTCATAGGCTAGGAACAATAATACAATGTCAAAACTTGGAAATCTGGATTTAAAATGCTCTATTTGCCAGAAAGGCTCCAAGAAGCTGTGTGCAAGTTGCTGTTGTTAGTCTCAGCTCCTCCCTCCATAAAATGGGAACACCAAACCTTTCAAGGACAGGATGATGGCTTCCCAAAATAAAAGTTTAAAAATATTTCAATGCATGAACCTGAGCAGAGCTTCCAAAGAAAGCCTCTTCAAAGCTTTTTTAAAGGAAAACCTACAGTGCTCCCATTCCATCTGAAATGAACTGTGAGGAGTAAATAAATCACCTTGGATGATTTCTAGGCGAATGAGCAATGACCATGGGATGTTAGATATCTGGGGCCACATGACGTCCCAAAGGTCTATTGGCCATTGGGCTTTCAAAAATAAAAGCAATAAAATAAATAAAAATAAGGGGCAAAGAAGGATGACAAACCCAACCTCAGCATCTCCTGGTGGGAATTCCAATGTCTCCCATCTCACCCTAGTGAGAATTCCAATGTCTCCCATAAGTCAATACAATTAAACATGAGCAAAAAGACAGAAGCAAGGAAGGGGCACCATGTCTGAGCACCAGAAGGGCAAAGAGTTTCAGGAAGAACCAGCAAGTGAACCAAGAAGGCAAGAGGCAAGTTGCCAGCAAATGGAGGACAACTACTCACACTGTAATAGCTGGGAAAACAGGTATGGTTCCATATTTCCATTGTGAGACCCTATGTCTCCCCACCTCTGGAATACATCTTTGAAGCCACTATCAAGTCCTCTACTCCTTATGACATAGCAGCAAAGATCTAACCTTGTGCTCCTCCACAACCACCAGTTGTCTCAGGACCTGGCATAGAGGAGGAGTACAATTTTCAGGTGCAAGGAACTGGCTACGCTTTTTACTAGAACACCAAGCTCCAACACACAGAGCCAAGGGAAAATGTATACGCAGAATTAAAAAAATGTTGAACCTATGAACTTGCTTAAAATGGACTAGCTGCAATGATCTCACAGTCCTTGCAATCCTGGTTATGACACTCTTCTTTCAGTGGGAGTCATTTTGTTACTGTGGCTGAGCAACAGATCTGAAGAAACCATGGATGATCTACTGAAAGTCACCCAAAAATCTACCAGTATATCTCGATCTACCTTCTGACCACCCTTGAGTTGACAAACGACACAGAGACCATCTCCACTCCACCCTTTCATCTTGCCTTTGTAAGTGGGGTGGCTCATCCACTGCTGAGCAATTATATAGGCTGTCAAATATTTACCTTTAAGGGCCACACGGTTGCGCCGGATGGCCATCAAGGCATTCTTCATGTCCTCTTCAGATGCCTCTGAACTCACAAGAACCTCTTCAAAGTCCACAGGCACGCAGGCATGCCTGAATAAACAGAGAAGAACAGTCCAGGTCAGTGACTGTCAATCCCAGCTGGGACTTTGACAGCAGCATGAAGTCTCCTGGGTGTGTATGTCCGAATACTCAGAGTCAAGCTGCCTGTGGTTTATGGATGGCTCTGAGTCAGTGTGAAACACTGGTTACAGGGTCAGGCTGCAGCTTGGGAGATCCTGTTCTGAGCCCCCACTGTGCCAAGAGGTTCACTGGGTAGCCTTGTGTACATCTCTCTCTCTCTCTCTCAGCCTTACTTACTTCATGGAGTTGATGTGTAGATAAAAAGGTGAAAGAGGAGAGCCCTTGAGATCACTGAAAGAAAGGCAGGATGTAGGGCACACTAATAAATGCTCATAGGGTCACCGTAAGTCAGCAAGTGGCTTGAAGACACAGACACACATACAATAAATATTAAGCTCTGGAAACAGAAGCGTGTTGAGTTTTATACCTGAATACCTCCTTGACATGAAGCATGAGTTCTGGCCCAATGCCATCTCCAGGGATCATGGTCACCGTGTGCCGTCCCCCATATTTGGCAGGAGGTGGCTGCAAGGGAACAGAAATGGACACAGGCAGATGAGAACAAAATCTAGCAATTTCTCTTCCTTCTGGCAAGACAGTCTTTGCTGGGGTCCCCCCTATTGCTTGCTAACTAGGGGAGCACAGTTGTCTCCAAGATTGTTTGGTACATGGGGAAATGGGCTAGAATGTGTCTGTGTGTATTTCCTCACCATTATTATTCTTCCCTCTAAGGGCTCCTCGGTGCACAGGTTGGGAACTCCTGCTCTAAAAAGTCTACAACAAACTTCTAAGGAAATCCATAGCTCATCAGAATAGTTTTTAAAAAAATTAAATTCTCTACCCACAAGTAGAACTAAGCCTTCACAAGTTTATTCTCGTAAAGGTAATATAATGCATAATAAGATATTTATAGACTATTTATTATCAAAATGGATGCACTCTTCTCTAGAACCTGGTCCTGCACCATTTCAATTAGGCCTATTCCCTTTTGCAATCTTCAGTAGGGAAAATTCTTATACCTTCCACTGTCATTTACTGACATCCAGTTTGGGACTTCTGAATACTAAATAACTGAATGGGGAGAGGCTCTGACCATTGGCTATGACTTTTAGTTTAACATTGTCAGCACTGAGAAAACTACTTACAATTGTCTGTTGCTGAAGGTAAGGTGATCAGACCAGTTATTGGGAAGAAAAAAACAAAAAAAGAAAAAGGAAATTTTAGAGAGCATGTAGAAAATGTAATCCTAATAAAAACAATGCCTGCACAGAATACTCAGCTACATTTTAACAATCTTACATTATAGTCTTATAATGTTTATAACAATATTTATTTAAATTGTTTCTTAATCTTATTTTTATATTTACACTCCATATACTGTATATATTTGCACTCCATTACAATCTATGTTATTATTTTATGACAACGTCTGTTTATCCCTCTACAGTATCTGATTTTGTAAGACATTACATAATACTACCCACTCCTGATTTCATTAGTCTGATCCTACTATTGTCTCTCCAGGCATTAATTGTAAGTTCAATTGTTTTACTGTATACACTCATGTACTATGTTTCCCCGAAAATAAGACAGTGTCTTATATTAAATTTTCTCCCAAAGATGCACTAGGTCTTATTTTAGGGGATGTCTTATTTTTCCATGAAGAAGAATTCACATTTATTGTTGAACAAAAATGTTCAAAAAATTGAACATTTATTATATACTGTATATATATTTACATACAAAAACTTTGCTAGGTCTTACTTTCAGGGGAGACCTTATATTTAGCAATTCAGCAAAACCTCTACTAGGTTTTATTTTATGGGGATGTCTCATTTTCGGGGAAACAGGGTATAAGTCTAAAAATTTTAGTTAAAAAATTGACCCGAAAAACTTGAGTCGACTTATCCATGGATCAATGTAAGCACTGTACTTTAACTCTTAATTTTTTAAAAATGGAACCAACTCATTTAAAAAGGAAAGATTTTTTAAAAGGTGAAAGGAAAGAATATATTCTGTCTTGGAAGCACTGACACCCACCCCCCACTCTCATCCATGTAGCATTTAGTGTAAGAACAAACATTTATGCCCTCTGGAATTTTGTAAATTCTTTGGCATCATTTTCCTTTGCTTCATTTCTTAGATCTTTTGTTATATGCCCCTAGGTTTAACCTCGTCTTATCCACAATCAAAATCCATAATTTTGGCCTCAAAACCTGGCTTCAACTTATGCATGGGGTCGACTTATAGTCGAGTATATGCGGTAGGTCTACTTTGGCTGCTTAGAGATACTTATTTCCTACTGCTATTTCCACAAATTTTTGCAGTAGTTTATAACTGGAAAATAGTTTATAATATATTTTCTTTGTGTTTCTAGCTCCTCGAAAATTGTATCCCCCCCCCCCCCCCCCCCAAATTTATAAAACTGAATGAAACAAATCCTGGAAATGCTGAGAAGCAATAGAATCTTGGACGTGGTGGAGCTGTCCACAAGTGATTTCTTTAAATTAGATTTTAGGATTAATAAGACTTAGAATAGATTGATTAGAACTGCGGTAGCATACCTCTTCTCTTATCTCTCTTTGGACACTGCTTAACCAGTCTTGGACCGAGAGAAAGACCTACAAAACATAAGCGGCTTTTTTTCCCTCTTCTTCCCTTTCTGTCTAGAGGGACAGCCCTCCCTGAAGGGAGAGGGAGGTTAAATATAATATAAAATAAAAAGCAGACTATTGAAACTTTAAGAAGGAGTGAACCAGAGAGGATATAGTAGGTGTTAGAAGGCTAGTGGAAGTTGTTACGAGGTGAGTGCAAAGCAAGAAAAGTGAAGAAAAAGAGAGGAAAAGTGAAGGAAAGGACTTGGAAAGTAAAAGTAAAGTGAAAGCCTCGATTCAGGAAGACAGGAAGCCAAAAATCCCCCCTTTCTCCTAAATTGGGACCCAAGGCGGCTCACAACACACACACATAAAAACACTTTAAAACAACACTTTAAAACAATTAATATAATCCATTTAAAACAGTAAAAAGTCACTGGTCCATCAAACTCACTGTTTGATGGACCAGTGACTTTTTACTGTTTTGAATGGATTATATTAATTGTTTTAAAGTGTTGTTTTAATGTGTGTTTTTTTTGTGTGTGTTGTGAGCCGCCTTGGGTCCCAACTTAGGAGAAAGGCGGGATAAAAATAAAATAAATAAGAGGAAGGTGAAAGCAGAGATTAAAAAAGACCGTGATGGGAGGAGGACGTGAGAAGGGACCACTAAATTTTATAGGATGGGGCAAGTGAATGGGAGAGTGGAAGAAGGCACTGTAAAGTGTGATAGTCTGAGAAGGAGAGAAAGAGAAAGAGTGCAACGGAAGGAGGTTGGGAGATGGGACAACAGAGTTTCATAAGACAAGGTAAGAGGAAAGGAGAGAAAGAAAGTGATGGAAGGAGGACAGGAGACGGGACGACGAGGAAAAAAATATTATCCATTGGGGGACCTTACATTGAGAAATTTACAGCACGAGAAGGTGACAGTCTGAGGAGAAGGAGAAGAGAAAGAATACAACGGAAGGAGAACAGAGGACGAGGCTGCGATTGGAAGAAAACATCAAATTGCCCCGAAAAAGTTTATCTGCTTGGGCAGTCTGCGAGGTTTGGATAAGACTAAATTACACCTTGCGACTCATTACTAAAGCTACTTTCATCAGTTCTAAAATAAGGAGGAAATATAGTTTCTAATTAATGAACTTGATTTATATGACTTAATTAAAGTAACGGTTTCTACATAAGTAATTAATTAAGTCAGCGAATTAAGATAACATTATTCTTTGAAGACTCTTTTAAAAAAATTGTTAAAATCTCCAAGAAAATTAATTGGGTTAGCACTAACAAGTAATTAATTATTCAATCTTGGAAACTAATTTGGGGTTTGGTTTTTTATCTGTTTGTTAAATTACTGTTAAAATATTGTGCCCTGGGAATGGAATGAAGAATTAGAACATGAGTAAACTGATAAATTTAATCTGATTTGAATAGAGGAAGTTCATGTACTGGCATTTGAATCTGGGGAAAGTCAGAGAATTTATTTAGGAATTTGGCAGTGTTGGATTCAGTAGAGCATAAATTTCTAACAGGATCTCTAAATGTCCCCAAATCTACCCCTAGGGCTGTTATACCAGTACGTATGGAATCTCCATTGCTGTTCAGTTAAAATATTAGCCCAGAAAACAGGCATTTATTATTGGCTTGAGATATTTTTTCAGCTGGTTTCCCCTTTAGTTGTAATGGCATACAAAGAAATGAGTCCAGACTCATGGGCTACAAAAATCTGTTATCTTATTTCCAGATTAGGATTTTCAACAAACTATTTAGTTGCAAAAGGCTATAATGGGGCTCAACTAGAATTTGCAAGCTGTTTATCTGATATTGATTTCCAAGAAAATGCTGCATTAGTGGATAATTGTCATTTGGTTACTTTGTATAAGAATTTCATCATTTATCCGGGTAAACTCCTACCTTATTTAGCCTTTGCTTGTCTATACAATCTTAAGTCCCTTTCAACTTGAAAACCCAATACCTTGACCCTCTTGTACATATCAGAGATGATGCTCCTTTAAAAATAATATTTTTATTGGCAGGAACTTATTACTAGGTATCCTATTGTACAGGATACAATCCTATTGTACAGTGAAGTACATCAAGTTAGCTCTGACAAAAAGAGAAACTTTTAAATTGACTAGTGACAAGATATAATCTTAGTCTAAATTGGAATGTTTTATTATCAGTTTAATTGTCCTGTTTTTAATCTATATTTTAATATGATATTGGATTATTTTATGGTTGTATGAAAAAGCCTGGTTAATGTAAATAA
The DNA here is from genome assembly GCA_034509955.1 of Urosaurus nigricauda. Lineage (NCBI taxonomy): Eukaryota > Metazoa > Chordata > Lepidosauria > Squamata > Phrynosomatidae > Urosaurus > Urosaurus nigricauda. The sequence continues at coordinate 143,566,888 of JAOEGL010000002.1, read as the reverse complement.
ACTTGGATTTGAATTAATTGTGGGAAAGTAACATTGATTCTTCTTTATTTAAGAGACTAGTCAAGAAGCAACTACGTAAGAATTGATTTGGGAATTTGAAGGAATAGGGAAAAAAAATGAAATTGTGTTATATTTGATAACTTAGTCTATATAGTTAAAACATAAGATATATTTGATATAGTTAATACATAAGAGATAAAGGATAAAATTGTTTAATATCTAATAAAATTATTGCATTAGGTATATCAGAGCATATAAAGTTGCTTTTTGATGGCTAATGGTATATAATTAGAAGAGAATATAGCTATCTCAATTATGAAGTTTGCTAAGAAAAATTCCCACTACTATACTAATCACAAGAGTTAAAAAACTGAATATTAACAGAAGATTAGTAATTGGAAATAAAATACCTGTAAGAATATTATTTTTGGAAGAACAAGATGGCCCCAGGAACAAAAAGAACTGTATAGGTTGCAACTACTTCACAAAGAAGAGGTTCAACAGATGTTTCTAAAAGAACCTCAGACCCTACCTCTATTTTTCTTGAAGAATTAAAAAAATAAAATAAAGAAGAAATGTGTTTGGAAATCAAACAGGAACTGAAAATTTCTAGAAAGGAAGTCAAAGAAGATATGCAACGAGAATTGAACACCTTTGGAAAGAAATTAGGTAAGATTACCAAAGATGTTGAAGGTTTTACAGATGGAAACAAAGAAGTTGAACATGAAGACAGAAAAATTGGAAGGATCTACAGGAGAACTACGAGATATTCTCAAAAGGAATGAAATCTTGATGCAGGTGATCGGTTTACTGTGATAAATGATTAAAGTTGAGAGAGGTTCCAGAAGTATCAAAAGATGATTTATCAGGCAGGATTATTTCAGAGTTAGTTACTGTAGCTTCGTGGAGACATCAGAAAAAGAAGTGGGGAAATGCAATGGACAGAATATTCAGAGTTAACGGTTGTGGCTAAAGAGGAAAATTGATATACTCAAAATAGATAAATTAACAAGTTGGTTGAATTAAAAAGAAACAAAGGAAATTTATTTTAAAAGTTGTAATCGTTTCTCTTCACAGAGCTGTATCGTGGTGAGATGTGAGAGGCCAACCTCCCCTCTTGTACAGTGGGGCAATTGTCTCAGATAGCAAATGCTTACAGGCAGCCTCCTGGGTTGTTCCTACTGGGTTGTTCCTACTCAGCCATTTCCCTCAATTGAAGGACAGTGCTGTGCATTGCACCCCACCTGCCCTTATTAGTTTTACTAGTTTTATTTATATAGCGCTGTACATTTACACAGTGCTGTACATGCGACCTTATAATTAGATGGATCCCTGCCCTCAGGCTTACAATCTAAAAGAGACAACACAAAAGGAAGAGGGGAAGGTGGTGGGTGCTGCACAGGATAGCATTCTCCTATCACTACTCTTGAAGTAAGATTCAACTGACAGCCGGCTGACTTCTCTTGCTCTTTGGCTTTAACAGCACATTGTCTTAGGACAGGGGACTGTGGCAATATTAGACTGTAAGCTTGAGGGCAGGGAACCGTCTAATTATAAGATGGTATGTACAGCACTGTGTAAATTTACAGCGCTATATAAATAAAGGTTAATAATAATAATAATATGCAGCAGGCTGTGATAATGTGCAGTAGGTCATGATTGTTTCCTTGAGGGATCTCCCTGGGAATCTCTCTCCACTTCCAGCATCGCTCTGAGATAAAGATAATAAGAATGAGCTATACAAACCGAGGCCACATTCCTGCGGTTGCTGCCTGTCAGAGCCTGCACCTGCAAAGGGACAGGAAAAACCAGGTTAACTTTCAGAAGGACATTTGGAGAATCAGAATGGAAAAGAGCTATTTGAGATTAAGCAGGCCTTAAACCAGGGTTGGGAAACGTGGTCTAGATAAGGTGACGAATGATGGGGCTTGAAATGCAGCAACTTCTAGTGGGCCTTACTTTCCTCCTATGGAGTTTATCATATGACGGAATTTGGGGGTATAATGCAACGGCAATCCGAACACAATCATAGGGCTTCACATTATTGCAAATGAGTGTATCTCACGCAATTTCGGGCAATGGGAAGTCATTCCGAACGCAATCATGGGGTTTCATGTAATTGCGTATTAGAGTATCTCACTCAATTTCAGGCAATGGGGGGTCATTTTCGGGAAATGGGAAGTCATTCTGAATGCATTCCGAATGCAATCAGATTTCACGTAAATTCGCTAAACTAGCAAATTCACGTGAATTCGAATTGGCTCCTTTTGAAATTTTTGAGAAATTCCTCCCATGTGATAAACTATTATGTTAGGCATCCTGTCTGCCTCCACAGAATCCTAGTTTCATATGAGACTCGGGCTGTGTTCACACTGGAGAAATAAACCGGTTTAAGTGCCGTGGCATCAATGCTGTGAAATTCTGGGAATTGTAGTTCGTTGTGGGGCCCAGAGCGGAGCAGAGCTCCGCTCTGGGCCCCACAACGAACTACAATTCCCAGAATTTCACAGCATTGAGCCACGGCACTTAAACCGGTTTATTTCTCAAGTGTGAACGCAGCCTTTGGTCCAAACCACACTGCAGAAATAATCCAGTTTGAGACCGCTTTAATTGTCCTCGCACAACACTAGGGGGATTCTGGGAACTGTAGTATTGTGAAAGACATTGAGCCCTTCTCCCACAATGAACTACAATTCCCAGGATTCTCCAGCACTGTGCCAGCCAGGGCAGTTAAAGTGGTCTCAAACTGGATTATTTCTTCAGTGTGTTTTAGACCTTGACATCACTTTCTGCGACTATTCTGGCAAAGGAGCAGGGTGACCCAGCGAGGTCCTTTTCTTCTTCTCCTTCTTCTTTCTTCACCGCCATGGAGGACAAGGCACCTCAAATGTAGGACATTTATGAGGGGAAAAAATGTGGGACATGACACAAATTTGTACAAAAAACAACACACATATACATGTAAACTCATGTTTCTTGGTCACACTCAAAATGGAGGCCAGTTTTTTATTTATTTACTTTATTATTTATATTTATTTATGTTTATGTATTTATTTTTGGGATTCCTCCTGGACATAATGTAGGACAAAGCAATGGAAAAGGAGGACACATCTCTCTCTCTCTGAGGTGAAGGTGAGCGCCAATGGCTTTTACTATATAGAAAACTCTCCTCATTAAGGCCACCTTTCAATCATCTCCCTCAGCCTTCGGGCCGGCCAATCAGAAAGAACCTTGCCACAACTAGTCCCGCCCACCTCCGCCTGTAAAGAGGACCGCCCCTTAAGAACGTTCAGCGAGGAGAGGGACCAATAAGAAAAAAAATCCCCCCTCCTCCTTTGCGCCCCGCCCACTATTCCCCGTCCACCAATCAGAAGCGTCGAAGCAGAAACCCCCGCCGCACTTCCCCCCCCGCTGCCCTCGAGACCAACGGCCGCAGTTGCCATGGCAACGCCTCCCCGAGTCGAGGCCTAGTCTCTCTCTCTCACCGAACGAGGGGACAGCAGCAAGGCCGGCCTCCTCCAGAGCTGCCTGGCGGCGCCCAGTGTTGCCGAAGCGGCCATCCTTGACTTTCTCCTTGGGAAGGGGAGGGGGCAGGGCAAGCAAGAGAAGAAGAGGGGACGATTGAAAAATATATAATAGGCTAGCCTCGTCCAGAGATAATAACGCGAGAGCTTGGTCACGAAATCTCGCGAGACTTGAAGTGGCTGTGGTCAAAAGCCGGGAACTCTGGGAGTTGTGGTCCAATCCTCAAACATCCGGGCACTTGAGACAAAACACACACACCCAGAAGAAGAAACGTTAAAAAAGCAGAACTTCCGGTATCCAACCGGAAGTGGTGTTGCGCATCTATGGTTTTTTTCCAGCCTTCCTAGAGCGGTTCCTTAGTGCGTTGATAAGCCCCGCGCATGCGCAGTGGCGCTCTCTTTTTTCCGCTCGGCGAGGTGAGTGAAATGGCGGCCGTGCTGCTTCTGCTGCTGCTGCTTGAATGTTAAGATAAAGGAGGCCCCAGGCTTCTCTCTCTCCCGCAGCTCAGTCCTAATTGACTTCCCTTTGACCTTTTCTTTCTCTTTCAGACCCGCAGCCATGGGACGCCGACCCGCTCGTTGGTGAGTTCCCTCCCCTCCAGGATAAGTATATATATAGATGAAATACATATCAATATGTATATAATACATTATGTAATATAACATTATATATGTGTGTGTACATATATATTATATATATATATATAATAAGTCCTTCCTGAATCTTCGTTAGCGAAGAAAAGCCATATATATATATATATAATATAAATTACATATAAGATATATATATTATATATATAATATGTATATTGTACATATATTATATATTACATATATATGTATAAATATATGTAATATATATGCATATATATTTTATACATATTATATATATATATATATATATACTATATATATATATGTACACACACATATATATATAGTGTTATATAGTGTACATATATAGTATATGTATATGTACCCTGTTTCCCCTAAAGTAAAACATCCTCAGGAAATAAGACCCAGTAGAGGTTTTGCTGAATTGCTAAATATAAGGCCTCCCCTGAAAGTAAGGCCTAGCAAGGTTTTTGTGTACACTATATAATAAATGTTCATATTTTTTCGGTTCAACAATAAATGTGAATTCTTCATGGAAAAAAATAAGACATTCCCTGAAAATAAGACCTAGTGCATCTTTGGGAGTAAAAAATTAATATAAGACAATGTCTTATTTTCAGGGAAACATGGATATATATATATATATATATATATATAGCATATATTTATGTATATATGAGGATTACAAAGTGAAAGCTAGCAGCACTCATATCAATTAAAAAGCCCATGCTCCTTAGGTCCAAATCACACTGCAGGAATAATAATCCAGCCTGAGACCGCTTTGACTGCCCTGGATCAATGCTAGGCTCTTCTGGGAACCGTAGTCTTCTCGTGGCACCTTGAGCCTTCTCTCTCAGGGAGACTCTGGTGCCGTGACAAACTACAATTCCCAGGATTCCCCAGCACCGAGACAGGGCAGTCAACACAGTCTCAAACTGGATTATTATTATTATTTCTGCAGTGTGGTTTGGACCTTAGTCATGCTCAAGATGGAGGATGCCCAGATGTCATAACTACGAAGGAAGATGTATTATTTATTTGTTTGTCCCAAGTTGGGACCCAAGGCAGCTTACAAGATATATATATATATATATATATATGCTTAAAGAGAAAGAGGGTTGAAGGAGAGGAGAGAGAAGGAAGGATGAGGAAAGGGGGGGGGAAGGAAGGGGTAAAGAAAAGAGTATAAGGAATGAGGATGGAAAGAGAATGTTACAAGACTTATTAGCAAGGAATATGGAAGAAGAGAAGTGAGTATGAATCATCTTGTAAAGTTATATCGATCATGCTCCCAAAAGCCTTGGCCGTCTTATTAGAAGTTAGAAAAAAACATGTAGGACATTTTGAAATCCCTCCTGGACAGAAAGTTGGAATGGAGGACATGTCTTGGAAAAGGAGGATGCCCGGTCACCCTGAACGAGTCATGCTCTCTCAACCTCAGAGGATGGCAATGGCAAGCCTCCTCTGAACAAATCTTGCTAAGAAAAACAATGATAGGTCCACTTTAATGTCAGCATAAATTGGAAATTACTTGAAGGGACCTAAATGAGAGCCAGTGTCCTGTAGCGGTCTGAGTGTTGGACTTTGGAGACCAGAGTTTGAATCTTCATTAAGCCTTGGACACCCAAGGACTCTGGGCATGTTACACTTTTTCAGCCTCAGAGGCTGGCCAAGACAAACCTCCTCTGACAAATCATGACCAGAAAACCCAATAGTAGGTTTGCCAAAAGTCAGAAATGACTTAAAAGAGACAAAACAACAAGGAAGGGGAGATTTCAGCAGCCGCCAAGCTCCTCTGTCACCCGTTTCTCTCCAGATCGTGATCAGAGGTCAGAGGATCAGTTTGCTAGTTAATCGTGTTAAGTTAAACATTAACCGATCGTGGGTTGGGTTTTGCCCTTCTGGGTTCACCATGATTTTGCCCCCAGTACCTGAATTTTGCTGGAATAAGAGCTTAGATGGGCTTTTGTGTTCACAAAGCCTTCCTGGTTAGTGAAATGGTTTTTTAGGTAGTGGCTGCCATGTGACCTGATCTGATTTAGTGTGGACATTTATATTGGAATAGAAAATGAGAATATAAAGTAAGGCACGAAAGCAAAAGGAGAGGAACGCCTACCCCTCTTTACCTACAGCAGCTGCTCCAGCCCCTTAAAATGGCTGCCCTCTGAATGGGTGGAAGAGGGATGAAACTTGAGTTTTTCTATGCATGGATCCAGGCCATTAAATACACCACGTTCCTGTTCTTTATTAGGATCATAGAAACAAACGACCTCATTTCCCAAACCTACTAGCTAAAACATTGATCAGAGCTCACAAAACAGTTATTTGCAGCTATTTGCTGTATGATAGCATTTGTCTCCTGGCCCTGAATCATTTGTCCAGGGTTGCTGCAAACCATGCTGAGGTCTACTAAAAGTGCTGGGGGGGGGACAGGTTGACACATTTAAGGCTAGCTGATTTGTTTTAGCATGGATTTTTGTGGCTCACAATCCATATTCTCAGCTACGTTATGGTCCCATGCATTTGTTTGTAAACTAATGAGAGCTTTTTAAAAGCATATGTGCAATGCATTCAAATTCAATAGTTGTCCACACCTTTTAAGCATGTGTTATACAAACAAATTCAAGGTAGCCTAGCTTTTTCAGAAGAACAGGTCTGTTGTCATATTTACTGCCCTCCCCATCTCCCTGGACAACTTTGGCCAATAAATACAGATGGCTATTTCTCATTCTTAGATTATGGAAATACAGTGTCCTGATACAGGGGGATGGGGCTCCACTCAAACATTTGGGTAGGCCAGTAAATTGTGGGATTATTTACAAGGTTTATGTCAAGGTTTGGTCTGCATCTTAAGCCAGTTTCTGAAGCCTCATCTATACTGAATGATCTTGGCTACAAAGGTTAGTGTCCTAGAGAGGCAAGGACTTAGCCAGCTGGGAGACTTCAACCACCAGTATTAAGGGGTTGCTTTTGAAACTCAGCATTTTTGGTTAGAATATTAGGATACAGAACCTGATTTCTTTAAAGTATTCAGCTGTTATAGTGACTGTTTTGGATCCTTTTTAACATTCTCTTTTCACTGTGCCTTTTTCTCTAGCTATCGGTATTGCAAGAACAAGCCTTACCCCAAGTCCCGCTTCTGCAGGGGTGTTCCTGGTAAGTAGAGTGGCAACCCAAGCTAACTAGCATTTTGCTTTTTTCGTTGAAATAAATTGTACATGGAGTTCTCTGCTTTCAGAAAGCAGCATAAGATTTAATCTGATATAGGATTCTTGAGAGAGGAAGAATCAGTAACAATGTCAAAGTGGTATTAATTTGACCAGTAGCTTTCCCACCTTTGATTGGTAATGTCAAAGGGTTCAGGGTTTTTTTTGCCTGCCTGCTCTGTACAAGTGGATGATACTATTACTTTTCCTGCAGATCCCAAGATCAGGATTTTTGACTTGGGTAGGAAGAAGGCTAAGGTTGATGAATTCCCCCTCTGTGGACACATGGTGTCAGATGAATATGAGCAGTTGTCATCGGAAGGTAAGGAACACTGAGAGATCATGGAGTTTGCTGTTGGCTGTGATGTTGTGCTCTGCCTCATTTTGTCCACCTCACCCACTCATTCGCTCTGCCCCCACAGCTCTGGAGGCTGCCCGGATCTGTGCCAACAAGTACATGGTGAAGAGCTGTGGCAAGGATGGCTTTCACATCCGAGTGCGCCTGCATCCCTTCCACGTCATCCGTATCAACAAGATGTTGTCATGTGCTGGAGCTGATAGGTGAGAAATGGCTCAAGACATGGCTCTGATGGTAACCTTGTGGGGAGGGGTAGCATTGAGTGCAGTCAATTAAGCCGACCAGCCCCTGTTGCTGTCAGTGGGTGGTGTGCAATGACTGCGCACAGCAAACTCCCCTGGTTGTGTACGTGCTCCGTTCCTTGTACAGAGCACCTTAAGGGACCTTGGGAACACCTTTGGCTCTTGGTGAAGTAGCTTCTGTAGTGATGGGCTTTATTGGCTTGCATTTTCACACGTTTTACTAAGAAAGCTTGATTACTGGTGTTGTACCACAGTTCACTCCTTGCAGTTTATATGCTAAAATGTTATTTTTTGGTTTGTTTTTAGGCTTCAGACTGGAATGCGTGGCGCCTTTGGCAAGCCTCAGGGCACAGTAGCTCGTGTCCACATTGGCCAGGTTATCATGTCCATTCGTACTAAGGTGCAGAACAAGGAACATGTTATTGAAGCACTGCGCAGGGCCAAGTTCAAGTTTCCTGGTAGACAGAAGGTAATGTGTGGTGACCAGGCCTTACTTTTCTTACAGCGCAAGTCTTAAAGATGTCAGTGCACTAAATAACACCATATGCTTGTTTGGTTGCATTTATAATATACTGAACTCATTCTGGACAAAAGGTTCTGTATCTTATCACTCACCTTGCTTATAGTCTGATATGGGAGGCTGTGACTTATGGGAATTCTTAGGCAACTTGGAGACCACTTGATATGTGATAGTAGTAGGAGTGCTTGTGTTTAGTCATTTTTAAAGCACACATAGAAGAAATTTGGGGGTAGTGGGTGAATTTTCTGATAGCTCTTTTTTCTCTCTCTGTCTCTCAGATCCACATTTCCAAGAAATGGGGCTTCACCAAATTCAATGCTGACGAGTTTGAAGAAATGGTGGCTGAGAAGCGCCTCATCCCTGATGGTTGTGGAGTAAAATACATCCCCAACAGGGGCCCTCTGGACAAGTGGCGTGCCTTACATGCAGCATGAGGGCCTCATTTGTTAGAATGCTCCATTGTTTTATTCTTGAGGAAAGAGTCACGAGAATAAACAGTTCTATCTAGTTCCTGTGTGGTTGTAAAGTTATGGGCAAGGGTGGAATTATTGGAACTTTAGAAGATGTGTTTAATTTGCTTTAAAAGGCATTTATGAGATAAACTTCAGTTCTCTATTAGCATCTTGCTCTCTCTCTGGTGAGTCGCAAGCTGTTTTATCACAAGCTCTCAAGGAAGCAGACAGAATCACAGTACCATCCAGGCACCATAACTTTGTTTCTTTATTGTAAAGATACCAAATTATAGACGTTCTATTTCAAGCAGTTTATTTTCCTTTAAGCAGCCTAACTCTGTAGTGCACAGCCACTATTGGGTACATTCAATGTGACTGGTTTGCTCAGCAAGTTGCCCACACAACCACATTTTTAATTTATGTACAGGAGATGTTTCTTACGAGCAGGAAAAGTAAAGCTGTTGAAAGGATTTTCTAGCTGTTGGCACACAAAGACCTTGTGCAAAGGTGTGAGGGTTGAAATACAGACCTAGATTTGGCACTCCTTAGTATATTGTCATAGAAGACTTCGAGAACTTATATTTACATAAAATGTATCCTGTAGACTCAGACTTTCTTACTTAATTTTTTGGTTATGAGTTTTATGTGACAGAAGGAGGCATACACAAATAAGACATGTAACGTGGTTGGTTGCCTTGAGAGCTTTGATAAAACACTCTTAAACTGGCCTAATTAAAGAATCATATTACCTCTTTTTTATTTAAGGGATTTATGTAAGGAAAAATGAGGATGTAAACTCCAGAATGAGCACTTATGTTTAGGAATAGAACAAAAAATGGAACTCCATGTGCCCATTTTTGAATTTCAGAATGGAAACACTGCAGATATAATTGATCAAAGAAAGCCACAGAGTTACCTAAAACCAAAAATCGCAAAGGTATTCAGCGATGTCAGTGAAATATCCTGGGATTGATTTTCCTTCAGCTGAAAGAAAACAAGGGGATTATCAACAGGAAAAACATGTTCAGGTCTGTAGGATACAGAGGAGTGCACAAGTAGCAAGTCTCGCAGTACCCACCCCATTCACACTGAATTTACTTAATTTCATTATTTACTAGTCTACTTCAGAGCTAATTTAGTAGCTTCTATATAGCCCGGGATGTAAGGGGGAGTGACTTGAAAGTAAACCACTTGCCATGTTTCAGAACATATGCTTCAAATGCTATTGGTGAAGGCTGGACTAAATTAAATGACACTGTCAACATCAAGGATAATATAATCTGAAGGGTTAGAAATTTGCCATATCAACAAAAAACTCATCTAGATAATATGCCAAGTATCCTCAACTTGAGCGGAGTATTTAAATTTTCACAATTGTGAACTTAGGCCTTATGGAGAGCACATTCAGGACAGCAAAGGTGCTTCTGTGACCTGATCCTTGGTTTACGCTATGAATGAGAATACACCAAAGCATAGGGTGGGGAGCTTTGTATGCCAGTTCACGGTTATTTTCTGATGGCACAGCTGCCACTGAGTTCCACAATCCCTTCCTACTGTTAAGTAGGGTAGGCTTAGCTTGCCAGGTTCCTACATGGAGGTACTATTTACTATGGCTAGAATCCAGTAAGCAACCTTCGAGCTTCACTCCTTGGTCATGATTTTGATACTATTGCCATGGGCATAACTCACTCTCCCTGCCTACTTGGGAACCCCCAGCTGTTTGGGAAGATGAAGGGCCATTCTGTCAATGGTCAGAGCACAATTGAATTATATTTCCATCAGGGAGTCAAGCCAGGAGAAGTTACTTAGTTAAGTATAAGCTGACACAAGATTCTGGCTGTTATCTTTTTCTTACCCCAGTCCCTTTGCTTCACCCAGTCTCAAGGAACAGCTGAAAATTCAGAGTTCTCGTTGGGCCTTAGGCGTAAGCCGCAGGTTCACCTCTACAGGATAGTGGTCACTGATTTCTAAGGCCTGTGGAAATGGGATGGTAAGGATTATTTGGGTTTCTTCCCATTACATTCAGCAAAGTATCTGGGGCAGCAGCCATTGGATTTGTTTCAGAGCGAGCCTGTAAAGTGCACTCACCTCTTCTTCAGATAGTCCAAGTGCTTGTGTGAAATTGAAAGCCATGGCTGATCTGGGCACAACAGCACCAAGGAGCTCTTCCCCATGGACTATAATCCTAGCAGGACGGGAAAAAACACAAGTGGTAAATGGTAGGGCTTCATTGCTTTATGTCCAACAAGGTGAGCAGGCTACTTTGTGGGTAGCCAACTATGCCATAGCCAAATATATTTAATAGACTTATCTATGGCAAAGATTCAATAGTACTGCTCAAGCATTGCATTATTCTACTCTCAAGTTGAATAGAGATAAGAGCATGATCTTATTTTTAGGTTTGATTTGTGGCCATCTGTTAGCCATCCCAACGGGTCATGTCATTCCAATTTGCTTCAGCTCAAGCCGGCTTGCTCCAGAAATAGTTGTTCATTATCATTTGGAGAGCCACAGGTTTCCCAACTCTGCATACCAGAATTGTGAAGACAGGCGTGCTCTTGTGGCTGGTGTTCCTGAATTTTTGATGTCCCTGACTTTGGAGAAAGGAGTTGGCTGGGTCTCAAGTCAATACTTTGGTTCAGTACCTGTCATAGGCACAGCAGGACCGATGGCTGACTGTCGTGTCCTCTGTGTCACCAATGAGCCAGTGGAAAGCAAGGTCGCTCCGCAGGCGGATCCCGGCCCAAGCGTTCGGTGGGATATATGCCCCCGCAGCATTCAGGTCTCCCAGCACCATCACGTTCTGCTCAGATGCATGTAGGGGGAATGATGGCGCATGAGTATTCATCTCTAGTTAGCAGCCTCCTCCAGCCCCACATTCATAAGGTACCTGGGTTTTCCACTGTTCCATCAGTTTGTTGCACACGCCAAACAGCAAGTCAAGTTCATGGGCAGCTTCGCGGGGACTAGCATGATGTACTATTAGCACAAAATCCAGGATGGCTATAGTTGCGTAGCAGTGGTTCAGATGTTGAGAGAGAGAATTTTATAGGTATTAAGAGAGACAGCCCTGTGATCTTGTTTTCGGCTTTAAAAGGTATATAGCAAATCCCACAGCACTTTGGAGATGAACTGGGAAAAAGAAATTTCTAATGGAAACTTTCTTAGATGACAGTCCGTGTTTATCAGTGATAGTGTGTAAAACTTTATGCTAGAAATTTCTTTTTTCCCAGTTAGCCTCAAATGTTTTACATGATTTCCCTATACAGTTTTATAAGTAATCACATAGATAGATCCACAAAAAAGGCAGTAAATAATGCATTTTTAAAATAAAAGTTTCTTTCCATATAGCTGGAAAAATTGAGAGTGGGTGTGGGAAATGATGCTGAAATTCCAGAAAATGTGTATGTTTTTAATGTAAGAATGCATGATTAGGGCTGGGTAATGGAACTCTATATTGATATAACAAGCTACAGCAGAACCAGTTTTGTGCAATAGTCAAATTAACTAAACAAATCGCTCAGATTTTGTTAGTTTGTGTAATTCATATGGTTTGCTGAAAGCAGCTTTTTTTGGTCCAGAATTCCAGTATTTTTAGTGCAGGGTACACTAGCCCTGCCTAAAGCACCATGTTGTTTCTATGTTCCATATAGGCTGCATCCACATGCAGAAATAATCCAATCTGACAACACTTTAACTGCCCTAACTCAATGCTATGGAATTCTGGGAGTTGTAGTTTGTTGTGGCACCAGAACAATCAGACAGAGAAGACTAAAGGTATCACAAAACTACAGTTCCCAGAACACCATAGCATTGCACTATGATAGCTAAAGTGATGTCAAACTGAATGATTTCTGCAGTGCAGATGCAGGCATAATCTTACTTAGTACAGCAAGAAGAATAAGTTATTATTACAAAGCACAGGAAGAGTTCCAACCATCTTTAGCGAGCTGTGCTTCTCATGACCATTCTTAGCATGCCTTTAGAAAAGCCTTTAGAAATGCCAGGATTTTAATTCTCAGCTGATCAACTGGCTTTTACCATATCTTTCTGGCAGGGTGACTTAAGTTCCTGGTTTTATTAGGAATCTGTCATGGAGAACTTGGGCATTACCTGTATACGAAGAGTGGAAGCGAACAGCAAATGGACCCCTAACAAAGGCTCCAGAGTCTCCAGCATCCCCATCAAATTGGCACCAGTCAGTAACAGATACAACATCCATTCTGTCAGTGGGAAAAAAGGGAGAAAGCAGAAAGACAGGGAACCCTGCATCTAAACCTTGATATGGGATGGGCAGCAAAGTGTGGCCCCTTGGAACACTAGGGGTCAAAAAGAAATTCCATTCAAAACAAAACACTGAAATGCCCCAAACTGGCTCTGTGGGGATTTTTGCCACTTTTAACTCCTCTGAGCCATTTTAGGCCTAGGAGAGACCTTTTATGTGCCCACCCCTAGCCTGGACATTCATTTTAGCTTGATCCAAGCTACAGGAAAGTGAACTTGGATATAAGCATTCTGGGCCTATTGCAGGGATACTGTACTTTTGTTTGGTTACATTTTTATCCTTCATTCCCTCCACGCACATCAAGGTAATCTTCCTATTTATCCTCACAACAATGCTGTGAGGTAGATTACTTTGAAAGACAGTGATCAACCTAAGGCCACCCTGATAAACTGAGTAAGGCTTTGAAATCTGGGTCTTCCTTACTACAACAGAATAACCACTGTACTCCCGTCACAAGTTAATGTAAATCTAGTTCTCCCTGAGATGGGTAAACCTGTTTCTAGATCCATACTACTTCAGAGACAGGATGTGTATGCTATTTTTACTGAATGCTCTTCCATAGGAATAAGGATTACTTTGCACACAGCCAACCAAACTAGCCTTAGCCTGAAATGCTAGTTTCCATGGGAAGGGATGTATTTATTACAGTTACGATTATATCAGGTGAGACCCTCCCAGTAGTTCGAGTGGTTCATTCCAAATATAGCCTTACAAATTTAGTGAGAGCAGGCTCAGTTTCTCCATCTGTATTGTTGTGGGTGCATCTCTAATGAGAAAGTTTGGCACAGCAGATAAAAGAGCTGAGATTATGAGATGAAGGAGTTAAGATATGTGAGATTTAAAGTGCAGGTTCCAATCACTATTTGGCTATAAAGTTGCATTGGCTGAGCTCGGGAACACCTACCTAGCAAACTTTTATAAGGGTAAAACAAAACCCAGGGGGGAAAAAAACAGTGACATATATGTAACAAATACAAAGTGTGATGTAAATGCAAGTAAGTCAGGTGACTGAGATTCAATTCTGAGGATAGCTGGAGTTCCTGCACTGAGTGAGGATTTGGAGTTAATAGCCTATGGGACCTCTTCCGAATCTATGATCCTATGATGTATTTGATCAGACTTGGATTTGGTTATGGGGTTGTCTGTTTTGTGACAGTTCAGCAGCCCCAGACATTACCGATACACAAAGACATTCTGTTCCTTGTAGCTGCCTCTCCCAAGCCTCTTGCTCTCCAGGCAGCTATAATGATGAGAGCGATCATACCTGCAACAAGAGAAAGCAATGCTACTTTCATACCTCATATGCCCTCCCAGTCAAGGGAATGCCATCCTGGAGTTATGTCTGGCTTCCCTTCTCTCTGGTCTTAAATGACACCAGCGGGGTGGCTTAGGATGTACGAGACAGGAAAATAATTAATGTACAAATTACAGTGGGCCTGCTGGGTTCCCACTGATGGATACCAAAATCCATGGATGCTCAAATCCCATTAAATACAATGGCACAATGAAATGGTGTCTCTTATATAAAATGGCAAAATCAAGGTTGTAGTTTATGCTACAACTTTTTTTGCACAGTTAGTCTCAAAGGTGCTACAAAATCTCTTTGCGTGCGGATATTTCAGACTAACACAGCCATGTCTCTGTTTTCTCTTCACTCTGCCTAATAGCAGGCCCCATCTTGAGAACTGGGGTGGTCAAAACAAATGGGTTGGAAGAATGGATTGTAATGTTTCTTGTAACATTAAGTGTGCTTCAGCCTGTGACTAACAGCAACCTAGTGAACCTTCGCTAATTCAATGCCTTCCAGATGTTCTGGCCTACAGTCCAGCCCCCACTAATAGCCAATAGTAATGGATTATGGGAATTAGAGTCCAGAATATCAGAAGGGCATTAGATTAGGGTAGGCTTTATCAAGCCTTATCGGGGATTAAGAGTCTGCTGCAGTCCCTTTCTTGGTCTGTGATTCCTGAAGTGCAGTTGCAGGTTGAAAAGCCACTCGTTTCTTACAGATCACCCAGTTTGATGTCGATGGGATCTACAATCAGAATTATTACCTGTTCAGTTCCCTCAACAGCACCTGAATAGCTGAACCTCTGGAGTCACGCACTTCTTGAACAGCAGAGATATCACAGCGAGAAAGGATCTGGGAGCGGGAGAATAGTGGGCAGTTTAAACTTTAATCTTTTTTTATTGACATGTCCCTCTGCGGCTGAGATGCTACAGCTATTGAGCATCCCCTCCCAAACCAGACTGTTCCAGATCCAGAAAAGAAGAACTTTGGGATTTTAGAAACTTTCTCAAAGTAACTTATGTTTTTTTATTCTTTGTTGTCCTTGTTTAGTATAGCCAGTATTGCCTTTGCTGGGCAAAATTGAATCATTTCAGCTATTTTTTGCACCAGTCCTGACCTTACTCCTAGACTCCCCTGGTCTGTCCTAAATGGTGAATTGCTTATTCTAGCTATCTCCAGGAACAGCGTGTCTTCTTTTAAATAAGTTATTGGGCACCTCTCTACTGTGATATCTATCTATCTATCTATCTATCTATATCAGAAATAGATATCTGGCCACTTACAGGGATATTGTGGGGTGGGGTGCAGCGGGAAAATGAGAGCATTGCCCTCCCAAATGAAATTTTCTTTTAGTCCCTGATTTCTAGCACTGCAGAGAGTGAGAAGCTGAGCTCTTCTTTTCCCCAAGATAGCTTCACCTGCTTCTTTTTTTCCCGGATGCCTAAACTCTTTCTAAATGGTTAAATGAAGTTCAGATAATGCTAGAAATTTGGGGATTGGAGGAAAATTTAATGGGGCTGGGGCGGGGGGGGGGGGGGACAGGGAGAATTTATATTTATATTTAGTGGGGTGCAATGCCCTTCTTTTGCCCCTGCCCCTCCAGTACACCCCAGGCCTCTTAGGGGCTGCTGTGGTTTGCTAAAATGCCTGTTCACCAAAGCTGCCCACTCCTGCAGTGCAGGTTTGGAAAGCAACACATTGTGATTGTTGTTGCATTGATCATTACTATTTTTAAAGAAACGGGGACTGACTTGAAGCATTTCTGTCAAAATGTTGTTATAAGTGAGGCTCTTTAAAAAGTAAAGTCAGAAGTCACTTGCACATTTAGCTCAGTTTCCCTGTAAAGTAACTTTGTTCCCACTTACTATGTTACTTGCAACTTGGTACTTCCAAGCTTTGGGATGATTTGACAAGAAGAAAGCTGAGGCTGGGGGACAAGTTTCTGCATTAGTGTCCCATTTCAGCAATCCATCCAAGGCTGTACATGAAGGCTGGGGAAATAGTGCCCCTCTAGGTGATATTAGACTCTAAGTCCCATCAACCCCAGCCAATCTGACAAATGATAGGAGATTATAGGAGTAGTTGTTCATTATATATCTGTAGGGTCACATGTTTCCCACCCGTGCTGACCAGAATATGATGGCCAAGTTGATTGAAAAATCAACCTGAGAGCAGACTGGCTATATATATGGGATGCAGAAGGCAATATTTGCTGTAGTTTCCAGAGGGGCAGCAACTTAGCTTATACAGTTTGATACCACCTTAACTGCCCTTGTTCAATACTATGGAAGCCTGGGATTTGTAATTTTGTGAGATATTCAGCGTTCTCTGTCAGAGAGATCTGGTATCACATCAAACAGTGAATGGACCCCAAATGTTTATGGCTGGGATATGTATTTACGTATTTTACTCTTTATCTCCTGCTTTTCTTCCTGTAAGCATAAGGAAGCATACACATCCCTGTAGGACTGGCTGAGAAAGAAGGGTGGATCATTATATGACTATATTATTTAGGGAAGCTTTCCCAGGACTGTGCCATCCGCCCCGGGATGCCTCCTTTTAACTTTGTATTAAGAAGCCATGCCCTCCCTCCTGTCCATCTGCCTTGGTCCTGGCCCCAGAGGGAGAGAAGAACCACCGGACCTCACCCCCTTTCCCATCACCTTCCCCTCTGCCTTTTGTGTTGTCTCTTTTAGACTGTAAGCCTGAGGGCAGGGATCCGTCTAATTTAAGATTGTATGTACAGCACTGTGTAAATTTACAGCGCTATATAAATAAAGGTTAATAATCATCATCATCATTAAAAGACAATGACTGGTCCAAGGTCAACCAGTCAGTTTCATGGCTCAATGGGAACTGGAACCTGGATCTCCCAGTCTGGCGCCATAACTACACGATATTGACTCTCTACATAGTTTCCAAGGAGTGTTGATAGCTCGTACTTATCTGAAAAGAAGCAAAGCCCCAACTGTGACCACTGCATTCACCAGAACCCTTCATAGACTCACCTGGACAAGTGCTCCCATGACCTTCCGGTTGGCTGCTTTGGCTCTCCCAAAGCTGCGTATGTTGAAAGCGCAGATTTTGAAGGTTGTAGCCACAAGCTGGACACCCAGCAAGGTAAGCAGAAGGGTGAAGGCGTGTGCCATGGCACCGGTCCATCCTGTGATTCCTGGATATAGGTGTGCATCCAACAGAGCAAGAGGATCACAGAGGCCCAGAGGACTCTCTTGCTGTATCAGCAGCCAGGCTGGCCTTTTGTGCTGCCTGGGGAATTTGACATGGGACAATCAAACAGAGAAACTGCTCGGCCACAACAGCACAGTCATTCGCTTGGAGAGAATAGACCGGATTGCCACTTTTCTCCTCTTTGCTCTTCATGTTCTTCCACTGTCCTGAGCCATCAAGAACTCCCATTTTCTTCAAAAGTGCAAGCTCAGGAATTTCCTGGAGGAATCCCTTTGTCAAAAGTGTTCTGAAAGTACAATTAAAACACATGGGCCCATTCTCCTTTCACGAATTGGTTACTTTATTGACCTTTTCAAATTTGCTGTCGAGTTCACTGAAGAGCAAGTGTGTAACGCAGTGGCTACTGCCACACTGCAGAAATTGATGCAGTTTCACACGGCTTTAGCTGCCATGGCTCCATCCTAAGGAATCTTGGGATTTGTAGTTTGTTGTGGTAGCAGTGCTCTTGGACAGAGAAGGCTAAATATCTCACATCACTTCAAATCCCAGAATTCCATAGCATTGAGCCAAGGCAAAATGGTGTCAAACTGCATTAATTCTACAGTGTAGATGCCACCACAGTTGAAGCTAGGCTGGACATGAGTGAGAGAGCACAAGAGTACAATTATGTATGTTCGTTTCAGTTTGGGGGCTCTTTCACACTACATAGTTATCGTTCTACGATTCCACTTTGACTGACATGCTTCCACCCCTTAGAATCCCGGGATTTGCAGTTTAGGAGGAGCATTTGGAATCCTCAGCCAGAGAATTGTCCTCTAGTGCCTTAGACCAAACTACAAGCTCCAGGATTACTTAGGATGCAACCGTGGCAGTTCAAAGGGATTCATAGCCCTAAAGCTGTGCAGTGTGAAAGGGACCCTGTCTTACAATGACTGATCCTTTTGAGGAATTTTGGTGGAAATATTAAATCTAGGCGAATGCCTTGCTTATTGAACTTTCTGTTGATAGTGTTAAAAAATAATAATCAGATTGCAAAATATGGGGAAAATATAATTGAAAAACAATGGCTAGACATGGCGGTTAGAGCCCATGTGGCATAGTGATTGGAGCACTGAACTATCACTCTGGAGAGCATGGTTTGAATCCCTGCTTGGCCACGGAGATACACTGAGTGATCTTGGGCAGGTCACACTCTCTCAGCCTTAGAGGAAGGCAAAGGCAAACCCTCTCTGAACACATCTTGCCAAGAAAACCCCATGATAGGGTCACCATAAGTCAGACATGTCTTGAAGGCACACAACAACAAGCCATGGCAGTTAGTGCTGCTAACCCACAAATGACAGAATTATAGTGAAGAGGAGAGGATACAAATCAAGACATTTAGGAGACGATTCTATGTTCTTCGTGACAACCCTGGAATTTTGCTGAGGGCAGTCTGGATAGCATTGCGACATTTTAACAATGACAAAAACATTTCCCACTGAAATTTAAAAGATAGGATTGGTTGAATTGTGTCAGAAGCTTTTACAGGCAGCAGTGAAAATTAGACGGCACGGACAAAGATAAAAATCCCAGAAAAACATGGGAAGAGTTCCAGGAAAGGGCAAGACAATCATTGAATTAGAGGTCCTCATAAATTATTGCCAGAATTCTGCTAAAATGCAGAGTCTGTGTTTTTAGCTTTCTTTGTAGCTAGTCAGGAAATTGAATTTCAGATGAAGTATAAAATAGGAAGGCTATGGGAACACCCAAATGCACACAATGTTTATTATCAAACATAAGAAATTATCAAACATAAGAAATCTGAACAATATTTTTGTCCTCAGTTTCTTCCTTGAGCCAAATTGCTCTGCTGTCCAGGAAGAATGAATCATACAATCATAAGAGTTGGAAGAGACCACAAGGGCTTGCCATGCAAGAAGACACAATAAAATAAAATACACACTTCCAGAGTTTATTCAAAAGACCTCCTACTACAGAGAATGAATGCTCTGTGATCAAGACACACTTGTAAGACAAGTAGATTTTTCATCCTATCCACTGAGGATAGTTTTAAGTCAGAAGTGGTGCAATATGTGGCCCTCAGGATGTTGTTGGACTGTAATGTCCAGCAGTCCTAGATGGCACAGATGCTGGGAGTTGTAGTCCAGCAACAGCTGGATGGCTGCACAGCTCCAACTACAGAGAGGTAGATCCAGGATAAACTTTGTAGTTATTCCTTATGAGCAATTCAACACTGGGAGAATCAGAGAGAGGTCAGACACCTGAGATGGATATTTACATTTTGAGAATGTCCAGTTTATACATATTCAGAAAGAAAGTTACATAAGGCAGTCTTCCTGGTTTCCCTTTGTTTTAGAATTCATACAGGGGATTACATGTTATATTGTTTCCCTTCTTAAAAATGAAAATCCTTCTTCCCTGCGTATAGAAAATTAGTACATCAGAGTGAATCTGAAGCAGAGACATGACAACGGATGCTGCCTTTGAGTGGCAGACCATTGATCTATCTAACCTGGTCTTACCAATACTGACTGGCAGCAGCTCTCTAGGATTTCGGAAAGCAGCCTATATTAGGCTGCTGCCACGCTGCAGAATTAATGCAGCTTGACACCACTTTAACTGTCATGGCTCCATCCTATGGCAACCTGGGGTTTGTAGTTTGTTGTGGCAACAGACTCTCTGGACTCTTTCAAACGGGAGGAATTTCTCCCAATTCCGAATGGAGCCAATGCGGATTCATGTAAATTCGCTTGTTTAGCGAATTTACCTGAACCCCTGCTCCATTCGGAAGGCATTCGGATTCACTTCCCATTACCCGAAAATAACCCCCCCTTGCCCGAAATCGCGTGAGAAGCTTAAATTCGCAATAACGTTAAACTCATGATTGCATTCGGAGTGACTTCCCTTTTGCCCGAATTTGCGTGAGAAGAATTAATTCGCAATAACGTGAAACCCCAGGATTGCATTTGGATTGCCCTTGGATTATACTTCCAATCTCCCACGTCTGAAAGAGTCCTCTGGGAGAGAAGGCTAAATCTCACAAAGCTACGAATCCCAGAAATCCACAGCACTGAAAAGTGATGTCAAACTGCATTACAGTGCAGATGCAGTCCTAGCTGGAAATGGTAAACATGGGGTCTTTGGCATGCAAAGCATTTGTTCTAACCACTGAGCAATAGATGTCTCTGATTAGATTTCTGCACAATACTCGGCCTGACCCTGGGAACCTGAATGCAACAACCAGATTAGAACATCTCAAAACACATACAGACCTTCTTTGGTACCGTTGCCAAGCAGGGATCAGAATTCAGATTCAGGACCAAGGCACTGTCTGAGGTAGAGGA
This sequence comes from Urosaurus nigricauda, assembly GCA_034509955.1. NCBI lineage: Eukaryota > Metazoa > Chordata > Lepidosauria > Squamata > Phrynosomatidae > Urosaurus > Urosaurus nigricauda. Next base: position 143,545,859 of record JAOEGL010000002.1, on the reverse strand, counting down.
GGAAACAACCTCTTTCCAAAAAAAAAGTTAAGGCACATCAGTATCTTCAGTCAGTCCAGTTATTTTGCCATTTGAGGCAGAAAATCTTACAAGTGATTCTCTTTTCTGCAGTTAAATAAAAAAAAGAAAGTCTAAATCAGTGATGTCCAAACTCTGGCCTTCTAGATGTTTTGGACTTCAGCTCCCAAAATCCAAGACCATTGGCCAAGATGGCTGAGGTTTCTAGGAGCTGAAGTTCAAAACACCTGGAGGTCCAGAGTTTGGGAATCACTGGTCCAAATCATCAACACTTAAATAACCAAGGATTTCATGCCACTCAAATGCTGCTGTCTGAAGCAACTACCTCCCTCCACTTAATGATAGGGCCAGCCCTAATGAGAGATCTAGCTGACATAAGTTTACTTGCTTGAATAGCCAGAAGACATCTTTTTACATTTCTGTGCCTGGATCCAGAGGACGACTTGGGTGAGTGGAATCCATCCATGATCTGAGTGTATTTTGCCCAGAAGCTGCTATCAGCCATTCATTGCTCTGCCACCTAGTGAAATTGGATACAGATCTGGCAGTTCCATCTTGGCCCCTAGAAAGTTGGATAACAGGTACTGTTGCAGATGAAGCCTTCACATTGTCTCTCAGTAACATTGTCCTAGTTGAGCAATCTGAAGGGATGTCCAGACAATGACATCTTTCATTTGTAGCCTTCCCCATGTCTTTGTAGTCCTTTTCACAACCATTTCTGTCCCGCTGGAAACACTCAGCATCTTCAAACCTCTGGTTGAGCCAACAAAATGCATCCCCTTGCCAGTTCTATTCCCCTGTTGAGGCTGTTGTATTCTAGATATACAGTGGGCCCTTAGTATCCAGTGGGGGTTGGTTTCAGGACCTCCCATGGATACCAAAATCCATGGATGCTCAAGTCCCATTAAATACAGTGGCACAGTAAAGTGGTGTCTCTTATATAAAATGGCAAAATCAAGGCTGCTTTTGGAATTCATATATACGTATTAATATTTTCAAGCCAGAGATGGTTGAATTCATGGATAAAGAATCTGTGGATACAGAAGGCCTACTGTATTATGTTTGCATTGTTTCTTAGAAACCTGCTATGAACTGGCAGGGGATGGTTCCGGGATTAATTTTTAGAATATTTTCAAGCTGTGGATGGTTGAGTCCATGGATGCAGAATCCATGAATATGGAGCACCGGCTGTATCATGAGATGACAAGACGATAGTGGTCTGTAAAGCAGAAGGCAGTAGTAAAAGAAGAAGATCATATTCCAGATGGCTTGGCTGAGTCAAAGAAGCCACAGCTGTCCTGAGTCTGCAATCCCTGCAAGTTCATGACCAGGGCTCATGGAGATCTCTCATTCATAGGGTCACCATAAGCTGAAGATAACTTGACTGCAGATAACAACAACTGATGGACAGACATCACCATCTGGATTTCCAGGAGAATTGGAAAAGCTTCAAATGACATACCCTGTCCCGGAAAGCATGGCAACGGCCAAGAAGAGAAGACCAAGTGGCCTGGTTGGCTGGAGCCCCCAACAAGCTGAATACAGTTCTACCTCTACAGGATAATGATCGCTGATCTCCAAAGCCTGGGAAGGAGAGAGAAAGAGAGAATGACATGATGGTCTAGTTTTTATTCTCTGAACAGATATATTAAAAAGCAGAAATAGTTTGGTTTTTTTTTTTTTTAATTCACAAAGACACAGGAATTGTCCTGGTAATTCAAGTTTACCACCTTTCAAGCACAGCCTCTCTGAACATTCAGCTTGCCCAGACTGTGTGACTGTGTGAGTGTTCCTCCAGTTCCTCCCTCTGCTCTGTAGTACAGCATGTAGGCAGATCTGGCCCTACCTCAGGTTTAGCAAACCAGATATCAACTGATGTGAGGGTATCATAAAAAAAAGGAGAGCAAACTTATTCAAGCACTTATTCCTGAATTTACTTTATTTGTGGGTTTCTCTGGCTCATGTGACAAAAGAACTTGGCCAGCTTTCAATGTCACCAGTAGCGGCACATGGACTGATTGTGCAGGATTGGGGACGTTGCCTCCCCTTCCATGAACCACCAATGGTTATTATACAACTTTGCTTATCTGTTCATGAAGCAAAATATCTTGGACTAATCCTTTTCTAGAGAAGCAGTGCCTGTCCTTCGAGATAGTGGCAGCTCCCCATGTTAGTCAGGTGGTCCATCCACTGTGGGCCTTAGGATGAATTTTAAAGGGACTTATTATAGAGACAGGGTTCAGCACCATGGGTAGCTGCTTTCAGACTAAAACCTGGAGTAAATTCACCACTCTACTAGAAGCAATACCCCCAGCCATCATTCCTCTGAAATTCTTGGTTCTGCCTTGGAAGACATGTTGATATACATATCTTTTTCTGTGCTAAAGCAACCTCATACAGCATTGTTTCTTCTCAGACTTCCCGTTTGTTTGCTGGGGCAAGTCAAAATGTTAATGTTTTTTTAAAAAGGTAAAGGTTTTCCCTTTAATAAGGTTGTCAAGTCATGTCCACCTGTAGGGAGTGGTGCTCATCTCCATTGTTAAGCCAAAGGGACAGTGTTCCATTTGGAGGTTGTGTTTCCTCACCAGTTTCCCGATTCTGTCTGTGAACACAACCTCCAGATGGTTTACAAACCGACCAAGAAAATCCAGCAAATGCTTCACTCAGCCAAGGACAAGAGACACTCTCTCACAGCTGCAGGAGTTTACTGCATACCATGCAGCTGCGGATAGGTCTACATTGGGACCACTAAACGCAGTGTGCAGACAAGAATCAAGGAACATGAGAGACACTGCAGACTGGGTAAGCCAGAAAAATCAGCAGTAGCAGAACATGTTAGAAATCATCCTGGGCATAAAATGCTGTTTGAAAACACTGAAATTCTGGACCATGCCAACAATTATCATGTCAGAATGCACAGGAAAACCATTGAAATTCACAAACAGCTGGACAACTACAACAGGAAAGAAGAAACCCTGAAAGTTTGGTTACCAGTGCTGAAAAACAGGAAGACTCAGCAAAACGCAAATGAGAAACCACCCAGGGTCAGGGGCTTTCCCAGCAGACAATGGTTCAGTTAGCAGACACGAATCCTCTTTTGCATATCCTCCCACCCATTAGCAACAGTGATTAGCACATCCAAATCACTCTTCCCTTCCCAGAGTTACACAGTGTGTGTGTGTGTGTGTATCCCTTTCCAAGCAAGCATTCTCTGAAGATGTCAGCCACAGATACTGGTGAAATGTCAGGAAGAAACTCTTCTAGAGCATGGCCACATAGCCCGGAAAACCCACAAAAAACTATGGATACCATCCATGAAAGCCTTCGACTTCACAAAGTGGTATCTGTTTATCTACTTGCACTTTTACATGCTTTTGAACTGCTAGGTTGGCAGAATATGGGACTAGTGATGGGAGCTCACTCCATCAGGCGGTGCTTGGGCCTTGAACGGCTGACCTGCCAATCTTGCAATTGTCAGAGTCAGTGTCTTAACCACTGAGCCACCATGTTAAGCCCTAAATGATGTGAGATGCTTATATTTGAAAGCAGGACATATTCTTAGTGTTCCTTGAATGGAGAGGTATTATGCACAAATAACAACCAAGTAATTTCATGTTCCAGTGAGAACTCCTGGTACCTCTGTCTCCGAGAGTCCAAATTCCTTGGGGAAATCAAATGGCTGGGCTGATCCAGGCACAACTGCATCAAGGCACTGTTCACCATGCACCACAATCCTGATTAGGGGTCAGAGAGAACAAGACATGGATTAAAACATAGCAGATCATGCAAATGTTTCACTTCAGCCAAGCTTGACTTCCTGTATTCAGATCTAGCAACATAGTTTACATATTATACCAGGGATGCAAAACTTGTGGCCCTTAAAATATTGTGGGCTACAATTTACATAATTCCTTATCAGTCGTCATGCTGGCTAGAGCTTCTGGAAGCCGAAGTCCAAGCCATCTCAAGATGTAAAATGTTCCCCACACCTTATTGCTTACACAGACTTAATCATTTTATTTGGCCAATTCTTCAAACAGTAAGTCAGCCCTGCTGCATTTGGGGCCCCTTTTGTTCATCATGACATTGAGTCATGGGTCTCTAGACATCTGCCCCAAATGGAACCTAAATATTCTATAGGTACCAGATCCTGCTTGCTCTTGGAATCAAAGCAGGGTAAGGCCTGGTTAGTATTTGGACAGGAGACCACCAGGGAATACCAAATGATGTTAGCTACATTTCAGAGGAAAGAACTGGAAAACCACCTCTGAGTATTCCTCACCTAAGAAGCCCCTGTGAAATTCATGGGGTTGCTATAAATCAACAGGTGACTTGAACACACATACACACATGGACATCACCTACATGTCCTAAAGTCCTGAACTGATGGTACCACCAAACCTACCTGTCATAGGCACAGCGGGTGTTCTCTCGAACAGTGGTGTCAGCTTTGTCCCCAATGAGCCAGTGAAAGCCAGGCTTTTGACGTAGGCGGATATTGCTCCAACGTTTCTTTGCCACATAGCCACAGTCCGCATTGAAATCACCCAAGAAAATCATGTCCTGTGGTGGAAAGGGCAAGATAATCTGTTAGGTCTCCTAGTGTTTTAAGTGAGCAAAAAAAGTAGTAGTAGGTTATCACTGCACACAGTACACAGACATTAAATCAGCTCTGAGACATTTTGCTGCTTAAGTAGAAACAGCAAATGTCTTCCTGCAAGTCATGGCATGTAGGACTTTGAGCTAGTCTAATTATGTTAGCACAGGAGACAAAAAATGCCTTAAGCACCTCTCCCACACCCTAAGAACATAAACAATGCACAATTTGCTGCCCTTTGGTGGCACACCATGGCCGAGATGCCACATGTGCACATGCAGTTTCTTGTCCTCCGTCCTAGTGGCATCACTAGGGTTAGTGTCGCCTGGTGTGGTAATTCATGGTATCACTCCCCCACCATTGACCTTCTCCAATGACACACCATACAGGATCCTTAGTAATTGTTTTTGTACTAATAATACCCATAAATTGTATTTTTTGTATGTCAATGACTATAATGGTAATAAGTTGTGACATAAACAATTCTCTCTCTCTCTCTCTGGCTTTTCTTCGCTAACAAAGATTCAGGAAGGACTCATCCCACGCTTTCTACAAGTGTGTTGATGACTAAAAAGGCTGAGATAAACAAGTACGGCTGCAGAAAGCACAGCAGAAAGTTTCCTTGGGTGATGTTTCCAAGTTGTGGTAAACAATTAGCAAAATTAAAATTATGCAAATATCATATGCACAGGCTAAGTGTATTTACATGTACATAGTTTTATGTGGTTAAAATAAAAAATTGGTAATTTTTTTTAATTACAATTTTAAATTTTATTTTAAAAAAAAAATCTGAGGCCTCCCCTTTCTCCTCTGGTTGGAGATAAGCTGATAAGATGGGAGAGGTGGAGTCATTTCTCTTCCACTACAGCTCCTGTGCTTTGTAATTCCTTACCCCATACCTCGGTGCCCCAGCGTGCCTGCACATTCAGGAAAACATCATAGAGAGCATCAATTTCAGCTTCCGCCTTGGAGGGCATTGTATGCTGCGGGATCAACACCAGCTCAGGAAGTGCTTGAAGGTATGGAAATGGAGAAAGTCAACACAAGGGACAGAATCATAGAATCATAGAATCATAGAGTTGGAAGAGACCACAAGGGCCATCCAGTCCAACCCCCTGCCATGCAGGAACTCCCAATCATAGCATCCCCGACAGATGGCCATCCATGCCAACTTGGATTTCACATATAATATAATTGTTAAGGTTTTGAGAACATTTCAAGACCTGAAACCATTTTGATCTTGGCTTGCAGTTAAAACAAATCACAGTTCCTTGGGATCAGACATCCCAAGGAAGGATGGTTTGTTTTAAAACATTTATTTGGGAGAGTGGATTAGGGAGTCCAAGGCTCATGTGGCTCATTCACTGAGAAATGATGGGTTGCCATTATGTTCAAACCAGGGTGTCTGCTTATTCATTCATTACGCTTGTATCCTCCCTTTCCACTGCAAATAGTACTCAAGGCTGCTAAAAAGCAAACAGAGCAATACGAACTATTAAAATAATCACTAACAACAACAATAACAATAACAACAAAACCTGGATGAAAAACAAACCAGTTAGTTAATAAAATCACTAAATATACATTAAAAAAAAAAGTTTAAAAGGCGAGTTTGAAGAGATGTGTCTTCTTTCCTGTTGCTGCTGCTGTTGCTATATGCCTTCAAGTCGATTGAAACTTATGGCCTCTCATAGGGTTTTCTTGGCAAGATTTATTCAAAAGAGATTTGCTATTGCCATCCTTGTAGGCTGAGAGAGCATGATGTGGCCAAGGGCACCTAGTGGATTTCTATGGCTGAGTGCTGATTTAGTCTCCCAAAATTGTAGTCAAACCCTCAGACCACTATACCATGGTGGCTCTTCAGAAAAGCTCTTGTGTCTTTACACCCTTCCTAAAAGCAGTGGGCAAACGAACTAAACACAACACTAAGGAGAGGGGATTTTATAGTCTGGGTTGGAGCAATATAAGAGAAAACTATCCTCCATATGCCCACCAAGTAGAATTTGATATTCCCTGGATATTTTAAAATCCAGACAGGTTCATAGTAAGATAGGAAATCCACTAGATGAAGGTGATTTCCCCCAAAGTACTTAGGGCTTTAAAGGTTAAAAACAACAGCTTGAGTTGGACCCAGAATTTGGTAATGTGTGCATCCCCCGGTATCTGGGTTGATCATGTCTGAGAAAGTAGTGCTGGGTTCCTTGCAGAGATCACCCAAAACCAATTGACACCTTCAAAGTCTCTTTTCTGTTCCAGACTGATAACTAATGTAAGCTTATTTTTATTCTTGAGGAAGATAGCAGTGCTTGACAGCCAGTGTGGTATAATGGTTTGTGTGTTGGGTTAGACATCTGGGAGACCAAGGTTTGGATCTCCAGTCAGCTATGGAAACCCATTGGGTGATCTTGGACAAGTCACATTCTCTCAGTCTCACCTCTTAGAAGAAATTTGGCCAAGAAAACCCCTGTCAGGTTCACCTCAGAGTTACCATGGGTCAGAAACAACTTGAAGGTATGCAACAACAAAGGAAGACACAGAGAAGTAAAATGCCATCTTCCTTTCCCTGCATGGGCATGGAGGCATTGTTAGAAACAGAAAGGAAAGGACTCTTCTCTTTCCAGCATGACCAGTGTGTCCACTACACTGTCTTCAAAAATGGATAACACAGAAAAAAATTAGCTTACTATTTTCCAGAAGGACTGAGATGTGTGTGTTTTTAATCTCATGGTATTTTTGTTCATGTGTACATTTTGGGACAGGTATGCAATAGGTTTCATGTTGTGCTTTTGGAAGTGGTGGTTAGGTATTTGAGACTCAGATCTAACCTCTGCTTTATAATAACTGAGGTTCACACTTTCTAAACCCATAGCTAGACACAGAACTAGTGATGCTTCCTGAGCCTTCACCTTTGTTTGGCAAGCTGAAGCGTACAATGAAGGGCTCACGCGCAAAGACATCAGGCCGCTCTAAATGATCATCTTCATATTTATAAGAGTCCAGCACCCGCGTCCTCTTGTTCCTATGGGAATGGAGAGGCACAGATAAATAATGGAGGTGGAGTCGAAGGCTTTCATGGCCGGCATCCATAGTTTTTTGTGGAGCTTTCGGGTTTGAAAGCACTGAAATTCTGGACCATGCCAACAACTACCATGTCAGAATGACAGGGAGGCCATTGAAATCCATAAACACCTGGACAACTTCAACAGGAAAGAGGAAACCCTGAGAGTAAACAAGGCTTGGCTACCAGTCCTGAAGGACAGCAAGGTCAAGACTCAAACAATGCAAATGAGAAACAGCCTAAGGCCAGGGGATTCCCAGCAGACAATGAGCACCACTTAGCAGACATTAATCCTTGTTTGCATATCCTCCCACCCCGAGGACTGCCATCAGCAACAGAACAATACATTTGCAAATTACTCCTTCCTTCCCAAGGCCACAAAGGATATCCAATCCTTTTCCAGGCTATCATTCTCTGAAGATGCCAGCCACAGATGCTTGCGAAACGTCAGGAAGGAACTCTTCCAGAACATGGCCACATAGCCCGAAAGCTCCACAAAAATAATGGAGGGTTTGGCCCCAGGAAAGAGCCAAGGCATGACACTAAGGAGATTACTACACGTGGCTTTAAAACTGTGATTAAAGCTGGGAAAAGGTGGCTTTGGTGATACACCACCAACCCATAGCTGCTGTTTTCCCTGAGTGCAGTTAGGACAATCCTTTTCATTGATGTGGGAAATCCATCAATGACTTCCCAATCGTGCTAGTCTCCATGTACAAAACATCACTGCTGCAGCAGCTGCAATATTAGTAGTCTTGTGGTGTCACTGTCTCCTCCTCACCCCGTGGCCCCCTCCCTTTCGCTATTCCCAAACAGCCTGGTTCACTTTTATTTTTTCTATTTCCTTTCTTTTTAAAAACTTAAATCGCAATAGCAGAGCTCCAGAATTGTGTGAAAAAAAGTGGAAACATAAATAAAATTAAAAAGCACCAAAAGGGCCTAGGGCAGGGAGGATGGGTTAAGGGGGAGTCAGGAAAAGAGCGTGATGGCAGCAGCAGCAGCAGCAGCAGCAGCCATAGTCGTGTGATTGTGAAGACGTGTATAATTACAAACAGGTATAATTCATTTTCTGTAACAAGTGTGACTGCAGCTAGAATGGGGCTTATGTTGTCATGCCCCCAAAATCCCAAGACAGAGTTGCAGATGTGCTCCATGAAGGTGGACTTCTGTTTCTTTTAGGGTTGAGTAGAAGGGTTGTGTTACCTGGCTGCAATGACAACAAGCAACATCTGCCAAATTCCCTCTTCTGCACAGCGATTAAAGGTGCAGGAGACCAGTCCAGTTTTCCTTTTGGCAAGCCTACATCTCCACAACATGGGTGGCACTCACCTGTACATGAACACATAGCGTTCTTGGTAATTGCTTCGACCCAGGAGAGGGCTGGTAATGTAGCTATAGACATCAGCACCATTCTCGAACCTATTGGGAGAGAAGGCAATTAAGATGAATTTGAAGACATTTTATTTGAAAAGCAAAGTATGTGTGGATCTAGAAAAGTCCCCCTTCCCACAAGGTGTTAACCACATGGTGGATCAGAAAAGAAAAATAAACTAGGAATCCTACCAGTCTCACACTAGTCTTCCTGCTTTCAGGGCCACTGGTTAGACAGCGGATGATGGGTAATTAAAGCTAATGGGTTGTGGTGACAAGTGAATGTCCCACAATCTTCCATAACTTTGGTTTCAGGTGGTACCAATCTTCTGGCAGCCTCACTTGGCACCATGTCCTGCCCCCTTACACCACTATCCTTTCATCTATTTATGTCTCCTTGATTGTGTTTCTCTCACATTATTCATGCTCACCGATTCAGGGCAGCTGCCAAAGCAGGAATTGCCTTTCCTTTTGCATCCATCACCTCTTGTAGAACAGCGATATCGCAACGAGCCAGGATCTGTGGGGTGTGCAGGAAGAGGATGGAGTAGAGGGGTATACATTAGTTAATGCTTATTTGGACTGCTGTGTGACCACCTGTCAGCCATTTTACTACTATCAGTAACTACAAGTCCAATAACATTTTCAAGGTACAGATTCAGAGGCCCGTTTATAATGCAGATTGTACTAAACAGATAAGTTTAGTGCTGTCGTTATAGATAAGTTTAGTGTTGTTGTTTAGTGGTGTGTTGTTATAAAGCGAAAAAGTGACTTCAAGTACAAATTGGATGGAAGGGAGACAAAGCAGTGCTGTCACTAGAATTGGCATCACTTGGTGCAGTAACTCATGGTGTCACACACCCCACTGACATCTCCCCATATCATGCCATACAGAGTCTTTAGTAACTTTTTTGTACTAATGTTACCCATAAATTGTAATTCCCATATATCATTGAATGTAATGGCAATAGTTGGGACATAAACAACTGGCAAAATGAAAATGATACCTTTAGATTACAGTATCATACGCACAGGCTAAATGTATTTACATGTACACAGTTTCATGTCATTAAAGTAAAAATTTGGTAAGATATGAGATTTTTAAAGAACAATTTAAAAGAATAATTCTTTTTTTAAAAAATTAAAAGACAGAAAATAATTGAATTTAAAAAATTAATCTAAAAAGACGCTGAGGCTTCTCCTTTCTCCTTCCACTCAAAGCATTTTAAAGGGACACAGATGAATCTACAGTCCATTTCTACCAAAAGTAGGATGTCTAGGGAGCAGTGGTGTCACCTGTATTTAGGATGTCATCTGGTGTGGTCCATACCCCCTGCACCTCCCTTGTGATACTCCTGAGACAAAGTGTTGACTCTTCTCTCCACCAACTGCCCCCAAAGCAGTGTTCTTGGCTTACTTCCATTGGAGCAAACTAAGTTCAAAGGGCAACCGTAGTTAACGCTCAATTAACTCAGTAAAGGGGAGGATACAGGAAGGGACAGAGTCTTGTGCTTCCCAGTGGGTTCAGGCAAAAGCAAACTACTGCAGTCCTTCCCAGCTTGTGTGTGCTTCATTCATAACTTTTGCCATCTTGACCACACTATGATGTTGCTTGGACACATATGTCCCGTCCCAATTTTTACCTGTGAAATGTTGGAAGGTATGGCATAGGGATTATGCCGGGGAAGGGATATGACCTGGGAGATTATTATGGATCAAGTCTCCCAGGCTAAAAGCTGTCCATTGCTATCTTAGCTCCACTGTGACACCAGAAATAACCCCAGCTTGAGGTGTGTATGGAAATATTCCAGATGTGAGGGTGTCCTGTGCTTTCCCACTGCTTCCTCTGTCCCTTTTCTTACCAGTAGGGGAAAAAATTCATTAAGGAGCGATCTGATACACAGTGGAACAGTGGAATCATGTAGTACTCTTTGACTTCTGTTTAGTAGCGGTAGAAATCCTTGGTCTGCCTAGAAGTAAGGAGCCAGCATGGCAAAGCACGGGAGGAATTTCTCTTTATTTCGAATGGAGCCAATTGGAGTCCATTCGAATTCACGTGAATTCGCTAGTTTAGCGAATTCAGGTGAATTCCAATTGTGTTCAGAATGCATTCAGAATGACTTCCCATTACCCGAAAATGACTCCCCATTGCCTGAAATTGCATGAGATGCTTTAATACGAAATAACGTAAAACTCATGATTGCGTTCGGAATGACTTCCCTTTTGCCCGAAATTGTGTGAGATATATTAATAAGCAATAATGTGAAACCCCATGATTGCGTTCAGATTGCCATTGGATTACACTTCCCATTTCCATAATCTGATAAACTCCATAGTGGTTTGAGTGTTGGACGATGACTCTGGAGACCAGGGTTCGATTCCCAGCTCGGCCATGAAACCAACTGGGTGACCTTGGGCAAGTCACCTCCTCTGAACAATTCTTGCCAAGAAAACCCCGGAATAGGTTTGACTTAGGGTTGCCATAAGTCAGTAACGACTTGAAAGCGCACAGCACCCACAAGGGTTGAAGATCATTTGATCCTTCAGATGTTTTAGCTTATATTTCCCAGAATCCCCAGCAAGCATGGCCAATGCTCTTGGATTATGGGAGTCATCACATAGAACCTCTGGAGGGCCAAAGTGTTCCCACCCCACATCAGAGCTTGTCTATACAAGTTGCCAACATGAGAAAAGAAGCCCTGTCTACACTAAGGACACCATGTGGGATCAGAGAAATTCAGCTTCCTTTCATTCTTTCAGTTCTCTGCCACCCTTGCCTAGGATTGTGTTGACACCCCACCTTGACAAAAGTGTCCATGACGTGGGCTTTATCCACCTTCCCTTGGGCGAAGCGCTGAGTGTTGAAGGCACAGATCCGGAAAGGGGCACCCTGAGAGCACAGCAACAAGAAGATCAAGATGGGCAGAAGGCATGACGGCTCCATCCTTAGGAATCCTTCTTCTTCCTTTGGAGAAGTAGACCCTGTGAGAAAAGTAAATTAATCAGAGGAAGGCAGGAAAGCAAACGGATTGAGGAAGAACTGGGGATCACAAGGGTTGTGTGGTACTGACTGCAACAGTGGCTGTTCAGGAAGAGGCCTTTTGCCTTGGCTAAATATAGAGAAGAGGAGCCCTACTGAATGAAGAGCAAGGGCAGCTGCAGAACACATGACAGTTCAGGCTTTCTGTGCCAGGCATGGTTTGATTTGAGGCAAGCCATGAGCACTGGAAGGCAGGCTTCCTCTTGGAAGGGATAGCACCTCCAGGATCGATGTGTGTCAATGGGAGAGAGAAAGAGAAAGCAATATTTTTTTTCTAGTTCCATAGTGCCCAGGAAAGAGTGAAACTCTGAACTCTGCATGTTGCAGTCCTGATAGCTATTTCCACCCCCACCCCCCCGATTTTTAGATAAAAAGAGTTGTTGAATGCAACAATTGGGAGTAACTTAATATATAGCTACACCTGGATCTCCAAAACCTACTTTCAACAATAGGCCTCAGACTACATTTCTTTCATCCCTGACCAAATGCCCATCGCTGAGCAGGGAGTACAGTATAATGCTTAGACCAGCGGTTCTCAACTTGTGGGTTGCGACTCCTTGGGGGGGGGGGGGTCAAATGACCCTTTCACAGGGGTTGCCAAAGACCATCGGAAAAAACATATTTCCGAAGATCTTAGGAACCGAGATGAAAATAATTTTATGGTCGGGGATCATCACAACATGAGGAACTGTATTAAAGGACATTAGGAAGGTTGAGAACCACTGATCTAGAACAACGTTCCCCAAAGAGATGGCCATTTGACAGAATCTCAGCTACTGGTCCCTAGCAAGCTTCCAAGAAAGGAAGAAATATATTGGGCTCTTGACATCTGCTGGGGTTTGGTTCCAGGACACCACCATAGATACCAAAATTTGTGGATGCTCCACAAATTAAATACAAGGGCATAGTATAATGGTGTCCCTTATATAAAATGGGGGGGGGGATCAGGTTTTCTTTTTGAAATATACATATGAACATTTTCAAGCTGCAGATGGTTGAATCTGTGGATAAAGAATCCATAGATAAGAAGGGCAAGCTGTAAGTGTACCCAATGGACCTAAATTTAGTGCAACTTCTTGGCACGTTGGGGGGAAATATTGCCTGTCTCTCACACCTTATAGCCTGAGAGAAGCAATCATTGAAGTAATCTGTCCACCATGTGAAATGAAACAAGTAAAATGAGTTTATAAAATGAGGAAGGTAATAAGGCAGAAAGCATCAGCATGGTTTTGCAGCTTGAGTTTTGGAATAGAATTCTAGAGATCAGAGGACAGTTATTTGTGGTTGTTGTGCGTCTTTCAAACTTAAGGCAACCCTAAAGTAAACCTATCATGGGTTTTCTCTGTTCAGAGAGGGTTTGCCTTTGCTTTCCTCTGAGACTGAGAGAGGGTAAATCCTGCCATGAAAATCCCGTGATAGATTTGCCTTAAGGTCGCCAGAAGTCAGAAACAACTTGAAAGGCACCCAACAATAAAGAACAACAATAACAACAACAACGCTTCAAGTGATTGACAAGCAGATGTTCAGGGAGTAGAGATTGGGAGCTTTGAGGCCAGTCCCATGAGAATGGCTGGTACAGGGTTGAAAGAAGAGGAGATCCTAGGATATTGGTAAAGCAAAAGTTATTTGGTTCTATGAAGTTTATCACACAAAAGAGATTGGGAGTTTTTCCCATGAATATCCCAGAAAAATTGCGTAGTTACACAAAAGGTTTTCACATGATGTTGCACAAAACCCGCCATTAAAGTGGTCACAAAGAAACATTAATGTGTATCTTTTTACTTTCGGGATTTCAGTGAAAATGCATTTCCGATATCACTTTATTTGCGCAATTGCACGTGATAATAATTCGTGCAATTACTTGCCATTTCCGCTTCATTTGTGGGGTGTTTTAAATGCTACTTTCCACACTGTCAGATGTGATCTGGTATGACCTCAAGCCATTTGATGGTGGTGGCTGTTCAGTTTTGGGGAGTTCTCTTCTTTCCTGTGTTGACAGGACTTGGAAAGATATTCAAGGAAACAAAATGTTTCATAGCTATGGATATGTTGAAGATGGAACCCACAAACCTATGGAAAAATGACTGGAAAATATTTGTGAGATCTATGAAAATTTCGCACAAAAAATGCATCAGATTGTTTAAGAACAATAATCATCAGCCTAGCTTTGACTGGACTGCATGCCAGTAAAAATGCATGTCAAAATTATCTTCCTTCTTATTACCCTGGTGATCTCTCCTACTACAACTCCTTTCCTTTCAATTCACTTCTTCCAAACCAGCTATGAAGCCTGGTTTGCTTGGTGGTTGGCGTACCTAAGGAGATCGGGAGTTTATCCCGTGAATATCCTGGAAAAACTGAACAATTACATGTAATGATTTCACACGACGTGACACAAAACCTGCCATTAAAGTGGTCGCAAAGAAGCACTAATGCACATCTTTTTACTTTTGGGATTTCAGTGATAATGCATTTCCGATATCACTTTATTCACGCAATTGCATGTGCTAATCATTCATGCAATTACTCGGCATGTCCGCTTCATTGGTGGGTGCTTTAAATGTGCTTTAATCTTTCTTTAATGATGAAATCAGCCCCAGTGTGATAAACCTGTAAGAGAGGACTCCAACCAAGTGAAGCTTCATGAAACCCTCCTCATGGCTGGTAGAGGTAAATGGCTGAAGATATGCAACTGTTAAAGCCACCAGTTTGGTTGGCTTCATTACATAGAGGGAACCTTGCTTCCAGAAATGTGAGAATTTCTTAATCCCAAAGGCTGTCCAGGTAGATTTAGTCCTCCATGTGAGTATTCTCCACTTTTCTTCTAGTCTCAGCCACCTTCCTTCAATTTTTCTACAAAACAACACCTGTGTACTGATGCCTCTTCACCTCTTGCAGACTTGGGTGACAACAGAAGTACTGAAGCTTAGTATCCAAGAAAGGAATATATGAATGCAGCATAACATCACTCACTATAAGGTGAAGCAAACATTTTGGTTCTAAAATTTCTGGAAGCCATTTGCAACCTCATCCTTCTCTTTTTGGGCATTATAAACATTGCATAATAAATAGTTTTCAATGTGGTATATCAGGCTCCTGTGGATGACTGAAGAGAGGTCATTGAGGAAGACCATGAATTCATGTAAACATCTCGACAGAAGTCAACTTCAATGAAAACTATCACAAGGTAAGTGATGTCCAGAAATGAACCCTGTGGGTGCAGAATATTTAAGAATGACTAAAAAGAATGACTTCTTTCCCTTCATCTCACAGACTTGGGTGACAACAGAAGGACTGAAGTCTCTAAGAAGGACTTAGTATACAATACAGTTGGGAATATCTGATCACAGCATCCCATCACTCTCTACAAGGTGAAGCAAAAGTTTTGGTTCTAAAATTTCTGGAAGCCATTTGCAACCTCATTCCTCTGTTTTTTGGCCACTATAAAGATTGCATAATAAATTGTTTCCATTGCAGTATATCAGGCTCCTGCAGGTGAATGAGGAGAGGTCATAGAGAAAGCCCATGAATTCATGGAAACATCTTAACAGAGGTCAACTTCAAAGGAAACTATCAGAAGGTAAGTGATGTATAAGAAGGAAATGTCTGATTGCAGATTGCCTAAGAATGACTTATAGTGTCTCAAAAGAAGTTGACTTCAAGGAAACTGTCACAAGGTAAGTGTTGGGCAGAACATTTAAGAATGACTGAGGACATTTCAGCAGAAGTAATAATAAATAAATAATAAAATGTTTATTTGTATATCCCACGTCTCCCCATAGATCGAGGCGGGAGAACAGCATAAAAGTCAATAATACAATCAATATAAAATTCTAAAACCAATAATATATCAATCAATCAATAGCTAAAACCACCATTACTATCTTACAGTACAGTATGTCAAATCCTCCAAGTTGTTCTGAGAGTTGTTCTCTCAGTCTATCAAGATGTGATCTTCAAAGAAACCATCACCAGGACTGAAGTTGCAGAATGCAAGAAAGCTGGGAATTACTCACTACAAGGTGAAGCAAAAGTTTCAACGCTAACACTGCAGAAAACCATTTCCAACTTCACCCTTTTCTTTGCAGGTACTATAAACATTGCATAATAAATTTCCTTCCAGCATACCAGGCTCCTGCAAGTGAATGAGGAGAGGACATTGTGAAAGCCCATGAATTCATAGAAACATCTGAACAGAAGGGAATTTCAATTTCAAAGGAAGCTATCACAAATTAAATGATGTACAAGAATGAAACCTGTTGAATGCATAACATTTAAGAATGATGGACAATGTCCTACCAGAAGTTAACTTCAAGGAAACTGTCGCAAGGTGAGTGGTTTCCAGGAATAAACACTGTGGATGCAGAACATTTAACAATGAATGAAAACATCTCAGAGGAAAGCCACAAACCCATGGGCCTACATCTATAGGAATATGACAACAAGCTTGTTTTTATGGACGAAATGCATCAGCAAGATGTCTAGGAGAGGAGAGGAGCAGCCAAGCCTCAAAAGCATAATAGTGCCTTTGTGAAGAACTCACTGAGGTATTCTTATACTATTTCTTTCTTGACTGTTTTTCCATCCCTTTCCCTTGTAGTTAAGTTTGCGTGAAAGACAGAGGTGAACTCCATCATCTATCCTTTCTTTGCTTTGCAGCATCCAGTCAAATCTTCAGAAGGATGGAGAGGATGAAGACATTCTTAAGCAAAGTTGCAGCTGAGGAAGGAAGAATCAGAGGAAATAAACAGCCACATCCTCCTCCTCAACCCAGGCCTCCTAAGTTTCCATCTGGAGTGAGGACCACATCTGTAGCCCATCTTTTATGCTGCTGGAGGAATGAAAGAAGCAGCTCTGGTCAAGTTCGAGTCATCTGTGAGCACCAGGGCCAGGAAGGGAAGCAATTCTTCATGCAATCTCCTACAAACAAATAAGGTTCCAGAGCTTTGCTCCATCCAACGAGACAAAGTATCTGAAGGTAAAGTCCATTAAAACCCAGGTGAGTATTCCTTCTCCCAACTGGAAGCCCCTTTGGTTGGATCGATCTCTTGTGATAGTCATGCATGATTTGTCAATATGCCACATCTAGCAAACAAGAAAGATAGCAGGAAGATGGCAAGGTCAAGCAGACAACAATGCCTCATTTTCCCAAACACTGCAATATGTGAATTCACATGAGCTCAAACACCCCAACCACTAGCCCCGTGGCCTTTCAAAATGTAACTTGCATTCATAAAGCACACTGACACCAGCAAGAGTACATAGGAAAGTGCCAAGAGCAACTGACAAAGTGGTTGTGTGTATTAATTGCTGTCACGTCTACTGAATGCTGGGCTATCCATGCCCGCTTGGCACTCCAATCCCCAAAATTCCCTGAGACAAGGGATTCTGGGATGTGTAATCTAAAGCTGCATCTATGTAGAAATAAAGCAGTTTGACACCACTTTAACTTGCATGGTTCAATCCTGTTGAGCCCTGGGATTTGTAGTTTGATATTCAGCCTGATCTTGTGCTCTCCATACTATCCCAGGATAGAGTCATTGCAGTTAAAGTGGTGTCAAACTGCTGTAATTCTGCAATGTGGATGCAACCTAGGAAAACATAATTTTCTCAAGCTCTGTTGCCTGCGTTTGCAGCCCTTGCAAACTCAGATCCTCTGGCTTCATCTTGATTCATAACGCTTTCTCCAAGATGGCTGTTAAAGAGATTGGGAACGGTTTAATATGGTCACTACTATGGCCTTTTCATTCTGGAGCCATTCTTTGAGATCTCCCCCATGAGGGAAGCCTCACTCACCATCCAAAAAGCTGGATTGGTTAGACTGGAGGGAGTTTATCACACGGGAGGAATTTCTCTCAATTTCGAAAGAAATGGAAGTGGGGCCAGTTTGGAATTGAGTAAATTTCAGAGAATTTACGTGATTCCATATTGATGTCACACTGCGTTCGGAGCTGCCCGTAATTGCCTCCCAGTGCCCGAAATTGCGTATGATAGTTTCTCACGCAATCACGCAAAACCCCACGATTGCGTTTGGAAGGACTTCCCTTTGCCCGAAAATGTGTGCGATCAGCTTTCACGCAATCATGCGAAACCCCATGATTGCATTCAGATTGCCATTGGATTATACTTCCAATTCCCTTTGTGTGATAAACTCCTAACATTCCTGAGTGTTTTGGGCAGTTTTAAAATGGATGCAAACTGCTTTCAATTTTCTCCCCAATAAATTTTATTTATTTTTTAAAAGAGTATAAGCTGAAACAATAACTACAAAAATAAATAAAATAAAGCTAGTAGCAACTACGTACATCTCTTTGGAAGAGTGAATACAAAGCAAAATATGGACGGAGAGTTCAGGAAGAAAAAGGCAGAAGGCCACCTCAGACGGAACAACTGCTGATCTTCCTCCACTGTCGCGTGTTCTGAACATTATTTATCACCAAGCTGGCATTAAAGAAGAAGCCATTAAAATGGCAGTGGGGGAGTTTGGGCCTGTCATGCATGTCACTGGGCCCTCCCCTCCAGCCCAGGATTTGGCGGCATGGGTGGGGTCCTTATAGGCCTCCAGCCCATTCCTCCAGTCCAGGACCACCTTGGAGGACCTGGAGCCAACCTTCGGAGGACAGGGAGCCTACACCAGCTTGGCCCTTTAACACCGTGCCCTCCCCTCCAGCCCAGGACTTGGCAGCGTGGGCACTGGAGTAGTCCCAAGCGTAAGCAGAGATTCATAATCTCTGCCCCCCCCCAACAACAGCTGGGGTGTGTGACACTAAGAGCGTTACCTTGTTGCAAAATGTTAGTTTTTTAAGTCTCCCCCTTTTTCATGGTTTTAGATTGTAATCTGTTAAGATTGTTGATTGTTTATTTTGTTGTTTCTTTTCCAGGATTGAATTTGGGGGGTGGGGGGGGGGTGGTGGAATGGGGATTTTTTTTTCTTTGGTAATTGCTGAACTGAATGTAATTTCTTGGATTAATTTTTGCTGTTACTGTACAAATGGTTATGTAATTTTCTGTTATTTATTGCTATGCTAATTTATTTTATTATTTCATTGTTATTATTTGTTATGTAATTTTCTGTTATTTATTGCTATGCTGAACTGTGTGCAAGAGCCAGAGTTGTCAGAAGACAGCTTCGTGGTCATGTGGCTAGCCTGACTCCACCGAATGCGGCTACCACCGAAGTGGTACCTATTTGGCCCCATTCCCACTTACAGATAAATCGGTGTGTGATCCTTAATCGATTGATCGATTCGACAGCAGAGTGTTGTTCCCACTACATTTGCTCTGATAGCATTTTTTCCCTCCGAAATAACCCACTTCTGGTTCCCATTCACATGAATCGATTCAAAATGATTCGGTTCCAGCCGGGCGAAGGGGAAATTTGTACTGATACTGATCTGCTTGTGGTTCACACTTGTACGGAATCGATTTATCAAAAAAGAAAAGGGAAAAGTCAGCGGGTTAAATGGGTCTAGAGCATGGCCCCCCTCTCAGAATCGCTTCAGTGATTCAGATTAAGTGGGAACCAGGTTCATTTGAACCGGTTCAAACCAATTCATGATACGATTTCAAAGGTAGCGGGAATGAGGCCTTTATCTAATTAAGGATGAAGAACTATGGGCGTTGTAGTCCAGCTTAAACATCTGGAGTTGCCAACCCCTGATACTGAATCTTACCTATGAATTGCCTGTTCCTGTACTTCTCTGAACAACATGAGTCCCTATATTGGGAGAAAGGTGGGATATAAGTAAATAATAATAATATAGATGGGAACAGCTCTGGCAGATAATATTTTATTTACTCCAGAGTAGTAACACGAAGGACTGGTAAATTAGGAGGCAACAAATGAGGATCTTATTCCTATGAGAGCTTTGAAAACCAAGGTTGTATTTTACAATAACATCCAAAATCCACAAAAAGCGACACCTTGTTTGGGCCAAGCAAAATGCTCAAAGCACAGTTGGTCCTCCTTATCCGGGAATTCAAGCATCCACAGCTTGAAAATATT
This sequence comes from Urosaurus nigricauda, assembly GCA_034509955.1. Classification (NCBI taxonomy): domain Eukaryota; kingdom Metazoa; phylum Chordata; class Lepidosauria; order Squamata; family Phrynosomatidae; genus Urosaurus; species Urosaurus nigricauda. Next base: position 143,525,770 of record JAOEGL010000002.1, on the reverse strand, counting down.
CCAGAAAAAGTATAAATTCCCAAGAGCAAATCTTGATTTTGCCATTTTATGTAAGGGACACCATTTTGCTCGGCTATTGTATCGAATGGGACTTGCGCATCCATAGATTTTGGTATCTACAGGGGGTCCTGGAACCAAACCCCATTGGATAACAAGGGCCCCACTGTACACTGTTTTGTGGATTTTGGATGTTGTTATACTTTGCTACATGGGTAACATGGATGGCCGGGCATTGTTTTAAAGTTATGCACTGGACTGAAGACTTGTCTATCTCTTTCCAAGATATGCCAACATATGCCCACCATCCCAAGGGACACTTGAAGGATGCTCCTAGCCAATCCCAGTGTGGCCTACACAAGGCATGGATGATGCACCATGACTTCCATTATGATGCGCCTCTTGTTCTGTGGCAGTTAAGGTTTCAGCAGGGAGCAGCATTAGCAGTTGAGCAAGAAGGACCATGAATGGGGCAGCCAATGGTTTGTACTGGATCATTTTTTCTAGGTTTCCTTCCAGGAAAGAAGAGAGGGTGGTTGTTTTTTTGTGGCTCGGATGCCCAAATGCCTTAACTAGCTTGGCTACCTTCACATCCAGGAGTGGAGAGTGGCATTTGGTGTTTTGCTTCAGGGCAGCAACATCTCTTGGGTCAGCCCTGGCAGGGTCAAGAGCATCTAACGCATCCAAGAGGAGGCCAAATTGTAGAAAGGAAGATGAAGGTAAAATAGGGGCTTGTGGAAAACAGTGAGTTCTTTCGGGAAGCGGAGAAGTCCAAAGAGAAAAATGAGACGCCTCTCAGGGGCTGCTTCTGCATGTCAGAATTAACACAGTTTGTCATCTCTTTGACTGCCATGGCTCACTGCTATGGAATTCTGGGATTTGCAGTTTGCTGTAAGACCTGGTATTTGTAGTCTGGTGCCACAACAAACTAGAAACCCCAGAATTTTATAGCACTGAGCCATAGCACTTAAAATGCATTAATTCTGCAGCGTAGGTGAAGCCTGGGGCATAGTACGATGGTATCAGGTGGAAAGAGATTGAAATGCAAAGAGGCCTCATCATGCCAATTTAGAATGGAGAGAAAGGTGCATAAAGAAGAAGGAAAGAATGAGAAGAAGACTGAAAAGGGAAGGAAGGAGGGATGAGAAGGACTAGAAATAAAAACAATACGTAAGCTAATTAGAATGAAGGGGGCAAAGAATAAGATCAGAATAGGTAAAGAGGAAAGAAAAAATACAACTGGAGAAGGCTGTAACTAACAAGGCCATATTAGAAACAGAGGTGAGAAGAAAAGGCAGATCATTGTGAAGCTGCTCATAGATTTAAAGAGAGACTTTAAAGAGATGGAGAAACCAATGGCTGGAAGCTTCTTTTCCAGTGATGGTTTGAACTCTGTTGCTGGTTATACCGGATTGCTGGAATGAAACCATGGCTTCTTGGTCTCCAATGTTCTAGTGCTCAGTGGTATTAACAGTGAATCCTTAATATTCAAAGGATTTTGGCACTCAAAGGCATCATCTTTCTCTGCCATCTTACGAATGATGCTCCACCATATTTGCTAAAGGTGGGTGCTGTCAATAGGCTTGTCAGTCCAATATCAGAGCAAGCTGGGAGCATCTGAATGAAGCCGCTTCCAAACCAAGCATTCTCTTTTTTGTGGATTGTAAGTATTAGTGTGAAGAAGGAGAAGGGTGTGGGTTAAATAGATCCAGAAGCCCATCACAGGTAAGAGATTTGCAGGAATGAGCTTCCTGAACACTCAACATTTAAAAGCTGCTGATAGACTTCAGAGGAAGGCCAAAAACCTTTGGAACTATACCTGGAGGACTATGAGTAACAGCTTGCATTGCATTTTTAGCATAGTTTTTGCATATGACACAGATGGAAAGCTGCCTTTGCTGCCTTTGTTGTAGATTTGAAGCCACTTTACCCATGCTCCGCGGGCGCGTTTGCATAGCCTCTTACAAACGTGTCCTTTCGGCTCACCTGACCAACCGGAAGTTGTATCATATTTGTACTGGTATTGTCAGTAGTGGATTGATTTATGTTCCTTTTGCAGGAAATTTTTGTAGATGTTTGATCTTCTGAATGATGGGAAATGTGAAGGTAGATGGACCACTTCTGTGATGAACTTAGATTGCCACTGAAGAAACAGGAAGGGGCTATGTACTTCTGTCAAGTCTGAGGCCCCATTCACACTACGAATATAATCCAGGATGAATCCTTGTTGTTCACAGATGTCCTGAATGCACTCGATGCACCTTTGGGGGGGGGGGGGCTGGAAAAACCTCCCACTTAACCCGGTATATTTGATACCATTCCCCCCCCCTCAGCCCCGACTTTTCCTGATAGATTCACAGCATCTGCAGTGTGAATAAGCTTTTGGAGAGATTTGGATAGCTCTGTATTGTTCCTTCCCAAAAAGGAAGGGAGAGGTTTCATAAGCAGGGGCGGCACATTCAAAATGGTGGCTCCATTCTAACCTGAAAGAATGGCATGTGTGAATAACACAGGGTTAAAACTGACTGAAAGAGATTTGCAAAATCAAAGCAAAAAGGGAACAATATAACCCGATATGCATTGCCAAAGCAATGAGGATCTCCTAGAGAAAAAAGCCAAGGGTGTGAATGACCCCTGAGTCTGTGGTTTCACGGCTGTGTAGTTCTTTATCCAATGATCGAATGATTGATTTATCATTGTAAAATTTCAAATTCTTGCAGGTGAGTCATTTTATGAGTCCTTATGGATACATAAACAACACTGCAATACTTTCAGCCAAACAGACCAGGTACGACCTTTGTAGGAATGATTTTTTTTTAACCCAAAGGCCCAATACAGACAGGCACGAAGAGGCGCCTTTAGGGTTTAAAATAGCGCCTTTAGGGTTCGGGAGGGCACAGTGTTTATACCCTCCCGTATGGGTATAAAGTGTATGGGCGCAGCCATTTTAAAATGGCGGCGTCCATAAGGGCAAGCCATGATGTTGTCATCATACTGACAACGCGCCACAGGATTATTATGTTGCAGGTGAATCTTATTTGAGTCCTTATGGACACATAAACAACAGTGCAATGCCTTCATCCAGATATGAACTGTGTAAGAATGATGCTTTGTGAAGCGAGAACATTTTGAAGAAGGCATCAGAATGATTAGGAACAGAAACCATCAGCCTAGCCTTGACTGGACGAATGCCAGTAAAAACACATTTCCAATTTTCCCACAAACTGCCATTGTAACTTCCACATTACATCTCCTTTCCTTTGGACTCATTTCTTCCAAACAAGCAATGATGCTTGGTTTGCAGGGTGGTCTGCCTAACATAAGAGATGACTCTAAGTGAAAGATGCAGTGAAAGACACGAAGCTACGTTCCTTCAGATGCACCAGTTGGGTTGGCTTTGTGACCAGGAAGGGAATTTAGCTTCCAGAAACATGGGTTTTCCTTAATCCCAAACATGACAGTTTTCCAGGTGGACTCCATTCTCCAGGTGAGTATTCTGCACTTTATTTCTGGTGCCACCCTCCCTTCCTCCATTTTTTTTCTGCAAACCAACAGCTGTGCATTGATGCTTCTTCTCCTCCATCTTGCAGACTTGTATGACAACAAAAGGACTGAAGCTCTACTATACAAGAAAGCTGAGAATATGTGGACGCAGAATCCCATCATGCACAAAAAGGTGAAGTAAAGTTTTGATTTTAAAATTTCTGGAAGCCATTTGCAATCGCACCTTTTCTTTTGAAACACTCTAAACACTACGTAACAAATTGTTTTCATTGCTGTATAATAGGTTTCTGCAGATAAAAGAGGAGAGATTATCGAGAAAGCCCATTAATTCATACAAACATCTCAGGAGGCGTTAACTTCAAAGAAACTATCAGAAGGTAAGTTATGTACAAGAATGAAACCTGTGACTACAGAACGTTTAAGAATAATTCAGAAAATAACTCAACCAGAATTTAACTTCAAGGAAACTGTCACAAGGTAAGTGATGTCCAGAAATGAACCCTGTGGATGCAGAAAAGGGCTTATTCTGTGAGCCTTAAGGTAAGAAGGAATCCGTTTGGCCTGAGCAAGAGATGGCAGGTTGGTGGTCTGTGGTCCTTGCTGACATGCCCAGGGTTGCACTGACCACCACTTTTGGGGTCAGGAAGGAAGTTTCCTCCAGGGCAGATTGGCCAGAGATCCTGGAGGTTTTTGGATTCCTCTGGAAATTATGTTAGAAAAATTAATGTATTCTGTTACTGTCATTGTTAACTGCCTTCAAGTCGACATTGACTCAGTGTAACCCCATAGATGAAACTCTTCTATCCTCAACCACTCTGCATACATTTTCAGGCTTTGAGCTAGCCTCCATAACTGAGTCTATCCCTCCAAGTGAGTCTATCCTCTTTTTCTCCTAGCCTTTACCATTCCAAGCCTTATTGTCTTCTCTAATGAGTTGTGGCTTTCCATAATGTGACCAAAATACGACAGTCTTAGTTTGCCCATCCTGACTTCTAGGGAGAGATCAGACTCAATATGTTCCCTTATCCATGTCTTCCTGACCATCCATGCCATTCTCAGCACTCCTCTCCAGAACAACATCTCACCTGATCTGATCTTCTTTCTTTCAACTCTCTTCACTGTCTATAGATGGTGATGGGAAACACAGTGGTATGGGTGATGCTTACTTTAGTGTTCAGTGTTATCGCTTTGCATTTTATGATCTTGTCTAATTCTTTCATAGCAGCCCTTCCAGTCCTAGTCTTCTTCTGATTCATTGACTGCACTCTCTCTTCTGATTATTGATCGATCAAGGCTATGAGATGTCTTTGCCTTTTTCAATGTCATCATTTTCTAGACTGAATTTATGTAAGACCTCCACAAGCCAATGCATGTGCTATCCACCCGCACAGCGGAGGACTGTAGCGCCAGTGCCGGAACACCTTGAGCGCGGCAGAAGACTCTGGGGGCTGGGTCACCGGTGGGAGCGTCGTCCTCAAAAGCCGGCCTTCCGGGGACCACCAGGAGCCAATGCACGTGCCATCCACCTGCGCAGCGGAGCACTGCGGCGCTAATGCCGGAACATCTGTGGTTAGAGGTTAATTGAGAAGCGGGGCATTGGAGCGAAATTATCATTGAATTAGGGGTAGATTAGAGGAACATCTTTCCCCATATACTGCCTGAACTGTTAATTGTCAACTAAGAGACCTGATCTGCTTACATCTTCCCCCACGAGAGGTGAACATCTACTGTACCAGATCAGAGAGATCAAGGCAGACAATATGTGTAGACAAGGGGATATTACTGAGGATAGACAGGAGCACGCAACAACAACACACAGCAATGGAGAATCAATAAGAGTGCTGTGGGGCAATGGGAGGTATGGCGTTAACAGAGTATCAAAGAAAGTACAGGGAAGGCGAGATCAATGCTTGATATCTATCCCATCTTCCATATACTCTGTTAGCCCCCAAGAACCTAGGGTTACCCCAGCCATACCACAGACCCTTACCTTGCTCCTCCTTAATGCCAGGTAGGTGAAAAATAAATCTCATATAATATGTGATCTGTTAGAAAATGAGAACACCGACCTGGCCTGTATCACGGAAACCTGGCTGAGCAATGATAGCAGTGTGACCTGGACCAAGGCCCTCCCAGCCGGGTATGCTGTTCAGGAGCAGGTTAGGAGAAGTGGGCGAGGTGGAGGTGTCACCTTAACTCATAAAAGCTCTGTCACCTTGACCAGGAAACCTATTCGTGAGACGACCTACGTCAAGTGTATTTACCTGACCCTGAAGGCCAGAGACAGTCTAGGGATTCTACTAGTCTACCGTCCGCCCCGTAACCTAGCAGACTCCCTGGCCGAGCTGACACAGTTGGTCTCGGAGCTGGTGTTGGAGTCCCCCAGACTTCTTGTCTTGGGAGACCTCAACATCCCCTTCGAGTCCAAATCATTAGATCTGAAAGGTGCAGCTCGGGAGTTCATGGATTCCATTACAGCCATGGGCCTGTCTCAACTGGTCTCAGGACCAACACATTCTGCGGGTAATACACTCGACGTGGTCTTCTGCACGGATCAGGGAAATCCGTGGGCAGAAATTACTATCACCACTGCCCCTGTCATGGACGGATCATTTCCTAGAGTTGAAGGCATCTACCTATATCCCCCCCCCCGGGGGCGGAGGACCCATTAAGATGGTCCGCCCTCGAAGGCTGATGGAACCCCAAAGGTTCCAAGAGGCCCTAGAGGGTCATATGGTTGGGGCTGACGACGATCCTGTTGAAGCCCTGGTTGAAAAATGGAACAATAGCCTTACCAGGGCCATAGACAGCATCGCTCCCGAGCGTCCTCTCCATCTCACTCCAAATAGCAAGGCTTGGTATACTCAAGATTTAAGAAGAATGAAGCGAGCTGTGAGACAACTAGAACGCTGTTGGCAGAAACACCAACGCTTATCCGACAAGGCACTCCTTGGAGACCTTCTTAGTTCCTACGGAGTGGCAATCGATACAGCAAAGAATTCTTTCTATGCTGTTCGTATTGCATCGGCAGAGTCTCGTCCGGCAGAGCTTTTCAGGGTAGTTAGAGAGTTAACACATCCTTCTCCCACCCAGAACCCATTATTAGAACCATCTACTGCCTGCTGTGACGCTTTTAACAACTTTTTTGCCGATAACATCTCTCGGATAAGGGCTGATCTGGACGCCAACATTGAAACAGAAACTATGAGAGAGGTGTTCAGTGACTCCATGGACTTGGTTAGACTGGATCACTTTGAGCTTGTAAGTACCGAGGAAGCAGACAAGCTACTTGGATCCGTTAGGAGGACAACGTGCCCCCTCGATCCCTGCCCATCATGGCTGACAGTGCAGGAAGGAGATGCAGTGGTGGCACTACTTCAATGTGTCATCAACGCGTCCCTTAGGGAGGGAAAATTTCCATCAGAAGCAGGCTGCTGTTAAGCCACTATTGAAGAAACCCTCCCTAGATCCCCTGCTAAGAGACAACAATAGACCGGTCTGATTACCATTCTTGGGCATGGTGATCGAGAGGGCAGTTGCCCACCAGCTCCAGGTAGTCTTGGAAGAAGCCGATTATCTAGACCCATTTCAAACCGGGTTCAGGACAGGCTACGGAGTTGAGACAGCCATGGTCGCCTTAGTCGATGACCTCGTCTGGGCATGGACGGGGAAGTGTGACCCTGTTAGTGCTCTTGGACATCTCAGCGGCCTTTGATACCATCAACCATGGTATCCTTCTGGAACGCCTGGGGGAGTTAGGCATCGGAGGCACTGCACTTCAGTGGTTTCGTTCCTACCTCTCAGGCAGGTTCCAGATGGTGAAGCTGGGAGACAGTTGCTCTCGTAAAAGAGAGCTGGCATCTGGTGTCCCTCAAGGCGCCATTCTGTCTCCCATGCTATTTAACATTTACACGAAGCTGCTGGGAGAGGTCATGCGGAGACATGGGGCGCGGTGTTATCAGTACACTGATGACACCCAAATATATTTCTCTATGTCTCTGACTGCTGCAGTGACTGAAGATGGCATCTCTCCTCTGAATGCCTGCCTTGACTCGGTAATGGGCTGGATGAGGAAAAACAAGCTCAGATTGAATCCAGAGAAAACGGAGGTGCTCGTAATAGGTTCCCCGAGTCTGGGGATGGAGATTCATCAACCAGTCCTGGACGGGGGTCACACTTCCCCTAAAGGACAAGGTTCGTAGTCTGGGGGTGCTCCTGGACTCATCTCTACAACTGACATCTCAGGTGGAGGCGATTGCCAGGAGCGCCTGGTATCAGCTTTGGCTGATACGCCAGCTACGTCCCTACTTGGGCAAGGGGGACCTACAAACAGTAGTACATGCACTGATAACCTCTTTTTTAGATTTCTGTAATGCGCTCTACATGGGGCTACCTTTGTACTAAGTTCGGAAGCTTCAAATGATTCAAAATGCAGCGGCCAGATTGGTAACGGGGGCGTCAAGGATGGAACACATCACCCCCATCCTAAAATCTCTGCACTGGCTGCAAATTTGCTTTCGGGCACAATACAAAGTGTTGGTAGTTACCTTTAAAGCCCTATATGGCTCGGGCCCAGGTTACTTGAGGGAACACCTCTCCCAACATAATCCGCCCCGCACCCTAAGAACGAGTGATAAAAATTTATTAAATCAGGTACACACGAGATTAATATCGACATCTCGAACTACATTCTCAGCTGTGGCTCCAAAGCTATGGAATGACCTGCCGGAAGAGATCCGTCAATTATCTACACTGGAAGCGTTCAAAAAAGCGCTGAAGACGGATCTCTTCTGGCAGGCATTTCCATCTGACCTTATTTAACACCCCTTTGAATGCCTCATGGATGTATTATCGATGTAGACATTGATTTTAATTTTTAACCTGATGTAAATTTGATGTTGATTGAACTGTATTGTGTTTTTAAAATGTTGTAATCCCGCCTCGATCCATAGGGAGAGGCGGGAAATATAAATACATTTTTTTATTTATTATTATTATTATGATCATACTGTTGTAAAAACCTGCCAAGCTGAAATCAGCAGAGAATGACAAGCCTCTATAAGAAAATTAATCAAAGATATACATACATAGGGAATTTTGGGAATATGAAACCCATTTTCAAAAGAAGAAATGCTACAAGTTCTTCAGAGATCTAAATAAGAAAACTCTTACCATTTGGAAATGGGGTATAGCAAAATGTCAAATATTACTCTCTGCAAAATGATACTCCAGTAAGAATCTGCTGATCCGTTTTTTAAAAATCCTGCTTGCTAAAATATCATTAGATAGCAGCACTGCTCATTAATTTAAAATAAAATTCAGAGGAAACATCATGCTTTTTAAACACAAATTGTTGCTGCCTGGGCAAATTAAACAAATCTACATAAGTAATGCCCTTAAACGTAAAATGTACAAGGTTGGATTTTTGTTAATTTAGTTTATACGTTCCGTAACCTTAAGGTTAAAAAGGATTGGCTGAATAATAAGATATTACTTTTTTTGTGTTCAGGAAGTAATGTTGTCTATTGTTGTCTTGAATGACGTTTTGTATGTACTATTATATGATATTTGTATGTTGTTTCTAAGTTTCTGTTTATTTTTGAAGAGATAGGGAGAGAAAGTAGGGTGTCTACATAATGGGATGTAGAATTGCTTTTCAATGGTCCTTTTGTTTGTTTGTTATGCTTTGTAGGTTCAATTGAATATTGTATTTGATGTACAACAAATACAAATAATGCCAAAGAACCTAGAAAATTATGGGAGGCAGAACTCTTTGTGCTCCCTCTTCAGGCTGGATGGAAGAGAGAGCCCAGGGAGGTCAGTGCTTTCAGGACATATTGCAGTCTTGCCTTTTACCAGGGGACGGTTCCCTTTTTAAAAAGAGTTAAAGTATAGTATTTAGATTGACCCGTGGATAAGTCGACCTAGGTTTTTGGGGTCAATTTTTTGACTAAACTTTCTTGACGTATACGTGAGTATATGCAGTAAAAGACAAGGAGATAAAGAAATGCAAAATAATGTCTTTTTATAAAAAGAGGAAGCAAGGGCAGAGGACGGGAGGAGTGCGTCAGTCGGAAAAAAAGGCTTTTAAAAAAGAAATCCCCAATAAGCGTTGTTCGGAGCTCCCCAAGTTGCACAAGTTGCTTCAGGTCCTTGAGATCTGGTTGATCGCAAAGGGTCATTTGTGACATACAGCCAGGGACTGTGGACCAAGGGGATCCGAGAATGGGTAGCCACCGGATGGAAAGATACTGGGTGCAAGAGAGCATGAGTTTCCAGCGGGGAAGAATCCTTCTGCCATCATTGCTGCATTTCGTTTTCCTGTTTATAGGTGAGCTGACTTTTTCAAGAGACCATGCCCTCCTCATTGCTCTCTTGGAAGAATCCTGCTCTGGGTCTAGAAGTGGCCTCCGTGATCTGTCTCAAAAAGTGAGGGATCCACAAGTATGTTTTGCCCCAAAGGGCCAGGGATGTGGAGCCCATGGCTTGAGGACCACCACAGGCCTACAGCCCATCACTTTCAATAGCACTGATCTACAACAGCGGTTCTCAAATTGTGGGTCGTGACCGCTTTGGGGGTCGAATGACCCTTTCACAGGGGTCGCCTAAGAGCATCGGAAAGCCACATAGTCAGAGAGCCCTGGTGCCCCAACAAACCACAAAATCCCAGGATTCCATAACATTGAGCCATGGCAGTTCAAGTCGTGTTGACCTGGATTATTTCTGGAGTGTGGGTGCAGCCTTATAGTTATGGGAAGAAGTCCGGTACGAAACTCCGTTCCCCCAGTTGCTCATGGTGTGTATGTGGGGGAAGGAATCACATGCAATAATAATAACAACAACAATTAATAATCTGCCTTCCAGGAACACTGGTCTAAGTGCTGGACTATGATGCCGAAGACCAGGGTTCGAGCCCACAGAAACCCACTGGGTGATCTTGGGCAAGTCACACTCTCTCAGCCTCAGAGGATGGCAAAGGCAAAGCCTCCTCTGAACCAATCTTGCCAAGAAAAACCCAGGACAGGTTCCTCTTAAGGCTGCCATAAGTCAAAAACGACTTGAAGGCACACAACAACAACAACAACAGCCAGCTCACTTACAGATCCAGCCTGTTTACTCGGAGGGATCCCAGCTGGATTTCCAAAGGGATCTTGCCTTCTTCCTTGGATCCTCCTGATTCCTTTCCTCCTTTGAGGATTTCTCTAACAAAGCAACACCAACATCCTTAATCCTTTGCAGTGACAGTCAGGAAGGAGACCTTATAGCAGAACCATTGGCCTTCACTTTTTGCTGGAAGTCTCTCTCTCTCTCTCTCGATCTTGTGGGATCGACTAAGGAATCCACCCAGGCGGGACTGATCCCTTCAAGAGAGATCAGACGTGATCCTCCTTCCTTGATGGATCTCTCCTCCTCCCAGGATGACATGTATATCATCATACCCAGAAGAGACGTCATCCAGGAAGGGAGGCTCCAGCTGCTGTGGGTGGGTGTTGTTGTTGTGGGTGTGTGTATTGTGGGTGTCTTTGTTCCCCCCTTCCTTACAGCTTCAGGAGCCTCCATCTCCCCCCCAGATCCCTGTCCCTCTTGCCTTTTTCTGGGTCACAGGGCCGCCCAAGTCAGGCTGCTGCCTGAGGCAGGGCAGCAAGGGTTGGCTTGTTGGAAACTGCCCCCTCCTTGACTGATGAAGAGCCTGTTTGAGAGAGCTCTCCTCCAAGGGCCCCTGTCCTCCCCTGCTCTGCTCAGGTCTTGCAAAGCCATCCATCCCCAGGGGACCTCTCTGCCTGAACCCATCCAGCCCAACCCCATATTCTGCCATGCAGGAACTCACAATCAAAGCACCCCCAAGAGATGGCCATCCAGCCCCTGTTTAAAGACCTCCAAAGAAAGAGACCACAACTCTCCGGGGGAGTGCCGTCCGCTGTCGAACAGCTATTTGTATCCCTTTATTGATTCATACATTTATATACAAATCTATTCACACAACACTCTAAACGATCCACATCAATAAACACAATGTCAAGTTTATTTATACATTTGTCAGCTGCTTTGGGTTCCTTTCCAGGAGAAAGGCAACATTAAAAAAATATTATTATTATTATTATTATTATTATTAGGCATTGGCTGAGGAATCTACCTTTCAGCCAGTGTGGCGTACTGATTAATTATCAATTAATTAATTATTATTGTATTATTGCATTATTTATATGGAGCCAAGGCGGCTCATGTTGCCAGTTACAAATAAATACAGTGGAAAGCATGGGTAAGACAGATATTTTTTTAAAAAGGCAGTTCAAGAAACAGCCCTATTAAAAACGTTCAATTTAAAAATGCTAAAAAGGCAGTTAAAACATAATGGTGATGTGTGAAAGAGATGTGTGTGTGTGTGTGTGTGTTATCTGCTTTCAAGTCGTTTCTGACTTAGGGTGACCCCAAGGAGAACCTATCATGGGGTTTTCTTGGCAAGAGCCTTCCGCTTAGGCTGAGAGAGTGTGACTTGCCCAAGGTCATCCTTTGGGTTTCATGGCCAAGCTGAGAATTGAACCCTGGTCTCCAGAGTCTCTGGACTCTTTCAAACGGGAGGAATTTCTCCCAAATCCGAATGGAGCCCATTCGGATTCATGTAAATTCGCTAGTTTAGCAAATTTACATGAATCCCCATTGCGTTCGGAAGGCGTTCGGAATGACTTCCCATTACCCGAAAATAACCCCCCCTTGCCCGAAATTGCGTGAGAAGCTTTAATGCGCAATAACGCAAAACCCATGATTGCATTCAGAGTGACTTCCCTTTTGCCCGAATTTGCGTGAGAAGAATTAATTTGCAATAACGTGAAACCCCAGGATTGCGTTTGGATTGCCCTTGGATTATACTTCCAATTTCCCACGTCTGAAAGAGTCCATAGTCCAACACTTAAGCTACTATGCCCACACTGGCTCTTTGATAAAAATGTAGTACTCCCTAATTCAAAGACCCTCTCCTGACTGAAATGGTTAACAATAACCAGACATCCTCCTTTTCTGGGACATGTCCTACATGTCAACCTTCTGTTTAGGATGCATTTGAAAATGTCCTCCATTCTGAGAGTAACTAAGAAGCGTGCATTTATATTTATATGAGTGCTTTGAGCTTTTATTTGGTAATGTGCTACATTTTTTTCTTGAGTGTCGTAAATTTGGAGGTGCCCTTTTGGCAGTTAAGACATCTGGAAACTATGACTTGTGACAAGAGGCAATCCTATAAGTAGAGAGGAAGAGACTGTTATCCTTGGTCAAGGAGGTTCCCTTCCTCTCCAGATCAGAAAAGCCCTTCAGTCTGTCTCAGGAGCAAAGAAGAACAATTTTCTTGTTATGATTCTAAAATGTATAAGCTTGCAAGGTGATGTTACAGAGGACTAAAAATTCACGTGTCCATTACAGACCTTCCCATGACTTCATGCAGTGCATGTGTCTCTACTTGGTGTTAGTTTTTAACAATCAACGATTGAGCATTGGATTCACTTTCATGTGGCTGAGATGTATCTAAAAGAAATACATTTCATACTGGGAACTGCAGTCTTCATCTGTATCTGCAACTCTATCTCTCTCATCCACCCGTTGAAGGTGGTTTCCTCATGATTGGGACTTTGTAGGATGGCTTCACTTTCATCTCTTATGACTCTTTCAAACGGGGAGGAATTTCTCCCAACTCTGAATGGAGCCAATGCGGATTTATGTAAATTCGCTTGTTTAGCGAATTTACATGAACCCCTGCTCCGTTCGGAATTACTTCCCATTACCCGAAAATAACCCCCTCCTGCCCGAATTTGCATGTGAAGCTTTAATTCGCAATAAGGTAAAACCCATGATTGCATTCGAATTGGCTTCCCTCTTGCCCGAATTTGCATGTGAAGAGTTAATTTGCAATAACATAAAACCCATGATTGCATTCGAATTGACCTTAAATTATACTTCCAATTTAGCCTTGTATGAAAGAGTCCTTAGTACCCAAAGTACCCAAAGATTAATACAACTCAGAGGAGGCCCTCTTATTCCAATTATTTAATGATTGATTTATCAATGTATTATCTTGCAGGTGAATCTTATTTGAGTCCGTATGGACACATGAACAACTCCAATGCCTTCAGCCAAGCACTCACCAGGTACAACCTTTGTAGGAATGATGGGGTTTTTTTTGAAAACCAAAGCTTCTAATATACCTCAGAGGAGGCCCTCTGATCAATTATTGATTGATCAATCATTGTATTATCTTGCAGGTGAATCTTATCTGAGTCCTTATGAACACATAAACAACACTGCAATACTTTCAGCCAAACAATCACCAGGTATGACCTATCTCGGAAGGATGTTTTTTTTTGAACCCAAAGCTTCTAATACAACTTAGAGGAAGTCCTCTTATTCCAATTATTTAAGGATTGATTGATCGATGTATTATCTTGCAGGTGAATCTTATTTGAGTCTGTATGGACACATGAACAACACTGCAATGCCTTCATCCAGATATGAACTGTGTAGGAATCATGCTTTTTGAAGCGAGAACATTAAGGAGCTTCTAATGTGTCTCAGAGGAAGCCTGTGGACCTATGCCTCAAGAAAAACAGCAGAGACCTACATTTCAGTCTGCTCTGACAGAATTCATCAGCAAGATGTCTAGGAGAAGACAGGACCAGCCGAGCCTGAAAATCCTCAAAGGACCCTTAAACAAACCCACTGAGGGATTCTTACACCTCCTCCTCCTTGTCTTTATCTCCTTTTCTTTCTCTTGTAGTCACTTTTTCTGGTAAGCCTGTGGTAAACTCCATCATCTTTCCTTTCTTCGCTTTGCAGCATCCAGTTGGATCTTCACAAGAGTTGCAAGACAGCACGAGGCAGCCGCTCCAGGTGCAACCACAGGGCTCCCAGTTGCACCACCACCACGAACAGCAGCCCTCCATGGCAAGAAGTGTGCCGTAGAAGCCGGAACAGCAGATGTCTTATCACCACCTCGACAGAGGAAGAATAAGCCCAAGCAAGCGGTGGTCGAGTTTGGCACTGCACAGTCGGATGATGGACCCATTTCTTCCCGAACCAGATCCAAAATGAGGGCTGAGAGGAGTGAACCAACCTGCCTTTGAGAAGGAACTTAGCCAAGAGCCAGAAGACATATGTCATAACAACATAAGATAAGCTAGTCCAGAAGGATAAGTCCAGTGAGGATGAGCACGTCCAGAAGACATGTGTCATGAGAATTAAAAGAGGTTCAGTTTAAAAAACAAAACAAAACAAGAATGACAAGACATAAAAACATTCCTAAGCAAAGTTGTAGCTGAGGAAGGAAGACTTGAAGGAAATAGTCGGCAGGATCTCTTCCTCTCATCTCTTCTCTATGCAATTGCCCAACAACAAGTAACGTTCAAGAGTTCTGCTCCATCCAATGAGACAAAGTAGCCAAAGGGAAAGTCCATTAAAACACAGGGGAATATCTACCCACCCACCCACCCCACCTAAAGCCCCCTTTGTTGGACCAATCCCAGGCAACAGCCATGCATGATTTGTCCTTCACAAGGTCATTGTGAAATCCCAAGAATTCAGGAAAACACTGGGGAAGAAATATTAAGTAAAGAGTAAAGAGTTTGGGTGGAAGAAAAGCGAGAGAAACGCCCAGGGAGAGGCTGGAAATATAGACTGAAGATTGAAGAGAGACAGAGAAGGAGACCCAGGAAGTGGAAATTGAATTCGGAGGAGAGGAGGAGGAATAAAAACCATGCAACAGCCATGTATGATACGTCATTCACAAGGTCCTCCGTTTCCATCCGGCATGAGGTCCACATGAAGCAAGGAAGGAGAGAGAAACAAGGGGAAGTCTTTGGCAGAATCTCTTCCTTTGGGATCTTCTCCATGCAATCGCCTTCCAACAGGTACGGTTTAAGAGCTCTGCTCCATTCAGCTAAACACAGTAGCTGAAGGACAATTCACCCAAGACACATTAAGACATCTAAAGCCTCTTTCGTTGGATTGATCCCATGCAACAGCCATGCAGGATTTGTCAATGTGCCACATCTAGCAAACAAGGAAGACGACATGAAGATGGCAAAGTCAAGCAGTCAACAATGCCGCATTTTCCCAAAGACTGCAATATGCGAATTCACATGAGCTCAAGCCATTTCGTGGGTGGTGTTGTTCAGTTTTTAGAGGTTCTCCTCTTTCCTATGTTAATTTTCAAATAGGAAAAGAAACATTTCGTAATCGCTGATATGTTGGAGATGGGACTCTACAAACCTATGGAAAAATGATTAGACATTTCTTCCTAGATTTATGAAATTTTCATAAAGGAAAAGGCATCGGAATGATTAGGAACAGAAATCATCAGCCTAGCCTTGACTGAATGCATGCCAGTAAAAACACATTCCCAATTTCCCCATACACTGCCATTGTAACCTCTACATCACATCTCCTTTCCTTTGGACTCAATTCTTCCAAAGAAGCAATGAAGCTTGGTTTGCAGGGTGGTCTGCCTAACATAAGAGATGACTCTAAGTGAAAGCTGTAGAGACCCTTCTCGTTTTATGAACGGTAGATATGAACAGCTGAAGCTACGTTCCTTCAGATGCACCAGTTGGGTTGGCTTCGTGACCAGGGAGGGAATTTAGCTCCCAGAAACATGGGTTTTCCTTAATCCCAAACATGACAGTTTTCCAAATGGACTCCGTTCTCCAGGTGAGTATTCTGCGCTTTATTTCTGGTCCCAAACTCCCTTCCTCCATTTTTTCCTGCAAACCAACAGCTGTGCATTGATGCTTCTTCTCCTCCATCTTCCAGACTTGTATGACAACAGAAGGACTGAAGCTCTACTATACAAGAAAGCTGAGAATATGTGGACGCAGAATCCCATCATGCACAAAAAGGTGAAGCAAAAGTTTTGGTTTTAAAATTTCTGGAAGCCATTTGCAATCCCACCGTTTTCTTTTCATACACTCTAAACACTACGTAACAAATTGTTTTCATTGCTGTATAATAGGTTTCTGCAGATAAAAGAGGAGAGATCATCGAGAAAGCCCATTAATTCATACAAACATTTCAGGAGATGTTAACTTCAAAGAAACTACCAGAAGGTAAGTGATGTACAAGAATGAAACCTGAGACTACAGAACATTTAAGAATAATTGAGAAAATAACTCAACAGCATTTAACTTCAAGGAAACTGTCGCAAGGTAAGTGATGTCCAGAAATGAACCCTGTGGATGCAGAAAAGGGCTTATTCTGTGAGCCTTAAGGTAAGAAGGAATACGTTTGGCCTGAGCAAGAGATGGCAGGTTGGTGGTCTGTGGTCCTTGCTGACATGCCCAGGGTTGCACTGACCACCACTTTTGGGGTCAGGAAGGAAGTTTCCTCCAGGGCAGATTGGCCAGAGATCCTGGAGGTTTTTGGATTCCTCTGAAAATTATGTTAGAAAAATTAATGTATTCTGTTACTGTCATTGATCCAAATAAGATAACTCTTACCATTTGGAAATAGGGTATAGCAAGATGTCAAATATTATTCACTGCAAAATGATACTCCAGTAAGAATTTGCTAATCCATTTTTTAAAAACCCTGCTTGCTAAAATATTAGATAGCAGCACTGCTCACTAAATTTAAAATAAAATTCAGAGGAAACATCATGCTTTTTAAACACAAATTGTTGCCACCTGGGCAAATTAAATAAATCTACATAAGTAACGCCCTTAAACGTAAAATGTAAAAGATTGGATTTTTGTTAATTTACTTTATACGTTCCGTAACCTTAAGATTAAAAAGGATTTGCTGAATAATAAGATAAGATACTACTTTTTTTTTTTTTTTTGGTGTTCAGGAAGTAATGTCTATTGTAGAAACATAGAAAATTTTTTTGTCTTTTGTCTTGAATGACATTTTGTATGTACTATTATATGATGTTTGTATGTTGTTTATATGTTTCTGTTTGTTTTTGAAGAGATAGGGGGAGAAAGTAGGATGTCTACTTAATGAGATGTAGGATTGCCAATGGTCCTATTTGTTTGTTTGTTATGCTTTGTATGGTCAATATAATATTGCATTTGATGTGCATCATGCTGTCATGACAGGATTGCTTTTCCTTGATGATGAAGATGGAGTCTGGAGGATGCCAGCATTTCTTCTGTATGGAGAGATGGAAGGAGAGAGCCTCACCATTTTCTTGCATAAGGATGGCCCTTGTCGGCATGCCCAGGGTGGCACTGGCACCACTTTTGGAGCTGGAAGGATTTTTTCTCCAGGGTCGATTGGCCAGACATCCTGGAGGTTTTTTGGCTTCCTCTGGGCATCTGGCCAGATAAGATATTACTTTTTTGGTGTTCAGGAAGTAATGTTGTCTATTGTTGTCTTGAATGATGTTTTGTATGTACTATCATATGATGATTGTATGTTGTTATGTTTCTGTTTATTTTTGGGGAGATAGGGGAAGGAGGTAGATTATCAAGAATAGTCTGAGATCCTGGAGGCTTTTCGCCTTCCTCTGGGCATCTGGCAGGGGCCATCTGTTTGGCAGTTTGAGATATTCATAAGAATTAAATGAAACTTATAACTTGCCAAACTGAACCTGGTAAATGGATATAACAACCAGAATGCACAATTCATAAAAATTCGCACTTGGGAAAATAGTTCTGCTTCTTTCTCTTTTGTTTCCTCAGTTTTTGTGTTTAAAAATACAGTTGTGGTGCTGCTCTTGAGTTCAGTTCAGAGAGAACAACCCCTCTATCCTCAACCACTCTGCATCCTTTTTCAGGCTTTGAGCTATTCTCCATTTGACATCAAATCATGCTACATTAATACCTCTTTCATATTACATGTCTTAGACCAGTATTTTTTTAATAGGTTCCCATTTCTTTTCTTTTGACTCATTATTAATTGTTGCTGTTAAAAGTGTCCATTTCTTGTAGTCCTATAATTTTCTGGAGCTGAATGAAAGGCAACATGAAGAGAGAGAAGAAATAGAGCTACATGGAAGAGAACTCTCTTGATTTCTTTCCTTCCAGGCATCTGAAGACTGCCCTGAAAAAGGGAGGCTAGTGTGTGAGTACACCCTTCAGATCACTTCAAGCAACCCTGCGGTGAACCAGGCAGCCAGGGAGTTTCTTTCTTCCCTCGGCAAGTTCCTCTTGCACCAGAGAGGTCAGTAAGCTGGAAAAGGCACTAGGAAAAAGCCACCAGGGAAACCTAGAAAGAACTTGGGTGATTTTGTCGGAAAGACCCAAGATGCCTAGTGATTGTACAAAGTGATTTCCTTTCTTCCTTCCTTTCAGGGAATATCTGGGTAGGTGACATTGTCGAGATGGAACTCAAACAGCGTTGTTGCCAGTTGCCACGGAAACTATGCACAAACAGAAACACGCATTACTTGTCTGTTGTCTCATTGCCTGATGTGTGAGCATAATTTGGTTTCAAGGATGGACTCATAAAAAAAAAAAAAGTCTTGCCAAAGCTTAACATGGCGTCATGATGTTCCCCCTTGAGCGACCTAAGCTCACATGAATGTTTTTTACCTAACCAAGGCAAAATTTGTAACGAACTGAGCCTGGACTTTCATTTAAATACTAAGGTAAATGAATAATCCAGTTTGAGACCGCTTTAATGGCAGGCTCATCCATATAGTCCACCTCCCAACAAAGCTGTGGTGCCAAGAAGTCTGTGGGACAGAAATGCTTGGATATCTTGCTTCCAATATTTGGAACTACTTCCTCAAGTGAAAACTTTTCTGTTCTGACAAGCTTTTAGGAGTTGGCTACAAGGGCTTTTGATAATGTGCTGCTTTGGTTCATTTTATCTTTCACTAATTTATTTAAATGGTTTTAATTCGAGGGATAGTTTAATTGCATTTTGACAATAACTTATTAACGGTTGTAAGTTTTTACTTATGTCTTTGCAAGTAATTTTAACAGTTTCCATCCCACCATCAACCTCAGCCTGGAGCTATCTACAAAAGAAGTCCACTTTCTGGACACCACCAGACACCAGAGGCCTGCCTTTTCTGTTTCTGGACAGATTCAATCCAGGACCTGTTTTGCAGTATTTTAATAGTGCTTTTCTGTGAGAGCCACCAATGGAGTGTACAACAACTTTTTTAAAAAAACATTTCAACTAGAATAAATATCTTGGAGAAACACAAACAACTAATAAAACAATTTCTAAGGCGGATGTACATTATAGAAACAGAATTCCTATGTATAATGCGATTTGCATTTTTATCGGAAGGTGTGCAGACAGTCAAAACTTTAAACTGCTCCTCACAAAAGTTACCCACACCATTTTAAGACGCTTACTACAGAGCGCCCTTCCCTTACGCGGGGATCCGTTCTGGACCCCCCCCCCCCAGGAAATTCCAAGTATGCTTGAGCCCCATTTAAAACAATGAAAACAATGAACCCCATTTAAAACAATGAGCTGAAAGCCACGTAAAGCGCGCCCGCATAAGATGCAGGCACACTGTATATATTTTTGTGTGTTTCCAGGTATTCAAACACTGAAGGATAGTCTCGTGATAAAAATGACAAATCCAATTAAGCTTTCTAAACAAAGTGACTCTGAAGGTTTGAAAAACAACACTAGAATATAAATGAACTGTCAGCAAAACAGAGCACGGTTTCTACCTGCTTGGGAGCCAAGTCCACTGCCCCTTAGCGATGAAGAAATGGTTTGATTGGTACAGAAAAAACCCTTTTGACCCCATTCAACCTAAGGAGGATGGGACATACTCTGTTCCCTCCAGGGCTCTTGCTTTTCACACGAAGGGGAGAGGGAAGGTAGGGGAAAAGGGAGCAGGGAATTGGAGAGCTCTTTTCTCTTTTGTTGGAGGTGGGCCTAGGGCTAGAAGGAGGGGGACTACTTGACCGTTCCCTCCTTGCTTGGGCCAGATGAGATGAGGAGGGTTTGGGAAGAAGGAGAGGGGAAAGGTACAGTTTGGTCAGAAGGCCCCACCATGACATGAAAGAAGCGGAGGGCTGAGGGATGAAGCCAGGAGCTGTGGGAAACCTGAGGCTTTTAGTAGTCTGTTCCCCAGCAATGGAAGGTCTCAGGATAACAATATTCTGTCTTAAATATTCTATCATGTGAAGACAGACGGGGCAGGAAGTAGATAGAAGAGAGGGAAAAGAGAATCCTAGCTAACCATGTCTTCCAAAGGGCAAGAAACTGTCTTCCTTCTTCTTTGTCCTTCTTGCCATCCAAGATCTGGACTCTAGAAGAGGAAAATTTCTCTTGCATTGGGTCATATGCATTCCCCCTTTTTCTGCTTTGCCACCCTTGGCATACTCCCCTGGGCATAATGTACCCATGCTTTGGTATCAGGCATTTGGGAAAATTCTCAGCGAAGCGCAGAAGGAAAGGGAGGGGGAGAATAAAAAATGCCTGGTTGGCCACCCATAACATCTGGATAAATACCAGTGTGCCTGGCCTTTTGATTCTGTATACCATTGTGGGCAAACCTAACACCACCAACAAAGGGGCTTGTACCTAATGTAACCAGGATAAAAAGAAAAAAAGGGGTGTATGGATGATATTGTTAGCGTGATTATGCGTGCTGCGTTGCACCACACCGAAGCTGTGCACCTGAAAGCTGAAAAAACTACACTTGATGAAATCTCCTTCCAGAAGCAGACAAACAAAACACCAACAGCTATCTCTCAAGGAGGCAGTTTATTAGTTTCCCTGTATACAAGCGTGTCCTGACAGATATATCTGCTTATTATATTTTAAAATTTTTAATATTTTTTTTAATTAACATTACAAGTAATAAAATCATGATGACCATGATTGCTGCTGTCAGAAAGGAGCTGTAACCTAGTCTCCAGGATCTTTATGATGTTATATACTTTCTCTAAATCTTTTGAATCATAGAATCATGCAGGAACTCTTAGTCAAAGCATCCCTGACAGATGGCCATCCAGCCTCTGCTTAAAGACCTCTCAGGAAGGAGACCCCACCACTCTCCGAGGGAGTGTGTTTCACTGTTGAACAGCCCTTACTGTCCTCCTAATCTTGAGGTGGAATCTCTTTTCCTGCAGCTTGCATCCATTGTTCCGCGTTCTAGTCTCTGCAGCAGCAGAAAACAAGCTTGCTCCCTCCTCAATATGACAGACAATCCCAATCTCTCTCTGTTTCTTCCCTATTTCTGTCCTTTAGTACTGATGTCAAACCATCCATTGCTTCATTTAGCCTATATAAAACCATTCACTTTCTGACGGTATCTGTTTTTGTTTCCAGTAACTGGCATAAACTAATCTAGCAGTAGTAATCATATATAAAAGAATACGTTTGTGTTTCCTTTCTTTTTCTTTCTCCAATAAGCCTATCATATTTAATAAAAATAACAGCGGGCTTGATGGGATATCTGTATTCGAAATTAAAGTATGAATTTTCTTCCAATAAACTACAGCCTCTGTACACTTCCACAATACATGGGAAAATGTCCCCTTATGCTTATTGCATTTCCAGCACTCTCCGCTACCTGCTTTATACATTTTATTTAATTTATTAGGGGATAGATGCTATTTATACATCAATTTTGATGTGATTTTCCTTATAATTCTGACATAATGTGAAAGAATTAGTATCACGCTAACACTTTCCCCAAGGATCGATTTCTATTGTTTTCCCTATGTCCAGGGCCCATGTTATCATACAATGGAGTTTATCACATGGGAGGAATTTCTCTCAATTTCGAAAGAAATGGAAGTGAGGCCAGTTCAGAATTGAGTAAATTTGCTAGTTCCGCGAATTTATTTGATTGCGTATGGACACTGCATTGCGTTCAGAATTGCCCGAAATTGCCTCCCAGTGCCTGAAATTGCATATGATAGTTTCTCACGCAATCACGCGGAACCCCGTGATTTTATTCGGAAGGACTTCCCTTTGCCCGAAAATGTGAGTGATTAGCTTTCACGCAATCATGTGAAACCCCATGATTGCATTCAGATTGCCATTGGATTATACTTCCCATTCCCTTCGTGTGATAAACTCCAAAGTTTGACACTTAGGGATTCTAGATCTCTTTGTTTTAATAGCCTATAATATTTTGAGATATGCCCTTTATTCAAAAATTATATTATCTAGTTAATTTTTCTCAATAGCAAAACCAAATTGTTTCTTATCAATTCTATACCTTTCAAGTACTTAAAAAAAATGTTGGTTTCTTTTTCTAAATCTTCAAAAGGTTTCAAGACTAGGAAATTCTCTTCTTGTGTCAACACATCTCCATATGTTAACCATTTCTGGCCTGGAGCTTTTATTCTCTTATGATAAGCTTCTTGAATTGAAACCCAAAATAGTACTGGTATTTGTCTATAAAATTGTTTTCTTATTTTGTCCCAAACTTTAAATAAAGAATTTCTTATGAAATGATGGCAAAAGCCATTATTAACCTTCAATTTGTCAGACCATAAATACCAT
Organism: Urosaurus nigricauda; assembly: GCA_034509955.1. NCBI lineage: Eukaryota > Metazoa > Chordata > Lepidosauria > Squamata > Phrynosomatidae > Urosaurus > Urosaurus nigricauda. The sequence continues at coordinate 143,502,856 of JAOEGL010000002.1, read as the reverse complement.
AAATACCATCTGCTATTTAAATATTACAAAACAAAATCAAGTAGCATAAAAATTACAACATCCATAAAAGAAACACTGAATATATAAACTAAGGTCTGAGGTCCTGTGATCATTAAGAAATGATCATCAGTAGCTGTAATTATAAAAGTCCTTGAAGAGCCAAGCCTGGATCCAGAGACTTGACTCTTCTGTGGTTACACTCCAATACAGTTTTCAGGCAGAATTTTCTGCCAGATTCTGCTCCAGTGGAAAAGCCTACATCTTTTTATTGGGCAAAAAAGTAAGTGAACAAATGAGGTAGGCTGAACGGGGGAAAGAGCTCTATCTCTCTCCTCTGAGCCTTTCCGCTCCCTTGGTCCCTGGTTGGCGGACAAGGCGCTCCAGGTTTATTCTGAGGAAGTGGCCGTGTGATCTCCCCCAAAGGAGTGGGATCTCCAGGATCCAAGCCAGAGGGGTCCCTACAAGGAAGTCAGGATGGAGGAGGATGGGAAGGAGGCCTCTCTGGCTGATAATGAGCAGGAGAAGGAGAATTTTTTGGAGCCCCCTGTGTTGGCAAGGGAAAAGGACATAGAGAAGTTCACAAATCACAGGGGACCAAAGTGGCAGTACTAATACCCATTAGAGAATGAGAAGAACAAAGGGGAGGAAGCTTTTGACTTCAGAATGCTTTAGAAGAATGAAAGAGGATGCTTCTGAGGGAGAGGATATTTGTGAACTTGTGACCACCAAGCAACATCCTGGAAATTGAAAAAGTAAGGTGACTTTTGCAGATGTGGCTGTATATTTCACAAAGGAAGAATAGGAACTAGATTGGAAAGAGAGATTGTGTCCTCTCTGGCTTGGCCTCAGTGGGAGAGAGGGGCAGGCCAGCTTCATTGGGCCTGGCCCAGAATAAGAAGAAGACTCTCCCTCCAGTCCGTCTGCCATCATCTAGCCTCAGAGGTAGAGAGAGGCCCAGGCCAGCCCCATCGCTCTAGCCCAGAGTAAGAGGAAAGCCCTCTCACTAACCCGTCTGCCATCATCCTGGCCTCAGAGGGAGAGAGGGGCAGGCCAGCTCCATTGGGCCTGGCCCAGAATAAGAAGAAGACCATCCCCTCCAGTCCATCTGCCTTCTGAACTTGATCCCTTTGCCCACCACCATTCCCTTCTCCTTTTGTGTCATGTTTTTTGTTTTAGATTGTAAGCCTGAGGGCAGGGAATTATTTAATGTGTAAGCCGCTCTGAAAGCCTTTGTGGCTGAAGAGCAGAGTATAAATACTGCAAAGAAAGAAAGAAAGAAAGAAAGAAAGAACAGGGCCTGTTTCCTTGTGAGAGTCAGTGGGGCAACAGAAGCTGGTCTCAGAGGACTTTTCATCATCAGGAATAGTGATATCGTTGGCCATCCCCCTCAAGCTTCCCTCTCCCCTCCCAGTCCTCAGAGGAGAAGGGTTTTGCAACACCTGAAGTTCAGGGATTATTAAGATCTCATCCTTTCCTCTTGCACACAGGAATTGCTAGAACAGGATTCTTGATATGGATCAACCGTTCCTCCATCTTTGGATGTCCCTTTGGATGTAGCTAACGGACTGTTGTCACTCAGAGTGGAGCCCTTCACCACCCACCAGGATGTGGGCAGCAAGTCTCAACAACTGTCCACAGTGGAGAGAAAAACAAGACTCTTTCAGACGTGGGAAAGTGGAAGTATAATCCAAGGGCAATCCAAACGCAATCATGGGGTTTCACGTTATTGCGAATTAGAGCTTCTCACGCAATTTCGGGTGAAAGGGAAGTCACTCCGAATGCAATCATGGGTTTCACGTTATTGCGAATTAGAGCTTCTCACGCAATTTCGGGCAAGGGGGGATTATTTCCGGGTAATAGGAAGACATTCCGAACGCCTCCCGAACACAATGGGGATTCACGTGAATTCGCTAAACTAGCAAATTCACGTGAATTCGCATTGGCTCCATTTGGAGTTGGGAGAAATTCCTCCCGTTTGAAAGAGTCCACAGAGTTGAAAGGGCAACAGGGAAAGGGGAAGGCTCCCATGACCATTTCTTCACAATCCCAATCAGCCTCCCTCCAGAAAGTGCTCTGAAAGGTGTCCCCCTCCCTCCCCCAGAAAGAAGGCTGTTTATAAATGGCAAAGAAATTGGACTCCTATTGAAAAGGTCACAAACTACACGTATCTTGGTATACTTTTTCACTCTAATGGCTCATGGAAAATGGAGTAGAAAATGACAAAAGAGAATGCCCAAAGGAGTATGTTAGCTTTGTTTAGCTTTTTTTTTTTTTAACACAAAAAAGGGGCAACATGTTCATTCTGTCAGTCATGTTTTCATAGCCAAGTCTCTATCCCAGTTGTTGCAAACCATTGCAAACTGTTGCCTCCAATAATCCAGACTCTTTTGACTTGCTGCAGGCTAAATTTCTCAGAAGTGTATTTGCTGTCCCATGTTGTGTTCCAAATGCAGCCTTGCGTCTTGAGGCCATGAAACCTTTTAACTGCCCTGATTACCCGACAAACCTAACAATTCCTACTTATGAAAAAGCTTTTACATTAGCGCAATTTAATGTCTGTCTAATATATTGGGGGTAAAATATAAGGAAATCCCATATTACGAGTGCATTTGTCCCTGTGCAAATGCATCAGTAGAAACTCTTAGCCATGTCCTTTTACACTGCCCTTTTTACCTTTACTTTTTAATTATCTCTATTCTGCAGAACTTTCCTGGCAGGATGGAAAAATTCTGATTTTCGCTGATCAGGACAGAAGAATTACAGATAAGGTTGTAAGATTTTTGGGTGACTACTGTGGTGATTTGTAGGCAGATGACAAATCGTCACTTCGTAATGATAATAAAGAGCTCTTTAGAAGTATTCAAGTAGTCATATGAGCCATGTGTATGTGGAATATGTACAAAATGTGGTCTTAGGTAGAGTTCTGTGACTTGTTTTCCATTACTTTTATTATTAGGTGTGAATTTTATGTGTAAATGATATTTTATGTCACTTTGCATTTTATCCCGATTTGCCAAATTTTAATCTATGTGTTATTGTATCTTATGATAGCTACACCTGGTATAGCAGTGGTCTATAGAAATAACAATAATATAACAACAAGCTATATGCAGTACAACTCTATAACCAAGCAGCTAGTACAATAGTCAATGTAAACCAGCGATTCTGTCACACCCGTGTATTTAGTTATGTCATAATGTTCCTAAGCCAAGGCCAGAACTTGTTTGCAGTTACTCAATGAGTTCAGTAGGTACATCAAGGTCTCTGTCTGTCTCTACATCCTTAAAGGACATCTGCACAGTGGCAGGTTGGAAACCTATTATAAAAAGATAAGCACAAATGGCATTTGGATACTAAATAATTCAGACAGTACGGCAGCCATGTTCACCCAAAATCTAAGGCCTTGGGTTTGTTCCATGTGTTTGTAGATTGTGGCCTCTGTAGCATCCAGAAAATGAGGTGGCATGTATCTCGCCTGTCTGAGATTTTGGGTGACACCGTGTGAAACTGCATCATTTCTGCAGTGCAGATTGGGTCTACGAGAACTGATTACAGTTGGGCAGATGGCTCTATTTTCTGTTAATATTTCTTTGGTTCTCTAAGCTAGTTTATTTCTATTCAAGTGCTTTAGATGCATTTGGGAAAATGCTCCATTTTTTTTAATGATTTTCCATTGGTTCTGCAAAGTAAATGTTGTCTGGAGTTTGCGGCAAGGCTGTGTAACTGAACTGAAGGAAAGAAAGAGAGAGAGAGAGAGAGAGAGGAGTCAACAGAAATTAACTGAAAAATAACTTTGGACTCCTGCCTCAGAGGCTGGTGTTTGGGGATGTAATGTAAAAATCCATCTTCGCTGCAATCTGGTTCTTCTTATTTTTCCTTGAAATGTCATCTCTGTACACCCATATTGCAGCAAATATCCAGATTACACACACTGTAGTGTTTATTATTTTTTCACCGTCCCTTTTCCCAGTTTAGCTGTGTATAGTGAGAGATGAGGTGGAGCTTTCCCTTTTTGGTTGTTTTGTTTGAGCAATAATTGTGTCACCTGAATATCTTGTTGGATGTTCCTCCCCCTCCACTTTTCATAACGTACGTTTTGTGTATAAATTAAACATACAAGATGATAAAATGCAACCTTGCCTGCCCCTCTTGCCAATGGGAAACCATTCTGTTTCTTCATATTGTGTCCTGACAGCGGTCTCACGTCCAAAGTACATATTACGTATTAGGACAATTGGATATTGGAGAACTCCCATTAAATGGCTGAAGTTTTATTTTACAGAGTCCTGAAATTTCTAGTACAATTTCACCAAATACTCTTGCCCCACAAACTGGTGTGTTTATTTGTTTATTTAATTTATATTTTATTCAGTGCTTCCTGAAGAAAAGAAAGCAGAAACAGAGGACTGGCTAATGAAGATATATGACACTGCAGAGATGGACAGATTGATGAAGCCAATAAATTATGGGAATCTGAAGAATTACAAGAAGGGCTGGGAGTGTGACGCTACAGATGCTGCAAAAATGGGGTCTACTGGTGACAGAAAAAAATTAAAAAATAATTGGTAATCATAAGAATCAATAGTGAACTAAAAATAAAATGGATAGGTAGCGAGACTTCAAAGAAAAATACTGAAGTGCATAAAGAGAGATAGACTTAACTCTAGATTCGGATAAAGGAGACTGTAAATTGATGTTATATGTAGTCTTAAAGAAAGTCTTGTCTTTTGTTGTCCATTTAAAAAAATATCTAAAATGAGAGGGAATTCTAAAGGATGATAGAGCAGATTAGGAAGAAAGTAAGAGTAAGTGTGTAGTAAGGAGAAGGAGAGGGAGAATTCGGAGAAATTAGAGGGAAGAAGATAAGAAGTTAGGGAAGGAAGAGGGAGAGGTGAACATGGATCAATCTGAACGCAGGAATTGGATGGTAATATAAATAAATAAATAATAAACTTTATTCTCATACCCCGCCTTTCTGCTGCAGCAGTCAAGGTGGCTTAGATGACTAAAATATATTGGAATAATACATACTCTTAATAAATAAATTGACCCCCCCCCTTAAAACAGGATTAAATACAATACAGTTTGAAAATTCAACCTGTCAAAATGACAACGATCTTCTAGTAGAGGCATTGGTTACATAAACTAGGGAGAGTACAGAAAGTAGATTGAACTATTCTGGGAAGGCCTGCCGGAAGAGAAGATGAAGAGAATGGATGATATGGAGACAGAGAGGGAATATTGGTTTAGCAATGTAAATATGTTTATGTTTTTGATGTCTAGGTACTTGTTCGAGGTAGTAAATTTTGTTTTATTTATGCCTTTATGTTTGTATGTATACAGCCAACCCTCTGTATCCACAGATACTTCAGAGATTCATGACTTGAAAATATTCATATATATATATATATATATATATATATAATTTCCAAAAAGGAAACCTTTGATTTTGCCATTTCATATAAAAGACACCATTTTATTATACCATTGTATATAATGGGACTTGAGCATCTATGGATTTTGGTATCCACAGAGGGCTCTGGAACCAAACGCCAGTGGCTATCGAGGGCCCACCATATATAGATAAATGTTCAATAAGTATATTTTCAATTTTTTTTTTAAAAGAGAGAAACTGTGAGGAGCGGGACTGCAGGGCATCCGAAAATACAAAAAGTAGGAGTGTGTGTGTGTGTGTGTGTTATGCATGTCTGAGGTAAGAGTTGAGAGTTGGCAGTTGAGGGTTGGCAGTTGAGGGTTGGCAGTTGGAGGAGATGGAGGGGGGGCAGATTTGAATGTGTACTGGCTTCCTGAACTGCTTAAAGGGCAAGGTCTGAAATAACTTGGGTCAAACATCATTATATATTTCTGTAATTAGTTTCCACTCCACAAATGCATCTGAGGAAGTCTACGAAAGCTCACGCTGCCAATTTCTTTCTTGCAGTCAGTTTCAAAGTTTCTCTTTACGTACTGATTCTACAGACTAACAAGGTTATATCTTTGAATCATTACATGGTTGGAACTAAGTACAGTACTTGAACACATTAAAACATTTACAGTTCTATAAGATATTTTTTAAAAACACACACACACATTGCATTCTCTTGTTATTTTGTTACTTCTGACTTAGACTGTCTTCTTTCCCCCCCTCTCAAGGGGTGGTCATGCTTACCCTAAAGAACACACAAAAGCGAAGGCACAAACTTGTCGACATTAAGGGGTCACCTGAATGCCCAGAAACACAATCCAGGAAAGAGGAAAATTGGGGGAACAAGGGCAGGGCGATGAGCAAGACTCCTATGTAAGAATTTATTGGTATTTATTTTATGACCCTTTCTCCAGTTCTGCCTCTACTATTGCAGGCTGATTATAAATTCATTGATAGATTTTGTCCGTTTAGAGACTAGAAGGATAAGGGTTTGTATGTAATGAGAGATTTCTTTTTAAATGCTCAGCCTCAACCAATTGAAGGACTACTGTACTAAAAAATCTTGCCCCCTTAAAACCCTCTTGGCTGACACTTTTAGCCAAAATTAACCCCCCCCCCCCTTGCCCTACCATTATCAAATACTTTTGTCTATTAGAAAAGGAGATCTCTAAAGGAGCCGCAGGTACCATTTATCAATGGCTAGTAGAGTCCATGGGAGCCAATTTGGTATAGTGGTTTGAGTGTTGGACTACTATTCTGGAGACCAGGGTTTGATTCCTGGCTCATCCATAGAAACCGACTGGGTGACCTTGGGCAAGTCACACTCTCTCAGCCTCAGAGGATGACAACGGCAATCCCCCTCTGAACAAAACTTACCAAGAAAACCCCATGATAGGTGCACCACCTTAGGGTCACCATACGTCAGAAGGCACACAGTTAACAGACAACAATAGAGTCTACATATGGTAATAGCAGTACTTTTAAACAGAATTAGGAGATGGAATTGGGAATTTCTATTCTAGACTTTAGCTGGCATAAAGTCTCCCCGCTGTCAGAGAATGTGCTTTCAAACTTGTACATAGATGGCCCCTCACTCCTTATTAAGACTCCTTGCTAAAATCACTTGAGAAAGCCTTGTCAGTTTGTTGGAGAGGTTGTCTTAAGGAAGGTTCATATTCACATATGTGGATTTCTTGTGGTTGTGTCTATAGTTACTGGAGGAAAATCCTTAACATTATTTCTGCTGCCACTTCCCCAAACGCTGTGTTTTGCCCAGCTTTATTACTATTACCAGTTTTTATGGAGGGCAATGGAAATTTAAAATATAAAGAATTAATCTATTCCTTTTTAGCTAATACCAGGCTAGAAATGGCTCAGAATTGGAAATCAGTACAATGGGCTGTAGATAAACAGTGGCACCAATTATTATTAAAGTTAATAATACTTTATTAACTGAAAAAAATAACAATGAAAATGAATACATTACAGGCACCAAATAGATCATTTGAGGAAAATGATCTCTGGTCTTAAATTATGTCAATAATCTATCCCGAAGAACATTGCAACCATAGGACGATTACAATCTTTGGAAGATATACTTTATGCGATTTCGAAACTCTTCAGTCCAAGATGATTTTCACCATTATTCAATAATGTTTTAAATGTTTATGTCCTTCCATATTTTTATTTTATTTTATTTATACCCCGCTCTTCAGAAGTGCTTTGAGCAGCTTACAGATTGTTAATTTGATAGTTCCCTAACTTTAGGCTTACAAACTAAAAAGACACGACACAAAAGGAGAAGGTAGTAGGAAAGGTGATCAAGTCCAGCAGATACTGCCTCTCCTTCTCTCTCTTAGAGGCCGTGGCGATGGCAGTTGGAACGGAATCTTCCATATTCAGATATTTGGTGAAATATTTACCTTTGATTTGTCACTTTCCCCCGTTGTTATTTCGCTTGTTTAACAAAATTGTTTCAGGGGGGAAAAAATTAAGCGGAGCGCAGTGTTGTGCCCCAGTGCAAACAGGATAGAAATATGCTGGATGCTCTGGTTGGAAATTAAAACTGATGTTTATTGCTGCAGGAAATCCATCAGAGATAGGAAAGCAGATAGACAAAAGGAAAGTTAACTCCACTTTAGTAAAAGAGTCCCTAATGCTGACTCTCATCTGTGGGTTTATGAGCCGTGGCCAGGCAGATACTTCAGGGATATTTCCTTCTCAAAGAGCCAGCAGACCCTTGAAATTCCTAGTCTTGTGCTGCCACCACCCAGTGAATTTGATGAATTTTCCCTTAAACTACACCGAGACCTGTTAAGGTTTTTCCTTCTACTTATTTACTGATCTACTCTAGCAATAACCGAGTCAGGCCACGTGTCAAGGAGTAGATACTTTTTAGGAAATCTTTATTAGAAGTTACAAAATAAAAACCAGAAAAATACAACTCGGGCAAGAATCTGAAGAATCTTGTGGGTACCATCTTTATAAATGAATAATGTTCATTTCATATAAGCTATTGAAAAATTAATACAATAACCTACGCGTTCTATTCTGATATATTTCTATTATAAACTAATTAACGTCCAGGCTCACTAATTACTGCCACTATCCATCTTTAAACAGCCTTCTTCTCTTTCCTCTCTCTTCCAACTATCATCCTTCCCAACTGTCCCCCCCCAACTGTCATTCTGACTCAGAAGCCTTATATATATATGCTCCCTACGGAAGCTTCCAGAAAAAGCCTTGATTCTGTTCCCTGGTTGGTCAAGTGAGCCTTCCGTAGCAATGATTTCATTCTTTATTTACATATAATTCTTTCCTGTCTTAACCCTTTACTGTCTGAAATGACTAAGGACCTAGTCATTACACGCCCCCCAAATCTCTGACATTTTGTAATCAAATGTAAGTTGGAGACAAAGTGGCTGAGATTTCCACCTGTAGTAATAACGAAAGTAAATGACATATCACACACACACACACACACACCCCTGCATCATTGGTTTGGGAATCTCCTATAACTAATAAAAGATAAAGCCAGTTAAAGAGATAACAGACATTAGTACCTTTTTTAAACAAAATAATAATTTGTTTACAAAGATATCCATTACAATATTTACAAGACAACTGAGTCGGAGTTTATACTTGTTAAGTACATAGCACTCATATAACACATATATTATCATCCTATGTCCCAAAATCCTCTTTATTGTTCTCTCAGTATCGTTTTCCGCGATTGCTCCATCATTTGTTTAACTACTTGAACATTGAAGACACTAACATTTTACGCTTTTTCTATATAAAGTTTTAGAGTTAAGTTATATATCTGATACATGCCTTTAAACTGGCATAACATATATCATAACATGAAAGTAAGGTATAAAGTTATAAAGAGGTGTGACATCTCCCTGTCTTTTCAGTGTTACATCAATCCTCTATGGGAGAGGAAGTCAGCTACAATATTAGAGGCCCCAGACATATGTTGAACTTCAAAATCGAAGTCTTGTAGGGAGAAGCTCCAGCGGAGCAGTTTTTTGTTTGCTCCCTGGACAGTATGAAGCCATCTCAGTGCAGCATGGTCTTAGTTTTTCCGGTGCATAGACAATGGCATAGCACTCTTTTTCTGGTATGGACCAGTTGGATTCTCTGACAGGCAGTTTTTTTACTAAGAAATAATAAAATCCATCTGGGCCCTCTTGCATCAAGAATGCTCCAATGTCCCTTTCTGAAGCATCATAGCTACTGTGAAGGGTTTGTCAAAATCTGAAATAAGTCTGGAATGAACTGAAGGCACACAGCAGCAACAGAAAAACTCCCTGTATTGCTCTGCCAGAAAATAGTCGAAACAGACTATAGTTCCCAAGATCCTTTGTAGTGAGTTTCCCTCTCGCGATTTTCTGTTTCCCCTAGATGCTCAGAGGAAAAAAGGGTCTTTTTGGAGGAATTAGAGCACGCTGAGCATGTCTCCTACCCCTATGCTACTCCTACCCTCAATTCTGCTCATCTCTAACTCGGGGCAGGGGGTGTTCCTTGGGACCGGTACTGAAAAACGGACCAGATGTGATCCTGTTTTCACTGCGCAGACGCAATCATATTATTTTGAAATAGAAGCAGAACGGTATGCACTCCTGTGATAAATTCTTTTGCATTGGCACTGCTTTCTCCTTTGGATGGATGCTATTTGTCTTGTTTGTGATGAGATGGCACGTAATTGTATTCATTCCCGAATTGGCCCCACTTTCTTTTCTTTTGGGATGGAGATACATTGCTCCACATGTGAAAAAAGCCCCCTTGACATAAGTAGGTTTCGAAATCCCTGCTGGTCACCTCCTCATGCCTGGGGGCTTGCTGACTGAGGCGTTCACAAAAGTGACAAAGAGGAGTGGCAGCCAAGCCATCAGCCTCTGATCATCACAGAGGTATCTTATGATCCAAATGATGATTCTGCATGCCTTCACCTATTTCCTAGGCATCCTGCCCTTTTTTGGATGCTGTCTTGCAGATGGCAAAGACTGCCCAGAGCTTCTCTTTGGAAGAGCACGTGTGATAGACCCAGCCAGACTCAAGAGAGTCCGGCTGAGAGTTAGAAGGACCATTCTGGGCCCCCTCCTCCCCTGTCATCAAATTCCACTTGCCCTTTGCAAGCATTGGAAATGGAGTAGGAATGAGAGTGGGACCCATCCTAACCCCACAGCCACACATGAGCCCCACAAAAGGAAGATGTGTCCAGGAAGGGGTTGTGGAAGTCAAGGCTGCCTTCTTGGGATGGGTAGATGTATGTGACTGCTTCCTTTCACTGATTTTTTTCATAACCTCCTGGGTGGCTTTGTGGTTGAGAAACAGGTTCCTCTCAGATCGAAGAGATGGCAGGGGCCAGGAACACTCCCATCTGCCTGTTCAGGGAATAGCACATAAGAACAAGTCAAGAGAAGTAGGCATTGCTCTCTCCCTCCCCCTCTCCCCACCTCGGATGTTCCTGCTTGAAACCGTCCCAAATCAGGCAGCTAGAGGACTTGGCACACCCTCCCCTTTGCCCCATGCCCTGGATCCCTCTCCACAGTTCCCTAGGATCCTGTGTGTTTTCTCACCCACAGCACTGGCTTTTTCCTCGATGATCACTTGCAGTTTGTGGCTCAGGCCCTGTGGATCAAACAAAACAAACAAACAAGCTTCATTTATATACCGCTTCATACCACCTAAGCGGTTTACAACTGTAAGCTAATTTGCCCCCAACAATCTGGGTACTCATTTTAGCGACCTCGGCAGGTTGCAAGCCTGAGTCGAGCTTGAGCCCTTTTGCTGGTCTTGAACTCGCCACCTTATGGTTTTGAGTGAGTGGCTGCAGTACAGGCATTTAACCACTGTGCCACCAGGGCTCCTTGATTTTTGGCAGAGGGTAGATTGGGCAGCACCTGCAGCTATACCCATGGTAGAATATGCCGCTGCTCCTCTTTCTGCCAGGACTGGCCTTTGCTTGACAGTTGACCAGGAGGCCAGGTGGATCTGGGGCAACATTCCTGCCCTTTCTTACTGACAGGCACTGCAGCCTTGACAACCTAGAAGTGGAGAAGGGATGGAGAGTGAGAAGTTGAGAACTGTGGGTGCATTCTTTATGTCCACACTAAGCTTGGCAGCCATCACCAGACTGGCCATGGATGGGTGGCACAGAACAGGTTTTGGAAAGGGCTTGAAGATGCAGGTGGGTGCCAAAGGAATTGTCTCTTCCCACTCAGCTGGGCTTGACTAACAGAAAGGGGGTGCCCTGCTTTGTACCTCCCTCCTCAGGCCCAGACATCTTCCTGTTCTTACTGAGCAATGGCTGATTTGGAGAACCAGATGGCACCTCTATCATGAGTTTTCAAAAGCCTTTGGACACATTTTTCTATGTGCACTAGGGTTTTCTCAGCATCCTCTTTTTAAAAGGCCGGTGTTACTGTTTGTTCAAAGTAAAGCTGTCTGAGACAAGAAGGGTCAATTCCTGCTGTGCCAAACTCTCCCCTAGTTTTAATGGTTTGTCATTTTTGGAATGTTCCTTTCCTATTTCCAGACAATCAGGAGCACAGTTTCTCAGGGAGGGATGTTCAGAGGGGAAGGTTCTTGGAGAGACCTCTTCTCCTCTCGCAAGACATTGTGCAAACTAAAGAATCTTTGACTGCTTGCTTCCAAAGAGAGATGGTTTCCTCCAGCAGATGTTCCACAAGAGGGAGCACAACAGGAGGGGTGAGGAAGCTGCTCTTCCTAACAGAGAGCTCAGGAAGACTTCCTCTGTTTTGAAACCTGGTTCTCTTCAGAGGAAAGGATGTTGCAAAGATTTTCAGACATAGGCAAGATCCTTCCAGTCCAAGCAGCAGGGGGTCAGCTGGAGCTGGTTAGCAGGTTGGGCCTCTGCCTGTAACCCCTCTTTCTGTGCATGGGCCACCAAAGGGAGATACCTCTCTTATTCCAACATTGGACCTTATCAGACGTTGGACATTGGAAGTATAATCCAATGGCAATCCGAATGCAATTATGGGGTTTCACGTTATTGCGAATTAAAGTATCTCACACAATTTTGGGCAAAAGGGAAATCATTCCGAACGCAATCATGGGTTTTACCTTATTGTGAATTAAAGCATCTCACGCAATTTCGGGCAATGGGAGGTCATTTTCGGGTAATGGGAAGTCATTCTGGATGCATTCCGAACGCAATAGGAATTCACATGAATTCGCTAAACTAGCGAATTCATGTGAATTTGAATTGGCTCCATTCGCAATAAAGAGAAATTTCTCCCGTCTGATAAGGTCCATTGTGTCTGGCTGGAGGAATGCCTGTTCCAGAGGCCAGAAGGAGGAGGCGAATGAGTGGACAAGGGGTCAGACCCACTGTGGACCTGCTGCCTAAAGGACCTCCCTCCAAATGTGCTGGTGGCCCTTTCCTCCATTCCCCTGCTGAGGAAGGAGCTAACCTTTTCCATGAAGGTGTCAATGGAGCCTTGAGGATGGAAACTAGCTGTGCCTGGGGAGAGAGAACTTCCCTTTCAGGAGTTTTCAAGGGAAGTCAGAGAGGTGGTGAAACCAGAAGAAAATTCTACATATCTTTCAGGAGGTTGCTCTTGGTCTCTCCCTCGTCTGCCTCCCTTCAGTTCCTTCTGCTGTCTAAATCTCACCCAAAACTAATCCCCCAATAACTCACCAACTGGTTCAGACACACCCTCTCTGACTGCTGGGTAACTGAATGATACCTAACTAACCACTATCTAAATAACACTAACAGATAAATAAAACCAACATCTGAATAAGACTAGCAGCTTGGTCTAATTATCCAACATTGTCCTAAGATTTATTTCTAAACTGATCTAAAACTCTCTCTCTCTCTCTCTCTCTCTCTCTCTCTTTCAAAGCACAAAAAAGTTTTTAAAAGGTGTCTGTAACCACTCTCTATATCTCAGATCTCACTTGTTCTATCTCACTAGTCCATTACAATTCCTACCTCCACCTCTCTTGATTTCCTCAATCCCCACAAAGGGAAAGGCCTTTTAAAGGCTAGCTGGCAGAGAGCAGCTCACAATGGAGGATTGGTTACCATGGAGTTTATCAGATGACGGGAATTGGAAGTATAATCCAATGGCAATCTGAATACAATCATGGGGTTTCGCATGATTGTGTAAAAGGTGATCACACACATTTTCGGGCAATGGGAAGTCCTTCCGAACGCAATCGTGGGGTTTCACGTTATTGCGTGAGAAACTATCACATGCAATTTTGGGCACTGGGAAGCAATTTCGGGCAGTTCTGAATGCAATGCAGTGTCAATACGCAATCATGTAAATTTGCTGAATTAGCAAATTCACTCAATTCCGAACTGGCCCCACTTTCATTTCTTTTGAAATTGAGAGAAATTCTCCCATGTGATAACGTCCCATGACTCACCTAAGAAATACCATTTTGCTTCTTCAGACAAGTTGAGTCCTTCAGGGTAGTGCATTCGTTCATCATCATAGCAGGTGTACCTACATCTAGATGTTTAGGTACCTAGGTAAGTTGGGTACCATGGCTATGTTTGGCGCCAGGATCACCTCCCCAACTGTAGTGTAGACAGCAGCTTGTGAGTTGGAGAAGTACCTCCCCTCTTCCAGAATAAATGAAGAGACACTGTAGAAAAAGGTCTCTCGGATAATAATAATAATAATAATAATAATATATTCATTTATTTATTTCTAGCCCACCCCTCTGAATGAGCAATTAGGGTGGGGTACAACAGAAGAAATTAAAACAGCAGTAGTTAAAATATCCGATCCCATCCCCACCTCCCCCCCTTAAAAAAGGATTAAATCAAACAACAGATTAAAACGTAATATAAAAGCAACGTCAAAATAACAGCCTAAGAGTCCTTGAGCTATGGATGGGCAAAGGCTGGAGAACTCTACGACCAAAAGTTTAGAGCCAGGAAGTGTTAAGTATTTTCTGGCAAGGCCTGCTGGAAGAGATGCGTCTTTAGGGCTTTTTTGAAGCCATCAATGGATGATGTAAGACTCATCTCATCCGGCAGGTCATTCCATACCTTAGGGGTGACCGCTGAAAAGGCCCTCTGGGAGGTCTGCACCAGCCTGGTCTTCATGGGCTGTAGCAGATTCCTCCCAGAGGATCGTAATATGCGGGGGGGGGGGGTACGGGAAGAGGCGGTCTCTGAGATAGGATGGACCCAAGCCATGTAGGGCTTTATAGGTTAAAACCAACACCTTGTACTGTGCCCGGAAACTAATCAGCAGCCAATGGAGAGCTTTAAGCACAGGTGCCATATATTCTCTCCTAGATGTTCCTGTAAGAAGCCTGGCTGCCATGTTCTGAACCAGCTGTAGTTTCCGGGTTAAGCACAAGGGTAGCCCCATGTAGAGCGCATTACAGTAGTCCAAACGTGAGGTTACCAGTGCATGTATCACAGTTTCCAGGTCCCTCATACCCAGGTAAGAGCACAGCTGGCGTATCAGCCGAAGCTGATAACAAGCACAACTTCACAGTCCACCATCTATCTACAGAAGAAGCCACACTGTCACCTGACTCCAATGGAATCCTCAGGCCAGCTGTCAAAACCCAACTGTCAATGGAATGTTCAAATTCCCCAGCCAGCACCTGATTGGCTGGTGGTCCTGGCTAGCGTTTGGCCATTATACATTGTACATTTTCCTTGGGACTCTTTATCCCAACAATCCTGCTCCCCCCTTTTTTTTTGGATGTTGCCATGCAGCTGGTAGAGACTGCCTAGAGGAAGCCCAAATTCTTTTGGAAAAGCATGCGTGCTGGAAGTTAAGAGAGTCCAGATGGGGATTAGAAGGACCCTTCTGGGTCCCCTCCATGTTTGTCATCCAAGCTCACCTACCTCTAGCTGGGATTGAGGTTGGAAATGGGACCTGTCCTAACCCCACAGCCACCAGAGCCCCAGGAGCCCCACAAAGTGAAGATGTGTCCAAGAAGGGGTTGTGGAAGCCCATGCTTCTTTCTGAGGATGGGGAGATGTATGAACATGCTTCCTTTTCCTTATTTTCTTCATCATCTCCTGAATGGCTTTGTTGTTGAGAGAGAGATTCCTCTCAGACTGGAAAAAGCGAGGAATCAAGAACTTCCCTCTCTGCCTGCTGAGGAAAGAGGACACAAGTCAAGAGAAATGGGCATTGCCCTTCTCCACTTCTCTCCACCTCCTCCAATGATGCCTCTCCTCTCTTCCGAACTGGAGCATCTGGCACCCCTTCCTTTTGGCTCCATGCCTTGCTTCCCTCCCCGCTGTTCCCCAGGATCCCTGCATATTTTCTCGCCCCCAGCACTGATTATCTCCTTGATGACCGTGTGGATTTAGCAATCTGTCGGTAGTCCTCCCGTTTTTCACGTCCTACCTCAATTGCTTGCTCACAGAGTTCTTGGCACTTGTTGTAATCTCCCATCTCAAAATACACAGCTGCTTGGTTAGTGATATAAGTCATGTTGGTTGGATCGAGTTCCTTTGCTTTATCATAATAAAGGACAGGCCTAGCAACACCATCGGGCCTGGCCTCAAGTTGAAGAGCCCTCCCTCCATGAGACAATGCCATCTGGCCTAGGAGGGAATGAAAGGAGAGGCTTAGCAACACCATCGGACCTGGCAATAATAATAATAATAATAATAATAATAATTTCTAACCCACCCTTCTGAGCGAGCAATCGGGGGCGGGGTACAACAATTAAAAACATATACAGTTAAAAAATTACAATCTATACAATCCATACCCACCTCCCACCCCTTAAAACAGGATTAAACTAAGTCATAATTAAAACAGTATCAAATCTAAAAAACACTCAGTCTCAAGGTCCAATGTGGCAGCCACATGTCAATGGGATATAGGACGAGCTAGACATCATTCAGCTGGCGGGAGGATTAGCTACTATCCGGGAAGGCCTGCTGGAAGAGATGCATCTTGGTCGCTTTCTTAAAGCCATCCAAGGTTGTAATAAGACGCATTTCATCCGGCAGGTCATTCCACAGCCTGGGAGCAATAGTAGAAAAGGCCCTCTGGGAGGCCTGTGACAGTCTAGTTTTGATAGGCTGTAGCAGGTTCCTCCCGGAGGACCATAGTGTACGGCGGGGGGGGGGGGGCTCATATGGGAGGAGGCGGTCCCTAAGATAAGTTGGACCCAAGCCATGTAGGGCTTTAAAGGTCAAAACCAACACCTTGTACTGTGCCCAGAAACTGATCGGCAGCCAGTGGAGAGATTTAAGCACAGGTGTTATATGCTCTCTCCTCAGTGTACGAGTAACTAATCTGGCTGCCATGTTTTGGACTAATTGAAGTTTCCGGGTTAGGCACAAGGGCAGCCCCATGTAGACCGCATTGCAGTAATCTAAATGTGAGGTGACCAAGGCATGTACCACAGTTTCCAGGTCCCTCATCTGCAGAAAAAGGCACAGCTGGCGGATCAGTCGAAGCTGGTAACAGGCACTTCTGACTGTCGCATTCACCTGACATGTCATGTGAAGCGATGAGTCTAGATGTACCCCCAGACTGCGAACAGTCCTGTGAGGAGAGTGTGACTCCATCTAGGACTGGAAGATGTATTCCCAAACCTGGTTTCGGGCCAATGACTGTCAGTACCTCCGTTTTGTCAAGATTTAGTCTCAATCTATTTTCCCTCATCCAATCCATTACCGCTACAAGACAGTCATTGAGACGAGAGACGCCATCTGAGGTCTGGGCAGATGATCTGGTCATGGAGAAGTATATCTGAGTGTCATCAGCATACTGATGACACTGAGCTCCATGCTTCCGAATAATCTCACCCAGCGGTTTCATATAAATATTAAATAGCATCGGGGACAGGATGGCTCCCTGAGGGACGCCACAGTTTAGCTCGATTTTAGAGGAGTAACTGTCCCCGAGCCTCACCCTTTGGGACCTGTCAGAGAGAAAAGAACGAAACCACTGCAAAGCAGTGCCTCTGATACCCATCTCCCCCAACCGGTCCAAAAGGATGGCATGATCTATGGTGTCAAAGGCTGCTGAGAGACCCAGGAGCACCAGCAGGGTCACACTATCCCTGTCGATGCTCAAGCGGAGGTCATCTGTCAGAGCAACCATGGCAGTCTCAACTCCATATCCTGCTCAGAAGCCAGTTTGAAATGGATCAAGAAAGTCGGTTTCATCCAAGACAGTTTGGAGTTGTGAGGCGACTGCTCTCTCGATCACCTTGCTTAGGAACGGCAGCAAGGAAACTGGTCTGTAGTTATTTCTGTCCAGGGGATGAAGGGAAGGTTTCTTCAGGAGAGGCTTTACAGCCGCCTCCTTCAGACAGGATGGAATAGTACCCTCCCTGAGGGATGCATTGACTACATCCTGAAGGAATTCTTCAATGTATCCCCTCCCTGGGCGACCAGCCATGATGGGCATGGATCGAGAGGGGAAGTATCTTCCTCATGCTTCCAAGGAGCTTGTCCACGTCATCAGTACTTATACAAGTTATACAGTACAAGTTGAACAGTCCTCCTTCCTGACAACATCATCTGGCCAAGGAGGGAGTGAAAGGAGACAGGCCTAGCATCACCATCAGGCCTGGCCTCAAGTTGAAGAGCCCTCCCTCCATGACAATACCATCTGGCCTAGGAAGGAGTGAAAGGGCAGGCCAAACTCTATCTGGCCTGTCCTAGATTAAGAAGCAGACCCCTCCCTCCATGCCATCTGCCTTGGTCCAGGCCTCAGAGGGAGAGAAGAACTACTGGACCTCATCCCCTTTCCCACCACCTTTCCCTTCTCCTTTTGTGTTGTGTCTTCTTAGATTGTAAGCCTGAGGGCAGGGAACCATCTAATTAAAAATAATAATTGTAAGCCGCTCTTTGGCTGCTTGAAGACCAGGGGGTAGACCTGCAACTGTGGTCCTCTTCCCATCAACACTGGCCCTTCACCCAGCTGTTTGACTGAGAGGCAAAGTGGAGCTGGGGTGGCTTTCCTGCTTTCTTCTAAACAGGTGCTGCAGCCTTGACAGCCTAGAACAGGGGTTGAACAATAGATAAGTTGAGAACAGTGGTGTTGAACTCGGTGTGCACTCTTTGCACCCACACTGAGCTTGGGAGGGTATCACCAGACTGGCTGTGGATGAGTAGCACAGAGCAATTTTTGGAGGAGCCTTGAAGATGGAGGTGGGTGCCAGAACCCTTCTCTCTTCTCACCAAGCTGGACTTGACTAACAGAAAAGGAGAACCCTGCATTGTACCTCCCTCCTCAGACCCAGACGCCTTCCTGTACTTACTGAACCACAGCTGCCGTGGAGGACCCAGATGTTGCCTCTATGACACATCTCTGACAGGTTGCAGAAGTCTTTGCTCACATTTCTCTGCCCCCACAAGGGCTTTGTCAGCATCCTCTTCCTAAAAGGCCAATGCTACTGTTTGTTCAAAGTAATGCAGCATGAGCCAAGAAGGGCCAAATTGGTATTGTGCCAAATAATCCCCCAAATTTACCCTTGTTTTAATAGATTGCCATTTTTAGATTTTTTTCCCCCTTCCCTTCCTATTTCCAGACAATGGGGGCTGCAGTTTTTCAGGGAGGTCTTGCAAGAAATGAGGAAAACTAAAAGGGCCTTGGCTGCTGAGGTGGGTTTCCCCAGCCAGCCAGATGTTCCCCAAGAGAGAGCAAAGCAGGAGGGATGAGGAATGGCAAAGCTATTCTTCCTAACAGAAAGCTTGGGAAGCTTTCCCCTGTTTTGAAGCCTAGTTCTCTTTAGAAGAATGGATCTTACAAAGCATCATTAAATCGGCATTAAAGCCTGTCAATATCGTGCAGTGACGGGTTGATTTTCACATGACGCTATGCGATGTCGCCATGATTGCAACATTATCCCATGAAAAAAGCAGCAAAATTGTGCCACTTTTTATTCACTGTAAAATCCTGTGAATAAAAAAGGGGTGCAATTTTGCCACTTGTTAGAGTTCAGCTTTCATCAACAGAACAGCAAAAGTGTGGGTCAGACTATTATTTTAAATCTGCCTTTCTAAAGAATAAAGACATACAGTACTCCAAAAAATAACAAACATACATTTTGTAGTTTAAAAAACAAAATAATAATGACTTCAATAAATAAATGCATAACAAACTAAAACCTATCCTAACTGGTGTTAATATAGCAGGAAGAGACTGTTATTCAGAGAAGATTGTTACTCCATCTTAGACTGAGAGGAGGCTGTTTAGAAACTTGAGAGACAGTCTATTAAATAGCCTCCAAGACTGAATAACAGAAGTCACATGTATAGCTAGAATGAGATAGATAGGCATTCATCACACAGGAGGAATTTCTCTCAATTTCGAAAGAAATGAAAGTGGAGCCAGTTTGGAAATGAGTGAATTCGCTAGTTCAGCGAATTTACGTGATTGCATATTGATGCTGCATCGCATTCGGAACAACTTCCCATTGCCCAAAATTGCATGTGATAGTTTGTCATGCAATAACATGAAACCCCATAATTGCGTTCAGAAGGTCTTCCCATTGCCTGAAAATGCACGTGGTAGTCTCTCACACAGTAATGTAAAACCACATGATTGCATTCGGACTGCCATTGGATTATGCTTCCAATTTCTGCCATAGAGGGAAGTCCCTATCTATCTAAGGATGGAAAGGAGAATGCAATGCATAAATTTTCCAAAAGGGCCTACATTAAAAAGGTGCTTGTGGCCCTCTCCTTCGTTCCCCTGCAGAGGGAGGAACCAAACACGTGCCATGAAGGTGTCAATACAACCTTGAGGATAGAAACTATTTGTGGCTGGGGAAGAAGATGCTCTTCGGGGGGTTGGCAAGGATGCCAGAGAGGAGACAACTGGAAGAGAGATGGCAAAACCAGAAAGAAATCCTGCTCACATCTTTCAGGGGATCACTCTTGGTCTCTCCCTTTCCTGCTCTCCTTCACTTCCTCTTGCCCTTGAAATCCCACCCAAAACTAATCCTCCAATAACTCTCCAATTGGTTCAAACACACCCTCTCTGACTGCGGGGCAACTGACTGATGCCTAACTGCAATCTAAGTAATACTGTACTAACAGATAAATAAAACTAACACCTAAACAAGACTAACAGCTCACTCTAATTATCTAATGTTGTCCTAAGACTTATTTCTAAGTCTAAAACTATCTCTGTCTCTCAAAACTAAAACCATATATATATCTATCAAAGCATAAACAATTTTGAAAAAGATGACCTTTCTCCAACCACTCTGTCTACCCCATATGTTCACTTGCTGTACTTCACTAGTCCATTACAGCTCCTCCCTCCGTCTCTCTCAATCTCATCACTCCCCACAAAGGGAAGGGCTTTCAAAGGCCAGTTTACAGAGAGCGGGTCACAATGGAGGATGGGTCACCATGACTCCACTGTTACCCAAGAAACGCCATTTTCCCTTCTCAGGCAAGCTGAATTATTCAGAATAAAACATCCCTTCATCACCTCAGCAATACCTAGTAAGGTTGGATATCTGTCCTACTTTTCTCTGGATGAATAGGGAATGAGGAGAGGAACTCAATTAAGGAAACAAAAAAGATCAATCTCTCTGATAGTTTTTTGTTGACCATTCCTTCTGAAACTCCTGATTGAGATGAAAAGGCCCATAATGCTCATGAGAAATTTGTTGGACCTGAACTCCTTGGCTGAGTTTGGCCTGCAACAGAGATCTGGTTGGTTTAAGTCACCCATTCAGACTGCATTCCTCTTTTTTAAAAATGTTTGAATGTTTTATAGTCTGTTCTAGGAAACATTTTTTTATCTGTCTTGGAGCAGACTCCAATAATAACATTAGAAGGCATGCTTAACACCTCCACCTGCTACTAAGACTGTAGCTGCAACCAGCTTAGTTCTGCTTGCGAAACTTTTCTTGGAAACAGGAGATCTCTTAAAGTATCTGGGAAAGAACCCTCATCCAATAACAAGCAAAATAACTGAGAAAAGGGGGAAGTGAAAAAGCAACAAAACACAGCATCTGAAACAACGCAAGTCCTCAGTATCAGACAACAAGAAGTTAGAAGAAACGAACAGTTCCAAAAGCAAAGTCCTTAGCCAGTCCATTAGCCAGTCAAGGTTCGAGCAATCAGTGTAGTCAATGAGTTCAAGAGTCAGGGGTTCCAACAAGCAGAATTGTCATTCCAAAGTCCAAAAGTCCAATCCAGGAAGTCAGGCAACAAGAGATTTCATGAACAGGGTTATTTCACTAGGGAAGTTAGTTAACCTCTGACAAAAGTACTGGCATTCTTCCCAGGCTTTTATCTCCAACTCTGACTAGTGCAGCTATTCCTTATTTGCTTGGCGTTTGTTATAAATTCTTTGTGAGAGATGCTGAGCCTCTCTTTCAAATCTTTGTTGAATGAAGGAAGGCACAGGCAGGCCTGCCTCCACCTTCTCCTCAGTGCCCAAGCTGGCAGGAACCTCTGCTGCACTGGTGCTGGGATGCTGGCTGTCCCCATTGGCAGCAGTCTCTGCTGGCATAGACATTAAGGAAACCTGGGCCAGGGTCAAGGCTGGGTTCCTCTTCTTCGGCATAACATAGGACCTTATCAGACGAGAATGGAGCCAATTCAAATTCAGTGAATTCGCTAGTTTAGCGAACTCACGTGAATTCCTATTGCATTCGTAATGCATTCAAAATGACTTCCCATTACCCAAAAATGACCCCTCCATTGCCCGAAATTGCATGAGATGCTTTAATTCGCAATAACATAAAACCCATGGTTGTGTTCGGAATGACTTCCCTTTTGCCCGAAATTGTGTGAGATACTTTAATTCGCAATAACGTGAAATCCCATGATTGCATTCGAATTGCCATTGCATTATACTTCCAATTTCCGACATTTGATAAGGTCCATAGAGGTGGCTTGAGGAAATTTGTTTGCCATACATCCCCTACAGCCCTAACAATTCCCCTTTCTAGTTCCTAGACTAGCTCTCCCCACAAAAACTTGCACTCCCCACAAAAAACCCTACCCTAAAAATATTTTTATTTTGCAGCATTTTCTCCCTCCCTCTCTTTATTTATACCCTGCATTTCCCCCACAGTGGGACTCATGGCAGCTTATGAATTGCAATAGAAACTGACATGTTTAAAAACATACAAAACATCAAGATACTTATGTCAGATTGAGCAAAATATATAAATTGGCCAATGACAGATACTGGAAGTTCTACAGGGAAGAGCTACATATGTGGTGTATGCAAATTGCGCCTTCAATTGGTTAATGGGAACTAATGTATTCTTAGTTGTCTGTGGAAAATCAGTAATGGATAGGAGCAGAATCATGGGAAAGTTGGCGTTTGGCCATAGGCACGCCTGAATTCCCATCCTGAACCCCAGTGTCATTGATTTAAAACTGTACTGAAAATTGTGATAATTTTAATTATTATTGTAATTGCATCCTTGCAAATTATTGATTTCTGGTTGATGAACTGAATAAACTTTTACTACTGCTTTACTACTACTACATATGTGGTGGACCTGTCCTTTGATTAAAAAGGTTTTGGACAAAAGTGTGCATGACCATACAATTTCCATTTAGGCCAGATGTATACCTACTCAATAAGACCTTGACACTTCAAAAGGAGAATGAAGACAAATATTGGAGAATTATTTTATATCTAATTACAGCTGCAAGATTAACCTGAACAGAAAAATGGAAACCAGAAATATCAGTTGTAGAGAAAAGAATGCTTAAAATCTATGATATGTGAAAAATGGACGATTGGACCCACCTAGTAAAAAACAAAGCAATGAATACAGTTGAAAAAGAATGGCTTCCAATTATGCACTTTGGGGAATAATTATTGAAATAGAATAAGGAAAAAGTTCCAGGTCAAACAGGAATTTAAACAAATAGAGATGGAAAAGACATTAATTACATGTGACAATAATTACATTTGGCAAGACAGAAAGGATATGCAAGAACGTAATTAACACCAATCACAACAATACAATACATGAAAAGAATACAATTTATGAAAACAATTAACACCAAATATAACAAATTATATCAGTTAGAATTCTCGTTGATAACAAAAACATACAAGAAAAATGAGAAATATATAAGATCAAAATATTATGATATATACGTAACAGAAGGTTGAACAATGTCTTTGTACAGAACAGTGTACATTAGAGTTGTAAATACAGTAATACAAAATTGGAGTATGTTGGAAAATGATTCAAGATTATGATGTTTAAGGAAAATTTGGTTTTATTTAAATGAGATACTATATGGAAGTTATATGCAAAGAGACGAGCTGTCTTACATTGTTTTCAATATGTAAAATACTTTATTTCAATTAATCATCATCATCTCCCTATTCCTCCATGTTTTGCATCAGGAACATTTGGGTAGGTGGAATCCATTGTCCTCTGCCTACAAAGAGGCCTGTGGCCTCACAGGAATGGAGACATATTGGATTGCAAAAGAGGAGTCCTTGTTGATTTGCAAATGGACTATAAATTTCCTGGACTTTGCCCAATTGCCGTATGGCCAGAGGAGAAGCACCAGCCTGCTAAATATACCTTACCCATACCATCTTAACTAAGGACAGAAACAACAAAATGCAAGCATCTAACTAACATCTCTAATTTTTCTCCTGTTTGGTTTGTAACAACTTGCCTGATGAAGAAGCCAGTGGAGTTTCGAAACTTGCAACAAGTATATTTGTGCATTTCAGTTGGTCAATGAAAGAATCACTGTTTGGTGGATTATTTGTTTGAATTTACTAAATGGTCAACCCAGCTACCCCTGCATGTTACATTATACTGTCTTTCTTTCAGATCAGTGGTTGGTACATAAATAATTCCAAGGATGAAACACAATGGTAGCATCTAACCTAACCAATTAGATCAGCCATGCCACAATTAAAGTGTATGCTTTGCGTGTGATACAAATTAATTTGCATAGTATGCAGAATTGTCTTCTGGATTGGGAGAAACTGTGTTCTAGGTAGCTGTGCAGTCTTCTGCACTTTGCAAAAAATAGTTAAAAGGCACTTAATTTCCAACTAGGAAAGTATGTTCTCTCTGTGTGTGTGTATTTGAATGACAAGCTGTGAGAAACTGTTTGCTGCCTAGTGAATAATATTCCATGATCTCACCAGAGGACCCTATGACATCACCAGAGGACCATCCCTAGCTCTCAGGTTTTGGCCCATAAATCTCCTGGGATCATCCGAATCTGGAAACCTTAGTGGGAAGCATTTAGACCTCAAGCTATTGTTCCTATTAGTGTTAAAGCAAGGGTTGCAAAATTGACCAGTGGCTAGTCGGCACTGTACTATTCTTTACAACAGAAGTTTTTCTGTGAAAGTTTCTGCACACAAAAAGGCATATACAGTGGACCCTTGCTTTATGCAAGGATCTGTTCCTGCACCCCCACGTAAGGTGAATAATGTGTATACTTGAGCCCCATCGAATATAATGAGGCTCAGATGCAGTGGTGTGGTGGCGCACACACTATTCATTTTATTGCAGCATGGCTTCAGCGTAAGCAGAAAGCTGCGTATAGTGTGCCTATGTATGGCGCGGGCGCACTCTGTATAGAGCTGTGAACAAACCCATTAAGTTCTTCTATATCATAACAGAATATAAGTTGACTTGGATGGCTGGAAAGAAGACAAAATGATTGCTCAACCTTTGCTGAATTCAGCCCAGAATTTCCCAATGTGAAGCAGGAGGAAATCTGTTGAAGAAGACCATCTATGGAAGAGAACTGAGGGGGTCATCAAAAGGAGTGTTTTGTGTTTCCTTCATTATAATTTCTGGACCAGAGTCGTCTCGACTGTGTGCTGGGTTCAGTTCAGACAGATAGCTAGGTAAATAGGAAGAGCTAACTAAAGGTACACAAGCGTCAAAGGTCAGTGGGGCAGATGGTTAATTTTATACTTAATGGTCTTATGACTCATTCCATCTTGCCAATCGCTAAAGCTGTAAACACACATTAAATCCACTTGCTTTAGACTGTGATTACTGCACTGAGATGTCTTCATGCCTGTTCTTCTGGGCATTACTGCCACATGTACCAACCCACAAAACTTTCTGGAATTACAGCTCTAGCATTGTCTCCTTTAGTGAGTGTCTACAGCATATGGGTCATTGTATTGAATTTCACCATGGACCATTATTGAACATTCCAGTCACATTGAGAGACAGAAGGAAAGCAGAATTACATCCCCCACCCTTGGAGAACAGATGCTTGTTCTGTCTCTGCATGAGTCTTAGGCTGCTGCCGCACTGCAAAATTAATGCAGTTTGATACCAGTTTAACAGCCACGGCTCCACTCTATGGAATCCTATAGTTGCAGTTTGGTGGGGTACCAGAGCTTGGTACGGTACCAGGATTTGTAGTTTGGTGGGGTACCAGAGCTTTCTCCCCAGGCTACCAATCCCAGGATTTCATTGTACAGAGTCATGGCAGTTAAGGTGGTGTCAAACTGCATTAATTCTGCATTGCAGAGGCAGCCTTGGTCACTCTGGCCCTTCCTTTAGGTACAAGTGAGACCATTGCCACAATCAGCAGATGCTGACAAGCAGCCTCATGACTGTTCTTTCTGATCTGTTGAACTGTTTACCAGTTAAAGCTGCCTCAAACGGGATTAATTCTGCCGTGCAGATGCAGCCTCTGTGGGATGAAACTACATTTTGGGAGGAAGGTGGGGAGTATTAAAATGGTTTGTCCTGGGTCCAATGGGGGGAAGGGTAACCTGGGTGAGGGATGTTTGTGTGTGTCCACTTTCTTCCCCTCTCTTGCCTGAATTCCCTCAGTTTAATGGTGTGTCAGCCTAGACAATCAGGAAATTGAAATAGTTAAGAGTTTCCATATCTAGGATCACATACTGATCACAATGGGGACAGCCGTCAAGAAATAAGAAGAAATAAGAAGGAATGAGAAGGGCAGCCTTGAAGGAATCAGAGAACATTTTGAAGAGCAAAGATATACTAAACTGAGGGTTGTCCAAGCTATTGTAGTCCTCATGATCATGTACAGATGCAGGAGAGTAAAGAAAGAAGACAGGAAAAAAAAAAAGGCAAACAATTCATTTGAGATGTGGTGCTGAGAATACTGTGGACAGCCAAAAAGTCAAACAAATGGGTCCCTGAACAGAGTTCTGAGGATACTGTGAACAGCCAAAAAGTCAAACAAATGGGTTCCTGAACAGATCAAGCCAGAAATCTCCCAGGGGCTTGTTCCCACAATGATTTAAAGTGAATTGCAGATTGGTTTATATCACTTCCGTTCCCATTTGAAACCGGTTCCGATTGTACATAGATTGATTTCTGTCACAATAAAATGAGGCAAATGCAACAACAACAACAAAAATGGCTTTGCCAGACACTAGTTTTCAAGCGGTTCTTTTGGAAAGAATGAATTCCGGAGCATCATGACTAGAGGGCATCTACTAATACCAACAGTTTGCTGCACTGCCTGCTCTTGCAGTAAAGGAAGCACACAGAAGGAAAAGCAATTCATTGGTGATGTGGGGCTGGAGAAGAGTGATGAGGAGCCTGTGGACAGCCAAAAACAAAAATAAAAGCACCCAAACAACTGGATCCTTGAACATGTCAAAGCTGAAATCTCCCTGGATGCCAAGATGTTCAAACTGAGGCTGTCGTACTTTGGCAACATCATGAGCAGGCATGGATCACTAGAAAAGACAAGGGAGTTTATCATACAATGGAATTTGGGGGTATAATGCAATGGCAATCCAAACACAATCATGGGGTTTGACGTTATTGCATATGAGTGTATCTCACACAATTTCGGACAATGGGAAGTAATTCCGAATGCAATCATGGGATTTCACGTTGTTGCGTATTAGAGTATCTCATGCAATTTCGGGCAATGGGGGGAGGTCATTTTCGGGAAATGGGAAGTCATTCTGAACACATTCCAAATGCGATTAGAAGTCATGTAAATTCGCTAAACTAGCAAATTTATGTGAATTCAAATTGGCTCAATTCGAAATTGAGAGAAATTCCTCCCGTGTGATAAACTCCAAGGATGCTAGGAAAGGTAGGAGCTTATCACACGGGAGGAATTTCTCTCATTTTCGAATGGAGCCAATTCGAATTCATATAATTTCTCTAGTTTAGCAAATGTACGTGAATTCTAATTGCATTCGGAATGCGTTCTGTTACGATACCTACATTTGATATAAAATTTTGGGAGACATGTGGACTGTATCATGACCCCTGCTTGACCCATTCCAAGGCCCTCCATAGGTCCCAAGCGAGAAGGTCACATAGGCAGGCCCCGCTTGGAGGAATTGAGTTCATAGCAAGCAGCTCTCTAGAAGAAGTAGGGAGTCGCCAGACCGGTTTTGCCACTGCCCTCTGGAGTAAAGACAATAGCCTTGGCTTCACCCTCGATGAGCCAGTGATTGACTTAACCACTCAGCCATTAAGCCGGCTTCCCCTCTGAATTGTGTCCCAAACCTAAGCACATTGTACACAGATTATTTGCCCTTGGCTTAAGAAAGCCCAGGCTATCAACACCTTTGTCTAGCATAGATACATAGCCTCTGGATATGTTCAGCCCTATATAAGGTTCCCATTTTGAATCACTCTCCAATGCTATTCTTGAAGGACAGGAGGACTTGACTTCTGCCTATAGCTGCCGCGGCCAATCTCCCCTCATTCTGGCAGTCGTGTCCATCATCATCATCCATCTAAATCCGGCTTCCAGGAGAAGACTTCTATGGTAGATATTCAAGTGGTCTATTTCTCTCAAACCTCACTCCCGCTCTTTACCACTCTCTTTTATCTAACATTGAACGTGTGTGTGTGTGCGTGCGCGCGTGTGCCCCCTTGATGCGTGATATTTATGCCCCCTAATAAACTGTGTATTTTATTGGACTTATTTGGAATGGTGTCACTTTTCTTGAGGTTTGTCAGTGGACCTCTGGTAGACAATATCGGGACCCGATCTCAGCGTAAGACTGTTAGGATCTTCTTATTTTTAATTATAATTATTTGAGCTAATTATAATTCCCCCTAAGAAAGAGGATTCCAAACAGTTCAGAATGACTTCCCATTTCCTGAAAATGCCCCCCCCCCCATTGCTTGAAATGGTGTGAGATACTCTAATACGCAATTACATGAAACGCCATGATTGTGTTCGGAATGACTTCCCAATGCCCGAAATTCTGTGAGATACACTCGTACGCAATAACGTGAAACCCCATGATTGAGTTTGGATTGCCATTGCATTATACCCCCAAATTCTGTCGTATGATAAACTCCCTAGAGGGGTTGAATGGACTCAATCACAGGCATGGATTTGCAGGACCTGAGCAGAGCAGTGGAGGACAGGGGGCCTTGGGAGTGTCTCATCACAGGGTTGCCATGAGTCAGAACCCATTGGAGGGCAGCTAACAACAGCAACAACAATGTTCTGCAGTCTGCTCTTGCAGGGCAATCCCTCCTCCTTTCCTTCAGGCAGGGAAAGGAAAGTGAAACTAGTTCTGCAGAGCAGGGCTTTCTCCTGGCCCAGCCCCCAGCTGCTGCCTGCCTCCTTGGTCTAAGCTTTAGCTCATCAGAGTCTTTGGCAAGAGGCAGCTGGTGGGAGCTCTGCAGGCATCTCCTCTTCCCAGCCATGGAGGGGAGAGAGAGGCAGGAGGAGGTGGAGGTAGGTGGGCACTCTGCTTCTTCTTGATCTCCCTCTCAAGGAGCCCTTCTCAAGTCCTTTCTGGCTTATAGAGAGTTGGAGACCCTAAGGCAGTGGTCCCAAACTATACTCTTTCAGGGATGTTGGACATCAGCTCCCAGAATCCCAGACCATTGGCCAACCTGGCTGAGGCTACTGGGAGATGAAGCCTACATTTTTCTTAAGGGGCACATTTTTGGGACCACTGCCCTTATGAGACCATATCCTGGGGTTTTCTTGACAAGATTGGTTCACAGGGGGCTTTCCATGGCTTTCCCCTGAGGCTGAGAGCGTGTGACTTACCAGTTAAAGTGCTGAAATGGGGGGTGGGGGGTAGGAGAGAAAGGAGATGGTTTGCAAGATTGGCTTGGAGTAGCCAAGGTATGGCAGATGCAATGGAGTCCTCCCCATCCCCAAGGAGCAGTATGAGATGGAGACAAGAGCAAATTCTTCTGTCACATACACACATCCAGCATCATCTGGCTCTTCTGTATAGAGCAGTGGTTCCAGATGTTTTGGACTTTATCCCCCAGAATTCCATACTGGCTGTGACTTCTGGGAACTTAAGTCCAAAACATCTGGAGGATCAGAGTTTGGGCATCACTGGTATAGAGTCAACAGGTCCTGAAATGCCTGACTCTGGTTCTATCTGCACTGCACTGCTTTAACTCCCATAGTTCCATGCTGTGGAATCCTGGGATTAGTAGTTTGTTATGGCACCAGAGCTAACAGACAAGGCTAAATGTCTGACAAAACATTCCCAGAATTCCATAGCACTGAGCCATGGCAGTTGGTGTCAAACTGCATTAATTCTGCAGCAGTGCAGATACAGCCTTCTTCCACAAGGAGAAAGTCCCCAACAAATGTTGGGGAGAATCTCATTGAGGCTGCATCTGCACTGCAAAAATAATCCAGTCAGATACCATTTTAACTGTTTCGGCCCAGTGCTATGAGGTTCTGGGAACTGGTTTTGTGAGAAATTTAGCCTTCTCTTTCAGAGCGCTCTGGTCCCACAACAAACTACAATTCCCAGAATTTCATACCACGGAGACATGGCAGTTAAAGTGATATCAAACCGGATTTTTTCTGCTTTGCGGATTCAGCTTGAGTCTTCGTTAGCAAAAGAAAGGGGCAGCGCATTGAAGTGAGCAAACGTAAATGCTCTCAGGTGTTTGAGTCCTGTACCTTATTGAGGATTTTGCTGAATGGTGAGTCAACACACAGGTAAATCCCACTGATCCAGTCAGCCTACTCTAGTTGAGATTAACAATAGGATTTAGGCCAATGTGGTCAGCTATGGGCCTCTGACAATTCCATCATTTGAAAGATTGCTTCAATAATTTCAATTCTATAATTTGAAAGATCTGCTGTTTTTTGTATTCTGTTGTTTCCTCTGCTACTGGTTGATGTAATGTTGCTTTTCAGGGTCATGTTTATCTTGAGCAAACACTGGGGTGGAGGTGAAGGTACAGAGAGACTCCCTTGTGCAATTCTGATGCAATCCAGGGGCACCCAAAAATAATTCATGTTTGCCAACAGGACTGGGTGCCAGATGATAATGGCTAGAATTCTTTATTTATAAACTGTCCACTTACTTCCCAGACATTATTTTTTTATTAATTTTTAACACAAACGAATCAACAATCAAGATAACATACAACCAAAGATAAAGACACTGGAAGGAGTTCGAAAGAAGAAGGAGAAAAGAAAGGGAGGTTAAGGAAAGAGAGAGAAAAGAGAAGGGAAAACGAAATGAAAAAAGAGATATTACTAATACACAATATCTTCTGAGCCCCCCCCCCCCCAACCAGTCCTGATGGTAATGAAAGTAAAAAGTATTGCTCTATCATAACAGAGCCAACTAAATAATTCTACTAAGATTGCTAATAACCGCAGCCACAGATTATAATAATAAATATATTTGCAATATGCTATATTATTATAGAATAAATATAATATTACATTGTTAGATTTCCTGTTGCTCAAAAAGTCCATACATGGTTCCAGTTTTTCAAAAAGTCAATTTGGCCATTGGGCTAACTCAGTGATTTTTAGCAATCAGTTCTTCCATCATTGGTGTTTCAGTCCATTTCCAGCTTTGAGCAAACAATATTCTTGCTGCTGTTATCATATACTGAAGAAGTGAGCTGTATTTACTATCTAGTTCTTTATCCATAATGCCGAACTGGGGAGAGACAAAGGCTGAATTGAATCTTTGGAGCTGCCAATCAGGATCTGGCTGGAAAAAGGTGGAGGCTGGCTTGGTGAGCAGATATAAAAAGGAGGAGCAGCAATTGAGAAGGGAGAGTGTGTCATGATCCTGAAGGATTAACAGCCAAGAAGGCTGGGAGTGACAGAAACTGTCTATGGAGCAGTTGGGATTTAGGTTCCCAAATAGGGAAGGATAAATTTAAAAGGGACAAGAGAAGTCCTAGGGAACCAGTTTAAAGTAATAGGTTCTGTGAGAAGTTGAGGGCTAGTGAAGTGAAGGCTCGAATCCACAACAGGAATTCTGAAGAACTGTGAATTGTGTATAAAGTCTAATAGTCATAGAATTCATATTTCTGTTGAATAGATTGTAGGGGAAAGTGTGTGTAAAGAAGTATAACACCAGTGAAGGATAACTGAAGACATTGAAAGAAATGGAACAGTGATAATTTTGTAACCGGTGAAGTAAAACAACATTTTGTAACCACAAGCTTTAAGAACCAGCTACCAAGAAGAGTAACATTATAACATGCTACCAAGTATCTGAAAACATTTATTAATAAAGGGGGATAAAGTGTAAGGTTGAGTGCAGTAGCACCCATGGATACATATGTAGTTTCTGAAGGAAGAAAAGTCTTGAATTACTTTAGGGAAAATAGGAGAGGAATCCTGTGTAACCCGGGGAAACAGAACCTATTACTTTAAACTGGTTCCCTAGAACTTCTCTTGTCCCTCCGGAGTAAAAAGAACCTGGTTCTTCCAGTTTCTTTTTGTGATGCCCGGGTTACATAGAGTGCGCCATTGGCACACTCGTGATGTAATGAACATGCAGATTGTGTGGATGCTACGCATCTGTTACATCAACATGGCGGGACCTGTGTAGACAGGTCTCTGCCATCAGTCCACCGCCATTACATACTACGGTTCCAGACCGTGTGGTAGGTGCCCAGTCCGCAACCCTAATATTGCCGCCAAGACGTTGCTTTGTGGCCATCTGTATCAGGCCGTATACACCTTAAATAAATAGTCTGAAGGTAATTTTATACAGTATTTTAAACTAATTTTGTACATGAAGTAAAATTTGTGTACACTGGATCATGAGAAAGCA
The DNA here is from genome assembly GCA_034509955.1 of Urosaurus nigricauda. Lineage (NCBI taxonomy): Eukaryota > Metazoa > Chordata > Lepidosauria > Squamata > Phrynosomatidae > Urosaurus > Urosaurus nigricauda. The sequence continues at coordinate 143,470,477 of JAOEGL010000002.1, read as the reverse complement.
AAAATGTCACTATCTATGCCACCCATGAAAAAAGTTTTTGTTTTTGGAGAACAGTTTCTGTTTATAAGAAACTGCTGCTCCCTGAACGATTCAGGAGCTGATGATTCCCAGACATTTAGGAAGTGGGTCAGACTTTCAGACATATGCACTCCCTAAACATTTTGGCAGCGTTTTACCAGCGCTTACCCCATGGTAAGTGCTGGTCTGAAAATCTTCATCATCTCCTGAACTTTGGTTTTGCTAGTTTATGTGGAACAGGCATAAATAGAAAAAATAATCAACATTAGTAACAAAAAATTATTTATATTTCCTCTCCACAGTATCGAATAGACATAAAGCACCCATTCCCTTAGAAAGAATTGGGGCGGGGGAGTGTGTGGAAGGAAGGAGAGACTAAGATTCAATTGATAGGCATGAAATTTAATCAGATTCATTTTCTGAGCTCTGGGCTGCATCTGGACTACAGAAATATTCCAGTTTCACACCACTTTAACAGTCATGGCTCAATGCTAGCGAATCCTGGGAATTGTAGTTTGTTGTGGCACCAGAACTCTCTGACACAGAAGACAAAAGGGGGCTGTATGGGCCGGCAAAAAACACTGGCTTCAGGGTGGAGTGAGGGCATGGAGACCACCTGCTGCCTGTCTGGACTCTGCCCCCAAAGTGGTGTCATGCTGCTCGCCTGACCAGACGGTGTGCGGCATCACAGCGTTTACGCTGTTTACACACATTGCACCAAAGAAATATAAAAGGGCTATGATGGTAGGAGCTGCAAGGGCTACTTTTTTCTGCTCTCAAAAAGAGCGGCATTCTGCTGCTTCTTTTGCGGCTGGAAAAATGCCCAATCGGAGCTGGATTGGCACGTCCTAAAGTGAGGTGGTGGGTAATGTTCCAGTAGCACGTTGGAAGGAAGATTTACTTGTCAGTCTAGCTGGCTTATGCAGGAGTGGCTTACAAGAGAAGAACATTTCAAAAACATCACAGTAAATTTTAAAAAAACACACAATTAAAACCATCTATTTAAAAAAATATAAGTTAACTTAAAAACATACAAAAATTAAATGAGTCAATTGATGATCATCATCTCACATTGTAAAATGAAAGCATGCTGTTTTGGATCCACAACCACCAAGGTCTTGTTTGCACTTCAGAATTATAACTTTACAATGTCTTTTTAAAATCTACATTAACAGAATCCTACCAATCCTAGGGTTTATAGTTTGGTGAGGTAGTACAGTTAGCCCTCCTTATCCACGGATTTTTATCCACACATTCAAGCATCCACGGCTTGAAAATCTCACCCCCCCCCCCCCGGTTCCAAATATCAAACCTTGATTTTCCATTTTATATAAGGGACACTATTTTGCTCTGCCATTATATTTAATGGGACTTGAGCATCCACAGATTTTGTTATCCACTGGGGATCCTGGAACCAAACACCAGCAGTTAACAAGGTCCCACTGTACACTTCTCTGTCAGTGAGAAGTGGGCTTTGAAATAAAATATGGTTGATGCTTGCTTTTTAAATTTTTAATTCTTCTCTCTGATTTCCCCCTTCCAATGCAGCTTGAGAAAAGTGTCCGCAGACTACGGGAGAAATTCTATGGCAAAGTGAACATCCCAGATGCTGAGGTGCTGATGCAAGAGCTCTGCAACGACCACGATGATGCCTGCAAGCGCATCATCCTCTGCAAAGATGAGTTGGACGGTGAGCCAGATCTTTGGCCTGTGCTCCATTCTCCTGTGCTGAATGGGAGGAGGGCTGGGATGTCTAAAGGTAGAGAGCCAGAACTATAAGACACAGAGAAACTAGTTCAGAGCAACTTGGAAAAATTACTTATATGAACTACCATGCCCAAATTATAAAACTTGTAGTTCAAATAAGTAACTTTTCCTGATTCCTGGTAAGTGTGTAATAATCTATGCAGACCAGGGTGATAAATGAAAAGCCCAAGAAAATATATAGTCTGTAAGAGAGAATTCAGAATGATTCACCTAATTTTTTTTTTGGGGGGGGGGTATCTTTTTACTCTGTACATCCCTGGACCCCTTAGGTGGCAGATGAGGAGTCTAAATCCTAGTCACAATTTTGCTTGTGTCAGAAATTATATTTGAATGAGGGATGTCCCAACTCATAGTTTTGTCTAGATTGTTGTCAAGTTGACTTTGACTTAACAGCAACCCTATTAATGAGCAACATCTAAGATCTGTGGTCATCAACTGTCTTGCAAACTCAAGGCTATGGCTTCCTTGACTGAATCTACACACCTGTAATGCAGTCTCCTTGCAGTGTGAAGCTTTCTCATCTTTTCTCTTTTAATGGATTTTTGTTCTCTGGAAAGAAAAGAAAAAACATGAAGGGGTCCTTTTGTAGAATTGTCAATTTCTCTTGGAATTTCTTGTCAATTTCTCTTGGAATTTCTTGTCAATTTCTCTTGGAAACAGCAGCTTCAGTTTGATACATTAATAATTGATTTCCACTTCTTTGTTTCTCTTGGCTCTATTATTTCCCTTTGATGCTTTGAAGAGGTTGTTAAAATGGCACCAAGGGAATTTAATTTTTTTTTATTTATGGGAAATAAATGAAATGGTGAAAATAAAGGTGCAGCCATGGTCAGTCAGGAGGCATGGTGATGATATGGCTCACTCTCAAAATCTTTGCTCACTTCAAAATAAAAAAGCAGGAGATTGTGGAAACTTAGTTTCTCTTCCAGCTTAAATGTAGCTGGAGTCATCATCGTCGCCATTATCAATTTTCCTTTGTAAGAAAAATTAATAAATAAATGGGAAAACATGGGGGATTAAAAATTAGTAATTATTGTGTATGGACCCTGCTGGAAAGCGTGAGGGAACAAGCCATAGTGATTCTGCTATAAATCTTTGTTTGGAAGCATTCTTATTCTGTTCAAGTGGTCTAAAACCTATACTGGGCGCTTTTCTTTAGATTAACTGGAGACCCCAGTTGTCTGTATCTGCTCATATATCATGTCACATTTTCACATTTTCTAAGTATGATTTTTTTTTCTTCTTTAACTGTAGGTGCAGAAAGCAGAGACGAACTCAACAATGATCCTGTGGCTTTGGTAATGCTCTCACTGTTAAACTGAGATTTATAGCTGGGGAAATGGATGAGCAACCAGGGAGCAACTTCTAAAGTGTATCTGTGGACACTGAAATGTGGAAAGGGATAGAGGTATAACTGGGTCAGGAACCAGAAATGGCAGTCAATTGATATGGCATAGGAGGAGCAAGAAATACATGACCATCCAGATCTTGGTCTGCAACTACCGTGATCCCTTACCATTGGTTCTGTCAGGCTGATGGTAACTGCTGTCCAACAACATCAAACTGGACCACACATTCCCTTGCACCATGTTCTATACTAACATTCCTGCTGTATTTTATTTTTAAAAAGAAAGCCACTGGAGGCTGTGCTGTGAGTGGATGCTGAAGGACAGGATGGATGGAAGGACAGCTCACAATCTCCCCCCCCCCCCTGGCTCACATACCATGGAAATCAAAGGGAGAATAATTATTCCCAATAGATCTTTGCCATTATGGATGGTCCATCATTCCCATAGATTGAAAGAACAAAGGGTGCAAAATGGGAGGAGAACCTTTCGTCCTCCAAATCCTTTGAACTTCAAGTCCCAGAGCCTCTGCTATTAATGTTGACCACCTTTTAATGTTGACCACCTATCCAACCTTTGTTGACCACCTGTCCAACACCTAGTATTAGACAGAGGACTCTTTCTAGTGAGGCTAGTGAGAAGGATTTTTCTTGGCCTTTTAATATTTTGGAGGTGGAAATGGTAAGAAGTGGGGGTTCTTGAGAACACATCCCCATGCTTCCATGTGTACTCTTTCCTAGGAGATGGCTGAAGAGCTAAAAGTCTTGGAACAGACTGAAGAGAACTTACGCATGTTTAAGAATGCCAAAAACAATCGGATTCCCCCTTGTGACCGACAGTTTGCCTGCCAGCCCTGTGACAATATGGGGTGGCGGCATGTCCCAGAGAGAAAACAGGTGTGTGTGTGTGTGTGTGGACTCTTTCATACAAGGCTAAATTGGAAGTATAATTTAAGGTCAATTCGAATGCAATCATGGGTTTTATGTTATTGCAAATTAACTCTTCACATGCAAATTTGGGCAGGAGGGAAGCCAATTCGAATGCAATCATGGGTTTTACCTTATTGCGAATTAAAGCTTCGCATGCAAATTCGGGCAGGAGGGGGTTAATTTCGGGTAATGGGAAGTAATTCCGAACGGAGCAGGGGTTCATGTAAATTCGCTAAACAAGCGAATTTACATAAATCCGCATTGGCTCCATTCGGAGTTGGGAGAAATTCCTCCCCGTTTGAAAGAGTCCTGTGTGTGTGTGTGTGTGTGAGAGAGAGAGAGAGAGAGAGGGAGAGTTAGCTTACATGTACTTCCACTTAAATTTGCCTAATGATTGGTGTTGGATAGGAGGTCAAGAATGGCTGCAGCAGGGGTGGAAGGCCCCTCATTCCAGCTGATTATAATGTGATCCCGCCACATGTGATTTGCAGGAGTTTGGGCCTTTTGCCGGGCGTGTGTGTGTGGGGGGGGGAATCCATAAACTGCATAGAAAAAGGGTTTCCAGTTTTTACTGTTGTATTCGGGAGTATGTGCATTCTTTAATATGTGGCTATCCATCTGGTTTGCATGGATTTGGATGGCTGCATCTCTTTGGCAGAGGGAAGGAGAATAGATGGGAATATGAGGAGGAAAGTGAAGATAGTTAAATGGTGCGAATGTGCAAAAACCTACTGCAATTCACATAGTACACTCATATTTAGACTAGTCTCAGGGCTTGCCATAAGTATGGTCCCCCTCCCCACTCCTCTGGCATAGCTTTACTGGTTGTGTATTCTCTGCTAGCAGCATGCTCTGGCATATCTGGGGTGCACCACTAACATATATCGCGTGGTGCCATCATAGGTTTAATTTCACTGAATCCTATCAACCCTCAGTTGGGTGACCTTGATTAGAAGATTGTGTCTTATGTGAACTATTGTTTTATCCAAGGCCAAAACGCACAGAACGTCTTGCACCAACAGTAGGGTTTAGGCAGGTTCAAACACCCAGGCTTCCCTTTTCAAATAGTCAGCGAGATTGTTAATTTGAAATTTTCCTGTTAAGACAAGGACTGAGAATACTGAGAAGCATGGGGCGTAAGGATAAGCTATTTTTCTTGATACAGATTGTCTAGGCAACTTCATTAGAGTTCTCAAGGACTCTTGGCTTCATAATCAGTATTATCTTTGGAGAAGCATTAGGAGGGATGTATGTGGGACGGTGGGTGGGTAGGAAAAGTTATACATGGAACAATGAATGTTGACATTAAATTCCAGAAAGAATTTTATGAAAAACTGAAAGATTCACAATTTTCAGAGATGGTGTGCATGCTATTGTTTGTCAGAAATCATGAGCAGACATTTGAGCGGTCAGTCATTTACATTTGACCTTCCTTATCCATGGATGCTTTATCCTGGGATTCAAGCATCCATAGCTTGAAAAAAAATCCAAAAATATATCAATTTCAAAAAGCAAACCTTGATTTTGCCTATTTTATATAATGGCAAATTTTACTGTGCCATTGTATGTAAGGGACTTGAGTATCCATAGATTTTCATATCCATGGGGGACACTGGGACCAAACCCCAGCCGATACCAAGGACTCACTGTACCATGTTTGCTTTGTTTCAGAGAGGTACTTGTTTTGTCTACTTTTAAAATCTAAAGACTGCAGGAAAATCTTGTGGCACCTTAAAGGCTAGTAGTTTTACTGTGACAAAAGTTCTCACTTGAGAGTCAGATATTTGACACCTGAAGTGTCATCCTTGGTTCACATATAATATGTGGGTATATATACACAGAAGCCTGGAGAAACATGTACTTAAACAGCAAGTCCAGAAGAATATGAAATGCAGTCGGTAAATTATGCAATGCTCACCTTTATACAGGAGCCATCATGGTTTAGTGGTTTGATTTTTGGATTATGGCTCTGGTGACCAGGATTTGATTCTTGGCTCAGCCATGAAATCCACTGGATGATCTTGGGCAAATTCATACTCTCAGCCTCAGGGGAAGGCAATGGCAAACCTCTGAAAAAATCTTGCCATGAAAAACCCACAATAGGTTCTCCTTAGGGTTGGAATAATTTGAGAACGACTTGAAGGCACACACACACACCTTTATACAAAACCCTATCATACTACACTGTTATAGGGCTATTATTGCACATCAATTGCTATGGCATTATTCTGTAGAATTCTGGGGTTTGTAGTTTGGTGGGGTCTAAGAGCTCTCTGGCTGGGAATCCTAAATGCCTTTCCTTAAACTGCAAATCCCAGGATTCTGTAAGATGGCATCATGGCGGTTGACAGCTGTAAACGTATACTGCTACATTTAAAAGGCCCTAACATGGAGAGCATGCAAGATGAATCCCCACTAGATGTGCTCCAGATTCAAATACCAGGATTTCATTCAATGTTGGCATGCCAGTCAAAGAGGAATAATAGTACTATAACAGTGATAGAGCCCAAAGTACCGTGACTACTTAACAGTAATTGGTGGCAGCGAATGCTTCCTAGCTATGCTACACTGATTTAACAGTTGTAGTGAGAGAAAACAGTATAGTCTAATTATAATGATAAAAAGAACAAAATGTACTGGTACTAGTTCAGGAATTTCAAAATACATCTGTTAGTCTTTAAGGTAGAGTGTCTGGGATTTGGGAACACTCGTTTTATGAATGTTGCCATTTCATTGAATTTCAGGCATTCATTGTAACGGATACCTTTATGGCACAATAGAAATTGCACCAGTGGTTTAAAATTGCAAGCATACATTAGCCATTCATACCCAAAAACTTAGCTGCATTTTAATCTATTCTGCTGTTCATTTATTTTTAAAATAGTAACAGATGTTATCTCTGGATGGAACAGGCTATAAATGTTAACAAATAACCTCAAGTCTGTGTTCCCCCTTAATCCCAAGTGTTGTTGAGCAAACCTCATCTGCTGAGGATGTTTCCAGATGGGACTTTTTCTATGCAATCTCCCTGCCTAATTCATATAATTTTACAGAGATTCCAAACAATATCAGTTTCTGTTTTCCACCCTCCAGTAGTTTCACTTTATATACACACACATTGTTATGGATGGAAAAGCCAGAGTAGTTGCACAATGTTGTTTGATTGGTAGCACCAGGGCTTCTGGAAGCATCCTTCACAGAAAAATAATGTTAGGAGGTGCAAACTTGACTCATCCAGCATCCTGATTTTTGCAGCAAACTGCTCGTTTCTAATTTAGGCCAAGCTAGGTCTGCCATAAAAACTCAGCCTGGTGAATCCTACCTAAGGATACTGAGAAGGAGGTAAGGTCAGGGTGACCAGAGGTCCTCCTTTTCCAGGACATGCTCTACATTTCAACCTTTTGTCCTGGAGGAATTTCAAAATGTCCCCCATTTGGAGTATGCATGGCTTAGGAGTATGAATTTATGTTTATATTCGTGTTTTTAGCTTTTGTTGTGTATTATCCTACAATTTTCTTGCATGATTTGTCCCCATGCCTTGTCCTCCTTTGTGGTTAGGACATCTGATCAACCTGGGTAAGGTTGAGGTTTGGAAAGTGTGGCATCGCCCAGTTAGGCATTGTCTAAGAGGAAGATAATAATTGTGGGGGAACTGACAAGACTGCATCAAGCACAATCAACTCTTCACACTACATATTTATAGCACTATGATTCCCTGTTAATTGGCATGGCAGCATCCTAAGGAATTCTGGGTTTTGTAGTTTGGTCAGAGGCACCAAAGGAGAATTCTTTGGCTGAGGATGCTCCTCTCTCCAAAGGATGTTGCCCTTGCAGTTAAAGTTGTATCATAGCACTATAATTGTATAGTGTGAAAGGGCACCAGCTTCTTTCTTCTGTCTAGCTGTTGTGCCCTTCTTCCAATTGATAAGAAATGTTTCAGTCTCCTAGAAAACATTACTGATGCAATGTTTAATAACAGAACCAACAATAACATTGTTATATTAATATGCTGTACAGATTGAGTCTCCCTTATCCAAAACGTCCAGTGATGTTTTGGATTTTGGATTTTCAAATACCTGTATTTGCATATATGTACATAATGAGATATCTTGGAGATGAGACCTGAATCTAAGCATGAAATCTGTTTATCTTTCATATACACCTCATGCCCATAGCCTGAAGGTAATTTTGTACAATATTTTAAATAATTTTGTGCATGAAACAAAGTACATTGAACTCTCAAAAAGCAAAGGTGTCACTATGCCAACCAGCCATGAAAAAACATTTTGGTTTTTGGAATATTTCAGATTTCAGGATTCTGGAGAAGGAAGACTCAACCTGTATTATATTAGTATTATAAATGAGAAATCCTGTCTAGGCATTGTTCCAGAAAATCAGAATTGTTTGTTATTGAGAAACTAGCTTCCTTTCCAGACTCTCCAATGGATTGTTTTTGTGAGAAGTGTGTTTTGTTTTCACACAAAATTAATCCTGTTAAGAGACGTCCCCAGCTCTGTCCTCTGTTACGTATTGTGTGGATCTGATAGGACCACAGTCGACTACATTTCTCCATTTGTCTGGTGACTGCTTCCAACTCCCTTTCCTCTTCTTTTAGAGAGTGGTGGAAAAACTGAAAAAAGAAGGGGAGCAAAAGAAACAGTTGGCCAAGGTGGGAGCAGGAGGCTCTTCTGTAGAGTTAGGGCCATTTGGTTGATCTCACCTGTCTGACAAATCCCTTTTTGAAGTCATATCCAGGGGTAGCCGTGTTGGCCATATAGCAAAGTACAGCACCAGGTGACAATCTAAGGGGTGTGTGTGTGTGTGACACCACTGCTCCTCAGACATCTGCCTTTTGATAGAAACAGGCTGTGGCACTCACCTGTCTCTACAGTATTTTAAATAGAAACAGGTGAGTGCCTTAAAATAAGATTAAATTAGCAATAAGTTAAAAACATGGAACACAGTGCAAAACAATATGAAAACCTAAAAATTCTTGAGCTATATTGGTAGAGCTAAAATCAGAAGGGAGAGAAGCTGGAAAGATTTTAGATCTTGAGTTTGGAGCTGGGAGATATTAAACACTGTCTGGGAAGGCCTGCTGGAAGAGATGTGCCTTTAAGGCTTTTTAAAAAGCCTTCGATGGATACAGTGAGACTCATCTCATCTGGCAGGTCATTCCACAGCTTGGGGGCTATAGCTGAAAAGGCCCTCTGGGAGGTCTGCACCAGCCTGGTCTTCATGGGCTGTAGCAGATTCCTCCCAGAGGTCTGAAGTGTGCGGAGGGGGGGGGGGTTCATATGGGAAGAGGCGGTCCCTTAGGTTGGATGGACCCAAGCCATGTAGGGCTTTAAAGGTTAACACCTTGTACTGTGCCTGGAAACTGATCGGCAGCCAGTGGAGAGATTTAAGCACAGGTATTATGTGCTGTCTCCTAGATGTTTCCGCAACAAGCCTGGCTGCCATATTTTGAACCAGTTGTAGTTTCAGGGTAGCCCCATGTAGAGCGCATTACAGTAGTCCAGACGTGAGGTTACCAGCGCGTGTACCACAGTTTCCAGATCCCTCACATCCAGGAAAGGGCGCAGCTGGTGTATCAGCCGAAGCTGATAACAAGCACTCCTTCGCTCAGCCAAGGAGCTCTCACAGCCGCAGGAGTCTACCACATTCCATGCAGCTGTGGACAGGTCTACATAGGGACCACCAAACACAGTGTGCAGACAAGAATCAAGGAACATGAGAGACACTGCAGACTGGGTCAACCAGAAAAATCAGCAGTAGCAGAACATGCTATAAACCATCCTGGGCATAAAATGCTGTTTGAAAGCACTGAAATTCTGGACCATGTCAACAACTACCATGTCAGGATGCACAGGGAAGCCATTGAAATCCATAAACACCTGGACAATTTCAACAGGAAAGAGGAAACCCAGAGGGTAAACAAGGCTTGTCTACCAGTCCTGAAGGACAGCAAGGTTAAGACTCAACCTTTGCAAATGAGAAACAGCCTGGGGTCAGGGGATTCCCAGCAGATAATGAACACCAGTTAGGAGACATTAATCCTTGTTTGCATTTCCTCCCACCCTGAGGACTGCCATTAGCAACAGAACAATACATTTACTAATCACTCCTCCCTTCCCAGGGCCACACAGGATATATATATAGTCTATCTATCTATCTATCTATCTATCTATCTATCTCCAATCCTTTTCCAGGCTATCATTCTCTGAAGGTCCTTTGAGGAGGGTATGTTCACCAAAGGCTTCTAAGTTCCAACAGTAACTGTTTAACAAGTGTAATTTATTTATTTTTTCCCCTTTGTAGGAACCACCAATTGTGGAGGAAAAAATCAAGGTGAGAATAGAAATAATGTGCCACTGCTGTAGTTCTAATGGGACCTTAGGGAGGGAAAATGGAGAGGGGAGAGACACACCAAGGAGCGAAATTTAAACACTAACAAATTTACAAGATGATGGTATTATACTACATGTAAATTTTGTGTATATGTGACTTCAAGTCACCTCTTGACTTATGATGACCTTATAATTTTTCTCAGGCAAGGAATACTCAGAGGAGTTTTGCCAGTTGATCCCTCTGAAATACAGTCTACCGCAACTGATATTGGTTGGCAGTCTCTCATATTAATTACTCTGCAATAATTGGGCAAGTCACACACTCTCAGCCACAGAAAACCCCATGTTAGGTTTGTCTAAAGGTCATCATAAGTCAGAAACAACTTGAACGCACACAATCACAAATTGTCACCTCTTGGTCTCCTAATCAAAATCCTAAGAATCCCACTAGGCTAGCAAATGGATTGTGACTTGAAAAGCATAACTCCAGATTAGGATCTGTACACCTCCACCATTCGTGGATTTAGGAGGAGGATAGCATTAAGAGGTAACTGATCTTGAATTAAATTAATCTGTAACATTGAATTTAAGTTCAAAACACCAGTGACATCAACTTTGGGGGGGGGGGGGGGTAACAACATTTCATGTTAATTTCATTTGTTATTTTGGGGGGAGTCATTTAGAGGAGCTGACCATTTTTTTGTAATTGTAAATGATTTTTTTAAAAATTACACACACACACACAATGCAAATAAGAAAAACACTATGTTTTTACCTGAGAGAACACCTCTCTAGGAATCCCTAGGTCCTCCAGTGCAACTCTGTGGTCAACATCTGACAGACATTGACCATAGAATTGCACTGGAGGAGCCACAGATTCCTAGTGGAGTGTTCTCTTTAGGAATCTCTAAGTCCTTCAGTGTGACTTTTGTTAAAGTTGACCATAGAGTTGCTCTAGATATTCCTAGAGAAAAACATATTAATAACATGTGTGAATAATCAAAGCTTCAAAAGTCAAAGCCACAAATATGGAGGGACGAGTGTGTGAGATATATATATATATATGAATAATAATAAATGAATATTGTACTTTTCCTGTAAAATTGTAAGGCTGATTTTCTTAAATAATTAAATCATAACTTGTTAGCAATGGGGCTTTTTAGATTGGCAGGAAAGTGTGACACGAAGTTGCCTTTACCTTAATGCTCAGCAGCTAGACAGCAAGCCCCAGGTGTGCATTTAAAAAGTACAGGGCAGCTAGATTGAGGGGTATGGGAACGACTTATCTGAAGTCTTTTCTGTGGCTCAGCAGCTACATGGGAAGCTACATGGGAAGCTGTCAGACCGCTACAAACACAGGCGGAGCAGCTACATGGGCGGCAAGGAACGTGGCTTTTAACTGCGCTTTAAAAAATTTTTTTCCTTGACGGCTGTGGATTGCGCAATCGTGCAATTGCGCAGGTACAGCATACAGTCAAATTATCATTGCCAGCTGGGAACTGCACAATTGCGCAATTGCGCAATTCGCAGCCGGCAAGGGAAAAAAAATTAAAGGTTCAGCGGTTTATCATTGCGGTTCCTCTGCCTTTTTAAACTGTGCCGTTGCACTGGTGCATCATGAATGAACCCCTTTATTTTGTGAAGGAATTGACATGTTATCCACAGTAGAATAACAGTAACGGCATCCCAGAGTCCCTACTGCGCATGTCTAGGGTTTGGATTAGGGCTGGAGCTAGGGTTTGGGAGCTTTAAAAAACTTCGCGGTTAAACCCCAGCTTTTACACCTGCAGGGCATTGAACGTTTTAATTAGAAGTGAAGCCCACACCACGCATGCTCCCAACCCAAGATCCATTATGATCCACACCTGTATCGCTGCCTTTAAATGGGTGATTTAAAGAGACAGAGCCCCATTTAACCGCACAACTACACCTTAGCCTTTAGATGCAGTAGCGATGTTGTGCCCTTTTAAAAAAAGGAGTGGGGAAATCCAGCTCCTTTTTAAAGGCGCTTCTACTGCCTTAAAACGCCAAAAAAAGCGTTTTCATGGCACACTTTCCCTTTTTCTCATCTAAAGGCTTGGCTTTCATGCAGCCATCAACACACCTCTTTTTGCCAATCTAAAATGGGCCAATAATACTGTACAGTGGTCCCCCGGCTTACGAATCCCCCGGGTTGCGAAAACCCCGGGATCCGAAACCGGCGGGACCGCTACTGTATCCCCCGGGATCCAAAAGATCCCCCAGGATACGAAATTAAAAAAACGCGCGGCCCCTTTAAATCGGCCATGCGGTCCGTTCGCAATAGTGGTCCCCCGGGAAATGAAAGCTTCCGGGTTACGAAGGTAATCCTGGAACGGATTACCTTCGTAACCCGGGGGACGACTGTATTTGCATTTCAGAGTGGTATCCTCATAGCATAAGAGCCGATAGGAAGACCCTGTATACAATAATGTGAAAAATCCCGGTACTTAGTCATCATTAACACCAAATCAAAGATGTTGGGACTTTTTGCAAAGAATGGATTTTATTCATGCAGCCTCACATTATACCTTCCATACTCAAGATTCCTCCCAATGAAGAGTCTCTAGACCAGTTCAGTTTCCCTCTTCAAGATAGTTAACAGCTATTCAGGGCAATTCAGTAGGAAAAGAACAGCAGAGGCTCTGTTCCACCCTTGTTGGTTTGTTCATTCACTCATTCATTTCTCCCTTCCCCCGTTCACTTATCATTGGCCCATTTGCACTACACATTTATAGCACTATAATTCCACTTTAACTGCCATGGCTGCATCCTGCAGAATCCTAGGATTTGGAGTTTAGGGAGGGGAATCCTTTAGCATTCTCAGCCTGGGTGCCTCTGACCAAATCGCAAACCCCAGGATTCCCATAGGAATGTTGCCAGGACAGTTAAACTGGGACCATAATGCTGTAACTGTGTAGAGTGCGAATGGGCTCTTTGGCCCGATCTAGATAGGCCTTAAAGAGCATGATAAGGGCTCTTTAAGGCGCCATTAGGGTTTGTGAGCGCGCAGGTTTCACACGCTCACAAACCCTAGCACGTAATAATGCGAGCGTCATCATATCACAGTTTCTAGATGGAGCTGCGCAGTTGTGGTGGCGGAAAGGCACCAAATGGCGCCTTTTTTGAAAATCACGCCGCAACTGCGGCACAAAAAAGGAGCAGGGTTTGACTGCTCTTTTTTTGCGGTGGAGCTTCACCGCGGTGTCTAGCTGCTGCGGTGAAGCTCTGCAGCAAAAAAAAAGTGGCACCAGACCACCCCTTGTGGGCGGTCTGGAAAGGCCCATAGTGACACAAATTGGGAGGTTGGAAGGGAGGCTAATAAGAAGGATTTTTCTTGGCCTTTTAATATTTTGGGGGTGGAAATGGTAAGAAGTGGGGGCTCTTGAGAACACATCCCCATGCATCCATGTGTATTCTTTCCTAGGAGATTGCTGAAGAGCTAAAGGGCTTGGAACTGACTGAAGAGAATGTACGCATGTTTAATAATGCCAAAAACAACCGGATTCCCCCTTGTGACCGACTGTTTGCCTGCCAGCCTTGTGACAATATGTGGTGGCGGCGTGTCCCAGAGAGAAAACAGGTGTGTGTGTGTGTGTGTGTGTGTGTATGAGACGGATAGAGTTCTAGTTTACATGTCCATTCATTTGAGTTTGTCTAAACAATAGATGTTGGGCCTGGGTATTAGTGTGGCCCTTTGAGGCAGTTATCCCAAGAGAGAGGTGTGATTTTTGTGTGTGTGGACATTGGGGCTGTACAGATGAGCGGCTGAATGCTACCCCTTTTTGCCCTGGATGAAGACTGTGGTAACCACATGTTGCGGCCTCTGGAGAGAACAAAAGGAAGCCATGAAAAGTCACTTCTTCTTGCTCCTTGGAAGGGGTGTCATAGGCGCACTGATGCACCATGATGATGCCCCTTCTGCGCTGCGCCATAATGACTCCCTGCTGACAACTGTAGGGCTTTGAGGATGTGGATGCTCAGCCCTCATCCTGCCCATAAGCTGGCGCTTTTTGCTGGTCTGTACAGGACTATATTCCCCTGTTGTCCTTGCCTCTCTTCTTCCCTTCCTTTGTGTGTTATCCCAGTTTAAAAGGAAAAAAATAATATTCAAGACCAAATAAACTAAGTGGCAGCAGACCTTTGTTAAAATTAGGTCTGCCGCATAAGCGATATAGATTTGTGACTTTTGGACTGCAACCTGCAGAAACTCCCATCTAGCATGTCTACGTGCTCAAACCATTCTACCAGCCATTTTAATTTCCCAGTAGAGCTCTGAAGAGAGCCAATGTGGTATAGTGGTTTGAGTGGTGGACTACAACTATGGAGACCAGGGTTCGGTTCCCTGCTCAGCCATGGAAACCCACTGGGTCATCTTGGCTGAGTCACACACTCTCAGCCCCAGAAAGCCCCGTGATAGGTTTGCCTTAGGGTCACCATAATCCAGAAACATCTTGAAGGTACTTATTATCCGCCCTTGAGTTGACTTTGACTCATGGCAATCCTGTGGACAAGGCATCTCCAAGAACACCTATCTTAAACTTCTCACTTAGTTCCTGCAAGCCCATGCCCGTATTCCCCCTGATTGAATCCATTTATTTGGCATTTTCCTCACCTTCTGCTCCCCTCGACCTTTCCTAGCATTATTGTCTTTTACAGTGATTGATGTCTTCTCATTCTATGGTCAAAATACGTCAGCCTCAGTTTAATCATCTTGGCTTCTAAGGAGTTGGACACATTTGTTTGGATTTTTGGCTGTCCATGGTATCCTCAGCACTCCGTTCCAGCACCACATCTCAAATGAGTTGATTTTCCTTCTGTCTGTTCTTTTGACTGTCCATCTCTTGCATCCACAACAACAAAAAATGAAGAACTGAGGCCAGAAATAAACCCTTGCAGGAGCAAAAAACTTGGGATGAAGAAAGTTGAGGGCTATACACTTCCATGCCAACAGTCTGCTATAGGGAGCGAGCAGGATTCTGCTACTATCACATCTGATTTGATCCTGATTGTATCTAAAGAAGAGTGTGCATGCATGAGAAAGTGGGGTGGAAAGGAGGGAAGGAGAATGAGATTGTTAAGATTTGGGTGCCATTCACACTATCATTGAACACTTTGCACAGGTGTCCCGTTGCCGCAAGTGTGGGTGCCGTTATGACCCAGTACCACTTGACAAAATGTGGGGCATAGGAGAATTCCAGTGTATCTCATGTGTACACACTTTTAGGTAAGAGGCAAGGATTGTGTACTCTGACAGGTATGTGTGTGTATGAGAGGGCAGTCTTTCGTACCTTTATTTGCCATCCCAAAGCATGAGGAACTGGGCCCTAACACTCCTGTTATTTGTGAAGCATACTGACCTGGAAACTGGCTGTTAAAATGCCAGCTGATCATTCCTTTGTTGATCGTTCAGCTTGATCATTCAGGACATTGATGGCCTTACCATTAGACAGAGTGAGGCATCCACTTCAAACAATACACGTTCTGAAGGATCAACAAAAGACTAGTTATTCAGTGTATTATGAAGGTATTTTTACGTGTCAGGTAAAAGAGGCACTTGTCAGATTTTTGCCTCCAGTACCAGTTTGACTGGTCAAAGGTACTTTGAGAGAGGATGCACTTTTTTTCTGCCTGAGGACAGCCCTGGCCCAAGATATTGTTGCTGTTTCATCAGTAACAGAAGTGTCTTGATAGCTGGGAAGTTCTCATTAGTATTTGGATTGAAATATCTACCAGAACTTTCAGACAGGGCGACCAGAAGACATAACTGCAAAGGAGGACAAAACATTGCAAAATGTAGGACATGTCCTGGAAAAGGAGGACATCTGATCACCCTGCTTTCAGAGGATGATTCCCTTCCAACTGAAGGCAGGGAGGGGGGGACTAGTTTGCCATTTGAAAAGTTTGAATACTAAGAATTTCTACCTTGAGTTAGATAGGAACCAGAGGCTGGAAGAGTTAGGTTTTGGGACTACACCCTCCAAATGCCCCAGTCTTGCTGGTGGAATTGGCCCTGCTAGCTGGAGGATTCTGCAAGGTGTTAAGAGTTTCAAAACTCTGATGGGAATGCATCCTGATATGAGAATGGGCAATTTGCTCTCT
This sequence comes from Urosaurus nigricauda, assembly GCA_034509955.1. NCBI lineage: Eukaryota > Metazoa > Chordata > Lepidosauria > Squamata > Phrynosomatidae > Urosaurus > Urosaurus nigricauda. Next base: position 143,453,947 of record JAOEGL010000002.1, on the reverse strand, counting down.
GTAGAATTTTTTGTACTGAGAGCCAGCATGGTGTAGTGGTTTGAGTGTTAGACTAGGGAGTTTATCACACAACCAATTTTTTACTGAAAAACTGAACGCAATCATGGGGTTTCGCGCGATTGCGTGATTTCTCATCATATGTAATTGCTGGTTTTGCGATTGCAATCATGGGGTTTCGTGCTATTGCGTGATTTCTCATCACATGCAATTCCTGTTTTTTGCAAATGAAATGGAGTTTTCACGTAATCGCGTGAAAGATTATTACATGCTTTTGCTTGATGTGCGAACATGGTCTGAACGCAATCAGAACGTAGGCAAATTCGGTGAACTAGTGGACTTACAATTCCTATTCCCTGACAATTTCGTATTCATTTCACTTTTTTGGGATGTGATAGGCATTTCTGTTGATTCCCAATTTCACCATCTTTACTACAATTCCCATGATCCCTCATGGCACTGGCTTTTCCTTTTTACTTCCTTAGTCCCGAAAATGTTTTGCCATGCATGAACAGGTGGCCAGAGGAGGGAGCACTTTTACGCTCATCTAGTGCTTTGCATATGTTTTGCGTGATTGCTGGCTTCCAGCAGTTGCCACAGCAATGCCTCCTTCACTTGCCCAGTTGTGATGAGGTCCCCAAGGGCTATCCAAACAGACCCCCCATCTGCCCTGGTTCCCATTCATTCCATAGAATTCGTGCATGGCACCACTTGTCCGGGTAGATAATCAGAGAGTCTTCTATTCAGTGATCAGAGAGTCTTCTATTCTGACCCATAACATGCAGCATGCTTTCATAGGGAATTCCTGCATGGCACACCAACTTCTCAGCGCACATGGGGCTTGAGGCACCGGTCCAACATGCAGCATGCTTTGATGGGGAATTCCTGCATGGCACACCAACTTCTCAGCGCACATGGGGCTTGAGGCACTGGTCCAAAATGGAGGATGTTTTGATGGGGAATTCCTGCATGGCACACCAACTTCTCAGCGCACATTGGGCTTGGGGCACCGGTCCAAAATGGAGGAGGTTTTGATGGGGAATTCCTGCATGGCACACCAACTTGTCGGCGCACATGCGACTTGGGGCACCAGTCCAACATGCAGCATGCTTTGATGGGGAATTCCTGCATGGCACACTACTCAGCGCACATGGGGCTTGGGGCACCAGTCCAAAATGGAGGATGTTTTGATGGGGGAATTCCTGCATGGCACACCAACTTCTCAGCCCACATGGGGCTTGGGGCACCAGTCCAAAATGGAGGATGTTTTGATGGGGAATTCCTGCATGGCACACTAACTTCTCAGTGCACATGGGGCTTGGGGCACCGGTCCAAAATGGAGGATGTTTTGATGGGGAATTCCTGCATGGCACACCAACTTCTCAGCGCACATGCGACTTGGGGCACCAGTCCAACATGCAGCATGCTTTGATGGGGAATTCCTACATGGCACACCAACATCTCAGCGCACATGGGGCTTTGGGCACCAGGCCAACATGGAGGATGCTTTGATGGGGAAATCGCGGAGGAAATACCCAAACTCATTGACCTGGAAGTACATGAGGTCTCCATGGCATCAGTTCAGAAGTGGGCATGCGCAGGAGAACAATTTCGCATTCAAAAATCCACTGGTGTAATAACACATTCCTGAATGCGTTCGAAATAAGCAGAGATAACCACAAAAATGTAATTTATCTTGCGTAGTCAATTCAGAATTTCGCGTGATTGCGTGAAAGATTACCCGGGCATGTAATTGTGGGATAATCTTTCATGCAATCACGAGAAATTCCGAATTGACTATGCAAATTACTATTGCGAAATTAAGAGAAATTCCTCACATGTGATAAACTCCTAGGACACTGGGAGATCAGGCTTAAAATCCCTGTTCAGCCATGGGCAAGTCAACCCTCTCAGCCTCAAAGGAGGGCAAGGTCAAACCCACTTGGAACAAATTCTGTCAAAAACATCCTGTGATAGAGTTGCCTTGCTGTTGCTATAAGTCAGAAATGACTTGAAGACACACAACAACACAACAGATCTTCTGCCTTTTTTTAAAAAGTCCTCCTACTTTAAATAAATTCTGCACAACATAATTTATAACACTTAATAACAGCATTCTCTCACCCAAAAGAAACTAAAGTCAGCAGCTTCCATAGTTTGGAATTTTTCACTGGCTGGGGATGTGGATTGCATGCTGTCCTACAATGTGGATATGAAAAGCTAATTGGATGCCTTGTAACTCTTCAGTTTCTTTGCAAAGTAACCATTGTTCTGAGAGGACTGTGAAATGCAAAATTTAGAATATGGAATTGACAACAGAACAATAATTTTTTTGCAGGGGATGGGCACAGATGGGGAGCTCCTCTCCATGTAATGGTTGCCGTACACCTGTATTCCCAATCTGTATCATCCGACCTCTAAGGACCCAAGGGCCACGACACAGACAACAGCATTCCTGCTTTGCTGAGGACTGTTACAACCGAAGAGGTGAGAGCAAATGTGCTATGAGGAATAATTGTATTGTGGATTCTTTGTATGCTGGATATCAAGTTCAGTCTGTGTGCACTCTTTGGGGTTCCAAAAGTGTCCAGTTTACAGTTTGCAGAAATGAGAAGAGAAAGTTTTTTTAATTGATTTAAAAATATACATATTGTAGCTAAATTTCCCCTTACTGGAGAAGCACTTGTGGGTAAGTTTTCACTCTTTTTGAGGTTCTGAAAAAAAAAAAACAGTATGTAGAGAGTTATTACTGTGTGTATTATTGGTACAAAAATTTTCCTCAGGGCAGGGAGACTGAATGGCCCTTGTGGTTGCTTCCAACTCTGTGATTCCATGATTCTATATAGAATAACAGTTTTCTCTTGACGGTTCCTCTGGCAGTAGTCCTGGTCTAGCACTGGCAGCTTGATAAGAGCACATAAACAATTTGGGGTGTTGGGTAAGAGTGAATTGCCAGCTTGACAGGGGTTGGAAGTAGGAAGTATAGCTGATGCTTGTCTTTGGCAAACTGGTATGATGGTACCTGTTCCAGTTAAAAAAAACCAAACCAGGCTGCCCAGTGGCACAAATACATTGCCTCACCTGGAGAAAGTGGATAGTGTTATGTGTTTGTCAGTATGCCCTTTTATCCTCCCTGCCTCACAGAGCCCCATGTACGTGGAGCCCACTGTGTGCACCCTCAAACCCGACGTAGGAGACGTTTGCCCAAAGTGATCTTTCCCAGCCAAGAGCATGACAGCACGGGCTCCACAGTGGCCACCTGCATCAGTCAAGGCAGCTTGATGGAGGACATCGATGAGCTCATCCTGGAAGATCTGAATGAAGGGGATGAAGGGGAAGATGGTGAGAACAACGGTTAGTCCTTGGAAACCTGGGGTAGGCCTCTTATAAGAAATGGATGGCAAGGTACAGATTGGTAGTGGTTTCCTTAGGAGGGAGCCTTGGTTTTATGTTTCCTGGGGTTTCCAGACTATCTGTCTTCATAATGTATCTGAATGACCATTCTTAAAGATGGAGACCACTCACCAATCATTGCTAGGCTTCTGTTTAGCTTTACAGTCTTAATGTTTTTCTGGTGGTCACACCTGCCTGTGCCATTAAAAAGAACCAAGGAGGCTTTAAAAATGTGCCATATCCTTCCATCCCATTCAACAAGAACTTCCACCAGCAATTTGAATGTTTGCTCATGGCTGGGAAGAGAAGACGGCATGTTGCTGTGCAAATATCTGCTGGCCTTATATACATACGTTCCCATTAAGATGAACTTACAGTTAGGAAAGATGCATGCTGCTTCAGCTTTGTGGAAACCGGACCATCCCAACAAAACAAAAAGATGAGAGGGCTATAGCTGCTGCTGTTTCTGCTTTGACTGAAAGCCCCAAACTATGACAATACTTCTCCTCAGGGAAGTTGCAGGAAGAAAGTGAACAGCACAGCTCATGTGTGCTTTTAGGAAACGTCTTCTTCCTTTAAAAGTTAGTTGAACTGGAATTAGAAAAAAAATCATCTTAGTCATTAGGTGTCTGGCCTGAATCATGTTGACTTATTTATGGGTCTAAGTACCCTTACATAAGTAGTAGCACCTTCTAGCAAGTTGCACAATAATGGCATCCTAATCTTGGCGGCGCAAGCCCTGCGATGCTGGCATAAATGATTGTGCAAAGCAAACAGCATTGGTTTAGTGGCTCGGTAGATGTGGTCCCTAGCAGAACCATTGCAGAAAATGTTTCACAGTTGTGTGATCCAGTACTGCCATGTAGCTACACAACAGAAAAGGAGCTTGGCCTGAAAGCCCCAGTGGGGGGTGGAGGTGGGGGTAGTGACTGGAAGTCATCCATAGCATGTATTTGTTTGGAAGGCCTGTACATTTGGGGCCAAACACCAGAGGAAAGTTAGATAGGAAAATTTTAAAAAACCTGTTACAAGTACTACTTAACAGCCTTGTTCAGGTGAGTCCACCTTCCTCACTCCTGAATATGGAGGAATCGATGCATTATTCTATTCAACCTTCTATTCAACCAGTTGAGCAAGCCCGCAGTCTTGGTTTCATTTTTTATTCCTTTCTGTCATTTATTCCCCATATTCAGGCCACCGCCAAGACCTGTAGATTTTCCCTTTACAATATTGCTAAAATCCGTCCATTCCTCTCAGCCTCCACTGCCAAGACTCTGGTCCATGCCCTGGTGGTCTCACGACTTGATTATTGTAACCTTCTTCTGACAGGGCTTCCTCTCTCTCACCTCCATCCTTTAATCTTTGTTCAGAACTCAGCTGCACGTATCATCACTCGCCACTTTGACCATGTTTCTCCCCTCTTATCCTCCCTTCACTGGATCCCCTTCCCCTTCTGCATTCAGTACAAGCTTCTGCTGTTGACTTTCAAAGCCCTCCACGGACTGGCCCATCCTTACTTGTCTGAACTTCTTTCTCCTCACACTTCTTCTCTCCCCTCCACTCTGGTAGTCACGGTTTCCTGTTCCAGCCTAGGATTTCCACTGCCCTGTCCCGGATTTGTCCTTTCTTGCTGCCCCTCACTTCTGGAACCTTCTTCCTCTACATGCGTGCCTCATCACTTCTTTAACCAGTTTCCAAACTGAGTTAAAGACTATATTGTTTAGAGAAGCGTTCCCAGATGTGTGACTTTGTCTGCCCCGTCTTAACTGTGCATTATGAAGCTGAGCCCTCCCTCTAGTCCATCTGCCTTGGTCCGGGCCTCAGAGGGAGAGAAGACCCACCGGACCTGATGCCCTTCCCCATCACCTTTCCCTTCTCCTTTTGTGTCGTGTCTTTTAGATTGTAAGCCTGAGGCAGGGAACCGTCTAATTATAAGTTTATATGTACAGCACTTTGTAAACCTAATAATAATAATAATAATAATAATAATAGCACTTTCTAGCAAGTTGCACAATGGTGGTATCCTAATTTTGGCAGTGCGAGCCCTGCGATGCTGGGATAAACCATCGTGCAAATCTAGCAGCATTGGTCTAGTGGCTCGGTAGATGTGGTCCCTAGCGGAACCATTGCACAAAATGTTTCACAGTTGTGTGATCCAGTACTGCCATGTAGCTACACAACAGAAAAGGAGCTTGTCCTGAAAGCCCCAGTGGGGGGTGGAGGTGGGGGTAGTGACTGGAAGTCACCCATAGCATGTATGGCCTGTACATTTGGGGCCAAACATCGGAGGAAAGTTAGGTAGGAAAGTTTTAAAAAACCTGTTACAAGTACTAGTTAACAGCCTTGTTCAGGTGAGTCCACCTTCCTCACTCCTGAATATGGAGGAATCGATGCATTATGTGAGTCTCTTTTGCTTGTGAATTAGTTGTTTGCTGTTGGAAACTACCTTGGGGGTTTAGAGCCAAATGGTGGCAAAGAAGTATCCCCCTCTGCCTTTTATAAGCAAGTGAGCTAAGTTCTCTTCCATGCTTCACAGTTAGAGTGGTTTGATGCCACTTTAACTGTTGTGGCTGCATCCTATAGTTTCATGAGACACTAGAGATTTGTGAAAGAAAATTCTATGCACCCCTGCCTAAACCGCAAATCTAAGGATTCCAATGCATTTAATGTGGAATCACAATGTTACAATTATATAGAGTAAGTAACACTAAATATTCCCTGAAGCATTTATATGATATTAGCTTTGCTCTTGGAAACCATGTTAATATTTGCCATGTATACTGTGTCTTGTCTTGGAGAGTATCTGATTTCTTATAATCTTGGATCTCCACATCGACAGCTAGTCAGATCTACCTTGTTTGTCACTTCTCGCTAAAGAAATATTTTTTATATATTCATAAATGTAAATGTATAAGATGAACTACTAGCTGGTCTCTTTTTTTGCTTTGATACTTTTTTAAAATCGATGCAAATAAATATGGATTTTTCCCAACTGAGAAACTGTCTAGTTTTTCTAATTTCTGCAGGTCAAATAGCCAGCAGCAGTTATAGATGAAAAAAGTTGTCTGTGCTAGGGAGAAGCAACTGAAAGTGTATTTTGAAGCACAAAAGGTCTTAACTGAAGCTCAGGACATTACTGCATGTGGCTTTTAAATTGTGATCATTACACCAGGAAAGAAGCACCTTTGGGGATACTTATCGCAATGTGCCATCTCTGACCCACAGCTGCTCTGTCCCAGACCCATCCCTGCTCATGGATGGGTGAAACCCGTCAATGTCCTGGCAAGTGGGCAAGTCCCTAGGACTTGTGCAATTGTGCAGTTGCCAGTCACATGGTGTCAGGGGCTCTTCCTCCCCACTATTCCCGAGCATCCTGGTTACCTTTAGTTATTTTTTTCTGTTTCTTTTCCTTCTTTTTTTTAAAAACTTCAGTCACTATAGCAGAGCTCTGGAATTGCATGAAAAATTGGGTATTTTTAAAAAATTATCTAAAGTCATGCCGCATAAGGCATAGATCCTTGGCTTGTTATTTGTCAGTAGCTAGTGTGGTGCAGTGATCTGAGTGTTGGACGATGACTCTGGAGACCAGGGCTTGAATCCTGGCTCAGCTATGTATACACACTGGGTGGCCTTGGGAAAGTCACACTCTCTCAGCCTCAGAGGTTGGCAGTGGCAACCCCCCTCTGAAGAAACATGCCTAGAATACTCCATGATAGGTTGCCTTAGGGTCACTGTAAGTCGGATATAATTTGAAGGCACACAGCAATAGCAACAGCAGCAGCAGATCATGTGTACAAAACATGCCCAGATATTATCAGACATAGCTATGGAATCCAGAGCTTCCTCACCATGGCTGTTTCTCCAGATTTTATCCCCCAACCATCCCACCTTTGAAAGCAGATAATTGCACCAACCAAAGGCATTCTTAGGCATGGTAGGTCCTATGGTAGGTCACAATGCAAAGAAATAAACGAACAAACAAACAGTGGACTCTTTCATACAAGGCTAAATTGGAAGTATAATTTAAGGTCAATTCGGATGCAATCATGGGTTTTATGTTATTGCAAATTAACTCTTCACATGCAAATTCGGGCAGGAGGGAAGCCAATTCGAATGCAATCATGGGTTTTACCTTATTGCGAATTAAAGCTTCGCATGCAAATTCGGGCAGGAGGGGGTTAATTTCGGGTAATGGGAAGTAATTCCGAACGGAGCAGGGGTTCATGTAAATTCGCTAAACAAGCGAATTGACATAAATCCGCATTGGCTCCATTCGAAGTTGGCTCCCCGTTTGAAAGAGTCCCTTGGCAGCAACTATCAACTAGTACAGTTGTTGAACTTTACCCCTAGAATCTGTCTGAGCACATGGTGCCAAAAAGAACATCCACAAGCAGGAAGAACACCCCATGATTGAGTTCGGATTGCCATTGCATTATACCCCCAAATTCCGTCATATGATAAACTCCGTAGAGGGGTTGAATGGACTCAATCACAGGCATAGATTTGCAGGACCGGAGCAGAGCAGTGGAGGACAGGGGGCCTTGGGAGTGTCTCATCACAGGGTTGCCATGAGTCAGAACCCATTGGAGGGCAGCTAACAACAGCAACAACAATGTTCTGCAATCTCTGCTCTTGCAGGGCAATCCCTCCTCCTTTCCTTCAGGCAGGGAAAGGAAAGTGAAACTAGTTCTGCAGAGCAGGGCTTTCTCCTGGCCCAGCCCCCAGCTGCTGCCTGCCTCTTTGGTCTAAGCTTTAGCTCATCAGAGTCTTTGGCAAGAGGCAGCTGGTGGGAGCTCTGCTGGCATCTCCTCTTCCCAGCCATGGAGGGGAGAGAGAGGCAGGAGGAGGTGGAGGTAGGTGGGCACTCTCCTTCTTCTTGATCTCCCCCTCAAGGAGCCCTTCTCAAGTCCTTTCTGGCTTATAGAGAGTTGGAGACCCTAAGGCAGTGGTCCCAAACTATACTCTTTAAGGGATGTTGGACATCAGCTCCCAGAATCCCAGACCATTGGCCAACTTGGCTGAGGTTTCTGGGAGATGAAACCTACATTTTTCTTAAAGGGCACATTTTTGGGACCACTGCCCTTATGAGACCATATCCTGGGGTTTTCTTGGCAAGATTGGTTCACAGGGGGCTTGCCATGGCCTTCCCCTGAGGCTGAGAGAGTGTGACTTGCCAGTTGAAGTGCTGAAATGGGGGGAGATAAAGGAGATGGTTTTCAAGGTTGGCTTGTTGTAGCCCCCTGTGGCCAGGGAGTTGTGGGCCAGTTACTAAGGACCTTATCATATGGGAGACATTTCTCTCAATTGCGAATGGAGCCAATTTGCAATTACGTGAATTTGCTACTTTAGCGAATTTACGTGAAATCTGATTGCGTTCGGAATACGTTCAGAATGACTCCCCATTTCCTGAAAATGACCCCCCATTGCTCGAAATTGTGTGAGATACTCTAATACGCAATAACGTAAAACCCATGATTGCGTTAGGAACGACTTCCCATTGCCAGAAATTGCGTAAGATACACTCATACGCAATAACGTGAAACCCCATGATTGCGTTCTCATTGCCATTGCATTATATCACCAAATTCCGTTGTATGATAAACTCCAGAGTATGACTTGTTCAAAGTCACCCAGTGGGTTGACATGGCCGAGCCAGAATTCACTACACCATGCTGGCTCACCTAGGTTTCCATAGCATGGGGCTGTAGCAGTTAAAGTGGTGTCAACCTGGATTATTTCTAAAGAACCGTATAATAATGTATGTGTGTTGTGTGGCTGGATGTCTTTCTTAAATAAGAAATGTTGCAAGTGAGCTCCTGCCCAAATCCTACATGTACAGTCGGCCTTCCATATCCATGGATTTTTAAATCCATAAATTCAACAGTCCACAGTTTGAAAATATCTTTTAAAAGTATTAATTCCAAAAAACAAGTCTTGGTTCTGCTTATATAAGGGTTACCATTTGATGACACCAGTGTATATAATGGGACTTGAGCATCCAGCATGCCATAATGGTTTGAATGTTGGACTAAGACTCTGGAGAACAGGGATCGATTCCTAGCTTGGCCATGAAACCTACTGGGTGACCTTGGGCAAGTCACATGCTCTCGGCCCAAGGGGAAATGCCATGGCAAAACCTCCTCCAAACAAATCTTGCCAAGAAAAAAAAAAAGATAGGTTAACTTGAAGGCATACAACAACATTGAACATCCACATATTTTGGTATGGATACCAAGGGTCCATTGTATAGGAGTCTACCTTGGTATGAGTGAAGGCACTCTGTTTATGGTCAAAGGTGTTCTCTTAATTAACTCTGTTTCACGGTGGCCAACAGGCAGAAGATGGTGTTGAGCTGCAGTTTCACTTGACGTTTTCCTGAGATGTCATGCTGTCTTTCATCCTTTTAACTTTTTTGTGCCTTCAAGTTGTTTCTGACTTATGGCGACTCTAAGGCAAAGCTATCATGGGCTTTTCTTGGCAGGATGTGCGCAAAGTCATAATCCAATACTCAAACCACTAAACCATCCTGGCTCTCATACGTTATGCTGGCTTGCATGCTGTAACTACTCTTGCTTAAAATTTACTTGAGTTTTACTTTGAGCTTTACTCTGTGTAGGCAGGAAGGAAATTCCGGTGGATTGTGAAGTAGGAGCGCAGGAGGATCTCATAGTAACTTTAAAAATGAAATCAGATTTTCATAACTGGGGGCTTTTTAATTTAAATTTTAATTTTTTTCTGCAAAGCTCAGTGGCATCCCAAGTTCTGCTTCCACATGAAGCTAGAAGTGAAGTTCCCTCCCACCCATTGCATTGGCACCAAAACACTTCCAAGGAGGACGGATGCAACTTGGACTCCCCAAAACAAGGTGTTGCAGCAGCACCTCACCTAATCCTGCCCTTATCTTTATCATATCAATATCAGGGGCACAAGCAACTCTACCCACTGAAGGAGGAAGACCCACATGTGCCCTTTGTTTAAACTAGCGAATTTATGTGAATTCAAATTGGCTCCATTCGCAAGTGAGATAAATTCCTCCCGTGTGATAAACTCCTCAGATGGTAGGTAGGGCAGATGCAGTGGGGTCCTCCCCATCACCCAAGGAGCAGTACAAAATTAAGACAACAGCAAATTCTGCTGTCGCATACACACATCCAGCACCATCTGGCTCTTCTGTATAGCACAGTGGTTCCAGATGTTTTGGAATTTAGCTCCCACAATTCCATACTGGCTGTGACTTCTGGGAACTTAAATACTAAACATCTGGAGGATCAGAGTTTGGGCATCACTGGTATAGAGTCAACAGGTCCTGAAATGCCTGACTCTGGTTCTATCTGCACTGCACTGCTTTAACTGCCATAGGACTCTTTCACACTGGAGGAATTTCTCCCAACTTCGAATGCAGCCAGTGCGAATTCACATGAATTCGCTTGTTTAGCAAATTTACGTGAATCCCCATTGCATTCGGAAGGCGTTCGGAATAACTTCCCATTACCCGAAAATGACCCCTCCTTGCCCAAAATTGCGTGAGAAGGTTTAATTCGCAATAACGTGAAACCTATGATTGCATTCGGAGTGACTTCCCTTTTGCCCAAAATTGCGTGAGAAGCTCTAATTCGCAATAATGTGAAACCCCATGATTGCGTTTGGATTGCCCTTGGATTATACTTCCAATTTCCCACTTCTGAAAGAGTCCATAGTTGCATGCTATGGAATCCTTGTTATGGCACCAGAGCTAACAGACAAGGCTAAATGTCTGACAAAACATTCCCAGAATTCCATAGCACTGAGCCATGGCAGTTGGTGTCAAACTGCATTAATTCTTCAGCAGTGCAGATACAGCCGTATTCAACAAGGAGAAAGTCTCCAACAAATTTTGGGGAGAATCTCATTGAGGCTGCATCCACACTGCAGAAATAATCCAGTCAGATACCACTTTAACTGTTTTGGCTCAGTGCTATGAGGTTCTGGGAACTGTAGTTTTGTGAGACATTTAGCCTTCTCTTTCAGAGCGCTCTGGTCCCACAACAAACCCAGAATTGAGTACCACTGAGACATGGCAGTTAAAGTGATATCAAACTGGATTATTTCTGCTTTGTGGATTCAGCTTGAGTCTTCGTTAGCAAAAGAAAGGGGCAGCAAATTGAAGTGAGCAAACGTAAATGCTCTCCGGTGTTTGAGTCCTGTGCCTTATTGAGGATTTTGCTGAATGGTGAGTCAACACACAGGTAAATCCCACTGATCCAACCAGCCTACTCTAGTTGAGATTAACAATAGGATTTAGGCCAATGTGGCCAGCTATGGGGCTCTCTGGCAATTCCATCATTTGAAAGATTGCTTCAATAATTTCAATTCTATAATTTGAAAGGTCTGCTGTTTTTTTGTATTCTGTTGTTTCCTCTGCTACTGGTTGATGTAATGTTGCTTTTCAGGGTCATGTTTATCTTGAGCAAACACTGGGGTGGAGGTGAAGGTACAGAGAGACTCCCTTGTGCAATTCTGATGCAATCCGGGGGCACCCAAAAATAATTCATGTTTGCCAACAGGACTGGGTGCCAGATGATAATGGCTAGAATTCTTTATTTATAAACTGTCCACTTACTTCCCTGACATTATTTTTTATTAATTTTTAACACAAACCAATCAACAATCAGGAGTTTGAAAGAAGAAGGAGAAAAAAAAAGGGGGGGGGTTAAGGAAAGAAAGAGAAAGGAAAACAAAATGAAAAAAGAGGTACTACTAATACACAATATCTTCTGAGCTCCCCCCCCCCCATCCTGATGGTAACGAAAAGTAAAAAGTATTGCTCTATCATAACAGATCCAACTAAATAATTCTACTAAGACTACTAATAACCACAGCTACGGATCCACATCAATTTGGCCATTGGGCTAACTCAGTGATTTTAACAATCTCTTCTTCCAAAATTGGTGTTTCAGTCCATTTTCAGCTTTGAGCAAACAATATTCTTGCTGCTGTTATCATATATTGAAGAAGTGAGCCCTATTTACTATCTAGTTCTTTATCCATAATGCCCAACTGGGGAGAGGCTCTCTACTCTTTCAAACGGGAGGAATTTCTCCCAAATCCGAATGGAGCCCATTCGGATTCATGTAAATTCGCTAGTTTAGCGAATTTACATGAATCCCCATTGCATTCGGAAGGCGTTCGGAATGTCTTCCTAGTACCCGAAAATAACCCCCCCCTTGCCCGAAATTGCGTGAGAACCTTTAATGCGCAATAATGCAAAACCCATGATTGCATTCGGAGTGACTTCCCTTTTGCCCGAAATTGCGTGAGAAGAATTAATTCGCAATAACGTGAAACCCCAGGATTGCGTTTGGATTGCCCTTGGATTATACTTCCAATTTCCCACGTCTGAAAAAGTCCAAAGGCTGAATTGAATCTTTGGAGCTGCCAATCAGGATCTGGCTGGGAAAAAGGTGGAGGCTGGCTTGGTGAGCAGATATAAAAAGGAGGAGCAGCAGTTGAGAGGGGAGAGTGTGTCATGATCCTGAAGGATTGACAGCCAAGAAGGCTGGGAGTGATAGAAGTTGGGATTTAGGGAAGGATAAATTTAAAAGGGACAAGACAAGTCCTAGGAAACCAGTTTAAAGTCATAGGTTTGGTGAGAAGTTGAGGGCTAATGAAGTGAGGGCTCGAATCCACAATAGGAATTCTGAAGAACTGTGAATTTTTTTTTAAAAAAATCTTCATTAGCAGAATCCTACCAATCCTAGGGTTTATAGTTTGGTGAGGTGGTACAGTCAGCCCTCCTTATCCATGGATTTTTTAATCCACAGATTCTAGCATCCACACCTTGAAAATCTCCCCCCCCCCCCAAAGTAAAGATTCCAAATATCAAACCTTGATTTTCCATTTTATATAATGGACACTATTTTGCTCTGCCATTATATTTAATGGGACTTGAGCATCCACAGATTTTGTTATCCACGGAGGCTCCTGGAACCAAACCCCAGCAGATAACAAGGTCCCAATGTACACCTCTCTGGACTCTTTCATACAAGGCTAAATTGGAAGTATAATTTAAGGTCAATTCGAATGCAATCATGGGTTTTATGTTATTGCAAATTAACTCTTCGCACGCAAATTCGGGCAAGAGGGAAGCCAATTCGAATGCAATCATGGGTTTTACCTTATTGCGAATTAAAGCTTCGCATGCAAATTCGGGCAGGAGGGGGTTATTTTCGGGTAATGGGAAGTAATTCCGAACGGAGCAGGGGTTCATGTAAATTCTCTAAACAAGCGAATTTACATAAATCCGCATTGGCTCCATTCGGAGTTGGGAGAAATTCCTCCCCGTTTGAAAGAGTCCTCTGTCATTGAGAAGTGGGCTTTAAAATAAAGTATGGGTGATGCTTGCTTAAATATTTAATTCTTCTCTCTGATCTCCCCCTTCCAATGCAGCTTGAGAAAAGTGTCCGCAGACTACGGGAGAAATTCTATGGCAAAGTGGACATCGCAGATGCTGTGGTGCTGATGCGGCAGTTCTGCAACAACCACGACCTTGCCTGCAAGCGCATCATCCTCTGCAAAAATGAGTTGGACGGTGAGCCAGATCTTTGGCCTGTGCTCCATTCTCCTGTGCTGAAGGGGAGGAGGGCTGGGATATCTACAGGTAGAGAACCAGAACTATATGACGCAGAGAAGCCAGTTCAGAGTAACTTGGAAAAGTTACTTATTAAAATGAATGACAGTGCCCAAATTATAAGACTTGTAGTTCAAATAAGTAACTTTTCCTTATTCCTGGTAAGTGTGTAATAATCTATGCAAACTAGGGTGATAAATGAAAAGCCCAAGAAAATATATAGTCTGTTAGAGAATTCTGAATGATTCCCATAATTTTTTGGGGTGTGTGTGTGTGTGATATCTTTGTACTCTGTACATCCCTGGACCCCTCAGGTGGCAGATGAGGAATCTAAATCTGAGAAGAAGAATGCTTAGTCCAAAGCCTAGTCACAATTTTGCTTGTGTCAGAAATTATATTTGAATGAGGAATATCCCAACTCATAGTTTTGTCTAGATTGCCCTGCTCAGGTCTTGCAAACTCAGGGCTATGGCTTCCTTGACCGAATCTAAACACCTGTAATGCAGTCTCCCTGCAGTGTGAAGCTTTCTCATTTTTTCTCTTTTAATGGGTTTTTGTTCTCTGGAAAGAAAAAAAAAACATGAAGGGGGCCTTTTGAAGACTTGTCATTTTCTCTTGGAAATGGCAACTTCAATTTGATACACTAATAATTAATTTCCACTTCTCCTGGCTCTATTATTTCCCTTTGATGCTTTGAAGAGGTTGTTAAAATGGCACCAAGAAAATTTATTTTTATTTTTTTTATTTATGGGAAAGAAATGAAATGGTGAAAATAAAGGTGCAGCCATGGCCAGTCAAGAAGCATGGTGATGATATGGCTCACTCTCCAAAATCTTTGCTCACTTCAAAATAAAAAAGCAGGAGATTGTGGAAACTTAGTTTCTCTCCCAAGTTAAATATTAGCTGGAGTCGTCATTGTTATCATCATCAATTTTCCTTTGTAAGAAAAAAATAAATGGGAAAACATGTGGGATTAAAAATTAATAATTATTGTGTATCGACCCTGCTGGAAAGGGTGAGGGAACACACCATAGTGATTCTGCTATAAATCGTTGTTTGGAAGCATTCTTATTCTGTTCAAGTGGTCTAAAACCTATACTGGTTGCTTTTCTTTAGATTAACTGGAGACACTAGTTGTCTGTATCTGCTTATATATCATTTCACATTTTCACGTTTTCTAAGCATGTTTTTTTCCCCCTTTTTAACTGTTAGGTGCAGAAAGCAGAGACGAACTCAACAATGATCCTGTGGCTTTGGTAATGCTCTCACTGTTAAGCTGAGATTGACAGCTGGGAAATGGATGAGCAGCCAGGGAGCAACTTCTAAAGTGTATCTGTGGACACTGAAAGATGGAAAGAGATAGAAGTTAGGAATCAGGAAGGGCAGTAGATTGATATGGCATAGGAAGAGCAAGAAATACATGACCATCCAGACCTTGGTCTGCAACTACCATAATCCCTCATCATTGGTTCTGCCAGGCCGGCCTGATGGTAACTGCTGTCCAACAACATCAATGTGGACCACACATTTCCTTGCCTGTCCAACACCTATCATTAGACCGCTTGTCCAACACCTAGCATTAGACAAAAAGGCTCAGCTATTACTCAGCTATTGGTAAAGGATTACCTTATTTGTGGGGCTTGTCTACACTATTAAAATAGTCCTCATTCCAGACGATTAGAATGTGATCCCGTCACATATGATTTGCAAGAGTTTGGGTTTTTACTCCTCTCCCCCCCCCCCCCCCCCATACCTCCTAAAACTCCAGAGAAAACATCTTCACAGTTTTTTTGTTTGTTTTTCCACCCTCCCACTTATCATTGGCCCTTTCACACTACATAGTTATAGCACTATGATTCCACTTTAACTGTCATGGCTGCATACTGCAGAATCCTAGGATTTGGAGTTTAAGGAGGAGAATCCTTTAGCATTCTCAGCCTGGGTGCCTCTGACCAAATTGCAAACCCAGGATTCCCACAGGATGTTGCTGTGACAGTTAAACTTGGACCATAGTGCTGTAACTATGGGTGTGAATGTGCTCGAAGGGGCAGTACAGACTGCCCAAAAGGGGCGGCCTGTACTCACCCAAAGATGCGCTGGGATGGGGCCAGGGCTGCCTCACTGGCAGCCCCAGAGGCCCCATGCCAGCACTTCTGCAGGCTGCAGAGAAGTGGCAAACTGTCGCTTCTCCGCTGCCTGAAAGTGGGGTGGGGTGCAGCAGGCGCCCTAGGTACCCACTGCACCCCGGTCTCTCTGGTGCTGCCAAGGGAAGAAAGGCCCCGGGGTCCTTGGCGCGGCAGTCCTAAAGGCCATGCCAAAGACCCGCACCAAAAAAGGAGCTCCATTTTGGAGCTCTTTTTACCACTGTGGAAAGGGCGCCAATGGAGCCCTCCCACAGCACGATGTCGTTAGGCGCCCGCAGCATTATGTAAACAATGCGCGCGCCATGACAACATCATGGCACGCCCGTATGGACACTGCCATTTTAAAATGGTGGTGTCCATACGCACTAGGGTTAGGGAGGGTGCAAACACTGCGCCCTCCCTAATCCTATTTGCGCTGCAACGGCACCTCTTCCTGCCTGTCTATATCGGGCCATAGTGACACAGATTAGGAGGTTGTAAGGGAGGCCAGTGGGAAGGATTGTTATTGGTCTTTTAATATTTTGGGGGTGGAAATGGCAAGAAGTAGGGGCTCTTGAGAACACATCCCTGTGCTTCTATGTATATTCTTTCCTAGGAGGTTGCTGAAGAGCTAAAGGGCTTGGAACTGACTGAAAAGAACCTACGCATGATTAATAATTCCCAAAATAACCAGATTCCCCCTTAATTAAAGATTACAGGAGCTATCGTCCAAATTAAAATTCTTGGGGATTGTCCACATGGTTAAAATACCCCTCATTCCAGTTGATTAGAATGTGACCCCACCATATGTGATTTGCAGGAGTTCGGGCCTTTTGCTGGAGGGGATTGGAATCCATAAACTGCATAGAAAAAGGATTTAAAGTTTTTACTGGTGTATTCGGGAGTATGTGCATTCTTTAATGTGTGGTCATCCATCTGGTTTGCATGGATTCAGATGCCTGTACCTCTTTGGCAGAGGTAGGGAGCAGGAAAATGAAGATAGTTAAATGGTGTGAATGTGCAAAAATTCACAGCAGTTCACATAATACACTCACTAGTCTCTGGACTTGCCATAAGTATGGTTCCCCCCCCCCCCCCAATTCCTCTGGCATAGCTTTACTGGTTGTGTAGCTCTGCTAGCAGCATGCTCTGGCATATCTGGGGTGCACCACTAACATATCTCTCACAGTGCCATCATAGGTTTCATTACATTGAATCCTATCAACCCTCAGTTGGGTGACCTTGAATATAAGATTGTGCCCTATGTGAACTATTGTTTTATCCAAGGCCAAAATGTACAGAAAGTCTTGCCCTGACAGTAAGGTTTAGGCAGTATAATATGCATTTCATATTCTTCTGGACTTGCTGCTTAAGTACACGTTTCTCCAAGCTTCTGTGTGTATATACACACATATTGTCCCCCATTTGGAGTACGCATGGCTTAGGAGCATGAATTTATATTTATACAGTATTCATGTTTTTAGCTTTTGTTGTGCATTATCCTACAATTTTCTTGCATGATTTGTCCCCATGCCTTGTCCTCCTTTGCGGTTAGGACATCTGATCAACCTGAGTAAGGTTGAGGTCTGGAAAGTGTGGCATCGCCCAGTTAGGCATTGTCTAAGAGGAAGATAATAATGGTGGGGGAACTGTCAAGACTTCATCAAGCACAAGCAACCCTTCACACTACACATTTATAGCACTATGATTCCCTGTTAATTGTCCTGGCAGCATCCTAAGGAGTTTTGGGTTTTGTAATTTGGCCAAAGGCACCAAAGGAGAATTCTTTGGCTGAGGATGCTCCTCCCTACAAAGGATGTTGCCATGGCAGTTAAAGTGGAATCATAGCACTATAATTATGTAGTGTGAAAGGGCCCCAGCTTTCCTCTTCTAACTAGCTGTTGTGCCCTTATTCTCATTGAAATGCTTCACTCACTCTCCTAGAAAACCTGGCTGAACCTATGTTTAAGAACAGCACCAACAATAACATTATTATATTAGTATGATATACAGGTTCAGTCTCCCTTATCCAAAACATGTGATGTGATGTTTTGGATTTTGGATTTTTAAATTATTATTATTATTATTAATTTTGAAATACCTGTATTTGCATATATGTACATAATAAGATATCTTAGAAATGGGGCCTGGGTTTAAGCATGAAATTCATTTATCATTCATATACACCTTATGCACATAACCTGAAGGTAATTTTGTACAATATTTTAAATAATACAATAATACACAAATACAATATTTGTACATGAAACAAAGTACATTGAACTCTCAAAAAGCAAAGGTGTCACTATCCAAGCCACCCATGAAAAACGTTTTGGTTTTTGGAATATTTCAGATTTCAGAATTCTGGATAAGGAAGACTCAACCTGTATGATATTAGTATTATAAATGAGAAATCCTGTCTAGGCATTGTTCCAGAAAAATCAGATTTGTTTGTTATTGAGAAACTAGCTTCCTTTCCAGGCTCCCCAATGGATCGTTTTTGTGAGAAGTTAGTTTTGTTTTCACACAAAATTAATCCTGTTAAGAGACGTCCCTAGCTCTGTTCTGTGTTTCTTCTTATTGTGTGGATCTGATAGGACCACAGTCGACTACATTTCTCCATTTGTCTGGTGGCAGCTTCCAACTCCCTTTCCTCTTCTTTTAGAGAGTGGCGGAAAAACTGAAGAAAGAAGAGGAGCAAAAGAAACAGTCGGCCAAGGTGGGGGGCAGGAGGCTCTTGTGTAGAGTTAGGTCCATTTGGTTGATCACATTTTACCAAATTTTCATTTCAATCACTTAAAACTATGTATATGTAAATACATTAAGGCTGTGCACATGATGTTGCAATTTAAAGGTATAATTCGAATGTCGCTAGTTGCCTTATGGCACAACTGTTGCCATTACATTCAGTGATATATGGGGAAATACTATTTATGTACAACATTACTACAAAAAGTGTTACTAAGGATTCTGTATGGGGTGGTATTCAGGGATGGTACAAGAATGATTCAGGAGAAAGAAAGAAAAATTGCTAGATATAGCCTTGCGTTTGGTCAGGATGATGTGGTTATTGTCTTTAGTTCAAATGGTACAGAAGGGTATTCATGCAGGTGGGACTCGCCTTCTTGTGGCCATGTTAGTACTGGGAGATTCCATGTAAAGTTTTAAAACTGTAAGGCTGGTTTTCTTAGATAAATAAATCATAATTTATTAGCAATAATATTTGGATTTCAAAGTCATATCCTTATAAGATAGCATCCAATAGGAAGATCCTATACTGTATACAGTACAACAATGTGAAAAATCCCGGCACTTAGTCATCATTAGCACCAAATCAAAGATGTTTGGGACCTTTTGCAAAGATTGGATTTTTTTTTTCTTTCAGCCTCACATTGTGCCTACATATTCAAGATTCCTCCCAGTGAAGAGTCTCTAGACCAGTTCAGTTTCCCTCTTCAAGATGGTTAACACCTATTCAGTAGAACACCAGAGGCTCTGTTCCCCTCCATTTGTTTGTTCATTCATTTCTCCCTCCCCCCCCCACCTTCACTTATCGTTGGCCCTTTTGCATGCACACGTATAGCATTATGATTCCACTTTAACTGCCATGGCTGCATCCTGCAGAAGCCTGGGATTTAGAGTTTAGGGAAGGGAATCCTCAGACTGGATGCTTCTGACTAAATTAAAAACCCAAGGATTCCCATAGGATGTTGCCATGACATTTAAACTGGGACCATAGTGCTGTAACTGTGTAGGGTTCAAATGGGCTCATGGTGACACAAATTTCATAAATAGTGAAAGGGAGGCTAGTGAGAAGGATTGTCTTGGTTTTTTAAAATATTTTTGGGGTGGAAACGGTAAGATGTGGAGGCCCTTGAGATCACATTCCCATGCTTCCATGTGTATTATTTCCTAGGACGTTCCTGAAAAGCTCAATAAACTGACTAAAAAGAACCTACGCATGTTGGATAATGCCGAAAACAACCGGATCCCCTCTCGTGACCGACAGTTTGCCTGTCAGCCCTGTGACAGTATGTGGTGGCGGCGTGTCCCAGAGAGAAAACAGGTATGTGTGTGTGAGAGAGAGAGGGATAGAGAGAAAGAGTTCTAGCTTATACATCCATTCATTTCAGTTTGTCTAAACAATAGATGTTGGACATGGTCATTAGTTTGTCCTTTGAAGCAGCTTTCCCAAGAGAGAGGTGTAGTTTTTTTCTGGACATTTTCCCTTGTTGCCCTTGCCTCTCCCATTCTTCCTTCCCTTTGAGTGTGTCCTCACAATTTAAAAGAAATGTATATATTTAAGACCAAGTAGTCATAATAATAATAATAATAAATAATATTTATTTATATTTCCTGCCTCTCCCCCTGGATTGAGGCGGGATTCCAGCAACACAAAAAACTACAAAATCCAATACAATTATAATACAATTAAAAACATACCAATTCTTAATCTAAAACCATTTACACACTGTTCCATTATCCGTCGTCAAGTAGGTCTCGTATTGTTGGTTGAGGCCATCACAGGAGATCAGATGGATAGGCTCGCCGGAAGAGATCCGTCTTTAGTGCTTTTTTAAAAGCATCTAAGGTGGTGATAAGACTGATCTCTTCCGGCAGATCATTCCATAATTTGGGAGCCATGATAGAGAATGCTCTATTAGATGCCGACACCAGTCTGATATTTATTCCTTCTAACAAATTTTTCCCTGATGTTCTGAGGGTGCGGGGCGGATTGTGTGGGAGAAGGCGTTCCTTCAGGTAATTCAGGCCCAAGCCATGTAGGGCTTTAAAGGTAATAAGCAACACTTTGTATTGTGCCCGGAAGCTGATTGGTAGCCAATGCAGAGATTTTAATATCAGGGTAATGTGGTCAGTTCTTAGTGCCCCGGTGAGTAATCTGGCCGCCGCATTCTGTATTAATTGAAGCTTCCGAAGTAGACTGAGTGACCTCTGTTAAAGGCAGGCCTTTGTTAAAATTAGGTCTTTCGCATTAGCAATACAGGCTTGTTACTTTTGGAGTGCAACCTGCAGAATCTCCCAGCTACCATGTCTAAATTCTCAACCATTCTACCAGTCTATTTAATTTCTCAGTAGAGCTCTGAAGAGAGGCCAGAGTTGTTTAATGGTCTGAGTGGTGGACTACAACTCTGGAGACCAGGCTTCAGTTCCCCGCTCAGCCATGGAGACCCACTGAGTGACCTTGGGTGAGTCACACATTCTCGGCCCCGGAAAACCCCATGATAGGTTTGCCTTAGGGTCACCATAACCCAGAAATGACTTGAAGGTACTTGTTATCTGCCCTTGAGTCGACTAGCCCCATTCAGACTAGCCCATTTGCCCTGGTTAGATCCGGATGAGATCGTGCATGCCATTACCGAATCTCTCCGGAAAGAAGTTCATACTACTCTTTGCCCCCATCGAAGTAATTTGCCCCTCTGGAGTTCAGACTTGCAAAAGTAGCAGTTGAAGAAGGAGCCTCTTTGTTGGCAATCAAATGATGTGGGATGCTGCCATTTGTCAACATTCTTCCTCTCTTTTTTTCTTCTTCTTAAAAATCAAGCAGCAAAAGAGCTAGCGTTGGGCTAGCGCTGGGCTCCCTTTCCTCCCCTCTCTGATCGGGAGCTGCAGCCTTTTGACAGCATATCCGAATATATCAGGCCAGGCTGAGTGAGGGAGACGTGAAAGTTGAAAGGAGGGGAGGAGAATGAGATTGTTGAGGTTTGGGTGTCACTCACACTGTCGTTTAACACTTTGCACAGGTGTCCCGTTGCCGCATGTGTAGGTCCCGTTATGACCCAGTACCATACAACAAAATGTGGGGCATAGCAGAATTCCAGTGTACCTCATGTGGACACACTTTTAGGTAAGAGGCAAGGATTGTGTACTTTGAGTGTGTGTGTGTGTGTGTGTGTATGTGGAGGGGGGGGCTTAGTACCGTTATTTGACATCCCAAAACAGGGCCTTAGCACTCCTGGTATTTGAGAAGTCCACTGACTTGGAAACTGGCTGTTAAGATGCCAGCCAGTCATTCTTTTGTTTGGCTTAAGGTTGATAGTTCAGAACATTGATGACCTTACCACTAGGCAGAGTAGAGCATCCACATCGGACAACACATGTTCTGAAGGATCAACAAAAGACTAATTATTCCATGTATTAAGAAGGTATATTTACTTGTCAGATAAGAGAGGTACTTGTTAGATTTTCTGCCTCAGATACCAGTGTGACTGGTCAAGGGTACTTTGAGAGAAGGTATAATTTTTGCTGCCTGAGTACAGCTCCAGCTCAAGATACTGTTCTGGTTCATCAGGAACAGATGTGTCTTGATAGCTGGGAATTTCTCATGAGTCTTTGAATGAAATGTCCACCAGAACTTTCAGATAGGGCGACCAGACAACATAACTGCAAGGAAGGACAAGACATTGCAAAATGTAGGACATATCCTGGAAAAGGAGGACTTCTGGTCACCTTGCTTTCAGAGGATGATTCCCTTCCTACTGAGGGTGGCAAAAAGTAGTTTCTCATTTGCAAAGTTTGAGAACTGAGTTAGATAGGAACCGAAGGCTGGAAGAGTTAGGTTTTTGGACTACACCCTCCAAATGCCCCAGTCTTGCTGGTGGAATCGGCCCTTCTAGCTGGAGGATTCTGCAAGGTGGTATCCAAAAAGAGTTTCAAAACTCTGATGGGAATCTATCCTGATACAAGACTGGACAATTTGCTCTCTGTATATTGTTTGTACTGAGAGCCAGCATGGTGTAGTGGTTTGAGTGTTGGAGTAGGATACTGGGAGATCAGGCTTCAAATCCCTGTACAGCCATGGAAACTCACTGGGTAACCTTGGGCATATCAACCTTCTCAGCCTCAAAGGAGGACAAAGTCAAGCCCCTTCTCAACAAATTCTACCAAGAACATCCTGTGATAGTTGCTTTGCTGTCTGCTATAAGTCAGAAATGACTTGAAGACCCAACACAACAGATCATCTGCATTAAAAAATAAAAGTCCTTTTACTTAAATTCTGCACAACATAATTTATAACAGTTAATAACAACACCCAAAAGAAACTTAAGTCAGTAGCCCCCTTAGTTTGGAATTTTTACTGGCTGGGGATGTGGATTGCAAGCTGTCCTACAATGTGGATATAAAAAGCTAATTGGATGCCTTGTAGCTCTTCAGTTTCCTTGCACAGTAACCATTGTTCTGAGAGGACTGTGAAATGCAAAATTTAGAATATGGAATTGACAATAGAACAATAAACTTTTTGCAGGGGATGGGCACAGATGGGGAGTCCCTCTCCATGTTATGGTTGCCGTACACCTGTGTTCCCAATCTGTATCATTCCACCTCGTAAGACCCAAAAGCCACGAGGCAGACAACAGCATTCCTGCTTTGCTGAGGACTGTTACAACCGAAGAGGTGAGAGCAAATGTGCTATGAGGAAGAATTGTATTGGGGATCCTTTTATGCTAGATTTCAGGTCCAGTGTGTGTGCACTCTTTGGAGGTTCAGCAGCGTCCAGTTTACAATTTGCAGAAATGAGAATGAAGTTGTTTTGATTTATTTAAAAAAATACATTGTAATAAAAGTTCCTCTTGTTGGAGGAGTACTTGGGGGTAAGTTTTCATTCTTTTTAAGGTTCTTCACAACATGCACTTCTTGCTTACGTGGGAAAGAAACAAACAGTATGTAGAGTTATTACTCTGTGTATATTACTGGTACAAATTTTTTTCTGCAGGGCAGAGGGACTGAATGTTTCCTCCAACTCTGTGATTCTAGAATAACAGTTTTCTCTTGACTGTTCCTCTAGCAGTAGTCCTGGTCTAGCAATGGCAGCTTGATAAGAGTACAGAAGCAATTTGGGGTGTTGGGTAGGAGTGTGAGATGGGAAGGTCCTTGCTGCCACCTTGACAGGGGTTGGAAGTAGGAAGTATAGCTGATGCTTGTCTTTGGCAAACTGATATGATGGTACCTGTTCCAATAATTAAAAAACCCAGGCTGCTCAGTGGCACAAATACATTCCCTCACCAGGAGATAGTGGAAAGTGTTATGTGTTTGTCAGTATGCCCTTTTATCCTTCCTGCCTCACAGAGCCCCATGTACCTGGAACCCACTGTGTGCACCCTCAAAGCCGACGTAGGAGACGTTTGCCCAAAGTGATCTTTCCCAGCCAAGAGCATGACAGCACGGGCTCCACAGTGGCCACCTGCCTCAGTCAAGGCAGCTTGATGGAGGACATCGATGAGCTCATCCTGGAAGATCTGAAGGAAATGGATGAAGAGGAAGATGGTGAGAGCAATGGTTAGCCCCTGGAAACCTGGAGTAGACCTCTTGTAAAAAATGGATGGCAAGGTACAGATTGGTAGTGGTTTCCTTAGGAGGGAGCTTTGGTTTTATGTTTCCTGAGGTTTCCAGACTATCTGTCTTCATAATGTATCTGAATGACCATTCTTAAAGATGGAGACCACTCACTAATCATTGCTAGGCTTCTGTTTAGCTTTACAGTCTTAATCTTTTTCTGGTGGTCACACCTGCCTGTGCCATTAAAAAGAACCAAGGAGGCTTTAAAAATGTGCCATATCCTTCCATCCCATTCAACAAGAACTTCCACCAGCAATTTGAATGTTTGCTAGTGGCTGGGAAGAGAAGATGGCGTGTTGCTTTGCAAATATCTGCTGGCCTTATATACATACGTTCCCATTAAGATGAACTTACAGTTAGGAAAGATGCATGCTGCTTCAGCTTTGTGGAAACCGGACCATCCCAACAAAACAAAAAGATGAGAGGGCTATAGCTGCTGCTGTTTCTGCTTTGAATGAAAGCCCCAAACTATGACAATACTTCTCCTCAGGGAAGTTGCAGGAAGAAAGTGAACAGCACAGCTCATGTGTGCTTTTAGGAAACGTCTTCTTCCTTTAAAAGTTAGTTGAACTGGAATTAGAAAAAAATCATCTTAGTCATTAGGTGTCTGGCCTGAATCATGTTGACTTATTTATGGGTCTAAGTACCCTTACATAAGTAGTAGCACCTTCTAGCAAGTTGCACAATAATGGCATCCTAATCTTGGCGGCGCAAGCCCTGCGATGCTGGCATAAATGATTGTGCAAAGCAAACAGCATTGGTTTAGTGGCTCGGTAGATGTGGTCCCTAGCAGAACCATTGCAGAAAATGTTTCACAGTTGTGTGATCCAGTACTGCCATGTAGCTACACAACAGAAAAGGAGCTTGGCCTGAAAGCCCCAGTGGGGGGTGGAGGTGGGGGTAGTGACTGGAAGTCACCCATAGCATGTATGGCCTGTACATTTGGGGCCAAACATCGGAGGAAAGTTAGGTAGGAAAGTTTTAAAAAACCTGTTACAAGTACTAGTTAACAGCCTTGTTCAGGTGAGTCCACCTTCCTCACTCCTGAATATGGAGGAATCGATGCATTATTCTATTCAACCTTCTGTTCAACCAGTTCAGCAAGCCCACAGTCTTGGTTTCATTTTTTATTCCTTTCTGTCATTTATTCCCCATATTCAGGCCACCGCCAAGACTTGTAGATTTTCCCTTTACAATATTGCTAAAATCCGTCCATTCCTCTCAGCCTCCACTGCCAAGACTCTGGTCCATGCCCTGGTGGTCTCACGACTTGATTATTGTAACCTTCTTCTGACAGGGCTTCCTCTCTCTCACCTCCATCCTTTAATCTCTGTTCAGAACTCAGCTGCACGTATCATCACATCCGCTCGCCACTTTGACCATGTTTCTCCCCTCTTATCCTCCCTTCACTGGATCCCCCTTCTGCATTCAGTACAAGCTTCTGCTGTTGACTTTCAAAGCCCTCCATGGACTGGCCCATCCTTACTTGTCTGAACCTCTTTCTCCTTACACTCCTTCTCGTACCCTCCGCTCTGTAGTCACGGTTTCCTGTTCCAGCCTAGGATTTCCACTGCCCTGTCCTGGATTCGTCCTTTCTCACTTGCTGCCCCTCACTTCTGGAACCTTCTTCCTCTACACGCGCACCTCATCACTTCTCTAACCAGTTTCAAAACTGAGTCAAATACTATATTGTTTAGAGAAGCGTTCCCAGATGTGTGACTTTGTCTGGCCTGTTTTAACTGTGTATTATGAAGCTGAGCCCTCCCTCTAGTCCATCTGCCTTGGTCCGGGCCTCAGAGGGAGAGAAGACCCACCGGACCTGATGCCCTTCCCCATCACCTTTCCCTTTTCCTTTTGTGTCGTATCTTTTAGATTGTAAGCCTGAGGCAGGGAACCGTCTAATTATAAGTTTATATGTACAGCACTTTGTAAACCTATAGCGCTATATAAATAAAGGATGATGATAATAATAATAATAATAATAATAATAATAATAATAATAGCAGCACTTTCTAGCAAGTTGCACAATGGTGGTATCCTAATTTTGGCAGTGCGAGCCCTGCGATGCAGGGATAAACCATTGTGCAAGTCTAGCAGCATTGGTCTAGTGGCTCGGTAGATGTGGTCCCTAGCGGAACCATTGCACAAAATGTTTCACAGTTGTGTGATCCAGTACTGCCATGTAGCTACACAACAGAACAGGACCTTGGCCTGAAAGACCCAGTAGGGGGTGGAGGTGGGGGTAGTGACATGAACTCCTGTTCCGTTCGGAAGACATTCGAAATTACTTCCCATTGCCCGAAAATAACCCCCTCCTGCCCGAAATTGCGTGCAAAGCTTTAATTCGCAATAACGTAAAACCCATTATTGCATTCGAATTGACATTAAATTATACTTCCAATTTCCAACATCTGAAAGTGTCCTGTGTCTTGTCTTGGGGAGTATCTGATTTCTTATAATCTTGGATCTCCACATCGACAGCTAGACAAATCTACCTTGTTTGTCACTTCGCTCTAAAGAAATATTTCTTATATATTCATAAATGTAAATGTATAAGATGAACTGCTAGCTGGTCTCTTTTTTTGCTTTGATACTTTTTTAAAATTGATGCAAATAAATATGGATTTTTCCCAACTGAGAAACTGTCTAGTTTTTCTAATTTCTGCAGGTCAAATAGCCAGCAGCAGTTATAGATGAAAAAAGTTGTCTGTGCTGGGGAGAAGCAATTGAAAGTGTATTTTGAAGCACAAAAAGTCTTAACTGAAGCTCAGGACATTACTGCATGTGGCTTTTAAATTGTGATCATTACACCAGGAAAGAAGCACCTTTGGGGATACTTATCGCAATGTGCCATCTCTGACCCACAGCTGCTCTGTCCCAGACCCATCCCTGCTCATGGATGGGTGAAACCCGTCAATGTCCTGGCAAGTGGGCAAGTCTCCAGGACTTGTGCAATTGTGCAGTTGCCAGTCACATGGTGTCAGGGTCTCTTCCTCCCCACTATTCCCGAGCATCCTGATTACCTTTAGTTAATTTTTTCTGTTTCTTTTCCTTCTTTTTTTTAAAAACTTCAGTCACTATAGCAGAGCTCTGGAATTGCATGAAAAAGTGGGTATTTTTTTTAATTATCTAAAGTCATGCTGCATAAGGCATATCCTTGGCTTGTTATTTGTCAGTAGCTAGTGTGGTGCAGTGATGTGAGTGTTGGACGATGACTCTGGAGACCAGGGCTTGAATCCTGGCTCAGCTATGTATACACACTGGGTGGCCTTGGGAAAGTCACACTCTCTCAGCCTCAGAGGTTGGCAGTGGCAACCCCCCTCTGAAGAAACATGCCTAGAATACTCCATGATAGGTTGCCTTAGGGTCACCGTAAGTCGGATATAATTTGAAGGCACATAGCAATAGCAACAGCAGCAGCAGATCATGTGTACAAAACATGCCCAGATATTATCAGACATAGCTATGGAATCCAGAGCTTCCTCACCATGGCTGTTTCTCCAGATTTTATCCCCCAACCATCCCACCTTTGAAACCAGATAATTGCACCAACCGAAGGCATTCTTAGGCATGGGAGAGTGGGATGCTGACCAGTGATGCATCCTGCCTCCTCCCTATGGTAGGTCACAATGCAAACAAATACCCCCAGAATCTGTCTGAGCACATGGTGCCAAAAAGGACATCCACAAGCAGGAAGAACTCTGCTAGAATCCAATATTTCAAAGGATATAAGGAGCAAGTAAAAGCCATATCAGACGAATTAACAGATTTGCATCCTTTATTTGGAATGCAGAATAGGGTTCTTGCCTGACAATTCTGCTCGAGAAAACATTAACAACAAGTGAACAAACAAGGCTTATACAAAATAAATACAATTGAGTTTATTTTGTGGTATTGGTAAACTTTGGTGTTTGAGGTTTATTTTGTTTAGGGCAAAGGGTGTTCCAGAGGATCTGAACCACCTCAGCCATTACAGAGGATGAAGAGGAAATGTTCATGTCCAATAGAATATGTATGTATTAACATTAACATACTCACAAAAGTTCCTGAACAGGTAACTGGCACATTATATTTACAAAAAATATGCATATTTTATATATATAAATAAAAAGAAAATAGGTGACCCCAGCAGATCCACAGCAAGTTACCACTAAGGAGCCTCCATTTAGTTCTTTGGTTGTAAGCAAAACCCATATTAATAATTTTAAAAAGGAATGTCATGCCTTGAATTTCATCTAGGAAAATTAAAGTATGTGGGATCCTTACCTTCAGACTGTTCAGGCTCACACTGATTGTTGGGGGAAATGTGTATCTTCAGTGTACAGGGTCTGAATATTTTAAGCTGTACCATTTCAGCACCTATAATGATATTATCTCAGGGTGTTCTTTGGCCCATTTATCTCAGTGGGAGCCTGGAAAACTGCCCTGTTTAGGGAGTGACTGTGTGCCTCTCCTATATGGTGGGTATTGTAGTGCTGATATTGTTTCTACTGGTATCTGTGCAGTGAAGTGCCTTGAGTCATGGAGTGTTCTTTTTGCCATTAGGTTTCTCAAGTCTCATTAGGCATATTCACTTCCGTATGACGGCTGCTGAAATCCTGCAGAGTCCAAGATAGAGTAGTAGTTCTGCATGTAGAATTCAACTACAGTTGGGAGTTTATCACACGGGACGAATTTCTCCCAATTTTGAATGGAGCTAATTCAAATTCACCTAAATTCGCTAAACTAGTGAATTTACATGAATTCTAAGTTCAGAATGACTTCCCATTTCCCAAAAATGACGCCCCATTGCCTGAAATTGTGTGAGATACTCTTATGCCCAATTACGTAAAACCCCATGATTGTGTTTGGAATGACCTCCCATTGCCCGAAATTGTGTGAGATACACTCATTCACAATAACATGAAACCCCATGATTGCAATCCGATTGCCATTGCATAATACCCCCAAATTCTGTTGTATGATAAACTCCTTGGTCATTACCAATGGACCTACTACAGAGTCACTGCCGCCTCCCACATGGAGATTGCGTACCTGGTGCGAATGGTGAGAGATGAGACAAGTTCTGGCCATATCTCTACAGCCAGATACAAAATGATTATATCATTGCTGGGGCCTGCAGAAGATCCCAGCAGACATCAGGAAAAGATGCAGTTATTTCACACCTGGTTACAGCAACATAGCCAGATGCTTTCCCAGCTGGGGTCTATACAGTAGGTCTGGGGCACTTTGGTCAGTGCAGAGGGAAGGGAATGTCAACCTCCATGTTGACTGAAGAGACATAGGAGTTTATCGCATGGGAGGAATTTCTCTCAATTACGTATGGAGCCAATTCGCAATTATGTGAATGCGCTAGTTTAGCGAATTTACATGAAATCTGATTGCGTTCAGAATGCGTTCAGAATGACTTCCCATTTCCTGAAAATGACCCCTCATTGCCCGAAATTGCATGAGATACTCTAACACGCAATTACATCAAACCCCATGATTGCATTTGGAATGACTTCCCATTGCCCGAAATTGCGTGAGATACATTCATACGCAATAATGTGAAACCCCATGATTGCATTCGGATTGCCACTGCATTATACCCCCAAATTCTGTCCTATGATAAATTTCATACAGTCATATGGTTGACTTACACCTGCATATACCAGCCTATATGGGTTGAGAACATTCTGGCTCAGTCTTAGAAACAAGCTACATCATTCTGTTTCGTAATAAATCATGATTTGAACAAGCCAGCTTTCTAAGGAAAAAGTACTAACAAATCACGATTTGTTTCTAACCAAGAACAAATGCTTTAAATATCCTTTTCTTGGGTCTAAATGTGAGGGAATAGCTTGTGCTTGTCAAAATAATGATATCTACATTGAGGATATGAAAAGCTCAACACTGAGTATGTGTTTCTTTGAATCCCAACTGCATTCTCATCCCATCCTTTATTTATATCAGGTTGTGAGACTTTTTCTTCCACATGACAGATATGCATGCATTTTATGTACTATATACTCAACTATAAAGTCGAACTCATGTATAAGTCGAGGGCAAGTTTTGGGGCCAAAATTATGGATTTTGCTATGACCCGTGGATAAGTCAAGGGTAAAATTTAGGGGCATACAGGAAAGGATCTAAAGGATGAAGCAAAGCAAAACAATGTCAAATAACTTCCAAAAGTCCATCATACATAACTCTTTGTGCTTATTCTTAAGGCTGGAGGAATGAGAAAGTAATAGGGGGTCAGTGCTTCCAGGACAGATTATATTCTTGCTTTTCACCAGGGGAGAGTTCCTTCTTTTAAATAAGAGTTAAGATACAGTACTTATATTGACTCATGGATAAGTCAACTCAGGTTTTTTGGGTCAATGTTTTGACCTAAATTTCTAGAATTATACATGAGTATATACAGTATGTTAATATTATAATCATGTTTGGCTGTAAACATATTTAAAAGACACATAGCATGATTCTGTGTGCATTTCATTCCTCTGAAATGCTCTGCAGACTTCACAAATGTGCATATTTCTGAGGCAAGGGGAGGGGAGGGCTGGTTCAAGCCAGGCAACATGTCAGTCACGGTTTTGCAGAAGTGCTCCCCTGTGATAAAAGATATTGGTTTGTTACAGCATGTGATTTCCTGCAATGATGTATCTTGTATTTAGCATGCTTTCTTCTGTGATTAGTCTGTTGAAAGTTGTGAGTTAGCGTGGTTTGGGCACTGGACTATGACTCTGGAGACCAGGGTTTGATTTCCAGTTTGGCCATGAAACCCACTGGGTGACCTTGAGCAAGCCACGCTCTCTCAGCCTCAGGGGAAGGCAAACCTCCTCTTAGCAAAATCTTGCCAAGAAAACCCCATAATAGATTTGCCTTAGGGTCTCTGTAAGTCAGAAATGACTTGAAGGCACACAACAACAACAGCAACAACAACCAAACTTCATTGCTGAGGAATTTATTGTTTGCTATATCCCACTTTGGGATGGGGAGAATGCTTTCTCCATAGTTTGATCTTCAGTCTGACAACAAATTCTGGAAGGTGTGAAATAATATTTGCATCAAGAATCTCAACTCTAATGGAATTCCTTTCCACCTCACACAAACATCTTGGAAGTGAATATTCCTAATGAAACGGAGATACCTTGTGCCAGAAGACAACACTGCATCAACTCAAGGCTCTCTGTTTAAAGCATACCAGTAGAAGCAACATTGTGTAGAGTTGTAGCACAGTACAGGAAGACACTTCCTGTGCAGTTGAGTTCTCCAGCCTTGTTCTAGCAGAGTCTTGAGAGCAACAAGTCATGATCTGTTGTTACATCTGAAATGGGCCTCTGTTAGGGGTTGAAGAATTTAAAATAATAGTCACCATGACTTGGGAACACAACCTCTTCCCTACTCAGCTTTCACATTGCAAACATAACACATCTCTCTCTTAAATATTGATTCCCTTTTCAGTTTATTCCTCACCTGTGCTTCGGGCAGCAAGGCAGTGTTTTTACACTTATACATTGAGAAGATTGTTTAGCCTTTCACTTTTAATAGAAAAAAATATTAAATGATAATTTTGGGGAATGGTTGGGTGGGTCTGTGATATCAGAAACCTCCAGTTGAGCCAATCAGCTCAACCATTTGAGCAAAGAAATGGTAAAACAAATTTTCCTTGGAGCCAGGCCTGGAGGAGAGTGTGTTCAAATAGGTGGATTATGCTTCCAGTGACTCCTGTTTCTAAGTATGTCTGGACATTTCCTTGCTATGTGTTCCTTCTTATCCTGCTGACCAGAAATTAGCTGCCTTGTGTGGAACGGATCATCATTGTGACCTTTCGGAGAGAGTAGGCTCCACCACGAAACTCTGCCCAGTAGACTCCATCCTGATACCGACTTCGGTAGTGGCCGCCCTTGTACCAGACACCATTGAGATTGGAATGAGCACACATGTTGTACCACCAACCGCCCTTCTGGTAATGGGCACAGTTCCCTGCGAGAAAAGAAAAGGGGAGGGGACCAGAGATGTGATCACCAAACCCTGAATTTAGATGCCATCTGAACAAAGTGTACACCCTAGTTACAGTCAATGGTTGCCACTATGGTTCCCCCTGCAGTTCTCTTTGGCTGAATTCCTTTGTAAGGGGAGACTATCAACAAATGCTAGATGCTGTAAGCTATATTTCAGAGGAAGAAACTGGCAAAACTACCTCTGAGTATTGCTTGCCTAGGAAAACCCTAAGAAATTCATGTGGTCACCATATGTTGACAGGTGGCTTGAAGGTACACACACACACAGTATATATACCCCCAATAGGTATCTCTGCACAACAAGGCTCTCCCAAGCAAGTCTGGGGATTGGCTTTCTATGAATTGCTAACAGAGTATTATCATCATAACAAACTACTGGGGATCGAGTGACTATTTGCTTATGTTTCTCACCTTGTACAAAAAAAATCTTGACACATCAAAACACCATGTCAACCACTGTGAGATAGTCTGCAATTCTAGATTTTTTTTAATGATTTTTTTTTTTGGAGGGGGAGAATTGTGGGGTTTGTGTAAACTAAGGACTTTATCAGACGGGAGGAATTTCTCTTTATTGCAAATGGAGCCAATTGGAGCCAATTCGAATTCACGTGAATTCGCTAGTTTAGCGAATTTACGTGAATTCCAATTGCATTCAGAATGTGTTCAGAATGACTTCCCATTATCCGAAAATGACTGCCCATTGCCTGAAATTGCATGAGATGCTTTAATTCACAATAACGTGAAACCCATGATTGCGTTTGGAAAGACTTCCCTTTGTCCGAAATTGCATGAGATACTTTAATTTGCAATAACGTGAAACCTCATGATTGCATTTGGATTGCCATTAGATTATACTTCCAATTTACGACATCTGATAAGGTCCTATGTGGTACAGTATTGGTTTTGTACAAGAAATGAGCTTTCTGCAACAAAATTGGTTTCAAGATAAAAGAAAAAAGTGTGAAAAATTATAGAAAACAAAGCACAAAAACTCTGCAGACCCTACCCATTGGGAAGAACACTTTTGCTCTTGTATGCAATCATGAAATGAATGAAGATATATATCCTTAAACGGTACATTTCCATGGGTAAAAACTGATGCTTCAGTATGTATTTATTTCTTATTTATTGCTGGGTTATATGACCTTTAATGAGTTCAAGGTGATATACAAGGGGCCCGTTCAGACTACGTTATAAACCGGTTAGCAAACCGGTTTAAAATCAAGAAGTTCACACTGAAACTGGATTTAACACTACTGAATCCGGATTTTGCACACCCGTAGCGGGGTAAATCCCCCATAACCCAGGTTTTCCCAAAGCGGGTTTTTTACCGTTTCTTTTGGGAAAACCCGGTTTGCGGGGAATGTGAACTTGGCTCCGTTCACGATCGGGTCAAGTTCAGGGGAGGGGAAAAGGCCAGGGGGAGGAACATGCCTCCTCTCCAGGCAAAATCGGGCACTCACTCCAGCATTTTTAAAATATTTTTTTAACTGTATTTTTAATTAATTATTTATTTTATTATTTTATTTATTTTAGAGTTATTTTATTTATTATTTATTTGTTGTATTTTATTGTATTTTATTTATTAGTAATTTAATTGTATTTAATTGTATTATATTTTAGTATTTTAAAAATATTTTTTAATTTCTTTTTTTATTATTATTTTTTTTAGTTTGACAGCTCATGCGCATTCTACGAGGCTCCTTTCCCATCCAATTTTAGGAATGGGGAAAAAGGGAAACTCCTGTCCATATATGGATTGGGGTTCCCTTTCATGGGGCCCTTTAAAAATTGAAAGGGAACCCCAATCTATATATGGACAGGAGTTTCCCTTTTTCCCCATTCATAAAATTGGATGGGAAAGGAGCCTCGTAGAATGCGCATGAGCTGTCAAACTAAAAAAAATAATAAAAAATATATAAGAAATTAAAAAATATTTTAAAAACACTAAAATATAATACAATATAAATCAGGTCAAGTTCAGGGGAGGGGAAAAGGCCAGGGGGTGGAACATGCCTCCTCTCCTGGCAAAATCGGGCACTCCTGATTTTTTAAAATATTTTTAATGTATTTTTTATTAATTGTTTATTGTATTATTTTATTTTATTTTATAGTTATTTCATTTATTATTTATTTCATTGTATTTCATTGTACTTTAGTGTATTTTATTGCATTTTATTTATTAGTAATTTATTGGATTTTTTTGTATTTTTTTGTATTTTTTAAAATATTTTTTTTTTCTTTTCCTCCCCTGGGGTTCCCTTTCAGGGCCCCATTCATTCTTTAAACTGGAAGGGAATGAATGGGGCCCTTTCAAAGGGAACCCCAGTCCATATATGGACAGGGATTCCCCCTCTGCCCCATTCATAAAAATGGAACAGCCAATGCGAATGACAGCTGTCAAACTGGGGGAAAAAAAGAAAAAAAATATTTTAAAAAATACCAAAAAAATACAAAAAAATCCAATAAATTACTAATAAATAAAATGCAATAAAATACACTAAAGTACAATAAAATATAATGAAATAAATAATAAATAAAATAACTATAAAATAAAATAATACAATAAATAATTAATTAAAAATACAATGGAATATAATAAAATATTTAATAAAATATTTTATTTAATAAAATATATATTAAATTAAAAAATAAAAAAATAAAATATTAAAACATATAATAAATAATAATTTAAAAAGTACTGGGAGGAGGAGGAGGAGGAGAGGAAAGGATTGCCTCAATCCGCACCGCTCCCAGCCAAATGCTTCATGCGCATAAGCTGTCAAATATTAAAAAATATAAAAAAAAAACACAAGCATCTCTCGCGGCCAATGGCTGCATCAGACGTCACCATGACATCATTTGATTGACAACCAAGAGGCTTCATCTTTAATCGTTACTTTTGCGTGTATGAACTTCGTTGGGGTAAAATGCACCGGGAAGCCTCAATGGGGGCAAAAGATAGTATGAACTCCTCTCTGGATAGAATCGGTTTGCCATGATCGATCTCATCTGGATCAAACCAGGGCAAATGGGCTAGTCTGGACGGGGCCAAGGTGATGTACAAGGTGCTGAGGTAGGTCAGGTTGCGAGAGACATAGACTGGTCATAGATCACCCACCCAGTGAGTTTTATGGGTCAGTGGAGATTAGACACTTGGCACCCCAAATCCCATCCCAACACTGTTGCCTTTACACCAGATGTGGACAGTTGTGTGGAGGCTCAGGGCCAGTTTTCTACTTCCAACAGGCAACAGACTGCACCCCCAACACACCAAAATACGTACAGTGTGCCTCCAAAATGTCATTATAAAGTTATCATAGCATCTAATGCAGGAGCTGGTCCAGAATTAATTTTTATAATAAGCCAAGATGGTGCTATAGTTAGGCTTGATTTCAGTTAGGGATATCTGCAGGTGCTACAGGGATTGGTAATCCTTGCCTTTCTGCACGACATCCAAAGCCTCCCTTCAGATACTGTAAAGCCCAGTACTTATGTCATCATTGTGCATCTGACAATTGGGGGGGGGGGGGGGGAGTAGCTAGATGTTCAGTCCTGTCATGAAGCACAGAATGGCCATGTGAGGCAGTTCCAGGGCTTTACAGTAAGTTGGGGGTCATATATAGCTCAGTGTAGCCAGCACAGTTGTAGAACTTGGTCTCTGAAGATCAGGTTTCAGTTCTCCACTTGGCCATGGATACCTGGCTGGGTGACCTTGGATGAGTTACATACTCAAAGCCCCAGAAACCCCCATGATAGGTTTGTCTTAGGATCGCCATAAGTTGGAAACAACTTGATGGCACACAACAACAACAACAGTGCGGAGGTCCACATATGGATATTTACACTACTCTGCAGGATTTTGGATATCAGTCATGGAGTGTTTTAACTGGGAACTTGGGGAGAGCCAGGTTCAACCCAATAAGGAGCCATGAAACTTGCTAGGTTTCTTGAGACAGTCATTCAGTTTCAGCCTGACTGACCACACAGGAATGTTGCGATAATTAAGTGGGGAGAAGGAAATCTACGTATGCTGTTCTGAACTCAGTGGAAGAAAGGCAGGATGTAAATGTAACTAATAAATAAGCAACAGTAATAAAGAAAGATTTGTTTAGCTGTTGGTAATAATATGTAACATTACATTATGTCACGAAGGAGTGACATAAATAGTTTCAAGAGCAAATCAAGTCGGAATTCGCCCTATAGACCAGAATGATAAAACCCAGGCTATCATAATTGGTCACGTCATGAGAAGACATGACTCATTTGAAATGGTGAAAATGCTTTAACAAAGCAGAATGCAGTCAGAAAAGAGAGATATCATGCAACAGGTGAATTTATTCATCAAGGAAGCCACAGGGCTGAGTTTGGAAGACCTGAGCAGGGCAGTTGATGACCAAGGTCTGTGAAGGGTTCTCAATCATAGTACTGCCATAAATTGAAGATGTTTTATAGCAAACAGCAACAAAAGAAGTATACTTTCTGCCTAGCTCTTGGTGTTCCCTGGCACCTGACCCCACTCCAGCCCTTAGGACATCTTACCTGAATAAGAATCATGATCCCGATCAAGTGTGCTAAACTGTCGCCCATTATGCCAAGAGAGGGAGTCACCAGCACTGCCATGATATTGCCCCAGCCGCAACCGATAAAAATCGCTCTCAGGCTCTAGGGAAAAGGCGTCATACTCAGCATGTGCCTGTCGTCCGCTCCAGTCTTCCATCCATATCCGCAGCAGGTAGGTGCCCTGGTGGGTCAGCCAGTGGATGGGGTCCAGGCCCAGCCAGTGTTCTCCTTCCAGGTTCCCAAAACCATTCTGGAGAGATACAGCAGGCAAAAGGTTAGCAGGCTGGTACTGGGCTTTAATGTAGGATGAGAAGCATGTGGCCTTCCAAGTATGCAAAGGGATCTTGTAGCACCTTTGAGATTAACTGCAAGAAAGACGTAGGACAAGCAAAAGGTGCTACAAGATCCCTTTGCATGCTGATATTCCAGTAATATTGCTGTATGTCTCTGAATTCTACTCCAGATGTGGTTGAAGTACAGATCCCATCAGGCCCTGTCAGCATAGTCCATAGTGAGGGAGTGTGGCATTTGCCATTCAAAAACATGTTTGAGGAGGTCACACATCCCACATTCCTGCACTGAGTTTAGTTCTGAGGGGAAAGGAGTATGGAATTAGACTTTGCTTTGTCCCCTGTGGCTCAGGGGCCAGTACAGCTGTTATCTTTTCATAGCAGGAAATCAGTAAAGCACACACATACCACGCACCCTCACATCATCTCATCCAGTGCAGTGTCCACACCCAGATGAAGCCCAGCACTGCTTCTTCCCCTTGAAGCTGCATTTCATCTGGATCAGGCTCCTAGTTTGTGACTTCTCATATGAACAAACTCTATGGGTTAACTACAGGCTGGGATGCTTCAAGTCAGGACCTTGACCCCAGCCCAAAAGCCAAGTCCTTGCTCTTTTAGCTCTCAGACCCACAGGCTTGCTGCAAAGCTTTGCAATGTCACATCATGATAACATATCTCTATCCAACTGTGCCACATGGTCTTACTGCTGATGTTACTTATGACAACCATATTGAAGGAAGACTCCCGCAGGAAAAGATAGGAGCTCCAAATCTGGCTTCTAGCATTATGACACTCAGTTCTTCACCCTCTATTTCCCAGACCAACCATATGACTTCAGGCTGTGTCAGTGGACTCTTTCAAACAGGAGGAATTTCTCCCAATTCCGAATGGAGCCAATGCGGATTCATGTAAATTCGCTTGTTTAGCGAATTTACCTGAACCCCTGCTCCGTTCGGAAGGCATTCGGAATTACTTCCCATTACCTGAAAATAACCCCCCCTTGCCCGAAATCGCATGAGAAGCTTAAATTCGCAATAACGTGAAACCCATGATTGCATTCGGAGTGACTTCCCTTTTGCCCAAATTTGCGTGAGAAGAATTAATTCGCAATAACGTGAAACCCCAGGATTGTGTTTGGATTGCCCTTGGATTATACTTCCAATTTCCCATGTCTGAAAGAGTCCACTGAGAGACCTGTTCCCCGTACCTCGCTGTTCACTTCATAGCTCTCCCCTTCAAATCACACCTGGTAGACCTTGCTCACACCTTGTAGTGCTGCCAGGTGACAAAGAAGTTGACCGAACCATCCTGCCGCCGTTGGATGACAGTCCAACCACCCCCATCATACTCTTGGTCACACCAGGCCTGGATGATACCCCGGGCACCTGTTGGTTGCAGCATGGTAATGCCACTGGTCTGCCCATCCTGCTGGGCTGCTTGACAGTCATGCCAAGGCCCTAGGGCTGGGAAGAGAAAAATAGGAGTTACTGTATTAGGAACTGAGCAACATAAGTGTAGGACTGAGGAAAGGGCAGCTCTCTAGAGGTTGATGAACTACAATTTCCATTAGCCCCAATCAATACAGCCAATGATAAAGGATATGGGAAACTGCAGTCCAAACACACTTCCCAATCCTGTGAGTGTTGTGTTTTCCACTAGGAAAAATAATAATAATCTCAAACTCAACTAGTGGCTTATTACCACCTGTTGTGGTGTTCCCCAAGAGATTCCGTGGCTACATCTACACTGCAGAATTATTGCAATTTGGCATTGCTTTAACTTCTATCGCTCGATGCTATGGAATTATGGATTTGTAGTTTTTATAAGATAGTTAGCCTTCCTTGTCAGAGACCTCTGGTGCCAAAACAAATAACATATCCCAGCATTACAAAGGATGGAGCCATGACAGTTAAACCACTGTCAAACTGCATTAATTCTGCAGAGTGCCAGCTACCTAGAGCATGGAAAAGTTTCTTTTATGGAGTATACCTCTTAGCATCTTCTAGGTTCTGGGCAGAGCAGTCCAACAAGAAAGTTACATTTCCAAATTCCATAAAACGGAGAAATCCAGACAAGGTGGACTAGTCTTTCTCTTCTCCACCGGGACCCTTTCACATGTTTGCTTTATGATCCTTGTCAGCTACAAAAGTCTGTCTGTAAATCACTGGCATTCCTCCAACAGCTGGATGTTTCATGTTTAGCCAAACTCTTAAGCACCAGGTCAGAGAGCAGGATGCTCCAGAATTAAGGGGAAAAGAGGGGGTTTTGAGGTTTTGTTTGTGATGACTGAGTTTATTTATATTTGGCTCTGAGCTACAGATGGCTCAGGGAAGAAGCAGGAGGCCCCCAGGGCAAATCTGGGAGAAAGGAACAGTGACAATAGGGCCCATTCTATGGCAAAAAATATGAATATTCACTCACATTTGCCAAAGGAAAACATGTACATTGATTTGTTTGGACAAGGATGTCATTGTTAACTGCCCTCATGTCAACCCCAACTTGTGGTGACCCTGTGTATGATGCATCTCCAAGTCCCCCCTGTTCTCCATTGCTCTGCTGAGGTCCTGCAGATTCAGTACTGTGACCTCCCTGTTTGAATCTATTCATCTGGCATGCGGTCTTCCTCTCTTTCTACTGTCCTCCACCAAGCATTAATGTCTTTTCTAGCGAGTCATGCTTTTCCATAATGTGACCAAAGTATAACAACCTCAATTTCATCATCGTGTCTTGCAGGAAGATTTCAAGCCTGATCTGGTCAAGGACCCATTTGTTTGTCTTTTTGGCTGTCCACTCTTCTCCAGCACCATATCTAAAATGAATTAATTTTCTTTCTCTCAGCTTTCTTCACTGTCCAGCTCTCACATCCATACATGGTGAAGGGGAATGCAATGGACTGGACAATTCTAACTTTAGTGCTCAGTTATATATCTTTACACTTTAGGATATTACGTAGTTCTTTCATAGTTGAACTTCCCATTCCTAGTCTTCTTCTTATCTCTCGACTTCAGTCTTTGTTCTGATCCATGTTTACTCCAAGGTACAGCTCTCATTAACTATTTCAATTTCTTGATTGTCTAGGTTGAATTTATGTAGATCTTCCGTGTTCATTATTTTTGTTTTCTTTACTTTCATCAGTATGTTTGCCTTTGCACTTTCTTCTTTTACCTTCCATAGTAATTGTCTCAAGTCTGTGATGTCCTCCGCTAGTAGTATGCTGTCATCCGCCTATATTTTATTATTGATGTTCCTTCCTCCTGTCTTCACTCCTCCTTCTTTTGAATCTAAACCTGCTCTTTGTATGATATTTCCTGCATACAAGTTGAGTAAACAGGGTGATAAAATACAAACATTCTAATCTTCATTGACAAACCTACTGTCATGCAGGGACGTTACTTTTTTAACTACTGTGTTTGACAGGAGATTCTGGGAGTTATAGTCTAAAAAAGTAAGATTTTCAGTAGCTCTCCCCAACCCCCATTTTAATAGGAACAGGAACAGTTTTTTTGTGTGAACTCAACCCAAGTTACCTCTGACCCATTCTGCCTCATCCTTCTTTATACATCTCCCCTGGCAGCATGGTCCTCTTACCCGTAGATTTAGTGGGCACGACAGCTGGAGAGAGCACTGTGCCATCTGGTGGGACTGAAGCCTTGTGCGAAGGCCAGGGTTGGGCAGGTGCAGTCTGATCTCTCTGGATATCATTGATGGCATCAAAACGGGCTCTGCTCTCATTGGTGAGGCTTGCGGGGTTGTGAGGTACGACTGGTACCAGAGGTGGCTGTGGAAAGAGTAGACAATCTCACTCAGCAACTACAGGAGGGAAGATGTGTTGTTCCCCCCACCATTAGCCACAGAGGAAATACACAGTCTCAAGTTTAGAGAATTCATTCGATAGACATTTTGATCCAACTTTAACTGTCAGGGCTGCTTCTTTGTAGCTTTGTCAGAGCTTGCGCCTCAACGAACTACAAATCCTAGGATTGCATAAGACAGAGCCATAGCAGTTCCATACTCTCCAACATTTCACAAGTGAAAACTGGGTCAAACATGGCCAAACAACATCAGATTATAGCCAACAGGGCAAAAATTACTGAGGAAGGACATACAAGGAGAGGGTTCAACAGTTTGCTTTTGCCTGGGTCTACTAAGGGTATGTTTACACAAGCTATTTGCATCGACTTCTCTCACTTTCACATAAGTCTGACCACAAGGGGCAAGGCCAAAGGCCCGATTTGACTGCAGACTGTCTTCACATGGGAAGGGCAGTTCTGCGGCAAATTCAGGTTGTCCCTACATTAAAATAATTCTTTTTTCCAGATCTTCCCAGAAAATTTGGAGCACTCTAGAATGATACC
This sequence comes from Urosaurus nigricauda, assembly GCA_034509955.1. Taxonomy (NCBI): domain Eukaryota; kingdom Metazoa; phylum Chordata; class Lepidosauria; order Squamata; family Phrynosomatidae; genus Urosaurus; species Urosaurus nigricauda. The sequence continues at coordinate 143,412,253 of JAOEGL010000002.1, read as the reverse complement.
AGGCAGCTGTTTACACAGCATCCTAGTGTGCCAACCTGCTCTGGCACTGCTGGCGCAAGTTGCTCCTCTGGTCACAATGAGATGCCCACCCCGTGTGATTGACATGGCTAGGTGCCTCACTTTCAAAATAACAACAACAACAACAACAACAACTTTAAAATAACAACAAACCAATAAACAAATTAGGCAGTAGCTGTGGCAAATTTCTTAGATATAGCAGGTTCAACTTTATCAGTGGCTGGTATCTATTCAGGAAAAGAATGCTGGAAGAGATCCATCTTCACAGCTTTTTAAAAGCCGTTTAAGGTGGTAATATGACAGATTTCATCTGGCAGGCCGTTCCATAACCTGGGAGCAGTTGCCAAAAAGGTCTTCTGGGCAGTTGCAGTCAGTCTAGTTTTTATAGGTTGCAACAAATTCCTCCCAGAGGACCTAAGTGTGCGGGATGGATTATATGGATGGAGGAAGCCCCAGAGACAGGTTGGACCCAAGCCATTTAGGGCTTGAAACACCTTGTACTGGGCCCAGAAACTGATAGGCAGCCAGTGAAGTGATCTTAAGATCAGTGTTATATGGTCTCTCCTAGTTTTTCCTGAGACCAACCTGGCTGCCCTGTACTAATTGGAGTTTCCGAACAAACCACAAGAGTAGCCCCATGTAGAGTGCCCACAATAGTCCCTCCTCCAACTTTATATTTATACTTTTCTAATGCCTTTGTATTGTTTTTAATTTGTACTGTTTTAATTTTGTCATTAGCTGCCTCGATTCCCTATATTGGGACATAAATAAATAAAGTCGTCATCATCGTCATCATTATCTGAGTCTCCTTTGAAATATGCCCTCGCTTTTCCTCTGTCTGGTACCTGGGGACGCATCTTGCTGCCTGTTCCTTGCTGGCACTCCCTCTCCAAGCGGCTGATGAGGGCACTCTGGTTGTTGACCAGGGCTGCCAGAGCTTGGTACTTGCCCTCTAGCTGGCGATAATTGGCGGCCACCCTCAAGGCCTCAGCAGAGGCGTTGGCCACCCGCCCTTCGAGGTGGGATGCTGGCACCGGCCGCTCTCGCCTCTGGAGGATCTCATGGAGCATCTGAGTGTAGAGCTGGGTGACACGGGCGTTGACGTTGCGGCTTTCTTTGCGCAGTGCCTTGACCTCGCTCACCACTGCCCCATCCACCTCCACCAGCCGGCGGAGTTCGTCCATTTGGGCCTGTTGGCGGCTTAGCTGGTGGCGAAGGTCCTCCACCTCACTGCGGTTTGGGCCTGGAGGGTCCGGGGGAGGACGCACGCTGCTCCAGCACACGGCCCCAGTGAACTTCTGCTGTGGCAAAATGAAGGTGTAGGTGCACCTTGGGCCAGTGATCGGTTCGGGGGCTGGCCAAACAGGCCTGGCCAAGTCCAGCACCACTATCACCGTCATCGCCACTATGTACCGAAACTCCATGTGGACAAAAGAGTCAGCAGCTGTCAGCAAAATGGGTCAGAAACAAAGCCTCCTCTTGCCTCTCCACAGATGACCTACAGAATACAAGAGCAAGTGTTTTAAGCATAACACTGGTATTGCTGATATGTGCCTTCATGTCATTTTGGACTTGTGGCAACCTTAAGGCAAACCTATCACAGGGTTTTCTTGGCAAGATTTGTTCAGAGTGGGTTAGAAAATTAATGGAAAGGAGGATTTTTTTAAAAAAGGTACTTATACTAAGAAATTCCGCCACGGTTACCAGATGGCATTACAGCAAAGGACGATATGGCATTTCGAAATGTAGGACATTCAAGAAAAATGTAGAACATTAAAACAACAACAACAACAACTCACTCATATAAATGTAAATTTATGCTTCTTAGTCATGCCCAAAATGAAGGACATTTTGAATTTCCTCCGGGACAGGAGCTGAAATGTAGGACACATCCATCTGGTCATCCTGCATGTACTAAGATGTTCTGCTCTGTTGCACTGCAAGGAATGAATCCAAGAATGCATCTGCACCGCAGAAATGACACAGATTGATAACACTTTAATTGCCTTGGCTCAGTGCTATGGAATCTTGGGATTTGTAGTATCATGAGATATTTAGCCTTCTCTTTGAGAGAGCCCTGGTGCCCCAACAAACTACAAACCCCAGGATTCCATAGGATGGAGCCATGACAGTTAAAGTGGTGTCAAACCATATTATTTCTGCAGTGCAAATGCAGCCTCAGCAGTAGGCTTGGGGTATGGATAGTCAGCAGAGCTGTCTGACAAGGAACAGAGATGGCCCCTAGGCTTAAGGCTTAGGCTAGGCCATCCATGGGCTTATTATTATTATGATTATTATGGAGTTTATCAGACTGCGGAAATTGGAAGTATAATCTAATGGCAATCCGAACGCAATCATGGGGTTTCACGTTATTGCATATTAAAGTATCTCACGCAATTCCGGGCAAAAGGGAAGTCATTCCGAATGCAATCATGGGGTTTTACGTTATTGTGTATTAGAGTATCTCACGCAATTTCAGGCAATGGGGGGGTCATTTTCGGTCAATGGGAAGTCATTCTGAATGCATTCCAAACGCAATTGGAATTCACGTAATTGCGAATTGGCTCCATTCGAAATTGAGAGAAATCCCTCCCATGTGATAAACTCCTATGATTATGATTATTATTAATAGTAGTACTAGTAGTTCTAGACTGCCTTTTTCCCAGTTTGGAACTCAAAGTGGCTTATAAGAATTTTTAAAAAATACATTCACAACATTCACAAAATAAAAAAGTTAAAGAGAGACTACTGTTGCACCTAGACTGCCATGGATCAATGCTATGGAATCAATGCTATGGAAGTCTACAAATCCCAGTAATTCCTAGCTATGAGCCACAGCAGTTAAAGCAGTGTCAAACTGCATTAATTCTGCAGTGTGGCAGCAGCCTCAATGATAACAATAAAATAAAAACAAAACCAGATGAAAACAAACACCATTCATTACACAGGCATGCAAACATGCCAGTTAGCAGGATTGTTTAGGTGAGACAGGGATTAGACAATCAACCATAAAATGCCTGTCAAAACAGAAAAGGCTTTACTTGTTTGTAAAAAGAAAGTAGGGAATCTAACTTCTCCAAGGACCTTATCAGACAGGGGAATTTCTGTTTATTGTGAATGTCGCCAATTGGAGCCAATTCAAATTCATGTGAATTAGCTAGTTTAGCGAATTTACGTGAATTCCCATTGCATTTGGAATGCGTTCAGAATGACTTCCCATTACCCGAAAATGTCCCCCCCCCATTGCCCGAAATTGCGTGAGATGCTTTAATTCGCAATAACGTAAAACCCCATGATTGCGTTTGGATTGCCATTGGATTATACTTCCAATTTCCAATGTCTGATAAGGTCACAAGAAGGGAGTTCCAAAGCCTAGGGCCAACCATTGAGAAGACCCTCTCCTGTGTCTCCACCTGATGTACCTGTGAAGGAGGTGGGACAGAGAGAAGGTCATCTCCAGAAGATCTCAAAACATGGGCTGGTTCATAAGGGAGAATTGTGTGCCTTCAATTCCTTTCCCACTTATGGCAACCCCAAGCCTATCAAGGGGTTTTCTTGGCTAGATATGTTCAGAGAAGGGTTTGCCTTTGCCTCCTTCTGAGGGTGAGAAAGTGTGATGTACCTAAAGGAGAATATGGTCCTTCAAATAATCCATACCCGAAACATATTAATTATTTAGAATTAAAACCGTTTAAAACAAATCCATGAAAAAGAGAAAAAAGAAAAACCACTAAACAGTACACTGATTTTAAAAGCCCCCTGCAGTTAATTCCTTAAAGCCTGTTGGAACAGAAAAAGGTTTATTAGTTTTTTAATTATTTAGTTTTGTTGCAGTTAAGATACATGGGAAATACTAAACTGACATGTATCAATTAAGAATAGTAACCAAGTATTGGAATTATAACAAGAAGAGTAAAAAAGAAAACAGAGAAGTTGAGCAGTAAAAATAGATTGACGAAAGGCATAATAAGCTGGGACATTTGTTTTAGGTACTTCGCATCATTCTGAGATGACTGAAATGGATTTGTCCAATATTTAAAGTGGTGAAGATGGTGGACAGTGAGGGGTTGTTTCTTTATGAGCAAATAAAATGAATGAACACCAAATTATCTCGCATGCGTCTGTTCTTATGTTTCTGTGTGCCTTTTTGTTTCTGAGAAACTGTATAAGAGGTTCTCCTATAGCCCAAAGGTTAAAGAATTTTGAAATGAAATCTTACAAATTCTGTGCCAAATAACCAGTAGCATTACTAGGGATGGCATCACCAAGTGCGATAACTCATGGTGTCACCCCGCATTGACTTCCTTCCATGCCACACCATACAGAACCCTTACTAATGTTTTTAAGTACTAATGTTACTCATTAATTTTAATTCCTGTATATCACTGAATGTAATGGCAATAGTTATGACATACAAAACCAGAAAAATTAAAGGTATACTCTTAAATTATATCATCATAAATGTATTTACACGTACATTGTTTCATGTGGTTAAAATGAAAATTTTGTTAGGTGTGACATTTTTAAATTAAAATTTAAAATAATTTTTAAAATTAAAAATAAATTAATTAAATTTTAAAATTTAAAATTTAAATAACCTGGGGCCTCTTCTTACTAAGTCTCACCCCACTCACCCCACTCTTTGGCACCTTAAACAGATTCAAGTGAAAGCCACAGCCCATTTCTGCTAAAAAGGTGGTTAGGGAGCAGTGGTGTCACAACCCCTTGGGGTGTCACCTGGCGTGACCCAGATCTCTAGTGCCACCCCTGCAAAAAACAAACCAGCTCATCCACAATTCAGGCCATTATTGCTCCAGCCATGTTGCTGGGATTGACCCTGCTAGCTGGAGGCGTCTTGGAACTATAATCTGAAAAATAATTTTTGCAAAATCTGTTGGGAATCGGGGTGCATCTTCGTGTGAGGCGGGACAAATTGCTCTCTGTAGATCTGCTCCCTTTTCGAAGTAGTCTTTTTTGCTTAAAATAGACTCTGCTCTCTATTTGGAAATACATAAATTGCTATAAAGACACCACAAGTTCCAGCGTTCTCTCAGTCAAAGGGAAATAAACTCAGCGGATGCCATAGTTCTGGATTTCTCACTGCCTGAGGAAGTGGATTGCATGCTGCCATGCAATATGGATATGAAAAACTAGACAAATGCTATACAGCATGCATTTTCTCCCCGAAAATGGCAAGCAGGGACGCAGACTATTTCAATATTTTTGGTCGGAGTGTTGCTCTAGTCTAGGTTTCCTGGGCTGGCTTGGCCTTGTGCTTATGTGTGAGACACTCTTGCCAACATGCATGGGGAAACAGATCGAATTTGCTTCAGGAAAGGCCATTAAAGTTCTCACCACCACTGAAGCAGACAGCTTATATCCTCTCCATTTTTTGGGACGCTGCCCTGTGGTTCCCATTAGCAGAGCTGGGATTCCTCAGCAAGGAATGAACGTAGCACCAGATGGCAGGGCTTAAAGAGAAGTGAAAAGTGGTAGCTGCAAAGAAGATTCACTAGCTGTGACATGTGTATGTATATACATGCACAAACCATTCTTTTCTCCCACAAAGCTGCCAAATGTGCTCACCAAAGAAGAAAATTGGATATAACATAAAACAAACAGAAGTAAGCTTTCTGAAAAACAACATCATCATCTCTGCTTTCTATGTTTGCTGAAGAAAGGAAGATCCCTGGAAAGCTAAAGAGGACAGTGTGTTTAAATCAGGGCTTGGAAACATTACTTGCTTGGATGGCAGCTCTCAGAATCCCCAAGGCAACATGGAGTCATTATTTGTGGGTTTTGTTGTCATTCCTGTCTACCTTCACTTTGTTTCCAACTTTTATGGCAACATATCACCAGGTTTTCTTGGCAAAGTTTTTTGTGGGGCCTTCAGGCTAGGTGGAGGTGCAACTCTTCTAGAACATAGCCCAAAAGCCCCACAAAAAAACTATGGATGCCAGCCATGAAAGCTTTCGACTCCACATTTTCTTGGCAAGTTTCTTCGGGGTGCATTCTTCAGAAGGGGGTTGCCTCTGAGGCTGAGAGAATGTGACTCACCCAGTGGATTTCCATGGCTGAGCCAGGTTATGAACCCTAGTATCCAGAGTCATAGGCCAGTGCTCAAACCACTGCACCACATTATTTGTGGGCTATACATCTCAGAATTCCCTATGCTGCCTTGGGAATTCTGGGACTTGTATCCTCCAAAAAAAAAAGAATGTTTCTAATTTAAGTCTCGGTCCATGGGGAGAGGCAGGAAGTATAAGTAAATTTTATTATTACTATTATTATTATTATTATTATTATTAAATGAATATTAAAGGAGCAAAGCAATGTTAGGGAGAAGTATGTTTGTTCTGTATTGTATTAAGAATTGACACAAAGAGTTGCAAAACATCTCCAAAGATGGGGGGGAGGCAAAACAAGGATGAGTTACATGCAAAACCAATTTTTAAGAGTTGCCTGGAGAGGAAAAATTATGTGTCTTTTGACTGAATGCACAGAAGGTGCTTTTGAACTAGCTCCTCTACTGCTTATAGGCATTAACACCTGCCTTCACCTTGAGATATGTGCCTGAACGTTCCTGGAGACACCTCCTTTTTAAAAAAAGTTTTTAAACTCCATGTAGTCACATGTAAAAACAAAAAATGTTCCTGATTTCCCTTGTGCTTTTGTACAATTGTGATGCCAGAATTCTAGTAGAAGAAAACAACATACTTAGAACCATCAGGGGAAAGTTCTGCTCTGTTTACAAAGATCACACGTAGACATTTAATTGGAATAAAACAGGCCACAACTTTTATTGGTTATAGCTATGCATTGGCTTGGCATGGTTCCCTTGCCACATAGGAGCAAGCCCAAGCCAGATGTCCCCGAGCTGAGCATGACTTTTGCTGCCAACACTCTCTTCTTATTCCACTTCTGCCTGGATAGATTCCCATGCCAAACTACCAGTGATGTATTCAGGTCTTTTAGTCCAAGTCTCAAGTCTCTACCCTTCAAGTCTCAAGTCGAGTCTCAAGTCCTTGCAACATACTTTCAAGTCAAGTCTCAAGTTGAGTCTCAAGTCTAGGAGTCAACTTTTAACAGAAAAAAAGGAGGCAATGTGTGTCTCCTGGAGGGAACAGCAAATGCGTTAGGCAATGAAACTCAAGAAAGGGTTTAGGTCTGCTTGGCAACCTCTCACTTCTGTACATCAGAGGAGTCTTCTAAAGCTTTTCAAAAGTTTCAGAAGGATCCTTCTGCCTCAAGCCCATTGCCTAATATATTTGGTGTTCCCTCCTGAGAAATTCACCTCACACTTTGGGGATGGGTCTCACCTGCTTCTTGAAGTGAATGGCAAGTCAGTCACTAAAAATATACAAGTCTCAAGTCAAGTCAGTACTGTATGCCATTTCTGCCAAGTCCAAGTCAAGCCACTAAAGTGACTTGAGTCCAACCTAAGTCCAAGTCAATTGACTCACATCTGCATCACTGCAACCCAACCACAAAAGCTGTGACAAAGAACAATCAATGAACAGTTTAATGCTGCGCAGAAACAAAAAATTAGAAGGAGGGTGGGAAGGAAGTTCCAAAGTTAACTAAATATCCCAGCACTGACCAGATGGAAGTTTGAAGCCAGGCCTGTCTGGTCCCACTCACCAGCCACTGAAGTAGATTCCCACAGGCTATTGTTCCCCATTCCTTTCCAAAGACCCCACAAACTACTCAGACTTATGGGAAAGAGAAACCAGCAACTGCACCATTGCCAACATGGTGCCTGTTGGTTTGCCTTGCCCCAGCCTGCAAAAACATTGCACACTAGTCATAGAGCATTTGGAGTGACTTGACTTGGAGAAAATGGAACAGAAGTGTTTATCATGCAACGGAATTTGTGGGTATAATGCAGTGGCAATGCGAACACAATCATGGGGTTTCATGTTATTGCGTATTAGAGTATCTCACGCAATTTCGGGCAATGGGGGGGGGTCATTTTTGGGAAATAGGGAAGTCATTCTGAATGGATTCCAAACACAATCAGATTTCACGTAAATTTGCTAAACTAGCGAATTCACGTAGTTGCAAATTGGCTCCATTCGCAATTGAGAGAAATTCCTCCCATGTGATAAACTCCAGAGAATAAATGGAACAGAAAGCTATTAAAATACAATAGTTAACTAAAAAACGTGACCACCACAACCCCAAAAAACTCCTACCATTTCCACCTCATCTGATGGGTTTCTGTGGCGTCACAGATCAAGGAGCTGGAAACAATGTCTGCTGTGCTCTTCTGGTCCCTGGGTGTGTGAGCCTTAAGACAAACACTTGTGGCAACATCCCAAGGTAGTCTCTCCAGCTGCCTATTCCCAGCACACCCCACAACCAGGAGAGTGCTGCAGTTGTCATTCATTTGTGCCCCAGTCTGTAGCACTTTGGGAAACCTCCTACTGAGGTGCTATCAGGCTGAAAGGATATATTTTTTTGGTGGGTGGCATCCTCAGATGTACCATATATAAGTCTAGAAATTTTAGTCAAAAAGGTGACCCCAAAAAACAAAGTCGACTTATCCATAGGTAAATTTAATTATTGTATTTTAACTCTTATTTGTAAAAGAACCATCTCCTGGGGAAAGGCAAGTGTGTAATCTGTCCTAGAAGCACTTACCGCCCCCCACTTTCTCATCCATCCTTCAGATCCTTCGTAACATGCCCATAAGTTTTACTCTTGACTTATCCATGGTTCACATAAAAATCCATAATTTTGTCCTCCAAACTTGCCATCGACTTATACACGAGGTTGACTTACATGTGCACATACAACTACAGTATTGGAATTCTATCATTGTAGTTATGCCTCATGATACTGGATCTTGACGTTGTGAGGAAAATAGAGCTTTAGATCTCTTGCACACTACACAATTAATAGCACTATGGTTCCACTTTAACTGCCCTGGCTGCAACATCCTATGGAATCCTGGGATTTGTGGTTTGGTTAGAAGCACCAGAGGAGCTCCCAGACTCAGTACCCTAAGCATCCCTTCTTCATCAACCAGTTCCAGGATTTTCCATAGGAAGTTGTGATGGCAGTTAGAGTGGCATCACAGTGATATGATTGTAATATGAAAGACATCTTAAAATCCAGATTGGGTCTGAGGGAGGGAGAGGATGAGGAGAAAAGTAGTACATCCAAGGACAGATGGATGGCTTTTAGTTCCTGTGTAAACATAGCATCCATTCCCAGGCCCCCACACGCAGGGCCAGATGCTGCTTATCTCTGCTTCTTTAAACCCTCATGGCCCCTGTCCTTGTTCTCACGCCAGCTCTCAAGAGGAGTAAGGAAAATTAAAATAGTAAAATGCAAACCACAGCTATGGGTCTCTACTACAAAAATAATTTCTTCCTCTGGACATGGCCTCCTTCAGTCAAAATGGACATGGAGAAAGGCTGGGAGAATATTAGCCATATTGCAATGGTGGTGTGTGTGTGTGTTTGCTTTTAAGTTGCCTGTTTACTTGGAAGGACATCCTTCTTAATAAAAACAAACAAAGGAGTTTATCACATGGGAGGAACTTCTCTCAATTGCGAATGGAGCCAATTCGCAATTACGTGAATTCGCTAGTTTAGCAAATTTACATGAAATCTGATTGTATTTGGAATGCATTCAGAATGACTTCCCATTTCCCAAAAATGACCCCCCATTGCCCGAAATTGCATGAGATACTCAATTACGCAATTACGTGAAACCCGATGATTGTGTTCGGAATGACTTCCCATTGTCCGAAATTGCATGAGATACACTCATTCGCAATTACGTGAAACCCCATGATTGCGTTCGGATTGCCATTGCATTATACCCCCATATTTCGTCGTATGATAAACTCCAAAGAAACAAACTCTTCGCAACTCAAGTGGATTGGCTATTGATATTTAAAATAAGTTTTGCAAAAACAAAGCTCATAGTTCAAAAGGAAACACCTTGAAAGATGAAGTATTCCCTGAAAAATGAACATAAGCTCAGCAAAAACCAAATGTTTAACTCTTAGCTATACTTTAGTGTTTCATGAGGAGGATGAAGGGATTCACATTTACCAGGACCAGTTCACAACTCTTACTTGCCAAGCTAAATTATCTAGCCAGACAATATTTGCTTGCCAAAATAAGGCTTACAAGCCTTATTTTGTGCCTTCAAGTCATTTCTAATTTATGGCTACTAGTGCGGTATATAGTGGCTTGAGCACTTGGAGACCAGGGTTTGAATCCCTGCTCAGAAGTTCCCGAGGTGACCTAGGGCAAGTCATCCTCAGAGGAAGGCAATGCCTGTGAAGAAACGTGCCAAGAAAACTCCATGATAGGTTGGCCTTAGTGTCACATAAATTGGAAACTACTTGAAGGCACACAACAACAACAAAGGAGAACTTACAACAGTGTTGTTAGGTGGAGGTTTTTTGGCAAGATTTCTTCGGTGCGGCGTGGGGGGGGGGGGTTGCCTTTCCCTTTCCTTGAGGTTGTGTGACTTGCCCAAGGTCCCTCAGTGAGTTTCCAGTGCTGACTGGGATTCAAAGTCTGTTCCCCCAGAGTCCTGGTCCAACACAAACCACTACTGCCAGCTGGTTCCTCTAAAATGGTACAGAAATGCTAAGTATGGCTATTACCGTATTATTAAATCCAAATTATCTGCCATAGAAGCAGGACAGACTCACAGCTCCCTGTGTGTGTGTTGTGTGCCTTCAAGTTGTTGCCAACTTATGGCAACCCTAAGGCTAGCCTATCATGGGGTCTTCTTGACAAGATTTGTTCAGAGGTGGTTTGCCACTGTCTTCCCCTGAGGCTGAGAGCAGGTGAGCTTGCCCAAGATCATCCAGCGGGTTTCATAGCCAAGCTGGGAATTTAACCCTGGTCTCCAGAGTTGGAGTCCTACACTCAAACCACTACACTACATGAGCATTCGAAGACCCAGAATACCATCTATATCATGAGCAGAAGAGGAATGTGTTCGCTAGTCACATTAGGGCTTATGTTTAGCAACAGGAGAATATTCAGCTTTGGAGCCATGAAAAGAATGCATCTTGGAAATAAACAGATTAAAAAGCTTATCACTTGGGCAAATAAGCCAGCTTACCTCCTCCAGCTTCAATTCTGGATCTGGGATGCACCCGGATGTTATCACAGCTAAATTGCCACCAATCTGCACGGGATGCCACCGCCCAGATGCATCCCAGGTCGAAGCTTTGCTCAGCCGACCAATTTTTTAAGGTGGAAGCTTCCCAACTTCGAAAAATTGGCCAGCTGAGTGAGGCTTCATTTGGGATGCATCCAGATGGCAGCATCCCATCTAGATCGATGGTGATTTAGCTATGATGATAACATCCTGGGGCATCCTAGTTCCAGAATTGAAGCAGGAAGAAATAAGATGGCTTATTTGCCCGAGCGATAAGCTCCCAAGTGTCCATCTGTTGGAGGATCTTGTCTAGCTACAATGCTGGATTTAACTAAGGAAAACTAGTTCCTTACTCAGCAATGAGGTAGACTGTTCTGCTCATATACTTCTAACGTAACTTAACTTGTAGGGTTGTAGTTATAAATACAGTTGACCGCATATCCAAAGATTCCTTATCCATGGATTCAACCACCCACAGCCTGAAAATATTTCAAAAATATATAAATGTCAAAAAGCAAAGCTTGATTTGCTATTTTATATAAGCAACACCATTTTACTATTCCATTATATATAATATTCCATGGATTTTGTTATCCATAGGGGGTCCTGGACCCAAACTGTACTCTACTCTGAACTCTTGGAGGAAAAATGTGAGGGATAGACATATTACAGATGAATAGATGTGTCCTGCTTCAGGGATGAAAAGCATATTTTGCATCCCTTCTATCTTTGAGATTCATGAGCACCACTATATATTTTCCTCCCTACCTCCCCCCTCCAAAATACACAAGAGTTATGAACAGAATCCAAGATTCCTAATGTATATACCCAATCCCTGTTTCTCTAGCACACATCAAAGCTTCTGCTGAGAAGAAGGAAAATTCAATAAAAATATCTACATTAATAAGTAACTTTCTTCTATATATAGATTGGAACTGGCAGCTTTTCCAAACTACTAGAGAAAGGCTTCTGTGTAACTTGGAAATGTGTATCCCTCCTTAGTCCAATCCAATGTATTAGTGGCCTTACCTGGCTGCTTGGGAGAGAAAGCAAGAGTCCAGTCCCATTCTGCAGTGAGTCCACTTGAACCCGCTTCCTTCCCAGAGCTTGGAAGGGAGAAGCCTCAAATCCTGGCACTGGGCCTGGCTCGCTCGCTCGCTCGCTTTCTTGCTAGACCCTCGTCTTGCCTCTCACATCATGCCTCATTCCAGTGCCAGGAAAAATGTGTTAAATTCCTTGAGCGGCACACACTGAAACCCATCAGGATATATGATTTCCAGTTTCCTCAGGCTGTTTTTTAGAGCAGTTTGAATAGAATTAAATGCAATGGGTGGGAATCTCTCCTCCCTCTGGTGTTCTCCTTGTACTGTCAAGTAGAAGACTTATCCGGCATGTGCCAAACACGTTTTAGACAAGGGTGGGCTGAGGGAAGAGTTTGTTGGATGACTGCAGAGAAAAAATAGCTTCTAGCATGGTGCAGTGGTTTGTGTGTTGGATTAAGACTCTGGAGACCAGGGTTCAAATCCCTGCTTGGCCATAGAAACCCACTGGGTGACTTTAGCAAGTCACACACTCTCAGGACTCTTTCAGATGTCGGGAATTGGAAGTATAATCTAGGGTCAATCTGAATGCAATCATAAGGTTTGATGTTATTGCGAATTAAAGCTTCGCACGCAATTTTGGGCAAAAGGGAAGTCAATTTGAATGCAATCATGGGCTTCACGTTATTGTGAATTAAAGCTTCGCACACAATTTCAGGCAAGGAGGGGTCATTTTCAGGAAATGGAGCGTTACTCCAAATGCAATGGGGATTCCCGTAAATTCGCTAAACAAGCGAATTTACAGGAATTCGAATTGGCTCCATTCGAAGTTTGGGAGAAATTCCTCCCGTGTGAAAGAGTCCACAGTCTCAGAGGAAGAAGGTAATGGCAAATTTCCTCTTCAGAAACCTTGCCAAGAAAATTCCCTGCAAGGTTCTCCTTAGAGTCACCATTAGTCAAAAATAACTTGAAGGTACACAACAACAAAACCACACTTCACCGTCCACAGCTAAGGCATTTGGGCCACTCTGCCTTAGGTTTAGGGTTGGTGTGTTTCAGAGCCTGGACCTTTTACTCCAATCCTCAGGGTGTGGGGAGGGATCGCAAAGTGAGAACATTGTCTTGAAATATATGTGTAAATATACACATATACATGTGTGCACACTTGAGCTACTCATGGCTACTGCTGGCTCTTTCCTGTTCCACAGTGAGCCTGGAAAGCTTTTCTCGGCTGGACTATGATTCCCATGTACTGGCAAAGATATGAAAAAAGATAGATTGGGAAAGTCTCTTTTTTCCTGTTTAACACACAGCTTGGAAATCTGAAACTTCAACTAGAGAAATATTTTCTTAAGTGTGGGGGACTTGGTACTTACTATTTGAATGATAATTGCACTGAGCAACTGATTCTTCATGTCTCATGCTTAATGATATCACCAAGGCCTAATGTCATGGCATTATCAGGGGATGATCCAAAGTCTTCAGTTTTGTCCCTGAAATATCAGGGCCTAGGATTCTCCTGGACTGGCAATTGTACATACAGTAGACTGGCCCAACTTGTTCCTGCTTCCTCTGGTCTAGCCAGAAAACTAAAGGAACTTGAGCCCAGATCCAGATTGGCCCATGTTCACCAGCAATGTGCTTCCATGTATAAATGGGAGGGTGACAGTCAATTTCTCTTACCACCTACATGTAGGGGTGCCCTGAGGTTTCCAGACCAAACCTAAACTACACTGCAGAAATAATATGTTTTGACATCACTTTGCCATGGCTCCATCCTACAGAAGCCTGGGATTTTGATTTTGTGAGGCACTAGCAATCTTTGGCCCACAGCTGCTCATAGCTTGACATTCAAACACACATATACACACAGAAATTGCCTGTTTCTGTTAGGAAATTAAAAAAGAAATTTTGAAATTAAGGGGTTATTCTTACTTAGGGAGATGGGTAAGTAACCTTGAATCTAACCTACTTGCTTCTTGCCAGGAGATGGATACAGAGAGCAGAGCGGAGGGTGAGCCCTAGAACCACAACCACTGGAAGAGACCTAACTGATTCATATATCCCATGGAGAGTGTTTTGCTGCGATAACTCAGTTAAGATTTGCAAATTGTTGTACTCTGTTGCACTGCTAGCTGAGCTAAAGATTTGCACACAGTCTTGCCCTCTCACCTGGAGCTAAGTCCATCAAAACTGGAGAATTTGCACCTTTGTTTATCTCCTGGAGATGGGCTATAAAACCTGAAGACTAAGGGCCAAGCCCTAGAGATTTGGCAGTCCTAGTCCTATACAACCCAGCTACCTTATAGCATAATGTGCTGCAAAAAGCAGTAGTCTTTCCATAAGGAAAAGTATGGAGTCCTGTCACTAGATGCAGGAGCTGGGAGAAAAAATTCAAATGGTTTGTGTAGTGTTTTGGATGATCCTAGTTTGATCATGCCATTTTATTTTATTCCAAGGTAAAGGTGTGGGATTTTGGATTCGTAGAATGAAATTTCCTCTGTTTCAGGGTGATTTAAGACACACACACACACACACACACAAGGTATGTACTAGGGAGGGTAATTCTTGAATTCTCCTGGCTCAATGGGTGCCTGGGAAAATCCATCTATTTTTAATGTGGAGTCGAAGGCTTTCATGGCCGGCATCCATAGTTTTTTGTGGAGCTTTTGGGCTATGTGGCCATGAAAGGAACTCTTCTAGAACATGGCCACATAGCCCAAAAGCTCCACAAAAAAACATCTATTTTTCTTCCCCACACCATTGGGAAGTGCAGGAAATTTCCTCTCTGGACTCTTTCAGATGTCGGGAATTGGAAGTATAATCTAGGGTCAATCCAAACGCAATCATAGGGTCCTGAGATGATGGGAAGCTGCATAACTTTCTCTGGAAACTTCCCTGGGTACTATTTTTCTACACCTTTCCCTCCTACCTCCCCCAAGCCCATTCTCAAATCTTTTATTTGAGAGCTGCAACCTCTAGCCAGGATTTCTGGGAAAAATGGGGGGGGGGGGAGTTGTCGAGGGAAGTTGCTAGTTTCAATCTAGTTTCTCTTTTTCTCACAACATCTCTCCCCGTAAACCCAATCCTGATGAGAATCTGTAAAA
Organism: Urosaurus nigricauda; assembly: GCA_034509955.1. Classification (NCBI taxonomy): domain Eukaryota; kingdom Metazoa; phylum Chordata; class Lepidosauria; order Squamata; family Phrynosomatidae; genus Urosaurus; species Urosaurus nigricauda. Next base: position 143,396,952 of record JAOEGL010000002.1, on the reverse strand, counting down.
ATGTTTCTGCTACTGTCAAACCAATCTAGCCAGGATTTGTATGAAAGGTTGGGGTGGAGGGGGAGTTATGGATCTAGTTTTTGTTTTTCCTACAATTTCCCTCGCCCCAAGCCATAAAGTTTCACAGAAATCCTGACTAGAGGCTGTGAAAAGATGTTTCAGTTTCCTCTTCCAGCTCCAGCCCCCAACATTTTCCCAGCCTCTTGTCAAGATTGGGAATTGGGAGGAGGGAAGATGTGTGGAAAACAGAAACTAGTAAGTTTACCGCACAGCCCCCAGGAACGCTCCCGGCATGGAATGAAAGGAAGCAGGATGGAAACAGAATGGGGGCTATCACACATTTTATTACATGCCGGAACACCACCAGAAGTTTCATTCTATTCCTGATCCGTCCTAGAGGAGGCGATTTTCAGGAACTGTTTAGATCAGGAACGGAATGGGAACTTCCAGCGGCAGCAACAGTGTTCTGGCATGCGATAAAATGCGTGATAGCTGCCATTGTGTTCCCATCCCGCTCCCTTTCATTCTGCACCGGTAGCATCCCTGGGGGCTGTGTGGCGAACTTATAGATCATCAGCTGCCACACCTCTGCAACTCCCTCTCTTGTATAACTTCCCTCCACAATTCCTTTCCCCCATCTTTCACAGAACTCCTGGCTAGAGGCCGCAGCTCTCAAATGAGAGCTGGCAATTTCCCCCTTCCTACTCCTCACCCCCACCCCCAGCTGGTCTGACAGCTGAAACATCTTTTCACAGCTGATGAGTGCAGGGCAATTTTGTAGAAAAACATGTCACCTTGAAAAATAGTACACTTTTCAATGAAAGCTGCACAGTTTTGGGCCAGGAAGAAGAAGAAAGTGTGTATGTGGGGGGGGGGGGGGGGAGGCCTGATAAAGATGCAGGAACTTCATGGTTTTCTTTTTTCTTTCTTCTTCTTCTTCCTGCACCTAAGTGGTTGGGAACTCTGATTTTGATCAAATTCAGGAAACTGGCAAATTCCTACCCTTAAACAGATACAGAAAGAGAGAGAGAATAACCTCTGTATCCCAGCCTTCCTTGCTCCATGTATGGCTGTAAGCCCAGAACCAGCATAGTTTCCAGCATTATTGGAGATAAAATAAATAGCCGTATTATAGTTTGTCGTGAATATTTATAAAGGGCTTCATGGGAACCTCTGAAGTAGCAAAGAAGCACTCAGTTTTGTGGAACAGAAGTCAGGGTAGAAAACATTTCCATAGATGCTCAAGTCCCATTGTATACAATGACACAGTAAAGTGGTATATAAAATAGCAAAATCAAGGTTTGCTCTCTCTCTCTCTTTAATCTGTGGATAAAGAATTCATGTATATGGAGGGCTTACTTTATATACTAATATTCTATCAAAGCCAGTTTCTGTGATTCCGAGATGTTAGAAAGGTCCTTCCTGGGCACTTCACACCATATATCCTATGAAGTAGACCTAGGCCCAAAACGCACTGAAGTTTGAGACTGTGTTAACTGCCCTGGCTCAGTGCTGAGGAATCCTGGGAGCTTTAGTTTATTGTGGCACCACAGCTCTCTGACAGAGGGTGTGTTCCCACTACAAAATAGAATTGCTGATCAACTTAAATGGCCTTCGTCCCCATTTGAAACCGGTTCCTGTCGTAATGTGATCGATTTCTGCCATGATAAAGCGAAGCAAACACACACACAAAAACAGTTTTTCCAGACACTAGTTTCTTAGCTGTTCTTTTGAAAAGAATCGATTCTGAAGAGTGGTCAATAAGTGGAAATGACAGATCTGAATCACATCATTCTGGAGGGGAGTAACTGATGGCAGAGAGCTGTTTACCATCCCTCCTCAGTTTTTGGTCGATCCACCATCCTTGAAAGCTTATTATGCTATAACTTGTTTCAATTAGTCTCAAAGGTGCTACAAGATCCCTTTGCATACATATCTTCTGTAATAAACAATGTTATTTTTCTTATCATCATTTCATAGCCTCAAACTGTCCCAATGTGGAAGGGACTGTCCATGTTACTCCTCCATCATCCAACTTTAAAGTTGCTTTAAAAAAATGTCCTGTTTTTCTCTTCTCATCATTCCATTTCCCACCTGGCCACCAGCATACCTCAACCAAATTTTAAATCCTTTTCCATCACACCGATCTTCTCACCCCACTCCTGTTGTTTCCAATCCACCCGCTCTCAATCTCTCATCCTTCCAAAAGAGCCAGACAGGTTTTTTAACCCCTTTCCAGCCCATCACCTTTGTGCTTGGCCAACAATCAGGAATACCGATAGCTGAAATTCCAAACATCTGGAGGACAAAAGTTTGGGAACCACTGATATACACTGAAGTCATATGGAAATTGGATGCAACAAGTGCTAACATGGAGAAATACATGAATATCACTGGCTATCCACAATGTTATAAACATCCTAATAATTCTTGCTGACTGCCTTCAAGTTGCCTCATGGCAACCCTGTGGATGAGACACCACCAAGAACGCTGTCCTCAACTGCTCTACATACTTCCTTCAAGCTCCTAGCAATAATAATAATAATAATAATAATAATTATTATTATTATTATTATTATTTTTATTTCTAGCCTGCCCCTCTTAAAAGCAATCGGGGCAGGTTACAGCAGGTTAAAACAGTACAGATTAAAATATCGCATCCCTTTACCCCCCCCCCTTAAAACAAAATTAAATCACAGCAGAATTAAAATAATTAGATGATCAATTAAAATAGAAGAAGAAGAACATCACAAAATTCCAAAATTCCAACTTGAAAAAATCCTGGCTGTATAAGAATAAAAGATGCAAGGAGAAGGGTGGAAAAAACTCAAGCCTGCATTTTAGAGCCAGAAGGTGTTAAACATCTTCTGGGAAGGCCTGCTGGAAGAGATGCGTCTTTTAGGGCTTTTTTAAAGCCTTCAATAGATGGAATAAGATGCATCTTGTCCAGTAGGCCATTTGACAACTTGGGGGCGGCAGCTGAGAAGGCCCTCTGGGAGGTCTGCACCAGCCTGGTCTTCATGGGCTGTAGCAGATTCCTCCCAGAGGACCGGAGTGTGGGAAGAGGCGGTCCCTCAGATAGGATGGACCCAAGCCATGAAGGGCTTTAAAGGTCAAAACCAACACCTTGTACTGTGCTCGGAAACTGATCGGCAGCCAGTGGAGAGATTTAAGCACAGGTGTTATGTGCTCTCTCCTCGATGTTCCTGTAAAAAGTCTGGCTGCCATGTTTTGCACCAATTGTAGTTTCCATGTTAAGCACAAGGGTAGCCCCAATGTAGAGTGCATTACAGAAGTCCAGATGTGAGGTTACCAGCGTGTGTATCACAGTTTCCAGGTCCCTCATCTCCAGAAAAGGGCGCAGCTGGCGTATCAGCGGAAGCTGATAGCAGGCGCTCCTGACTGTTGCATTCACCTGACTAGTCATGTGAAGCGATGGGTCAAGGAGTACCCCCAGACTGCGAACAGGGTCCTTCGAGGAGAGTGTGACTCTGTCTAGGACTGGGAGTTGTATTCCCAAGACTGGTTTTGGGCCGGTAACTGTGAGTACCTCCTTGATTAAGTCCACCTATCTGGTATGTGATGTACCACTTTTTTCTCCTACTCTCCATATTTCCAAGCATTATGGACTTTCCTACCCTCCACCCTTTCAAGTCATGCCGGCTCATTATATGGCCAAATTATGACAAATTCAAATTGGTCATCCTGGCTTCTAGGGAGAGCTCAGACATAATCGGTTCAAGAATCCATTTGTTTGTCTTCTTGACCGTCCACAGTATCCTCAGCATTCTTCTCCATCACTACCTCCCAAATGAGTTTATTTTTGCAAGCTCATTAACCCATGCTGCATGATAAGAAATATAACTATTGGAAATATCTTCTAGTGACAGATTCTTAATGTACTGGAATACTGTTGCCTTACTCTCTCTAATCTCCCTCTGAAGTTTTTTTTGTTTCACAACAGCTACTTTAAGGCAACTGACCGAATGTCCTCAGAGGACACAGGAGAATGCCCTCATGAATTGTGCCCCCTATTAATTTGTGTATATAAGGAGCTGTTTGGATTTTTCTCTAAAGACATCAGAACCATTTCCTTGCCTTTTCACTGTTGCATAAAACCTTACTTAACACAGAGCCTCCAGGACATTAAAAATGATACCATAGGCATGGACAATCTGTGACCCCCCCCCCCCCGACACTTCTGGCTTGCAAATGGTTGAAGTTTATGAGAGCTGCAGGTTAAAAGCATCTGGAAGGCTGGTTTCCTCTCTTTTGCTTTAGCAGATACTATCCAAAGCAATTAAGACTAAAAATTTATTACATCATCACATTATTTTTATCCAGTTCAAATGAAATTGTGTCCCAAACTTTAAAATAAGACTGAAATCCACTGCAAAACCAATCCTAGCAACGAGAACGAATTGCCTCTACTAAACTGCAATCTGGGTAAATGTCTCAGGTTGCTACCCTAATAGCACAAATGAAATGCGATTAACTTTGGCACCTTGGCACTCATGCTTTGTGTTATTGACAAGCCATTCATGGGACTTCCACGTGAATGAAAAGTTGCAGGAGCATGCTGAGGTGTTCTCAGGAGAGGTATTGGATGAGCACGACGTCATTTGAAAATCTTCGGAATGATTGTGCAGTTATGCTGGGAACATTCCTTTTACTCCTGCTTCTTTTCCGCATCTGATAATATCCTGTAGAGAATCAGTAGTGTGGTGTAATGGTTTAAGTGCTGGAGTAGCACTCTGAGAGTGCATCTAATGCCATTTGACACCACTTTAAGTGTTGTAACACCATCCTATGGGATCCTGTAATTTTATAAGGTGAGGTGCTGCCTCACAAAACTACAAATCCAAGAATTAGGTAGGATGGAGTCCTGGCAGTTAAAGTGGCATCAAACTGCATTATTACTATACTGTAGATGAAAGCTAGGAGTTCAGGGTTCGAATCCTTGCTCAGCCATGGAAATGCTCTGGGTGACCTTTGGCAAGTCACACTCACTCATGCTCAGAAGAAGGCAATAGCAAGCTTCTTCTGAAAATCTCTTGCAAGAAAAGCCTGTGATGGATTCGCCTTAAGGTCAGCAATAACTTGAAGGCCCACAGCAACAATCCACATAAAGTGTATTACAGTAGTCTAATCAGTGAGTCAGCAGGGAGTAGTGGTTTGAATGCTGGAGAACAATTCTGGAGACTAGGGTTCTATTCCTGCTTGGCCATAAAACCCACTGGGTGACCTTGGGCGAGTCACACACTCTCAGCCTCAAGGGAGGTCAATGGCAAACCTCCTCTGAACAAATCTTGCCAAGAAAACCCCGTGATTAGATTGCCTTTGAGTTTCTATAAGTTGGAAATGACCTGAAAGCATGCACCAACAGTAACAACAATCAGGAGGTAACTAAGGAAGGAATTTCTCTTTATTGCGAATTGAGCTAATTCGAATCCACATGAATTCGCTAGTTTAGCAAATTCAAGTGAATTCCTATTGCATTTAGAATGCGTTCAGAATGACTTCCCATTTCCCAAAAATGAACCCTCATTACCCGAAATTGCGTGAGATGCTTTTATTTGCAATAACGTAAAACCCATGATTGCATTCAGAATGACTTCCCTTTTGCCCGAAATTGCGTGAGATACTTTAATTCGCAATAACGTAAAACCCATGATTGCATTCAGATTGCCATTAGATTATACTTCCAATTTCCGACTTCTAATAAGGTCCTAAGACTTGAACCACTGCGGCCAGCTTCCCCAGGGACACATGGGACACCAGCCAAAACCTGGCAAGAATACTGTTTGCCATTGTAGCTACCGGGTCTTTCAGGAAGAATATTGGATCCGAGAGCAACCCAAGCCTACAAATCTGTTCCTTCGGAGGGAGTGCAACTCCAAGAGGAACTGCCAGTCCTTCATTGCAGTTAACACACATGTTGCAGTTAAAGCAGAGGGAAATGCTTCAGCAGTGATATCTAAGGGTGTTGAGAGGTCTCGTTCAGTAGGGGAAATACTAGCTGCTGTCAACAGCCAGTATAAACATCAAGTAGCTTAAGAGATACAAGAAACCACTTCTTCTGGCCCAGCATCATGGGAAAGCTCTGCTTGCCCAAGTAAATAACCTGAAGACAAGCCAGTTCAATGATACTCTGTTTGGAGTAAATGCTCTCAAAGTGTGTGGAACACACAGAATCCCCAAATCACTAAAACTCACTCAGAAAACAGCTACTGCTTAAATGCACTGAAAACAAAACTATAACAAGTATCACTTTTGGACTGTTAACTTACTGTCTTCCAGCCCGTGGCCTTATTAACTGGGAGACTGTAGTTATTATAGTCCTGAAAAGTAATGTTTCAGTTATTTCTTTGGAGAACACAGCAGATCCCAGATTGGGCCCAGTTTCTCTGATAAAAAAGGATCATGGCACAGGAGTTTGGGGAGACTTGTCTGCTTCTGAACTTGCTATCAGATCAGGGATAGGAATCATGTTGGCTGCATGAGATCTGGGAGGTGTCCAGTGCTGTTTTTGGGACCTTCACTGACCCTATCCAAGCTCTCAGCACCACCTGAAAATAATATTTTGATTACTAAATGCTGTGGCAGAAAAAAAAAAACCACACTATGTTCTTGTAGCTGTGTGCCTTCAAGTCATTTCCCACTTGAAGCAACCCTAAGGTGAAATAATCATGAAGTTTTCTTGACCAGATTTGTTCAGGGGGAGAAGAAACTGCCTTTGAGGCTGAGAGTATGTGTCGTGTCCAAGGTCACCCAGTGGGTTTCCATGGCTGGAAACACTATACCCCACTGGCTCTTGAAAGTGGGGAGGAGAGAAAATGCTTTTTGCCACTGCAGAGGATTATGAAGAGCATCCAAAGGAGTAATAGAGCCATTAATGTTAAAATCAGAACTTTTAAAAGTTAAATTGTAACAGGCTATAATTCCCCAAATCCTCCAGCCAGGATGATCAGAGGTCATGCTGGGAATTATAGACCAAAGAAAGAAAGGAATTTTTAATATAAGTTATGATTTAAATATGCATGAACATGTAGAAGGAGAAGGTAGTTATGATTATAAGGCAGCATAAATGTATTTTGAAGGACTGAGCTTTGATTTCTACATATAGAGTCATCCTTTGTTAGTAATTAACACCACGTGCGGACATTTTTGTTCTTTTTGGATTTGTTTCCAAGTACAAAACATTTTGTGGTGTAACATGTTTTTTGACTCTCAGCTGCTGTGAATGAAACACTAGTAGCAGCATCTTCAGGAAAGAGCCTGAATTTTCCCAAAAATTGTTGGGGAATTTTTCAACTGGAATCCAGACTTTGTTCAGTGATATCTTTTGAGAAGGGAAACGAAACAATCAGGAACCAGATTTACAGTTTGAATGGAGACACACAAGCCTACTTCTCACTTCTGTGATATCATATATCTGAACATGGCCTGGTCTGCTTCAGACTAGACATGAGGTGAGGGGAATGTCAGATGATGCAGTGTCAATGAGATTAAAGGAAACTCTAAAAGGATCTGCATTCTCCATTGATGTTTAAGCCTGGATTTTTTTCCCCCATTCAGAATGTAAAGATCTGTTAAGAAAATGTTACTGATGGTGGTGCTACCCATATGATCTACAGGGAAAAATTATGTCTTACAACTTGGCCTACAATGTGTGTGTTGTTTGCCTTCAAATTGCTTCTGACATATTGTGACCCTAAGGCAAACCGGTCTCAGGGTTTTCTTGGGAAGTGGTTTGCCATTACCATCCTCTGAGACTAAGGAGTTTATTACATGGGAGGAATTTCTCTCAATTGCGAATGGAGCCAATTCACAATTACGTGAATTCACTAGTTTAGCGAATTTACGTGAAATCTGGTTGCATTTGGAATGCATTCAGAATGACTTCCCATTTCCTGAAAATGACCCCCCCATTGCCCGAAATTGCGTGAGATACTCTAATACGCAATTACGTGAAACCCCATGATTGCGTTTGGAATGACTTCCCATTGCCCGAAATTGTGTGAGATACACTCATTTGCAATAATGTGAAACCCCATGATTGTATTTGGATTGCCATTGCATTATATCCCCAAATTCCGTCGTATGATAAACTCCTAAGAGAGTATGACCTGCTCAGAGTCATCCAGTACGTTTTCATGGCTGAGCGGAGATTTGAACCCTGATCTTCAGAGTCATAGTCCTACACTCAAACCACTGAACTACGTGCAGCTGCTCATATTTTGCCACAGGAAGAACATTCCCATTGGCAATCCATAAAAATAGCTCTGGAAGATAAGGACCCATGCTCCTCGGAACTGTTGGAGGAATAGTCCACCTTCCTGTAGTGGACCTGTTGGTGCGTACACATACACACAGACAAACATAGATTGTAAAAAAACAGAAAAAATGCAAAAGTATGTTTGATATAACGTAGAGTTTGGCCCTCATTCATTTAATATCTCTCATGAAAGCATAAAATACCTATTTGTTTGCTATGTCTGAAGCATACCCTCTAACTGTCCTGATATTGACAGTTCTTATTAATCCTTTGCAATCCATTTTTACTTTTTCTTGCTTTTCCCTGTAAGCTCATGTAAAAGCAATCTCCTGCAGCCTTTCCTAGCTTTTGTGTTCTTCTCCCTTAATAGCATTTGCTATCTTAGCCACATTGCTATTGCTTGGCTACATATGTCCTGGTTATTATATGTGAAACACTGGAATGTATGTTGAAGATTTGTACAGATTTCTCTCTCTCTGTTTCTCTCGCTTTCTCTTCTACACACACACACACACACACACACACACATTTTAATATAGATATAGATCATTTCCTCCTGCTCCCAAAAGACCGTTTTAGTTACACAGATACTCAGTTTGGAATTCGCTGTTGGTTTTTAAACGCAATTCTTCCCTACTATTTATGTCAGCTCTGCCATCAAGATCCTGGGTTATCACAACATCACAGTTGAGAAGAAAACATTATTTCCCATGGCCAGGCTCATGCATATTGTAATATTTGTGTAAAGGTTTATTTTGATTCCAGCAGTTTGTTTGGTTTTTAAAAGCCTTCTCAGACTTTTCCCCAGAGTTTTACACAACTTTCATGTAGCTCTTTAAAGAACCGTGGGATGTGTTTATATGTGTGTGGCAAATGTGAGCAATGTAGACGTACTGTGAGACAAGCACTTTGTGTGCATCTCCAGACCTGTTGTAAAGTGGTACAACTCATACTATTAAGCATTCTATTAATCATTAATCATTCATATCTATTAATATAATTAATCCATTATCTATTTATCTTTCTATTAATATCATACCCTCCAACTGTTCTGATTTGGCTGGGACAGTCCTGATTAATTCACTGTTAATTCAGCTGTTTTAAAACATTCTAGTTTCTCTCTCTTCCTCACACTTTCCCCCTTTATCCCCAGTTTACTTCAGTGCCTGCAAAATGAGTTCAAAATTGTGCCAAATTAACTCGGACAGGGCTGAATTTTGCCCTTCCCAGTAGACTCAGGCAAAAGCAAACCGCTGCAGCTTCTCCCGGCTTGTGCTCTTCCTTACTAATACCATTTGTCATCTTAACCACATTTTACCATCGCTTAGCTACATATATCCCGGTTTTAATCTATGTAATGTTGTAGTGTATGGAATAATAGTATGAAAACATGTGATGAGAGCCAGCATGGTTTAGTGATCTGAGCAATGGACTATGACTTTGGAGAACAGGGTTCAAATCCCCACTCAACTATGAAAACCCCAACTCACACCCTCTCAGCCTCAGAAGATGTTAATGGCAATCCCCCTCTCAAGAAACTTGCCAAGAAAATGCCATTATAGCTTCACCTTAGAGTCGCCATCAATTGATTTGAAGGCACAAAGCAACAACACATGTGAGATGATACAGGTTTATATCATTAAGGAAAAAAAAAAAGACTTGTTTTCCAGAACTCCTTAACAACTAGGCTAAAGAGGCATTTCAGAGAGGCCAGCCCTCTAAATGGGCAAAAAAACATATACCATCGCCAGCTTCCTGTTCAGTATGTTTATGAAAGAACCAAACACAGATAAGTTCAGAAGAAGTCAGCTACTTTTAAAACAGAATGCATTAAAATTACCCAACTAAAAGTTCTTATCATGAACCAAATCAAAACAATAACTCACTAATGCAGCCTACAACTGAGGGATTCAATACAATAGTTCATTTAGTCTTGCCCCTTTGCCAACCACATAAAGACAAAGGAGTTTATCAGACGGGAGGAATTTCTCTTTATTTCGAATGGAGCCAATTGGAGCCAATTCGAATTCACGTGAATTTGCTAGTTTAGCGAATTTATGTGAATTCCAATTGTGTTCAGAATGCTTTCAGAATGACTTCCCATTACCCGAAAATGACCTCCCATTGCCCAAAATTGCATGAGATGCTTTAATACGAAATAACGTAAAACCCATGATTGTGTTCGGAATGACTTCCATTTTTCCAGAAATTGCATGAGATACTTTAATACACAATAACGTGAAACCTCATGATTGAGTTTGGATTGCCATTAGATTATACTTCCAATTTCCAACGTCTGATAAACTTCAAAGTTTCTTTCACAATAAAAAGTTACTCCTAAAAGGGCTGGCAGCTCCTCAGTCAAGAAATTCCAACCAACCAACCAACCAACCAACCACTGAGCCTCAGGATGCATCTCCATTGCAGAATTAATGCAGTTTGACACTGCTTTAACTGCCATGGCTCAATGCTATGGAATTCTAGGCTGTGTAGTTTTATGAGATATTTAGCCTTCTCCATCAGAGAGCTCTGGTGCTACAACAAACTACAACTCCCAGGATTCTGTAGCATGGAGCCATGACAGTTAACACAGGATCAAACTGCATTAATTCTGCAGTATAGTAGCAGAGGACCAGCTCAAGAGTGGCCTATCCTTCAGATGATTCCTGTATGTGCCATTAACATAAGACTGAATCATTGGGAAAAGGTAAGAACGAACATGAATTGTGTACAAATATGAGTGTAAATTAAATTTTGGTGCTTACAGCTTCCTATCAGGGAGTGAAGTTGGGATCGTCGTCACATTCTTACACATCTAGGGCTACCAGTTTAGGATTGTCTCAGATCCTGAGATTTCTAGGCCAAAACCTGAGATGTTATTAAGTATTATGAATTAAGTACCTGAGAGCCAGCATAGTGGTTTGAGTGTTGAACTGTAAGTCTGGAGACCAGAGTTCGACTCCCAGCTCAGCCGTGAAACCCACTGGGTCACCTTGGGCAAGTCACACTCTCTCAGCCTTAGAGGAAGGCAATGGCAAACCTTCTCTGAACAAATCTTGTGAAGAAAACCCCAGGATAGGGTCGCCATAAGTCAGAAATTGCTTGAAGTCATACAACAACAAAATTACCAACCACAGTTGCTAACAGCTTGTCATTCATACACATAGTGAGAACATTTTCTTGTTTGAAAATGAAGACAGAAATTTTCAAAGAGCTATTCTCAGATTAATATGATGGGGTTATTACTTCTCACTTATTTAGTAGGATGCCATAATGTACCCTACTTGCTTCTAAGAAGATACAAGGGAAGATACAAAGCAGATGGAGAGGTGAGTCCTGGTGCCACAACAACAAGGAGAGAAAGAAGATAATTAAGTAAATATATAGACACATTCACCCCACAGATTAGTAGCAACAAATCATTTAAGACTTGAAAAATTGTAGCAAACTGCGGCTCTACTGGTTAAGATGGACTTTTTCACACAGCCCTTTCCCCTTGTGCAGAGGTCAACAAAGCTGGAGAATTTGCACCCACATCTCCCACTTGGAGAAAACCCATGAAAGCTGGAGGCTTATATGCCAACCCTACACAAATCTGGTTTTTCTTTTTAGTTCTTGTGTCACATTGAAAGACGTGTCAGAGCTGTTCTTGTTGTGTGCCTTCAAGTCATTCCTGACTTATCATGGGATTTTCTTGGCAAGATTTTTTCAGAGGGGGTTTGCCATTGTGTTCCCCTGAGGCCGAGGCTTGCCCAAGGGCGCCCATTGGGTTTCATGACTGCACTTGGAATCAAACCCTGGTCTCCAGAGTCAGAATTACCCCTATTATAAAGACTGAGCTTGAGCTCATACATACTGTATTCATACTTAAATAGCAATGCAGAGGTGTTGCACCTTTTATCCATTGTGCTAGCAGCATCCTACCATTTACACAGTGAATAGGTGGTTAATGTGAAAGCCTGTTTCATATGACAGGAGGCTGCATGTATGGTAGAAAGGAGAGGACCTCCTGATGTTCCTCCATTTCTACATCATTCCCAGCTGAAAGCCTTGCCCATGTGGCTGAGAGAGATTATGAATTACTTGCTCAAGCTCTCATAATTTCAGCTATTAGTATTTTTGTTTCCTTTTCTTATTGTGGTTCATGTGTCTTTCACTGGCGAGGAAGCAAAAAGTTAAAGACTGGCCTCGTTCCAACTACAATTTGATCTGATTCATGATTCGGTCTATGTGACCGTTGTTTCCATTTGAAATCGATTTTGATCCCTATATAATCGATCGCGTTTGTAATAAAGCAGGGCAAAACCAGAAAACACGGTTTTTCCCGACACTACCTTTCCAGCAGTCCTGTTGAAAAAAAAACATGCTGATCCGCATCTCACTAGTGGGAACCACATGGGATGTGAATCGTTTCACTCTCTGGAGCATCATATGCTGAATTTCTGCCATGCAACTACCAAAGGCCCTCAGTTTATCCTAGGGAAACAAAGTGCATTTTATCCCATGGCAAAATGGACTATTGCTTCTTGCTGCAGGGAAAGGGTTCTCTTCACACCATCTAATCTTTACACAAAAAAATCCCAGAAAATATTGTCTTTGATTCCCCCTTAATGCCGAAAGCCAGAACTTGCAAAAGCTACCCCTTTGGACTCCAGCTCCAAGTGGACATGCTGGTTTTCATTCTGGAAGTTGGAGTCCCCCCAAAAAGCAATGATTCCAATTCCGCATGAACAGTAGGGAGGGGAGTGAGCATAGGTCTGTGCTTACCTTTAATTTATAGGATATCCTGTTTACCTTTGTAGAGTCTTGGATGAGGTGGGTCGCTTCTCTAGCCACCGGAAAGGAAAGGAACAGGGAAGGGATGGAGGATGGTCTTGTTTAGCAGAAGAAGAAGAAGGCAAAAGTCCAGCACATGGGGAGATCCCAGATCAGCTCCATCTCCCCCTCCTGTCAGCATCACATCCTCCTTCCCACACTAGGCAGAGGCTGACAGTTCCCTTCCTTCCCCAGAGGCCCAGGCAGCCTCCTGGGATGGGATCCTCATTCTTTGACCTTACCGTCAAAGCCTGTAAATATTTACATCTCACTCATTCCTGATGCTCCTCAAGCAACAGTTCCCTCCATATACATATCCCTGCTGAGGAGAGCTGCACGCACACAGTCTCGCTCTGGCTCTCTGTGACTTGCTCCCTCTTTTGCTCGGCTTCTTTGAACTGGGAGCTGGAACTTGGCAGCCAAACTTACTTTCCACCAGGTCTTGTGAGCATACTGTCAGCTTTCCCTGCCTTTCTCCTTCCCTCCTGGCATTCTCCAAGCTGCGTCTCTGAGGATGGAGGCATCCACCGTGGGGCAAGCCTCTCCAAAAGGAGAGATGTGTAGCAAGAGTTGAGGATCTTGTAGTACCAGGGTCACCAGATGTCCTAATCACCAAATGACGGACATTACAAAATAAAAGCTAAAAGCAATCAATATAAATTCATTTCCTATGTGAAGTCAAAGGCTTTCACGGCTGGCATCCATAGTTTTTTGTGGGTTTGGGGAATTATGTGGCCATGTTCTAGAAGAGTTTATTCCTGATGTTTCGCCGGCACCTGTGGGTGGCATCTTCAGAGAAATTCTCTGAAAATATCAGCCACAAATGCCGGCAAAACGTCAGGAATAAACTTTTCTAGAACATGGCCACATAGCCTGAAAAACCCACAATAAACGATCATTTCATATGGTTTATTTACAGCTATGTTACATGCACAGATTTTATGATGCTTTAATTTTATTATATTTTATTATCCTGGCCTCATTGCACATAGGGGGATAGAATGTGCACAAAACAACAAATAAAATCCAGGGATTGGTATCATATTTGAAGCTTCTAAAGTTATTTTTTACCCTAGGACCAGCAGCAGAGAAGACTTGCCGAGCTCAGGGTATACAGTATTTGTTTCTCAGAGGGGAAAACGACAGCAAACATGATGCTACTCAATGGGCTTCTTAGTTCTGCTGAAAACAAAGGACATTTTGGAATTCCTCCAGAAGGTTGAAATATAGGACATGTGCTGGAAAAGGAGGGCATCTGGTCACGCTGTGTGGCACCTTTGAGACTAACTGAAAGAAAGAAGCTGAAAAAGAAAGATGCTGGTGCTTTTTTGATGATGGATCTCCTTCCATTTTGCAGCAAGGGGCAGCCTTCACAGTCTGTCTTGATACTATGCACTTCTCCTTTTTTTTCAATACCAATTTGATATCAAAAGGTATGGAGTTGAGATGGCATCCCCAGTGCAGGAAACTAGCCATGCCATATGAGGACATTCATGATCATATAAGATCTGACTGGATCAGCATGGGGGACACTCAAGAGTATATAGCCAGGAAAGATAAATCAAGTTGAATCTGCACAATCTCTTCATTGATAGGAGTGATAGTGGGTGATAGACCTGGTGTTTACAAATGAACAGAAACCCAAGTATACTTTCCTCTGGAGGAGATACTCCATTGTCCAGAGACTACACTAATTGTCCAGCCATTTAAAAGTTCCCTTCTCATCCTTCTCTCCTAGAAATTTAATTTTAATTCCAAATCTGCTCCCAGATATGTTTTGCCCTATAAATACGCCAGCCAAGGCACCACGGTCTTGCTTTAGATTCAGACAGACACTCTTGTCAGTATTTCGCTCGACTCCTTAGCTGGGCTGCCATCATTTCACAGAATCTCCTAATTGGAACCTCAGTTTCTGGAATCAGTATAGTATTACCTTCTGTTACCTGCTACCACTTTTTATATCATTAGTTCTTGAAGGTGTGTGTGTGTCCGCATGCTTTTACATGAATGGTGATCCCCTGTTGTCTATAAATAAAACTACATTTTACTAAGTAGAAAAAGATCGGCAACCAATTTTAAAATATTGGGAAGAAATTTGGGGTATAAATAAGATTTTTTTTAAAAAAAAATAGAAATGCAGTTAATAACAAGTTGGAGGCAAAAAAAAACCTCATGAAAGGAATTGTGAAATCAGTAGCTAGATAGAAGCGAAAAGGAGTAGGATGGGCATTATACTTGAAACTAGAAAAGAAAATAGGTAGGAAAGAACCATTAATTAAAATTAGTGATTACTTTTGTAATGGGTTACATTTGGAAAGAAAGAAAAGAAGTATGATTATAGTGTAAGAAAGGAAACTAGAAGAAAAAAAGGAATAGAATCTTTATAGAGTTTTTATAGGAACAGTGACAGAAGGAAGCATTATAAAGAAAAAATACTATAACAACGTAAACTTGTGTTGGAAAGTCTTACTGTAAGAACTGTATTAATAAAAAAAAATAAAAAATAAAACTACATTTGGATGCTGCATTCTGGAATTCTGTTTCTCAGATCCGGTCTTCATCCCTCTTTTAGTAGCCCAAGCGGCCCTCAGAAGCTCTGAGCTAATAAAATTCCCTTATTTGAATACTGAGCATATCGTCTCTCATAGATCCCCTGACAACCTCCCAAGGAATCCTAGGGTTCCAGGGAACCTTGGTTGAGAAACCCTGCTCTAAACAATCAGGTGATCGGTCTTTGATCGGATCTCTCGTTACTTTCTTTAAAAGCTGCTAAGGAGGGGATTGGCTAGGGAAGGGGATAGGATGGAAACATTGCATTTTGGTTGCCCTTTAAATTCAGCATACCATATCAGTTATTCACTGGCCTCTGTATTTATTCCTCATCTGTAAAATGGGGATAATAGGTGACACATCTCACAAGGCAGTTGCAGGGGTGCCCATTTTTTCCCCACCAGCACTTCTCATGTATCTTTAATAACAGCCAACCACATAATTCTAAAATATATTTATTGGTTCAGTGTATACCCTACACCTTCGGTGTCTGTCGGCATTCCCAGGATGACTAGGAATTTAGCAAGTGAACCTTTCTGAGGAAGTAGTCTTAACTCTACCAAAGCTCATGCTGCCAACTTCTTTCTTTCAGTTAGTCTCAAAGGTGCTACCAGATCTCTCTACATACTTTTTCCTTGCATGGAGAGAGTGGTGGGAAAATTCCTCCCACTGAATTTATGTGTGTTCAGTTGCTTTTATAGAAATAGGAGAAGAATCATTAAAATGCAGCATAGTGTGGTTACTATGGGGTAATTGACCAAAAGGTATAGAGCAAGGGTAAGGCACCTTCCATAATATGGAAATTTGACTTCAGTATCCATAATTATCATGATGAGTTGGGCTGATAGAAGCTGAAATCTATAATATCGAGAGGAGCAAAGGTTCCCGCCAGGTGGTATAAAAACCTTTTTTAAAAAAATTACAACTGCTACCGTGTTTCCCCGGAAATAAGACAATGTCTTATTTTTGCTCCCAAAGATGCCATAGGTCTTATTTTTAGGGGATGTCTTACTTTTCCATGAAGAAGAATTCACATTTATTGTTGAACAAAAAATGAACATTTATTATATACATACTATATATTTATATACAAAAACTTTGCTAGGTCTTACTTTTTGGGGGAGGCCTTATATTTAGCAATTCAGCAAAACCTGTACTAGGTCTTATTTTAGGGGGATGTCTTATTTCCGGGGAAACAGGGTATATAACATGATATATATTAACCAACACTCGCGTCTGCCGATACTCTGTTATGCCTGAAATTAGCAATGTTGTCTGTCAGTATCCCCATTTTGTCTCTCGGTACCAGTTCCCAATAACATCGTAGATCTATGGCCAGGAAAATTAAAGCCAGACTGCCAAGTTTTGGGAGCAAGCCACCTGACCACACAGAAACCATACACGGAACTCAAAAATCTCACATTCTCTTTTACCAAGGGCTGTTAAGCTACTTAAAAGGATTGCCTTACCCCTTTTTTTAATAGCACTCTTTATTATAGTGCAACAGAGAAAGTGAAGGCAGGGCTGGAAACACATACAGTGTGGCAGATTCATTAAGAATGTGTATGAGAAAGAGTAGGGAGAGAGAGAAAGAGAGAGATTGTTCCTCGTGGTTTCTTGTTGGTTGGAGTAGAGAACTGAGCCCAGATGGCTAAGAAACAGCAGGATGCCTGCCTGCTTTGCTGCAAGCAAGTCTGTATGTTTATACTACTGTCTGCAGATGGGCAAATCTGGAGCTGAACACTTCACACCCACCGTTTTGTGCCAAGGCTTTGCAAAACACTCATCTGCCTTTAATTCCACCTCCTTTGTAGTTGCCAAGTGAGCCCGCAATCCAGGGAAGTGGAATGTCTCATAATAAAGGGGTTTCCTTTAAAAGTGGTTGACTACTGTAGCTGCCAAGATGGATCCTATGGTGGTGGTGGTGGTAATCCTGGCCTGGCCTGTTTTAACCAATTCTCTTTGTTCTTTGCTCAGTCCATGGCCAATTCCGCATCCTGCAGTGATTGTTGCATCTGGAGCATTTTATATACTGTACATGCAGAGGACAGTATCTTCTAAAACAGCATTGTAGTGGGCACTTTTAGTCCAGTCCATAGGCTATATAGCAAAGCCTTCGACCGCACATATCACGAAAAGCTATGGGATGCGCTTCAAGAAATGGGAGTGCTACTATGGAGCTTATTGCTTAGCCACACTCAGTCGAACCTACCTTGCAGGGTTGTGGTGAAAAGAAAATGAAGTGGGAAGCAAGTACTATGTACCTTAGGGGTTTGGGAGGAAAGAATGGATGTTTATAACATACAGTAAGGTTAACATCTACTTCCCATAGAGCATTTACAGCTGCAGCCCCTCCATTGTGGAATGGCCTGCTGGAAGATGTCCGTCTTATTTCCAATTTAGATGCCTTTAAGAAGGCACTTAAGACCGATCTCTTCCGGCGGGTGTTATCTATCTGATTCTGTTTAGACTTTGAAAATGCTCCACCGTTGAGGATGATTATAGGAATATTGTTTGACTGGATATTTTTAGGCACCAAAAGGAAGGTTGTAATTCAGTGTATTTTATAGTCTATAATTGTGTATTATATTGTATTTTTAATGATGTAATCCCACTTTGACCCTTGGGAGAAGCGGGAAATACAAATAAAAATTATTGTTATTGTTATTATTCCCGATAATATTGGAATGGAGGTGTTTCAAACACTTAGCTATTTCCCCCTGTGAAATGCTAGAAGATATATTACACTTCCTCCTTCAAAGCTTTGGGAATTTCTTTTAGAGAACTCCTTGCTTCTGGTATCTTCTAGTAAGAAGATACCATTATTTTTTATTTTATTTATATTTCTCTTTTCTTCCAGGTAGCAAGATTAAGATCAGGTGGGTAATGGAAAGCAGGGCCACCCTCCACTTTCTAGAGAAGCCACTTTCATTGACTTCCCTGTCACAGTGTCACCCAGCAGGCACTCCACTGGGTAAGTAGAACGGGGTGAGATGGAAAAGAGGACCACTCCCTTGGCTCAAGCGAGAGACCAGCAATTTTCGTACCTCCCCTATCTTTCAGATGTTTCCATTCCCAGCTCTTTATAAGAAGACCAATAACAGATTTGAAGTCCAATGCTCAACCTGCTGGTTGTTGTTGTGTGCCTTCAAGTTGTTTCCAACTCATAGTGACCCTAGGGTGGTGAACCTATCATGGGGTTTTCTTGGCAAGATTTGTTCAGAGGTGGTTTGCCAATTCCTTCCCCTAAGGCTTAGAGAGTGTGATTTACCCAGCAGGTTTCATTACCAAGTGGGGAATTGAATCCTGGTCTCTAGACTTGTAGTCCAACACTTAAGACTCTATGGAGTTTATCACATGTGAGGAATTTCTCTAAATTTCGCAATAGTAATTTTTGTATTCAATACGGAATTTCGCGTGATTGCGTGAAAGTGCATCACACAATGACATGCCTAGGTTATTTCACGAAAATAAATTGCACTATAGATTCGCAATTCACGCGATTGCGCGAAAGCTTATTATACACTTTCTGTTTATTTCAAACCCAAAACAAACACATTCAAGAATATCTTATTACACCAGTGGATTTCTAAATGTGAAATTGCTCTCTTGCGCATGCCCACTTCTCAACCGATGCCATGGTGACCTCATGTACTTCCAGGTCATTGAGTTTGGGTATTTACTTGCAGTACTAGCCATTTGCTCCTTTTCACGTGAAAGCCTGCAACCAGCTGAAAGCTTCTACTTGCTGTACTTACTTCTTGCTCCTTTTCACGTGAAAGCCTGCCACCAGCTGAAAGCTTGGCCCCGCGTTCTAAGTCGCATGCACGCTGAGATGTTGGTGTGCCATGCAGGAATTCCCCATCAAAGCATCCTCCATGTTAGCCCCGCATCCTAAGTCGCATGCGCGCTGAATTGGTGTGCCATGCAGGAATTCCCCATCAAAGCATCCTCCATGTTGGCCCCGCATCCTAAGTCGCATGCGCACTGAGATGTTGGTGTGCCATGCAGGAATTCCCCATCAAAGCATCCTCCATGTTGGCCCCGCGTCCTAAGCCGCATGCGCCATGAGATGTTGGTGTGCCATGCCATGCAGGAATTCCCCATCAAAGCATCCTCCATGTTGGACCAGTGCTCAAAGCCCCATGTGCGCTGAGATGTTGGTGTGCCATGCAGGAATTCCCCATCAAAGCATGCTGCATGTTATGGGTCAGAACAGAAGACTCTCAGGACCCCTTGCCCCATGAAGTGAGTGTCATCTTGAAATCACTGTAACAGTGCCAATTCTTATCTACCCGGACAAGTGGTGCCATGCACGAATTCTATGAAATGAATGGGAACCAGGGCAGATGGGGGGTCTGTTTGGATAGCCCTTGGGGACCTCATCTTAACTGGGCAAGTGAAGGAGGCATTGCTATGGCAACTGTTGGAAGGAAGGAATCACGCAAAAAGATGAGGGTAAAGCTGGCACTAGATGAGCGTAAAAGTGCTCCCTCCTCTGGCCACCTGTTCATGCATGGCAAAACATTTTGGGGACTATAGGAAGTAAAAAGGAAAAGCCAGTGCCATGAAGGATCATGGGAATTGTAGTAAAGATGGCGAAATTGGGGATGAACAGAAATGCCTATCACACCCCAAAAAAGTGAAATGAATACGAAATTGCCAAGGAATAGGAATTGTAAGTCCGCTAGTTCACCAAATTTGCCTACGTTCTGATTGCGTTCGGACCACATTCGCACATCAAGCGAAAGCATATAATAACCTTTCACGCAATTACGTGAAAACTCCCATTTCATTTGCAAAAATCAGGAATTGCATGTAATGAGAAATCACGCAATCGTGCGAAACCCCATGATTGCGTTCAGTTTTTCAGTAAAAAATTGGTCGTGTGATAAACTCCCATGTCACACTGGTACTAATCCTAATAATAACAATAATAAAACATGTGTGGCTTCCTATAGGCTAGAGTTTTAAGTCAGCCCATGCCTCCATCCAGTGAAAGAGCAAAGTGACTAGATTGGACCTAAACAGTTATCTTCACAGCAATTGTCCCAAAGAGACAATTGCAGAAAGTAGTTGGTCCAAATTGCAGAAGTAGTTGGTCCCCAAATTGCAGAAGTAGTTGGTCCAAAACACACTGCAGAAATAATCCTATTTAAGGCTTTAAGTGCCTTGGCTCAGTGTTAAGGAATTCTGGGAACTAGTTTTGTCAGACATTTAGCACTCTCTGTTAGGGAGCTGGTCCCACTATAAACTACAATTTCCAGGATTCCCTAGCACCGAGCCAGGGCAGTTAAAGCGGTTTCAAACTGGGTTATTTCTGCAATGTGTTTTGGACCATTGTCTTCCACCTACATAACAAAAAAAAAGTGATAAATCCATACAGATACACAATGTTGTAAAAGCAAATTCAAAAGGCACAGTACAAACTGTTTACTTGTCTCTTCTCTTGTTTTTTCTCCAAGAGTTTAAACATGGCATGGGCATGGTTAGCCCATTATATCCTCACAAATATCTAGGTTACAGCCAGGCCACAGTTTGCAAGCCCTACAAAGTTACTGCGTTGTTCTCCTAAAAGCTGGAAAAGGACAGTCTCCCCTCTCATAGGCCCGAGGCAAAGACTATGGCCTTTGCAGCAAACTAGCATATTTCTCAGTGATATCAGGCAAGAGGGAATCAAAATCAAGGCATACTACCTTGTACTCTTTTGAAGAGACATCTGAAATATATTTATGTAGGCACTAAAATACAGTCGGCCCTGCACATCCATAGATTCTGCAAGCATGGATTTTGACATCCATCTCTCCCTCCTAAAAGCAAATCTGGATTTTGCCATTTTATGTAAGGACACCATTTAACAACCCCAATTGTTTGTAATGGGACTTGAGCATCCACGGAATACACGATAAAGGAAATGCTTGAGGTTTGGATGATCAGCCAGGCACAGGATTAGATTCAAGTGTCAAATTTTAGAATATTCCACAGACCGGAGATTAGTCACTCGACAGAGGATATTAAACACTTTTTAAAAGATGCTGGGGCTTGGGGTAAAAAGAACAACAACACACAATCTCAATACCTCATCTGCAAGACAACGTTACCTTCACTAGCGAGTGAAAATTAACACCCCCTTGCACCCCTGGGGTTTTTATTGTAATGATGACATAAAGCACTGACGTTTGGAAGAACGAACTTCAAAAGAAATTTCCCATCCTATTACACCGTTTGCAAGTCAACAATCTGTAAATGCTCACACCTAGGCAATCAGGTGGCAAATTTCCCGGATGGTACAGAAAGGGGACAAGAAATCCACAATTTGTATGTTTAGCAAAGCATGACGAGAATAATCGTCACATCACTAGTGCATAGTGCCTTTAACGGCAGGTAGGTCTTGACTGAGTGTGGATGGAAGGAGACAGTCATTCCCCAGAATGTGGAATAAACTTTGGGGAGCTCTACTGTTATGGAGATTTCACTTTCTTTCTGTTTTGGCATATACCTCTTCAGAAACAAAACAGAAAATATATGGAACCTATGGACTGTAAAGCAAGCAAGCAAACGTTTCTCATTAACAGGCAGTTTAATGTGCTCACATGAAAGGTGAAAATGAAAAAAAAAAATCAATACATGTACAGTGTCTGGAAGTAATGTGTGAATTCTACATGGGTCCAATATGGGAGCAGGGCTTGTTCCATGGTTCTCATCCAGAGGAAAAGTAATTGAACCCCAGGTTTAGTTCTTGGATGTGGATCTTGAAAATTGATTTGAAAACTTCCTCTGGTAGGATGTGAATAAGGCTGCGAGAATGCTGCTGAAGCTCTTGCTACCCCAAGGAATGAGGCAAGAGCACATTCTGGACTGAGGTGATCTCAGTCCATATTGGAGCCCTCTGGAAGGCTCCATTATGGCTTGATGTACATGGAATCTATGTGGTTTTCTGGGTGCCAGGGGTAAAAAGAACACAGAGCTTTCAGTGTGGAAGAGGAATCCATTGAATAAAAAGCACTATTTCGAATCTATATAGGGTCTCAATGCAGCCCTTCTCAACTTTCCCAAAATCCATCTCTCCACCCTTCTCTAGAGAGGTTCCTCCTTTGGTCCTCATTTCACTCCTGAGTGGGCCTCTTCTGTTATTCTTTTGGAAATGATTGCCCTTTCCCTCGCCTTCTCTTCCTTCTCAAAAATCTTCTGGACCAGAATCAGGATCTAAAGTGAGTTGAACAGGCAGGATAAAGCCGCTATCCTGTCATTGATCTGAACTTTTGGCAATAGGGGAGGGATGGAACAAATTGTGACCAACCATTTCCTGCCCCCGTTAGAAGTTAGGGAGAATGTAAATGCTTGTGGCGAGGTGGAGGAAGCCAACGGTCCATCATCTCTAAGAATTCTTAATCTGGATCTTCTAGGTTGGGTTTCTGTTACGGCTGCTGTGTACAGCAAAAAATGGGAGAGAAAGATGGGCTCAAAAGGCAGTGTTACTACAAAATGGCAAAAGGATGGTTCACAGTGAGAGGTACCAGCCCCAACTTAAACATGGAGAGCTGGTTAGACTAACGGTATGTGGGACACAGCATTTAATTGCTTTCACTCTCCCACAAAGGGAAAGAAAAGTCACGGATCCCTTTGTAAAAGCAGCTACAGCACCAAGACGGTCCCAGTGAGAGTGGCCAGAAAGAAGAGCAAGCAGGCTAGTAGCCTCTGAAATCAGAGTGCATCTCCGCTCAGATTATTCCGGCTTTTCTTGCGCTTTGTCTTGGCCGAAGGAGAAGAGAAGTCTAAGGATTCCAGGCGGAAAGGGCGTGGCTGGGGCATCTCCACTGACTGGGCAGGGGAAATTTGTGCCAAGCTGGACGTCAGGATAGAGGCAGTGTTGTTCATCAAAGGGGGCGAGTTATGGGAAGCTGCCAAGAGAGAAACAGAAAGAAAACACAGGGGTGCTTAGTATAACTCGGGGGGGGGGGGGGAAATCACATGGCCCTCCTCATTTTTGACTGTGACCCTCAGCATTCTTCATACTGGCTAAGGCTGACAGTTGCTGCAGTCCTACAACATTGGGAGAGGGGAGCAGAACATAATCCCATCCCTGGTCTAATTTCAACAATAACAAAAGCCTCTCTGCCTATATGAAGTTCTTCTGGGAGGAGCCAATCTTTAAGCCGTATAAAAAAGTTTTATTCAGAACTTGAATATGCGAGCAGACATGTGGGTTTTTTAAAAATTCTAAGCCAGTGTGTCATAGTAGTTTGAAGGTTGGACTATGACTCTGGAGATCAGGGTTCGATTCCCCACTTGGTCATGAAACCCGCTGGATGACCATGGGCAAATCACATGTTCTCAGCGTCAGGGGAAGGTAATGGCAAACCTCCTCTGAACAAATCTTGCCAAGAAAACCCCCTGATAGGGTCGCCATAAGTTGGAAATGACTTGAATGCTCACAATACAGTCCCTAATGCGATGAGGACTCAGAGCATGTGGCCCTCTACATTTTGTGGGACTGCAACTCCCAACCAGTCCTAGCTAGCATTCCAAATGCTGGAGGATCTTAGGAGTTGCAGTCCAACATCTGGAGAGCTCCATATGCCCCATTCTTATCTTAGTGCAGATTTTGAAATACAACAAATGATGACTGTTTTAAGGATGAGCACAGAGACTAAGACCTGACATGGAGAACTACAGCTTCATAGTATAGCTAGCCCAAAACATTTCATTGTCTACAACAGAGCTGTAAATGAAGTCACAGTGCACAGCATCTCAAGGCAGCCATGTTATTTTGGATCCTGGGGTAGAAAACACATTAAGTGCTCTTCCCCCCATCCCTATCAGTAAAATAAAGAAATGGCTTCATGCCCACCGGCACCCTGGCCCTAAGCAGGAGAAAGGGGCGAACCCTTTCTCCATTGCATCATTGGCACAGCCATCTGGAGCAGAAAGGAGATGCAAAATGAACGCCCTCCAGGTGACGTGTCCCATGCAACATGCCCACTTAGACACATCGCACAGGACACATCGTGGCAGAGCTGCACAATCATGGTGGCGCACACACGTAGTAGGGTTAGTGAACATGTGTTTGGTGTGCACTCCCTAACCCTAGTACTGTATCAGTGCCGGCACTCCGCTTCCCGGCGGTGGTACCAGGCCTTTCTTTACAAGATTTGCTCCAAGGAGGTTTGCTAATGCTTTCTTCTCTGAGACTGGGAAAGTATGATTTGTCCAAGCTCATCCAGTGGGTTTCCATAGCTGAGTGGGTAATCAAACTATGATCTCCCAGAGTCCTAGGGTGCATCTAAACTGTAGAAATAATGCAGTTAAGTGCTGCAGCTCCTTCCTATGAAATTCTGGGATTTGTACTTTTACAAGGTCTTTAGTCTTCTCTGCCAAAGCATGTTGGTGCCTCTCAAAACTACAAATCCTACGATTCTGTAGGATGGCGCCATGGCAGTTAAAGTTATGTCAAACTGAATTCTTTCTACAGTGTAAATGCACCCCTACTCCAACACTCAAACCGCTACACCATTACACTTTGCCTGAATAAAAAGTTTAAATCTGTTGTCATAAATTCACTGGTGGCGTTAGGCAAATTATTTTCTCTCACCTTCAGTGATTTCAGAAATACTGAGTCATATAATCAGGTTGCTCTAATCCAGAATGGTTAACCTTTTTTAAAAAATGTTTTATTTCCTCTCTTCCAAGCATTGCCTTAAATTGCCACATTTTCTACATTTCACATGATATACTGATATAATAATGTAATGTAATGTAATAACTAAATTCTAAACTAATTCTAATTTTAACTAGGATTAGAATTCTAGTTATAATCCCATCCCTGGTCTTTATTTAATCAAATATTTTAAAAATAATCCAGAATGGTAGGATCATAGAATCACAGAGTTGGAAGGGACCACAAGGGCCATCCAGTCCAACCCCCCTGCCATGCAGGAACTCCCAGTCAAAGCATCCCCGACAGATGGCCATCCAGCCTCTGCTTAAAGACCTCCAGGAAGGAGATCCCACTACACCCCGAGGGAGTGTGTTCCACTGTCAAACAACCCTTACTGTCAGGAAGTTCTTCCTAATGTTGAGGTGGAATCTCTTTTCCTGCAGCTTGCATCCATTGTTCCATGTTCTAGTCTTTGCAGCAGCAGAAAACAAGCTTGCTCCCTCCTTAATATGACATCCCTTCAAATATTTGAACAGGGCTATCATATCACCTCTTAACCTTCTCTTCTCCAGGTTAAACATCTCCAGTTCCCTAAGGCAGTCCTCATAGGGCATGGTTTCCAGACCCATCACAATCTCAGTTGCCCTCCTTTGGACACGCTCCAATTTCTCCACATCCTTTTTGAATTGTGGTAACTATGCAAAAGCTTGAGAGCAACAAGGTGAAATAAAATAAAATAAAATAAGTAAGTAGCAGGAAGGGGAGACCCAATATACACTGAGATCAGAAATGGGAATCCTGCAGCATTCCAGATGCTGTTGGATTGCAACTCCAACCATACTTCATCAGTGACTATGCTGGCTAGTGCTGATGGGTATTCCAGACAAACAATATTTTGATGACCATATGATTCCCACCACTGTGTTAGGAAAAAAAAAGCAGAGAACATCGGAAAGGTTTACCAAGGCTCTTCATGGTGTCAGCATTGAGAATCTGGCTTGTCCGTTTTGAGCGAAAATAGTTACTAGCAATGTTCTCACTGTCACTCTTGCTCAACATCACCTTGTAACGATCTTCTTCCTGATGGAGACACAGACAAGGTTCTTTCTTTCAGTCAGCATCAAAGGTGCTACAAGATGCCGTCGCAAAGTGATTTCCCAGACTAAAATGAAAGGTTTCTTTAAAGGGGGGGGGGGGTCTTTACAAAACATTTAGAAGTTGAATTGCCACTTCTTTCTAGAAGAGAATATTTGCTTTCTTCTTGTCAGAAACAGGCTGATTTGAGGAGTTTTGAGGGATTAAGGGAAACAAAAACCACCTTGAGTGATCGTATGTGTCCACAGGGCCCTACTTTCTCCACTCATGGCATAAAGCAATGACCAGCAAAACACACCCTCATGCCAGCAAATCAGAAGAATAATTTATAAAGTTTACACTGCGCCTTTTGTATGACTTATCCGCAGTAGGTAGGTACAGTGAAAGTACCCCTCTCCAACTTACCATGGTCACTGCATCTCCATTTTCTGATGATGAACTCTTCCTGCCTGCTTTGGTCTGTGACACTGACGACACTGCTATGAGAGAAAAGGAAATAGCAGCTCTCAGCCTCTTTGGGTTTTTATCATTTCCTTCTGGCCAATATCATGCCATCTTTTTCAGCTACTGCACAGCCTGGGGTTTTCAGTGTATGCACTTTACACAGGGCTGACCAATCTATGGCTTGCTTTTGAAAACACCTTTAGGCAGGGCTGCAGCAAATTGATGGAGCTGATCAGAGAGGAAATCTTCTGCTAGTGGAGTGAGGAGTTCCTTTACTCAAGATGAACCACTTTAGGCAGGCCTGGGGAATGTGTGGCCCTCAAAATATGTTGGATTAAAACTCCCATCAGTTCTGACCATCTCAGCCAATAGGAGGGATGATGTGGAGTCCAACACCATATGTTATTGGATCAGTGGTGGCTGATGGTTCCCATGTCAGTGGGTTGGTGAATCCGCTCTATGCCTGAGCTAGCTTTTAAGGAGTTCTCCTTTAAGCATATTCAAAACATGGAATGGATTCACCACCCCACTGACATAGGAGCAACTGGCCACTACTGATCCAATAACATATGGCGAGGCATGAACTGCCCAGCCCTGACTTAGAGCTGTCTATTCTATATGTGGTGAGGGAAGCATGGAAAGAACTAGACTTGATACCAGGATGCCTAATTAGATGGGACATCAGGCGTGTCTTTGCATTTGTGTGCAGGTTTCTTTGATTTTATTTAAATAGTAATGTAGTGGATAGATTATTATCAGAATGGAGAGAAATATTTTCCCTGTTCTGGACCTGATGAAAATCCACCTTCTGAAGATGCTATCTGCTGTGGGAGGAAATCTCCCATTACCGCTTTGAGGCCTAAACTGGTGGAGAATATAAGCATATTTTAGCTAGCTATTTCCTGGGGGAGACTTTCGAGAGGGAAATGTGGCAAATTTATGGAGGTCTTCTTACCAGATGGGAGGCTGGTCTTTTGAGTGACAGGCTCTGGGATTTTCCAGCAACCCAATTCCTCATCCCAGGTGGACTCCCGCTTGATTTTATCAAAGTTGCTATAATTACAGTCCCGCCTTATCAAGGGTTGCACTTGGTCCAGGAGCTGCTGATGGAGCAGAAGTTCCCGTTCTTGGCGCCGGATGGTGGCCAGATAATCAATCTTCTCCAGTTCAAATTCTGACTGGAGGTCTTTGATTTCGGTCTCAGCCACTCGCAACTAGGAAAGATTGAACCAGTTTGAGAGCAAGAGCTAAGTAAGGAAAACAAATTGGTAAGAGCTATACAATTTCATAATTCATGTATCCTGAAATACTCCAAAACATACTGCAGAAATAATCCAGTTTGAGACTGCTTTAACTGCCCTGGCTCAGAGCCAGGGAATCCTGAGAATTGTAGCTTACTGGGGCACCAGAGCTCTCTGAGAGAAAAGGCTAAATGTCTTACAAAACTACAGTTCCCAGAATTCCCTAGCATTGAGCCAGGGCAGTTAAAACAGTCTCAAATGGGATTATTTCTACAGTGTGTTTTGGATGTGGATGACAGGTAGCTGAATATGTGAGTTGACTGAACTGAAAATCAAAATAAACTAACCACAGAATGTTGCTATCTGCAATGGCTTGCTCATAAAGGCATGTAAAGGGATCTTGTGGCATCTTTGAGACTAACTAAAGAGAGAAGTTGGTAGCGTGAACATTCATAGATTTGAGTCTGCTTCTTCACATGCAACATCCCTTTGAATACTGATTTTCCAGACTAATACAGCTATGTCTTTGAATTCATAAAAAGTATGCTATCACTTGATGCTGCAACCTTTGGGGATAAGTTAAGTTAGGGGCTGGACAGATTGGCAGAAAGGGACGGCAAGATGCCCCTTTCTGCCCCAGATGGAGACCACAGTAACCAAATGCCGCGGCCTTCAGGAAGCCTAAAAAGAACCTGCTTGCCCATCATGATGATGTCTGCACAGTGCTGTTTGGGTGATGCGCCACACAGACATCATCATGGCGCACTCCATCTGTATGGGGGCACACCAAGATGGCACCCGGGGTGTGCAGTAGGGTTGCTGAGTGTGTAAAGCTCAGCCTCTATGCACTGCTAGTTCAGTCCCAGGCTGGAGCAAAGCACCCATCTGTACCAGCCCTTTGTCTTGCAAGACTCTAGTTTTCTTTCAAACTAGCCACCGATCACCTCATCTGCCATTTTTTTTATTCTCCCTTTTCGAGTCCAATTTTAACGTTACCAGTTATCATGGTATCTCACAGCAGTAACAGACAGAACAAAAGACAGCATGTCCAGAAACTGAAACACAAAGAGTCACGTGATCTGGCAACCCAAGTGGATGGGAGAAACAGCATTCTCACAACTGCTCTCCATGCTCTGAGATGGTCAATTATTTGTTTCATTTAAATGGCCTATATGAGAAAAAGCTGTTTTCATGGGCTTTCAGCAAAAATCACTGGAACTGTAAACACTCTCCAAAACACTGAGTATTAAAAAAGTCTTTTAATAGAGAATGAAATGTATTGGGCTATTTTAAAATGAATAAACAGTTGACTATCTTAGAGCAGGTGGAGCTTGTCTCCTTACTGTTTCCTTCTTTTAACATGATCTTCTGTATTCTCTTCACTACAGTGCTGTACAAGACCTGTTTGCTTCTGAGGGGACAAAGAATCACCTTTTCCTTCATCTTCTCCAGCATTTTGCTTTTGGCTCGCACTTCTTCTTGGATGGAATCATAGACGTTGAGCAGGACCCAGTCACTGCTGTCTTCATCTGATTTCTGTAGAAGCGCCAGCAGCTGCTTTTTTCGCTCATCCGCAATTCTCTTGCGCCGTTTATGCTTCTCCTTCAGGTCTTTGTTCTTCGCCTGTTCTCCTCCTACCATCTGTCGTTCCAGCATCTGCAACCTGAAGAAGTCAAGAGAAGGGTCTTAGTCCAAGGCCTGGGGTGGGAAACACTGGTCCTCCAAACGTTGACTCCACTGCTGGTTCATCCTCATCGTCAACTGTGCTGGCTGAGGATGATGTGAGTTGGTTTTCAATAATATCTGGAGGGCCACTGGTTTCCCACCCCTGCCCTCTTCTAAGTACAATTGTACTGAGCTTCTACCACTAGGCAAATGGATGTTAGAATCCTTGTCAGCATCAGGGCCAAATGTTAACAGATGTCCAGTGATAGAATAAAGGTTAATCGATATTATGTACTTTGATACTTTTTTGCATAACCAATCTGAGGCTAGGAAAAGATGTGAAAACTGAGAATGGAATAAGGGAGTGCATTTTCCTTTGTTGCTAAGCTGCTTTCACAATTAAACTAAATTGAACTAAACCTAGTTCCAGCACAGAACAACAGGTTTTCAAACTATTAAAGGCATTTGATTTTCTTACATAGTGATGCATACATTTTAATGGATACAAAGTAATAATAAGTTGGTTTGATTTTCTAGCTGCAGCATCCCAAAGCCTCTCCTTCAGTGTCATGTTCATCACTGACCTGGCAAGCACTTGCTGCTGGTTCACAGGCACAGGTAGATCCTCAGCCACACTGGTTCCAGGTGTCCCTGGCCGGATCAATTTCTCCATGGGCTGGCCAGTGGGAGGAGCAGGATGCTCAGCTGTATCAGATTCCTGAACATAAGAGGAAATCGGAGGTAGCCATTTTGAACAGGCATGGTATCTGGATTGATGGATATGAGGCTAATTCACAGATAATTTCCCAGAATGTAAAGCCCTATATTTTGTGAGTCTCCCAGAAGAGACTGGGAGACAAGGAAAAATAATTGGCTCATCCATTGGGCACACAGACTATAGCCTGGCACCAAGGCCTGATGGAGCTGTGTGCACCCAATGGCTTGTTACCACTGCTGGTGGTTTTGCTGCTGACATACGTCAGTCCCAGCCTGCCAGCTGTTATGCAAAGGTACTGGGAGAGGAAAGGGAGAGAAAACCTTTGCTAGGCAAACTGCAGAGTGCTTCTGTGCCCTAAACCAGCAAAGCATTTAAGCTGCTGACCTCACAATGTGCCGTTGAAATCTTGGTAAATTTAAGATGAGCCATTTTCACCACCTGTTTGTGCAGGATGTGCACTGTCACCAATATTGTAATTGATGACAGAATTCCACAGTGATAAGTTAGAGAATGTCTACTGAACTGAGCTAATGCATTTAGGGTATCAGTACTGTATACTGCATAATCCTATACATGTTGGTAAGTCTTACTGTGCTGAAGAAGCCTTACTCCCTAGTAAGTGTGTTTAGGATTAGAGACCTATGCCTGTTCAGTCAATAGCAAATATCATTAGGCTCAGTTATTAGTAAGGGTCCATGCAACTGGAGGCCACTGCACAGTCCTATGCACACTAGGGAGCAAATAATATTTACTGTAAGGCTGCAATTCTAACCCCACTTACTAAAATCACAGCTAACCACACTGGGAAAACTCCCACTAAACTCTCAGGGACTAATTTCTGAATAAGCATACATTGTACTGTATTATGAATATTTGCTTTTTAAAGGTGCAATGACTTGGTGGTATAAGCTCCTCCAAAGTTATTTTGGAGAGCTATCTGCGTTTTAAAATACTAGATTTAATCATTTGTTCTGTCAGATATAATTCAGAGAGCCAATTGTTGTCTGTTAGATTAAATTTAATCTAATAATTAAATGCCACATGGTGCACACTTAACAATCAACTTTTCTCAACTTTGATTTCAATAAAGTGATAAAGAAATTCAGAGTCAATCTAAACAAATCCTTAAAAGTAAATTTGGAACTGCTATCAGTCCTCAAATGATCTCATTACATGGGCATCTAGCTAGTATGCATAAATTGTCAGAGCCATTTCATCTTTAAACAAGGAATTTCAGAAGCAAGAGCAAGGTGCTGGGGGTTGTTTTTTGCAAATACAGTGAAGAATCATGTAGTTCCTAAAGGATTAGCCTATTTGTTGAATACTAGTTGACGAAAGGAGCTTGGCAAGATTTGCTCACCCCACTCTGGTGCTCTTTCTGTCCCTGACTCACATACCCAGACAGTCTTCATCTCCTCTTACCTGCATACCTACTCTTTCTCCCTCCCTACCCATTCAGCTGATCTTTTCCTTTCTTCACCAATACAGGTGATCTTTCTCTCACATCATTCTGCTGCTTTTTGATCCTTCTCTATCTTTATTTTCTTTCTCCCTCTATTATTTTGCTTTCTCAGGTTTTTTCCCCCCTTTGTATTGGTATTCATTCAACCTTTCATCTCTGGCCACTCTCCTCCTCCAACACTAACAAGCAGCACTGCTTTTTATTTCTCTTTCTCTTTTAAATTAGTAAACAGTTCTATTAAACTACTATCCCTCCAGCTACCCATCATCTGCAGTACAGGAATTTTAATGCTAGCCTGTTTTTACGGGCTTTTGTGAATATCAGATCATGGGTGATTCTAAACAAATATTTGGTTGCGGCACCAGTCAAAAGACCTTGTGCAGCCATTCTAGCTTTCCATCATTTTTATGGCATGAAACAAAGAGAAGAAGTGGTAGGAAAACATGAGGGTTACAAATGAACTTTCATAACATTTCAGGGCAATTGCACAATAAAAGTCTTGTCTGGAAGCACCCCAAGAAAACACACGTGAAGCAGACAGATAGCTTAATGTTTTGTTTTGGGTCATTTCTTCAAGTCATTTCTGACTTATGGCAACCCTAAAAAGAATTTATCCTGGGGTTTTCTTGGCAGGATTGGTTCAGAGAGGTTTGCCATTGCCTTCCTCTGAGGTTGAGAGAGTGTGACTTGCCCAAGGTCACCCAGTGAGTTTCCAGGGCTGCATGGGGATTTAAACTCTCATTCTCCAGAGTCTTAATCCAACTGAAACCAGTACTGCAAGCTGATTCCTCTAAAATGCTACATAAATACTATATTACTATTATTATTAAATCCAAACAATCTGCCACAGAAGCAGGACAAAATAACTCAGTGTTACTGTCAACACTTCCTATTACACGGCATGCCTATGTACTCAACAATGGCTAAGCACAATCACACCCCTTTTTGTGCCATTTTAGAACTACTTTTAATGGTCATATTCCTGCATCTATTTCACTCCTTGTATGAAGTTTATATTTCAAGGTACCTTGGCTAAAACTTCTGTTTCTTCAGCCAGGGCTGGAGATGAAAGGCCTTGGCCAGATGCATCTTCCACTGGCTGGCTGGTTTCTAAAGAAAACAAAAAGAAATTATGGTAAATGAAGAGGTTTTTATCACAAGGCCTCCTAAGTCTGAGACATATAGTTGTTTTTAAAGATATTAAAAGGTTTTTGAGAGTGGTTTTGCATGGTATGAAGTGATATATTTACTTACTTACCCATACAATTTATATCTGGTCTTTCTAAAAAAAAAAACACCTCAGAATAGCTTTCCATAGAAGAGCTACAAAAATAATAGCATAGAAATAAATGATACAGCCGCAATTACAGCAAAATTGATTGCCTTTATCACACAAGGTTATAAAAGTGGAATTTTAACAAGATAAAAGCCTCGTAGGCCAGTACTCATAATATGACGTTGTGTCCATCCTGCTGCTGTCTTGTATTTCATTGGTTACTGTAGTGCACCTTTTCATTAATGGGCAAAACCCATCAATAGGTTCTCAACTGGCTGCTATTCCATGACTGCCTTTGTGCAATAGGTCCCTTCCTCTGCAGTTCCACTTCTCAGACAGTCATATGGTCTGAGTGGACAGGATTCTGCTCCCCGTCCCCTTGAAATGAACATGGCTGCCAACACCATGCTGAAGCCATCTGCTGTGTGCTCATTCACACAGCAGTCAAATTTGGGAGGCAGTTGGAAGCTGCAGTCACTTGTTTCCCCGCTTCCTCTCGGAAGGCGGATTTAATATATAGATCATATAACTATGGATTGCCAGAGTGCTATTGTGGGGGAAAGTGTGATAAGAAATTATGCCAAGCAAGTATGCTGCCGCTCTTAAACTAGAATGATTGTGATGGGGTGACAGGCTGGTGTGATAAAGTCCTAAAACTGAAACAATGAGGAGCATCAGTAAACCAATTTTTCTATTGGACTAGTAAATAAGTGAGGTATGCACAACTGAGTTTTTATCTCTTGAAACTAAAACAAAAGCAAAAAACTACACTCTGGAAGCTGTGCCCATTCCACAATGCAGGCAGGGATTGGGCATGAAGAGAAAAGATGTTTATCTTCTCCCCACAATTCCCCTCATTTAAAAAAAAAAATCATTCCCCAAATTAGCTACTTGTGGCAGAAGGGTCATATGTGTTGAGGAATTTCTTTAGATATTCTGGTCACAAGTCCAGTCCAATCTGGCAACATGAATGGATCTTGGAAGCAAATTAGAAACAAATGACACTGGTAATAGAGGAGCAGGAGGAAATGTGAACTGACTGAAGCCTCTGAGCTTGTTACTGAACCTTAGTCAGAATGCCAGCAGCCACTTTTTGAACTAATTGAAGCTTCTGGTCTTATTTTCACAGACAGCAATACAATAATCTAGATTATTGTAATCTAGATTACAATAATCTAATTGTACATCTAATTGAAGGTAGCCAGAGCATGGGTGATCAAGGACAAGTCCAGTTTCCCCATGTAAAAGAGCCATCAGTATAATATATGAATCAAAACTGATCTAAACTACCTGTCGTGAATACTGCTACTTTGTTAACCAGAAACAAGGCCAGATTCAGGATTAATCTATATCCAGAGTAATCCTAAATCTGGCCCTGTTTCTGCTTACCCAAATAGCAGTAGTGACAGGTAGTTTTGATTCATATATTATATCTGGGTATAGAGTAATCCTATACACAGCTGATTCAGGAAGAGTGCATCCCAAATTAACACCCAATTATCTTGTCTGGATTAATTTTAAATCGTTCATTCACATTCACTTCAAACCTTTTGGAATTCACCAGTTCAGGTCTTCTAATGCCTCCTCTGGGTTAGAAGATGGAAATTAAACACAGAGTTGGATATCATTTATATGCTAATGACCCTTTTTCACCACAAACCTCTGGATGACCCCGTATCGACCATTTCATAGATGTACAACAACATGACAAAGCCAGTGTGATGTAACTATGATTCTGGAGAACAGGGTTCAAATTCTAAACTCACTGCACGAGCTTGGGCAGGTCACACTCTCTCAACCTCAGGGTGAGGCATGGAAAAATACCTCTGAAGAAACTTGCCAAGAAAACCCGTTGTTGTTATGTGCCTTCAAGTCATTTCCAATTTATGGTGAGACTAAAGCAAACCTATCACGGGGTTTTCTAAGCAAGTTTCTCCAGAGGGAGTTGCCACTGCCATCCTCTGAGGCTGAGAGAGCGTGACTTGCCCAATGTCATCCAGTGGATTTATATGGCTAAGCCAGGATTCGCTACACCATGTGGGCTCACCTTAGCCATAAGTCAGAAATGACTTGAAGGTACACAACAACAACAAAACAACATGAGAGAGAAGATTGTACCTGGCAGAACACTGACAATCAAAAGTGCAGCGAATGTTTTGGACTTCAGCTACCAAAAGCCCCAGCTAGCAAGGGGGCCAGGAAAGGATTATATGAACTATACACTAAAATGTCTGGGAGACTAAAAATCCTCCATCCCTGCCCCAGACCAAAGGACCAGGTCCAGGACATAGAACATAGAGCAGAAGTCTCCCTGGGGAGCCTACTGGGATCTACTCACCAAGGAGCATGAAAGCTTTTTTAAAATTATAGTTCCAAATGCTATCTCTATTAGATGTCCCACAGTGACTTTGCATTCAGTCTCCTAGGTTGAATCCTTTACTCTGACACTGTTTACTATTCTGCACAATTTTCAGAGAGAATCAGTGAAGGACAAAGATGCCTTAGTTGCCGACTGCTGTAAATGTTACAGGGCAATAATCTCCAGCATCTGAGATTTCATAAGGCATGAGAACCTCAGGATTTTAATCTCTGAGCCCAGGGCCATTATCTGTGCCAATATTCTACATTTGCAAATAGGAATCCTGGCTCAAATTATCTTTCTGATGAAATCCAATGGTTCTTTTTCAGAACTGCTCCACTCCTACCTGCTTCCCTCTTGAGCTTCACTTCTAAATTGTGGAATTTCTGCTCATATGCATTCCTCAAAGCACTGATGTCTTCCTCAAGCCGGACACGAGATTCTTGTTCTGCTTCATAGTCAGCCTTTAGCTGCGCCAGAAGCTCTTCATACTCCTGGAAAGGTGAAGAAAATCAGCAAAGACTACTCAGCATAGCCCATGTACCAACTTCAGGTCATGTTTTCATCATTTGAGTGATTTTATTCATTCATTCATTTAGGCAGTGGAATTTTGCTCTGAAGTATTCAAGATAATTTTTAAACCCTCAGATTTTGTAAAACTCCAAGCTTAAGTCAACCTTAACAGCTAAATTAATTATAATGATGTAAGGAGGAATCAAGTCAGGTGTGGAAAATATGTGGCCCACTAGATGTTGCTGAACTGCAACTCCCATCAACCATAGGGTACACAATAAATGCCAAGAGTTAATGGGAACTTTAGTCAACATGCTCCAAAGGGGATCACAAGTTTTTCGCCTGTGTATCAAGCAGCAATTTTCAGTTAAAGCAAGAAAACAGATGCTCACATTTCAAGGGACATAGTGGGGAAAATTAGGATCATCCAGGACTGGGGGTTGGGTCAGACTTCCAGTAATATGTTATACCAGTATTCTGATTAGGGTTTAGTAGATCAGCTCACACAGACCAAAGATGGCCAGCAATATTTTAAATAGGTCAATAAGCCAGATGATTGAAGCTGAACATTTTCTGTGGTGATGCCTTTCTTTGGAATGTCTTCACCAAGTAAGTCCATTTGGCATTGTCACTCATCTTTTCCATTCCATATTTTGTTCTTAGAAATTTCTGTCTTTGTGGGTATTTTCCAAATGGTCTTTTTTAAAAGAAAGAAAGAAAGAAAGCTGGAGGTATTGGGCAGGAGTCCCATGGCTCAGCTACCTAATAGTTACTGGATTTTGTAATAATTTAAGATCAATTTGTAGGCCTGTGTCAAGAATAACAACAACTACTTCTACTGTACTACTATCCCACCTTTTTTCTAGTTTGTGACGCAAGGTTAAAGCGAAAACTTAGTTAAAGACAAAAACATAAAGATTAACAGCATACAAAAGTTAAAAAGTAATTAAATGATCACAAAATCTGAAACCAGTTAAAACAAATTAGAAAAACAAATAAAAGTCCAGCACATTATACAAGCCTTGTTTCCCCTGAAAATCAGTTCTCAAAGGCTTGCAAAGTCAAAAGGGTATACAGTAAACTCCATTCCCAAACACAGTGCCACATGGTGTAGTTGACTTACTTCTCGGATTTGTTGTTTCTCTTTCTCGCTATCTGTTTGGGATTCCAGAGAAGGTTCTGCCTTCATCTCAGGCTGAGCAGCTTCAGAAGGTAGCAGATGAGACAATTCTACCAAGGCAGGAAAGAAAAAAGCCTAATATAGAAGGACTGCTGCAGTGACAGGGTGACAGGGAAACTGGTCCTGGCAGCCAAGCTGAGATGCTAACCCTTTCCCAATAAACCAAAGGATCCAATTTTCAAATGGTATGATACATTACATATTTATTTCTAGGCACTCGTTTATTGTATTGCGTTTTATGTTAGTTACCTAACTGTGGGAAATGTGTGATTAAGTTGTTGTATGTGACCCCTCCCCACCCCATGAATATCCATTCTGGAGAAATGACTATTTTCTAGCCCTTAGACTATAATACTGAATTTCTGTGGATGCTGATGATATCAACACAGCTCAGCAATGCAATTCTTACTCATGTTCTTATGCAACTCTTAGTTATGTTGTGCCATAAGCACTATTTCATTTTACTTTACAATAGTTTAAAAAAATATTTAGATGCTGAAGAGAAAGAGTAGCAGCAAAACTGAATTTCTGGCTGAAATACCAA
Source organism: Urosaurus nigricauda (assembly GCA_034509955.1). NCBI lineage: Eukaryota > Metazoa > Chordata > Lepidosauria > Squamata > Phrynosomatidae > Urosaurus > Urosaurus nigricauda. The sequence goes on along the minus strand of JAOEGL010000002.1, from coordinate 143,359,154 downwards.
GAGGAAAAAACTCCACGAACTGTACTAATATGGGGAGGGGGTCCATGGCCTTTGCCATGAAGGAGGATATGAGAAGGGGAAATCTAACCCCTTCCTCTCATTTTTAGCTTCTTATCACTGCTGTAGGAACAGCTTACAATTCCCAAAGGAGAACATATGCATGGTATCAAGTGAACATCAAAGAATAAAAGAGTAACAAAAGAAGAAGAATCAAAGAGCGTGCAAAGATCTGAGCAATGAATTTAAGTTCTTCAAAGTGACTCTATCTCCTGCAATGTAGTGCCTTCCAATTGTGTTGAACTACAACCCCATGCTAGCAGGAAGCATTGGAAGCTGTAGTCCATTACTCTAGGAGGATGCCAACTTAGGGAAGGCTGCTCTAATCCTTTTGTACTGACCCTACAAGTTACTAGTATAGTGACCAAGGAAGGGGAAACTCCTCTGTCCTTAGAAGATGAAGAAGTTCTCAGTATTATTACTGATACAACCTTCCCCCAGCAAGGCAGAGAACATGAGCAACTGTTCTCCTACCTTGCAAGTTGCTGATATTCATCTGCTGTGCCAAGATTGCTCTTAGCTTCTTGATCTCCTCCTGGTACTCCCTCAACAGAGCATCCTTGGGGTCCTCATTGATGCGGGGCTTGTTCCGGATGTTCTTGGCTCGGTGGGCATAGCGCAAGGTGCTGAGAGACTCATCATAATTGTTGTCAGCAGGAGACAGGCAGGCAACCATGAGTGTCTTTGTGTTGCCTCCAAGTGAGTCCTGCAGCACCCGGGTCAGTTTGGAGTCTCGGTAGGGGACATGCCTGCACCGCCCCTCTGATAGGGCCGAGATGACATTGCCCAGTGCTGAGAGAGACAGGTTGATTTTGGTGGCTTCTTTGAGGCGCTCACCAACAGCACCAGTTTTAGACTGCCTCTCGCTCCCAGCCAGGTCCACCAGGTTAAGCTTTGCAGCCCTGAGGTGATCTTCTCCTCTCTCATCTGTAAAGGAAGAATGAATTTGGACTGGGATGAAAAGGAAGGCAGCTCTTTGACCAGCCAGAGCAAACTTCCCCTCCAGGTGTACTGGATGATGGATGATATAAGTTGTAGTAAAACTTATGTGGAGTGAATGAGTTAGGGAAAATCTGCACTTAACTACATCAGTACTTAGTACTACGTATTTCCCAACAATGAGAAAGTGAAGCTGTGCATATTTCCGTTTTGTTCTCTCCAAAAGATGGTAAAGGGACACTGAATTCCCCCACTCCACAAAAGTGAGAAAGCATCCTAGATGGAACACTCACCATTAAAAATAAATCATTCAAATCATCCCCTCCAACAGCTCATTCAACAAAAGTCATGTCAACCTGGATTTTTTCTGCAGTGTGGCTATAGCCATAGACTGCATTGTTTTGATCTTGCAGCTCTTCCTTCTGTTCTCATGTGTTTATTAAAATCACACAAGCCTCTGTCCCATCACATCCAGCCCAATCCTATTCTGCTTTTACCTACAGCGTAGATCTCCATGTTTATGGTGAAGATGGAGTGGGATCGGGAAGAGTCTTTGTTCATCAGGGTGTAGCCCACAGCACGGTTTTTCCAACCTGTCTCCATGATGTGCTCGCACTGGGCAATGCTGTGCACTGTATGTAGCGAGAGGCCCTTCACATAGACTCCTTTCTCTGGGTGTTCCTTCAGCTGCAAGGGAGACCACAACAGCAAGAGAATTACAGGAATCAGTGAAAGAAAAATTTGAACTAGGAAAGGATGACCAGGGCTGCATCCACACTGCAGAAATAATCCAGTTTGACACCACTTTAACTGCCATGACTCAGAGCTATGGAATCCTGGGGATTATAGTTTATTGTGGCACTAGAGCTCTCTGATAGCAAAGGCTAAATGTCCAACAAAACTGCACTTCCCAGAATTCCATAGCATTGATCCATGGCAGTTAAAGTGGTGTCAAACTTGGTTAATTTCTGTAGTGTAGATGCAGCACAAAAGACTTAAAAGGCTATTTTTGAAGAATAAAGCTTTCATATATAGGCAGTGGCACTTTACCACTAGCCTTGGTTTCTGCTAATGAGCAGCCCCAAACGACAAATACTACAGAGTTGTTGGAAATGTATTAGGTATGTAAATCTCTGACCACCAGGTGCCATCCCTTTCTAGAGAAGACTCTATCCCTGGCCTATGAGCAAAATATTTAGCTCTCATTCTTCACCCCTGAATCTCAGAATTTAAAGCTCTACTAACACAACAGCCTCAAATGATAATACCAGGCATCCTGATACTGAATATTTGCATCAAAAGGAAGGAGGGTGCCTAGGAGACAAGTTAGAAAGGGAACCTCCAACATGAGGGCCTAGGAAGAATAAAAGATTTTTGTGGGGATGCTGATGTGGCATGTAGGGGGATGGACATCTCACAGTGAGTTCCAACTGCTGGCTTTAAATTACTAATCATATTTTCTTTGTATAACTGTAGCATTGTTCACTGGGCTCATAATAAACTGTCAGAGTTTTGATTTCTGGAATTTGGGGTTGTTGGGTTTGGGGTTTTTGTTTTTACTTTGGACTAACATCCTTCTGGCAAGTGTGGGGTCCTTACCTCAAGTTTTTGTTTGGTGTTGGAACCAAGGAGGTCTCGAATATCTTCATTATAGATCTCCAAGTAAGATGCCCTCACCAAGAATTTGGTGTTTTCTGCACACTGAAAAAACAAAAATAAAATATGAAAAACAATCGAGATTTCTAAGCCTTCCAGACTGAATTATTTCTAGCAGAATTGTCTCAGAGGGACATTTTTCTGCATCTAATACACATTTGGACATAATTTTCATTGACTCAGTGCCTGTTTCTAGTCAGTCTGCACCACTTCATATTGCAACTAAAGTATCAGATAATTGAATGAACACACAAAAAATCAACACCAAAATTCCTATACTGTACTGGGAAAGTTAGTATGTGAGGGAGAATGTTTATTGACATGTATACCCTTCCTTCAACCAGATTAATACATCAACATACTAACTTCTTGCCTAGCATTCTCTGTATGATGCTACTTTACTCCATGAAGGGATTAATATTTTCCCATTTGGAGCATTTTGTTTCAACATTCAGACTTCCTTTGTGTCATCTAAATCTTCCAAAGTCTAGACCAAGGGTTCCTAACCCTTTTGACTCATGGAGCCCTTTTTAGAGTCAATTTCTATGGCAGAACCCCTAAGAGGCCTATCCTATGTCTTACAAGTTAATGGTTTTCTTATTTTGATTCTACTTTTTGTTTCTTATTATTTAATTTCATTCCATTTTTATTTATTTCGTTTTCTTTCTGTTAGTGAAAATATCCGTAAACTTCTTAACTGTCTCCCTTTCGCTCTCACATTGCTATTGCATTGTATGTTTATATCACTATTTATAGTCACTGTACACTTCCTTGGTATCCATCTATATACACAGTTTATACAGTGTTGAAATAAATAAATAATATAGAAGCAAGGCATAGAGATCGTAGCCTATGATAACAACTCCATGTGATTGTACAGAGAATTTTTTCACCTTGCACCCCAAAGGCAATAATACAATATTATATTTCTTCGCAGAACCAAAGCACCATCTACAGGAAATAAAACACTAGACTAAAATTGTCTACATCACCCCATTTTCCAGGGAGGCGAAGGGGGGCATGCCCCAAACCTCCAGCCTCACTGGTGGGGTTGCTAACTGTTTTTCAGCTCACTTTACACTCCATTTCATTTCACCTCCTTGGTGTCACTGTACAAACAACACAGTCAAACTATGACTTGGCTATCAAGAATATGCTGTGGAGAAGGTTTTCCTCCCTATTCCTACTCATTCTGAAGTGATTCTCTTCTCTATCCCTGGGCTTGTGGTAAATATCTAATTTGAGCAAAGCATTGTTACTGCTATTCAGAACAACCTGGATCTCAAAGAAAGTACAGTCGCCCTCCATTTTTGCGGATTTCAAATCTGTGTTCCTTGCCCATTTATGGGTGGCAAATGGAGGGGGACAAAATGGGGTGCACACCACCATTCAAGCCAATAGGGCTTGAGTACCAGCGATTTTCAGTTTTCACAGGGGGGGCACATATCCCCTGAAAAACAGAAGGGCTACTGTATCTTTTTGCGTTGCTAATGGGATTTAAATTTTATTTTCTGGACCTTAAGATGTTTTGTTTCCCAGTACCTGCATGGCCAGAATGAAGCATGGCTTGCTTGCATGGCTATAATCCCATACCATCTTAACTCAGAACAGCAAAACCAACATCTTCACAAAATGCAGGCCTATGACTAGCATCATCATACATTGTGCCCATGCCAACTGTGGACTTGCCATCTGCAGATCTGAGCTTCTGCAGACAGCAAGCCCCAGCTTTTTCAATGGGCATGCATGCATGCGGCTGTACATAAATGCACAAGCATGCACTCACCTGTTGAAAAGAACAGGACTTAAGGTCTCATATCTTTTGCTATCTGCAGGAAGGTTTGGAACAGATCCTCCCGTGGATACTATTTTTTTTCCTCCTGTATGATTTCTAACACCTTTGCTTGATGAAGAAGCCAGTAGAGCTTTGAAAGCTTGCATCATGTATTTTGTGCCTTTTGGATGTCTGAATAAAGGTATCACTATTTTGTGGATTTTTGATGTTATTGTACTTTGCTATATGGCCAACATGGATACCCTAGATGTGTTTACTTTGCATAATTTGCTTCCAGACCATAATCAACTCATCCAGTATTTTGAAGTATGGTTTCAGATTTCCTCCAGATGGAAGCAAATGATATTGATCTATTTATTCCTTCATAGCATTTATATTGTGTCTTGCTCCCAATGAGGCTTTCCCCCTTCCTCATAATAATACTGTAAGGCAGGTCATGCTAAGAGATAACAACCAGCTCAAAGCCACTAGCAAGCTTTACAGTTCAGCAGGACTTGAATCTGGATCTCCTAATCCAAGACCGTAAGCTAGACACTGCACTAGTGCTCCAGACATAGGGGGGAAAGGGCTATGGGCTCCTCTAATATTTTTTGCTGGCATTCCTAATTAATGTTTTAAGAAATCTTGGGGTAGACTATGATTCAGCTAAAATTGGCAAGGCATCAACAGGTGGTTTGTGGGAAGGGGATTCTGATCCCTCTGTTTTCCCTTTACGTAAGTGAAACACAACACTCTAAGCAATTATGGTCACCACAAATGAGGACGAGGTGACCAGAGTCAGCATTGCTGAAGGGGCGGTGAGAACATATCAGCCCAGAATACATTTCAAACAGCCAGACCATGGTTTAGTCATCATGGCCATACTAGGCTGGAAGGAAGTTGAGAATGCAAAACTCAGAATATCTAGTTGAATGAACAATCTACAAATGGTTTTTGTGCAATTTCATCAACTGCATACCTGCACACTCTCAAATAAGTGTTCAAAGGCTCGGGGAATGATGCCCTTCTGGGAAGATGGCTCCAGAATCCCTTGCATGGTAAAGGATTTCCCACTGCCTGTCTGCCCATAGGCAAAGATGGTACCATTGAAGCCTTCTGTAACACCCTGGAAAATTTAAACAAACAAACAAAATAAGAATAATACCCATTATATTGGTTTCCAGCTAAGCTTCTATCACAAATTCAAAAAAAGCAACCAGGCTGAAATTTCCAACAGCTTCAATTAAGCTCTGTCTGTATATTTTACTAAAACACGCATGACATACACAGTTTTCCAGTGACGGAAAGATTTAGGGGTGCAGTGGTTACCTGGGTTTAGTGTGTTGTGTTAAGAGGTCAAAGAAAGACAATGGGGATTTGGATATTTACGTTTATTTATGAATATACAGGTAGAGACACAATTTATGCCACAGAAGGAAAATATTTGGCTCTCTATTGCTCTCCATGCCATTCCGGGAGGACCAAAGATTTCCAACCCCTCACATAGAGACTCCCATAGACATTACACTTGACATCTCCCATAACAGTTTAGGGAAACAGGCTGCCTGCTCTTTCAGAGTTCAAGTTCAGTTCTATTGTGGCCTCTTTTCTCTTTAAGTGCCATTTCTTATCATAAACCCATAGAATACAATGTCCTCAGATAGAAAGAGGAAGAAAGAACTATCCTACACAGACCTTTGCTGGCCATTGATCAGCACAGCCAGTAAGAGTCATCAGCTAACTAAAAGGGAACCTGCTAGACTCAATTTGTTGAACTGGATAGACCATGTCAACAGTCTGTGCTGAAAATCATAGAAACACAGAATTTAGAAGGAACCCAGCTCAACCAACAATGCCAACAAGGGCAAAGGGAAATGCAGGGACAGTGACAACACATAAGTGCCAATAACGCAAGTGCCCTGGGAACAGCTTTTCACACCCATGACATTGTGTGATTGGCAGTTAATTCACAGATTTCTCCCATGAATGAAAAGGGGTGGCTCGGGGACGGGACAGCTATGGGTGGCAAGTGGCATTGTGCGACCAGCATCGCTGATGCTGCTTCCTTCCTGGGGAAATTGCAGTTTAAAAGCTATGTGCAATAACGCTCCTAGACTCTTCTGCCCAAAAGTCCTCACTGATTTTAAAATTCGTGGATTTGCCTTGTAGTCAACCACTTTCCAAGGGCGCATAAAGCACCCTGACCCAAGCACATGCACTCCTTGGATTACTGTGACATTTATAACTTCTTGTTGTTACTAGCTGTACAGTCAGCTTCGACTTACAGTGACCCTATGAATGAGATACCTCTAACATTCCCAAGCTATCAACAGGCCTGCTCAGGTCTTGCAAGCTCAAGGCTGTGGCTTCCGTGACTGAATCATTCCACTTGTAATAAAGATGAATCTATTGAGTGGCAACACTAATAGTGGGAGATGACACTGGTGGATGTTTTAGTGGCACTGTATCTTACTCTTGTTATTACTAGAGTGGGCCCTTGGTATCCACTGGGGTTTGGTTCCAGGACCCCCTGTGGATACCAAAATCCGTGGATGCTTAAGTACCATTAAATACAATGGCAAAATAAAATAGTGTCCCTTATATAAAATGGCAACATCAAGGTTTCCTTATTGGAATTTATATTTTTTTAATATTTTCAAGTCCTGGATGCTTAAATCTGTGGATAAACAATCCAAGGATACAATGAGCTAACGGTATATAAAAGGCAGCAGTAGTAAAACACTTCTCAAAATCTCTGAGGCCCCATTCATACTACAAAAATAATCCAGGATGAATCTGGGTTGAATCCTTCTTGTTCCCACATGTCCCGAATGCACTAGAGGCACTTTTGGAGGAGGCTGGCAAAAAAACCCACTTTACCCAAAATATCTGATACTGGTTTTTTCCCCCCTACTTTTCCTGGAAGATCCACATTGACCCGCATCGTTGGCAGTGTGAATAAGCTTCCAGATTGATTCGGATTGCTCTGTATCGTTCAAAGAAAGGGAGGCGGCTCCATTTTATCGTGAAACGATGGCATGTGTGAATAACGAAGGGATTCGAATTACTCAAAGAGATTTGCAAACCCAAAACAAAATTGGAACAACAAACCCGATATGCATCAGTGCGGCGATCCACATCTTCTCAGGACAAAAAAAAAAAGAGCGTGCATGCCCCCTGGGATGATAATGCTGAATGAAGAGGAAGGCAGTAGGTAAAGAAAAAAGACGCTTATAACATTTATAAATTTGGAAACGATCTCCAGTACCTACAGTCGGTTACACTCACCTCTACGAGCGGGTAAGCGATTTCATTATAGATCTCCTCTGTGTTCTGGTCCATGTAATAAGCCCCATCGAAGGTGAACTGCTTTGGTGGGTCCTCAGAGGCGAAAGGGTTCTGGATGAAGCACTGGCCACGGGTGCTGTCCATGTTGACCACGACCTTGCAGCCAAGCTGCTTCTCGCGTTCGTTCAGAGGTCGGCAACGCACAATCACTTTCACCGCCTCTGAGGCCATGGTCCAGACCCATGCACTTGTGGCTGGCACAACTGGCTGGCAGGGCAAGACTAAGGAGAGATTGGCAGCACAGCAGCAAGGAGAGCTCCTGCTTACTCCTCTGAGGAACAAGAGGAAATGACGTACAATACCAACCTAAGGAATAGGCTGTGGTTTGCCTGGCAGCAAAACGGTTCGTGATGGGTAAGATCAGTGCAGGGGATGTGTGGCCCTAACAAGGCAGTATAGTGACCTTAAATATGTTGTCCTAGCAGGATTGGTGGTGAGTTTTCCGGGAAGAGGTGAGGCAGTGGTGTACAAGAGCAAAAACTGGAACAAAAACTAGCTTCTCCTTTGGTCTTGCTTTGGCAGGGCAACGGTGAGTAGTAAATAGGTTAGATTGCAGAGGTTTCCTCTGCACAACGAGGAAGAAGTGTACACTGGGCATGCGGTTATGACCTCACAAAGAGCCTAAGAAACACAGAATACTGGGATTATAAACCGAGGCCTATAAATGTGGGGGGGAAATGGGCACAGAGGAAGCAATCCCTGCTTGGTTCATCCAAAGGCTGGGTGCTGTGGCAGTAAAACGGGGGCTCGGCTTATTGGGTTCTTCACAGCTACAACTAAAGTAGAACCCCCCCCCCCCCCCCAAATCACCTTAACCAAGACCATCTAGAGATGGGCCTCCAAGCAGCACTATTATGCAGCCCACAGAGAGGCCTCAGTAGTATGAGGGGCAGTAAAATGTGGGCGCACAGAGACTTAAGGGGGGAGGCAAAATGACGGCAGGAAATAACGGGCTTTCTAGTATATAAGAACCAAGCTTTCTGCTCCAGAACAAGGGGGGTGAAGGCTATAATAAAAGGAGGGTAAGAAGATGCTTTCAAGGGTATCTCACTGACCAGGTTGAACTTGGCACAGGAGACCCAGCTCCTCCAAACACCACACCAGTTGTAGGAACAAACTGGCACAAAAACAAAAGAGGGGGTGTTTCAAAGGGCACTAAGAAGGAAGGCCAATCCTTAGTCCTCACCCAAGCCTTTGCTGCAGGAACAAACTGGCACAGGAAGAAAAAAGGGGGGTGATTGAAAGGGGGTCAGTGAGCCTGGCACTAGGAAAGTGGGTGCAGTCCTCATCCAAGCCTTGCCAAAAGGAGGGCTACAAAAGGAAAGGGCAGAAGGAAAGGTGGAGGGAGACCTGAGGGTGCCTCTGAGGGCAAGGAGCGCCTGGCAGTATCTGCTGCTCTTGGGGAAGGAAGGAAGGAAGGAAGGAAAAGGAAGGGAGGGAGGGAGAAGGAGGGAAGAGAGGAAGGAAGGAGGAAGGTAAAGAGAAGAAAGGAAGGGAAAAGAAGGAAGGACAGAAGGGGAAGGGAGGAAGGAAGGAAGAAAGGGAAAAGGAAGGAAGGAAGGAGGAAAAAGAAGGGAGGGAGGGAAAGGGAAGGAAGGGGAAATGGAAAGAAGGAAATAAAAGGGAGGGAGAGAAAGAGAAGGAAGGGAGGGAGGGAGGGAGGGAGGGAGGGAGGATGGAAAGAAGGAAAAGGAAGGAAGGAAGGAGAAAAAAGAAGGGAGGGAGGGAAAGGGAAGGAAGGAAAAATGGAAAGAAGGAAATAAAAGGGAGGGAGGGAGAGAGGGAAAGGGAAGGAAGGAAGGAAGGAAGGAAGGGTATTGCCAGGTAAAAAGGACTCTTGGTGTCACCAGGAGGTGCAGGGGGGGGTCAGCCTGGGGTGGGAGATGAAAGAAGGAAGAGGAGGGAGAGAAGGGGAGGAGAAGGAGAGAAAGAGAGAGAGAGGAGGGTGCCTGGAGGAGGGCACAGGGGGCCCAAGAGGTGCCCTAGTCTCTTCAGGAAGGGGGACTAGAGGCTGCCATGGGAAGGAGGTCAGGGGGCAGCTGCAGGGAGGGAGGGAAGGATGAGAGGCTGCTGCAGTCCCACGGCCGGCCACGTGGGGGCCCCCACACTGTCCCCTCCAGGGCACCCTAGTCCTGCCCTGCCAGGCGAGGGAGCCACACAGCAGCAGCAGCAGCAGGCCTCTTTCCCAGCTGCGGCGGCGTCCTTGTTGCCATAGCGACCAGGGAGCGTCGCTCGTGGCTCTCAGGGCTAGCTCTGCTGCTTAGCTTTAGGGAGCGTCGCGCAATTACTCTCCTCGCTCTCAGGAGAAAAGCAGCAGCACACTCCCTCCTCTCCCCTCCATTTTTTTCTAAATGTCCTCCATTTGGAGCAGGGTTAAGAATTGCAGCATGGATTTATATTTCTGTGAGGTTTTTTTTTTTAAAAGCTTTTTTTTTTGTTTTTTTGCCATGGCCCACATTTTTCCCCTTATTTTATTTTTAGTTTATTTTGTTTTGTTTTTCTATGCCGCCTTTCACCCAAAACGGGACTCAAGGCGGCTCACAATATAATATGCAAAAAAATTACAACAATTTTTTTTTAAAAAGACAATTTAAACAACCTAATTAAAACACTACAAAGTTAAAAAAATTAAAACATACAAAAGTTTTTAAAAAACATGATCTAAAACAACCCCACCCAACCCTAAATAAAAGTAGGCTTTCATGGTTTAAAAAAGCCTTTTTAACTTTTCTATATGTTTTACATTTTAACTTTGTAGTGTTTTAATTAAGTTATTTTAATTTTTTAAAATTGTTTTAATGTGTTTTTATATTTTGAGCCACCTTGGGTCCCTTTTTGGGAGGAAAAAGTGGCATAGAAATAAAATATAATATAAATAAAATATTTTGAGTACAAATTTCTATTCCTGTGTGTCAAGCTTTTATTTGGTCGTGTCCTACATTTTTCTTAAATGTCCTCCATTTGAGACCGACTAAGAAGCATGAATGCATATTAGCGCTTTGAGCTTTTTATTTTGCAATGTCCTCCATTTTTCTTGAGCGTCCTCCATTTCGAACAGGACTAAGAACCCTGAATTTATATTTCTAGGAGTGTTTTCAACCTTTTTTTGGTCATGCCCTACATTTTCCCTTGAAGTTTTCTCCATTTTTAGCATGACTAAGAACCATGAATTTATATTTCTAGGAGTGTTTTCCATTTTTTATTTGTCCATGCACTACATTTTTCTTGAAGGCCCCCCATTTTGAGCAAGACTACGAGGCATTTTTTATATTTTTTATATTTTTGTGAGGGTTTTTTCAGCTTGTATTGAGTTGTATCCTACATTCTTCCTGAATGTCTTTTATTTTACAGTGCCTTCTCCTCCTTTGCGGTGAGGACATCCGGTCAGCCCTCTCTATTTCGAATGGCACCAATTCAAATTCATGTAAATTTGCTAGTTTAGCGAATTTATGTGAAATCTGATTGTGTTTGGAATGCTTTCAGAATGACTTCCCATTTCCCAAAAATGACCGCCCATTGCCCAAAATTGCGTGAGATGCTCTAATACACAATTACGTGAAACCCCATGATTGTGTTCGGAATAACCCCCCCCCCCCCCATTGCCCTAAATTGCGTGAGATACACTCATTCGCAATAACGTGAAACCCCATGATTGCATTCGGATTGCCATTGGATTATACCCCCAAATTCTGTCGTATGATAAACTGCATCAATAGAAGTATAGTATAGTGTCTAGATCAAGGGAAGTAATAGTGCCACTCTATTCTGCTTTGGTCAGGCCCCACCTGGAATACTGTGTCCAGTTCTGGGCACCACAATTCAAAAAGGATGTGGAGAAACTGGAGCGGGTCCAAAGGAGGGCAACTAAGATGGTGAAGGGCCTGGAAACCATGCCCTATGAGGAACGACTTAGGGAACTGGGGATGTTTAGCCTGGAGAAGAGAAGGTTAAGAGGTGATATGATAGCCCTGTTCAAATATTGGAAGGGATGTCATATTAAGGAGGGAGCAAGCTTGTTTTCTGCTGCTCCAGAGAACAGGACTCGGAACAATGGATGCAAACTGCAGGAAAAGAGATTCCACCTCAACATTAGGAGGAACTTCCTGACAGTAAGAGCTGTTCGACAGTGGAACACACTCCCTCGGAGGGTGGTGGAGTCTCCTTCCTTGGAGGTTTTTAAGCAGAGGCTGGATGGCCATCTGTCGGGTATGCTTTGATTGGGAGTTCCTGCACGGCAGGGGGTTGGACTGGATGGCCCTTGTGGTCTCTTCCAACTCTAAATTTCTATGATTCTATGATTCTATGATTCCTGTCACACACAGTCATTCACACTCTCTCACACACACTCACACTTTCTCACACACGCAGATACTCACACACTTCTATTTTTCCCTCCAGGAAAAACCCATTTAATTCCTGAAACACTGCCCCAGGGCCCTTTTCTTGCTATAAATACATGTGCCTGAACCAGAGCAATTTGGTCTAGTTTGAAACCAGACAAAACCTCAGTTCAGTTTTGGCTGGACACCTCAGTAGCTGGGCACCCCACGTGTCACAGGCAGCTACTGAGTCACTTTCATTTTGGTAACCCCATGCCATAGGGTTCTGTACTGGGCCCAGTGCTGTTCAACACTGGGCAACATTGGACCTCTCATTTCCCATGGGCAACATTGGACCTCTCCTCGGCTGGCTGATTGGAAGGAGCAAGGGAGAGGCAGCCCAGTCTAGTGGTTTGAGTGCTGGACTCCCATTCTGGAGACGCAAGTTTCCAATCCCTGCTTGGCCACAGAAACCCTCTGGGCTGACCTTGGGCGAGTCGCACTCTCTCAGCCTCAGGGGAAGGCAAGGGCAGATCAACCCCTTTGAACAAGCTTGGCCAGAAAACCACAGGGTAGGGTCACCTTAGTGTGGCCTTTCCGTGTGTGTGTGTGTGTGCGTATGTATGGAACCAGCAGCTGCCGCCTCCTCCTCCTCCTCCTCCTCCTCTGCTTCCTCATCCATCCGCCTACCTGGCAAAATGTAGCTGTGCCACCGGCAAGGCAGACTTTTAATAGAATCATTGAATCCTAGAGTTCTGCCATGCAGAAAATCTCAAAGCATACCCAACAGATGGCCATCCAGCCTCAGTTTAAACACCTCTAAGGAAGGAGACTCCACTACACTTGGAGGGAGTGTGTTTCACTGTCGAACAGCCCTTACTGTCAGGAAGTTCCTCCTAATGTTGAGGTGGAATCTCTTCCTGTAGCATGCATCCATTGCTCTGTGTTCTAGTCTCTGGAGCAGCAGAAAACAAGCTTGCTCCCTCCTCAATATGACATCCCTTCAAATTCAAATTTAAACATCTCTTAACCTTCTCCAGGCTAAACATCCCCAGTTCCCTAAGTCATTCCTCATAGGGCATGGTTTCCAGACCCTTCACCATTTTAGTTGCCCTCCTTTGGACCCGCTCCAGTTTCTCCACATCCTTTTTGAATTGTGGTGCCCAGAACTGGACACAGTATTCCAGGTGGGGCCTGACCAAAGCAGAATAGAGTGGCTGGGCCATCCCTGTTGTGACATTGTGTACGGGCACAAAAGATTTTTTGTGTTAGTGGTGTTATTTTGGAGAGACAGACATAGGAAAGTTCCATATCTGTTTAGAAATTGTGTGTTACCATTGTGACTATTGTTTTATTTTTGCTGAAAATAGCGAGGATCTCCGGGTCACAATCTGGAGCTGGTTCGAGGCGGATGATTTCACGATTAACCCAGTATCAGATCACTGTGGGTCCTGCCTGCCATATATAAGAGATGCAGTTAGTTTTATTTTTTAAGTCTGGATAATAACTATAAGATATCCCATTGGTGTACATGTCACAAACACTATTTACCATGAAGCTCTTTTGATCTCTAGTAGATTGTACAAAGCAAATATGACCTCTGGGTCTGGCAACTGAGATGTAATGATTAAGAAAATTGAGGGCATAAGGCCGATGTCCTGTTCCAAGATTCAGGATATTGATGAACACCAGGATCATGATATGTCATATTTGCTGCTGTGAGGGGTATGACATTATAGGGCAATCCTAGCTCAGTTTGAATACACACCCAACAGTCTGTTTCATTGCCAAAAGTCGAAGCTTTATGTAATGGGACATCTTAATTAACATATTAGCTTCATAAGTGGAAGTCCAAGTTAAACATAGCAGATGGCATAGAAGCTGATGTATCAAGAGATGTGTCAGGCTCATGATGGATGAAATGGTTTATTTATTTGTTCTCAGATCTAAGCAGGTTTCACGTGTATAACAAAGATGAATTCCCAGGGGAGCTCTCCTGGATGAATTGGCTTGCCTAGAGAGGCTAGGGACCTTATCAGATGGGAGGAATTTCTCTTTATTGCGAATGGAACCAGTTCGAATTCACGTGAATTCCCATTGCGTTCAGAATGCATTCAGAATGACTTCCCGTTACCCGAAAATGACCCCCCATTGTCCGAAATTGCGTGAGATGCTTTAATTCGCAATAATGTAAAACCCATGATTGTGTTCGGAATGACTTCCCTTTTGTCCGAAATTGTGTGAGATACTTTAATTTGTAATAATGTGAAACCCCATGATTACGTTCAGATTGCCATTGGATTATGCTTCCATTTTCCGACGTCTGATAAGGTCCTAAGGTATTAAGCATTTCAAGGCAACACATCGCTAAAATAGAGTGTGAAGGGCCAGGAGTTTAATTCCTATAGGCCTGTGGAGGAATCCAAGACTCCAACTGACAATATAATGGCATCCTCTGTCCTTGTGACAGATCCAAAGAAGAATGAAAAGGATGGTAAAGTAGGCATCAAGTAAACTATAGTGGTGCTGTCCCCATCGGCAGCACATCCTAAGCAACATACCATCCCTATTACAAGGGAAACTGTTGGAAAATTTATGATTGCATTCTCCTGTTCTTCTTTATTTAGATAGGGACTTCACACTTTCCCCATCTGTCATTCTAACTGTCAATCTTAAGTGGCAGTTGAACTGACTCTCTGAACATTGTAAACTGTCAGTACAGCAGTCAGGAACTGCAGTGTGTAGTCAGACAGTAACAGTCCTCCTATATTAACTCCAGTTAGATTAGGTTTTACTTTTGTTATGCGTGTATATATTAAAGCCATTATTGTTTGTTTTTTAAACCACAAACTACATGTTTGCCATTTTTGAGTTAGTCTTTATTCTTTAGGAAAGCATATTAAAATATAGTCTGAGCCACAGTTTTGCTCATTAAATTCTAACAAGTTTAACTTTCATACCTGCATATTTTAGTTTACCTTTAAAAGGGTTAACACCCCAGGAAACTAAAACTGCACCTAACATTTTTGAGGGGGTTATGGGCCCAGAAGGGGACCCAGTTTAGATGCAGTACAATCTCAGACACATCCTCTGTCCTGGTGACACACACACAAATATCTGAATAACTCAGTGGGAGACAGAGAGGTATTCTGACATTAGAGGGAGTTCACTTAAGAAAGACCAGAGGGGACTGTGATATGCCTGTAATTGTAATGTTAACGTAACTACACACAGTTTGATATAACCTACCTAAGACCTACCTAAGTTAAGCAAGTATATTTCAGGAAGACAGTTGTAGCTTATCTCTAATATGTCACATACAGTTAAATGAATTTGAGTCCAAAATATTTTAATTTAGGACAAATCCACCACATATGGTACCAAGTTCGGGTAGCTTGTTTACTTTTCCAACATTCATTTCCTTTTGTTTGATACATCTTTGCCAATTTCAGTGGGGTTAGGTACTATCTTTGGGCCACTTTAAAGTAATTTTCTTTCAGTTCTTGGGATTTTAGTAAATATCTGAGTTCTTTTTTCTGGCATATTCCTAGCTTTCTAACTCAATTTCTCTTCCAATGTCTTGAGACCATTTTTATCCTTGTGCCTTTGATAATATTTGATTCTGGTTCCCTTTTATGTAAAATTTCATAAAATTCTGCTGTTGACTCCAAAAGAGGTCTTTTGTGTGAACAGTGGGCAAATTTGATGCAACGTCTGTAAATTGTGTGAGTTGAAAACCAGGGTAAATCTCAGAAATCCAGTGTGGATTGGCAGATCCAGTGTGGAATCCACTGAATTAGTGAAGGAATTCAGTTACAGTATATACTCGACTATAAATTGACTTCATATATAAGTTGAGGGCAAATTTTGGGGCCAAAATTCAGGATTTTGATATAACCCATGGATAAGTTGAGGGTAAAAATGTAAGCATATGTAATGAAGGATGTAAAGGACGAAATAAAGCAAAACAATGCCAAAGAGCTTACAAAATTCCAGCAAACATGTCTATTTGTGCATATACTAAAGGTCGGATGTCTGAAAGAGTAGAAGGGGGTCAGTGCTTCTGGGGCAGATTGAACTCTTGCCTTTCACCATATATTAAGTCAAATCGGGTTTTTGGGGTCAATTTTAAACTTAAATCTCTAGACTTATACATGAGTATATAGGGGTGTCAGCTAGAGTGATCTCTGAGGTATTGCTTTAGGATTAGGATAAAATAAAGGATTGTTTGAAAACTGAGAGGACTACAGTTTGAACTTGCAGAGGTTTTTGCAACAGTCCCTGAGGTAAACGTTGACGGTGTATAGTAGGGGACTGAAATATGATATCTTGTGACTGGAATAAGATATTTAAACAAAGAGGATACGTGGTGACACTCCCTCTTATATGTGGGGAAGGAAATAACAGGCTGTAATAATAACAATAAATACATGATTTCTGAGGGAAAAGTTTGAAATAACCAAAGCAATAAGGAAACAAGTGATAAGGCGATCCTGAGGTAAAAGTCTGAGGTAAAGTAAGGAATCACTTGTGAGGCAATAGCCTGTGCACAGAGAAGGTGCCAGAGACGTTACCGAAAATATTTTCCTGAGGTAAAAGTTTTGGATAAATGTAGGGAAATACTGTTAATATGCCTCCCAAGAAAGTAAGACCTACTTCGGGAAGCTCAATACAAGGGGAAGGCATAAATGAAGAAATAATGGAGAGTTTACACACCTCCATGCCTGAAACTACTGATAGTGTGGAAATATGGAAGCTTAAAAGAGAGATTGAATTGGCTAGACTTGAGAATGAGAGAGCCTTAAGAAAGGAAGAACTAAAAAGAGAACGAGAAAAATAAGAGAGAATTTGAGCATAAGACATAAAAAACTAAAAAGAGAACAAGAAAAAGAAAAGATTAAGAGAGAAAGAACTGGGGAATGAGAGAGCCTCAGAAAAAGAAGGAAATGGAATATCAGATAAGAGGGAGGAAAACAGAAATGTCAGACAGAAGAATGGCATGGAAGCTATTGTCCATTAAACTTTTAATCAACAAATTAATATAAAAGCTAAATATAGTAGGAGCTATGATAAAGCTCTGCTTAATTCCTTATAAGTAGGGACAGGGTCAGAAAGATTTCCCATGTGATTGCCTCTTACCCAAAGACTACGGATAGGCATTATCAATATTTTATCAATTGTAGTTTCCACAAGTTTTTTTCCCCATACCCTGTTCCTAGGAATTAAATCAAATGCCAATTTGAAATCAATGAAAGCTGTGAACAGAGCACCCCCAAATGGAGATGCATATTTTTAAGCTAAATGCTGAATGATAAGCATCCACATCTAAAACCGGCTTGTTCATCTTCCAGTATATTTTCCTTGCTCTATCCAATCCAATGATTTTGAATGCAAACTGATAATACTTAGCAAGCTGATTGGTCTGTATTTAGCCAGATCCAATTATTCTTCTTTTTAAAAGATTGGGATAATGATTGCCAACCCCCCAGTCTTCAGGAAAGATCGCTGAATGATCAATCCAAGTTAAAAGCTGAGCTCAAATTTGGGTCCACCAAGCTAAATTTACTTTAAGCGATTGTGGAGCAATGACAAAAACAAACTTATTTATCATATGTAGAAGGGGCTGTCCTGCATAATTACAGCCCTTGTCTTTTGATTGATGAAGTAAATGGCTGAACCTCATCAATTTTGGGGGGAAATTTCATGAAAATGGGGGAAAGCACCCCATTTTTAAGCCTGGTCTGTGCATTAAAGTTTCCTGCCACCGTGACAAGGGCATCCAGGTGTAATACAGTTAGTTTATCAATATAATCCTCCAGACTTTCCCAGTCCATCTTGATTTCAGTCAATGAATGATGAGGGAGTAAAAAAACATCAACAATTTTTAAAAATGTATTTGACTCTAACTCTGTAGCTAGACGGAATGACTGACGTTTGGTGGAAATAAGTATATTAAAATCATCTCTAATCCTCTCCTCCTGTGTACCAGTCAGAGCTTTTAGTGTGTATGCAACAAAATAATTTAAGTATAAATTCTCACAGGCTCACGCTTCCTGAAATAATAGTATATCAAGTCTGACAACATAATTAATGAAAGAAAGATATTAACATTTCTTCTGCTAACCAGCAATTTTCCAACAAAGACAGTAAGCTGGGAGTTTTGCTGGGAGAGGTGTCAATCAGAAGCATTGGAAATTTCTCTATATATAGGATTTCTAGATCTTTTGTTTTCATTTGATTCAATTATTGTTCCCATTTCTCTTAGTTCACAACATTCCACAGCAGCTTCAAGTTGCATATATGTGGAGAATGAGGGCTTGCTTTCCCTCTGCATTTGCTCCAAAGAAATTAGAATCAGGGCTGGTGTAGCATTCAGAGAGGTTGGTTGCCCTGTGATTAAGGAAAGAAAAGGTTTCTGGGGACACCACTGTAAACCTTGTTGAACAGTCATCTCCGCAGCTACTTCAAGTTGAATTTGGAAATCCTCTAGCATGGGTTGTGAGTCCTGACCCTGAGAAATTATAATTTGTTCCAGAGTTATATCTCTGGGATATATGTATATTCATAGTGTATATGACTGTATATTCATAGTGTCCATAAAGGACTTGGAACATACCATCTTCCAGTCATGTCCATCTTGGATCCAGACTAGATTATAGGCTCCCCTGAGGTCTAGTTTAGTGTAGACTTTAGCATTGCATAGCTGCTCCAATAGTTTTGGAATCAATGGCAGGGGTACCAGTTTCATATGGTGATCTGGTTGAAGCCTCTGTAATTGTTTCAAAGGTGAATTCTCTACAGCAGTCCCATGGGCTTTCCTGCCTGGTCCTTGTTGTTATGATACATGGGACAGTTCCATACATATGAATCCACTTCTGCTCAAACTTGCAGCCACTCTCAAAACTCTCAAGTCAGGAGGTGAAGGGTCTTCTATAGTCTGAAGTGCCCTGCAGATTTCCTGTCATGACACAGATGAAGAACTTCATCATGGCAAGAATCCAGTTGATCAAGGTGATGATCATCACGGATCTTGTCTAGGAGAGTAGCTATTTGAGTTGCTGCAAAAGGTTCTGTGAAAAGGATCATGGGCTACACACCTCTGTCTCGGGCAAAGAGGCATACTTCAGTTTCCCTGAGAGCACGCCTGCTTGCCAATTCTAGGCATGGGGTACTCATAATGATTGTACCTGGACTGAAAAGCAGTTTCCTATTTGTCTCCTGCACAGATACAAACTAGGTTATAAGCCCCCTGGAGATCCAGTTTTGTGAATACCCTAGCTTGCCACAATTTCCCCAGTAATTCCAGAATCAGGGGTAATGGATAACGATTTCAAATAGATACGGTTCTGTCCCTGTAGTCATTATAGAGATGGAGTTTACCACACTTCTTCCATGCAAAGAAGACGGTCGTCCCAGCGAGGGACTTGGAAGGTCTAATAAAGCCACAGCATAGATATTTTCTCTGGAAAGCCCCATAAGGCCATAAACTCCAGTACTAATAAGGAATAGAGGCAACTGACAGGAATGGGTGCTCTGGGTACCATATCTATGGCACACATATACTCAACAGGGTAGTCGGTCTGCCTTCGTTTTATCAAATATGTCCACAAAATTCTCGTATTTGGGGGTAACATCACCAAGGATTCTGTGGCCGCTGCCTCTTGAGTGGCATGCACTCACTCTGGCCAACAATGTTTCTTGCAGTACTCCGAGGTGAAGAGCGCCTCACAATGGGACCAAGAGATGTGGGAGTCATGTTTAGACAACGAAGGCCTTCCCAGAACCACTGAGTCCATTCATATGGCCTTCAATAGCCAGAGTTAACTCAGGACTGGGATGCATAATGGGTCTGGAACTTATGAACTTCCCATCAATGGCTTCAACAGGCTACAGCTCCGGTAGCGGAAGCATGGGTATGTGGTGCTGGGTAGCAAAACCTAAGTCCATAAAGTTTTTAGAGGTCCCTGAGCCAATTGTGACACCCACTGGCATCACCTAACAACAAGGGGTTTCACTTGGGCTCTTTAGGAGGCAACGTTGCCCTTACGTCTCACTCTACCAAGCTGCAGAGTCCTTCTAAACATAGGAGGGCCCATTTAACACCTGGGAAGGGCTTCACCTCTTGACGGTGTACAGTCTCTGACAAAGTGGCCCCCCAAAGCACAATATAAACACAGTCCCTTCCTTTGCTTCTCCCCAGCTGCATGGGTTCTTCAGGAAGGGTAGCACAAAGAGGGGGTGCACATGTGGTTGCTGGAACATAGGTGGCAGGAGGCCCAGGACACCAGGGGATAGCATCTCTATGGGCCTGTCTGCAGGATGCCAGACATCATTCAATGCGAAGGGCCTGCTCAATAAGTAGTTTCAGAGTAGCAGGAGGAGGATTGTGAGCCAGACCAGAGTCCATGCCCAAGTTCTGGAAGCAGAGCAAATCTCTGTACTGAATCAATGTATGCAGTCAGTAATGGACTAGATGAGGTTTCAGCAGTGTCCAGGAGTGCATTTGCACAGTTAAAATTTGTGTGCCTGCTGTGCCCATTCCTTGAGATGTCAGGTCTGGCTACAATGACACATGCCTTGATTACATCCCGTTTGGACTACTGCAATGCACTCTATGTGGGGCTGCCTTTCAAAACTGTTGGAAACTTCAGCCTGTGCAAAAAGCCGCTGCCAGAATGCTGACTCGGGCCAGTAATAAGGACCACATAACTTCCTTGCTGAAACAGCTTCACTGGCTACCAGCTTGTTTCAGGGCACAATTCAAAGTGCTGGTTATGACTTATAAAGCCCTACACGGCTTAGGTCCAAATTAATTGCGAGACCATATCTCCCCATACAAACCTGCTAGAGCCCTACGATCTTCCAGGGAAGGCTATCTCTTGGCCCCTCCACCATCACAGTCTTTTCTGGTCAGGACACGAGAGAGGGCCTTCTTGGTGGGTGCTCCTTCTCTCTGGAAGCAAGGCCGGCCCCCTCCTTGCTTGCCTTTCCTTGGCCGGCAAAAACGGCTCTGTTCAGGCAGTTAAATACATTACAGAAACAATTTGAATTTTAGTGTGTAGGCATGGGATAGATTTTATATGGGATGGGTATTGTGATTTTAATGTTTGTAATTTTATATTGCTTTTAGCTGATGCTTTGTTTTATTGCAATATGTTTTTAGAAATTTTATTTGTGAGCCACCTTGGGTCCCTTGGGGGAGAAAGGCAGGATAGAAATAAAATAAAATAAAATATGAAATAAAATAAATAAATCTGAAAGCTGCGGCTCATCAGATACGGAGAGACCATATATCATCAGGAGCTGTGAGTTCCTGGATGTCTGACAGATGGCTCAGTTGTCCAGATCCTCAAGCACCACATCATCTACAGAAATGAAGGTGACAATGTAAAAGAAAACAACTCACAAAAAAAGAAATGAGAAAAGAGGAAAAGGGGTATTTTACTCCTGCATACTGAGAGGTTTCAAGAGTTCAGAGGTTAAAAATAATCTAAGTGTGGGAAGGCGTAGAGGCTGTGCTTCAAAAACGTGTGCCTATCAATCCAGGTGGCAAATAAGATTCTTCCTCTTCTTGCTTCTTTTTAAAGGAATTTCTGGATGTAAATGACATCCTACCTCTCTGATGTCTTGCTCTAAAGACCCTTTTTTTCTATTGAGTATCTCTGATCCACAGAATGGCTCACAATACTGGCATTTCCATTTTTTTTTCCTAGGTTTGCCACATGGGAGGGACTGATGGCAACCAAAAAACACTGGCTAGGAAGCCATCTGGCCAGCCATGGATCTGCTGCTAGGACTGATAACAGAAACAAACTGCTCAGACCATACTACCTTTTGCTCTAAGACAGAACTATTATACAAGGTATAGAGGGTCTGTGTCAGCTTCTCCTTCCAACTGTGGAAGTGCCTCGATTGCGGGGATTCTGGGTCTGACAGCTCCTGCAGGAAGCAGCCTGGGATTTGGCAGGAACCTTCCCTTGCAGGCTGGGTCCAGATGCACTGGAGGGAGGCTCTTCTTCTTATTCTGGGCCAAGCCCGATGGAACTGGCCTGCCCCTCTCTCCCGCTGAGGCCAAGCCAGAGAGGACACACAAGAAAGGAGGAGGAATAGCATTATATGTCAAGGATATTTACACCAGTGAAGAGATCCAGCACATCAATACTGGAAGCCAGGTGGAGAGCATCTGGATAAAAATTAAAGGAGAGGGAAACAACAGGGATGTTACTGTGGGAGTCTACTACAGACCCCCAAGTCAGACAGAGGAAATGGATGATGCCTTTCTAGAACAGATGACCACGCAATCAGGAAGGAGAGATGTAGTAGTGATGGGGGACTTCAACTACCCGGATATTTGCTGGAAGTCAAACTCAGCGCCATCCTCAAGATCTAGAAAATTCCTCACTTGCCTTGAAGACAATTTCATTGTCCAAAAGGTGGAAGAGGCAACAAGGGGATCAGCTATTTTGGATCTGATCTTAACCAACAGGGAAGACCTAGTTGATGGGGTGCAAGTGGTGGGATCCTTAGGTGGGAGTGACCATGTTCTCCTGGAGTTTGTTATACAGTGGAAAGGTGAAGCTAAGCATAGTCAGACACGCATTCTAGACTTTAGGAAAGCTGATTTCAATAAACTTAGAGAAATACTGGGGGTGATCCCATGGTCAAGAATACTAAAAGAGAAGGGAGTTCAAGATGGATGGGAGTTCCTCAAAAGGGAGATACTAAAGGGACAATTTCAGACAGTTCCAATGAGGAAGAAAAATGGGAGATGTCTCAAGAAACCAGTATGGATGACTAAGGAACTTACAACTGAGCTAAGTTTTAAACGGAACATGTATAAAAAATGGAAAAATGGGGAAATCACCAAAGAGGAATTCAAACAAATAGCCAGCGCATGTAGGGATAAAGTCAGAAAAGCTAAAGCGCAAAATGAACTCAGGCTTGCTAGAGACGTTAAGAACAATAAAAAGGGCTTTTTTGGGTATGTCCGCAGCAAAAGGAAGAAGAAGGAAACAGTTGGGCCACTGCGTGGAGAAGATGGCAAAATGCTCACAGGAGACAGAGAAAAGGCAGAATTGCTCAACACCTTCTTTGCTTCAGTCTTCTCAGGAAAGGCAAAGGGTGCCCAACCTAAGGATGATGGGGCAGAGGACAGAATAGGGGAATTTCAGCACAGAATAAGTAAGGAAACAGTACAGGAATACCTGGTTAATCTAAATGAATATAAGTCTCCAGGACCAGATGAACTACATCCTAGGGTATTAAAAGAACTGGCAAATGTAATATCAGAACCAATGGCAATCATCTTTGAGAACTCCTGGAGAACAGGAGAAGTCCCTGCAGACTGGAGGAGGGCAAATGTTGTCCCAATCTTCAAAAAGGGGAAAAAAGAGGATCCCAACAATTATCGTCCGGTTAGTCTGACATCAATACCAGGAAAGATTCTAGAGCAGATCATTAAGCAGAGAGTCTGTGAATATCTGGAAGATAATTCCATAATCACAAAAAGCCAACATGGGTTTCAGAGAAACAAGTCATGCCAGACAAATCTGATCTCTTTTTTTGATAAAATTACCAGCTTGGTAGATGAAGGGAATGCTGTGGATATAGTATATCTTGACTTCAGTAAGGCCTTTGACAAGGTTCCCCATGACATCCTTGCAAACAAGCTTGTAAAATGTGGACTAGACAAGGTAACCGTTACATGGATTTGTAACTGGTTGACTGACTGAACCCAAAGGGTGCTCAACAATGGTTCCTTTTCATCCTGGAAAGAAGTGACAAGTGGGGTCCCACAGGGTTCTGTCCTGGGCCCAGTGCTATTCAACATCTTTATTAATGACTTGGATGACAGTATTGAGAGCCTAGTTATCAAATTTGCAGATGACACCAAATTGGGAGGAGTAGCTAATACCCCAAAGGACAGGATCAAAATTCAAAATGACCTGAACAGACTAGAAAGCTGGGCCAAAGCTAACAAAATGAAATTTAACACAGAGAAATGTAAGGTCCTACACGTAGGGCGGAAAAATGAAATGCACAAATATAGGATGGGGGACACCTGGCTGAATGAGACAACATGTGAAAGGGATCTAGGAGTCCAAGTAGACCACAAGTTGAACATGAGTCAACAGTGTGATGCAGCAGCTAAAAAGGCCAATGCAATTTTAGGTTGCATCAATAGAAGTATAGTGTCTAGATCAAGGGAAGTAATAGTGCCACTCTATTCTGCATTGGTCAGGCCCCACCTGGAATACTGTGTCCAGTTCTGGGCACCACAATTCAAAAAGGATGTGGAGAAACTGGAGCGGGTCCAAAGGAGGGCGACTAAAATGGTGAAGGGTCTGGAGACCTTGCCCTATGAAGAACGCCTTAGGGAGCTGGGAATGTTTAGCCTGGAGAAGAGAAGGTTAAGAGGTGATATGATCGCCCTGTTTAAATACTTGAAGGGATGTCACATTGAGGAGGGAGCAAGCTTGTTTTCTGCTGCTCCAGAGAACAGAACTCGGAACAATGGATGCAAACTGCAGGAAAAAAGATTCCACCTCAACATTAGGAGGAACTTCCTGACAGTAAGAGCTGTTCGACGGTGGAACACACTCCCTCGGAGGGTGGTGGAGTCTCCTTCCTTGGAGGTTTTTAAGCAGAGGCTGGATGGCCATCTGTCGGGTATGCTTTGATTGGGAGTTCCTGCATGGCAGGGGGTTGGACTGGATGGCCCTTGTGGTCTCTTCCAACTCTAAATTTCTATGATTCTATGATTCTATGATTCCATCATGACCTCCTTGTACAAAAATCTCTGGCCCTTATCACACAACTGTTTTGGGAGTATAATCCAGTGGCATTCTGAATGCAATCATGGGGTTTCACGTTATTTCAGTTGCTGGCAGTGGGGATGCGGTCCGAACGCAGTCTGCACGCAATCCAAATGTAAGCAAATTTGGTGAACTAGTGGATTTGGAAATCCTATTCTTTTCCCGGGCTATCTTTTCTTTCGAAATTGAGTGGACCCCCCCCCCCCCATGTAATAACTTTTCACGTAATTGCATTCATTTCTGAATTGACCTCTCTATCTTTTCTTTCGAAATTGTGGGGAATCCCTCCTGTGTGATAAGGTCTTCTGTTACCAATTCTCTATTTCCTGTTTCTCCTTTGTGAAATATACAGCCACATCTGCAAAGGTCACCTTACTTTTTCAATTTCCAGGATGTTGCTTGGTGGTCACAAGTTCACAAATATCCTCTCCCTCAGAAGCATCCTCTTTCATTCTTCTAAAGCATTCTGAAGTCGAAAGCTTCCTCCCCTTTGTTCTTCTCATTCTCTAATGGGTATTAGTACTGCCACTTTGGTCCCCTGTGATTTGTGAACTTCTCTATGTCCTTTTCCCTTGCCAACACAGGGGGCTCCAAAAAATTCTCCTTCTCCTGATCATTATCAGCCAGAGAGGCCTCCTTCCCATCCTCCTCCATCCTGACTTCCTTGTAGGGACCCCTCTGGCTTGGATCCTGGAGATCCCACTCCTTTGGGGGAGATCACACGGCCACTTCCTCAGAATAAACCTGGAGAGCCTCGTCCGCCAACCAGGGACCAAGGGAGCGGAAAGGCTCAGAGGAGAGAGATAGAGCTCTTTCCCTTGTTCAGCCTACCTCATTTGTTCACTTACTTTTTTGCCCAATAACAAGATGTAGGCTTTTCCACTGAAGCAGAATCTGACAGAAAATTCTGCCTGAAAACTGTATTGGAGTGTAACCACAGAACAGTCAAGTCTCTGGATACAGGCTTGACTCTTCAAGGACTTTTATAATTACAGCTACTGATGATCATTTCTTAATGATCACAGGACCTCAGACCTTATTTTATGTATTCAGTGTTTCTTTTATGGAAGTTGTAATTTTTATGCTACTTGATTTTGTTTTGTAATGTTTAAATAGCAGATAAAAACTTTTGCTATAGCCATATAGATCCATACTCCCTCCTTTTTTTCTTTTTCTCCTAGTTACATTAGGTACAAGCCCCTTTGATGCTGTTTGAATTTTCCCACAATGACATAGAGAATCAAAAGGCCAGGCACACTAGTATTTGGCCAGAATGCTAGGAATTATTTTGCTGAGAATTTTCCCAAATGCCTGATACCAAAGCATGGTAGAGTATGCCAGGGGTAGCAAAGCAGAAAAAGGGGGAATGCATATGACCCAATGCAAGAGGAATTTTCCTCTTCTAGAGTCCAGATCTTGGATGGCAAGAAGGACAAAGAAGAAGAAAGCCAGTTGCTTGCCCTTTGGAAAACATGGTTAGCTAGGACTCTCTTTTTCCCTCTCTTATATCTATTTCCTGCCCCGTCTGTCTTCACATGATAGAATATTTTTATCCTGAGACCTTCCCTTGCTGGGGAACAGACTACTAAAAGCCTCAGGTTTCCCACAGCCTCTGGCTTCATCCCTCAGCCCTCCGCTTCTTTCATGTCATGGTGGGGCATTCTGACCAAACCGTACCTTTGCCCTCTCCTTCTTCCCAAACCCTCCTCATCTCATCTGGCCCAAGCAAGGAGGCAACTCTCAAGTAGTCCTCCTCCTTCCAGCCCTAGGCCCACCTCCAACAAAAGAGAAAGGAGCTCTCCAATTCCCTGCTCCCTTTTCCCCTACCTTTCCTCTTCCCTTCGTGTGAAAAGCAAGAGCCCTGGAGGGAACAGAGTATGTCCCATCCTTCTTAGATTGAATGTGGTCAAAAGGGTTTTTTTCTGTACCAATCAAACCATTTCTTCATCGCTAAAGGGCAGTGGACTTTGCTCCCAAGCAGGTAGAAACCGTGCTCTGTTTTGCTGACAGTTTTCTAGCTGTTCAGGTCTCTGGTTTGCCAGTAAAGGAAAATGGGAACGAAAAGGGAAAGGGGCTGTCTTTACCTCCACAGCCAAGTTCATTTATATTCTAGTGTTGTTTTTCAAACCTTCAGAGTCACTTTGTTTAGGAAGCTTAATTGGATTTGTCATTTTTATCACGAGACTATCCTTCAGTGTTTGAATACCTGGAAACACACAAAAATATATACAGTGTGCCTGCATCTTATGCGGGCGCGCTTTACATGGCTTTCAGCTCATTGTTTTAAATGGGGCTCAAGCATACTTGGAATTTCCTTGTTGGGGGGGGGTCCAGAACAGATCCCCCACGTAAGGGAAGGGTGCTCTGTAGTAAGCGTCTTAAAATGGAGTAACTTTTGTGAGGAGCAGTTTGAAGTTTTGAGTGTCTGCACACCTTCCAATAAAAATGCAAATCGCATTATACATAGGAATTCTGTTTCTATAATGTACATCCGCCTTAGAAATTGTTTTATTAGTTGTTTGTGTTTCTCCAAGATATTTATTCTAGTTGAAATGTTGTTTTTTTAAAAGTTGTTGTACACTCCATTGGTGGCTCTCACAGAAAAGCACTATTAAAATACTTCAACGCAGGTCCTGGATTGAATCTGTCCAGAAACAGAAAATGCAGGCCCATGATGTATGGTGGTGTCCAGAAAGTGGACTTCTTTTGTAGATAGTTCCAGGCTGAGACTGATGGCGGGATGGAAACTGTTAAAATTACCTGCAAAGACATAAGTAAAACTTACAACCGTTAATAAGTTATTGTTAAAATGCAATTAAACTATCCCTAGAATTAAAACAATTTAAATAAATTAGTGAAAGATAAAATGAACCAAAGCAGCACATTATTAAAAGCCCTTGTAGCCAACTCCTAAAAGCTTGTCAGAACAGAAAAGTTTTCACTTGAGGAAGTAGTTCCAAATATTGGAAGCAAGATATCCAAGCATTTCTGTCCTAGAGACTTCTTGGCACCACAGCTTTGTTGGGAGATGGAGTATATGGATGAGTATATGGAGTATATGGATGACCGTTAAAGCGGTCTCAAACTGGATTATTCATTTACCTTAGTATTTAAACAAAAGTCCAGGCTCAGTATGTTACAAATTTTGCCTTGGTTAGGTAAAAAACATTCATGTGAGCTTCAATCGCTCAAGGGGGAACAGCATGGTACCATGTCTTAAGCTTTGGCAAGACTTTTTTTTTTATGAGTCCATCCTTGAAACCAAATTATGCTCGCACCTCAGGCAATGAGACAACAGTCAAGTAATGCGTGTTTCTGTTTGTGCATAGTTTCCGTGGCAACTGGCAGCAACGCTGTTTGAGTTCCGTCTCGACAATGTCACCTACCCAAATATTCCCTGAAAGGAAGGAAGAACGGAAATCACTTTGTACAATCACTAGGCAACTTGGGTCTTTCCGACAAAATCACCCAAGTTCTTTCTAGGTTTCCCTGGTGGCTTTTTCCTAGTGCCTTTTCCAGCTTACTGACCTCTCTGGTGCAAGAGGAACTTGCCGAGGGAAGAAAGAAACTCCCTGGCTGCCTGGTTCACCGCAGGGTTGCTTGAAGTGATCTGAAGGATGTAGTCACACACCATCCTCCCTTTTTCAGGGCAGTCTTCAGATGCCTGGAAGGAAAGAAATTATGATGGTTCTCTCCAATGTAGTCGTCTGTCAAACTCTCCTGGCCTTCATTCCTCTCCCTGAGAAGGAGGGTCTCTGAGGCTTGTTGCACTATTTGTTGTCGTACTCCCTTCAGGGCCTAAGACATAGCTGCTGGCATGGCCAATTAGGGCTGAAGCACAGGTTAGGGCTCAGAGTTTTTCTATCTTGCTCTTTTTCTTTCTTTCTTTATGACTGCAGTCAGAAATTAATATGCTAGGGAAAGTTGCAGAAGCTTACAATCTGGGCACCATCTATAGAGGAAGCTTCTACGCCTCACCCAAGCCTTGCTAGGGTTTGTTTGTGTGTGTTTTTTTAAATTGCTAGGTTTTTATGTTGCAAGTATTACCATTACATTTAGTGATATATGAGTTACATTATACAAATAATTACTAAGGATTCTGTATGGTGGAGTATGGGAGGAGGTCAGTGAGGGCGTAACACCGTAAGTTATTGCACCAGGTTACACCAACCCTAGTGATGCCACTGGGCACCTGAGGTGGTAGAGAGCCAGCATAGTGCAAGAGAGCACAGGAGGGGGTCAGAGGAGAGGGCATAAACCTGGTTTTATATCAGATCTTCACAATGGAGCGCACAGCTGCCCACAGTTCTCCATCACCACCTGAAAGAAAGAGAAAGAGATAAAAGCAAAGAGTAGAGGGATGGTCCTGTGAGTCCCCACACTGGCACAAACGAAACTGACACAATGGTCGTTATCACATGGGGGAAAATAGGAAGTTTAAAGTGGGGGCAATGCAAGGTCATTCAGGGACCAAATTGTAGCTGGTTATCACACAATACTGCACGCAATCAAAAGAGAATCCAGGGTGAATGCAAGGTCAATCTGGAATAAGTAAATTTGCAATACTGCCGGACTTATGTGTCCCTTTTCCTTGCGAATGGGCTCCTTTCACATAATGCTGTGTGATAACCAAGCCTCCAAATGCCCCCGTTTCCCAGGGTCCCTGGGAGAGGGTGGGATGAAATTTAAAGGGATACACACATTCCCCTTTTTAGCCTCGTTGCCCGGCAGCTACATTCCCTCCTCTTTCCAGGGCACAGTGTTCGGGAAGGTAGAGGGAGGACGTTTTGGCAGTCGTCCTGAAGAAATGGGGGACATGTCCTGGAAAAGGAGGGCACCTGGGAGGATTTAGCCCTCGGTAGAATCATTCAGGAGGGTTATGGACCCAGCCCGCTCCTTTTTCTCTCTCTCTTGTGTGTGCTCCCTGTCTCCACTTTGCAAAGGGATCTTGAAACCCCAGGAAAAATACGGGAATATTGGAGACCCTGGGGAAAAAAACACTTTGCAAAGGGATCTTGGAGCCCCCCTCCCCCAGAAAGGTATTTCTCCATGAGCAATGGGGATTTGTTTTTCTCCTTTTGATAGCCAAATTCGAATCTAGCCCTAAGTAAAGTGCCTTTAACCCCTTGTTTTGCTCTGTGTGTATTATTATTATTATTATATTTTATTTATAAAGCACTATAAATTTGCACAGAGCTGTGACCATTAGCAAACGTGCCTGTTCTTCTGGCATATCCCCACTTTAACCATTTTTGGGATGGACATACATAGGGCCACGTGTGATAACATCCAATGGAAAAAAAGAGTCCTACCCAGATTTCCCCATCCCCAGATGGGAGCTTTCTTTTTTCCCAGTGCCCAAATCCAGGGCTGCTCATCAACCCCCTTCAGGAAACAGTCACAATGGCCTTGACTAGCTCAGCCTTTGTGAGTGGGAGACCCAGGTCTTTGCACTCCTTCTCCAAAGCAGTTGTGTAGTTGCCAGAGAGAGCTTGTATTAAGTCCAGCTTCTCCTGATCAAGACACACCAGGATGTGCTGGAAGTCAAGAAAGTCAGGTTGTGAGCGGAGGACCCTTGTGTGCCTCATCACCTCCAGTCATCCAAATTTCATTGAGGCACATCTTCTTCTCATAGTTGCTGACTTTGCTGTTCACAGCAGTGATTACTTCCTTCACTAGGTTTAGTGAAAGTACCAGATCCTGATGTTCACTGTCATTTTCTTTTGTATGCTGTAATATTCTCTGTAGCAGTACTGGACATTTAGTGATTCTCTGTGTCAGTAGCAAAATGCACTTGGGAATTCCCAGGCACCTCACCACAGAGCTGCTCATCTTTTTCTTGATGAATGCTTGGAATCTTTTGTCCTTAGAGTTTAAGTCTTTAAAATAATTCACCACCTCGTTGTGATGCCCACAGAATTTGCCATAGATTTTCCTCATTTGTCCAGCATTCTCTCCAGAAAATTGGTTCACTAGGATGTCTTCTATCCTCTTGATGACAAACCCTTCTCATCCAAAGCACTAGCTCTCTCTTCAAGGATTTCGTCCATTTTGTCAAACAGGTAATTAGGATCCACATAGTGGTCGCTGACTGGTTGCCTGCCCAGCAAATGTTACTGCTGGCATCCCCTGCAGAACCACCAGCAATGTTGGGCTGGAGTCCTGTTACCTTCAGCCCCGGGAGGCTTTACAAGACTGGCAGGGATGCCCACTGAAACTGGGACAACTTTTCTGCTCTTCCTGTGGGGGAAACGCAGCAGCCTTTGCAGCCTAGAAGGAAAGAGGAGAAGATGTTGAGAAATGGGGTCTCCAACTCCGGATGGCTTCTTTAAATCTTTGTGGAGTTTAGGATCCATCCAGAATGGCCCTGGATGGGTAGCAATGAGCTTGTGGGCCAGGGGGCTTGAACTTCTAGATGGGTGGCCAGTACCCTTCAAGTGACATTGAACCAAGACTCTTTCATCACTCACCCAAAAAATTTAATGGTTTGATGAAAAATCCAAAAAGAAATTAAGGCTGCCGTCCATTCCCTTTGCTCTTACTTTTACATAAAACTCATCAATGCAATAGGAAGAATTAAATAGTCCTTTGGTTAGTAAAAGTACTCATAGGCAAGGTCTTGCCCCCTGCTGCTTCACAGAGAAGGCCACTGGGTAAACAGATAAATAGATTAGGGTAACAGATTAATCCAAGCAGGTCTCAGGTTGGCTTGCTCATCCGGGACCAAGTCAGCAACCTGGTCCTTCCCAGAAGCACTTTCAACCCAAAGCAGCCTGTCACCAAGGCTATGCACATTCCTTGAACTGGAAACACTTGGGGGGGGGGGGTACTTTGATTCTTTCCCCCACCATTTGCCAACTATTTTATCATCCTCTTCAGATTCCACTTCTTCTCTAAAGCTCCATGATGTTGACCACTGACATAAGCACGGCCCTGAGCCACACTTCAATCTCAGAATTACTGATGGTGTACTTGCAAAGCCACCTAACAAAATCTGGTGTTATTGGCAACAAAAAGCAAACTGCCTATCACCGATCTGTACAGATCTGGACGTTCAAAAACCTTGTCAGACTCAGTATAACCAGGAGCATAACCAGGAGCCATGGGTCTTTTTACTACCTTGGCACTCTCCAAGCCACACACCTGCTTAAGCCCATAAAGAGCTGTTCTCAGCTTGTACACCTTGCCGTCCTTGGCATCATCATGTTAGCGTTTGAGTAGCGCCGTCCGTGATGAGGTACCATGGCTACGTTTGGCGCCAGGATCACCTCCGCGACTGTAGTGTAGGCAGCAGCTTGTGGGCAGGAGAAGTACCTCTCCTCTTCCAGAATAGACACTGAAGAGACACTGAAGGCAAAGGTCTCTCAGATGAGGCTTTTATTCTTAGAAATTACAATATGTACAGAGCTATCTACAAACATCTACACAGTCCACCATCTATCAGCAGAAGAACCTACGCTGTCAACTGACTCCAACGGAATCCTCAGCCCAACTGTCAAACCTAACTGCCAAGACCAACTGCCAACGGAATGTTCAAATTCCCCCAGCCAGCATCTGATTGGTCGAAGTTCCTGGTTAGTGTATGGCCATCACACATTGGACATTTTCCTTGGGACTCTTTATCCCAACAAGTTCCTCCAAAATGAACAATGTGTGCATAAAGTTTGGCTTTTACATGGCATGTGTTTATATAGACCTTCCCGTACCACGCAGTACCTCGGGTTTTGAGCTTCTTCCGCTCACGGTGCCATGCCCAACTGCACTGACAACCTCTCATGTCTGTCTATCTGTAGGACGTCTGCTACATTGTCCTCCGAACTAATGTAGACCAGACTCAGAACACCATTCTGCACCAACTCACTCATGTTCTGGTACCGCACCCCTATGTACTTGGTCCTATTCTTCAGATTTTTTGCCTCAGACATGGCAATGCAAGACTGTGAGTCCTTGTGTACAACTGTTGGGCCTGTACACTTCTCACTCAAGTGCTCCAGCAATTGCCTCACCCACTGCACTTCTACTGCCATCTCAGACAGTGCAGCAAACTCAGCTTCTGAGGTGCTCAGGGCCACGCAGCTCTGCTTTCTGCTCCTCCAGACCACAGGACTGTTTGCATACTTGACCAGCAAACCTGTTACAGACTTTCTGTCATGTAACTTCAAGGCAAAAGAGCTGTCCACAAAACACTCCAGCTGTGCTTCAGGTCGCTGCAGCACTAGCTTCCTCTCCTTGCTCCCTTTCAGGTATCTGAGCAGCCTCTTCACTCCTGTCCAGTCTGTGTGCTTTTCTGAGCTTGTACACCTTGCCCTCCTTGGCATTATCAAACTCTGGTGCTTGCTCCATGTACACTTCCTCATCCAGCTGTGCATTTAAGTAATCTGTCTTGAAGTCAAAGTGCCTTACTATCTGGCCCTTCCTTGCAGCCAATGCCAACATTAACCTGAGACTTTCTGGCTTTTCAGTTGGAGAAAACATCTTATCATAACTCTCAAATTTCTGCTGAGAGAATCCTCTAGCCACCAACCTGGCCTTATATTTGTGGGTTCCATCTGCCATCTCCTTTCTTTTAAACACCCACTTGCAACCTACGATCTTCCATTCTCCTGGCCTTTCTATCCCTTCAAATACCTCCCTGTTCACCAGGGATGAGAACTCACTCTCCATGGCCTCAAACCATCTCTCCTGCTCTTCCCTGGGATAGGTGAGAAGCTCCTGGTAGCTCTCCGGCTCACCAGCCACAACAGTGGCATTCTGCACCACAAAACGGTTAGGTGGCCTTCTGACTCTTTGAGTCCTCCTGGGAATTATGACCTCTGTGACCCCCTATCATCCTCACTGTCGCTACTGGTCTGCACCTCTGCATCTGCAGATGGCACTCTCTTACACTTTCTAGTAGTGATGGGTGAGGTCTGTGTACCTGTGGGTTCCCTGGAGGTGGTAGGTTGGCCCTCTGGCTTAACCTCTGGTGTTCTCACCCCTCCAGTTCCAGTACTAACTCCTTGTTGTCCCACTCTCACAAACACTTCCTGGCTCATGTCGATCTTCTCCCACCCAGAGAGTTTTTCAAAATTTGCACTACTGGACAACAGAATGAGGACTTTCCCCAGGTGAAACCTGTAACTGCTCCCCTAATACCCCACAAACATCAGTCTCCACCACTTGGGGTCACCTTTCTTTCTGAAATTCTGGGGAACCAAGACATTGGCATACTGCCCAAACACCCTTAGGTAGCTGAGGTTGGGTGGCCTCCCATATAACATGAAGTAGGGTGTTTGTTTCACAGCAGAATTCCCTACCCGGGATAGTAATGCGGCAGGCAGCCAGGATTGCCTCCCTTCAAAGTCCCTCTGGGGCCCCTGCATCAAGCAGCATGCAATCCTTTATCTGTTTTAACACCCCAATCTTTCTTTCTGCCAAACCGTCTTCCTGTGGAGTGGCTGCATTAGTGGTGTTATGGTGGATGCCCTTCTGTTTCAGCCAATTGCTCAAGCTTTGGGATAAAAACTAGCAAAGATTAACAAAAATTCACAGTACAATTGTTGGAAATGTAAGAAAGAAAAAGGAACTTGGATCCATATCTGATGGCACTGTCCGAAGATAAAAGAATTTTGGCGATAAACACATACTAAGATCTGTAAGATACTCAAAATTAATTTCAAGTTATCCCCAGAGGTTTATTTGTTAAACATGACAGATAAAATAAGTAACAATACTGCAAAGAAAAAAATGGAAGCAGATATTGTATATGTGCTCAATTGCTAGAATCAATCTAGCTAAAAAATGGAAATCAGATGAAATACCAAAAATCGAAGAATGGCAGCTGGATCTTTTGGAAGTAATAAGGATGGACAAATTAACACAAATATTGAACAAAAAATCGCCAGAAAATGTTGAAAGAGAATGGGGAGAGTTAATAAAGGAATGTAAGAAGTTTTAAGAGTGGATACAAATAAATAAACAAAAAACAAAATAAAGTAAAATAAAATAAGACAAAAAAGTTTGGAAAATAGAAATAACACAAAATAATAAGGTCTCAAAAAATGACAGGAAGCAATAATTACTGAAGATAAAAGGAAACAAATCTTACTTTCTGCAAGGAAAAAGAGAAGCATAAAAGCTGAAACATAACAAGAACATTCGGTTCAGAAGGACACTGGAAGTCAGTAAAGTAGAAGAAAATGAAGAAAGGAAATGCATAAAAATTTACATAAAATCTGTAATAAATCATTAGAAAACATTACATTTAATTTAAACATGACATATAATAGGAAAATGATTGAAAACTGATATAATTGTACATGATTTAATATGTACACGTGCTGTAATATATCATATGGTAGAAAAATAAAATCTAAAAAAAAAAAAGAATTCTTACACTTTAAATGGTTCAAACCCCCCCCCCCCCCACTACACTGCTCTTCTAAAGACTATATTATAGTACTTATGGAAATAAAACTAATTGTTAAGTAACAGTAATGATTAAAGCACACTAGTAGATAAATAAAACCAACAGCTCTCTCTAACTAATTTTCTTCTAACGCCTATGTCTAAAAGGATACAAAACAATCTCTCTAAATCTCTAAACTCTGTTGTTGTTGTTGTTGTTGTTTTTAAAAGGCTGACAATCACTCACTCAAACTTACTAAACCAACTCCTCCCTCCTTCTCCCTCAGTCTCTTTAGTCTCCACAAAGGGATGATTTCAGTCAGGCCTTTTCAAGGCTGCCAGCAGGGACATGTCACAATGGAGGATCTATTCTGATGGAAGACACCTCACAATGGAGGACTCAGCATCACAACTCAACATCCTAGCTCCTGTCTTCATGGAAGAATTTTGTTTTAGGGTGTTCACTTTGATTATCCAACTTACCCACATACCAATATCTAGAGCTGTAGGTATGTCAAGAAGTCACCTATATGTCCTTTCTCTATCTGGATGGATGAGGAAGAGGCAGAGAAACTAATTAAAAGAAATGACCAAGATACATTTCTTTGCACTAAGCATCACTCAGGTTGGCTCAGTAATGAAAAACATTGACACTTTTTCCTAATCTAACCACTAACTTCAGCTCCTGGACAGGATAATGTTAAAGGGAGGCATGTAGATCGGTGTCTCTGAGACTGACAGTAGGTAGATTGGTTCCCCCAGAACCCTAAACTGGTTTTTCTTTGCTTCCAAAATTGAAACTACTAAAAACCAAAGTGAAGCCATGTTAAAGTCCTGATTGCTGGGAAACTACCTTGAACAGGGTAGCTTACATACAGTTGCAGCAGCTCAGCTATTGAAGACTGCAATTTCCAGTATGAAATGTATCTCTTTTGGATTCATCTGAGCAATATGATTTGACTGGAGTCCAGAACACCCTGGATTATTTCTGCAGTGTGTTTTGGATCTAAGGGAAAGTCAATTGAATGCTCAGTTGTTGATTGTTAAAAACCAACACCAACTCGACACATGCACTGAACGAAGTTATGAGAACCTCTGTTATGTACATGTGAATTTTTATACTCATCCGTAACACCTTACAAGCTTATAAAATTTGGAATCAGATCAATACAGTTGTTCTTCTTTGGTCCTGAGACAGACTGCAGGGCTGTTCTAGAGAGGAAGGGAACCTCCTTGTTGAAGGATAACAGTCTTTTCCCACAGATTCAGGGTTGAAACCCACAGTCTAAATGCACCCATTTTACTCAGGATGATCATTGTGGGAACTGATAACTCAGTTCTCCCCCCCTACTTATAGCGTCACCCGGTGTGGTGACTCATGTTGTCAGATGCCCTAACCACAAATAAGGATAAGGCACCAAAAATGTAGGACATACAAGATAAAATGCAGGACATTACAAAATATAAGATAAAAATACAGATAGAAATATAAATGCATATTTCTTAGTTATGTTCAAAATGAAGGACATGTCCCGGAAAAGGAGAATATGTGGTCACCCCTTATTGACGTCCTCCCACACCACACCATGCTGAATCCTTAGGAATGTTTTATGTATTAATGTTACTCACAAATCATAATTCCCATATATCAGTGAAAATTATGGTAATAGTTGTGACATGAACAACTAGCAAAATTAAAATTATACCTTTAAATTACAATATTGTGTGCATGGCCAAAATGTATTTGCATATACATAGTTTCATGTGGTTGATGTGAAAATTTGGGAAAATTTGATGTTTTGAAGGAATATATATATATATATATATATAAATTAAAATTTTATTTTTTCAAAATATTTTTAAATTTTAAATTTTAAAAAACCTGGGGCCTCTTCTTTCTTCTCCCACTGAGTTTCACCCACTCACACCATCTCTTCAGTTTTAAAGGGACGCAGGCAAATGCCACATTTTTTCTAAAAAGCAGATGTTTGAGGAGCAAATGGTGTCACCACCACCCTTTACGGTATCAACAGGTGCAGTCCATGCACCCCGCATACCCCTAGTAACTAAACAACATCCAACTGTCTTGATGCAAAACCACTACTCTGGACAAGAGGCCCCTGTCAGGACAAAATATAGAGAAACAGTTTCCCATTGGCAAGGGGTTCAGACAAGGCTGCGTTTTATCACCCTGTTTCTTTAATTTATACATGGAACACATCACACAGAAAGCAGGGTTAGACATAGAGGATACAGGCATGAAAACCAAGTAACGGAACCTAAAAAATTGAAGATAGGCTAATGACACTGTTACCCCAAGACCAGGCCCCCAATCACCCCTCATATTTGATATCAATTTAATATTAAAAGGGATGCTAGGTGGGTGACTTGGAAAGGTGACCCCAAAGCAGAAACCCAGCCATATCATAGTTGGAAATCCAGTTGGCTCTAGCAAGGGAATTGGCAAAGTCACCCACCAAAATAACTGCACAACTGCCCAAGGCATCAGCATAATCCCTTTTGTCTATGGAGGGCGATGAAGGGATTCTGGCCAAAGACGATGGCTGCACATATACAGAGAAATGTACTAAAAGTACTGTAGAAGATTCCCTTTGAGATATTCACATCAATTGTCCAAACATTTACTCTGTCTCTTGACCCCTCTTCTCTCCTGGAAAAGCATTTAGCAGTGAATTAATCCATTCATTCTGAGATTGCTGCCCCAGGATATGATTTTGAGTATATATGCCACCACCCTAGACCATAGAAATTTGGTCTAGTTCAGGATTGGGCCAACACTCTGTTCATTCTACTAGACACCTCAATAAGCTGGCCACCCCACTTGCTGAGGTGGCTATTAAGCCATCTCCATTCCAGATGTCCATTAATGAGAACCATGCATCATGTTCGGTACCATATTACCATTACTCAAGCCTTCTCATTTTCCATTCTCCCACTTTTGCTTCATCAGTTCTCAGTGTGTGTGCATGAGTATATGGTTGTGTGTGCATTGCTTATTTTCTTAATAAAACCTCAAAACCTATTTGGAACTCCCTCTGGAGTTCTGTGTGATTTGGAACCAGATGCTTAGGCTGACTGTTGCCCCAGCAAAAACATATTTTTATTTGAGCTATTAAAATTTTTCTAAACATATTAATTTGTGGCTGCTCTCCTGGGGCCCTAGCATTTTGGGTAACACACTGCTGTGGACAGGAGGCCCCTGTCAGGACAAAATATATACCAAGGGGATCATACAAGGGTTCATTTTATCACCCATTTCTTTAATTTATAAGCAGGGGAGGGAAAAGATGGGTTAGAACGGAAAAATACAGTATGTTAAAAATATGGATTATACATCTATATTTCAAATGAAACCAAGTAAGAAGACTGTAGATGTGAAGAAGGGCCCCTTTCTGTGCAATATGTACGGTACAGATGGTCTAAGGCCCTTATCAGACAAGGGTTTTTGCAGCCCCAATCCAGAGTCACTCTGCATTCATCCAAGTGAATTCACATGAATGCGCATTGAATTATCACACGTGAATGATGTTACTATGAAGCCATTCCAAAGCCAATCCAAAGTCAATCCAAAGTCACCCCAGAATTCAGTGAATTCAGTAACAACCGAATTCACAGAAATCAGTTCCAAGGTCACTTCAGATTCAATCCAAATTGGTCTGGTGTGATAAGGTCCTAGAAGTATTAAAATGGAAATTTTAAAATGGTACCCATTGGAATGCCTAAACAAAGGTGGATATCAAGAGTTAGGAAGATTAATTAAGGTAATGAAAGATAAAGGATATAGAATTATAGGGAACCTATTTGAACAAAGAGGGAAACCAATTAGGATTGAAAAATTAACTGAATTACTTGGCAAGAAATATTGGCTTTAATTAATGGCAAGAGGTAGAATTTTACAAGAAATAAAAGGAACAGTCCGAGGATAAAGTGATAGGGGAGAAAAAGGGTTATTAGGAAAAGTTTACAAGTTTCTTTTGGAGAAACAATTCGGTATAAAGAAAGGATTGGATGGTATATGGGAGAAAGATCTGAAGATCTAATGTTTTGGATCTCTCAGATAATTAAAATTAAAAAATATAAAGGTCAAAGAACAACAATTAAAATTAATTAGCAAATGGCATAAATCCCCCGTCAGATTACAATGATAAGTAAAAAAAACTTTCTCCAAATTCTTGGCATGGATGTGTGCAAAAAGGAACATATCCTGTATTCATATGTGATGGGAGTGCCCTGTGTACAACAGTTTTGGTTAGAAGTTATACAAGAAAGAAACAGAATGATGAAGTGAAGCCTCCAATCTGATAAAGAGAATCGCTTAACTCTGAATTTGAGGAAATTTGGATTGAATAAAACAGAAGACTATGTAATGCAAAATATTTTATGAGCGGCACACGCTGTAATAGGATTGGAATGGGAAAACAATGTTGAGATGAAAAAAAAATGGGTTGCATTATATTTCAGAATATATTTTGATTATTTAAGAGAGAGAAAAGGAAAATATAATGGTCAAATAAAGGAAATGATATGATGGGGCAAATGGGGATGTGGGATTGAGAACGTTAAAACTGAAAAGGGGTAGAAAGATGTTAGGGAAACTATAAATAAGATATTACACATTATAAGTATTGGGTTCTAATTTACTTGGTTATAACCATTAGAGGAGGAGAAGGGGAGAAGAAGGTTGAACAGTATGTGCTGTAATAATAGTAACATTTAGTAAGGATTTATTATATATGTTGTATAATATTAAGGACCTTAAAACTTATATATAAAGTATTTTTTTTTAATTCTTTAATTTATACATGGAACATATCACACAGAAAGCAGGGTTAGACTCAGAGAATAAAAGCGTGAAAATCAGGGTACAGATGCCATTGGCACCATATTACTTGAAGAATGTAGCAAAGATTTAGAACCACTATGGGGGAAAAAAAATTAAGGAAGAAAAAGAAAGAACCAAGGTTATACAGGGCAACCAGATGTCCTCCTAACCACAAAGTAGGACAAGGCACCGCAAAACATAAGACATTTGAGAAAAATGGAGGATGTGACCCAATGAAGCTGAAAACACTAATATAAATGTTAACCCATGCTTCCTAGTGATGCTCAAAATGGAGGATAATTTGGAATTCCCACAGAACTGAAGAAATGTAGGGCATGTTTGGGAAAAGGAGGACGCCTGGTCACCCCGGGGTTATAGCTATGGATTAAGAAAGTAAATGTATTGTGTAAAGATGAGTTGTTGTTGTTGTTCTTGTTGTGTGCCGTCATGTTTTCCAGCTTATGGTGACCCTAACTTTGGAGTTTATCATATGACGGAATTTGGAGGTCTAATGCAATAGCAATCGGAACGCAATCATGGGGTTTCACATTATTGCGAATGAGTTATCTCACGCAATTTCGGGCAATGGGGGGGTCATTTTCGGGAAAGGGGAAGTCATTCTGAACGCATTCCGAACACAATCAGATTTCACGTAAATTCGCTAAACTAGCGAATTCACGTAATTGCAAATTGGCTCCATTCGCAATTGAGAGAAATTCCTCCCATGTGATAACCTCCTGTTTTTTTTACTGCTTTATCACACTAGGGGGCAAACAGGATTTAAACGTGAGTTAAACGAGAGTTAAACAGGAAATACCTTGTGTTTATCATAGGACATTTCCTGTTTAACTCTCATTTAATTCTCGTTTAAATCCTGTTTGCCCCCTAGTATGATAAAGCAGTCTGACTGTAAGCCACTTTGGGTCTCAGTCTTGGAAGGAAAGTGGGATAGATATAAATATAACAACAACGGGACGTACTAAAACAAAGGACAGTACTTGCCCATAGGGAAACCATACTTGCCCATAGATAATCATTGGAGATTGCTTGCCCATAGAGAATAATGGGCATTGCTTGCCCATAAAGAATCATTGGAGATTGCTTGCCCATAGGGAATCATTGGAAACTGCTTGCCCATAGAGAATCATTGGGTTTATTGCGTGCCCATAGAGAATTATGGGGATTACTGTTTGCCCATAGGAAATCATTGGGATTATTTGCCCATAGAGAATCATGGGGATTATTGCTTGCCCATAGGGAATAGTGGACATTGCTTGCCCATAAAGAATAATGGATATTTCTTGCTCATAGAAAATCATTGGAAATTGCTTGCCCATAGGGAATCATGGGGATTATTGCTTGCCCATAGAGAAACCATACTTGCCCATAGAGAACCATTGGAGCTTGCTTGCCCATAGGGAATCATTGGAAACTGCTTGCCTATAGAGAATCATTGGGTTTATTGCTTGCCCACTGGAAATCTTGGGGAATATTTGCCCATAGAGAATCATGGGGATTATTGCTTGCCCATAGGAAATCATCACCTAGGAACAGAAGCTAGGAAAGCCTCTTCTTTTTAAACCTTTTGCAAAGTTCTTCACTTTTGCAATGTCCAAGGCCCTTTGGCTCTTCTCCATAAACCTTTCTTTAAGCCAAAGGTCCATCTCCAAGCGTTCTCTTCTTTATGGCTGTTCTCACAGTTTTTGGGCATCTTCTTACAAATACTGTAGCCAAGAGCCTAGTTGGGGAATTATACTATTAGCTCAAATTGCGAGATGGGTTGGCTACAACAACCCTGCGAGGTCGCCTCCCACTGTTTATACCAAGAAGACCGGGGTTCCAAGAAATTGAGTCGAGACAGGCATGTCTAATTAATATCTACTTTATTAAAGGGAGAAAAAGACACTCACACAATGCACTTACACACACACAAACATACAAGGCTAAGGAAAGTCAGTAGTTAGCATTGGGGATAGTTTGAGGCTTGACTAGGGTGATGCTTACCAAAGTGTAGATTCTCCTCTGGGAATCGAATGAGACAGTGATTTCTGGGACAAGTCCACTCCACAATGTGGGTTTGAGCAGCTTTTGTCAGTGTCCAGTTCAGAGATCAGACTGACAGGGAGTATGGAGACCTCATAGACTGGCACACTGAGTGCCCAAAATTGGGGGGGTTTTATAGGGGGAAAACCCCTTCTGGCAAAGGTGGTTAATGGCTTGGCTGAAGCCTAGACAAAGGTGTTGGATTACTTGGGCATTGTAAACTAAGGCTTTGCATTGTCATGTCTAAGCAAAGGGGTCTGACAACAATCAAGAGGAGATGGTAGATGAGTTAAGTTAATCACTGGCTCATCAATGTGAGACCTAAAACAAAGATTTTACTCTTGGAGGTGATGGCTGTCCCATTTAGCAACTCCCAAACCTTTCCAAAGTGTTGTTTTTCAGGGGTCTTGTGAGTTTGACTCATCTGTCTACATGACCCACTGCTTTCAGGATTATGGCTGCTAGCCTGGCAGGTCAGTTTGAGGTCATGAAGGAACTCCACACACAGTCCAAAATTTTATATTAAAAGCATATATCGTAACAATACAGGCTCTTCTTACAAATAACACAGGCAGCTGCACCCTCTTTTTCACCCTCTTTTTCAAGGATACCCCATTGGCACATCCACCTTTCAGGAATCTTTGCTTTGCTAGCCGGTATCATGCATTGCGATTCTCCATTTTATTTCTGTCAAAAAGTGTCAGAAAAGTGCCACTCTTGCTCACATTCACTCAGTTCATCCAGTCCATCCCCATTCTGCCATGCAGGAATACACAATCTAAGATAGCCACCTCCCTGTTGGAAGAGATCTCAAAGGCCACCCAATCCAAACCTCATTCTGCCATGCAGGAATACACAATCTAAGATAGCCACCTCTCTGTTGGAAGAGATCTCAAAGGCCACCCAATCCAACCCCATTCTGCCATGCAGGAATACACAATCTAAGCACCCCCAAGAGACAGTCCCCTCTCTCAAGTCCTCCCTCACTTGGGTGACCAAGGCTTTTCTTCAAAGGGGTCTCTTTTCCAGCCCTTTCAAAATAGATGAACCCAAAGGGATTTCTTTTCCTCGCCTTTCCAAACAGAGGGACCCCTAAAAGGGCATCTCTACCACCTCTTTCCAAGGAGGTGACCCCCCCAAAGGGTCTCTCTTCAACCCCTTTCCAGATCTCCAGTCCAGGGAAAATGAAAATCCCTCCCTCCCCAGTTGATCCAGACCACCCACGTGGTTGTGGGCATGGCCTATTTGGCAAAGATGGCAGGGCATAGAGGCCATTTAAAAATGCAATGCCATTTTACCAAAAAAAGTCACCAACCTTTATCACCAAAAGGAGAAGGAGCCTTGATCGCCCAAAGGAGGAGGGGCCTTGATCACCCAAAGGAGGAGGAGCCTTGATCGTCCAAAGGAGGGGCCTTGATCGCTCAAAGGAGGAGGGGCTTGGTCACCCAAAGGAGGAGGAGCCTTGATTGCCCAAAGGAGGAGGGGCCTTGATCGCCCAAAGGAGGGCGTCTTGATCGCCCAAAGGAGGAGAGGCCTTGATCGCCCAAAGGAGGAGGGGCTTGGTCGCCCAAAGGAGGAGGAGCCTTGATCGCCCAAAAGAGGAGGGGCCTTGATCGCCCAAAGGAGGAGGAGCCTTGATCGCCCAAAGGAGGAGGGGCCTTGATCGCCCAAAGGAGGAGGGGCTTGGTCGCCCAAAGGAGGAGGGGCCATGGTCGCCCAAAGGAGGAGGGGCCATGGTCGCCCAAAGGAGGAGGGGCCTTGATCGCCCAAAGGAGGGAGGGGCCTTGATCGCCCAAAGGAGGAGGGGCCTTGATCGCCCAAAGGAGGAGGGGCCTTGGTCGCCCAAAGGAGGAGGGGCCTTGATCGCCCAAGGGAGGAGGGGCCTTGGTCGCCCAAAGGAGGGGGCCTTGATCGCCCATAGGAGGAGAGGCCTTGGTCGCCCAAAGGAGGAGGGACCTTGATCGCCCATAGGAGCAGGGGCCTTGATCGCCCAAAGGAGGAGGGGCCTTGGTCGCCCAACGGAGGAGGGACCTTGATCGCCCAAGGGACGGGAGGCTTGGTCGCCCAAGTGATTCTCTATGGGCAAGCGATAATATCCCTTGATTCTCTATGGGCAAATAATCCTCAAGATTTCCAACGGGCAAGCAATAAACCCAATTATTTTCTATGGGCAAGCAATTTCTAATGATTCTCTATGGGCAAGCAGTTTCCAATGATTCTATATGGGCAGGTATGTTTTTCCTATGGGCAAGTATGGTTTCTCTATGGGCAAATAATCCCCATGTTTTCCTATGGGCACGCAGTATGGTTTCCCTATGGGCAAGTACTGTTCTTTGTTTTAGTACGTCCCGACAACAACAACAACAACCCTGTTATGGGCATGTCTTGGCAAGATTTGTGCAAGGCAGTTTGGCCATTGCATTTATCTAAGGCTGAGAGTGTGACACACACACACACACCAGTGGTGCCACTGTGTTAGCCTGTTGTCTTTGTCCGCATCTGCACTGGAGATATAATCCGGTTTGACACCACTTTAACCGCCACGGCTCAGTGCTATTTAAATCTGGGAACTATAGTTTGTTGCGGCACCAAAGTGGAGCTTAGTAAACAAAACTACAGCTCCTAGAATTCCCTACAAGGACTTAGGGCCAAAACACACTGGCAGAAACAATCCAGTTTTTTAAACTGTCCAGGCTCAGTGCTAGGGAATCCTGGGAATCGTAGTAGCTTGTTGTGGCACCAGAGCTCTCTTGTAACAGAGAAGGCTGAATGTC
The DNA here is from genome assembly GCA_034509955.1 of Urosaurus nigricauda. NCBI lineage: Eukaryota > Metazoa > Chordata > Lepidosauria > Squamata > Phrynosomatidae > Urosaurus > Urosaurus nigricauda. The sequence goes on along the minus strand of JAOEGL010000002.1, from coordinate 143,314,200 downwards.
TGACAAAAACTACAGTTCCCAGAATTCCCTAGTACTCAGCCAGGGCACTTAAAATGGTCCCACACTAGATTATTTATACCTGCAGTGTGTTTTATGGACCTTAAGACTTCTGCAAGGTGTTAACTCTTTGGGAGAATTCCTGTGAAGGTATTCAAACCAGTCCAGGTCCAAACTAGTCACTACAAAACTACACACCCCACAATCCCCACACAACATTGAGCCATTGAGCAATTAATAATAATAATAATAATTATTATTATTATTATTATTATTAATACCCCAGTGCCAAGCCAGTGAACCACATTACAGCACTCTTATAGTGCTGCTATTATTCCACTTTGACTGCTCTCTCAGTGAGGCCTAAAACAGTGTTGTCCAAACTCTAGGTGTTTTTTGGACTTCAACTCCCAGCATCCCACACCATTGGCCATGGTGGCTGAGGCTTCTGGGAGCTGAAGTCCAAAAAAAAACCCACCTAGAGTTTGGACAACCATCACAGGCCTAAGAGCTCCCTGGCTGAGAATTTCTCTCAAAGCCTCCCTCCCTCCCTAAAACTACAAGTCCCAGAATGCAACAGGAGGAGGCAGGCAGGGAAGCAGTTAAAGTGGAATAGGAAGAGAGAGAGAGACACACACACACACCGGACCATTGAGGAGGTTGCACCCATAGAGACACACAGGGAACAAGGCTGGAACCTTGGTGTTGGGGAAGAGGGAGGAACCCGGAGGGCTGAGGAGGGAGCACCCCTGAGTAGCACATGGCCTGGATTGGAGAGGAGCAGCATCCTGATCATCATGGGGAAGTCTGGCAAAGTGAGGCTAAAAGGGGGTTCATAGGGAGGCCTCATGGAAGGACTGGGAGGAAGGAATAAGGGAAAAGAGGGGAGGGGAAGACTGGTCTTCCCAAGCACTCAAAGATCTAACAGCCCTTCCTTGGGGGGCTGCATTCACATGGCAGGAATAATCCAGTTTGACACCGCTTTAACTGCTGGTCCTGGGGTTTGTAGCCTTGTGGGACATTGAGACTTCTCTGCCAGAGAGCTCTGGTGCCCACAACAAACTACAATTCCCAGGACTGAGCCAGGGCAGTTAAAGCAGGTCTCAAACTGGATTATTTCTGCAATGAGGACAGAGTGGCCTGTCCTTTAGTTGATTCCTGCCTCTGCCATTGTTTCTGTGGTGTGTTTTTGGACCCAGGTTCTTTGTCCCAAGTTTCATGGAGCCATGGTAGTTAAAAGGGGTGGCCTTATTTCTGTATACAGTAGAGTCTCGGTTATCCAACATTCTGGATTATCCAACGCCACGGCTGCTGTGGTTTTTTAAAAATTTTCTGTGATTTCTTTAAATTTTCTGTGATTTCTTTAAATTTTCAGAGGACCGAAATGTTTATACTATACGTCACAATGTTGATCAGTGATTTCTTTACATTTACTTTTACTGTTATTGCAATAAAACTTCAATACATTTGCAGTTCATAGTGATTTGAAAGCTTTTCTTAGACCTTCCGGATTATCCAACATTTTCGGTTATCCGACTATCAGCCGGTCCAGTTTATGTCGGATAATCGAGACTCTACTGTATATTTATTTTTTAATTTTTTGTCTTATTTCTTGGATGTCGATTATTTCTGAAGTGTGGATGCAAAGGGGTCTTCTTGTAGCACCGTTGAGACTAACTGGATGAAAGAAACTGGGAGCATGAGCTTTGAGAGATGTGAATCTGCTTTCTCAGATGCATTTGGGTGGCTTTTCCTCACACACAAATGACTTACGTAGGTCTGTCTTTGGGTTCTTCGCTCCAAACATGCACCTGAGGAAGGAGACTCAAGTTTTTAAAAGCTCACGTTCCCAGCTTCTCTCTTTCAGTTAGTCTCCAAGTTACTACAGGATCCCTTTGCACACATTCCTGAGCATTGTATGTTGCAGGCAAAGGAAGTGTAGTAGGATAAGGGGCCTAGTAGATCTCTTGAAACCCTAGGACTGGATGGGATTGGATTGTGGAGTTGTGGCCCCAATAAGCGATTCCTGAGCACCCAGAATTATAGCCATGTTACTCTGGAAAATCAGGATGCAAAGGATTCTTGTAGCACCTTGGAGACCAACTGAACTTGCATCTGTACTGCAGAGATAATCTGGTTTGATCCTGCTTTAACTGCCATGGCTCCATGCTGTGGAATTTTGACTGGTCTGCAGCAAACTATCTTTCCCAGAATTCCATAACATGGAGCCATAGCAGTTAAAGTGGGAACATACCTTACTGTTTCTGCAGTGTAGTTAACAGCTATCAAGAAAGAAGTTGGTAGCATGAGCATTTGTAGACTCATCTGAAGAAGTAGGCCTAGGTCTACGAAAGCTCAGACTACCGGCTTCTTTCTTCCAGTTAGCGTCAAAGGTGTTACAAGATACCTTTGCATACATTCCTAAGCACTGTATGTTGTGGCTGGCAAAGGGTGTCCTGGAACTGCCTGGTAGAGCTCTTAAAAGTCTAGGACTAGATGGAACAGGATTGTGGAGCAGTGGCCACAGTAGGCAACACTGCAACACGCAGATTTAAGGTCCCTGTGCCACCGTTTTGTCAGCATAAGAAGTAGCATTTGCAGAATACCAGTCTCTAATATCCAAAGAGAGGCTTTTTGTAGTCTTGCCCTGCCTATGGGCTTTCCAGGGCATTTCCTTGAATCCAGATTCTGTATTAAATATGCATTTAGGCTGTAGGACTTTCCTAATGCTCATGACAGAGCGTGCAATTTCTGTCCCAGGCACTTGTTATTTGGACTTACCGCATTTAGATACTGCTTATCCTTCAAGGAACTTGGGCAGCCTATGTGATGGCAGAAACGATTGTACCAAAAAAGACTTGAGAAAGTCCCTTTTGGTACAATCACTTCTGCCATCACATAGGTTGTCCAAGTTCCTTGAGACTAATGTAAAATTGCAGCCAGTCTTGCTTTGGAGGAAATTCTGCCTCCCCATACTCAAGATGGTAACCTGTTGAACTTTGCTGAGAAGTAACACAGTCCTTACAAAGTCTCGATAGCTTCCTGTGTACATGGATGTCTCTGTTCCATCCAGCATCCCTTTTCTTCTGACACTTTAATTTTCCTAATCTCTTGATTTCAAGCAAATGGACTACAGATAATATTGCAGAATAGGCCTTGTTTTCCCCCCACCCCCGTTTTGAAATATTCATTTCCTGCGCCTGAAATGGCTTCTAGGAGGATATCCAGTAATGGTTTGCTTAAAATAGTTCTGATCTCAGATCTAAATGAGGAGAGGTGAGGAGTGGAGTTTATAGTCACCATTTGGGACCAGAAGGTACCTTAGGAGGGACTTTTGCCTTTGAAGACTGTTTGGAATGAAATTGTGGGATTAATATTGTTTTTCTGTGTTAACATGCTTCCCATGTGTATGTTCATTCTCCTTCTAGACTAAAAATCAAAAGAAAGAGCGGGCAGCTGCCCAGCATCGGGCTCAGGAGGAATATGGCTCTGTGCCTCACTCCTTTGTCTTTCACCGTGGCCGTGTGGGAAAGAACTTGCAACAGCTCATATTGGATGTTCGGAGGGTGATGCAGCCCTACACTGCTACCAGCCTAAAGGTAAAACGATTGGATAGCCATGGCACCACACTGCATTTCATGACAACAGTTGTCTTGTTCAGTGAAAGGAAGCAAATGCAAGACAAAATGGTTATGAGAAATAAATTGAGAATGTGATCAACATAGTGTTTGAACAGGAAAGATAAAAAGTAGAGCTCTAGGAAGGGGCCTATCTGTAGGATGAGAACTTCACTTTTATTCTCCCCCGCCCTCCAGTCACTACATGTTAGTGTGGCAATAGCAGTTTCAAAGTGGCCTTTCCCAATTTTTGTTCAGAGCCGTAGATACTATTGCAGTTGGCAACTCCTTTCCCATTTAGAGCCATGAAAAGTGATGGTGCATCTTTTCTGCCTTAAAAAAAAAGTGAGGTAACAGTGTGAAGTTTGATTAGATATTTATTATGCAGAATATGGGGCCAATTTGTTTGCTTTATTCAAAATACAATATGCCACTTTTTATTGTTATTGCAAAAGAGGTCTGCATACATAGAGAAACAGCATGGAGTGCCACGGCCATCTACACTGTAGAAACAATGCAGTTTGCCGCCGTTCTACCTGCTGTGGCACCATCCTACAGAATCCCGGGATTTGTAGTTTTGTAAGGCACCAGCACTCTTTATCAGAGAGGGCTAAAGACCGTGTAAGATTACAAATCCCAGGACTCCATAGGATGGCACTGGTAGTGACTGGTATAAGGGACACAAAGATTCTTTCCTGAAGGCTGAAGTTCAGATGTTGCTGATCTTTAAAAATTAGGTAGCTGTGAACAAATACTTTTAGCATTTCCAATTACAGATAATAAGAAATACTTAACATATATGCCATGTTTCTCTTGGCATTGAACCCAAGGCATTTTATAACCTACATTAAAACAAAGTGCAAAAAAATTTTTAATAAAAGGTTTTCAAAAATTAAATAAGCAAGCCTACTAAAAACAATAATTTAAAAATGTTTTTTTGTGTGGTTTTTTGGGGCTATGTGGCCATGGTCTTGAAGAATTTATTCCTGACTTTTCACCAGCATCTGTGGCTGGCATCTTTGTCTGAAGATGCCAGCCACAGATGCTGGGGAAATGTCAGGAATAAATTCTTATAGAACATGGCCACATAGCCTGAAAAACCCACAAAAAACTAACCTAAGAAAAAGTGCCTTTATCTGCAGGTGGGAGGAGGAAAGTGGGGTAGGGATAGAGAATCCTATAACCCTAAACTCTATTTTCAAGGCATTCCAAACAACAGAGTTGCTCTGATCAGTGGCCTCTCTTTTTCAGGTGCGGAAAAAAAACTCTCTCAAAGATTTTGTGACAATAGCTGGACCTCTGGGAGTGACTCATTTCCTAGTGTTCACAAAAACTTCATCTACCATCAACTTTGTAAGTGATTTGGTGAAAACAAGCACAGTGGCTTCAAGGCTGGTCTTTTGAGCAAGGATGACATTTTGTTTTGACTGAGACTGCTTTCCCTACACCTTTCTTGTTCAATTTATTTGGGGCAGTATACAGCCAGGATGGCTGGGGAATTCTGCAAGTTGTAATTAAGTGAATAATGTTTCCTCTGTTTTCTTTGCCCAGCTTTGCTGTCTTTTTCACTCTGCCTGTTGATCTAATGCAAATGATGACATTATGTCTTGCTGAGTACAAACGGTGATTCTCGTTTCAAAGTAAACGCACTGATGCATCAGGATTAAAACTGAACAAAACACTTAAAAGTTCAATGTAAACATTGTTTACCTATTTACCTGTAGTTGGGTCTGCTCTGGCTTTGAGCCTTTATGTTGAAAAGTTTTGTGGAATTAAAACTTTATCACATCTCGCTCTTCTCTCTCTTAGAAACTGTTCCGTCTTCCTGGTGGACCAACCTTGACCTTCAGAGTCACTCAGGTACCAAAAGGGTGAGGCTGTGTGCAGTGGGGTGGGCTAGTTGGTCTTGGATTTGCCTCTGAAAGACCCAGGTCCAAAACGCACTGCAGAAATAATCCAGTTTGAGACTGCCTTAACTGCCATGGCTCTGTGCTAGGGTATTCTACGAATTGTAGTTTATTGTGGCACCAACGCTCTCTGACAGAGAAGGTTAAATATCTCACAAAACTACAGTTCCCAGAATTTCCTAGTATTGAGGAAGAGCAGCTAAAGCAGTTTTAAACTGGATTATTTCTGAAGTGTGTTTTGGACCCCTAGTTACCATTTGTTGAAAAATTCTGATAGATATTAAACAGTGCAGATAGAGAGCATATGGCCTTCCAGATGTGAGGCTGCAGCTCCCATCATCCCTAGCCTTCACAGCCAGTGAAGAGGAGTGCTGAAAATCACGCTCTGGCAGCACCTAAAAAGCTTCATCTTCCCTACATCTTACTACTGTGGTCCCCCGGGTTACGAAATTAATTCGTTCCGGCACCTTTTTCGTAAGCCGAAAATTTCGTAACCCGGGGCCTATTTCCCATAGGAAATAGGTAATCCGTTCCGAGGCCTTCGGCGGGGGCCTCCTGGCTGAGGAAAGGAAGGTCCGATCCGGCGGATCGGGCCTTCTTTTCGTCAGCCTCGGGGGCCTCCTGGCTGGGGAAGGGAAGGTCCGATCCGGTGGATCGGGCCTTCCTTTCGTCAGCCGCGGAGGCCCAGCCTGGCTGGGGAAGGGAAGGTTCCCTTCCCCAGCCAGGCTGGGCCTCCGCACCTGAGGCCAAAGGAAGGCCCGATCCGGCAGATCGGGCCTTCCTTTCGTTAGGCGCGGAGGCCCAGCCTGGCTTCCCCAGCCAGGCTGGGCCTCCGCACCTGACGCGAAAGGAAGGCCCGATCCGCCGGATCGGGCCTTCCTTCCGCGTCAGGCGCGGAGGCCCAGCCTGGCTGGGGAAGCCAGGCTGGGCCTCCATGCCTAACGAAAGGAAGGCCCGATCCGCCGGATCGGGCCTTCCTTTCGGTAGTCCGTCCCTTGTCCCCCGAAGCCTGGCCTCGGAGGAAAAGGGATGGGAGTCCGTCCCTTGTCCCTCGAAGCCTGGCCTCGGAGGAAAAGGGGTGGGAGTCTGTCCCTTTTCATCCGAAGCCTGGCCTCGGAGGAAAAGGGACGTCCCTTTTTTTCGGATCCCGGGGGATCCTTCGGATCCCGGGGGGTAATTTTTGGTCCCGCCGGTTTCGGATCCCGGGGTTTTCTTAACCCGGGGGATTCGTATCCCGGGGGACCACTGTATATGTACTTCTAATATGTTACTTGTCATCTGCCAGGGAACAAAATTGTTCTTTCCTGAACTTTTGTGGATTATTCTCTCTTGAACGCTTCTCAACTTTGCACAAAAAAAGTCAAATTGAAGTAGTTTGTTTATATTCATTTTTTCCCCCGTGATGCATGCTAGCTTTGATGTAGACTTGAGGGCATCTTACTCATCCACCCTTCTTGGTTTTGCTTTCTTAAAAGGAATACAGTAGTTTGTGTATTTTCAGGTGCATATATGTTGCCTTGCTGACTAGAAATATGTGGGTATTCCATTTTTGAAGACTGTTGAGAATCTCGGGAAACTGAGTTCCATATCCAATACAACATGCTGCGATATCTTTTTCATTTATGGCATCCCAAGACCCTTGCTGATAGCTTTTTTAAAAGCATGCATGCTTTTCCTACAGGCCTGCTGGGTTTTCAGGATTTATGGAGCTCACTCTTTTGTTTTTCTCTTGCACACTAGTATTCGCTCATCAAAGATGTTGTGTCATCTCTGAAACGTCACCGGATGCATGAGCAGCAGTTCACCCACCATCCGCTCCTGGTACTCAATAATTTTGGCATTCAGGGCATGCACATCAAGGTCATGGCCACCATGTTCCAGAATATGTTCCCCTCTATCAATGTCCACAAGGTGAGTGTGTTTTGGCCTGAGGATTGGATGAGCCCAGCTTGATATTCTGTTGCTCAAATCCCTATAGACAAGGAGTGGGCTACTATCTGGGGCCAGGAGGGTCGTATTTGCCCCAAGGGTACTTTAGAGCCCACTTTCTTCCCCCATCCTCAGAAGAAAATGAAAAATGTTGACCTCCAAAAGGCAGTGGCGTGAATTTCACCATATGTTTTGATTAAAGAGTTTTCCAGAGTATCCCAACTCTGGGGGGTTATATATCCAGGAGTAGCCGTGTTGGCCATATAGCAAAGTACAATAACATCCCAGATCTACAAAACAGTGATACCTTTATGGGGCCAGCCAAGATGCACAATATACATGTTGCAAGCTTTTGAAGCTCCACTGGCTTATTCATCAGGCAAAAGGTGTAGAAAATCCTACAAAGGGGGGGAGGGGGAGGTGACATGTTAGGCATAGGCTTGCATTTTGTCAAGATGTGGTGGTGGTGGTGGTGGTGGTGGTGGTTAAAGTACAGAAAATAAAAAAATTCAATTAGCAAGATAAAGACCTATTGTGTTTGAGATCCTGTTCATCACGAATCCTTTGTGAAGTAACAAGCCCCTTTGTCAGTGAGAGAACACTGCATTTTGGGCGGCCCACTAAAGGTATCAGTGTTTTTCTGGAGGGTTATGTTACTGCTTATATATGTGGAGCTTGGCTGTAGGATGATCATGAAGATGTTGCCTCTCTGTTGGCATGGTAGATCCATAGTGAATCTGTGCTGCACAGAAGGACCATTTTGCTCTAGCAGGTATAGCACACATTTAGGTAGCATGGCTAATGTAACCCGGGATGAGAATCTTGCAATCCTTCACAATGTTGTTGGACTGCAACTCACCACTGGCTGTGTTGGCTAGGGCTGCTGGGACTTACAGTCCAACAAAATCCGGAAAGCCACATGATTCCTCTCTCTCTCTCTCTCTCTCTCTCTCTCTTTCTCTCTGTGTGTGTTGTGTGCCTTCAAGTCACTTCTGACTTGAAGCAACCCTAAGGAGAACCTATCATGGGGTTTTCTTGGCAAGATTTGTTCAGAAGAGGTTTGCCATTGCCTTCCCTTGAGGCAGAGAGAGTGTGATTTGCCCAAGGTCACCTATTGGGTTTCATGGCTTTGCTGGGAATCAAACCCTGGTCTCCAGAGTTGTAGTGTAACACTCAAATCACTGCACACTGGCTCTACTGTAACCCAATTAAAATGGTGGAAAATCCGGACTAAAATTTTCAAGGACCACATGATCTTCTTTAGTCATCTTCCAGTTGTGTGTGGACTTTGTTTGTCCAGCTGGTTTGCCTTCTTTTTGTAGACTGCCATCTGATGCAAATGATGATGATATGTTTTGCTGAGTTCAACCTATGATTCTCACTTCAAAGTAAACGCACTGATGCATCAGAATTAGGTCCATAAGAAGCTCTATAACTAATGATGACTGGTTTGCAAGTAGTAGGGGCTGTTTTGAACCTTTAGACCAGATGTCAGGATGCTGCATGGTTTGGGCTGACCAGTCTTCTGATAGTCTTTCAAAGTAAATAGGATAGTGCATCTATAGTTCTCTCCTTTGTGAGGCCTGTCTTGCTGTGTGTCCTTGAAACCAACCACTACTTCTAGCACTCTTGGGTAAATGCAGTCTCTCTTTCTCGGAAACTAGAAATTTTTACAAGTTAATAAGTATGGGAGAACTTTTCTAGGGCTTTAAACTCATTTTAATAACCCAGTAGCACCTCTAGCACAGGCCTCCCAAAGCTGAACATAACATTCCCTTCACTGTGGATTTCCTTGGTGTTTATTTTTGAAGTGCCTAATACTAGGAGGGTGAGGAATGAAGAGAAAGAGGTACAATTCAGCATGCCTGGATTAAAGTTCTGTTTGGAGCATTCAGTTCTTCTCTGAATGCAGTATTGTTTCTGAAAGAAGAACCTACTGAGTTAGTAGAATCAATGAAAATGGATCTAGGATTCCTGGGTTCCATAAATGCTGTCATTGGTGGTTTGGGGACCATCTGTTGAGAGCTGGCTCATCCTATCTACTCCCTAAAACACTTGCAAGCAGTTGGGCTTGATCCCTTTTTGAGTTTTAGTTCTCATGGTGTGTGGCATTCCTTCCCTATCCTTGTCTTGCAGGTAAACCTTAATGCTATCAAGCGTTGTGTACTGATAAACTACAACTCGGACAACCAGACTCTTGAATTCCGTCACTAGTAAGTGTCTTCTAGCTTACATTTTGGCCTTTTTCAGTGCTAATGTGCTGAAACTGGGCCATGCACATGTGTGGAAAAGAGGCGTATAGCTAAAGAAATGTTTAAGCTGATCTCTGTCAGTGCTTCTTTTTTGGTCTGCCAGTCTGCATCACATGTTCTTAACAACAACTGTTGTTGTTGTTAATTGATTACTTGCCTGTCCCTATGGATTGTGGCAGGGAACAACAGATTAAAATACAGGAACAAATAGACCCATAATACAGTTAAAAACACAACACTAATTAAAAATACATAGTCAGTTAAAAATCATAATATCAATTTTAAAAGCATACATATTAGCAACAATTAATTTATAATTAAAAATTTACTTTTTTTAAGTTTTATTTTTGTATAAAATTTCAACATACAACATCTTGACAGAACCAAAACCAAAAAAAAACCCACACTAAATACATATCTAGACAACTTGCTATACAACATCTTGACAGGACCAAAAACAAGAACAAGGAAACACAAAAAATACACATCTAGACTACTCGCTATCTCTTGGGGAGCATTGACAAGCAACAATTAAAAACAGACTTCCTGTTAAACTACTATATTCTTACAATTGTTTTGTCATTTCTTCATTTTCCCAATATCTATATTGAACCCTTGAAGGAATGGTCACCACATAGGGATCAATATATATAATTTTATCAACGTTGCTATTGCCTCTCTACTGGTTCTTAGTTCTCATAACAATGTAATACATTGTCTAAATAAAAAACTTCACTGTATCCATCAAAGGAAATTACATTTAAACATATTACTATTTTCCAATGTTTAAACTACACTCCAGTTTTTCAAGAGAGCTGTTGTCAAAATACCCCAAGTTTTTTCAAAAAAATCAAATACTGGCTTCCAAACTTTGAGAAATTTGTTTGATTTTTCATCTTTCATTTTCTTTGTCAATTTATCTAATTCTACAAGTTCATGCAATTTTATTAACCAGTCTTCTACTTTTGGGGATGTTTCTGTTTTTCCAACAGCTTGCATATATCAGTCTAATCGAGCAGAACATGTAAAATAAAACACATCCATATCTTCTTTCCAAGTTGTCGCTTATCATATATAAAAGAAAAATTTCTGGTTTGTTCTCAAGCTTTATCTTTAACATTATATTAATAGTTTTGCATATGTTAGACCAAAACCTTTGTGCTTTTTTACATTTCCACCAAAGGTGATATAACGTTCCTCTTTTCCTCCCACATTTCCAACAATTACTGCTTACATTACCATACATTTTACATATTCTCACTGGTGTTAAATACCATCTGAAATAAATCTTATACACATTTTCTTTTATATCTTGGCACGAGGTGTATTTAATTCTTTTTGTCCAAGATTTTTCCCATTGTTCTATTTTCAGCGGTTTTCCTAGGTCTTGGGCCCAAGCTATCATATTCGTTTTGACTGTTTCATCTTCTGTATAATATTTCAACAAGCTTTTATACAAGTTCACTATTTTTGCTCCTTTTTTTGCCCATAGGATATCTTCTAATTCTGAGTTTTTGGTACTTATTCCCTCAGTTTTTGATCAGTTCTAAATCTTTCGTAAAGTTGAAAGTATAAAAACCAATTATTGACTTTCCCTTCTATTTTTAATTCCTCCCTAGTTTTCATAGTCAAAATTCCCTGTTCTGCTTTAAGTCACTATATTTCAACCATCTTTCATTGCTCAATGGGTCAGTTGTAAGTAATGCTTCCTGGGGTGAACACCATAGTGGGATTTCTTCACAGATTATTTTTTGAATTTATTCCAAATCCTGTAAATTGCATTTCTAACATAGTGATTTTTAAAGTCTCTGTTTGCTTTAATTTTATCATAGAACAGAAACGCATGCCACCCAAACCTCAGGTTTGATCCTTCAAGTTTGAGGAGAGCATTATTTTCTAAATCCAGCCAGTCTTTTAACCATATCAGACCACATGCTTCGTAATACAGTTTCAGATCGGGGAGTGCAAGACCTCCTCTATCTGTTGAATCTTGTAGATATTTTAATTTAATTTTTGGCTTTTCCCCCTCCCATATAAAGGCATTTATGTCTCTCTGCCAATTTGAAAAAACAAAGTTATTTTGAATAATTGGTATGTTCTGAAAGAGGAATAATATTTTGGAAGGACTGTCATCTTGACAGTGGCAATCCTACTAAGAGGGAAAGTTTTAAATCTTTCCATCTATGTAGATCTTCTTTTATGTTTGTCCAGCATTTTTTGTAATTATTATTAAATAGGTCGGATTTTTTTTTTGTCAATTCTATTCCTAAGTATTTTATTTTTTTACAGATTTGTAAGCCTGATATTTTGTTTAGTTCCAATTCTTCATCATAACTTATGTTTTTGATCAAAATTACTGTTTTGTTCGCTTTTAAACTTGATAGTTTCTAAGCTCTCTAACTCCTTTTGTAACAGTAAGATATCCTTTAAGGGATTACTTAATGATACCAACAGATCGTCAGCAAAGGCATGTGTTTTAAATTCACATCCTTTAACCTTTATCCCTCTTATATTTACATTTCCCCTTATTTTTATTAACAAAAGTTCAATAACTATTATAAACAAAAGTGGGGATAAAGGACATCCTTGCCGTGTGCCCTTCTGTACATCAAGTGGTTTTGTTCTTTCTTCATTAATGACGACTCTGGCTGTCTGCTTCCTGTAGACTGCCGTAATCCATTCTGTAAATTTCGGTCCAGCATCCACTTTCTTTAGAACCTCGTAAAAATTTACAATTAAAAAAAACATCTGGCTAGGCATGTGCATCTTTTCATCAAAAATACATGCCATTTTCAAGTAGAGGTGCACTCTTTGGGGGAAAATGTTTTTGTGTATGAGTGTGTGCTGTATTTTGTTGGTAGCCATGAAGTGTAGCTTGCTTGGGGGCTATCCCGTTTGATCCTTACAACCATAGTGTGGGGTTACTTACTGATAGCTTTGTGGCTGGGTTGTGATTCAAGCCTTGGTCTAAATCCCACACTGTCCAGTAATGCTGCTCTGACAAAAATGGCCTGCATATGGAAGAACAGGAAAATAATTAAGGTGAATTGGATGCTCATGATGAGAGTATAGTCTGCTGATCCCTCTGATGTTATTCTGAAATGAATACTCTGATGCATCCCAGCCAAATTGAAGTAGGAACTGGTGTTGGTGGGGCTGTCGTTGGACTCAAAATTTCTGATCTCCTGCCATGTGGCTTGAAATGTAGAAAGCCTCCACCTCCCTTTCTAGCCCGTCACATCATATGTATAAAGTATTTCACATGTCCTTATCTCCCCTCACCTCAGCTTGGTCTTTATTACTATTAGATAATTTTCTTCACCTTGGTTGAAGATAATCTTAAAAGAAAAAGCCCCTCTGCTGTTATAGGTCCTAGATGTAAAGTACATCTCATTTCACACAATGATGATTGTTGGACTATTAGTCTGTCTACTACTGTCTATCCTGACCATTGATCTCCAAGACCAAACCAAGAGAGATTTTTCTTAGACTTGCCCCCAAAGAACCTGAGGTTACCATGACTCAGTTAATGACCTGATGCATGGACACAAAACATCCGCTCTCCCACAGAGCTGCACTCCCCTCTGCTTCATCCCCCAAACACAATAGCAGCCCCTTTCCTATCTACCTGATATATGACACTCCCTCCTCCCCATCTACTTGTGTTTTTATGTTATGCAGCAGCCTGAAAGTGGTGCCAGTTGGAATGAGCAAAGGACTGAAGAAGCTCCTGCAGGAGAAGTTTCCCAACATGAATCGCCTGGAGGACATCAGTGACCTCTTGGTCAGGTGAGAGTGTGTGTATGTTTGTGTGTTCCTCCCCTCGGGGTTATATGTACCTTTTGAGTATTGACACAGGATGAGCTTCACAAAGTCATGAGAGGCAGAGACTTCCAGGCTTCCTTGTGAATAACCTCATGGTCACATCAATCCTCTGCTATGTCCTGCCTTGGCTCCCTTTTTTTCTTGTTCTGTTTAAATTCCTATTTAGATTGATAGTCTTTTACACTCTTGTTCCCATTTTGTCTGTGTGTGCTTTTCTATTTCTGCCCAGCTGGCAACCTGTTGGTGACAGTTAATGGCTGTTAGTCCAACTTGCACCATTGTATGTCACTTTTTTTGTTGTTATCAGCATGGAGGTCAGAATCCTCATCCCTTCATGTAACAATCAAGCTCCAAGAGGGGAGATGGTACATAGTTCTGTCATGGTAGAATTTTACATCCTGTCTCCTGATGTAGGATCTCTGCCCCCTTTTCTTTTCCTCTCCACTTCCTTTCCCTTGTATGTTCTCAAGCTTAAGATTGTGACCTTGCCGGCAAATGTGTGCAACATTTATTTGCTTGGTGGGCATAGCAGAAACATTGATGATTTTTGTCGTTTTACTTCATGCCCTACCCTACAGAGACATTAACCTCTCTGAGAGTGAAGCTGAGCAAGATGGTAGTCACAACATCACAGAGCTGCCTCAGGCCTACGCTGGACGTGGGAACATGAAGGCCCAACAGAGTGCGGTCCGCCTCACTGAGGTCAGCCGGGGGGGGGGGGGCTGTAATCTTGAAATGGGGGTGGTGGGTGTAGCTTAGAGCTGGCTAAACATGACAGGAGACTGCTTTTTAAGCAGTTCTTACCTTTGAGATGGAATATTCTGATCATGTGGAGTTGTGGTGGCTCCCAGGCTGTCCCCAGCCTCTTGTCCCAGCAACCCTTTTCAAGGTGTTCTGTTCTTATGGGTTTTCTGTCTGTCTCCCTATATAGATTGGCCCACGAATGACACTGCAGCTCATCAAGGTGGAGGAAGGGTTGGGCCAAGGCAATGTGCTCTACCACAGCTTCAGTGAGTATCATGGTTCATTTGTGTACGTTCCTTCCACTGATGAGCAAAACCACATGCTGCTTGTGGAGCTCTGTTTACAAGAACACCATTGCTATGAAGACCTTTGAAGCCAGGATAGGGACAGTCAGGAAGAAAAAGAGTTGCCAAACCCAGTTAGAGTAGCCTGTTCGCACTTAATTTCTCCCATTAACCATGAGGCAGCATCTCTTCAGATCAATTGCTCTCAATAAGGTAGGACCTGAAACTGAATGGTGTTTTCATCCACTGCTGGGTAGAGTGGTGTGGGGACTGCAGGAGGGTCGCAATTTCCCTCCTTCTCCATCCCTCCATGGGGTGGGGGAAGAGTAAAGCATCTGCTTGTGTCATGTGATTCTTGCTCTGTGTGTCTTGCCCTGAGTAACAGTCTGTTTTGTTTCTTGTTCTTGTGCCTCAGTTCATAAGACTGATGAAGAGATCCAGGAAGCCTTAGCCAAGAAAGAGGAAAAATTACAGCTCAAGGCTGAGCGGCGGCGGAAGCAGGAAGCAGACGTGGCACACAAGCAGGAGCTGAAGGAGGCTCACAGGTGAGGGAGAGAATAGAAACAGTAGAGACAAAGCTCATGTCTCAGTGTGCTCTCCTCCAGTGGCATCATCTCCTGAGAGCAACATGTGGAACTGCGCATAGGAGCTGAAGAAGGGTGGGTTCTGATCTAGCCGTTTGTGATGGTTTTCTTGGTTCGGGGACTCTAGGAAGAAGAGCATAGAAGGGATAAAGAGGAAGAAGAAGGAAGTTGAGGGCAGTGACAGTGATGCAGAGGATCCCGGGATGCAGGAAGACCAGAATGCTGGGGAACAGTCAGATGATGACATGGAATACTACAGACAGGAAGTAGGAGAAGAGCCCGATGAAGGTTGGTATCTATCTGGGTAGTGTATTTAAATTGGTCTGGTGCCAGCATGTCAGGGAAGGTTGGGGTGCACATAATGTGCTGGATGCAGTTGATGAAAATTTATTGCATTCCTGAGTGTGAGCTGTGATTCTTGCAAAGTAAACGCTCTGATGCATCCGTTCCAAGGAAGAGGGAGGGCCCGGCACCTGCCCATATGATCTTCTGAACTGATTATAGAACACATATCACAATTATGCTGTGTTGCGGTTGTTTACTCAGTAGTGGCTTTGTATGGGACTTGGTTGCTTGGAATCAATACCGAGAAAATAGTATAAAAGTTATGTGGGTCATATTTATTTCATTTCATTTTTATGCCACTTTTCTCCCAGAAAGGCATCCAAGGCAGCTCGTAGATAAAACTGTTTTAAAACTTTACAATAAAAATGTAAAAAACAGTTCAAGTCATTTAGGTAAAAACAGAATGAAATTACATAAAACATATAAAAGTTTACAACATAACTAAAAAGCACGTATAAAACATATAAAAGCCTCCTTGATTCAATTATATATTAAAAGCCAAATTGAATAAAAATATCATTGTGTGCCAGTGAAAGGAAGGCAGGGAGGGAGCCAACCTAGCCTCCCATGGAAGGGAGTTCCAAAAGGTTGGAGCAGATACCAAGAAGGCTCTCTCTTGTATCCTCACCAAGTGAGCTTGTGATGATGGCGAGACCAAGAGAAAGCCTTTCCTCTTAGACCTTAGGACCCTTGGAGGTTGATATGGGGAGATAAGGTCTTTCAGTTAAGTTTGCACCTAAACTGTGTAGGGCTTTATATGTCATGACCAGCATTTTGAATTGTGCTCAGCGATGAACCAGTAACCAATGGATCTGCTTCAACAAGAGGGATATATTTCCCCTATAACTAGACCCAGTCAGCATTCTGGCTTCTGCTTTTTGAACCCATAGAGTATGTTACAGTAGTTCAAAACGGGATGTAATCAAGGCATGTGTCACCGTAACCAGATCTGATATCTCGAGAAACAGGTGCAACTAGCACACTAGTTTTAGCTGTGCAAATGCACTTCTGGCTACTTCTAAAACCTGGGCATCCAGGCTCGAGTCGAGTCCAGGAGAACACCCAAGCTGCGAGCCTGAGATTTCAGGGAGAAAGAGAGAGAAAGATGGAGTCCACTGGCTGTGGCTACCTGACTGGGACAATGAAGGACCAGAAGGAGTGAAAGAAAGTAAATCCAAATCTATAATATATGTCAATAGGCGAGGCATTAGTAGATCAGAGAGGACAATGAGGGAATACCAGTGAACCCTAACTATCTAGGTCTCTTTCTATTGCCTCCTTAGGAAGGTACTATGGTTACTTGTACAAGTGTAGTTGTATTTCCAACACTCCCACTCAAATAAAGGGATGCTGTGTGAGATTTTTGACCTTGTATATTCATCTTCCTCCTCTCCCCAGGCTTGCCTGATGCAAAGGAGAGTAACAGGGTCCTGCTACTTGAATGGAAGTCTAGGGAATGCATATTGGACTGCAAGCCCCATCACCCCTCGCCATTGGTGAGGGATGACATCTGCAGGGCTGCATGTTCCCCGTTTCGCTTCCTCTTACAGCAGCATAGAAGGGGAAAATTTGAGAGGAGCAAAGTTTTTTGGCCCTGCAGGTCAAGTTGCTACCTGCCAAAATTCTGTCTTTGGTATTAAGTGTGTATTCTCCTGCTGCTGCAGCTGTTCTCTGCTTGTGTTTCTGTGGAATCTAACTTACTCCTTGAAGACCAGCAGAGAGTCCTTTGCTGCCATAGACTTTTTAAGCTAAGCATTCCTATGCTGAGGCAGAAGTAGTTCCTCTCCTGCCCTGCTCCTGATGAATTACTGTGCTTTACTCTCTCTAGATCTGTTTCTGCAAAGTGCTAAAAGGAAACGCACCAGCCAGTCCACCACATCCAGAAAAAGGCGCAAACGTACTCCATCTGAAGATGGCCAGAGCTCAGCACTTACAGGAACCACCTCCAAGTTGAAGCACAGGAAGAAGATTCAACAGCCTGGGCAACGGCCTGGGCAGCGTCCCGGGCAACGGCCTGGGCAGCGTCCCGGGCAACATTCTGGGCAGCGTCCTGGCCAGCAACAGAGAGACACGAGGGGGCAGCATGGAGGATCACAGGGTGCCAAGCACAGAGGGCAACACAAAAGTAAAAGGCATCCCCGAAGTTCATCATTGCCTTTGGGAGCCCGATGGCAGGGCAAGTCTGGACTGGGAAGGAAGGTGGCACAGAAAGGGAAAGGGTCCTTCAGGAAACTGGGACGTTCTGGGAAGAAAAGGCCGGCATAGTACCCAGGGCCTCTTTCCCTTGGCCCTTGTTTCGTATCAACTCTCATGAAATATACAAGCGCTCCAGAATATATAGATGTCTCTCGGTGAAAGGCTCAGACTACAAAGGATAAATGGTCTGGAGTAGCATGTATATAAAATGAGCTAATCTATTTTATGGAAATTTGGGTTTATGTTTATATTGTGTATAATTTTTAATTATAAACTACTATTTTATTCTGTACTGTTGCTTTCATTACTTTTTTGGCTTGTTGGTGGTTACCTTTGAAGTGAGTCTTTACTCCTGTTTTGTGAGTTGTACTTCCAACAACATCTGGATAGCCACACTTTGGCTGCTCTTGCACCGGACCCCCATGTCACAGTGCCAGTTCTAACTCCTAACATAATAGACAATACTTAACACATATTTAGAATTTGGTCTCCCTCTCAAATGATGGAAGACTTCTGTTTGTTATAACATGCAACTCTGAGGAACATGTGGTAATCACAGATAATACACGTTTCCCTTGATTCTAGTTTGTTCTAAGTTTAGAAAAAAATTCTTGGGGGCAGGAGGCCAGTATGTCTGTAAATTATCCCCTAAATTCTTAACTGTACATACTTTACTAACCACTGGTGGGGCATAATCCAGCCAGCACTGAGAATGTTTAAGAGCCATTGATTTTAGTGGGAAACCATATGCTTGGCTTTTTGTTTGTTTGTTTGTTTTGTTGTTGGTAGAAATCATTCATCTCTCAGCTGTGCCCAACCAGGTCCTTCCCATATATAAATTGTGACCTTAATATCCTTCCCAGCAGTGTCAGATTTGACTTCAGGACAAGTCTTTTAAAGGAAAGGGTGAAGAGGAATATGGGGTGGGGCAGAAATATGTCCTGACTATGGGGCACTCATATTTTCAAGTATAGGTGGCAACCATAGGTGCTGGAAGCCTTTTAAAAGAAGTTTATGGAAATCTGAACTTCCTGTGTTGTTTCTGCATTTATCTGGAATCGTTATATAGCGAGCCTTTGGTATCTGCTGGGGTTTGGTTCCAGGACCCCTGTGGATACCAAAATCCGTGGGTGCTCAAGTCCCATTAAATCCAATGGCATATTAAGATGCTGTCCCTTATATAAAATGGCAAAATCAAGGTTTCCTTTTTGGAATGTATATATTTTAAAAAATGTGTTCAAGCTGTGGATGCTTGAATGCGCAGATAAAAAAATTGTGGCTAAAGAGGGCCGAATGTACCATATAAGGACAGACTGGTATAAGTCTCAGTGTATGGCTGCAGGCTGCTGCCCAACTAGATGTGAGCAGTATGTGGTCTCTCACAGGACTTTCTAACTTGCCATTCCACCCGCTTCCCACTTGGAGCTGATCTTCATGCTGACTGGACTCAGGATGTGGTCAGAGCCAAGTTCCCCCTTTTGTTGCTACAGCCACCTCTTTAAGAACTTGTACTGATTGTGAGTTTCTTTGAGCTATGGCCAGATCTGTGGGGATGGGGATGGAAGGAGTGAGTCAGGATAAAGTGTCTCTAGATTCTGTCTCATTCAGGTAGGCTGTGTTTTTTCGCCAAAATACATGTTTGCATTCGAAAACCTCAAGGCTTAACTCCACACCCGCCCACTCACCCCAGTGAATAATACCAAGCAGATCTATCTGTCTAGCTAGCTGCTTGCAAAAGCCAGCAGACCGGCAGTGAATTTCACATCCCTTCCCCAGCCATCAGCCCCAAGGAACTGGTATGTAGAGCCGTACAGCATTTAAATGTGGAAGCTCAAAGCTGTCATGAGTTGTGGAATCACATGGCTGGATGCCCCTTGGATTGGGGTTTAACAGAGCTCAGCTTCTTTCTAATCAGGAATCAGAGCTTGGGGACTGTTGCTGTATTTGGGATGATACAATACTACAATACTAAAATTTCCACAGCCAGCAATATCAGCCATGCAAGTACAGGAGACAGTGGGGAGGGGGATTTGGGGAGCTGTAATCCAGATTTTCCAAAGTGACGCTCGGGACCGATTCATTTTATTCCACATCTACATATC
The DNA here is from genome assembly GCA_034509955.1 of Urosaurus nigricauda. Classification (NCBI taxonomy): domain Eukaryota; kingdom Metazoa; phylum Chordata; class Lepidosauria; order Squamata; family Phrynosomatidae; genus Urosaurus; species Urosaurus nigricauda. Next base: position 143,294,418 of record JAOEGL010000002.1, on the reverse strand, counting down.
CCACCCGTATTTGCTTTGCGGTTTCTCTGAGAGAGTGTGAGGAGTGATGTCGTTTCAGAGAATGCAGTGAAAAAAATCTTGAGGTTTGAGGTTTACCTTCAGACCCACGTGCAGCATCCTGTTCCACCGTAGGAGACTGGTGGCTTGAATCCCCCCAAATTCCCATTGCTAACCATCATTCCTTTGCTCTCTTTCCCTCCCCCCCAACTCCAAACTGAGAGATTACTATTGGCACGCAAGCAGACATTCACATGTTAACAACTGAAAGAGGTGGCCCTTCATGGCGGAAGCTAGTTCGCTCCAAATTTTATTTAGCAACACCGCGTCTAGCCTAGTTCCCCATGCTGTGCGACATTTGCTCATCTGATTCCAGACTTGGCAACTTCTCTAGCAAAAGCAGAAAAATCTGACTGCCCCAGCAGTACGACGATTGCATGGCGGGTATGTATGTATTGTGGAACCACTCTTTTAATTGCACGATTGAATGGAATACAAGCACAGTCCTTTCCTCTAAAGTATGGAAATATTAACTAAATCTAACGTGATATGCTGATTAATTATTGCCTCCCAAAGAGGCTTTTTAACTTGAATTTTGTGAATTTTAATTGTTGTAAACCTTTTTGCGTCTCGAATTAAGAAAAGAGCAGGGGATTTGTGTGTGTGTATTATCATCCATATTTGTTATTTACCAAACTGGATTAACAAACTCATTACAAGAGCTGAGAAATAATGATATTAGACTTAATTAATTTGCTTATACAGTGGGCATTTGGTCTCTCTTGGGGTTTGGTTCCAAGAACCCCTTTTGATACCAAAATACATGGGTGCTCAAGTCCCATTAAATAAAATGGTGTATCCCTTATATAAATGGCACAAACAAATTTGCTTTTGAGTTTTTTTATTTTTAAAATGTTTTCAAGCTGTGGATGCTTGAATCCATGGATAAAGAATCAGTGGATATGGAGGACTGACTTTTATCTCCTCTCACGCTGCCAAGGCTGCATACAACAGATGCAAACCTTTGAAACCTACGTTTTTGAAATTGATGACTTAAATATTAAGTCAGTTCTTCTTTCCCTTAGCGAAGGGTTAACAAGTAACTTTACTAGTTAGCAGCTCAAATTAGTAAGAGGCTTTGCCTTGTTATTCATTGCCATGGGTTATTCATCCATCCATCATCCATCAAGAGATGGAGGACGGTTTAGGAGTAGTAGGCTTGTTGGAAACTGGAGGTTGCAGGGACTAAAGTAGGGGTCCCTTGACCATGCATTTGATTCTTACAGACTAAGTTTCTTGATTGTAACTCACTGGGGAAGCAGATGATGCCATTATTTGGTAGTGTAGAAAAATACTCTGCATATGCTCAGAGGCACTCAAAGTACTTATGATTAAGAAGGCATCAGTTGATCTTTTTTGCCCCTTATTGCTGCAGTTTGGTGTCATCTAACTGGAATACATTGTTCCTTAACAGCCCAGAAAAACAACCCGCAATGTGTGACAGGTGCATAAACAGCATAGATATAGGTAAGATCAGGTACAGGTGGAAAGAAGAGAGATATGATAAAGCTTAATTTAATGAACTTTGACTTGCTTTAGGACAGCCTTCCCTAATCTGGCAGTTCATCTGCATCACACTACAAATACCACCATCCCCGGCCATTTGTAATTCAATACTTCTGGATACATCCCAGATTGCAGAAGGCAATTTTGAAATTACTCCCTTGCCCTAAAGATATAAAGATATGATACTAGGGAATGTGATAACCCACCGGGCAAATCTATGTAATTTTTTTTGGAGATTGATGAATCAAATAACTTATTAACAGAATATATAAATGCAAATGGAATGCATTAAACTTTCTGTTGTGAATTGAATAGTGAATTGCTAAGAGGTCTCCTAGCCATCAGCGCAATGTTATGCAAGAAAAATGCAAACAAATTATATATTTGGGAACCTGTTTCTGAGCCTCGTGCCTACACTTTCATGCTTCCTTCAGTGTAGTCCTCTCTATACTTAGCTTCAGTATCTTCTAGCACCTCTGCAAGCTCCACAAACTACTCCTCCTGCCAGGGTCAGGTTTTAATCTGAGACAAAGTGACTTTTCCCTAACAGAAAATGGGTTGCGCATATTCCAATAGCCCTCGTCCCTTGATAGGTTGCATTTCTTTTGTGAGCATCCCATGGGATTGCGTTTTGAGGCAACAGAATACAGAATTTACAGTGATGGCTCAGAGGGTAGGAGAAGAAACCATTTGAGCGAAGTAGAAAATGGAAAATAACTCTCTGCCGGTATTGCGAAAAAAAACATAGGAAGTGTAATTGTGGTTTTGTGAACAAAGGTTAAGTAAGATGACATTTTGAAAGCATCACAAATTGTTTAAATATAGAAAGTCAGGATGTAAAATTATGTGATTTATCAAAAGCAAAAAAAAAATAAATTAATAAATAGACTGAACACATTTTAAACAATGCTAAGACATAGATCTTCTAGGACCCAGGAAATAATACTAATACTGGAGAGCTAACAGCATAGTGTAGTGGTTTGAGTGTTGGACTATACTCTGGAGACCAGGTTTCAATTCCCAGTTCAGTGTTTGGCCCTGGGCAAGTGACATGTTCTTAGTCGCAGGTGAAGGCAATGGCAAACTTCCTCTGAACAAATCCTGCCAAGAAAACCCCACGATAGATTTAATTTAGGGTCGCCATAAATCAAAAGCAACTTGAAAGCACACAACAACAAAAGAGTAGTGTGTCCAGTTCTTATGCTGCAATTTGGAAAGAATACTGGTAATCTGAAAGTGATTTGGGGCAAACTTAATATGTTTTACCCCAAGATCTAGTCTCCCTACACATCCCCTCTTTCCAATATCAATTTCATATTAAAGGAAAGTTTTCGGCACGTAGCTGGGAAAGGTGCCCTTAGCGTGGGAAGGTAGACGTGCCAGATAAGGACATCTGTGACCATATCAGGAAATCTGACAGGCTCCGCATGTTGAAAAGCCAAGCACGTAGCCAGGAGAGATGGATTAAAATCGGAATTTATATAATCCTTTCAGCAATAGGAATGATGGCGGGTGATAGACCTTGTGCTGCCACATGAACAGAAATCCAAGAACACTTTCCTCTGGAAGTGAAAGCCCATTGTCCAGAGGCATTTGCACTGATTGTCCAGCCATTTACAAGTTCCTTTCTCATTCTTCTTTCTTGGAAACTTCATTTTAATCCCAAAATCTGCCCCAGGGTATCTTGTTGCCCCATCCTGTCTGCTCAGGCACCCCCAGTTTGGTCTCGCTGGTTCAGACAGACTATCTGTCATTATCTTGTTCGATCCATGGGGAGAGGCGGGAAATATAAATACATTTTATTATTATTATTCCTCAGTATTTCTGGCCTCTCTACGATTCACAGGCAGCTTGCTGAGCCATTTCCACTTCACAGTGTCTCCCGATTGGAGCTCCACTTCTGGAATCAATGCAGTATCAAACTCTGCAATCCCTTCAATCGCTATTCGCTACTACCTTTTATCTCATTTGTTCTTGCATGTGTATATGAGTGAATGCATGAGTGGGATTATGCAGATTCTGATCTTGATTGATCTATCCTTGGCTATGTGCTCTTGAGCTTCTCCCATGCTGAGCCTCCCAGACCTCCAAATATTACACAACATTTCATCCCATAGAACTTTAAAACTAATAGGGAAGAAGTCATCCGATTGCTTCAGGACATGTTTTGCAATGTCATAATACTATCAAGATTCCAGCTATAGATAACAGGAAAATGTGTGACAACTGTCAAGTTGATAAAAATGAGAAAAGATAACTACAGTCACGGGTGGCACGAGGAGGGTGCAGGAAATACAGACTGCACCAGATGACGTCCTACCGTAAATGGGGGTGATACCATTGCTCCCAAAACATCTGCCTTTTGGCAGAAACAGACCTCCATTAATTGCAATGGCTGCTGCCTGATAAGTGAAGACTGGGGGGATCAGAATAGGCATCACTGTGTATCCCTGTAACTATGGTGCTTATGCACTCACAACTTCGCAACAAGATTTTAGCTTTGACTAGTTTAAAATACTTCTAAAAAGATAGTTTAAAATAGTTGGTAGAGCCTCCCATGTCAGACAGGCTTCTGTTGAGGAGCCGGAGGAAATGTGCCAAGCACTACTGGGCAGTAGCAGTAGTGGAGGGTGACACACTGGCAGTCTCAGAGGCGTCAGAGCTAACACTTGTTAGGAGTGTACTGAATGAGGCACAGTAAACGCCTTTTGAATGTCTTTTACCACTATGGTGGAAACAATCCAAAATTAAATAATAGTGCCAGGAGAGGAGACTCCCAGGCCAGATGGCATTCAACAAGTGAAGGGGGTACAGCAGAAGACAACCTGATACAAGTACAGTACATTGGAGCCTTGGTATCTGCTGGAGTTTGGTTCTAGGACCCCACATCGATACTGAAATCAGAGGATGCTCAAGTCCCATTAGATGCAATGGCATGGTAAAATGGTGTCCCTTATATAAAATGGCAAAATCAAAGTTTGCTTTTGGAATTTATATCCTGTTTGAATACTTTCAGACTGTGGATAAAGGACCTATAGATTTGAAGAGCTGATTGCAATGAGGAATATAGACATGGATTTATGGTGACCCAATCATGGGGTTTTCTTGGTAAGATTTGTTCAGCAGAGGATTGCCATTGCCTTCCTCTGAGGCTGAGAGAGTGTGATTTGTCCAAGGTCACTCAGTGGATTTCATTGCCAACTCGGATATCGAACCCTGGTCTCCAGAGTCTTAGTTCAAAACTCAAACAATATGCCACCCTGGCTCTCATATAAAATAGCAAAATCAAGTCTTGTTTTCTGGAATTTATATCTTTTTAAAATATTTTCAAACTGTGGATAAAGAATCCATGGATATGAAGAAGGGCCGGTTGTAATGAAGCATATAGACATAGACATGCTATCTCTTTTTTTCAAGGCAGCAATCTCAGCCTGAGATTTTTCCTAACCTTGAGAAAAGATTGTCCAGGCCATGATGTCTGGAAACCCTATACAGAACTGATAGAAACCTCAGCCTGCTTGAAATCCTAATTTAGTTTAATTGAGGATGTATTAAAAGTAAAGTTGGGCGTAATGTATCCCAGCTCCAATACCTGGGAGGGAGCAGTAGCAGCAGAAGATGCTAGAAAGATGCTAATCTAGGCTGGAGTCAGTGATCTTGAAGGACAGGTCCATGTTGCTTCCTGCAGGAAAGAATAAGATGATACCCCTTTCCTCTACCATTTATAGAAGTTGACAGGACTGATGGCTATATCTAATTTTAATAGTGGCAATAGAACAGTGTGTGGCAGAGTGGTTTGAGCATTGGACTACAACTCTGAAGACCAGGGTTCAATTCCCTGCTCAGTCAGGAAATCCACTGGGTGATCTTGGGCAAGTCACATACTCTCAGCGCCACGGAAAGGCAATGCAAACCTCCTCCGAACAAATCTTGCCAAGAACACCCTGTGATAGGTTTGTCTTAGTGTTGCAATAAGTTGCAAACTATGTGAAGACACACAACAGCAATGTGATAGTGCCCACCACCACACCTGGGGGAGCAGACTAGGCTACGGGGTACAGTACATGTCTCAGGGCAGTGAAAACTCTTTTTTCCAACAGAGAGAAGCAGCCATAGAGTTTGAGGCACCCTTGGGCCACAGACACCTGCTACCTGAAGCAATTGCTTCACTTTGCCTAATAGTAGGGCCGGACCAATTTAAAAAGTTACAAGTCACAAGTAAAATGAAAGGTGTTCCTCCCAGTTCACACACTTGTTCTATCTCTATTCAAACAGGTTTGGACACACTATACAAAACAGGAATAGTAAGAATGCATCAGGGCCGGAAAAAAGCATTGATGCCAGTATCACCTATGCTTACTATTCTTGATGGTGAGAACAGAAAGTCTTACCTCTATAAGGCAGTGGTTCCCAATCTTCCTAATGCCGCAATCATTTAATACAGTTCCTCATGTTGTGGTGTCTCCCAAGCATAAAATTACGGTGTCTCGGTTGCTAAAACAATCAGAAATATGTGTTTTACAATAGTCTTAGGCGAGCCCTGTGAAAGGATTGTTCAACCCCGAAAGGGGTCACGATGCACAGATTAAGAACTGATGGTCTAGGGTGACTTGAAATGAAGCATTTTATAGACATATCCTGCTTAGTAGGTAGGTTTCCTTAATGATCTGGCATTTCTTGGAAGATTTTAATCTCATTCTTTCTTTCTGCTTCCCAGGATGGCTTCTATGGGACAGGCCAGTCATGGGATCCCAAACTGCAGGCAGCAACTGGACAGCTTCCAAGAACAAATATGGTTCCTCCTTATTCTCCAGTCCATTTTGGCTGTTGCGGGGAATAGCTTTGCCATCTACCGCTTTGTGGTTCGAGAACCCCAGTGGCACACTGGCATCGTTTATGCCTTCAACCTTGCTGTTAGTGACCTTCTTTATGCCTTATCCTTGTTGCCCATAGCATCTTATTATTATCCCCCTAAGGACTGGAAGTATGGCCCTGTTTTCTGCAAACTGGACCGCTTCTTCTTCTTCTGCAACCTTTACGGCAGCACCTTTTTTGTCGCCTGCATCAGCCTGAACCGTTACATTGCCATTGTCCACCCTTTCTTTGCCCACGGCCGCATAGAGCCCCGCCATGCCAAGCTTCTCAGTGGGGCGGTGTGGCTGCTGGTGATGGCCATCTCAGCACCCGTCCTTGCCTTTTCTGCCCTCGACTACTCTGAAAACAACACCAACAGAACATATTGTTTGGGAAGTGCCTTCAAGCCAGAGCTCCCCAAGTACTGGCCCTACAGCTTGTTCCTAGCAGCTTTTGGGTGTGGGCTGCCTTTTTTCCTTACCACCTTTTCTTGCGTGGCCATTGTCTGCACAGTCATCCGCAGTCACAGCCTCACGGTAGAGGAAAAATGCAAAGTGAAGGCCTTGGTTTGCATGGTGGTGGTCCTCTATGCCCTTTTCTACCTGCCCTTTCATATCTTGCGCAACCTGAACCTTCACAATCATATGCACTCAAAATGCAATATCCCTGTCAACTATTTCTACCAAGTGACTAAGATCTTGGTCAACTTCCACATTTGCATCCACCCGTTGGTCTATGCTGCCCTGGCTGACAGCATGCAGGAGTACTGCTGCAGGTGTTTTCAATGGCGGAAAGAGATGCGTGAAGACGAAAAGAATGTGGAACTGAAACTGTGCAACCAAACCCCTGCTCAGACGCCCCAGGACTAGTACTGATGACATAGTTTATTGTGGACAGGACTTGCAATTGCCTTGCAATTCCTATACTGCATTGTGAAGAAACTTTGTAGTAGTAATGAGAGGTAGAGTATGAAGTAAGGTGCCACCATGGCCAGTACCACCTTGTGGCTTTATGGTAGTGCAAACCCTAGTCATGCTAGTGTCACCACTACTCCCGATATTGTGTAAGAAGTGTCCAGCACCTCCTCATGCAACAATTTTGCTAGGCAGTGTGATGGGTGCCAAACGCAGCTTCGTCCCCCCCCCAAACCCCAACATTTTTAATGGAAGCTGAGAAGGCCCTCACCCATATCCATACACAAGGTATTATCCCCTCACGTGGGACACAAAGAAGGGTCTCTCTGTGACTGAAAGGATGGTAGCAGGGCTTTGAAAATTACATTGCAGGTAACACCTCCCACACTCCTCCAGTCAGTTTCTGAGAGTTGTAGTCGCTCATTTTGGGTGAATGGGGGCTATATTTTTAAGGAGAAGACTGGGCAGGCACTTTTCTAGGAAGCTTGTCTGGGTCACTATCCTACCCCAGAGTAGCACTCAGTTTTCGGACAATCCTTAAGTCCTTTCTGTTTAATCTGAGCAGAGCAACAGGACAGGCCAAAGATACTTTGTGCTGACTAAACTGACAGAGGAATCATAACTGTATCCTCCATTACACCTAGGAGCAGCAGAGTAGTTTATAGGTTGCAGGTACAGCAGTGCTATTTGTACCAAAAGAGGGAAATAGGCAGAGGTCTTACAGCTGGGGATTGTCACTATTGTCTCACAGGCACCTATCACCGGAAGCAGTTAGTGGATTCACATTGCCTCTTGTGACCTTATCAGACATTGGAAATTGGAAGTATACTCTAATGGTAATCCGAATGCAATCATGGGGTTTCATGTTATTGCGTATTAAAGTATCTCACGCAATTTCGGGCAAAAGGGAAGTCATTCCGAACGCAATAATGGGTTTTACGTTATTGCAAATTAAAACATCTCATGCAATTTTGGGCAATGGGAAGTCATTTTCGGGTAATGGGAAGTCATTCTGAACACATTCCGAATGCAATTGGAATTCACGTGAATTTGCTAAACTAGCGAATTCACATGAATTCGAATTGGCTCCAATTGGCTCCATTCGCAATAAAGAGAAATTCCTCCCGTCTGATAAGGTCCTAAGTAGCGGCAGCCCTGTAGAGAACCAGTCCTTTAAAATTTGGGCTAAAAGCCCAGTGTAGATTTATCACTCCCACTAACCTGGACAGAAGCCACCATCGATTCTGTTTTAATCACTTGTATTAATTATTTGGGGGTGGGGGGGTGGGGAGCTGTATGGTGAGAGTTATACATCTAGATCTTCCTTGGTTGAGGTGGGCATGAGTTCAGCTCCGTGCTAATCATAATTACCTCCATTTATCTCCGGAGCAATGGGCCCTTGGTATCAGCTGCAGTTTGGTTCCAGGATCCCCTGTGAATACCAAAATCTATGGATGCTCAAATCCCATTAAATACAATGACATATTAAGATGGTATCTCTTATATAAAATGGTAAAATCAAGGTTTGCTCTTTGGAAGATAGATAGATAGATAGATAGAATATTTTCAAATCATGGATGGTAGAACACGTGGATAAAGAATCAATGAATATGAAGGGCCAACTGTATTTCATTTGTGCCGAATTAATTCGCCGAGGTTTCAGTGGCGTCTCTGGAGTCAGAGAGGGCAAGTTCAGTTTGAACTCAAGACACCCCCCACATGTCCCCCACTGCAGGCTAAAAGCACCCATTTCCTTCCTAGGAACCCAGTGCTGTCACTACGTTGTGGCTTTATCTGCTGCCTACCAGCTCTGGCAGATATGGTCTGTTTTAGTAAAAATTGTCATCTGCTTCACACAGCAACAATAAACCCACTGGAAGTGAGCTATCTTCCTCTTTTATTCATTTGTCTAGTACCCCACGCAGTCTCTCTTGTAGCGCACTTTCTAATTTGAAGTGGGAATTGACAACCACAGCTTCTCCGGCCACAATGGAAAAATTGTATGGTCACAATTCTACAACAAACGAAGAGCTGGAAGTTGCATTGAGGGTATGTAAAGATGTATCTGTGTACTGGGGAAATGTATTATTTTGTTGCGTAACTAACACATTGAGGCTGGCATCTTGAGAGTGGTATATTCGGGTGGAAGTTTAACCTGACACCTGTATATGTCTATTTAGGTCACGGTGGGAATTGTTATTCCCTGTCTCTCTCTGCACCAACCAAAGCTCCCCTGACCTACTCTAGAGCCTCTTAAAACCCACCCACAGCCTGGAGAAAAGAGAGAGGATCGCAGAAGCATCTGGCTATGTCGACGCAGCCAGACGCAAAAAGATTACATCAGTCACTGAAACCTGCAGAGAACCCTGGTGGACCTCAGTGGCTGAGGCATTCACTTCATACCTGGCTGCGAGAACACAGTCGGACAAATCTGCAGTCCCACAGCCACATTCCTCCATAGTGTGGTGCTATGGGAGATCTGGGGGTTGTGGTGGTAAATGGCTCGGCGTAGTGTATTTCTGCATGCAGAACTTCTACTCTAAGCTGAGCTGTGCAGGATTGCAACCTGGGCTCATGTATTTGTCATCCCCATTCTTTCTCTTAGAAATACCCAGAATCAATCAATGTTCTTGCTCAGACCATGACGCACAATCCTGCCTCGAGTGATGTACGAGTATCTCATAACCAGTGGTGCCCCTAGGGTTGGTGTCACCCAGTGCGGTAAATTGTGGTGTCACCCCCCCCTCCACCGACTTCCTCCCATATTACCCCATAGAGAAATCTTTGTACTAATTTACTCATAAATCGTAATTTCCACACGTCACTGATTGTAATGGCCGTAGTTGTGACACAAGCAACCAGCAAAATTAAAATTATACCTTTAAATTACAATATCATAATAATTTTTATTTGATTCTTATATTATTATTATTATTATTATTATTATTATCATCATATGCACAGAATAAATGTGTTTAGATATATAGTACATATTTCCGTGTGGTCAAAGTGAAAATTTGGTAAAATGTGATGTTTTTAAAGAATTTTTTTAAAAAAACTTTAAGAATTGTTTTTTTAAAAATATTAAAAATTAAAATTTGAAATTTTATATATATATTTAAATTTACACACACACACACACACACACACACACACACACAGAGTCTCTCTTTTATCCTCCCACTGAGCCTCACCCCACTCACCCCATCTCTTCAGCATTTTAAAGAGATATAGACAATGCCACAGCCTGTTTCTGCCCAAATGCAGATGTTTGAGGAGCACTGGTGTCACAGGCTTGGAGTGTGGCCTGGTGTGATCTGCACTCCCCTAGTGACGCCATTGCACAGACCTATGCCTCTGTAGCTACTTCTCCCATTGCATCCTCCCCAACATAAGCATTTCCATGTTGTCAGAGAATGGGGACATCAGTGGGGATGGGGATGTACTCAGTTATTTTCCTGTGGATGCAACAGGGAAATCCCTACAGGTGACATCCTTGTAACATATTGAGAAATCCCAAGATTTTGTAGGATGGCGCCATGGCAGTTGAAGTTGTGTCCAACTGCATTACTTCAACAGTTTAGACGTATCCTTACTGATCCCCTTGCTCTCTGATAACATGGAAATGGCAGCTGGGGCAGGGGGAGCTTACAAGGTAGGTCAAAGGAAAGATTTTGGTCACTGCAGGGTCAGAATTCTCACCTCTGCAATGATCAAAAATGTGAGCCCTATTTCCAACCAACTTGTGCCATTGTAACTCACCAACAGGATGCCAGCTCATTTTTGCTTTTACCGTAAAACGCATCTTTGTATAAGCTATGAAACCTAGCATTCTCTCCAAGTAGCTAACCTGTAAAAATGTAAAGATTTTTTTTAACATTTAAAATTCCGCCTCTTTGCCTTTGCATATTGTCTCTTTTACCGTTTCCTTTTCCCTGTCTTATTCCCAACTCTATGATTCTGTGATTCTGTTATTCTTCTATTGCTCCCCAATAAACTCCTTTTTATACCTTTGACATTTGGCGGCAGCATCATTTTATGAGGAAATATCATACTGAAACCTTGCTCAGATGCAGGATGGTCTGGTTGCTAAACTGCCTCTTAGATCAGGTGTGGGTAGGATTCTCAGGCATTTTATATGGGACAGCCCATATTTGGGGCCCTAAGATCTTGGAATCCTTAAACTCCATACCTCAGAGTGCACAACAGCTACATGTCCACCAAGCCAACCTCCAAACATTTGGAAGATATGCAGCAACCAGGCCTTATATACCAAATTCTCATAGTTCATCTGCTGGGATCGCAGCTGGCATGGTGCTGCACCTGATCCTCTGGCTGGACTGATACCAGGCTGATGCTGAACAGCAGAGTAAAGCTCTCATCTCACCACACAGGGGTGCTACTATGGGAGTGCAAGGGGTGTAGACCACACCAGACAACATTTCAGAGGGTGGTGAACACTTGGTAGGGCGATTGTACCTGTCCATCCCTAAGTGCCCCTGGTTGTCCCCCTCCACCAGCCAGGGCACTTCTGCCATCCATCCAGTGTCACTATCTTGCAGCCTCTTCCAGATCTGGTTCCTGACTGAGCAGGAAAGAGTCTCATCTCTCTTTCTTGCTGAGCAAACAGCCCCATCAGATCTGGAAGGGACTGTTGGGTGGCAGCAGGACCTCACCATGGCAGACATGGCCTGACTGTCAGAGAAAGGCAGCTAGAAGGTGTGCCAGGCAACTTGGGGTGACAGCATGTGTTGTTACACACATTGGGGCAACACCAAACCTAGTGACGCTACTGTCG